>JARQOC010000004.1:147844878-149112378 GCA_033576535.1 Allobates femoralis
ATCGCTGCAATCAGTGTCTCTAGCACTACTTTACACCGCTATCAGATGTGGTGGCAAAAACCTGGTGACAGATTCTCTTTAATGTAAATGTTGTGAGGCCACCAGTTATCAATTTCAGTAGTCATCAGAAAGCAACTGGACCTATAAAATATCAATATAATTTGTTAATAGTCATTGATGCTATCTATGTGTGAACGTGGCCTGAACAGATTGTGTATGGTGAAATAATTACAGTATGCTGTAATACATTCTGTAAAGACACGGCATCTCCGGCAGGCACATAAAGGGTGCGCTGTCTACTAGAGATGGACAATTGTTCTCAGCCATTTCAAGGTCCAGCTGTGTTCTCAGAGAAAGAGGAGGACATTCATAAAGAGTAAGCATGTTTCTTGGGAAATGCAGTTTGTGCGCTGTTAAGTTATTTCATTGTCCTTCAACTCGTGTTATAAATCCTGGTGGAACATCAGTCAGGATCCCGGGGACATTAACGTACATATGTTCTTGTATATTGGGAAACTACATTTCCAGTAGCCTTTCCATGTCCTTTTATAATAGGAGAGGATCTAATAATTGAGAATTGCAACTATATCAAATTCTCATTCACTTCTCTGTTCCAATCGCCTCGATCCCATCTTGACAGGGAGAAATTAATAAAGGTTTACAGTTTGAAAGAACCTCCCAAAATTGTGCAGAACATAAGCGCTGATTAACCATACTTTGCTTCCTGGCTTATATACCGGTATTCATTTATTTTATATATGTGTAATTTATTTTATATCTGTGATGACAGCATCATTGTCTGGAAAATGTTGCCTATATTTTATCTTTTATTGGCCAAAAGAGATGAAGATGCCAAGTCCTGACTAAGTGGTGGGTGCGATAGCATATTGCATAATTTGCCTGTTCTGTCCTAAGCGGTATTGCCACAGGTATATTTCCAACAAAATGTTTTATTCTTCTTTTCCCTTACTTTGGAAATTTGAGTCTTGAAGTCAGCGCCCTCACGGTAGCGTTCAGAACTGACAGCTCCTCCAGGCAATTTAGAAGCATCGCAAGGATTGTGCACGTCACTGTCTGCAGATGCCTAGGACTTCTTTATGCCCGAAACGCGGCTCTTCTTTCACATAACTGACGACACTGTTTACACACGCACCCCACCGCCCCACTGTGCTCACATCCGCTTTATTGTCACCATATTGGCAAATACCCCAGCTTCATCAGGGTCCATTCAGTTTAAGTGTTTGTGTGTAATTAACAGCTTAGTTTGCTACCAATACAAAAGTATATTGAAATTAAAGGGTGAAAGGTTGAAGGGGTTAAAACTTAACCTTTATTGTCATCTCTTGTTGTAGTAAGTCCTATACCCTGCTATCATTACTACCAATACAAAACCAAAATATCTGAGCTAGGAGCAGAAATATTACATCTGTTTAGTGGTTTGACAAAGACATTTAAAATTAATATTTGCTTTTGTATTCCATTTTTGCAAATAAGTCAAGAATTGTAGGTTCTAGAGAGCTCACGATCGGCCCCAAACCTTCTGAAGTGCCCGAGTTACCCATGTGCCAAATTCACTGGAGATTTGTCCTGTCATTAGGCCAAGTATCACAGAATTTGATATAAATCTCTATTCAGTAGGACTTATCCCCCTGTAGGAAGGCATGGACACCGAAACACGCGTTGGAGGTGGCACTGCTGATCACAGTCACCTTACACTATTATTTGTTGCTGCTTTACTGCGCCCCTTTGTTACATTATTTTTGCTGCACCTCTTGTGTTTCTTTGGGTCCAGATACTCAATTACTCCATTTAAAGCGAACCTGTCACCCCCTCCAGACATCTAAAAATACCATAGCCACCTTCTGCAGCACTAAGGCTGCAGTCTGACAAGGTGTCTATAGCATTTATGCTCCCTTGATTCACTGAAATAAAGACTTATATAAAATCTGTTTCAAACCTGATCCAAGACCGGGAGGCGGGTTTTCAAGCCTCTATCTCCCTCCTCTGTAGTGTCAGTCATCCCTCTCTGCTCTCTGTGCATCTCCTCCAGGGCCATCTCCCTGCATTACAGAGCTTTGTCAGCTCTGCTACAACATAGAGCTGCTGTTATAGGAGACCCCACAGTAGTAAATCTAGCAGGAGGATCCTAAGCAGACAAAGCATGCCTGCCACATAGCAGCCTTGAGCTGAGCTCTCAGCAGTGCAGCAGAGTTGAGTTTGTGCTTTAGATCAGGGGCTGAGGACGGAGCAATTCTGCTGGGTACAAGAAACTGAAAGTGAAACCTGCTCAGCTCAAGGGCTGCTATGTAGCAGGCAGTATCCTCCTGCTAGATTTACTACTGTGGGGTCTCCTATAACAGCAGCTCTGTGTTGTAGCAGAGCTGACAAAGCTCTGTAATGCAGGGAGATGGCCCTGTAGGCGGTGCACCGAGAGCAGAGAGGGATGACTGACACCACAGAGGAAGGAGACAGACACTTGAAAACCCGCCTCCCGGTCTTGGATCAGGTTTGAAACAGATTTTATATAAGTCTTTATTTCAGTGAATCAAGGGAGCATAAATGCTATAGACACCTTGTCAGAATGCAGCCTTAGTGCTACAGTAGGGGGCTATGGTATTTTTAGATGCCTGGAGGGGGTGACAGGTTCACTTTAAGTCCTTCAATAGCTTAACTATTTGCTTTGTATGTACTTAGAAAAATGCACATACAGACAAGTGATAAATTATATAAGTGATTTTTTGAATCATAATATTCTGATAGCCATTGTGTCAGCAGAGATGCAGGAGTGGGAAGGATAGCAATGAGTATTGGTGGTGGTGTTGAAAAGACGACAGGTGGAAAAATGAGGATTCCACTTGACGTCTTTGAGTCCACTCCTGCTATGCAGTGTAATGAGGTCAATAAAGGGAGCAGCGATTAAAGGGGTTGTCCGGGCTTTTTCTATAATTTATATGTGTATCTAGGCTGCAAAATGTTGACAGTTTGTAATATACATCCTGTCAACATTTTGCAGGGCTACCTAGATATCAATTATTTGCGGCAGCCAGAGAACATCCAAGGGGCGTGTTTGTGTTGGACCCTGCATGTAAATGGAGAACTGGTCTTTTACTCCCAGACTCCAACACACACACCACTCTGTGAGCTGCAGATTCTGCACACTGTGTCAGTGTAGGAGCTGAGGCATGTGTGCAATCCTGTGTGCCCTCAGCTCGTGTTCCATGTGGCCGCTCTGTGCAGTGTGCAGGCAAGCCAGTCCTCTGTATCTCCTACACACAACGGGGCACAGAGTTGGCATCTGGGCAGAGAGGAGGAGCATCGGCTCCTGCACAGAGCGCTACAGGGAAACACAAGCTGAAGGCACACAGGATTGCACACAGGACTCAGCTACTACACTGACACAGTGTGCAGAATCTGCAGCTCACATAGCAATGCACAGAGCTGCATATTCGGTACATTATGCCAGAGGAGGATGTAACCCACTGTGTGCAGAGGGGGTGGGTGGTCATGCTTAGGACTGGGGCGGGCTGTAGCAGTCTGGAGGTGGCTGGCCATACTGTAGACTGGGGGAGGGGGCATGTGTGTTGGGAGTCTGGGAGTCAACGACCAGTTCTTCATTTACATGCAGCTTCAGCACAAACACGCCCCCTGGACGTTTTCTGGCTGTCGCAAATCAGTGATTTCTAGGAAACCCTGCAAAATGTTGACAGGATGTATATTACAAACTGTCAACATTTTGCAGCCTAGATACACATGTAAATTATAGAAAAAGCCTGGACAACTCCTTTAAGTTTAGATACAAAGCCGAACCCCCCCCCCCCTTTCCCTCCCAATAACAACACCTACTCTCGGCTGTGAATAGTAGTGATGGGTGATATGCTATAAACAGAGGAAAACCAGAAATCCCTTGTGTAACTACTGGTGGAAATGGTGGACATCGCTATATTAATGGGGTGGTATGAACAATTGCTCCACATGGTTGGTACTATCCAGGAGAGAGCAAAAAAACTGTGGCTGAATCCAAGCAGCTGTTCTGCAAAACTTTCTCTGAGAACAGGCATGGGAAACTGAGAAACATCCAAAAAATGTGTGAAATCAACATTTCCAGTAGCCTGGCAGATACTTTAAAGTGTCAGGATAGATCCTCAAGCAGGAGTGTCCCGGTAATACACAAGCAACTGGAAATCTCTAAGGCCCCTTTCACATCAGCGTTTCTGTCCGAAACCGGCAGATCCGGACAGAAAACCGCATCTGCCGCGGTTTGCTGTCTAATGGCCGCACTTGCGGTACACTTGCGGCAAGCCCCATGAATTCTCTATGGGGCTTGCGGCAAGTGCGGTATTGCCGCGATCCGGCATTTGTGGTAGTTTCGGCCGCAATAAAAACAGCAATGTGCAGAAGAATTTATAGTTTGCAATTACTAACACAACTCCACAATATGATGAGTCAATTGACTGGTTCCACACTTTACCAACGTAAGGCTCTGTTCACATCTGTGCTATATGCACCATGGACATGAACTACAATCATTCATAAGGGGATGTGTTTAGTTTCCATTAGCAGTTCAAACATTTTCAACGCATGTAAAGCTATTTTTGCCATCTATTAATGGACTATTGACTGTTTTGATGAAAGGGTAATTGATGATATATTCCTTGGTAAGGTCCTGAAAACAAGGACTAACTGTATACTTTGACCGTGATCTCCCCTGACGCAAGACAGGGATAGTTTTTGTGTAGTCTCTATATTCCTTGATACAGTGATCCCTATCCGTATTTGAGCACATGCTGAACTAGTGTATATAACAGGACCATTACGACTGTAAGCGACATCACTTGATGTACAAACGGTGATGGTATACTACTCTCTACTTATCAGTGATTGTAGGGTCAGTCAGGGTCAACCTACGAGGAGCAGAGGCGTCACCATATAGAAGGAAAGGTAAGGGACCTAGGGCGATCTGCTTCTCCTTTCTTCCTTCTTTATGCTCATCTATTAACTCCAATGAATATTTTGCAGGTTTCTGCTTTGTCAATTAATTATATTATTAATTGTCTTTCAATAAACTGATTGATGGATATTAAATATTGTTGTTTTCTAGTTTTGAGAAAGGCCAGCAGAGGTGGAGTTAGAAATGCTACAACTCTCAAGGTACCGTCACACAGGGAGATATCGCCGGCGATGTTGCCGGCGATCGCGGGAGCGCGCATCCCTGACAACATCGCCGGGGAGATGTCAGACTGAGCAACTTACCGGCGATGTCGCTGGCTAGTTGCCGCGGCTATCGCTCGCTGGGTTGCCCAGCAACCCAGCGAGTAATAACTCGCAATGTTGGAGATAGGCGGAATCGCCCGCAACATTGCAGGTTGCCGCGTTACACAGGGCGATCAGGCATGATCGCCTCAGCAACATCGCCAGGTTTCCCAACATTGTTGGGAAACCTGGCGATGTTGCTCAGGCGATTTTTCTCCTGATTATCGCCCTGTCACACGAGGCAACTCTCCGGCGATGTCGCCGCAACCTGGCCACGCCCTTCAGTTGCCGGCAACATCGCCGGCGATATCTCCCTGTGTGACGGTACCTTCAGAGCTAAAGTGTGGGAATTACAATACATAACATTATAGAACAACACATGGCCAATCAGGGAACATTTTAGTATTGCTTACTATAAATGCAAGTGTACTGAGCGACGCTGCTGCTCTCTAGTCACAATGTGACCTGGAATATGCATTTAACATACTCACGGCCATGTGACCAGTTTCCAGCTCAGAAATCAGCAACCTCTCAAGGTACAGTCACACAGGGAGATATCGCCAGCGATGTTGCCGGCGATCGCGGGAGCGCGCATCCCTGGCAACACCGCCGGAGAGATGTCAGACGGAGCAACTTACCGGCGATGCCCAGCAACCCAGCGAGCGGTAACCCGCAATGTTGTAGAAAGGCGGAATCGCTCGCAACATTGCAGGTTGCCGCGTTACACAGGGCGATCAGACTCCTGATTATCGCCCTGTCACACGAGGCAACTCTCCGGCGATGTCGCCGCAACTTGGCCACGCCCCTCAGTTGCCGGCAACATCGCCGGCGATATCTCCCTGTGTGACGGTACCTTCATAGCGCACAATGCGGGTGGTGTGAGGATTCACAAGTCTGCAGTCACTCTGTGTCACTGACTGCAGAAATGAGCATTTAAACTGAACAACCCCTTTAAAAGCTGCTTCCCACCAGCCTGTTTTCCATCTCTCTCCACCCTACTCTAACAGCTCTGGCTGTATGAAGCCAATCAGAGAGTTGGGGCGAAGGGTGGACATAGAGGGAAAACAAGAATGTTAGAAGGTTCTCATAGAAGTATGGCCACACCAAGGGTGTACTGAGCACCTGTACTTGGTTTGAACAGTCATTCTGAGCTGACAAGAGTCCCTTTAACATCAGTGATGGATCATCTGCTGAGGACATCTCCATCTCCAAAATGGGGCACTTGTGTCCTGCCTGACCATTCAAAATTTATAGGACTATTTGTAAGAAATGACTGTACGTTTCGATGGCATCAACAATCTAATCTTCAGAAAGTTCTCTAATGAGGGGTAATTCTTAGGCTATGTGCACACTGGCCGGGTTAGTGCAGGTTTAGCCGCGGAAACCGCCGGTCGGTTTCCATGAGGTTTATGCAAATTTATGTTAATCCAAAAGCGGGTTTTGGGTTAACATATAAACCTATGGAAACCGACACCCGGTGTGCACACACCGGCGGTTTCCACATGCTCATCCGTTGCTAACCCGCTGGATTCCCAGCGGGTTAGCAAAGAATGAGCATGTTCTATAATCCGGCCGGTTCTGCAGCGGCTGCAAGCAGAATCATGTGCTGCTTCCAGCCGCTGCAGAATCGCCGGCGCTAACCCGCTGTGCACCCGCCGCACACCCGCCCATCTCCCGCAGCACGGACCCGACAGGAAGCCGCTGGACGGCTCCGGAGCTTCTTGTCGGGTCCCGCCCAGCCGCCGCCGCCATTAAACCCGGCCAGTGTGCACATAGCCTTAGGAGTTTGTAGGACTGGAAAATAACAAGCTCTTTTGTTCATACACATGATTAAAAAAAAAAACCCACAGTGTTTCACCGTACCGGCGGAGGATGAGATTTCTGAAATCTCTTGCACATGCTTTGCTTCGTCATTACAGATTTGTACTAAAGCTTTTTTTTTTTTTTTCAGATCTGTACATGACAATTTTTTCAGCATTTTCACCCCACTCAAATGGTAGGAAAAAACTACATTAAACGCACAGATTTTAAGCAGCATTTTTCCTGCCAATACACTAATTTTGGCAACAGATTTTCCTGCAGTAAAAGTGAAATGAGAGCACATAAAGGACAGTGAACCTCCCGCATGGAAAATGTCAGACACTGACATCTGTAATTATCCTGCTGAGACTTGCAGAATTCCCTATAGGACCATATGTGATTTTACATAAAACATTAGTATTAAAGGGGTTGTCCAGCCTAAAATGATAATCAATTCCCCCAGCGCCCGCACTGTGCGCGGCAAGGATTTACTAGTTTCTAAACCGGGAACGGATGGCAATTATATGGTATGCACCTTCCCGGCAACAGCCCGACTAGTGGGCGCAGTCTCACTTAATACAAGTGTATGGAGTAAGGCCGCATAGATGACCACTCCCACTTGTCAGGTGCACCCTCTCCATACACTTGTATTACGCAAGGCTGCACCCACTAGTCGTGTTGTTGACTATCACATAATTGAGATCTGTTGAAGGTTTCAAAAAACGGCGTATCCTTGCATTGCCCATTCTGGGCACTGGAAGGTTTTATTGGTCAACAGTCACATCGAGTGACCCAAAGGAGTGGTCATAAATGGCTGCATATCCAGTTTGAAGAATGTCTCAAGTTGGGTACCACAATGGTCTGTCCTGGGTCCTGTGTTGTTCAACATTTTTATCAATGATTTGGAATAAGGAATTGGGGGTAAACTTTACCCTGATGACACAAAGCGAGGAGGGATAGCTAACATTAGAGAAGAGCAAGAGGATTCAAAAAATATAAACGAACTGGAACAGTGGATAGCAACTAACAGAATGGTTTATAGCAGAGAAATAAAGCCCTACATCTGGATAAGAAAAATGAAAAAAGGATTATACAAAATAGGAGGAATAGGGCTAAGCAACAGCACATATGAAAAAGACTTGGGTATACTAATAGATCACAGACTGAACAGGAGTCAACCGTGTTATGCAGCAGCAAAAAGACAAACACAATTCTGGGATGTATTAACAGACGTATACAGTCTAGATCACGTGAAGTCATTATCACCCTCTACTCCTCTTTGGTCAGACCTCTTCTGGAATACTGTGTCCAGTTCTGGGCACCACTTTATAAAAAAAAGACATCAACAAACTGGAGCAAGTTCAGAGAAGAGCAACCAGAATGGTGACCAGTCTGTAAACCAAGTCCTATGAGGAACAGTTACAGGATTTGGGAATGTTTAGCTTGCAAAAAAGAAGACTGAGAGAAGATTTAATAGCCGATTACAAATATCTCAAGGGCTGTCACACTGTACAGAGATAAGCTTTAATTCTCATTTGCACTAGGAAAGACAAGAAGCAATGGGATGAGACTGAATGGGAGGAGAAACAGATTAGATATTGGGCTATGTTCACACACTGTGTAATTCTCCATTTACACAGCGCTTTTTAGCGCTTGCGTAAATGCAGTGAAATGCAGCGCCGTAACGGAGGCAAAGCAAGGGATTTTGTGTAAAAATGTTTACATGGTGCAACTCTTTGTGGACGTGCTTTCACTGCAAAGTGAGTCCGCAAAAAGAATGACTATGTCAATTCTTTGGGCATTTGGACGTGCGCTTCTCCCATAGCCCACATTATAAAATGGGCTAGGAAAAAGCGCAGGTCAAAATGCGTAGCACGTGAATCTAGCCTTAGAAAAAAACTGACAGTAAGGGTGATCAACGAGTGGAACAGGCTGCCCGAGAGGTGGAGAGTTCCCCTTCAATGGAAGTCTTCACACAGAGGCTGGAGAGACATCTCTCTGGGATGATTTAGTGAATCCTTCTTTGAGCAGGGTGTTGGACACGATGACCCAGGAGGTCCCTTCTAACTCTACCATTCTATGACTGCAGAATTATCAGTTTAGACTGGACAACACCCTTAAAATGTCACCTTTTGAATTTTACACGGTAAAGCCAGCTTCAGATTACTGTATAGAGAAAAAATAAATACCGTATATACTCGTGTATAAGCCGAGTTTTTCAGCCCAAAAATTGGGCTGAAAAGTCCCCCCTCGGCTTATACATGGGTCAATATGGTAATCCTATGGTGGGGGCTGTGTCCAGGTGCTGGGGAGGCTGGAGGAGGCGGGGGGAGGCTGCTGACTGAGCGGCCCGTCACGTGGGGCCGCTCATTAGATATGCACGGCTACCCCCGCCCATCACAGCGGCAGGGGGAGCCGTGCATACAGCCCCCAGAGGTATACAGTAGGCCCCCAGTGGCATTCGCCCCCCACACTGTGCAGAGCCCCCCCGCTGCATTATCTTACCATCCAGCGTCTTCATCACCGCCGGTCCTCCAGTCCTTGCTCGCTGTGTTCGGGTCTCACGTGACCCGGCGCGATGACGTCATCCCACTGCGACCGCCGGGTCACATGAGACCGGGAACACAGCGCGCGAGGATGGACTGGAGGACCCGCGGTGATGAAGACGCTGGATGGTAAGATAATGCAGCGGGGGTCTCTGCACAGTGTGGGGGGCGAGTGCCACTGGGGGCCTGCTGTATACCTCTGGGGGCCTGCTGTATACCTCTGGGGGCCTGCTGTATACCTCTGGGGGCTCTGCACAGTGTGGGGGGCGAGTGCCACTGGGGGCCTGCTGTATACCATACTGCTGGGGCCTGTATACCACTGGGGTGGCCTATATACTTCACTGCTGGGGGCTGTATACCACTGGGGGGACCTGTATACCTTACTGCTGGGGGCTGTATACCTGTCCTGGTGGCTGTATACCATACTACTGGGGCCTGTATACCACTGGGAGGGCCTGTATACCTCACTGCTAGGGGTTGTATACCTGTGCTGGGGTCCATCCTCGGTTTATACGCGAGTCAATAAGTTTTCCCAGTTTTTGGGGGCAAAAGTAGGGGGGTCGGCTTATACACGGGTCGGCTTATACATGAGTATATACGGGTACATGCCAATCACGTCCGTAGCCATGAGTGCTCGTTCACACAGCGGATCCAGGAGCTGATTGCTATAAACCTGTAGTCTGGTCCAGGTTAACAGATCAGACTAATGCATGCTGTGATTCTTTTTAAAGAGAACGTGACCCCTCCAAATCGGTCCCCAGCCTCTAAAAACCTGTCCCTGCACCTTCCTATAAGGTTTCAAGCTATCCCTCTCTTTCCCTTCACTGCGCATGTGCGAGGAGTTATTTACAACTCGCGCATGCGCAACGTGATGTGTATCGACCTCACAGCGCCGGAGATGATGCGATTTGCGTCATTCCGGCTAAGCCCGCCCAGCGATCCGACACAGGATCATCAAAATTCAACATTCAAAACAACAGTGGAGGCGGCAATAAGGAGCCAGAGGAAATACCCACTGTGACTCCTTAAGGCAGCAAAAGCCGCAGATTTGTCAGGTAATAAATGTGACTATTGCACTTACAGAATCTCTAAAGGGAAAGGGAGGGATAGCTTGAAAGTGCAGGGACAGGTTTTTAGAGGCTGGGGACCGATTTGGAGGGGTCAGGTTCCCTTTAAGTGAATTATTTGTCTGCATGGGAAATAGTTAGCGTGCACTGCATCCACTGACCAGACCACAGCCGCCCTGCTCACTACTAGCAGATTATAAATGAGGAGAGAAGGAAGAGTCATTGGAATTTCAAAGCCAAATTGTTTTGACATCTGGGAAAATAAGTTGATACTGAAGCGGCTTCCTCCGGTCTCACACGAAACGTGAATACTTGGAGGAGAACTCATATATGGGACAGAGAAGAATGATGTTCAGGAGACACTACAGCTCCATACAGCTTACATCCAGCCTATGTTGAAGTAAGAAATAGCTGATATATCAGCAATCCCAGATGTGGGGTCACACGCGGCGATTTCGCCCGCGACATCGCCGCAAAGTGACGTCACAGCGAAGTCGCGGGCGATATTGCGGTGTGACAGCGCGACGCAACTGCAAATTATCGCTGGTCGCAGGTTGACAGGTTTATGAACATGTTCATAAACCTGTCAACCTGTGACCAGCGATTAGGCTGGATCGCGCCGTCTGACACTGTTGGCGGCGCAATCCAGCCTATATTGCAGCGTTACTGAGCCATCGCTCGCTGGGCTGAGCCCAGCCCAGCGAGCGACAGCTCCGCCCACATCGCCTCCGCGTCACCGGCAACGTCGTGCCGTGTGACAGCTGGCCTGCGATGTCGGAAGCGAGCGGGCACCCGCGCATCGCTTCCGACATCGCAGGCCAGATCGCCGCGTGTGACCCCACCTTTAGTATGTAGATCACTAAAGAGAATAAGAGCCAGCAGGTTTTTGCTGCCTTATCTGATAGTAGAATGATATAAGAAAAGAGACTCTGAATCCAGCGGTTCTTAGACAAAGTTCTTAAGATGTAGAATGTAATAAGGCTCCTTTCACATTACGATTTTCGGTCATCTGATTGTATCTGTTTCAAAACAGATACAATGGGATCCAAAATCGGATCACATGTCCCCCTATGGGAATCGGATCGGATCGGATGTGTCACTATTGGCATCCGATTTTGGCACCATCCGATCCGATTTAATTACGGGCACAAAATCGCAGCCTGCTACGATTTTGTGTCCGTAACTCAAATCAGACAGCATCGGATCAGTGCAGATCCGAGTGCCCACAACATGGGAGCCTATGGACATCGGATCCGAGTTCACCTCAGATCCGATGTCGGCTCCGTATTCTCTGCCTCTCCCTGCTGCTGCCTCCTTCATCTTCTTCTCCCCGCTATTCTATGCTGTCCCTCCCGCTCCTCTATCCTCATCTAATCCCTATCCTGTCCCCTGATCTCTTCCCTGTCACCGGCTCTCAGGATGCGACACCATCGGGGCTGAAGGACCTGTGATGATGTCAGAGAGACGGTCAGCTGATGGGTCATGTGACCAGCTATGTGACATCATCACAGGTCCTTCAGCCCCAGGAGGAGTTTTTTTTTTTTTTTTTTTTTTTTTTTTTACACACAGGGAAGAGAACAGGGGACAGGATAGGGATTAGATCAGGATAGAGGAGAGGGGGGACAGCATAGAATAGCAGAGGGAAGAAGATGGAGGAGGCATCAGCAGGGAAAGACAGGGGACCGCAGGATCCACACGGATCCTGCATAGAATCGGATCGGATGGCTATTTGCCATCCGAGTGCAGGGATCCGTGCCTGTCCGTGGGATCCTCCTTCAAAGTCGGATCCCACGGACAGGCACTAAATCGTTATGTGAAAGCAGTTTAATGGTGGGTTTACATGCAGAGATATTGGCGTCCAACTCCGACCCAACTCAAACAAAAAGTCACGTGGTTCGGGAGTTGGACCCGATATCGTTCCTGCATCGTACTGTTTGAAGGTACAATACGATGCAGGAACGATGGGAATCCGATATCAGGGGTCGAATGAGCGGGCTATTCAACCGCCCTATATCGGATGCCTGTTGGAGCCGGATTGTTGCGTGTAAACATCCAACTACGATGTGTACTCGCATCTCACCCATTAACTTCCATGTTAAATGGTCGTTGCTGGGTTGGTGGGCGTACACATCGTAGGGACGTTGTTTCCCGATATCGCAGCGTGTAAACCGCCGATGCGATATCGGGAAAAGTGCTCAAAAAATGCGCGCTCCCGCGCCGTTGTATAGCGATATCGCCCCGATATCGCGGCGTGTAAACCCACCATCAGAGCTCAGAAAGCTAACCCCATACTCATCAGGTCTCCAAGTACATTGTATAGTCAGCTGCTTATCACAGCAGAGGGTGTGGTCAGACACGTGCCAGAGATAGTCACAGCAGTGATAAACAACTTGTAATAAAACCTTCATTATAAATAGACAACAGAATATAAGGCCACGTGCACACGCTGAGAATTTGATGAGCTTTTTACCTCAGGATTTGTAGCCAAAACCAGGAGTGGATGATTAAATACAGAAGTGGTGCAGGTGTTTCTATTAGACTTTTCCTCTGATTGCTCCACTCCTGGTTTTGTCTACAAATCCTGAGGTAAAAAACTCACCAAATACTGAACGTGTGCACATGGCCTAACAGTGTGCACGTGGCCTTAGGCTACACTCACACGTTCAGATTTTGGTCTGTTTTTACTCATCAGTTTTTGTAGCCAAAACCAGGAGTGGAACAATCAGAGGAAAAGTACAATAAACTGGTCACCACTTCTGTATTTATCACCCACTCCTGGTTTTGGCTTAAAAAAAAAAATGATGAGCAAAAACTGAACATGTGAATGTAGCCTAAAGGGCCCGTCACACAGGGAGATATCGCCGGCGATGTTGCCGGCAACTGAGGGGCGTGGCCAGGTTGCGGCGACATCGCCGGAGAGTTGCCTCGTGTGACAGGGCGATAATCAGGAGAAAAATCGCCTGAGCAACATCGCCAGGTTTCCCAACATTGTTGGGAAACCTGGCGATGTTGCTCAGGCGATCATGCCTGATCGCCCTGTGTAACGCGGCAACCTGCAATGTTGCGGGCGATTCCGCCTATCTACAACATTGCGGGTTACCGCTCGCTGGGTTGCTGGGCAACCCAGCGAGCGATAGCCGCGGCAACTAGCCGGCGACATCGCCGGTAAGTTGCTCCATCTGACATCTCCCCGGCGATGTTGCCAGGGATGCGCGCTCCCGCGATCGCCGGCAACATCGCCGGCGATATCTCCCTGTGTGACGGTACCTTAAGAGAGACATTCTGAATTCTGTGTTAATTCCTATCTCATGCTCTTCAAATAGCAAAAATCTTATGGTGGGTTTACACGCCGCGATATCGGGTCCAACTCCGATCCAACTCCGACAAAAAGTCACGTGGTTCAGGAGTTGGACCCGATATCGTTCGCGCGTTGTACGGTTTGAACGTACAATGCGATCCTGGAACGATGCCAAAACGATATCGGGGTTGAATGAGCGTGCTATTCAACCGGACGATATCGGATGGCCGTTGTAGCCTGATCGTTGCGTGTAAACATCCAACTACGATGTGTACTCGCAACTCACCCATTAACTCCCATGTTAAATGGTCGTTACTGGGTTGGTGGGCGTACACATCGTAGGGACGTTGTTTCCCGATATCGCAGCGTGTAAACCGCCGATGCGATATCGGGAAAAGCGCTCAAAAAATGCGCGCTCCCACGCCGTTGCCTACGATATCGCCACGATATCGGGATGTGTAAACCCACCATTACAGATTCTCTTTAGGCCTCGTGCACACACTGAGTATTTGATGAGTTTTTTACCTCAGGATTTGTAGCCAAATCCAGGAGTGGATGATTAAATGCATAAATGGTGCAGGTGTTTCTATTAGGGTATGTGCACATCAGTCGGTTCTGCATCTTTGCAGACTGACCAGGAACCGGTGGAGACTGGCAGAAACTGAGTTTTCTGCACTTGCTAGTGTCCCTGGTTTTGTTAGCGTTTTGCTAACGATTTGCGATCGGGTTGCTAGCGGTCGGACAGCGTGTTCTTGGCGATTTTCCCGGCGTGTTCCTTTAGCGATTTCCAGACTGGTCTTTGCTGCACTTGTTCAGCTGGACCCGCTGGAAAAACGCTGAAAAGAAGTCGCTTGCTCTATCTTTGACAACCGGTCGGAAACCGGTGAATAAACTAAAATCGTCAAGACAAAAAACGTTGTAATGTACACAGCGTTTTCAAAACTCCATTGACTAGCATGTTAATCCTACCGGTGGGTAGGATTAACATAAATTAACATAAAACTCAGCGGGAACCGCCGACGGAAAACGTGCAAAACCAGCCCACAAACCGACTGATGTGCACATACCCTTAGGCTATGTGCACATCAGTCGTTTTGTGGGCTGCTTTTGGACGTTTTCCGTCGGCGTTTTCCGCTCAGTTTTATGTTAATTTATGTTAATCCTACCCTCCGGTTGGATTAACATGCTAGTCAATGGATTTTAGAAAACTCTGTCTACATTACAACGTTTTTCTTCTGGTCGTTTTCAGTCAAAACTGAGTTTTTTCACCGGTTTCCAAAAATAGAGCAAGTGACTTCTTTCCTCCGTTTTTCCACCGGTTTCAGCTGAACAAGTGCACTAAAAACTCAGTTTTAAAACCGCTCAGAAAAACCGCCGACAAAACGCTGTAAAACCGGGCGGAAAACGAGCAAAAAACTAGCAAAAAACGAGCAAAAAACTAGGATACTGCTGAGCACAGAAAACTCAGTTTCTGCCAGTGTCCACCAGTTCCCGGTCGGTCTGCAGAAATGCAGAACCGACTGATGTGCACATAGCCTTAGACTTTTCCTCTGATTGCTCCACTCCTGAAAAAACGGATACTGAGCCAGATCACAATGTGAACAGGGCTGTAAACCGTGTTCACTCCACCAAGAATATATATCACAAAAAGAGTGCAAAAAACGTCCAAAAAATGTATCACTGCTTCAAGAGTAAAAAAGCAAGTGCAAAATAGTATCAACAGCAGGGTTCTTAGTTAGTACGTTTTTTCAACATGTCGCGTCCCTGGTGCAGACGAGACTGTGTGATCTGTGCGCAGGCATCCGCCTGCGCACAGATCACATATGGGAGTGAATGGGTGCGCACGATCCTGCGCTGTCAAGCGCAACACCGTGCGCTGCCATTCTAAAGATAAGAGCGGGCGGCCGCTGCGCACACATGGCGATTCGCCTCCGCAGAACGCTGCGGAGGGGGAACGCTAATGTGAAGCCAGCCTAAGCGATATTGTTCGTGCGTCGCTGCGTGTAATCAAGCGTTTTTACAATGTAAAATCGCTTGTTTGATCGCAGATTTGTGAGCCGGAGCTCAAATCAAGCGATAATCGCTTGATCAATCTGCATCATCGTGGTGTGTGACACCACGATGAACGATCTCCCAGCGGCAGAGCCTATGCTGGGAGATGGTATCTATGGTAAACGTCGGGTTACTAAGCGCCGCGTGGCGCCTAGTAACCCGATGTGTACCATGGTTACCAGCGATCTCGCTGGTCCACATCGCTGGTGAGTCTGTCTGTGTGACAGCTCACCAGCGATGTGAACGATATTGTTAGCGATCGCGCGTGCATGTGATCGCTAACAATATCGCTCACAAGATTGAAGCGTGTGACGGCCGCCATACATACATTATTCAATCATTTCGGAAGTATTCTCTACATTCTGAACATTTTATTTTAGAATTACCGTATACTGGAATGCAAAAGAGTTTGCTAACAGTACCCACAAATTGGCACCCTCACCGCAAGGCTGACGAGGGCTCTACCAACAGAGAAGTTGTCACATAAGTGGTTCATCATAGCTTGTAGGTTGACACCATTCAGGTGAAACCACTGAAGACCAAGTGAACCAACGACAAACGCTAACGGTGCAAGATTCACCACACACAACGCCTCTACATGAGCATGCCCTTATCAGTCATTGCCCACTGCACATTGGAGCCATTGAATGTTACATAATAGGACAAGCTCTGAAAACAAGCTACATATAAACTTATAGGCTTCATTGAGACAAAAATGTTTTCGGCCTGTGTACGTGAAGGACCACACAGAGACCAACTGTAAATACTGTGCTAGTGTATGTGTCCTCACTAATTGTACCATGCACTATTCTCATCCATTTTACAGGCCAGAACAGTTTACCCAACAGAAAGCAGCACCCGCCACAACAAGGAGCCCGTCACATTCGCAATTTACAGACATGACTGGCATAATGTTCATACAGCCATATGAACCCATCCTAATGGGCAATAGATGACAGGAACATAAAAGCATATATAGTGATAACTATAGATCAGTGTGAGACCAAGTACTAGGTTCCCCGCTGTACACCAGAATTGGGGACATTTACCTACCTCAACATCTTAAGCAGGAGTTCATTGGAGCAGCAGGTCACATACAGACACTACCATTAAAAGCAGGGCTGTGGAGTCGGCAAGTCAAACGACCAACTCAGACTCCTCAATTTCCCTCACATGCATCTGGCATGACTTACCCGGTCCGGCCACCATTTCTCTGGACAGGAGCATCAGCTGATTGTGTTACTATGCAGCTCCACGCTCCAGTCCAGAGAGCTGGTAGCCAGGCCGGGTAAGTCATGAGACATGCATGCAAGGATCTCGCATGCAGCTCGCATAAGTGTGTCTCGTCCCTTAGGCTACTTTCGTTTTTGAACGCTGCGTATGCTGTGCATGCGGAAACGCATCCCAAAAGGCATGCTTACGCAGCATTTTTTATCCGCATTAGCGTATGCAAGACATAAAAAAGCAGTGCGTGCATGTGTTTTGGCATGCGTTTGCGTTTTTTTTTGCTCATGCGTTAAATATTTTGAGGAGTGTTTTCTTAAATTTTCAAGACAAGCCACTCCCAAAGGGCATGTCTTAAGGGAAATCACTTTCTGGGCATGCGCTGTGTGTCATAAGCATGCGAATAGAACGCAGACATGCGCAAGCCATTGTGCACCAATGGGCACCCATAGAGAATAATGCGTATTGTTTTTACACACTCATGCGCATGCTTGCGCATTTTTCAGTCATCAAAAAAATGCAACATGTTACATTCGCCAGGCGCCAAGAAAAAACACACAGGGACGCATATGCAGACATACTGACACCAACACAGGTCCCTGCGTACACCATGTTAAAGATAGGTGCACAATACGCTTGCAGATTTTAAAAAAGAACTACGCAGCATGCGCTGCGCTTTAAAACGCTAAAGTGAAACCGGCCTTAGGCAGGATATACACTGGCGTGTGACCCGAACGAGAGCAATCAAGGGAAATCTCACATTGTCTAACCTGGGCATGAGTGCAATCAGGCAGCTCAGACATGCAAGTTTTTAAAAAAATAAATAAATAACTGTAGCATGCTGCGATTGTCTTCGAGTCTTCGCTCACTTGCACCCATACAAGTCTATGGGTGCGAGTGAGACTTTGCAGTACACTCGAATGACATCAGTACAGTGCAATATGGCTGGCAATGGAGGAGATGAAGAAATCTCTCCCTCTCTTCTGCCGCTGTGATCTGAACACAGGATTGGAGCACAGTAGAATGAGACTCGGCTCACGCTAATAGCAGAGCAGGAGCCGGGGGTCCTTACATATCGCATCCTATGCCATATGCTGGTCTGCCACTGGCCTTAGGCCTCGCTCACTCACTCACAGGGTTGCAGATTCTTTCATGCTGGAGAATTGGCCTGATTATGTTAATGACTGATCAGACATTGAGCGGAGTGTTATGGCCACTTTACACACACCAACTTATCTGTCCAACTTCTGACCAACTTACTGGTTGCAGTGAAATCATGGACACATTGTTACATTTGTACACAGCCACAAAATGGAGCAATGTGTCCATGATTTCACTGCAACCAGTAAGTTGGTCAGAAGTTGGACAGATAAGTTGGTGTGTGTAAAGTGGCCCTTAGGCGGCCGTCACACGCTACGATATCTTGAAAGATATCGCTTGAACGCGCCTGATTAAACATCGCGTGAACGATGTCTCTGCGTGTGACGGCAAGATACGACGAGCGAGAAGTGTTCAAATCGCAAGATCGAGATCTGAGCTCCGGACCTCACATCTTGCGATGAACGATTTTACAAACAGCTTCATCGTGGTGTATAACACCACGATGAACGATCTCCCAGCGGCAGAGCCTATGCTGGGAGATGGTAACTATGGTACACGTCGGGTTACTAAGCGCCGCGCGGCGCCTAGTAACCCGATGTGTACCATAGTTACCAGCGATCTCGCTGGTCCACATCGCTGGTGAGTCTGTCTGTGTGACATCTCACCAGCGATGTGAGCGATATCGTTAGCGATCGCGCGTGCACGTGATCGCTTACAATATCGCAAGAGATATCGTAGCGTGTGACGGCCGCCTTACTTATTGTGATCTGATTCTCTCGCATGTGAGAATTGGAGCACAGCTGTGGAGAAGATGGAGAACTTACCGTAATTATTCCACCTTTTCCATTGTCTGCGTCGGTGTAAATCGAATGACATCTAAGTTTTGCCAGTCCTCTTAAACCTATATAGTTCCTTGACCCTGGGGAGGGTCATTCAGTTATCACATATATTCGCAGCATGCTACTATTTTTTTTCTCCCGACCAATTGGCACTGCCCCATAGCATAACACTGGGCTGAGTGCTGTCTGATGAAACATCGGATTGCGCTCGGCCATGTTATACATTTGTGTGAGTGAGCCCTTAGGGCCGCTTTACACACACCAACTTCTGTGTCCAACTTCTGAACAGATCTCTGGTTACTGTGAAATCATGGACACATTGTTCCATTTTGTGGCTGTGTACAAATGGAGCAATGTGTCCATGATTTCACTGTAACCAGAGATCTGTTCAGAAGTTGGACACAGAAGTTGGTGTGTGTAAAGCGGCCCTTACAGCCGGGGGGGGAGGCACAAAACGCATGTCCCCTATTCTGGTTATCCATCGATCTATCAGTTTCCAGCTAACCAATGGATAGACTATAACCTGTTTTGTTCAGAAACCCCCTTTAAATTATAACCAGGTAAAAAGTGTGAAGACTGTTTCTATTATACATGAAAAAAAAAATTAAATTTACGCAACTCCAGACCACTAATGATTACTTCTGCATTATACATACAATAACCATCGAAAGCTGTAACCGTAAACAACAAAAGGCAGAATGCAGAAGTTGATGATAACGGTATACAAAGCACTTAAGTGAATTAGAAGACAGTAAAGCTCTGGACTGTCTAGACATGATTGTGGCTGTGAGGTTTTATGGGAATAGATAACAGATCTGGAGATGAGATTTCTCCAGTCTGTTAAACAATGGGCAACACCTGAGAATCAGTGTGTGCCCGGTGGGTGCCATGCCAGTGTGTTCCAGTGTGTGCCCGTTGGATGCCATGCCAGCGTGTTCCAGTGTGTGCCTGATTGATGCCATGCCAGCGTGCTCCAGTGTGTGCCTGGTGGGTCCCATGCCAGCATGTTCCAGTGTGTGCCCGGTGGGTACCATTCCAGTGTGTTCCAGTGTGTGCCCGTTGGATGCCATGCCAATGTGTTCCAGTGTGTGCCCGGTGGGTGCCATGCCAGCATGTTCCTCTGACACATTGTGTTATTGGTTCCTGGAATCAGTGTGTATTACTAAGCAGAATACAGGTCGGTGCTGCTCCTATAGGCTGCCTGGATCCTGAGCTCACTCTCTGCACACTACGCCCATTACATGTCACAGACAAGAGAACAAACTCCAGCTGGGAAGAAGATCCGTCTCCCACCGACACCCAGCCATACAAACCCCTCTGCTCCCTTTATCACCCCACACTGGGGGTTCCTCACATTGTATTGGGCTCATACAGACTATTGTTTACTATATTCAACAACTACAAGAAAATGGCAAAACAAATCTCCCACTAGTTGTATCATCTAGTTAATATTACGTAGTAGTCTATAGAGCGGCTGCTCTGTGTACTGGACAACAATGCAAAAGTTTAGGAAGTTTAGTTCTTTTGTTCTCTGTTATCAGCCATCACAGGCCAGATAGTGATCCACCTTATTATATCCTCCTCATACATCATGGAGAAATATTAAATGTACATAATTAGGATTGTACGACCCCTCATTATATAAACTATAAAGGCATTTTAACCCATTCAGCTTTATATTTTACTGCAGTAAAGTACAAGTCATACAGCAGGTGGGCTGACGTTATATACTGATCAAGCAGATGGGGAGAAATAATGGTGGGTTTACACGTCGCGATATCGGCGTCCAACTCCGACCAAAAGTCACGTGGTTCGGGAGTTGGACCCGATATCGTTCGCGCGTTGTACGGTTTGAACGTACAATGCGATGCTGGAACGATGCCAAAACGATATCGGGGTTGAATGAGCGTGCTATTCAACCGCCCGATATCGGATGGCCGCATCGTCCCGTGTGACAGCCCAACTACGATGTGTACGCCCACGTCACCCATTCACTCCCATGTTAACTGGTCGTTCCTGGGTTGGGGGGCGTACACATCGTCGGGACGTTGTATCCCGATATCGGGCTGCCTAAACCGGCGATGCGATGGCAGGAAAAGCGCGCTCAAAAAGCGCGCTCCCACATCGTTGGCTCCGATATCGGGCCGATATCGGGACGTGTAAACCCACCATAACAAATCACAACTGATGTCACTGCTTCACTTGGTCTTAGCTCCCTGAATAACCAAGGGTGGGGATCATAATTAATGGAGAGAGGGACTTGGCTGCTGTTCAGATATCGGGGCGCTGACCCCCAACATTGACTCCGCACAGGCGGGCGCTGCTTTATCGGATGAGTTATTAGGGGTGTCTACCAAAGCTGCACCCCCCAGCTGTCCTAGGGGTACACACAGGAAGGGTCTCTACAGGACCCCAGTACAGAGATGACACTGTCCAGCCAATAGTATATACGGTAGGAAGAGAAGAGCCTGAAGTGGCTGATAACAGAAAGTAATAGATTATATTAAATATTACTGTCCATCTAAAAGGTGCATCAGATATAAACCATAGGAAAAGAGAACTGTATATATATTGTGCAGAGCCAGCACAGTGCAGCCCTCCCCTGCCCCAGCCTTACCTTCCACCTGCAGTACAGCCCATGCAGTGAGTGCAGTGAGGAGCAGGGCCCCGGGGCCCCTCATGTTGCTCTCTGGGTTTCGGTTGTTCCGGGAGGATCTCACTCCGGCCGGGACTGTTCTCTGAGGCTGAGATTGCAGATTGGTCATGTGACCGCGGGCTCCACCAATCAGCGCGGGTTGTGAGGCAGAGGAGGCGGGTGTGCGGGGAGCGGGCGGAGGACGTGTTGTGTCTGTGTCAGATTGTGTCAGTCACAGGTGGAACAACAGTGAGGGGAACTACAGGTCCCAGCCATCCACACACAGCCGCCTGTGCATGTGAAGTGTATAGAGACCTGCTCTGTGCACACTGAGGCGTTACTTTTAATTTTGCTGTTTTCAACAAGTTGATCCCGGTCCATAGACAATGAATAGAGCAGGGGTCAGTGATCAGTAAGGTTCGGCCTCAGATGCCCTTTACCCGCTGTCCTTAGGGCATGAGTGTGCCAGTATATTCATGTATACACAGCTGTAGCTGAATTGTGATCTATCACACCAGCCCTTCATCCACTGTCTGTGGGGCATTTTTATTGCCACATTGTTCATTTATTGAAGCATTACCTGAATATGAAATGCAAACACTTCTCTGTAATGCACATAATTGGTGTAAACTCTGTGGCCTTTCTTTATGTTGCCTTATTGGGTCTTCTTTAGGCGGCCGTCACACGCTACGATATCTTGAAAGATATCGCTTGAACGCGCCTGATTAAACATCGCGTGAACGATGTCTGTGCGTGTGACGGCAAGATACGACGAGCGAGAAGTGTTCAAATCGCAAGATCAAGATCTGAGCTCCGGACCTCACATCTTGCGATGAACGATTTGACAAACAGCTTCATCGTGGTGTATAACACCACGATGAACGATCTCCCAGCGGCAGAGCCTATGCTGGGAGATGGTAACTATGGTACACGTCGGGTTACTAAGCGATGCGCGGCGCCTAGTAACCCGATGTGTACCATAGTTACCAGCGATCTCGCTGGTCCACATCGCTGGTGAGTCTGTCTGTGTGACATCTCACCAGCGATGTGAGCGATATTGTAAGCGAT
The DNA here is from genome assembly GCA_033576535.1 of Allobates femoralis. NCBI lineage: Eukaryota > Metazoa > Chordata > Amphibia > Anura > Aromobatidae > Allobates > Allobates femoralis. The sequence continues at coordinate 147,867,759 of JARQOC010000004.1, forward strand.
CGCGCGTGCACGTGATCGATGACAGTATCGCTAGCGAGATCGTAGCGTGTGACGGCCGCCTTATCTATTCCTCCCCTGACTGCTTTCCTCCCATTTCTTTACATTTTGCCCATTATCCCTATGAGCAGCCTGTGTGCTGTGCTATACTCATCACCTTATGGTTCAATCCGTCAATGAAATGTTGCCATTGTCAGCGTATGTGCATATCGCATTCCCTGGCACCATTTTCGGCATACTTTTACCACGCACGGCTGGAAGTTGCGGGGAGTGAGGGCCGCTTTACACACACCAACTTCTGTACAACTTACTGGTTGCAGTGAAATCATAGACACATTGCTCCATTTTGTGGCTGTGTACAAATGGAACAATGTGTCCATGATTTCACTGCAACCAGTAAGTTGTTCAGAAGTTGGACACAGAAGTTGGTGTGTGTAAAGTGGCCATGAGCTGGTGATTGTGGTTTGCCATCAGTGGGCGTGGCTCAGCGGTTCTTCCAAAAAACTAATGAGCAATTATTTTTAAGTCCACGCGGTCGTGGAGGTGATTATATTAGAAACGGGGGACTGGGGTAAGACCCCCCAGGTAGGGGGGTGCAAAGGGGGCAAAGTCGCCTCTTGCAAGATCCATTGTAGCACACGGAGGACGGCAGCCCCACCACGTCTACTTGAATTAACTGATCACGTCCACTAATATATTTTAAGTATGCAAGGGGGGCTTTGCTGCACACCCTGTGCCCAGGGGTGATACCCCCAGACCCCCGCTTCTAATATAATGACCTCCACAACCTCGTGGACTTAAAAATAAACATTCGTTCGGTTTTTGGAAGAACCACCGAGCCACCCCACTGATGGCTAACCACACCCACCACCAGAGCCACCCCGCACCTTCCTGCCCTCAGTTGTAAAACTATGCCCCATTTTCTTGAAGACACTCTCTCTGCGAACATCCTCTGAAACAAAATGGCGACATTCGCAGAGACAGTGTCTTCAATGAAATGGAGTTCATGTTATGCGCATGCGCAGACTCCGGCACCATTTTATTGAAGAATTTAACTACAACATGAATATAGCACTGCACACACACTGTCCATTTCAGCTTTGGACAGAAGGACGCATTCATTCAGCATTATATTATAGATTATATTGGTTACACTTTATAACTGTCTAGATGTCCATAGCAACCACTCAAAGCTCAGCTTTCACTTTACCTCAGCAGCTTCAATGCATTAGGTGTAGTGAAAAGTATAGATTTATCAGTGCTTGTAGTTATATAAGGATATAACATAGGATGTTGGTAGGATAGGTTGCCCGGCAACAGACTGCTGGGCAATTGACAGTTGGGATTTGTAGCCCAGGGAGAGGAGCTAGTGCTTAGAGAGCGAGACAGCTGAAATTGATCAGTAGCTGGGGGCATGTCCTCTCACTATCCTGTCATTGGTGGTTATCCAGGCTTCAGCGAGACACCATTCACCATTTTATTATAGACTAGATATGTGGGCCCGATGCTATTGCACACAATGAGGGCAGTCTCTGTGGCTTTGGGCGCAGCGGCCGTCTCTGCCACCTCTGTGCACTCTCTCTCCCCCTGTGCTGTCTTCTCCACTCTGTGCTCTCATTTGAGCTGTCTCCCCTTGTGCTGTCTATCTCCCCATATGCTGTCTTCTCCTGCAGAGGTTATGGGGCCAGGGTACTCAACTCTCCAGAGGTTAACAGTTCGGGCAATGTCCATGGAGGTCGTGGGCGTGACCGTATGTTGTTAAGGGAGTATTTACAGGGGAAAAGTTTCTTGTGATGCCAACTGAAGTTAACGACTGTAGATGGCCAGGGGCTGCTGTGAGGGGAATCCCCAAGGGACAATGTTATGGCAGCCAGGTGGTATGCCGTCACCAGTTAGGATTGGAATCCCCTGGTGAGTGTAGAAGGCTGGAAGGATGGATGCTGCAGGGTCACAGGGTGAGGAGGAGGTTCAGGGTGACTGGAGCTTTGGCTTCTCAGGTGGATGCAAGTAGGCGCAGGAAGAACCAGACAACACACAGGGTTCTTGTGGTTCTTTCCATTTACTGCCTTATCCAGAATGCCTCACCTGTCAGATGAGGGTGTAGATGAAGACAAGCTGGAAGAAGTGGAGTTACCTGCCTTCCATCAACTAAGAGTAACCCAGTGCCAGCAAACCTGTCAAGATCCTCCTGCAAGGATGGTGAACCCGTTGCCTCACTTCGGTTGGAAAGAGGTGCACGACAATGACACAGCTGTCAGTCTGATAAAACAACTGATAACCCAGGAGTCAGCGAAGCTGGCAGAAAATCCCCAGCCTGAAGTCAAACATCTGTGGAGCGAGCGGAGTAAGCTGTTCATATACCAAGAGAAGCTTTGTCGGAGGTACATCATCCCAAGAACACACGAGATGGTCTGGCAAATCATCGTGCCAAAATTAGAAATCCCTGTGGTCTTGAACGCCTATCACAACCAGACTGGTCACTTCGGGTGGAAGAAGCTGAAATGCTACTGCGGGATAGGTTTTTTTGGGTCGGCATGCGGACATCCATTGAAAGATGGGGTAAGAATTGTAAACCCTGCAGCCTGAGAAGAAAGGACTTACAGAGTCAGAAAGCACAGCTCCAACCCATCGTGACAAAACAACCTCTGGAAATAGTAGCTTTAGACCATGTAAAACTGACTCCAAGTAGATCTGGCTACACTTATGCATTGACCATGATAGGCCATTACTAGAGATTCTTAATGGTTGCCCCTGTAAAAGACTTGACAGCTGCCACTGCTGCCAGAACATTCCAGAATGTCTTCTGCAGACCATTGGTCCTCACAGATCAAGGAACAGCCTTCGAAGCGGAGATCTTCCAAGAATTCATGTATGACATGTATGGGTGCAAAAAGATCCAAACAACCCCATATCATCCCCAAGCCAACGGATTATGTGAGAAAATGAATGGCATCATCATTGACATGCTGAAGATCTTACCCTTAGAAGAATGTAACCAATGGCGGAGAAACTATCAGACTTGGTTGATATGTACAACCACATTCCAGTAAGCTCTACGAACTGTACACCAGCCTACCTGATGAGAGCCCATACAGGAAAGTTACCTGTAGACTTGGAACTCAGTGTAGTCGATCCCAAAGCAGAAGACACAATACCCTATTGGAACGCACATCGCCTCGAACAATACAAAATGGTTCAAGCCTGTGTAGAAGATAACCTGGAGAAAGCCCATGAAAAACAAGAAAGGGACTATAACAAACATGCTCCAGCAGAACCAATAACACCTGGTAGTATTGTATTAAAGAGGAAAAGAACCCAACACAAACTGGACAATCAGTGGAAACAAGAACCCTACGTTCTATTGGATTCTGGTCATGACAACAGCAAAGTATGTCTCATCAGTAAGAGTGGTGGAAAAACCACTCAGACTGTATCCAGAAACCACATCAAAAAGTGTCCAACAGATTGGGAAAATCAGAATCCCCCAATTCAACCAATCCAAGAGTCAGAACCTGTACAAGAAGTTAGTCCAAATGAAGAACCAAAGGAAAAGGTAATCTCAACCATCTTAGGAGATTTCCCATAAGATTGGCCTCAACAAGATGGAGCCATCATAGTGCCTTTAATGAATTTCTACCAGCCCCAAGAAGAGATGGTACAAAGGAATCGGGAAGAAATACCCGTTGCCAGAGAATCTGAGGATGCTGCAATCGGTACACCTGCTAGCCCTGTAGTGAGACTAAGGCCACGCAGATGCAAAACCTGACATGCCTGCACCAAGTCCTTCACTAGAAACATCACCTGAGACAGTGACACCTGTAGTGCGTAGATCACAAAGATGCACACAAGGTCAACCCCGTCTAGGTATGGAGAGTGGGCACAATAATGTAAGGTAGAACACACTGACCAAGTAAACATGTAAATAGCCATTGTAAAGTTAAATGTAAATAGTAGTGTTCAAAAGGTGAAGAGTAGGCCAAAAGCCAGGTACACAACACCAAAAGAGGGTGAGTGGAGTTGGCGTAGGGAGCTGTCTAGGAGAGTAAAAACTTGGCCAAAAGGTGACCCCAGGGCCGGGAGGCCTACAGCACTTATGACCGTTAGAGGCCCCCATAGTACCTAGGACTCCTACGCCGAAAACACCTGTAGTAGATGCTGTTGTGTATTTTGAACTGTTGAGCCTACAGAGACTTTACTTGTAAGGACTTATTGAACTTTTGAAAGACTTTTTTCCCCTCTTTGAACTTTTTCCCCGGATTATAATTTAAAAGGACCATGTTACAGGACTGGTGTAACAAGAAACTTCTTTTTTTCTTTTTCAAAGCCTGTGGTGAATGGACTAGCATTGTATGGACTTACTGTTTTTCTATTTTTCCAATATTTTGCAGTGGTTTTTGTAAATTTTTGTATTTTGAGACTCTCTAAATATGTTACCTGTTATAAATTGTTTATTCCTTTTGTTAAACAAAAATGCTCAGTCTAGGAGTACTGAAATTACCTAGGGGGGTATGTGGCGCCCTGCTCACGCAGGTAGCCATAGACTTCCCTAATGCACAGTGGGTTTCCACAGCAGGTACCAACTACATGCAACATCTTCCATCCCGGCACAGTAGGGGGAGCTCAACTTGCTGACCTTAGGCAAGAACCACTATAAATACTGCTGCTGGGGAGGAGTTAAGCAGAGTGTGCAGACGCTAGGAGAGCTGCGAATACGTCCTGGTGGTCGGTGCCACGGTTAGGCCAGAGCCAGTGACCCGGAGTGGCCCTTCTGACGTCCAGCAAGCCTAGGAGTGGGGACAGAAGGCAAGAAGTAAAGAGCCAAAAGGGAGTGAGGAACTAGTGGAAGTTCGCCCAAGGACGTACCGGACATCAGGGATCCGCATCTGTAGGATACTTCAGGACTACAAAAAAAACCATCACACTGTGGAGGCTTCAGCCACCCGGTTCCCCTGTGGGTCAGAGAGAGGGAGCCAGACACAGCAGTGTACCACCGAAGTGATCAGAGAGGGTAACCCGTGGACCGCACAGGAGGAGAGAGCAGAGAGCAGAGACAGGAAGAGAGAGGAGGCCCGTTTGGCTGCATGCAGGCTGGGCTTCAGCTACAACAGAGAGAGGCCTTATACCCACTTGCTGTGGGGACCCACTGTGCACTGGTCACCTGTCAGTGCCCTGGACGACTTTACCTGTGTACCACCAGTAAAAGGTAAAAGAGACTTCAACAGTGTGTGTGCGTCTTTCCTCTCCGCTCCCGGTGTCCCCTATAGACTGCTCCATCACTCCCCATCCCAACCTGCAGCTTCACTCCACGCTGCCCCTTCACACTATACTGCCTCGGAGGTCCAGCCCTACCTGTGGGGGCTCTGCCAACTCAGCCGCATTACCATCCACCTCTGGCAGACTGTGGCGGCGCTGGTGACCTATCACCAGACTCTACAGGTGGCGTCACATGACAAAAACTCTTATCCCCTGTAAATACACCCTTTTTGTAGTGTCATCCAGGCCACGGGATCAGGCGCTGCCACCCGTGACATCCCCGTTAACCCCTTGGAGCCTGATACTCGAGTACCCCAGGGCCTGGGGCTCGACACTTGCCCCTCCCCTGTGCGCTCATCCCTCCCCCTATGTGCTCTCTCTGCCCCCCTGTGCGCTCATCTCCCATGGGTTGCCCCTCCCTGTATGTGTTCTCTTTGCCCCCCTGTGCACTCTTTCTGGTGCTCTTTATGGCCCCTCTGTGCTTTGTCTCTTCCCTCTAGTGCTCTCTCCACCCTGTGGTGTTCAAAGATGACGGCGGTGTGGGCAAGTATGTGTGGTGCCCCTGCAGACCGGTCGCCACTAGATGATGCTGACTCGCCCAAGGCCGGGTACTCAGTCTCAACGGGCTGTCTGGGATGTCACGGGTGGTTGCCTGAGACTGTGGCCCTGGTAGCCAATGGTCAAATTAAAGAAAATAAAGTGGGGGCGTGGCCTGGCAGCTGATGGCGGAGGTCGCATAAACCAGGAGCTCCCGGACCGCAGGGCACAGAAGCGGCTATAAAGCACGACCCGGTGTACTACCGATCACCTAGTTTACTCCCGTCTTGAGTGGAAAGCACCGGAGCGCTGATGGGCAAGGTGAAATCCCCCCAGCAGCCGCTCCCTAAGAGAGTGACAGACATTTTTCCAGTCAGGCCGGCAGGACACTAACACCTCTTCCAATATGGCGCCCTTCCCCCCGGGCGGCCAGAGCTTCCCGCCGAGACGCCCTCTTCCAGGTCTCTGCACCTTCCTCTTTACCAGAGGAGGCCCGGTCACGTTTGCACACATGAGAAGTCTGTTTGTAGACCTCCGTGCCTCTATACAGGAGGACATTAAGAGCGTGGTGGCAGAGTTGAGGGGAGAGGTAGCGGAACTGGGCTCCCGGTCGGACCATCTGGAGGCTAAGATGTCAGAGCTCGTTCAGTCACATAATGCCTTACTGGATGACCATGAACTCCTCCAACAGACAATGGTGAAGATACAAGCGAAACAATGTGACCTGGAGACAGAAGCCGACGCAATAATGTACGTCTCAGGGGCGTAGCAGAGACAATCTCCAATGCCGAGCTGCGATCTTTCCTGCAAGACTTCATGATGGAGCTGCTCCCGGAGTTGGACCGATGGGATCTTAAAATTGATAGAATTCATCGGGTCCCTAAACCACCTAGTGTGCGAGCTGACCTACCCAGAGATGTTCTCGCACGAGTTCATTTCTTTGAAACAAAGGAGGACTTTATGCAAGCGCTGTGCAAGAATCCTACGCTCCCAGAAAGATTTACTGGTGTGGGGATTTTCCCTGACTTGTCCCCAGGGACGCTGGAGATGCGGCGGGCCTTTAAACAGTACACCACGGTTCTCAGAGATAACGATATCTCATATGTCTAGGGGCACCCGACTAAACTGGTCATCCGGAGGGACAACTCCACCCATGTCTCCTGCTTCCCCTGCAAGCAAAGAAGCTGCTGATGAGTTGGGGTCTCTATAAGGAGAATGCTCAACCTGCCTCCAGCCCCCTGACCCAAAGCTACCCCGTGCTCCAAAATCTGCTGGCAGAAGAAGAATTGAGACGGACTGGTCTGCTACTTGAACTCTCACACCACACCGAGGTCTTAATCATTATTGCCCTGGGATCGCTTTCCTGGACTTGGTAACTGCATCCCAGATTTTATTTTGTTCCCCCTTTATTGTACTTTGCTTGCCTCTTACTATATCCTCTCTGTACTCTTTTTCTTCTTACTAATCTACCTTTACTCTCTCTTCACTTTTCCTCATTCTGCCCTCTATCCTCCCACCCCTTCTTCGATCTTTCTCCTTCCTCTCTTAGCTCCTTTCTAGCATACTTACCCTTTTTATTATTGGGATCCTTTTGCCCCCTTGAGCGAATTTTTTTCGCTTCTGGTTCTCCTCATTGAGGTTTGTGAACCTCCCCGTTACTAGGGGATTATTATATAATCTTTTATTTTTTTTTTATTTTTTTCTCTTTTGGTTTGTTGGTTTGTGTGTCAGTTTTTGATTTATTATGTTTTTTCTTCCTTCCATAAATCCTTCGTCACTGCATCCAAGTTTTTAGCATAACTACGGTGAGCAACCTCTTGATAGTTTTTTCTTTTACCCATAATGCATATTTCACTATTATCCATAAATGTTAACGGGCTTAACTCCCCCCAGAAGCGGGCTTTCCTGCGAAATCAGATCAAGAAATCGCGTTCAGATATAGTGATGCTACAGGAGACGCACCTTCTGGAGGGAGATAATCGCAGAATAGCGTCCCGCTTCTATCCGGATCAGTTTTTTGCCAATGCCGGAATGAAAAAGGCGGGTGTTGCAATTTTCATACGCTCTAGCGTATCCTTTGAATTGAATGATCAGATCTCCGACCCGGAGGGTAGATTCCTGATGATCTCTTGCCGTCTGAATAATATAACCTATTCCTTGCTATCAGTCTATGCTCCCAACACCCGCCAGATTTCGTTTGTACGGGCGCTGTTTGAGGACCTTATGCCCTCTTTTAAGGGACACAGGATAGTCGCCGGTGACCTTAACGCCCCCCTAGATAAGATCTTGGACTGTTCGTCACCTGCAGACAGCAGAAAAGAGCTTGGCCCGGTGATATCTGAATATCACCTACACGATGTTTGGAGATATCGCCACTCCGCCGAACTAGATTACACATTTTTCTCGCATAGACACGGCTCCTTTAGTCGTATAGATTTTATTCTAGTCAGTGATTCGCTGCTCCCACACTGTCTCGGGGCTGAAATTGGTGATATCTCCTGGTCCGATCATGCCCCACTGACCATCAAATTAGAGGACTCCATGTCCCCTGCGCCCTCGTTCCACTGGAGGCTGAATGACCACCTGCTTGCCTCGGCATCTCCTTGTGATGCATTGGCGACTCAGCTTCAGGAATTTTATTTGATCAATGATACAGACGGTATGGCCCCAGATACACTTTGGTATGCTAATAAGGCGGTCATGAGAGGGCATTTGATTAAAACGGCGGCTCATGCAAAGAAGATTTTTAATAGTTCTCTGACGGCGTTGCTTTCCAAAATTAAAATTCTTCAGTCGACATACACTTCCTCACCTGATCCCGCCGTCCTGACCTCACTCTTATGCCAACGCAATCAACTACGCTCACTCCTCCTCTCCAGGGTGGAATATCAATTAAAAAAAGACTAATTCAGCCTACTATGGCATGGGGGATAGGGCGGGGGCCCTCTTGGCCCGTAGAGTCAAGGGGGCGGAGGTTCATCGCAAAATTTCCCATCTTATAACTACCCGGGGTGAGACTATTCGAAACCCCATACAGATTGCGGATCAATTTGAAAAGTATTATGATAACTTGTACATTCTTAATATGTCCTCCTCCACTCCACAGCCCACCCCGGATGCCATTAAATGCTTTTCTGGACAGAGCTAAACTCCCAACCCTTTCTCGCCCGCAACTAGAGTTTCTAAACCATCCATTTACCCAGACTGAGATACTTCAAATTATTAGAGCCTCCAGAAAACGGTCAGCCCCAGGTCTCGATGGCTTCAGTTACCAATATTATGCTACCTTCAGCGACATACTTGCGCCCCACTTGCTTAAACTGTTTCAACATTGGCAGACTGAGGGGGTCATCAGAGCGGAGGGTCTGGCTGCTTCAATATCGACGATCTTCAAACCAGATAAACCTCCCACTTTGGAGAGTAGCTATCGCCCGATAGCGCTGTTGAACTGTGATCTCAAGATATATTCAAAGCTGCTGGGGAGCGCCTCAAAGTAGTCCTCCCCTCCTTGATCGCTTTAGACCAGGGGGCTTTATCCCGGGCAGACAAGCGAGAGATGCGACAAGGAGGGCAACTGACCTCCTAGAGGTTCTGGAGGAGAGAGGGACCCCCGGTGCACTCATCTCTTTGGACGCAGAGAAAGCGTTTGATCGTGTGCACTGGGGGTACCTGGCGGCAGTGCTAGACAAATTTGCTTTTAACGGCAACATAAAGTCCGCCATAATGGCACTATACTCCCACCCTTCGGCGGTGGTGAGAACGGGGGATTTTGCTCCTCCTCTTTTAAAATTTCCAATGGCACATGTCAGGGTTGCCCCCTCTCTCCTCTAATCTTTGCTATGGCGATGGAACCGCTAGCAGCTATCATCCGAATGCATCCTGATTTCGCTGGTATTACAGTGGGATCCACAGAAATAAGATCTCCTTGTACGCGGACGATGTCCTCCTGACTTGCACAGACCTCCTGAAATCTATCTCGTCGCTGATGAGTATTTTAGACGATTTCACTAATGCCTCGTATTATAGGCTTAATTTAACGAAATCCTCAATTTTCCCGGTGAACATCCCGCTTTCCATTCAGGAGACAATACGAGACTCCCATCCCTTCCTCTGGGCACCAGAGGGCTTCCGCTATCTAGGCTAGGGATGGGCGAATCTACTTGCTAGGACTCGTTACTCTGCGAGTAGTAAGGGACTCGCAGGACTCGGTACTCTGCGAGTTTCCCAGCGTTTACTCGCACAGTAACGAGTCCAATGCAAATCAATGGCAATTCTAGTTTTGTCAGAGACTCTGACAAAACTAGGATTGCCATTGTCTTGCATTGGACTGGCTACTGTGCCAGTGATAGAGGGAAACTCGCAGAGTAAGAGCTGTCTGCTCTGTGCAGCTCCAGGGTCCTAGAGCCCGCCTGCTGCCTGATGTAGCAGAGCTGAGATTGTTCTCAGTCTGCTCATTCCCTGTGCATAGACATCTATATCTATGCACAGGGGATGTAGCAGAGAGGACATCGCGTTTTGGACTACGTCGGACGGAAGAGGATTTTTTAAATTAAAGATGGAGTCCCTAATGGCTTTTTTTTTTATTTCTAATAAAAAATTTTCTCTGTGTGGTGTTTTTTTTACCCTTTATTGGAGATTCTTAGTGGCCGGGTCAAACCTGGCCTGACATTAAGAATCCCGGGCTTAATACCAGCTTGTATAACAAAGGTGGTATTAACCCCTTTATTACCCAGCGTGCCACCGCCACCAGGGCCGCTGGAAGAGCGGGGTTCAGCGCCAGAGGATGGCGCTTCAATGGACACCCATCCTCTGGGGCGGCTGCGGGCTGCAATTTGCAGCGGGGGGTGCCCAGAAAGCTTGGGCCTCCCTGCGCTGCGGATTCCAGCCCCCAGCTGCTTAGCTGTACCTGGCTAGACATAGAAATTGCGCGGAGCCCCACACATTTTTTTTTTATTATTTCATGAAATAATAAAAAAAAAGGGCTCCCATATATTCTTGTGTCTGGCCAGGTACAAATAGGCACCTGGGGGTTGGGGGCAGCCCGTCGCTGCCTGCTGGATCCGGCTGGTTCCAGAAATACGGCGAAGCCCACGTCAAATTTTTTTCTGACAAATCCATAAAACAATGTAAATAAAAGGGACTGCATCTTTATTAACCCCTGGACCATGGGCGAGGGGTTAATAAAGATGCAGTCCCTTTTTTAGGATTGTTTTATTGATTTTTCAGAAAAAAATGACGTAGGCTTCGCCGTATTTCTGGAACCAGCCGGATCCAGCAGGCAGCGACGGGCTGCCCCCAACCCCCAGGTGCCTATTTGTACCTGGCCGGACACAAGAATATAGGCAAGCCCTCTTTTTTTATTATTTCATGAATTTCATGAAATAATAAAAAAAAATGCGTGGGGCTCCACACAATTTCTATGTCTAGCCAGGTACAGCTAAGCAGCTGGGGGCTGGAATCCGCAGCGCAGGGAGGCCCAAGCTTTCTGGGCAACCCCCGCTGCAAATTGCAGCCCGCATTAATTGAAGTGCCATCCTCTGGCGCTGAACCCCGCTCTTCCAGCGGCCCTGGTGGTGGTGGCACGCTGGGTAATAAAGGGGTTAATACCAGCTTTGTTATACAAGCTGGTATTAAGCCCGAGATTCTTAATGTCAGGCCAGGTTTGACCCGGCCACTAAGAATCTCCAATAAAGGGTTAAAAAAAACACAACACAGAGAAAATTTTTTATTAGAAATAAAAAAAAAAAGTCATTAGGGACTCCATCTTTAATTCAAAAAGTCCTCTTCCGTCCGACGTAGTCCAAAACACGATGTCCTCTCTGCTACATCCCCTGTGCATAGATATAGATGTCTATGCACAGGGAATGAGCAGACTGAGAACAATCTCAGCTCTGCTACATCAGGCAGCAGGCGGGCTCTAGGACCCTGGAGCTGCACAGAGCAGACAACTCTTACTCTGCGAGTTTCCCTGCTATCACTGGCACAGTAGCGAGTCCAATGCAAGACAATGGCAATCCTAGTTTTGTCAGTGTCTCTGACAAAACTAGGATTGCCATTGATTTGCATTGGGCTGGTTACTGTGTGAGTAAACGCTGGGAAACTCGCAGAGTAACGAGTCCTAGCAGATAGAGCCTGAAGCTTCCGAGACACATCTGCAATTTGTAAATCGCACATTACTCCCTATCACTCGCTTCCCAATTCATTAACATTGGACTCGCTAGACTCGCAACGAGTAGCGAGTCCCGTGCTCGGACTCGCTAGAGTCAAGCGATTCCGAGTAATTTAGGACTCGCCCATCACTAATCTAAGCATCTTTCTTTCATCTTGCAAATGTATTGTGCGCATTAATTGCGATTCTTTGCTCGCCTCGCTTAAACACTCTTTCACACAATATTCTGCGACTCAGTTGTCCTGGATAGCGAGGATTCAGACCGTTAAGATGATGGCACTCCCCAAAATTCTTTATATACTCAGATGTATACCCATTCTGTTCCCCAGTAGGTACCTAAATCAATTTAGGGTGGCTCTGGGGAGATTCATATGGAGTGGCAGGCCTCATAGAATTTCTATGACCACCCTCACTTTCCCATATTCGCTGGGTGGAGTCGGTATACCTGATATACGGACATACTATACGGCAAACGTATTAGACGTTGCTAAGAGCTACTGGGCAGAGTCCCCACCATCGTTGTGGCTACAGATTGAGGCCAGTTTTGCTCCGAGTGGATCTTCCAGACTCTACCTTGAGACGAACCTGTTAAAGCGAACAATCTCGGCGACCTCACTCCAGGCAACGCGGGCACTCTTAGATTTGTGGTCCAGATTCAGCAGAAGTCATTTTTCATTTCTGTATAGATACATCTCTCTTTCAGCCATAGAATCTCTCATACCGGATATTTCCTTCGCCGCGTGGCGCACTAATGGAATCCACTTACTTTCGGATGTTTTAATTGACGGGAAACTAATACCTTTTACCCAATTACAAACAAAGTATGCATTGGCTCCTTCGGAGTTTTTCACTCACTTTCGCCTGGGTCGTCTTTTACACTCGATCACTTTGCCCGAATGTGACCTAACCTCCATCTCTCTTCCTTTGCAGTCGCTTTTAAAGCAGTCCTCCCATTCCCCGCATGCCGTCTCCATTATCTATGATGCCCTTATGACCAGCCGAGCCACCGCCAAGCTTCCGTATATGTCCCGTTGGGAATCACGGTTCTCGTTCACTGCCTCCTTGGAACAATGGCATAATCTAGCAGGTCACGTGGCACATTTCACCTCGTGTATTAACCACCTAGAGCAGTCCAGGAAACTGTCTTTGGACTGGTATTTGACTCCTCATCGTGTCTCCAAGTTTAGAGGGCGAGGGGCTCCTTCTTCACCGAATTGTTGGAAGGGCTGTCACGTATTGGGCACAGAAGCTCACTTATGGTGGGATTGCATTGGAGTTAGGAGATTCTGGTCCGGAGTTGAAGCACTTATGGTGACACTAACGGGTCTCCCGATTCGGTTAGATGCCCCCTTGGCCCTTCTTGGACTGGATCTGGATGCATTTCCGCGTACCCTGCGCCCTATCATCACTAATGTATTAATTGCGGCTCGTCTTACCATAGCTTCTCATTGGAAATCACCAAAGTCGCCAGACATCCCAGAGCTTTTGGCTATATTAAATCAGCACTTTTCTCACGAGCTAATGCTGGCACACGATCTTAAACGTAAGACTGATGGTACCTTTACACGCCGCCACAACAGGATGGATACAACCCGCTACAGGCTACAAATGTAGCTTGTCGAGCCAATATCGCCCGTAGTAGCGGCGTCTGAAGACGGGACGACACAGCCGGCTACAGATACCTCTGTATCCGTGCACTGCCCATAAACATATGGCAACATCGCCGATTGTAGCGAGCTGTATCGGCGTGTAAAGAAGCTACAGAAGGGAACTCTGGACACCCGGCGATGTAGCTGCAATGTGGCTAAGGCGTCACCCATGCTGCGTGATACCGCGCCCCTTCAGCGATCATTGGTGGAAGATGCTGCGTAACGATTGGCCCTTGCCTCACAGCCCTCCATCTTGGATGAGCTGTCCCTTCAGCACTACACATACGCGCCGTATGCACGATCAGATAGTAGTACAATTACGCGGACACACACTTGAACGTAAAATCATAAATGGCCCATGATGTACATACAGTGTGCACATCATATCAACATGAAAACGAATAATGCGGGACACAGCGCACAAGTGTGTGTTACGTACCGCTCTGGCTTATTGCACAGCAGCTGCCGTAGAAGTGTTCCGGGTCTGGCAGTGCGCGCAGCGCGCACACAGATGCACACAATCCCATACCACATCGGAGGAGATTACCCAGTAGACAGATCAGAGCCGTGTTGTACGGACTGCACTGTGTGTCTTCTGCAGTAGGGGCCGCATAAGTGTGTCGGCCGAGTCACTGCGTGTTGGCCTACTTATAAAGGTGCGTCACCCCCACAGCGGTCGTAATGACGTCATGACGTTGGTTTCATTTTCACTCTGCCTGCAAGGTGCCAGCCCCGCCTCTGCACACACCATAGCAGTCATGGCAGCCGTGCACCGCGCCGCAACATGGGGGATGGCGGAGCTGATCATCCTCATTGATCATTGTGACCGTCGGGACTATTGGGGCCACCATCACCACCGCCACCCCAGGCTGCGCAATCGGTGCACCGTGCGGCGGATCCAGCGGGCCCTGCTCTGCAAACTGGGGGTACAGAGGACAGTAAAAGCGATCCAAAAAAAGATCGCTGACTTGAAGCACAAATGCCCAGGTCGCATACTGGACATCCGTGCCAGGATTGGCAGGCTGCGTGGTGAGTAATTGTTGCCCCAAAACACACACCGCCACATGTGCATGTCCCACAATACACAAAAAATGATGGAAACATATGACAAGGGACAGTGTGGCCTACACAATCAAACACATCTTCACAGTGTTGTGCTCATCCAGTCAGCCCTAAAAATGGCTCACACGCACAGTACATGCATACAACATGAGTGTATGCATCCAGCATCACCTGGTTGATGCTAAGTAAGGCTGGGGTCACACACACAGATATCTGCCCACATATTGTTTGCACATCTCTGTTTGCAGTCAAATCATGGTCACATGTTGACATTTGGAGACAGCCTCAAAATGGAACAATGTGTCCATGCTTTCACTGCAACCAGAGATCTGTCAACAATATCTGGCCACATATCTGTGTGTGTGTGACCCCAGCCATAGCCGTCAAATAAATACCCACACAAGCTCTTTGTAGGACAACAATGTGTAGGCATGATCTTATTACGTCTTTTATGTTCAAATTTCAAACTAGATGCTGAATCCTCATCAGAAGAAGGGCCCCATGCCCCACCCCCAGGTGGCCCATCAAGAACCCCACCACATCAGCCTCAAGTGGCACCCTTGTCCCCAGGGTCAACACCTTCCCCGGGCCTCAGGAGCCAGACGTCCCGTCACCCACCGGGACAGAGGACGTGGAGGACCAGTCCGCACCTGGCAGCCCGCTGGAGTGTGACCAGCTGTCCCCATCTGCCTGGCTGCTGGAGGAACACATCAACTCCCCACAGGAGGGCGAGGAGCAGCAAGTACCTGGCGGCCCAGAGGAGTCTTTGCCCCGTAGCCCAGGACCACTGTTACCCCTGAACCACATAATGTGGCCACGGAGCCCCAGCCCGGGAGTAACACCACCTCCCACTGTCTCCAGCTCAGTGGCGAGTCCTGGGGTGACCATGTCCCCACACAGTGACTATGGTGGTAAGTGTGTTATGTTGCCACACACACCCTGCACACTGTTGCTTCAATTTCATCTGGGGCCAAACAATTTATGTAAACAAAGTAAACCATGTTGGTTCTCCCTTTTTCCAGATGGTGAACGTGCGGGCTCATATGGATGGAGCTTGACCCCATCTCCCTCCCCGTCTGATGGTGAACTGGATTTGGAGGAACAGGGTAAGTGGATGGTTGCGGCCAGTCATGACTAACCATCAGCAGTGACGAGTGTGTACTAAAGTTTGTGTTTACTCCCAATACAGGTGCCCCTACCATGGAGGAATTCATCCAGGCCCATCAGGCATTTGTGGCCCGTTTGACCACGGCTCTACAGCGTGGCCTGCAGGACCTTGGCCGCCTGGCTCAAATGCTGGCGGACCTACACCCACACCATGGTTCACACCCATGAATTCGAGGGATGCATTGTATCCTGGCCAAACATGGCCCCACAAACAGTTGTCCTTGTTGGACCCTAAAATGTTCACACGTTGGCTTGTTGCCTTGCAAAAGTGAAAATATTGGTTTTTTTTTTATTTTTGGCCCCCGTTGGGCTCTTTTCTTATAGTGTCCCACATTGGGACCATCACAAGTGTGGACTGGCTAGCCCCATCTGGCCTACAATCCCTATACTGTCCCACATTGGGACCATCACAAGTGTGGACTGGGTAGCCCCATCTGGCCTACAATCGCTATACTGTCCCACATTGGGACCATCACAAGTGTGGACTGGCTAGCCCCATCTGGCCTACAATCCCTATACTGTCCCACATTGGGACCATCACAAGTGTGGACTGGGTAGCCCCATCTGGCCTACAATCGCTATACTGTCCCACATTGGGACCATCACAAGTGTGGACTGGCTAGCCCCATCTGGCCTAAGCCTTCCTTGTATGATGGCAAATGTCTGTGACACATGTATGTTTACAATACAATGCTGTTCTAACTTTGTTATACGCTCCTTCATGTGACCTTACTAATATTTGGTGACCAAACCTCACCATAACCTAACTATGTGAGGCACATCACAACATCCCTTTGTGAATGTGCTAAGACATTCCAAATGAACCGATGGTGATCCTGCTGAGCGAGCACTGGCCCATATTGTGTGGCTTGGGGAAACCTATTATTGGCCACAATTACATTCACCCCCAAAAACCCACACAATCCTTATTCTGAAATGAATACACAATTGTGTTAATAAATAAAATTTATTCCAGGCTGGAATTTAAAATAAATTACAAAGAATAGAATTTTAGTGGCAAAAAAAATTTAAAAAAAAAACAGTAATTTTGGCCAAAAATCAATCAACAAAATATACATATAAAACGCAATTCCTGAAATTATAAAGTCCAGACTGCCAATTCTGTGCATTGGCTACTAGTGTCCAAATTACTCCTCTTCTGTCGGCTCTGACAATGCCGCATCCCCCCTCCTCTGAGGGCAGCCCCGACCTGCCCCAGAACGTCTGGTTGAACGACGATGTGTTAAGGGGGGATGGGGTGACTGTGGCGGGGCCGGTCTTCTCACGGGCCGAGATGGGGCAGCTGGTGAAAGGGGCCACAAGGTGTGTTGCATGGGGAGGGGACGTGGCAGCCCCATTGAAGGGCCCCATCATCGGCAGCATCAGCGGCATTGTGGAACACCCTCAGAAGGATCTTCTTCTGGAGCGGCTCCATCCCTCGCATTCTGTTGCTCATGTAGAGGGCGTCGGGGTCCATGTGGGTCCGTTGTTCATCCAACAACACGCGTCGGGCCCAGGTCGCCAGCTCCGTCTCAGGTGGTGCAGGACGTCGGCGGCGACGGATCCCGGAGCTGGGACCTGGGCCTGGACCCACATCACTCGCCGCGCCCTCCTGCTCAGCCCCAGATGTCATGGGCTGAGCATCATCAGCAACAGAATCCTCGGCAATGGAGCCGTCCTCTTCTGGGGCCTGTGGGTGGGGAAAAAATAAAAAAAATACCATTAGTGGAGGCTATATCAACTGTATACATTCACAACAGGACTCTATATACCACTCCCACACACACCAAGGCCAACTAGCAGAATGGAAAATGAGGAATAACACAGTAAAGCAAATAAGGTTCAAGACCCCAACACCAGTGGTTCTCCTGTACACTCACCTCGACCATTCCAGGAGCTCAGCTAAATACATAATTAGTTGTTTGTCACGTAGCCGTAAGCCAATATTAGGACATGTCACCACAACACCTTGATACTGGGGGCTGTGCTGGCCAATGACACATATTGGGCACCTTCCCATTAGGAGTCCTTTATGGTGAGAATCCACCCCTCACTCAATTACCTTTAACCCACTGGCAACAAAGCCAACACACATGTGAGACAGCACCATTTACTACATGGTACTATGTGGCTGTTTGAGAACAAACCACCTGCTATCTTGAAACCCTTAAATAACTAACCTAAACATACCAAGATGTTGTGGAAGAAGCAACATTGCAATACGGCTGGAAGCATAGAATAGAAAAGTCTGGTAAGTCATGGAAGGAGGGCAGATAGATTGACACCCCAAGGTGTGCCGCAGCAAGGAGGTAAATATGGCAACACATTTGGTGTGAAGGATTTATAGAAGCACACATGTGAAGGAAACATTGTGGGCCACCACTGTCACACAATTACCCACCTCCTGTGGCGCAGGTGGTGATGCAGCCGGGCCTACATGGGACGCAGCAACGGGGCAGTTGGTGGTCGTTCGATGCGGGCGAACCTCGCCCAGGATGAAGGTGAACAGGGGATAGTACCATAGGGTAGGTGATGGTACCTCCTCTGCTCCAGCCCCTGAGCGACGACGCTGGTACAGAATGTGAGCCCGCATGAACGCCGACCTCATGTTTTTGATCTTAAGTGCCACCATAGGCTGGTCCCACGTCTTGCCTACCCTTGGCTCCAAGCGATTTGCCAGAGCCACAAGACTCCTGTAGGCCTCGGCCCTCGCTGCCCGATTTTTATATTCGGGCAGCGAGCTGCGCCACAAACATTCGTGCCGCTGATACTCCGTGAGAAGCTGGGTTTCCAATTCCACAGTACCCGTCGGCATCTGCCGATGAAAAAATAAACAAAAAAAACAC
Organism: Allobates femoralis; assembly: GCA_033576535.1. Lineage (NCBI taxonomy): Eukaryota > Metazoa > Chordata > Amphibia > Anura > Aromobatidae > Allobates > Allobates femoralis. Next base: position 147,886,439 of record JARQOC010000004.1, read on the forward strand.
AGTCACAACACAAGGCATACCGACATTTCAAAACTTGCCACAATCATACACATAATCATTAACTTTCTACAGTGATCATCTATGCAGCTATTTTGTGGAGTGAAACTGGGCATGAGTGGGGCATTTTCTCAATCTCAGACCGCTACTAACTCAAACACATGTATGCAGCCATTATCAAGCACCGGATATCGGTGTCCACCTACAGATGTTTCAAACATGATTTCTGTCCCCAATGTACCTATTGCAACACACCTTGACACGGTGTGTGCGTACATACCTGTAGAGGGCAACATGTGACCTAACACGTTGTGTGCTAACTAGTACCTGGCCAGTGTCCACAATGGTAAGGGGTCACTATATCAGAAAGGCGGCCTGGGTGTGTGCCAACACTGCACATACTACATGTAATGTGCACCCAGATGATCATGTAGGTGTTCCTCCAGACGTGGAAGTTCCATTTTAACACATGTACCCAACATCCCTGGAATGTCCGCCACAATTCTACCACCCCTGAAATGTTGATGTGAAGTACCAGCCAAAGAAATAACAGCGTGCTCTTTTACCATTGCCACAAAGCAGAAGGTGCAATACATACTTACACTACATAAGTAGAGGCACTACGTGGCTACTGGGCGACACAGAATAAGGTTCACATATTGAATATTACGTGGTAAATATTTGCATGCCGCTTCAAACATGGCCATACACACATCGCCTAAGCTGCCTGTGCCAGAACCAGCTGCGTTCATTACATTTTCTTACAAACCGCTAAAGAGGCTTACCGTCAGAGCAACAGAAGTCAAACAGGACACTAGTAGCTCAATGCACATCGACGTCTGGACACGGAGCAGTGGCCATTGACCTGCCTTTATAGTCCGGGACACCAATCACAGCGGACACAATAATGCACATCCTGAAGGGGCACCTGGGTGCGGATTTGCCTTCCGCTAATTGGTGGAGATCGCTGAATCGTGATAGGTTGGCGGCCCTTTAAAAGTTGCCCATCCCGCCAAACATTACGCTTGCTGGCCAGACCCATTAGGTAAGTTTTTGTGGACACACATGGAATTGGCGCAGGGTGGGGTGCATATGTTGATGTTTTTGGAGAGCGCCGGAGACTGCTGTAGCGGCCGATATAGGGGTTTGTATTGTTGGGGACGAGATATAGTGTAGTGTGTGGGTTAGGATACGGCATTTTGTGTGGCCCTTGACACTTTTGTTCAGATACATTGCTGTGTTTGTTTGCAGACAACATACAGGAGAATGGATGCATGACTGTAGACGGAACTGTGTCACTCATGTCGACTGGATCGATTTCTGCATACTGGTTGTGGCCAATGGAGACTGTGTCCAACGGGAATGGGATGACACAGGGCTTTGAGGTGTTGGGCGCCAGACATGGCATACATGTGTATGTAAAATGACACCTTCAAAAACCAATTACACCATGGGTAACCATCCGCAGTCATGTGCAATGTTGTTTGGTTCATGTAGCCTTCCTCAACCTTCCATATCGGGGTACGTCACATTCGTTATTCTTCTCATTTTTACTGTAATCAATAGACATTATGGGCTGTGTAATGGATTATGGGACCTGTTTGACCAACATTATTGGTGACACATGTCCCTTTCTAACTCACCTAGGTGCAGATGTGTGAATTTTGGGAGCTCCCATTGACGTTGATGTAGAGGAGGCCACTCTCAATCGCCGTGTGCCATGTTGTTTGGGGTGACTACTGGGTGTTTGCCGTCCTTGCTTCAGGGTTGTGTTTTGGGCCCACACAAGAGATCCCATCATCTTGGCTATAGTGTGTAATCGAAAAGAGGTGTGGGTTGCTGAACCTGCTGACTTGCCCACATTTTGGTCTATGTACTCATGTTGTGTATTCTCATCTACAGGTGCTGATATTGAGGATGCAGAATATCCATGACCGCAATGTTATCGTGGCTCTTGCGTTGGTGGAAGAGCAAATGTGGTATCAGGATCGGTATGAAAGGTTGATGAGGCGCAGACAGCGGCGGATGTGGACCCGTGATTGGCTTCTGAGGCGGGAAACCCGGGGCCACATGCAGCTGTTGCGGGAGCTGGAGCTTAACTGTCCTGATGATTACCGAAACTATCTCCGTATGCCCGAGGACTGTTTCACCTTCCTATTGGAGCGTGTAGGGCCAATGATAGCGCGTCAGGACACTATAATGCGACCATCAGTATCAGCTGCTGAGCGGTTGGCGATCACTTTGCGGTTCCTGGCTACAGGGCAGTCCATGACATCCCTCACATACGTGTCACGTGTCTCCCTGCCCCTGCTGAGCCGCCTGATCCCTGAAACGTGTTGGGCCATCTGGAGAGCTCTGCAGCCAGCCTACATGAAAATGCCATTAACCGCTGCAGAATGGCTGGAAGTGGCCCAAGGGTTTGAAACCCGGTGGAACTTCCCCAACTGTGGCGGGGCATTGGATGGTAAGCACGTGAGGATTACCAAACCTGCCCACTCTGGCTCTTTGTATTACAATTACAAAGGGTATTGTAGTATAATCCTCATGGCTGTAGTAGATGCCAACTATGAGTTCCTCTACGTGGATGTTGGAATGCCTGGTCGCAACTCAGATGGGGGGGTGTTTGCCCTAAGCTCCTTGGCAACACTACTAGGGAATGGTGGGCTAAACTTACCCTCAAATGAGCACACGACCGAACATCTCAACTTTGCGTTTGTGGCGGATGAAGCATTCCCACTTCAGGAGCACCTACTGCGGCCATATCCCCAGAGGGCCCTTACTTCTGAGAGACGCATTTTCAACTACCGGCTATCCCGGGCCCGCCGTGTAGTTGAAAATGCGTTTGGGATAATGGCCAATAGATTCCGGATTTTTCATACACCTATACATATGAAACCGGAGTCTATTGAGGCGGTAGTGGTGGCCTGCTGTGTGCTACATACCTTCCTGCGTCGTAGGGATAGGGAATCATACACGCCAGGAGGTTATGTAGATAATGCAGACGCTACAACAGGGGAGCTCCGTCCAGGGTCTTGGCGTGATGAGGCCCATGTGATTGTGCCACTCCAGCCGCAGAGCCATGGCCGCACTCGGCAGGAGGCCAGGGACAGTAGAGAAGCTTACTGCTCCTACTTCAATGGGTCTGGTGCAGTGAGCTGGCAGGACCAGGCCATATAATGTGGCTGGCTCTGGGAGTTGCTTTTTGTGTTTTCAATGGAGGTGACAGCAGGTTAGCTGCACCCCTTTAATGTTTGGTTGACCTTTTCCATTCTCTTTGTTTGCATTATGTGCATGAGTTTTCATTATGTAGTTATTTAGTTAGTTAGTTTAGGTTATTTTAGTATTTTTTCCATCCACAGTTTGCAATGTGTGGTGATTTGCTTATCCATTGAATTTCCCTGATGAATGTCACCTGCTCTTGAATTCGACAATGTTTTTACTTTATGTATATTTTGTTTGCACAAGACAAGGTCAAGATTCATGCAATATATTAAACCTTTTTCTGTTGGATCCAACATCATCTGTGTGAGCCTGATTACTTGGTGGAGGAGGGCAATGTGATGCAGGGTTGGGTGGGGGCCTGGGATGTCAGAGCCACCTATTGGCTGGGATTGTGCACACAATATGTGTGGGTAGCCATGTTTTTCGGAAAGTCTTTTGCCCAACAGTGTTTGTGGCCATTGTGCGTACATGATCCTTTTTTTTGTTGTAGGCAGAGGGTCCCCTGCACACAGCACATTGATGCAGGACATATTCTTGTCAGGTGTTTGCTAATACACTGTCACACAGATCTTTGACTTGGTGCCTTGGAAGCTGTTCCACTACATTCACATCTGTCAGCACATATATTAAACCCCATTCAGCCTGTATACATACACATACTTCGCCACAGTTGTCACAGATTTTTGACAGAAAACGCACATACTGTCTTTTGTAAGACGCTAATGTGTGGCACACAAACGCACCTCAGTTCAATCTGCACACGCGGCTGTCACAAGCGCTGATCGTGCGTGACACGGCAAACACTTGTACTACGCACACATAGCCCCGGACCGCTACTTTAATACACACGGGATATGTGACTGGCCACCGCTCTAGCGTGACCCATTACCATCGATTTGGATGCATTCGCCAGGCTCCGCCATGTCACAAGCGCTTATTCCGTGCCACACTCCGTTCACTAGTACGGCACGTCTCGGCCATCCGCCCTTTCCGTCGTGCCCAATCACAACTCCGTAGTGTTGGCCAATGGTTGTGGTTTGGGCGCGGCGTACAGGTCTGTGGCACGCCTATTTGTTTTACGTCCTGCCTTTGTTGCTCCCAGATCACTCTGTGGTGGCTGTGTGTAAAGCTGGTACGCTGAGCTACAGACGGCTACTTGCGACACCCGGCGATGTATGTAGCTGTAGATGTAGCGTAGCGTAGCGCACCTTGTGGCGGCGTGTATAGAGGGTGCGGTTCCCGTTGGTAACCGTTCGGCCGTGCTCGTGCACGTGAAGTTGCCGTTGGTATCCATCCTGTTGTGGCGGCGTGTAAAGGTACCATAAGACTTTAAATTGGTGGGACCCTTGGGTCACTTCATCCTATAACGAGGTTGTACTTCCTTCTTGATAGACCCAGTCAAACTTTGCCTCAAATTTTGCCTTTTGATTGATGTTTTTTAGGTAGATATGCATTTTCCAGATGTATGCTCGTAATTTTACGTATTGTTGGATGCTTCCCCCTCCCCTCCCCCTCCTTGAGCGCATGGCACTTAGTGCTATGCTGTTCTCCTTTCTGTTAATGGTTGTCTGATTTTTCTGTAATGATTCAATAAAAATCCAATGGTTTAAAAAAAAAAAAGAAAATAAAGTATATAAGTTTGTGACGCCACCTGCAGTACCTGGTGATGCTCACCAGCGCCGCCACAGTCCTCCAGTGGTCGATGGTATTGCGGCAATGATGATATAGTCCTCCGCAGGCAGGACTGGACCGCCGGGACAGCGATTCTGTGGAGGGAAATGGTTCATGCAAGGAAAGATGCAGCAGAGTCGACAAGTCACTTCACCAGGTACTTTACTGAAAAACTTTTAGTCATCATTACAGTCCTTCAGTGTGGTAAGATGTTACAGCGACAAATGGCTACCGATGCTGCAAGTGGATTTTATGGTTGGTAGATTGATCCCTCACTGTGTGCCTGTACCTGTTCTTTCTTTCCCTTGCCTCCCAGTGGCTGTGAAGTCTGACCTCGTGAAGATAGAATCTGACCTCCTGCTGCTCCTTGCCTTTATCTCCCTTGCACCCGTCGGGTGAACCTTCTTAGTGAATACCACGGTCACCTTCCATGGGTTCGGTTCCCCTCTAATGGATCTTTGGGAGTCAAGGCCATATCTAAAGATCGAATCAGATTTCTGTGAGCCTTGAAGACTCTCACAGGTGCGGGCTCCAGTACCCGTTTTTTTTCCTGGGGCAAACTCTCTGGTTAATTCTTGCTCCCCACATTGAGTAAACTCTCGCTCGAGTTACTTCTCCTTTCCTTTCTTCTGGGATCTATTCTGATTGTCCTGGGTCCCTCAGCCGAGAAGACCCTCCTTTCTCCCTCAGGCTCCCTGCCTGGCTCCAACCGCGACTCCCACTCCAACTTCTACTCACTCTAGTGCCCCCTGGGGGTGACTAAATAACCTCCCGGGGTCCCTCCCACCTGCTGTCTAGTGTGGGGTGTGGGTTCTAGGGCTCCGCCTACTGGCCATAACTTCCACTTACAGTGGGATAACTACACCGCTTTTATGGGTGTCGTACCCCTTTTGTGGTACCTACATAGTGGGGTGCCACAATGCAGCAGCCAGGATTGGTAAGTCGGTCTCCCCACACAAACACCCAACACAATCCCGATCCTAAGTCTAGGGACTCTATGTCCAGCAAGGGGATAGCGGGAGGAGCCAGGTGGTGGGTGGAAAATTAGAGAAGGACACGGTTAGGGAAGGTAACAACACAACAAAAAGAACACAATACCAAGTTCAGGGAGCAGTGAGACAAAAGGTTAGTCGGAGAGGAGAGTCAGCCGTGAGACACCAGAGAGTCAAGTCCAGTCAGTAAAATAAGAGGTGAGAACACCACCCAGACAGGACTGGCAGGACATGGACCTGGCGGCCTGTGCCACTATGAGGCTCTCCTGGGTCCAAGGCTGCAGACCGAGATCAGAGAAAGAAGGAGTCCAGTTGTGCTTGGGTTAGCGAGGATACTGGTGGACTGGGCTGGAACCAGAGTGCTGTGCCTGCTGAAGTGGCCAGGACGCAGCGGGGTGCGGGGTCTTTATGTCTCGAGACCCAACCTCCGACGCAGCGAAATGAAGGTCATCATATTAGGTCTAGGGGACCCAGAAAGTCACCCACTGAAAGCGCGTGATCACTGGACCGTAGCTAGCGTGCGGACAGACCGAAAAGGCCCGAAAGAGACACGAAAGGGGGAGATGCAGACGAATCATCCCGGCTGCTTAGACCACACTGGAGCTGCTACTGAACTGTTGTAAGCTGTACCATCTGCTGAGAAAAGAGAGTAAACCTGGTTAAAGCTCTATGCTGTCTGTGCCTGTGATTTGTTGCGCCTGAGGGGAGATAGACTGATTCTGTGATCTGACAGCGGGAGACTGCCTGAGACTGTGAGCACTGCACCCCTGGGGACCAGCTCTACCTGTGGAGGGCTCATGATACTCGCTGCTACTCCCATCATCCCCAGAGGTCTTGATTGTAGCGGCGGCTACCCATAGCCACGCACTACAGGTGGCGTCACGAAAAAACAGTAAATAGAGCCCTAAATAAAGTACATCGAACTAGACAAAATCTGCTAGAGGATAAAGTGGGTAATGAGAAAGGAAAAATTGAGTTTTTACCTACCTTTTCCACAAATTATAGCGTGGATTATAATAAAATTGTGCATGCATTAAAAAGAACCTTACCCATTTAAAACCAAGATCCTATCCTATGTAAGATCATTAAAGAAGGATATAGATGTGTTCCAAAAAAGGCTCTAAGCATCGGCAAATAATATCACCCTCCGAATTTAGAAGTAACATAAAACAACCAACATGGCTAAAAACAGTGGGTAATTATCGCTGTGGCGGAACAAGATGCAATTTATGCAGGCATATGGATGTAACTAAGGTATTTATGAATAGGGTTACAAAACAACAATATAGCATCCGTGCCTATATAAATTGCAATACAACCAATGTAGTATATATGGCTTCATGTACAATATGCGCCAAAGACTACATTGGATGTACAACCAGACCATTGAAAAAAAGAATAGCAGAGCATATTGCATCTGCTACACCTGAATTACGCGCCAGCTGCAGGGGACATTTTTTGGATGTACATTATGGAGATGTAAGTGGTTTAATAGTGAAAGGTATTGAAAGGGTGTCAAATCTAAGAAGAGGAGGAGACAACGAGCGCCACGTATTGGAACGCGAGGCTCAGTGGATACTCAGCCTCAATATACGACAACCTAGTGGGTTAAATTTACGAACAGACCTATCATACTTCTACTAAAAAGGATAATAAAAATAAACCTTACTAAAATCCATATAACAACAGAAGTTTAACTCTCATAAGGAATCAAAGTGTATGGAGATTTTGATAGAAATATACATGGATACAGTATATATGAAAATGAAAAATAAAATAAAATAAAATAAAGAATGTAATTCATGTGTATTTAACCTGTAGCCCAACACAAATGTAACTGTGTAACTGAAACAGATTGGCTCCTATAATTAAATGAAAAAATAGAGTAGGAGGTCTTCAACCTACGTCATGAGTAGAATATGTTTTACATGTGTGTAATTAATTGTGTGTGTCTCTCAATCTTTTAAAAAGGAAATTTTGTCATTGTGATTTTATGCTGCTGACGAAGGACTATGTCCGAAACGCATTCAACGTTTTGGTGGGGCTGTGGTCCCACGATATGATTGTTTTATTTGTGTGACACACTTAAAAATAAAACACAAGTATTGAAGAATTTGGTCCGGTGCCAGATTTTCTCTATATCATTAACTACAAGGACTGTGGACGTCCATCCAGGCACCAGTCGGCTTCAAGGTATTCCAGTGAGAGCATATTCTCTATCCCTTCCCTTGCATTACCCCTCCACTACCTTTTCCGGGGGGCACATAGGTCCAGAAAGAACCTGGGCAGAGGGAGAAACAGTGCGCCTTCTCTCTGGTCGCACCCTGCGCACATTAACTGGAGGAGAGGAAGGTACAGATGAAACGTATACGCCCAGGTCGCCTTCCTCAAAACGACGTCTGGAGGGCAGCTCTTCAGATAGTGTAGTGGGAGCAAACACCTCTGACAGAACCGGCTGAGGAACCATACATTCAGGGGCCAGCTCCCCAGTATGGACAACTCCTCCCACGGATCCCTGGGGGAGAGACTGAGGCCTAGCAGAACCCCGAAGAGTGGGAATGGGATTCCCTCTTTGTCCCGGAGACATAGCAGCCGGAAAAGAGGGAAAAATGGAGGAAACATACAGGCCCAGGTCACCATACTCCACACGACCTGGGGGAGACAGCTGTTGGGATGGGCGCCTAGGGATGAATGGATAGACACTCACGAGGTGACCCTTAAGCCCACAGTAAAAACATGCCCCCATCCCATGGCGAACCACAGGCGACCCAACACAAGGGGACACCCCCCTATCTGCATAGGTTCAGTCACCTGCACCTGTGGAACATCCGCCATGGAGAGAACTGGGGGCTGGGGCCGAATGGACCTTTCCTTGGGGCGTCAATCTACTCTGATGGCAAGGGGCATAGCGGCCTCAAGTGACTCTGAAGTAGAGTACTGAGCCATGGAGTCCTGGAGCCTACTAGACAACCCATGACAAAACTGACTCGTAAGAGCCGGGTCATTCCATTGGGTGTCGGTGGCCCACCTCCGGAACGATGAACAGTACTCCTCAGCTGGCCACGTCTCCTGTCGGAGTCTATGGAGTGTCACCTCTGCCAGAGAGACGCCATCAGGATCCCCATAGGCAAGGGCCAAAGCCATAAAAGACGAATCTATCGACCGCATAGATGGAGAGTCGATTGTAGAGAGAAAGCCCAGGACTGGGGATCGCCTCACAACAGGGAGACAACGATCCCCACTCTCTGTTTCTTCGCTACCTGAAAAACGCGGGCGGAGCCTGAAGTATAACTTGCAGGCCACCTGGAATGCCCGAAACTTATCATGCCCCCCTCCCCTCGAAAACCTATCAGGGAGGGGAGTCTTGGGTTCCGGCTGGGTCTGAGCCTGGGCAGAGACCAGCAAACCTGCGATATAACGCAGCTGCTGTACCACCTGTTCCCGCAGATATGTCACCTCCTGTGACAGAGTCTGCTTAAACTGGGCGAATGCAGCTGCAGGATCCATAATGGGTCCAAAAAAAAAAATGTATCTCGGGCTGGGGATTAAACGCACAGTCTGAATGTAGCTGTCACGCTGGACAAGGGAATGTCCGACAACAGTGTGTGACAGTTGAGTATGGACCAACGTTGTCCAGTGCGTTGCACAGAACAACAGACAGGGAGACACCAGGGGGATAAATACAGTGGAGGGCCCTGCTCATAGGGAACAGGGGAGAGGTGACCTCCTGCATTAACCTGCGGCTGTGCTCTGAACTCCCTACCATCCCTATACGAGTTCTTTCTGGGCCTAGAGGGCTGAAGTCCATGCCGGACTGTGCTGGTGTGAGTGGTCTGGGCCTGACAAGGCTGATGTCCATACGAGTCCATGAGGGACTATGGAAGTGCATGACGGCCTAAGGAAAAGGGGCCGTGTATGACGTGGTCCTTGTGTGAGTGCATTGGCTTATCTAAAAAGGGCCATGGAAGCATATGACGGCTTAAGGAGAAGGGTCGTGTATGATGTGGGATTGTGAGAATGGAGCCGTGAGGCCAGACGACAGGGGTTGGTAGAGTACCGGGAGTTGGGAAGTGGGGCTGACCCTGGAGGGGCTCGCGAGGGCGTGTTTGGTGCAGCCGCTTGCCTGGAGGTCTGGCCCTGGTGATGGCAGACTTGGAAGCAGTTGGCGACCTGGAGACACGTGCCGAGGAGTTCTTGGGGGCCTGACTTGCCCTGGAGCTCCAGTGACTACAACCAGGTCGGGGCCTGGTTCAGAGCAGCCAGAGCGCTGTGTAGAGGGCTGGGAACAGTTAGCAGCCTGTGGGAAAGGACTGGGCTCCCAAGGGGACACTGGGCCAAGGAAGAGCCTGGCCATAGGGTAAATACCGTCAGGTGTGAATAGGGGTGAGCCGACTAGGCCTGGATCCCTAGGGGACGGTGTGTTACCCATGTACTCTGTGTGTACCGGTACCGTAAGGTAACCGGGTGTTAGAATATGTGCAATATAATTTATGCACTGTGGAATGTAATGTAATGTGATGTTATTTATAATGTTATGTATTTTATATGTAATGAGCAGTTTGAGCTTAATGTTCTAATGGTTAAAAACATGTATTGGTGTCATTCTACGCTGTCAGGCGAACCCCCAGGAGTACGCTACCTCACAATAGATACACTGGGAAAGCAAAACTTCAGCCCCGACATGTCACACGGGGGGAGAAACACAGGATTCTTCCTCTCCCCGTGTGACATCACATTCTGCTTTTCCTCATGCGCCCGCATTTATAGGTACTGGAATAGGCATTGTCTGAACGGCGATGTGTAATTCCAGTGCTTATAATGGGGCCTATGGAGGACATCGCGTTCATATTTGCGCAAACAATTGACATGTTCATTCTTTTTATGCACGTGTTTTTGGCCCGAAAAGCGCGGCCCAAAAAAGCACAGAGTCTGAATGACAAAAGTGAATTTTTTTTTGTCGGGAAACGCAGACGCAGATGTGCTTTTGGGGAAAAGTACATGTAGAAAGTCGTGGGAAATACGCATAGTGTGAATGTTGCCTAAAGCCACTTTTACACACTGAGACTTTCCAGCAATCCCACCTGCGATCCAACCTGGCCAGGATCGCTGGAAAGTCTCTCTGCAGTCGCTGGTGAGCTGTCAAACAGGCAGACTCACCAGCGACCAGTCAGCAGCGACATCGCTGGTAACCAGGGTAAATACCGGGTAACTAAGCAGCGCGCTCTGCTTAGTTATCCGGTGTTTACCCTGGTTACTAGCGTCCTCGCGCTTACAGGCTGGGCTAAGCGGGATGATGCTGGTAACCAGGTTAAACACAGGTTAACTAAGCAGCGTGTGCTGCTTAGTTACCCGGTGTTTACCCTGGTTACCAGTGCCCAGCGTCTAATGTGCGGCGCTGGGCATTGGCTGGGAGATCGCTGATTGTTGGTCTCTTGCTGTCACATGCAGTGATGCGTGCTGACCAGCAGGAGACCAAGGACCATGTGGTCCTGAACGATTTGTAGCCATCAGTGACCTCACTGTAGGGGCCAGGTCGCTGATGTGTGTCACAAACTGCAACATCGCTGGAGAGGTCGCTGTTACGTCACAAAACCTGTGACGTTTCAGCGACATCGCTAGCAATGTTGCAGTGTGTGAAGTACCCCTAAAGGTACCTTTACAAGCGGCAACTTTTCTAGGAATTTCACTGGCAATTTACTGGTTGCAGTGAAATCATGGAGACATTGTTCCATTTGTACACAGCAACAAGATAGAACAATGTGTCCATGATTTCACTGCAACCAGTAAGTTGCCAGTGAAATTCCTAGAAAAGTTGCCGCGTGTAAAGGTACCCTAACAGTTAACAGAGCACAATCTGCTGTCTGATTGGTATGGTGGTGTTACACGTCCCGATATCGCCGCGATATCGGAGGCAACGCCGCGGGAGCGCGCATTTTTTGAGCGCTTTTCCCGATATCGCATCGGCGGTTTACACGCTGCGATATCGGGAAACAACGTCCCTCCGATGTGTACGCCCACCAACCCAGTAACGACCATTTAACATGGGAGTTAATGGGTGAGGTGCGAGTACGCATCGGAGTTGGGCTGTCACACGCAGCGATCCTGCTACAACGGCCTTGCGATATCGGGAAGTTGAATAGCTCAGCTATTCAACTCCGATATCCTTTTGGCATCGTTCCAGGATCGCGTTGTACGCTAAAACAGTACAACGCGCGCGCCGATATCGGCTCCAACTCGCGACCCACGTGACTTTTTGTCGGAGTTGGGTCGGAGTTGGACGCCGATATCGCGGCGTGTAAACCCACCAGTATGGTTCTCCAGCATGAGCCTGAAGATGCATTCTACAACAACTATGCGATTTCCTGCATGCTATGTTAATCAAGAAGATGATCAGCAGCAGATCTTTGACTTTTTGTTAGCAGCAGCTCACCAATCTGTTTTCAACAGTGGCATATCACTGACTTTTGTTTTCGGCAACAGCAGATCACTGACCTTTCTCTTTTTTTTTTAGAAGTAGCAGATCACTGACCTTTCTCTTTTTTTTAGAGGTAGCAGATCACTGACCTTTCTCCCTTTTTTTAGAGGTAGCAGATCACTGACCTTTCTTTTTTTTTAGAAGTAGCAGATCACTGACCTTTCTCCTTTTTTTTAGAGGTAGCAGATCACTGACCTTTCTCCTTTTTTTTAGAGGTAGCAGATCACTGACCTTTCTCCTTTTTTTTTTTTTAGAAGTAGCAGATCACTGACCTTTCTCTTTTTTTTAGAAGTAGCAGATCACTGACCTTCTCTTTTTTTTAGAGGTAGCAGATCACTGACCTTTCTCCTTTTTTTTAGAAGTAGCAGATCACTGACCTTTCTCTTTTTTTTTTAGAAGTAGCAGATCACTGACCTTTCTCTTTTTTTAGAGGTAGCAGATCACTGACCTTTCTCCTTTTTTTTAGAGGTAGCAGATCACTGACCTTTCTCCTTTTTTTTAGAAGTAGCAGATCACTGACCTTTCTCTTTTTTTTTTAGAAGGAGCAGATCACTGACCTTTCTCTTTTTTTTTTAGAGGTAGCAGATCACTGACCTTTCTCCTTTTTTTTAGAAGTAGCAGATCACTGACCTTTCTCCTTTTTTTTAGAGGTAGCAGATCACTGACCTTTCTCTTTTTTTTAGAAGTAGCAGATCACTGACCTTTCTCCTTTTTTTTAGAAGTAGCAGATCACTGACCTTTCTCTTTTTTTTTTTTAGAAGTAGCAGATCACTGACCTTTCTCTTTTTTTTTTAGAGGTAGCAGATCACTGACCTTTCTCCTTTTTTTTAGAAGTAGCAGATCACTGACCTTTCTCTTTTTTTTTTAGAAGGAGCAGATCACTGACCTTTCTCTTTTTTTTAGAGGTAGCAGATCACTGACCTTTCTCCTTTTTTTTAGAAGTAGCAGATCACTGACCTTTCTCCTTTTTTTTAGAAGTAGCAGATCACTGACCTCTCTCTTTTTTTTTTAGAGGTAGCAGATCACTGACCTTTCTCCTTTTTTTTAGAAGTAGCAGATCACTGACCTCTCTCCTTTTTTTTTTTAGAAGTAGCAGATCCCTGACCTTTCTCTTTTTTTTTTTAGAAGTAGCAGATCACTGACCTTTCTCTTTTTGTTTTTTAGAAGTAGCATATAATTGACCTTTGTTTTAAGTAGCAGGAGATTACTAACATTACCTTCACATGGTCATAAACATTGTACCACTAAGTAGCCAGCACTTTGACTCTTGGCATCATATGTATAAATGTAACTGGATTCCATCATTTGGAAATAAATACATTAAAAAATCCACATGAAATTGCATATGAATATCTTGCAGTCCAGTATATGTAGGAGAACATTAATTTTGTTGCTGAACATTACGTTGTATTTATTGTATTGTTATGAATATACATTTTATTTTTAGTAACTTGATTTGTAATTTGACTATTGAGTTATATTCATTGCCACAACCAACCTACTAGGTGTCACTACTGTATTGCTCTTCTCCACTCATATGTTGGTGTCAACACAAAAGTTCTCCTAGTATTAATTATATGATGCAATGAAACTTGCAGTGACTCATAAGTCTTTTATCAGAATACATATAATGACGCTGTGACCTGGCTAAAGATCAGATTAGAAGAATACTTGTCAGTTCAACGGTCATTTCTTAATTACCGGTACACATGTAATCTCTTCAATACAAAAAGTAAAGCCATAATATTACAGGAGATACTGTAAAGATTGTGCTTAGTAAGCTCTCAGTATCCTGTATGTAAGGCCCCTCACTGTATACTAATATATCGTCAATTATACTGCTTAGAGAGTCCACTGGCAATAATGAATACTGCTGAAGGGGTGTACTTAGTTTGCAAGTATAGTGAGATTTCCAATAGAGTATTCCGAAGCATTTTCTCCTTCTTTTCCATGGTCCAGCTCTAATGCTCACATGCTCATTGTAGGCCCTCGGACTGTTCTGACGCCTTTCTATTACAGGCGGCATTAACTTTTAGCAGAAACTTGTGCTACAATAGCTCTTTTATAGGACCTAACCAGGCGGACCAGCTTTTGCTTTCTATGCACTGAACCTGGAGGGGATCTTATCATTGGCTTACTAATTGTCCTTTCTTGGACCAGTTTTACAGGTTCAAGTCAAAAAATAATTGAAAAGGTGGCACTCACCAATCGATAAGGATGGCTTCACACTTGCGTTTGTGTCTGCGTGCGTATGGCATGCAGAGGCAAACGCAGTGCAACGCAGCACATACTTATGTGAACGCAGCAGAGAATCTCCGCATGCGTTCATATTAGTATGGTGCCCGGGCAGCCAATCAGCTGTCTCAGGGGCGGCCGGGAGGAGGAGATCAGCGCCATAGATCTCCTCCTCCCGTCACAGCTGATCTCCCGCCGGTGTCAGCGCGGGAGATTTGAAGATACAGCTGACCTGACAGCTGTTTAAATCTCCCGCGCTGACACAGAATAGGGTGATATCGGTGCTGTTTGCTGCTTTAAGTCTCCCGCGCCGACATCACCTATTTGTTGTCAGCGCGGGAAATTGAAACAGCTATCAGATCAGCTGTATCTTCAAATCTCCCTCGCTGACACCGGCGGGAGAGCAGTGGCAGCTGTAGCCGATCTCCCAGTGGCCGCCGGTGATTACCGGCGGCCACCGGGAGAGATTTCAATGTGATCCGCAGCGTTCTCCTGCGCTGTCATGCAGAGGACACTGCGGATTCATTGACTTCCATGCATTTTTTGTGCGCTTGCGGGTGCTTGCAGATAAAACAATAGCCCGCGAACGCACAAAAAATGCAACAGGGCTGCGTTTGAAGTTTGGAGGAGGGCGCACAAATTATGCGCATCCGTACCCAAACGCAACCGAATGCAGCCAAACGCAGGCACATGCGTACCCATGTTAAACATAGGAACGCATGTGCGCAAGCGTTTGGCTGCGTTCAGTGCGCTGCGTAACAAACGCAAATGTGAAAGCACCCTAAAACACCTCTTTATTTCATCCACAAAATAAAATAGAGCAGGTGGAGAATGCGGGAGACGACTGGATGATTGTGGCTGTCACACGCGGGGTCACGCTTCTACAAGTCCTGACCTGCATCCCCCAAATGCACCATTTTATTTTGTGGATGAAATAAAGAGGTGTTTTATTGATTGGTTAGACTGCTTTCACATCACGTATTTTTTCCTGTCCATGGGATCCTACTTTTTGTAGGATCCCACGGACAGGAAAGGACACCACAGGGGGTGGCCTATTCTGTGTCCGGGTCCGTGATTATCACGGATCCGGACACAGCAGGGCACTTTCACTTCCGCAATGTATAATATACATTGTAGAAGTGAAATATAGTAAAAAGAAAGAATTAAAAATAAAAAATCATTATGCTCATCTATCCTCGATCCACCGCTGCCTCCCAGCAAGGTCCGGGTGCTTACAGGACCTGTGGTGACGTCTCAAGCCGATCAGCTGATCGGGTCACATGACCGCAGTTACCGCGGTACCTGTGGTCATGTGACCCAATGACGCTCCGGGTTGTGACATCATCACAGGTCCTGTAAGCACCCGGACCTTGTTGGGAGGCAGCGGTGGATCGCGGACAGGTGAGCATAGTGATTTTTTATTTTTAACTCTTTCTTTTACTTAATTACACTTATGCAATGTATATTATACATTGCAAAAGTGTAATTAGTAGGGTTGGAGCAATTTTAGTGTACTGAGCATGCTCAGTACACTAAAATTGGGTCCGAGGAACGATCAGCTGTTTCCTCGGACCCGCGCTCATTGGCCACCATGTTAAAGGCTATGGATCAGATCAGATTTGGCCTAATTGCCATCCGATTTTGTGGGATCCGATCCAAGCAGTCTCCAATTTTGGGTCCAGCAAAAAATCGGACACAAATCGGATCCCACAAAATCGGATGGCAATTAGGCCAAATCCGATCCGATCCAACCCCCGTAGGATAACATGGGGGCCAAATCGAATCTGTGGCTGTCCGTTTTACAACGGACAGCCACGGATGCACAAAAATCGTGATGTGAAAGCACCCTTAGGCTGGTTTCACATTGCGATTTAGTAAAATCCGATGCTGTCCGATAAAAATCGGACAGCATCGGATCCGATTTAGCCCCCATGTTCTCCAATGGGGATCGGATGTGCACTTTATAGCATCCGATTTGATTCTGTCCGATTTTTTTCAGGAGCCAAATCGTAGACTGCTGCGATTTTGGTATCCGATTCAAAAATTGGATCGCATCGGATTCGATGCGATCCGATTAAAATAATATGGGTGTCTATGGGGATTGGATAGAAAATCGGATCCGATATCGGATCAGATTTTCTGTATTGAGCATGCTCAATACCCTAGACCACTCCCAAAACCTCCCACAGCCCTCCCCCAGCCATTAAATCAGATCCGATAAAAAATCGGATCGCATGGCATTCGATTTTGAGCTTCCGATGCTGTCCGATTTTTATTGGACAGCATCGGATTTTACTAAATCGCAATGTGAAACCAGCCTTAGTGCCACCTTTTCAATTTTGTTTTGAATTGATTTTTTGATAAGCGACTTTCCTATTCGGTTGTGCACAGCATGTTAGGGTGCATACTCACAATCAGGATAAGCAGCGTTTTGGATGCAGCATATTGCTGCTGCATCCAAAACACTGCGTTGTACAGTAGCAGCATATTGGATGGTATTTCAAGAAAATCCATACTCACTATGCTTCTCCCGACCGCAGTGTTATTTCAGCACCGGTGTGGGTTGCCGCAATCCCGGAGCTCTTTGATTCCATGCTGCGGAGTTGGGATCAGTCTCCAGTGAGGGAATGCAGGGAGAAACTGCCCTGCACCCAACACAGATCATGGGCACAGGGCGGCTGCGTTCTCCCTGCGCTCACCTACGGGTTCCCTCAGATCCAGGGGCACTGCATACAAAACGTAGCACCTCCGGATAGTGAGCACATACCCTTACTAGCCCTGGAATCGGTCCTGATGGCTTGCTCTATGGAGCATTGTACACAGCCAAGTCTATGGTACGAGACACCCCTTTTTGACTCTTTTATAGGAACAAAGCAGTGCACACCAAGAATATGGCCTGCTGATTAGGAGATGCTGTATGCTATTCATATAGCCACTAGAGATGCGCGAGTATGCTTGTCACTACTCGGTACTCGCACGAATATCTCGGTACTAGGGGTACTCGGCGAGTACCGAGTAATCTCGCGATACTCTTGCTATGCTCGGGATCCACCTCCCTGCATGTTGGCACTCTTTACAGAGATAGCCCGCATGCAGGGATTGGCTGACAGACACTGTAATGCCACAGCCATGTTGGTTGTGGCATTACAGTGATTGGCTGGCCGCACAGCGTCATCAGGTCTTTATAAGACCTGACCGCGCTGTGCTCGTCAAACTGCTCCACAGACAGTCAGTGTAGGGAGAGCTGCTGCTGATTGAGGGACAGATTTGTGGCCTTTCAGCTAGTGTAGGCGCAGGGCTGCCAGTCTAATTACCACAACAGTCCTTCTGAGGACTAATAGAGCTGTATACAGGCAGGCAGGGAGGCAGGGTATATAGCAAACTTCGTTGTGCCAGTATACCAGCCTGCATCACATCTGGGGCTGGTGTACAGGCTGCAAATCTCATCCATCCATCCCAAAACAGTGCTTTTAGGGTACCTTTACACACGGCTACATTTGTAGCTTGTCACCAGGTAACTTACTGGTTGCAGTGAAATCATGGATACATGATTCCATTTGTACACAGCAACAAGATAGAACCATGTATCCATGATTTCACTGCAACCAGTAAGTTACCTGGTGACAAGCTACAAATGTAGCCGTGTGTAAAGGTACCCTTAGGGATTAATTTAGCTCACTATAGGCAGGAGTAGGTTTTAGCTCAAATTAGGATACGCCAAAAAACTCGCTATTCTCGTCAGCGTTTGTGTCTGACTAATCCACCTGCAGGGCCTTAATCTCAAATGTCAGTGTCATGCTAAAAACCAAATCTTGACAGCACTCATTTAGCATCTTAGTGCAGCTACTGTAGGTTGCAGCGTAAATTAGGATACGGCAAAAGACTCGCTATTGTAGTCAGCGTTTGTGTCTGACAAGTCCACCTGCAGGGCCTTAATCTCAAATCTCAGTGTCATGCTAAAAACCAACTCTTGTCTGCATTCATCTAATAGTTGTGTGCGGCAGGAGTAGGTTGCAGAGCAAATTAGGATACGCCAAAAGACTCGCTATTGTAATCAGCGTTTGTCTGACTAGTCCACCTGCAGGGCCTTAATCTCAAATCTCAGTGTCATGCTAAAAACCAACTCTTGTCTGCACTCATTTAGCATCTTAGTGCAGCTACTGTAGGTTGCAGCGTAAATTAGGATACGGCAAAAGACTCGCTATTGTAGTCAGCCTTTGTGTCTGACTAGTCCACCTGCAGGGCCTGAATCTCAAATCTCAGTGTCGTGCTAAAAACCAAATCTTGGACGCCTTCATTTAGCTGTATACAGTCAGCACAACATTGAAAATGCGCAAGGCCGGTGGCAAAGGACAAGGAACTGGACGTGATGGTGGTGCAGGCAGAGGCCGAGCCCATGTGCAAGCTCGATTTGCGCCACGACAAACGCCCACATCATCTCGCTCGACCTTCCTGTCCCAATTTCTAGGTGACCGCAGCAGTTCACTATTAAACCAAGACCAGTGTCAACAGGTTGTCAGTTGGATAGCGGATGCTTCCAGTCAGTTTGGCACCACCACAAATACCCTCTCTTCCACACGGTCAAGTGTCAGTAGCCATGAGACTGGACCGCACATTCCACACCTTGATATTGCTTCCTCCCACCATGCCGAGTGCCCGGCCCTGGACATAACTGATCCCACACTTGGACACTCTGAAGAGCTGTTCACTTATCCATTCGTAGATTCTGGCCTCTCGCCAGCTCCAGTTGAAGTGGGTCATGAGGAGATCGTATGTACCGCTGCCCAAACATTTGAGCAGCCACAGTCTCACGAAGGCAATGGTGGGAACGTGTCTCAACAAGAGGTGGACGATGATGAGACACAATTGCCAGAAAGTCAGGAGGAGGACCAGGGTGCAGAAGTGGAAGACGACGTGGTGGATGATCCAGTAACTCACCCAACCTGGCAGGAGGACATGTAGAGCGAGGAGAGCAGTGCACAGGGGGAGTTAGGCGTAGCATCACAACAGGCCGGAAGAAGCAGGGTGGTGTCCGCAGGCAGAAGTCAGGCAACCGTTCCCCGGAACAACAAGACGACAGAAGTTGCCAGTACAACTGTTAGGTCTTCCCGAGTCTGGCTGTTTTTTAAGGTCTCTGCAGATAATTCGAAAAAGGCCATTTGCAACCCCTGCCATGCCAGCATCAGCAGGGGTAGCAAAACTAGCAGCCTGACCACCACCAGCATGATCAGGCACATGGCAGCAGAGCACCCAACTTTGTGGGATGTACAGCAGAGTACAGGAGCATTGTTTGCGGGTGACACAGCTGCGTCTTCCACTGTTGTGCGTGCAAGCCAATCCCCTGTCCATACTGCAGGCGAAGATGCCTCCTGTCCTTCACCTGTACTTGCAAAAGCAGAAGTAGCACCATCATCAGCCACGTCCTTGTCCCAGCGCAACGTTCAGTTATCCATACACCAATCTTTGGAACGCAGGCGCAAATACGCTGCCAATGCCCCACATGCCACAGTTCTAAATGCACGAATTTTGAGACTGCTTGCACTAGAAATGTTGCCTTTTAGGCTGGTGGAGACGGAAGCATTCCGCAACCTGATGGCGGCGGCTGTCCCACGTTACTCGGTCCCCAGCCGCCACTATTTTTCCCGGTGTGCCGTCCCCGCATTACATAAGCACGTGTTACAAAACATCATATGTGCCCTTAACAACGCAGTTTCAGGCAAAGTCCACCTAACCACGGACACGTGGACAAGTGCTTGTGGGCAGGGCCGCTACATCTCGCTGACGGCACACTGGGTTAATATTCTGGAAGCCGGGACCCAGTCTGAGCTTGGGACGGAACACGTCCTTCCGACACAGAGGATTGCAGGCCCTAACTCAGTCAGGGTTTCACCCACAGTGTACACCTCTGGCACGTCATGCTCCTCAGCCTCCTCCTCCTCCTCTTCCTCCACTTCACCCTCCACACCAGTCCCAAGCTGGAAGCACTGCAGCACTGCCTTGGCTAAGCGGCAACAGGCTGTGCTGAAGCTAATATGCGTAGGTGACAAGCCCCACAACGTTGAAGAGTTGTGGACAGCTCTGAAACAGCAGGCAGATCACTGGCTCACACCGCTAAACCTACAGCCAGGCATGGTCGTGTGTGACAATGGCCTGAACCTTGTGGCGGCTCTGAGGCGAGGCGAGCTGACACACGTTCCATGCGTGGCCCATGTGCTCAACCTTGTGGTTCAGCGGTTTATAAAATCCTACCCGGAGCTGTCTGATCTGCTAGTCAAAGTATACCGCCTGTGTGCTCATTTTAGAAAGTTGTGGCACCCCAAGGGTTAATGTGCCACAGAAACAGCAACACAGGTTTGCTCCCCACACACAACACTACACTAGAAAGTGGGAGGAGCTTCGGTGGCACCTGCAAGAGTGGGAGGAGCTAATGTTGTTTACCTCAGAGCAGGAGTGACAGTCAGGTTTAGTTTGGAGTTGAGTCTGAGTTTGAGTTGGAGTCGAGTTGGAGTGGAGGTCCTGAGAGGTCTGAGGGAAGGAGACAGAGAAACAGAGGAACATACTCGGGACAAGGAGTTACCCTGAACTCACCCCGCAGAGGCGTTTAGGACGGATACCGGATCCAATGCTGTGCCTGAGACAGACAGGACAGTGAATACTGGGATAGTGAAGATCCACCATCTTCACTGTACCATAGCAAAGCAACACGGAGGGGTCAGTGACACAGAGGACTCAGGTTGCCTAGCAGATTGGTACCCGTGAGTGGAGACAGGGCCAGCAGTTCAGCTAAAAGCGGCAGCAGGGCCACATACAAAGCGCAGAAGTAGGAAGCCAAAGACCCGGTCAGGGTGGGAGCAACCCGGCCCTGGTACAAACTCCGTGGACAATACTCTGCTTTACCATCTGCACAGTAAAGACTTGGAAAATGACAACAAACGTGAGTGTGTGTCATCCTTGTGCTGAAACCCTACTTTCCCTCATAAACTGCCATTGCCTCCACTCTCATCATCTCTACTACTACCCCTAATATCCTGTAACATCTGTAACAACCATCACAGACTTTATTTACCACAGCCCCGGGGAACTAGGTTCTACCTGTAGAGAGCCATTCCATCTAAAGATGCCAAAACATCATCCCCGGAGGTTCTGCAGCAGCGGTGGTCACCCTGACCACAACCCGTGGGTGGCGTCACGACAAACCTAATCCCTTGTAAATACACCCCATTTACTTGTGTGAACCCGGGACACGGTCTGGACCAGGATTGCCGTGACATCCCCAAGCAGTACCCCGGTCCGGCACCGAGTACCCCGTCCCAGTGGGCTCCACAAAGTCACCTACTGCTTCTGCCGACCTTGCCGGCTTTCAGCTGTGTTTGCAGCTTCCAGCTCACAGACTGGTGTGTGATGTCCCCACGCGTTGGAATTCCACACTGCACGTTGGTCAGGATTTGTGAGCAGAAGACGGCAGTTGTTGAGTACCAGCATCAACTAGGCCGTCGGTATACGGTTCAAACTCCACACATAAGACCTCAGGAGTGGACATGGATGTCCGACATATGTACCATCCTCCAAAACTTTGAGGACTCCACCAAGATGGTGAGCGGCGATGACGCCATCATTAGCGTCACCATCCCGCTTCTCTGTCTTCTAAAACACTCTCTGCTCAAAATCAAAGATGATGCATTGCAGGTGGAGCACGATGACTTGCAGCAAGAAACCGTACTGGGTGATTACACACAGCCCAGCCTCATCTCATCCCAACGTGCATTGGAGGACTATGACAAGGAGGAGCAAGATGAAGAAATAGAGCTACTTTCATGCGGAATTGACGGTAATACATGCACAACCGTCAGACCGTCGGTTCAGCGTGGATGGCCAGAGGACAAGGGAGAGGAGGAGGAGGAGGATGAGGTCAGCATGGCCAGTCATGCTGTTGGTGAGGACCCTGAAATCTTGCCTGTTAACAGTCTGGCGCACATGGCTGACTTTATGTTACGCTGCCTGTCTCGTGACCCTCGCGTTATCAAGATCTTGGCGGACACTCATTACTGGTTGGTGACACTTTTAGACCCACGCTACAAAGAGAACTTTATTTCTCTTATTCCCGAGGTGGAGAGGTTTACAAAAATGCTGCAGTACCAGAAGGCCATAGTCGCGGAATTAGTCAAGAAATTCCCTTCTGAAAACGCTAGCAGCAGATGTCACGATTCAGTGGACAACCAAGGCGTTCGGCCGAGAGAGGCACAAGTCCAATCCAGCAGAGGTAGGGGAACAC
Source organism: Allobates femoralis (assembly GCA_033576535.1). Classification (NCBI taxonomy): domain Eukaryota; kingdom Metazoa; phylum Chordata; class Amphibia; order Anura; family Aromobatidae; genus Allobates; species Allobates femoralis. The sequence goes on from JARQOC010000004.1 coordinate 147,909,303, forward strand.
TCTCAAAGATCTGGGACACTTTTCTCAGCACGTCCCGTACTACAGGCCCCAAGGTGCGGGGTAGTGTCACAAGGACTGCAAAGTTTGCCAAGATGCTGAAGGAGTACTTTGCCGATTGTACTAAAGTGCTCCTAGACTCCTCTGTGCCTTATAATTATTGGGTATCCAAGCTGGACACGTGGCAGGAATTGGCTCTCTACGCAGTGGAAGTCCTGGCCTGCCCTGCCGCTAGCGTTTTGTCAGAGCGTGTTTTTAGTGCCGCAGGTGGAATCATTACAGATAAACGCACCCGCCTGTCAACTGAAAATGCTGACAGGCTGACTTTGATCAAGATGAACAAGGGTTGGATTGGGCCTGACTTCACCACACCACCACCAAATGATAGCGGAATTTAAATTTTGTGCCGGTAGATTGCCATGCACTTCCGCACACCCACACATCGGTACACACTTCAAGTGTTTGGCTACTTGCTGTACTGCTCCTCCTTCTCCTCATCCGCCACCATCATATGATCAGTGTGACCGTGGTTCATGATGCCACAAAACCATAATTTGTTTACATCATATTTATGATGATGACCCTAACCGTTCAAAAGTTAGTTTCATGTATACCCCCCAGGGGTAAATATTTTAGTCCATGCTTACAGAATGGGCATTACCAGTACAGGAGACCCGCTCCTTTGTATTGGGAACAATTTTTAGAGGTTGTCCTCCATGTTTCTTCCCAGGGGCATCGCAATATCTCCCAATTTTTGGCAGCCCTTCCTAGGGCAATACTACAAAAGACCAACTTGCTTAAAATGGGCACTTTATTTAAAGAGGCCCTCATGCACACCTCCATCCAGGGGCATTGAAGTTCCTCCCAACTTTAGGCAGCCCTGCATAGGGCAATACTACAAGAGACCCACTTGCTTAAAATGGGCACATTATTTAAAAAGGCCCTCATGCACGCCTCTATCCAGGGGCATCAGAGTGCCACACAATTTTTGGCTTCCCTGCCTAGGGCAATCCTACAAAAGACCCACTTGCTTAAAATGGGCACATTATTTAAAAAGGCTCTCATGCACGCCTCTATCCAGGGGCATCTTGGTGCCTCCCAACCTTTGGCTTTCCTGCCTAGGGCAATCCTACAAAAGACCCACGTGCTTATAATGGGCACAATATTAAAAGAGGCCCTCATGCACGCCTCTATCCAGGGGCATTGGGGTGCCTCCCAATGTTTAGCAGCCCTGCCTAGGGCATTACTACAAAAGACCCACTTCATTAAAATGGGCACATTATTTAAAAAGACCCTCATGCACGCCTCCATCCAGGGGCATCAGAGTGCCACACAATTTTTGGCTTCCCTCCCTAGGGCAATCCTACAAAAGACCCACTTGCTTAAAATGGGCACATTATTTAAAAAGGCTCTCATGCACGCCTCTATCCAGGGGCATTGGGTGCCTCCCAATGTTTAGCAGCCCTGCCTAGGGCATTACTACAAAAGACCCACTTCATTAAAATGGGCACATTATTTAAAGAGGCCTTCATGTACGTCTCTTCCAAGGGGTATGTGAGTGCCTCCCAATTTTTGGCTGCCCTGCCTAGGGCAATACTACAAAAGACCCACTTCCTTATAATGGGCACAATATTAAAAGAGGCCCTCATGCACGCTTCTATCCAGGGGCATTGAAGTGCCTCCCAATGTTTAGCAGCCCTGCCTAGGGCATTACTACAAAAGACCCACTTCATTAAAATGGGCACATTATTTAAAGAGGCCTTCATGTACATCTCTTCCAAGAGGCATTTGAGTGCCTCCCAATTTTTGGCTGCCCTGACAAAGGGCAATACTACAAAAGACCCACTTCCTTAAAATGGGCACAATATTTAAAGAGGCCTTCATGTTCGTCTCTTCCCAGGGGCATGGGAGTGCCACACAATTTCTTTAAAAATCTTTCATATAATCCAAAAAAATAATATACACCAACTCTGTCTCACAAGTGGGTATGAGCCCTTAATATTTTTTCCATGAAAATCCGTTTTGGTTTCATTTGGAACGTTTTCTTGACAGTCCGCAAAAGTGGCGTAATAGTCTGACAACATTGTTCACAGCAGTGACCTTGGAGTCTGAAATGCTTACAGGGGTCTTCCCCATGCTGTTCCAATGTCATTTTAGCACTGTTCTGATACTTTTGTGACATTTTTAGGGTTTTTCCATGCTGCCGGGGGTAATGTCAGTAAAATACTCGGGTCTCCCATAGGATAACACAATGGGCTCGGTGCTCGGGCCGAGTACACGAGTATCTTGGTATGCTCGGCCTGAGCTTCGAGCACCCGAGCATTTTAGTACTCGCTCATCTCTAATAGCCACCACAAGCTCAGAATTGTACACTTGCTGTCTTGTATATCCCATCTGTTGGAAGATTGTGATGAGATGATCACTGCTATTTATTTCACCTGCGGTTGCTTTTCATGTTATGGCTGATGAGTGTATATTTATATATTCGTTGTGTTTGAGCATTTGAGGGACATTAATTACCAGCCTAGCAGACCCATTTTAAGTTGGAATGAAAAAGTCCAGTTGGGTGTGCACCTTCTAATTTGTTTGGCCTTTAGCACCCATCTGTACCATAGTCCAAACAAATATAATAGATGAAAGTACTCAGGCAGGAATGATTGACACAAAGTGCATACTTTCTATTATTGCACAAGGCAAATTATCTCTGAAAGGTAGCGTCGCTGGATATAAATACATTTTATGGCAAACATTTCTACCTTAGGCAGTGCACCAACAATGAGTTTATGCTGCATAGATTTGCTGTTAAAAACAAAGCATCTTACAGATCCAGCAAAGCGGAAAGGATTTTTAGAAATCTCCTACCCACTGTACTTTTTTTACTCAGCATAAACTGACCTGTGGTGCGTGTTTAAAACCCATAAAATGTCAATTTCTAATGCCGAATATTTTGAGTTTTATGTGCAGATATTCCCCATAGACTTGCATTAGATGTGGAAAATCCACAGGTAATAAACTAATATACCTCGGTTGGCTCTAGGTACTTCCACACTCCAGACATACTGATAGCGAATTTAGATTGAGAGCTCCATTGGGGACAGTGTTGATCAAGCCTGTAAAGTGCTGTAAAATGAATAGCGCTATATGTGACATAAATATATAAATATAGTCCAAAATTGAGAAAAGCACTGGGCACTAACAACCAAGATGCAAAAAGCCTATGTCACTCCCGTGACTAATGCCTGTAGTATAATCGTGCGGTGCTGGCATTAAACAAGACCAGATCATAATCAGCAAAAGCAGAATGAAAAAGCCGCACTCACCAATAGTGGATCTTTTCCTTTATTCATAGTCCAAATCCATGTTGTTTGAACGTATATAGCAGGGAGGGGAGTGCAGGGGAGGCGGACGACGGTTTACCGTTTCGCGGTCGTGCACCGCTTCTACGGGTCCTGTAGAAGCGGTGCACGACCGCGAAACGGTAAACCGTCGTCCGCCTCCCCTGCACTCCCCTCCCTGCTATATACGTTCAAACAACATGGATTTGGACTATGAATAAAGGAAAAGATCCACTATTGGTGAGTGCGGCTTTTTTATTCTGCTTTTGCTAAATATATAAATATGTGTCTTTAGTGCATATCTGTGGCAGAAAAGTGGCAACAATGCAGAAAATCTGCATAAGTAGAGCCGAATCCAAATTTTTCTTTAGATCAAGGTTCCATTGTAAAGAAGCGATCTTGTCGGCTACAGCTGATAAAGGCATATCTATGGGAAATCAAGGATGGATGTCATGGTGATAACCCAAATTAGCGTAAAAAGAAGACTGCTTAGTGGAAGAGAGTTCTTATATAAAAATTCAGCCAGAGGATGTAGATCCACCCAGTTATCCTGTAGGAGACAGATAAAGCAACGGAGATACTACTCCACGGTCTGGTTGGCCTACTCAGTTTATCCATTAGTCTGGGGATGAAAGGCAGAAACAAAATTAACTTTAACATCCAATGCAGCATGCAGAAATTCTGCCAAAACTTCAAAGTAAATAGCACCCCTTGATCAGAAATGACCTCATCCGGTACTCCGTGCAAGCGAAACACATTTTGAATAATCAGGCCTGAAGATTGTTTAGCAGTGGGTAAGCCAACAGAGGTGATAAAATGAGCTGCCTTTGTTAATCCATTACCAGAATTATATTCTTCCCTTGACAAATTGGCAGCGCCACAATAAAGTCCATAGAAATGGATCCCCACGGGCAGGATGGGATGGGTAGAGGTTGTAATAGACCTGCAGCGAGGAATATGGTGTCCTGCATCTAGCACAAACTTCGCATGAAGTGACATAATTTAGAATGTCTCTTCTGTAAGAAGGCCACCAAAAGAAATGAGAAAGAGGAGTTTTTAAAATACAAGAATTTCTATGTCCAGCCACTTTAGTCATGGGCAAGTTGCAGTATTCTCAATCTGACCACTTCAGGTATATACAGGCGGTGCCCCCGAGTCCACACACCATTCATATAGACAATACTCACCTTACTAGAAGGTTATACCAGCAAAGGATTCTAAAGGCCCCGTTACAATTAGCGAGGCACCAGCAATCCCGACAACGATACGACCTGGTAGGGATCGCTGGAGCGCCGCTATGTGGTCGCTGGTGAGATGTCTAACAGTCAGATCTCACCAGCGACGCAGAAACGATACGGTGGTCATTGGGACCAGGTCACTCAGACCTGTAGTATTGAGGTCATTGTCCCCGTCAAACACACCGATGCATACTGCCCAGCGGGAGCCTGACGATCAAAAAATGGTCCAGGACATTACAATATGATGGGCGATCTCACAGCAGGGGCCTGGTCACTGCTACTTGTCACAAATAGCGAGATCGCTGGCGAGGTTGCTGTTGCAACTGTGACGCATCAGTGATCTCGCTAGTGATCTCGCTTAGTGTGACGGTGGCTTAATGGTATGCCTTCTTGATGTCGTGAAGTAGGTCTTGATTATGAATCATTCCAAGGAATCTGGAACCAGAGAGAATAGTCTTAAGGCCCTGTCTCACATAACGATATCGTTAGCGAGATCGTTGTAACTGTGACGTGACAATGATCTCTCCAGCGATGTCGTTCTGTGTGACACTTTGCAGCGATCAGGCCCCTGCTGTGAGGTCGCTGATCGCTGCAAAGTGCTGCGGGTCATTTTTTGATCATTGGTTTCCCGCTGGTCAGCACGCATTGCTGCGTGTGACAGCGAGAAACCAGCGATTTGTGACCTCACAGGCTGGTAACTATGAAAAACTGCGGGTGCTGCCTGGATACCCGCAGTTTATCATAGTTACCAGCGTCCTCCCTGCTTACAGGCAGTGCTAAGCAGGGAGGACACTGGTAACATCGCTTCCAGCGATGTGGGAGGTGGCTCCCAGGTCCCTGATCGCTGGGGAGATCTGCCTATTTGACAGCTCCCCAGCGATCAGGTAACGACGCTCCAGCGATCCCGGCAGGTCGTTATCGCTGTCTGGATCGCTGAAGCGATCGTTATGTGAGGCAGGGCCTTTAGGAGACTTGAGTGGAATAGTCTCAGTTGAGCGGATCCTAGATAAATAGTGCATCAGCGTTTCCATTGCGTGATTCTGGCCTAAAACTGACTTGATTTAAAAAAATAGACTCCAACGAGCCTTGCGAGAAGTCAAGCACTTGGCCAACTTGATAAATTCAAGATTGCGGTGATTGGTCAGGACGATTATTTGCTGTTCCGCTCCCTGAAGATGGTGTCTCCATTCCTTGAAGGTAGTAATAATAGCTAACAATTCTCCATTGCCCACATCATAGTTCTTTTCTGCTGAAGACAACCATTAGGAAAAAAAAAGCACAGGGATGCAAGACATTTCCTCACCTATCCTCTGGGAGAGTATAGCTCCAGTGGCACAGTCTAAGGCATCCACCTCTGTTATAAAGGCAAGTTCGGTGTTATGATGCACTATGATAGGTGCTGTGGTAAAACAGGAAAACGCTTCTTGGGCTTGAGGGTTCCAGGTAAAGGTAGACTTCTTATGGGTACGCTGTGTGATAGGTGACACTACCTCATAAAAGTTTCTGATGAAACACCTGTAGAAATTAGCAAACACGATGAAGCACTGAATCTCCTTCACATTCTTGGGAACTGGCCAGTTCTTAATGGCTTGGGTCTTGCTTTCGTCCATACTAATTCACTGTGAAGACATTACATACCCCAAAAATTGAATCTATGACCGGTGAAATTCGCACTTTTCAAGTTTGAAATAAAGATGGTTCTGTTGTAGGCGTTCTAAGACCATCCTCGCATGTACATGATGTTCCTCTGTTGAGTTAGAAAAAAAATCTAAATATCATCCGGATAAATCACTATGAATGTATCCAAGAGATCCCTAAAAATGTCATTAACTAAATGTTGGAAGGTTGCTGGAGCGTTACACAGACTGAACGGCATAACTGAATATTGAAAATGTCCGTAAGCATAACCTGAATGCTGTTTTCCATTTATCCCCAGGGCAAAAGTGGATCAAATTATAGGCCCCCGGAGATCTAATTAAAAAAAAAACCTTGGCATGCCATACTCTTTCTAACAATTCAGGGATCAAAGGGTAGTGATTTCTGATCGTGACTTTATTGAGCTCCCGATAATTCATGCAGGCGTCTTTCTTTTTCACAAAGAAGATGGGTGCACCTGCAGGAGATGAAGAGTGGCGTATGATGCCCTTGGCTAGATTTTCATCAACATATTCCTTCAAAGCCTTCAGCTCGAGGCCCGCCAAAGGGTAAATTTTGCCAAAGGGTATTCCTGCACCTAGTAAAAGTTATATAAAACAATCATTTTGGTGAAGGGGGGAAGGGGTAAGCTGGTCAGCATTCCTCCTGACATACAGTATATTGCTGGTAACTCAGAGACTGACATGGGTCTCTTAGGAACAGAACAGACTGAAACCTCTGGACTTATCTGTTTCTCTGGAAAGTGCAGCTCCTTAGTCTCTCAGTTAATTGTAGGGTTTTGAGTCTGGAGCTGTGGCAGTCCTAAAATAACAGGGAAATGGGAGAAGAGATGAGCATAAAAGACATTCTCTCTTGATGATCGCTACCCATGAGAACCTTCAAGGGCTCCGTCTCCTGAAACACTGCTCCAGAGTTTAACATTGAGCCATCCACAGTCTCCATCTGTACAGGAAAAACCTTCTTCACTGAATGTATCGCGTGTACCTGGATAGGATAAAGGAAATGTCCATAAAATTGCCGATTGCACCTGAATCAATCATAGTGGATCTAGACACCCAGACCGTGAACCCAGAGCTTGATGGAAAAAAAGCAAAGAGAATTGTTCTTCTTATAGCTCAGGTGGGATACTGGTGAGGACACTTGAAAAACTGCTGCATTTATGCATGCATCGGGTTCAAAAATAACGCCGTTCAAGTCAGTGTAATCAATATCTAAAGCTACTGATCTTTCTGGGGCCCGTGGTTCAGACATGACATATCTCCTTTCAAAGTACTCACAGTGTTCGACTGCCGTAGTCTTACGAGAATGGCTAGGGCAGTTTATAATAAAATGTCCTCATTTACCGCAAAAGATACATAGTTTTCTTTCAGTCAATGTTCTTTGCGTGCATCACTAACCCGTCTCTGTAAAGAGTCCACCTGCATGGGTTCAGGTTCGGGAACTCTCGTGATCCTACTCAAGGACCCTTAGCTGGGGAGGAAGGAAACCTCGGTTCGGGTCATCAAATACCTGCCCCATGGCTGAAATGAAAGCATCAAGATTATTCAGACAGTCATCCTCGGTCTCAATCAGAGGGTATGCCCACATAAGAACTTTGTTGGAAAGCAGCATGATTATAGTTAGAACTTCTGATCATTCAGTGAGGTACTGTGGTGCATGAGCAGCAAAAAACTGTTTGCATTGATTATTAAATCCCCTGAATTTTTCCCATTCTCCACCAAAGCGGAATTGTGGTAATTTGGGGAGTTCAGAACCTGGGGGTAAAGGTTATACGTGACTCATTCCTCAAGAGCCTCAATCCGGCTTTGTAATTCCTGAATATTTTGTCTGAAAACCTGCAGATTATGATCATTACGCTCCTGCAGATTTTTGAAACTGATCTTTAAAGCCTGTAGTTCAGCGAGAATAGTATCAGTCACTCCACACAGATCATTAATGCAGTCTTCCATATTCCCAGACCCTTTAAGGCAAAAAAAGTTGGAAAAGTAACAAGGGCGCACACTAGCGTTTTCCTGTGGTAAAACACCTGACTAAAAAAAAAGGCAATATGCTCACCTGAAAGTCACAACCACTATCATCACATATAATATGGACTGATATCTTGAATCCACGGTCTGCAGCAGTTCCCCAATGGTGAAGATCCAGAAATCTTCATATGGTTTGTAGCAGACCCAGCATTCCCAGACCCAGCAGACTCTCTCGTTGGCTTTTGAATCTTATTACGTATTGAATACTGTCAGTATAGTCGAATACGTGGGTGCAAGGGAACACAGGAGACATTGACTTGTTTTATAAAGTTCTTGTATTACTTTATACATGTGATTGCACAAACAGGAACAGGGTCAAAGTCAGTTGCAGAGGCTAAAATCATAGCAAGGCAAGAAAAAAACCTGAATCCAGCATAAGGTTCAAGAATTACATTGAAATTCTCTCTTACTTCCCTTGTAAATGTCTGTGTCAAAGCAGGAGGGTTCCAGTGTACACACAAAACAATGTCCCAAAAGGCTTCAAGAGGCAGACCTCTGCCTAGGCTGGAAGCAGGATTATAGAGCACTGATTGAACAGCTGAGGCTGCTTAAATGGTCAAGAGGCAAGGACTGGGCGGGAACATAGAGGCTGAGGACTCCATACTTATTGAAGGCATGGTGGAGGAAGCAAGGCAAGACGCAAGATGGCCGACTAGATTCAAAACAAAAATGACAGCAGGTATGGCAAAAAGTCTGAGAACCTCAGTAACATTTGTTTTTGTCAAATTTCTAAACAAAATCAAAAAATTAAAAAAAACAAAACAAAAAAAAAAAAAAAACTGCATGCTTAGTATCTACAAACTCATACTGACTTGGGGAATCATACTGCCAGGTCAATTTTACCATTTAGTCAACATGGTTAAAAAAAAAAAAAAAAAATGTGGAATTGCACTTTTTTTTGCAATTCCACCACACTTGGATTTTTTTCTCCTGTTTTCCAGTAAGCTATATGGCAAATTAAAGGTTTTGTTCTAAAGCATAGCTTGTCCCACAAAAAACAGCTGGCTGCTCGTAACAGGTAGCTGAACTAATGGAGATATAAAAAAGTTATTTAGCCTTTGAAGTAATGGTAGAAAATGAATACAAAAAGGTAATTTGCATATTTGAGGTGGTATAACAACTTTTGTTATTTCCTGTTTTGCCAGTTTCCAAATAGATCTATACTTGAAATGCCACATAGGTCTACTATTTACTGAAGCACCTTCGGATTGAGGGCCCGCTTCCCCGTCTGAAACAAGGAACACGGATGATCATAAGATATGAGTACAGGAAAATATCTTATATTATATTGAAACGTCCAAAGCACAGCAAACAAACACAAGACTTTTAAAAACAATTAAAATTGTGTCAAACACACTATACCGCTGAGCACCCTAAGGACATCAGACATGAACAATCACGGGTAGTGGATAAATCACCAGTGAAATCAATACACAGAACATGTGCAGAAAACTGGTTAATTACCACAATACCAAACATAGGATGGTGCAGCCAGCAAGTCGGTCAGAGCCTAGTCACATATCTAACTCAAAGATAAATCAAAAAGACACTGATTGAAGCATATATACTCCAAACCAGGAGCCATGTTGAAAGAGAGTCTGCATGGATAAGGTTTTCTGGGGTGAAAGATAAAGAGGAGTTATAGTTACCACAAGGTAGACCAGAGAGGGCTTGCACCAGCCTGCTTCCAGGGCTCAGTGTGGAGAAGACCCTATGCATATCGTCCCTAAGGACTTCCACAGGGGAGAAGAAAGAGTGTCAGCTGCTGTGCTGACAGGACCGCCATTATATACATTATCGTTGAGTAGCTATGGGTGAGTTCACCTGGGTAATGCAAACAAGTGACATTGACCGCTGTGTACTCCATGAAAGCAACGGTGCATGCGCCGTGTGTTGCCCGCGATTGGAGGAAATCCTCCGGGCCGGTAGAAGACCGGAAAAAACTCACTGCGCATGCACAGTGGGTGTACTCGGCTTCAAAACCGGGTGTACAAAGAGGGACGCTGCTGAAAGCCTGACGGAGCACAGAAAGCAGTTCAAAATAAATTGAAGTTGGGAGAAAGACTTAGGGAACCATAGGAAACGGGTGATAGGACCCCAACAATAATCATATTGGTGTTTTCATGTAGTTTTCAGGCTCAATTTGGCTTTTTGAGAGACCATGGGGAGATGTGCTCAGGTGGACAGATCGCCCCTTGATAACACATGGCAGGATCCTGCATATGGATGGTCACAAGGAAGGAGGGAAGAATGTTGTTAATCAAAATGTGTACTGTTATTGAGAAAACAAAATTAATGGAAAAAAATCTTTGTGAAAACCATGCTATAAGCAACGAACAAAAAAATAAACAAAAAGTAACAAAAAATAATAAATGAAGAAAATATTTATCATAAAGATACAAATGAGGAAAAATACAAATATAGAAACAGAAATTGTGGAAAATGAAAAGTTGAAAAATTTGAAAAAAATACATAAAAACTCCAAAATTACAAATAAAATTAAACATAAATAATTTTTTACAAGATAGATAAGAAAATTGTAAAAAAATTTTTTAAAAAAACTATAAAAACATATATAATTGGAAATGTACTTGAAGTGAATGTAGATCAAGGGATGGAAAAGTTATGAGGAGAAATATGTTAGGAATAGAATATATAAAGTAGTAGAGATGCAGAAGAGTAGCGAATCGTCAAAAAAAACAAAAGTAAAGCTGTAAAAATTAATATTATTTAAGTAAAGGAGAGGTGCCGATTGCAAAAGGCAAAATGGCTGGTGAAGTTGTAGAGAAGCGCATATCATTTGCAAAGTTTTTATTGTTAAGGAATATGAAACAACCCAGTACATGATGTGTATAGTAGCAAGTGTGACCACGATAGATAGATAGATACCATGTGTAACGCTCTTAGAATAGCACAGAAATCTGCGGGACCCAAACGTGATTCCCTTAAATGAGCAGACAAAATTTGTGGGTCAATCGCATGCCCTTCAACTCCCCCCTAAGGGTACCTTTAGGGTATGTGCACACTGGCCGGGTTAGGGTCGGTTTAGATGTGTAAACCGCTGGTCGGTTTACATAAATTTCATGTAAATTTATGTTAATCCAAACCGGCATTTGGATTAACATTACAACCTATGTAAACCGACACCCGGTGTCCACACACCGGCGGTTTACACATGCTCATCCGTTGCTAACCCGCTGGGTTCCCAGCGGGTTAGCAACGAATGAGCATGTTCTATAAACCGGCCGGTTCTGCAGCGGCTGCAAGCAGAATCATGTACTGCTTCCAACCGCCGCAACACCGCCGGCGCTAACCCGCTGGCCACCCGCCCGGCACCCGCCCTTCACCCGCCGCACATACCCGCCAGGATGCCGGTGGATGGCTCCGGAGCTTCCTGGCGGGTCCGCCCAGCCGCCGCCGACACAAACCCGCCGGCCAGTGTGCACCTAGCCTTACACACCGCAACTTTTGGCGGCGATGGGAGGCAATCTAACGTGCGCGTGCACATATTTCATGGTTGCCTCCGAATGCACTTTTATATGCCGCATTTTCGCCCTCAACCTAAGGCGATGTGTCGTCCCGGAAGTTCCCACACCAGCAGTGGGAAACATCCGGTACACTCCCGACGCCGCTTCACACGCCGCAATCTCCAAAGGAATCTGGGCGTACCTGTTCAGTGCGGCGAGAACATAGGCGTGCCAAATTGTTGTACACCGCACCCCAAACAAAATCATTGGACAACACAATAGCGTTATGCTCTGGAAGGCTGGCTAATACATGACGCCATTGCCATTATGTGGTGGAGAATGGTCAGCTGTTCAAATATGGCGCCGTGTGAAGGGACAGCCAATGGAAACACAGTAGCCCCCACGAATCATCGCTGATGGGGCGTTGTCTCCAGCACGCTGTGGCACGCCTACAGGAAATCAGTAGGCGACGCAGATTCCATCCCTATCGCCACTTCACACGCCAAAAGCCGGGAATTTCACCTTCATGATTGCCTCTGATTTTGGAGCAGTGCTCTGAAATCGGAACCAGGCGCAACCTTTTTTATCGCCACTAAATTCCCCAAATACACGCCGCAATTTCGATGCAATTTCACGGCGATGGTGACAGGGCTACAGATTGCCGGTCAGATTTATCACCGCGGTGGCTGCGTGTAAAGCTACCCTTAAGGGGTAGCACAAGACAAGGTCCATAAAAAGGTCTCCAACAGTTGCATACAGAGGTCCTGTCACTAATGTAGTCCAGATGAAGTACATGCAGGTTCCTGTACTGGCAACGCACAACAGGTCTCCCCCAATGGTTTCCAGGAATCCAACCAAATCCAATCATTTCTCAGAGATCTATTCCACAGCATAATTCTAATCTTCGTTCCAACATATGACCAGGCCGTTCTGAGTCCAGAAAAAATCTGAGAAAGGAGATAGAGAATCAACTTGTTAGTACCTCATCCACAATCTATGTTTGTTTGTAATATCCTGTATATAGCAGATCCTCATTAAAGGTCTTGTGGCACCAAGCATTTAAGGTCATAAATCCATTTTGATTCCTGCCTCAAGAGTTCCAAGGAAATATTACCGCCTCTAATGTTGGTGCAGACATCTGAAAGTCCCATAAGCCTTAGACTAGAGGAATTGCCATTGTGTTCAGACCAAAAATGTTTGGCTACTGATGTCAGAGACTTACCCTTTAGCAAGTCGTCGTAAGCAGGGTTGATGGTGGAAATGTGCTGTTGTATACGTCACTTAACTTGTTGTGTTGTGTGTCCAACATAGATCTTGTCACAACCGCAGATAATCACACAGAACACATTGCGAGAACGACAATTGAAGAATTTCCTGGAGTGAACATGTAAAGGAAACCGCTTAATTGCCTAATGTGAACTTGGGCCCAAAGGACTACTGGAATGCATGAAGTTAGGGACACTAATGGGGACACTGCTTTCTTGAGTGTCATAGTGTCCTTACAGCTTCTGACAGAATGTGCAAGATCGTGCACTTCTCTTCTGGTAGCACATCTGTTACCGAATCTAAGGGAAGACCTAAAAATGACTGGACTTTTAAGGGAACCATTTTCGATTTCCTTCCATGTCAGCTTCTCATCTGTTATTAGTCCTGAAAATTCACAGTCCCTCAAGCATCGGTTTTCACTTACTCACACTATTATTTGCATAAAGAGAAAATAGAGTAGATTTCAACACAAGCATTGACAGACCATAAATGAAATAGTAGTAGAAGCTCAGCAGCAGGACAAAGTTTATGAACCAGAACGCTCACTTAGGGAGCAGTGGAAAAACACCCAGCAACAGGGAATTAAGGAGACTGCAGAGCTGTGTGCTGCTTAAGAAACAACATAAAAATACCCCTTTAAGGGCGGTTTCACACTAGCGGTTTTGAACGCAGTGTACCGAACGCAGCCAAACGCATGCGCACGGCATTCCTATGTTTAACATGGGAACGCATGGTACCTCCGTTTGGCTGCATGCGGTTGCGTTCGGATGCGCATAATTTGTGCACCCTCCTCCACCCTCCGAACGCAGCCTGTTGCATTTTTTGTGCGTTCATGTGCACTTCTCTTATAAGCAAGCATCCGCAAGCACACAAAGAATGCATGGAAGTCAATGGATCCGCTGTGTCCTCCGCCTGACTACTTAGGAGAATGCTGTGGATCACATTGAAATCTTTCCCGGTGACCGCCGCTGATCTCCCGGGAGATCAGCGGCAGCCCCTGGGAGAGCAGCTGGAGCAGCCACTGATCTTCCAGGGATGGGCGCCGCTAATCTCCCAGTGGTGTCAGCGCGGGAGATTTAAACAGCTGTTTCTTTAAATCTCCCACGCCGGGAGATTAGCGGTGGCCGCCAGGAGGAGGAGATCTCCACCGCTGATCTCCCGGCGGCCGCCGAGACCGCTGATTGGCTGGCCGGGTACCATACTATGTGAACGTATGAGGAGAATCTCCGCTGCGTTTACATCAGTATGGCAGCGTTTGCAGTGTTTGCGTCTGCATGCCAGACGCATGCAGACACAAACTTTAGTGTGAAAGTAGCCTAAAGGCCCCGTTACACGGCATGACGTTGGAACGACGTCGGCAACGATCTTGTCGGTGCGCGGTCGTTTTAGACATCGTTGATGAGATGTCACACGTATAGATATTGTGGACGACTCACCAACGATGTTGTGATGAGGTATCATTTGCACAACCCAGTGAACGATACGTGTTCATTGATGTGAATGGGGGAAGTCGTAAACAACATCGTTATCGCGGGGTCACACACAATGATATACCAGGTTGGCTGATCGTTGATCAAGTGATTTGAGAACATGTTCTCAAACCTGCGATCTGCGATCCAACGATTTATCGTTACAACTTTGCAGAGTCACACGCAACGAGGTCGTAACAATGTCGCTTGAACAACTCCAAATCCATGACGTTTAAGCAATATTGTTAACAATGTCGTGCCGTGTAACGGGGCCTTTAGAGCCACAGAAGCTCTGTCATACCTAGTCCATCTATTTCCAAACAATGCCAAGATTTGCAGAATGTATTGCAGCCAAGGGGAAAAAAATAAACTATTCCATTGCGAGTGTGAATGAGCTGGTGAGTGTGACCTGAGCCTAAGGGTACCGTCACACCTGGCGACGGCACCGTCGATTTCTTAGGTGACGTAGGGGCGTGGCCTATCAGCACTGATATCGCCCCTGCGCTGCCCAATGTAAAGGGGGGATGTCAGCGCTACATATCGCCTCTGAGTGGTCGCCTGGTTTCAAATCAGTGTTCTGAAACCAGACGAGCACTAAAGGGTGATGTGTAAACATCGCCCCATGTAACAGGGGGACAGTGATCTGACAGGCGATGGGAGCCATAGGCTCCCATGTTACAGCATCGCCGCTGGTGTTTTTAGACACCCCAGCGGCGCCGCCGCCTGTAAGATCGCTGGAGGTGTTGCCGCATGTAAACACGAGCCGGCGACGATGGCGGGGCACCAAAAACGTGCACGCTCTCACCCGTTGCCGCTGACATCCCCGGCGATGTCACCTGGTGTGACGTGGCCCTAAAGGTACCATTACACGCTTCAATGTCGTTTAGCTATCACCAACGATCTCGGTCGTTAGGACATCTTTTTGACATCGTTGGTGAGATGTCACAGGTTTACATATCTTGCATGACGCACCAATGATGTGCCGAGCAGCTATCGTTCGCATAACTCAGCGAACAATCCTTGTTCACTGTTGTGAATAGGAGAAGTCGTTAACGACATAGTTATTGCGGTGTCACACACAACGATGCAGCAGGTTGGCTGATCGAGGATCGTTTGATTTGAGAACATGTTCGCAAATCTGCGATCAACGATCCAACGATTTATCGTAATCAAATCTCGATTTTACATGCAACGACGTCCTAACGATGTCATTTCAACGACTCCAAACCCGTGACGTTTGAGCGATATCGTTCACGATCTCGTACCGTGTAACGGGGCCTTTATTGTGATCTGTTTTAAGTATGTGTGAATCCAGTATACATCTTGTTACATGTATGTAAACTTTGAAAAGCCGTTTGAGGGTACATACTACTGTGCAAGATGTGCGCACATTGTGCATTTGGACGCCCATGTACTGGATCTAAATGGACAGCTGGCAACATTGAAATTCATAGACAATATGGAAAGGAGTCTGCTGCTCACTGAGCAGCTCTGGTCAGTGGGGTAAATGAGGGGGAGGATCGTAGTATTGAGCAGCAGGACACTAATGGTGGGTTTACACGTCTCAACATCGGTCCGATATTGTGTCCAACGCCGCGGGAGCGCGCTTTTTCTGGGCAGAATGCCAAGATCGCATAGGAGATGTTACACAGCGAGATATCGGCATACAACGTCTCTACGATGTCTACGGCCCCCCTTTTACGGCCGACCCAGGAACGACCATTTAACATGGAGAGGATAGGGGAAGTTGAACTCCACATCGTAGTTGGGCGTCTACACAGCCCGATCCTGCTCCAACCTCCATCCAATATCGGGCCGTTGGAGAGCAGGCTCATTCGATCCCCGATATCGGTTTGACATTGTTCGTGCATCGTATTGGACATTTATACCATACAACGCACGAACGATATCGGCTCCAACGCACGAACCACGTGACCTTTGGTCGGAGTTGGACGCCGATATCGGGACGTGTAAACCCACCATGAGGCAACTAGCTGGGTGACAGAAGGCAGGATAGAGGTGAGAATGCCAGGGAGGCTATTCCTGGTCTGACACACCCCAACAAGTTTGGCAAGATGCCAGATGAAAGTGGAGACAGTATAGGGGTAGTACTGCTGCAAGCAATACACATCCTGAATCTGGAGGAATGTCTGCTCCAGTAAGGGGGGAAAATAGGAGAGCTGGGAGCAGGACAGCCAAGTGCAGGTAGTGGGGAACTCATTTACAGATAGGTCAACCTGTCACAGAGACAAGGGCTGCCAAACAGTGTGTTGTCTCCTTGGTGCTCGAGTTCGTCGCATCGGTTGAAAGATTATTCTATTAACGCATAGAAACGCAATGAAACACATGCGTTAACGCACCCATTGATTTCAATGGGAAACGCATTGCAAGCGCAAGTAAAGACGCATGTCATTTTCAGCAAATGGAGAATGCATGCGTTTTTGCAAATGCAGACCAAAACGTGGCTGGTCATGTTTTGGTCTGCGTTTGCAAACACGCACATGTTCTGTGTTTGCTGAAAATGACATGCGTTTGCAATTCGTTTCCCACTGAAATCAATTGGTGCGTTAACAAATGCATTTCATTGCGTTTCCATGCATTATTGCAGTGCAAAATCGCATAGAAAGGCAAACGCAACCCCCCTTAGATGTGAACCCGGCCTCAGTTAATCAGAATTCTAAAAGGAAAAAACTAGAATTATTTCCTGCATTTCCCTCTTTCACTAACAATAAAGAAGAGCAGCACAGCTACAAGGAAAATCAGCTGAAACAGTGCAGTATGTCTGCCAACAGCTGATCACAGGGGACTCCACACACCAAAGCCCCTGAGCTCAGTTTGCCTCTGAGGACATCTACAATCTGCCACATCACATACATGTATAATTGGTTATCACAGTGGGAATAATGACATGTAAAGAACAGAATGTGTGGGCAAGAGAAACTGCAAGGATTGTGGTTGCTTTTCATGGAAAACCATGTATCAAGTTCACTTTGTCTGTTTGCTTTGTATTTGCATTCAGACTTTGTACTAACAATGAGCCCTATATGTCTATGTGCTTTCACAGCTTTGTATGTAACTACGTGGGATTAACATTTTGCAATCATTTGACTTCACTTTGGTTAACAAGGATGGGTTCAGTTTCCATAAATCTGCAACAACAAAAAAAATCTTTAAATGTACACATAAAGGGGAACCTGTCACCTGATTAATGCGGCCTAAACCGCGGACAGTATGAATAGCAGCCTCATATAACACTGTTTGAAATATCTGGCCGGAGACCTGACTAGTCGACCCTGCCCATGACCGATTCTTCTCAGATCCACTGCAGGTGATTGACAGGTACGTGACTTTGGTCTCAGCTGTTGCTACAGGTAATCCCTGCACTGCAATGGAACTACATCCCTCCAATGCACAGCTCCAGGCTTCATCCCCCTCTCCTCACACAGTTCCAGGCTTCATCCCTCTCTCCCCGCACAGTTCCAGGCTTCATCCCTCTCTCCCTGCACAGCTCCAGGCTTCATCCCCCTCTCCCTGCACAGCTCCAGGCTTCATCCCCCTCTTCCCACACAGCTCCAGGCTTCATCCCTCTCTCCCTGCACAGCTCCAGGCTTCATCACCCTCTCCCCGCACAGCTCCACGCTCCCTCCCTCTCTCCCCGCACAGCTCCAGGCTTCCTCCCTCTCTCCCCGCACAGCTCCAGGCTTCCTCCCTCTCTCCCCGCACAGCTCCAGGCTTCATCCCTCTCTCCCCACACAGCTCCAGGCTTCATCCCCCTCTTCCCACACAGCTCCAGGCTTCATCCCTCTCTCCCCGCACAGCTACAGGCTTCATCAGCCTCTCCCCACACAGCTCCAGCCTTCATCCCCCTCTCCCCACACAGCTCCAAGCTTCATCCCTCTCTCCCTGCACAGCTCCAGGCTTCATCCCCCTCTCCCCGCACAGCTCCAGCCTTCATCCCCCTCTCCCCACACAGCTCCAGGCTTCATCCCTCTCTCCCCGCACAGCTTCAGGCTTCATCACCCTCTCCCCGCACAGCTCCAGGCTTCATCAGCCTCTCCCCACACAGCTCCAGCCTTCATCCCTCTCTCCCCCCCCCACACAGCTCCAGCCTTCATCCTCTCTCCCCCCCCACACAGCTCCAGGTTCCTCTGTCTCTCTCTCTTCGCACAGCTCCAGGTTCCCCCTCCCTCTCTCCCCGCACAGCTACAGGCTCCCTCCCTCTCCTTGTCCCTGCACAGCTCCAGGTTCCATCCCTCTCTGCGCACAGCTCCAGGCTCCCTCCCTCTCTCTCCCCGCACAGCTCCAGTTTCCCTCTCTCTCCCCGCACAGCTCCAGGCTCCCTCTCTCCCTACACAGCTCCAGACTCCCTCCCCGCACATCAGCTCCACGACTCCCTCCCTCCTCTCCCCGTCCCTGCACAGCTCCAGGTTCCATCCCTCTCTGCGCACAGCTCCAGGCTCCCTCCCTCTCTCCCCGCACAGCTCCAGGTTCCCCCTCTCTCTCCCCCCGCACAGCTCCAGGCTCCCTCCCTCTCCGCACAGCTCCAGGTTCTCCCTCTCCCCCGCACAGCTCCAGGTTCCCTCTCCCTCTCTCCCCGCACAGCTCCAGACTTCCTCCTCCTCTCTCCCCGCACAGCTCCAGGTTCCCTTCCTCTCTCTCCCCGCACAGCTCCAGGTTCCCTCCCTCTCCGCCACAGCTCCAGGTTCCCTCCCTCTCTCCCCGCACAGCTCCAGGTTCCCTCCCTCTCTCCCCGCACAGCTCCAGGCTCCCTCCCTCTTTCCCCGCACATCTCCAGGCTCCCTCCCTCTCTCTCTCTCCCGCACAGCTCCAGGCTCCCTCCCTCTCTCTCCGCACAGCTCCAGGCTCCCTCCCTATCTCTCACTCCTTTACAGCTCCAGGTTCTCTCCCTCTTCTCTCCCCGCACAGCTCCAGGCTCCCTCCCTCTCTCCCCGCACAGCTCCAGGTTCCCCCCCTCTCTCCTCCCACCCACCCACGCACAGCTCCAGTACCTCCCCTCCCTCTCCCCCCCCCGCAACAGCTCCAGGTTCCCTCCCTCTCTCTCCCCGCACAGCTCCAGGTTCCCCCCCTCTCTCTCCCCGCACAGCTCCAGGTTCCCCCCTATCTCTCTCCCTGCACAGCTCCAGGTTCCCCCCTCTCTCTCCCCGCACAGCTCCAGGTTCCCCCCTCTCTCTCCCCGCACAGCTCCAGGTTCCCTCTCTCCAAGCACAGCTCCAGGTTCCCCTCCTCTCTCTCCCCGCACAGCTCCAGGTTCCCTCCCTCTCTTTCCCCGCACAGCTCCAGGTTCCCCCCCTCCTCTCCCCGCACAGCTCCAGGTTCCCCCCCTCACTCTCACCCGCACAGCTCCAGGTTCCCTCCCTTCTCTCCCCGCACAGCTCCAGGTTCCCTCCCTCTTCTCCCCGCACAGCTCCAGGTTCCCACCCCCCTCCTCTCCCCGCACAGCTCCAGGTTCCCTCCCTCCTCTCCCCGCACAAGCTCCAGGTTCCGCACAGCTCCAGGTTCCCCCCTCTCTCTCCAAGCACAGCTCCAGGTTCCCTCCCTCTCTCCCCCGCACAGCTCCAGGTTACGCCACCGCTCCAGGTTCCCCCCTCTGTCTCCCCGCACAGCTCCAGGTTCCCCCCCTCTCTCTCCAAGCACAGCTCCAGGTTCCCTCCCTCTCTCTCTCCCGCACAGCTCCAGGTTCCCTCCCTCTCTCCCCGCACAGCTCCAGGTTCCCTCCCTCTCTCTCCCCGCACAGCTCCAGGTTCCCTCCCTCTCTCCCCACACAGCTCCAGGTTCCCCCTCTCCCTCTCCCGCACAGCTCCAGGTTCCCTCCCTCTCTCTCCCCGCACAGCTCCAGGTTCTCTCTTTTCCCCGCACAGCTCCAGGTTCCCTCACTCTCTCTCCCCGCACAGGTCCAGGTTCCCTCACTCTCTCTCCCCGCACAGCTCCAGGTTCCCCCCTCTCTGTCCCCGCACAGCTCCAGGTTCTCTCTCTCCCCGCACAGCTCCAGGTTTCCTCTCTCCTTCCCCCCCCCCCCCCCCGCACAGCTCCAGGTTCCCTCCCTCTCTCTCCCCAGCACAGCTCCAGGTTCCCTCTCCTCCCCGCACAGCTCCAGGTTCTCTTCTCCTCGCACAGCTCCAGGTTCCCTCCTCTCTCTCCCCGCACAGTCCAGGTTCCCTCCTCTCTCTCCCCGCACAGCTCCAGGTTCCCTCCCTCTCTGTCCCCGCACAGCTCCAGGTTCTCCTCTCTCTCCCGCACAGCTCCAGGTTCTCTCTTCCCCTCTCCCTCCCCCGCACAGCTCCAGGTTCCCTCCCTCTCTCTCTCCCGCACAGCTCCAGGTTCCCTCTCCCTCCTCCCCGCACAGCTCCAGGTTCCCTCCCTCTCTCTCTCCTCAGCACAGCTCCAGGTTCCCTCCCTCTCTCTCTCGCACAGCTCCAGGTTCCCTCCTCCCTCCCCGCACAGCTCCAGGTTCCCTCCCTCTCTCTCCCTCGCACAGCTCCAGGTTCCCCCCCACCTCTCTCTTCGCACATCTCAGGTTCCCTCCCTCCCTCTCTCTTCCCGCCAGCTCCAGGTTCCCTCCCTCTCTCTCTCTTCCCGCACAGCTCCAGGTTCCCTCCCTCTCTCCTCCCGCACAGCTCCAGGTTCCCTCCTCTCTCTCCCGCACAGCTCCAGGTTCCCTCTCTCTCTCTCCTCGCACAGCTCCAGGTTCCCTCCCTCTCTCTCTTCCGCACAGCTCCAGGTTCCCTCCCTCTCTCCCCGCACAGCTCAGGTTCCCTCTCTCTCTCTCTCCCGCACAGCTCCAGGTTCCCTCCCTCTCTCTCTCTTCGCGCACATCTCCAGGTTCCCTCCTCTCTCTCTTCCCGCACAGCTCCAGGTTCCCTCCTCTCTCTCTCCCCGCACAGCTCCAGGTTCCCTCCTCTCTCCTCGCACAGCTCCAGGTTCCCTCCTCTCTCTCCCCGCACAGCTCCAGGTTCCTCTCTCTCTCTCCCGCACAGCTCCAGGTTTCCCTCTCTCTCTTCCCGCACAGCTCCAGGTTCCCTCTCTCTCTCTCCCCGCACAGCTCCAGGTTTCCTCTCTCTCTCCCTCGCACAGCTCCAGGTTCCCTCCTCTCTCTCTCTCCCGCACAGCTCCAGGTTCCCTCCCTCTCTCTTCCCGCACAGCTCCAGGTTCCCTCCCTCCTCTCTCTCTCGCTCTTCCCCGCACAGTCCCAGTCTCTCTCTCTGTGTCTCGCTGTTCCCGCACAGTCCACTCCAATTTCACGTGTCTGCTCCGCAAGCTGAAAGCTTTACGTAAACATTCAACGACGTCTCCGGCAGCCAATCAGCTCTTGTTGTTACTCGCAGTGACTCACATGCAGCCGGCTCACGAGCACTGAGAAGCGCTCAGCCAATAGAAAGGTCTGAGACCTATTGACCAACCGTAGAAGGTATACAGGTTGATTGACAAGGTTTTCTCCAATCACGTGAAAGAGATAGCGGCAGTTGCGTTGTCAGGGAAGTAACTGTTGTCAAGGGACTGAGAGGTGGAAGGTGCGGAGGGCGGTGGTGGCGGCAGCCGGCGGTTGTGTCATTACCAGCTGATGTGGGGTGCAGGAGCCGCTCCCTCCGGAATCCCTGAGCCGTGAGGTGAGAGGGGGGGAGAGCTCCGGCCAGAGTCCGGCCTGTGCATGGGGAGGCCTGGCAGTGTGTGGTCGGAGCGTCCCCATTGTGTGCGGATATGAATGTGACACTTGTAGGATTGTGTGACTGCAGGAGGGAGCAGGGACCATGGGATGGCATGCTGGGAGTTGTGCTCCCTGGCCTGTGTGGTGTTATGTGCCCTGTGTGTGGCCCCTTGCCCCTAGCTACTGATACCGGGGTAACTTCTGTGGTGATCAGCCACCGTATCCGAGATTACTCTTGGGGGGGAGGTCGGGATTGGGGTCATCGGTAACCGATATCCGAGATTACTCCTGGGGGGTCATCGATAACCGATATCCGAGATTACTCTTGGGGTCATCGGTGACCGATATCCGAGATTACTCCTGGGGGGTCATCGGTAACCGATATCCGAGATTACTCCTGGGGGGGTCATCGGTAACCGATATCCGAGATTACTCCTGGGGGGTCATCGGTAACCGATATCCGAGATTACTCCTGGGGGGTCATCGGTAACCGATATCCGAGATTACTCCTGGGGGGTCATCGGTAACCGATATCCGAGATTACTCTTGGGGTCATCGGTAACCGATATCCGAGATTACTCCTGGGGGGTCATCGGTAACCGATATCCGAGATTACTCCTGGGGGGTCATCGGTAACCGATATCCGAGATTACTCTTGGGGTCATCGGTAACCGATATCCGAGATTACTCCTGGGGGGTCATCGGTGACCGATATCCGAGATTACTCCTGGGGGGTCATATGTGACCAATATCCGAGATTACTCCTGGGGGGTCATCGGTAACTGATATCCGAAATTACTCCTGGGGGTCATTGGTAACCAATATCCAAGATTACTCCTGGGGGGGTCATCGGTAACCGATATCCAAGATTACTCCTGGGGGGGGGGTCATCGGTAACCGATATCCAAGATTACTCCTGGGGGGGCGGTCATCGGTAACCGATATCCGAGATTACTCTTGGGGGGGGGGGGGGGGTCATCGGTGACCGATATCCGAGATTGCTCCTAGGGGGTCATCGCTGACCGATATCCGAGATTGCTCCTGGGGGGGTCATCAACGGATATCCAGGTTTACACTAGATCAGCGCTTGCCTAGGACTACTGGACAGTTTTGTGTATTTTTTTTTCTGTACAGGTATTTGATTGGACGGTGTGTAGATTAGATTGGATTTGTTAATGAGGTGATTTCTCTTCTTTCAATCAAGCTTAGGCCTCATTCATTTGTCCATGATTTTTCCGTATTTGGTATTTTGGATCTGATTTTCCTCAATGTTTGGTCAGTTTTCACGGTCAGTGTCAGCTCCTATATTTAATGTTAGGGTACATTCACAGTGCATTCAGTGGTCCTGTAGGAGCTGTTCAGACCCCCAGCAAGACAGTATCCGTAAATATGCACTGATGGGGCCATTGACTTTACTGGTGCAGACGGACTGACCGTGTCCATTTTCATGCACCATTTTCAGGAGTATACACTTCATCTGGGTATCCGTCTGCAGTATACTGTGTCTGTGTCCACCTCAGTGTATACTCCTGAAAATGGTGCACGACAGAGCACACGGTGCATTAAAGTCAATGGCCCTGTTGGCACATACATCTAAATCCTGTTGTACAGGGGATCTGGTCAGCCCCTGCGGGACTACTGAATGTGGGCTAGAACACAATGTGAAAATAGCCTTAGTCATGGAAGGCACACAAACTGTACACTGATGCCGCCTGCCTCTCTCTATCTCTGTCAGATTCTCAGAGACCCATAGACCTGCATGGATGGGACCTACCTGACGGCGGCTCCCCTTCTGATTGAATGGTCTGGGGTACCTCACGTTACACCAGGCCTGCCAATCAAAAGATGAGCAGCAGATGGTTGGAGGTGAGAGAGGGCTCTGTCCACCTCTATTAATTACTGATGTTGGGGCTGATGGACCTGGTCCTGCTAATCAATTTGTACCAAGTGATTTCTAGCGACTTAAGGTGGCTTCACACCACGGGAGAGTCTGGTCTGGGGCTGTCCGGTGTAAACCAGACAGCCCCGGACCGGATGGCAGCTCTCTGCCATCCAGTTTCCATCTCTCCGGCAGAATCCAGGAGAAATCAGATTTTTTCTCACCGTACACATAAACGTTGCTTTCAATGTTTTTGTGTCCGGGGAGGAAAATCTCCCCAAATTGCCGTATCCCGGATTCTCTCAGATTCCCCCGGATCCGGTGCAATCCGGCGCTCCCTAACATGGGAACCTACGTGGCCGGATTGTCCCGGTCCAGGAGGATCCGGGAACCAGACCCCTGTGGCTGCACGCCGCTGTTGTTTCAGGACCGCGGCTAGCTCCCTGTGAGCCGCGGTCCTGATTCATGAGCAGCTGCAGCTGCTTCCGACTGCACACCAGACCGGAGGGTATATTTGCCCTCCGGTTCTGTGTGCTGATCCGGTCCGGGGCTGTCAGGTTCATCCTTGACAGCCCCGGATCGGATCTTGCCGCAATGTGAAGCCAGCCTTAGGGCCCTTTCACATCAGCGTTTTTTTCAAATCGCGGCAGATGCAGTGAAAAAACTGCATCTGCCGCGATTACCGCATACCAGCTGCACCTGCGGCAAGCCCCATACAATGTATAGGCGGGCTTGCGGCAAGTGCGGTTTTGGCACTTGCGGCAAGTGCGGCCGCGAAAAAAAAATGCTTTCAGCCGCGTTTTTTTTCGCGGCCGCACCTGCCGCAAGTGCCAAAACCGCACCTGCCGCAAGCCCGCCTATACATTGTATGGGGCTTGCCGCAAGTGCAGCCGGTATGCGGTAATCGCGGCAGATGCGTTTTTTCACCGCATCTGCCGCGATTTGAAAAAAACGCTGATGTGAAAGGGGCCTTAGGGTGCTTTCACACTAGCGTTTATTTGAAATCGCGGCAGATGCGGTGAAAAAACCGCATCTGCCGCGATTACCGCATACCGGCTGCACTTGCGGCACGGTTGCGGCAAGCCCCATACAATGTATAGGCGGGCTTGCGGCAGGTGCGGTTTTGGCACTTGCGGCCGCACCTACCGCAAGTGCCAAAACCGCACTTGCCGCACCTGCCGCAAGCCCGCGTATACATTGTATGGGGCTTGCCGCAACTGTGCCGCAAGTGCAGCCGGTATGCTGTTATCGTGGCAGATGCTGTTTTTTCACCACATCTGCCGCGATTTGAAAAAACCGCTGATGTGAAAGGGGCCTTAGATAGTTTTGAAAAGCTTTCATTAATGTGTATTTAAAATGACAGAATTGACTTGTAGAATAGATCCTTAGGCGGCCGTCACACGCTACGATATCTTGAAAGATATCGCTTGAACGCGCCTGATTAAACATCGCGTGAACGATGTCTCTGCGTGTGACGGCAGATTACGTACGAGCGAGAATGGTTCAAATGCAAGATCGAGATCTGAGCTCCGGACCTCACATCTTGCGATGAACGATTTGACAATCAGCCTCATCGTGGTGTATACCACCACGATGAACGATCTCCCAGCGGCAGAGCCTTGCTGGAGGATGGTTAACTATGGTACCCGTCGGGTTACTAAGCGGATGCGCGGACGCGCTAGTATCCCGATGTTGTTACCATAGTACCAGCGATCTCGCTGCCACCAATCGTGGTAGCCTGTCTGTGTGACATCTCACCAGCGATGTGAGCGATATTGTAAGCGATCGCGCTTGCACGTGACGCTTACATATTGCAAAGCGATTATGTAGGTGTGACAGGCTGCCTAATCAACATTTCTCATTCTCAGTTTCTGATCTTAAGTAATTTGGGGGGTGAAACCTGGCTGATAAACTCCCTTTACTTGTGCATGTGGCTTTTTCAAGACATCCACATGGCCAGTCTGTTCCTCCATTACTGAGAAATCAGCATTTGAATTGATATGTAAATGAGGCTGAAGTGCTATGGTAGATATGAAACCTCTGTCACTCCAGCTCTATCCCCCCAGCACCGCCACCACCAACCTCCCCTCTCTTCCCTCTTCTCTTCTATATCACCAAAAGGGTTCAGGGCAAGTAAACTGTTAATTCCTGGCAGATATCCCACAGCAATGTTAGTTTACTGTGCGAGTCATGGGTGCACACCCAGGGCGCACCTCCTCCCATCATGAAGCCAAAAAATGATAGAACATAACACACATTAAGAATAAGCAGCAATGTACGTTTGTCGGGAAGCAGTTGTCAGCCAGAGAGTGACGGCCCTGGTGGACTGACGGCAGGTGCCTGCAGGATTACTTCACATTTGTTATAACTGGGACATTTTAATAAATAGTTCTTCCATCTGATCTAAGTGTCATCTGTCCTCTTGTCTATGTACATTGGGCACTGGACTGATTTTACAGGATCAATGAAGGATCGACCTTTATTTTCTCCTCTTGAGTTCTGTTATTTAATGGTCAAATCTTATCAAATATGAGCAGAGCCTATCACACCGCGCATAAACTGGGATTTATGTGAAAACGTAAAAGTAGACATTCGATAGTCATGAAGATTTCCACTAAATTCCGGCATTGGAAAAATCTACCATAGTGGACCTGTCCTTAATGTGCCACGTATAAAAGCCAACATCTCCTCCTGTTCAGAGGCTCTCTCTCCAGACTGGGGCTTCAGAGATCGTTTGTTTGTCAGGCTTTGTGGTGTGACGCTCTGTGCTGACTTGGTGTCCTCAGGCCTTCTCTATTTTTAGCAGTTTACCTGTCAAACAAGGCCTGTCCTCATGATGCGTATAATCAGTGTTATATAAGTGTATGCTTACTGCCTCCTTGTCACTGGGATCACAGCCTTATGACGTGTCCCTGAGGGATCGAGCTGCTTGTCTTGTCATTTTTTCCACAAACATAGGTCAGACACTCGCGTACCTTCCCTGGAGACTGGTGACGAATAGTATCCCAACTCGCTATCTCCTAACTGTACACCCCTATTATCTGTCACTGTTATGTGCTAGGAGCCTCTACATAACCTAAGAGGACCAAAACCAACCTTTTCATCTTTCTCGAGTATCGCTGAAGGCTTCAGTGAATCCACCATATGTTGTGACCATGTGTCATCTGCTCTGATGGCCTGCAGCATCGCATCTTCTAGTTCATTTTGCTGAAAAATGTAGTCAACTCGGAGTACAGAGGAGTCCGACAAGTTACACTTGGGAGAAAATGTACGTCAAACACTGACTTTATTCTACAGTTTGATCTACTTGTGATACTTAATCTATATATGTCACAGTGAACCTATTAAAAAGGAAACAAAGAAAAAGGTTGGGGCCGGGGGTATTTAATACAGCTTTATTGAATATGTTAATTTTTTTTTTTATCATTGCTCATATTACATTTTGGTACACTGAATATTTCACAGTCTTATTATAGTATGTCATTTTAAAGCTACATTAACACAAATGTATTACAATATCCACGAATGAACTCCAAGGCTTTGACCCAACCACAGCTCATATGACTAGAACTAATACATCATGGGCATATATGAAGATGGTTGATTTGGGTGAGGAGAGTCCAGACCAGTGCAAGACTGGTACTCTTATAAAGTCTGTACACACAGTACGTTAATAAAAAATAATATTATTTGACTGTATTATGATAGCGCCATTTGTTCCATGGCACATTCCATGTGAAAAGGGGCATACATAGACAAGTACAACATTCATGAAGAACACAAGGCACACACAGGTATAGAAGGAGTGAGGACCTTGCCCGTGAGGGCTAACAGTCTACAAGGGATGGTAAGGATACAGTAGATGAGGGTAGAGCTGGTCGTGCAGCAGTTTAGTGGACTGAGGATTGCGGTAGGTTGTAGGCTTGTCAGTAGAGGTGGGTCTACAGGTTCCTTATGAAGGTTTCAACAGTAGACGAGAGTCTGATATGTTGGCGTAGAGAGTTCCGGAGTATGGGGGAATCACGGGAGAAATCTTGTATGTGGTTGTGGGAAGAAGAGATTAGAGGGGAATAGAGGAGGAGATCTTGTGAGGGTTACAGGTTGCATGTAGAAACATATATAGTCTTCGGCTGGTTTCACACTACCAGTTTTTTTTAATCCAGGTGAATCCGGTTGAAACCGTATGCAACCACATGCGGTTTCTTCCCCATTGGCTTTCAATGGGAACGCAGGCTCATGCAGGTGCATGCGGTTACATATGCGTCCAGCTGAAAAAAGTTTTTAACGGATTCCAAAAAACGCAGTTTGAAAAATTTTCTTGTATTTAAACCGTAAACAAGCAGATTCGGGGCCGTGCGGCCTGAAATAATATGGTGCTCTATGGAACCCAGATCTGGCGGAAGCTGGATCCCGCTGAATCCAGTTTTTTTTTTTTTTTGGCTGTGCATGCCCAGAAGCCAGTTCATGTGACACACCCACTAGGGGGCATGTCATTTTCACCTGATCCATTTAAAAAAACATACACAGCTTGATTTTGCTGGCAGCTACCGCATCAATATCACGCCGGATCCGTCAGTCAGATCAGTAATAATACCAGTGTGGGGGCATCCAGTTACATCAGGTTTTACAATTGTGGGGGATGCTGGTTTTTGCCGTATCCCTACTCTATTCAAAAACCAGTTGTGTGAAACTAGCCTTAGATGGGTTGTCTGGACTAAATCCACAAATCTGCAGTCACTCAGTGTATCACTATGTGACTGCACACCTATGAATCCTCACATCACCCGCATTATGTGGATTTTCTGGTGTAGTGTGTCCACTTCCGGACCTGTGCAGTATGTGCGTTCCACTTTGGAATGTACTTCCGGTTTCTAGAATGGAAGCGCACACTCTGGAGGTAACTACCCTGGTCAGGTAATATAAACCTGATGTGGAGGGGGATTTTAACCTTTTGTAGGTTGAGGCTCTGCTGTAGTTGGTGTAACAGCAGTATATTTTTCATGATGGAGCATTCAGCCCACTCAGATGCTCCCCCTGAATTAACCCTGGTACACGTAAGTTGCCAGACAGATGAGTTCCTGCAGGTTTACTTAGTTTACCCTCGTGTGGTTTAGGGCAGGTGTGCCTTGGTGGAGTCTGGCACTGCTATGAAGAAGGATTCTAGTAGGAAGATAGCAGGAAAATAAAAAATGTGTGCTGTCTGTAGCGGCAAGATGTCGACTGCATACCAGAAATGTGTCTGTGGTAGTAGCATATCTAAAGTTGTTGGTGAAGAACAGTCGTCCTTCCTTCCTGATCTGAAGTCCATAATCAGAGAAGAGGTGCAGGTGACAGTTTCTAGCTTGGTTCTTCTGCAGTGCCAGAGTCCAGCTCCTGATGTAAGTGATCTAAGTGGGAGATGGAGAAGATTTCCTAGGAAAAGGATCAATCCTTCTACTCTGACCAAGAGGTGGAAGAAGAAATGGCAGTTATTCCACTGGAAGAAGGAAAAAAGTATTCTCTTCGGAAGGTATTGATGAATTACTAAAAGCCGTGAGAAACACAATGAAGGTGCAAGAAACAGAAAAAGTCCTTGTCCAAGACTAGATGTTCGGAGATCTCAGAACGCAGGGAACAGGGTCTTCCCAGGTAATAATCACATCTAAGCCTAGATTTTGGAGGAATGGGAAGACGCAGAGAAAAGGTTGGTCATCCCTCGAGACTTTTGGGTACATCTTAAGGCCTAGTTACACACAGATAATTGTGTAGAGATTGTTCGCAGATCTCTGGTTGCAGTGAAATCATGGACACATTGTTCCATTTTGTGGCCATGTATAAATGTAACAATGTGTCCATGATTTCCCTGCAACCAGAGATCTGTGAACCATCCCTGCACAATTATCTGTGTGTATAACTGGACCTTTACATTTGAGCCAGATGAGGGCAAGATATGGGAAGAGGTACCAAAGATTGATCAGGAAAACATCTATACTCTTTGAGGACTCGTCGGCGTTGAGAGATCCACTGGATAGGAAGACTGATTGTGTGGTGAAAAGAGCTTGGAAGGCCTCAGCAGCGGCTATCAGAGCCAATATATTGGCCACATCAGTCGGCGGATACATGTACTTCTGGATTAAGGACCTTGAAAACCTTCTAAAGAGTAAAACACAGAGAGAGGTCATCCTGTAATAGCTTCCTCTACTAAAATGGCTATTATGGCTGAAACAATGCCCTTTCAAACTGCCCGTCATGAGGTCTGGTCAGATAATTTAATTTTTGATGGGTTATTTTGTATCCTCTTTCCAGGGTTAAGTGTTTTCAGGCCAGTACTGTACGACATTCTGGAGAAAGCGTCCGATAAATTTGATTAATTTGATATAGACTTCGTTTTTTTTTTTTTATTCACTTTGGATTTTGTCAACTGATAAAAGTAAACGAATACTTCAGTTTTGGGAAGTATTCTTACTCTACATAATTTTTTCCGCCTCCCCGTACCTAAACGTTTTTTTTTAATACGCGTATATATTATATTTATGGACTATTTGTAGCTAAATTGCTTTCAGATCTGTAGACGTTTAAGGCTACTTTCACATTACGATTTTGAAGGGAGCCGATGCTGTCCGATAAATCCGATAAATTCAGACAGCATCGGTTCCCTTCTGATGCCTATTTGGCATCCGATTCCGGCATTAAATCGTAGCCTCCGTGCTAAAAAAAAAAAAATTATACGCTCACCTATCCCCGAGCCCCCGCCGGCTCCCGGTGTCTGCAGAGGTCTTCTACTTCTGTACAGGACCTGCGGAGATGTCACATGACTGTGACATCACCGCAGGTCCTGTACAGAAGTAGAAGACCTCTGCAGACACCGGGAGCCGGCGGGGCCTCGTGGATAGGTGAGCATAAACCTTTTTTTTTTTTTTTAACCCCTGCCTTCCAGTTGAAAGCATTTTTGCCGTACTGAGCATGCTCAGTACAGTAAAATCGGGTCCGAGGGACACATCAGATGTTTCCTCGGACCGTGCTCCATAGGACCCCATGATAAATTGATCGGACCAAATCGGATGTGCACTAAATGCCATCCGATTTTGTCCGATTTTATTTTCGGTGCAAAATAAAATTTGCACCAATAAAAAAAATCGGACAGAATCGGATGGGACCAAATCGGATGGCATTTGGTGCACATCCGATTCGGTCCGATGCCCATAGGGCTGCAGCCTGCATGGGACCCAAAATCGGTCCGATGCTGTCCGATTTTTATCGGACAGCATCGGATTTACAAAATCCGTAGTGTGAAGGCAGCCTAAGCAGTCTTCTGTGTAAATACCATATAATAACTGTACAAATACATCTATTGTGGTCCATATGACAAGCTATGGGTGCTAATCACAATCTATTGAGGAGAATGTTGGCTTTAGTCGGGTCATTGTTGCACCCACAGAAATATTGTTCAGGGCAACTAAATCAAATGTTATCAATGCATAGATTAGTGTCCTAATAATACTGGTAGCAGACCTGAAGTCTAACTATACGAGCTATGGTAAGAGCAGGGTGTTTATAGGGCCGAGGAAGCTCTGCTTTAAAACAGCAATAAATTGTAATGTTTTTAGTAATGGTATCGATGGAAAAAGAACTGTCCACTATTAGGACAGCCCCTTCTTCCCCAGGTAAAATAAGAGCCTGTGCCCCCTCCTGTGCTGGCGCTATTCTAACAGTGTCGGTAATTGCGGTTCTATGACTTCCCACCCCCTTATTCCCCGTGGTCCAATCACTGGCGACCTCCCTCGCCGTACCTTTGGATCAAAGCAATCAACAGGAAGTGAGCGGTATCCGCAGCGTCACTTCCTGTCAATTAACCCATTTGATTAGAAGGCGGGGAGACAGAGGCTGGCGCCATTAGATGCAGGGCTCTCATGACGTCACAATGTCATGCAATTACTGAGACCGCTGGAACGGCGTTGGCACTGGAGGTGAGTACAGGCTCTTTTATGTGGAATCAGAAGGGGTTGTCCTAGTAGTGAACAACCCCTTTAAAGAGAACCTGTCTCCAGGTTATTGCCACCTAATCTGAGAGCAGCATACTGTAGAGACCCTGATTCCAGTGATGTCATTTACTGGGTAGTTTACAGTACAGTAGTGTTGATAACAGCCTTCTGTGTATGGGGGGTGGATTTTATCTGAGCCTACCTATATCAGCGACCAGGAGCATTTCTGAGTATAATAATAATAATATTTATTCAATTATATAGCACTATTAATTCCATAGCACTTTACATACATTTTGCAACACTGTTCCTATTGAGGCTCACAATCTAAATATCCAATCAGTATGTCTTTGAAATGTGGGAGGAAACCGGAGTGCCCGGAGGAACCCCACACAAACACGGGGAGAACATACAAACTCCTTGCAGATGTTGTCCTTGGTGGGACAAGTGATTTCTTATCCTAGTAACCCATGATTTCGCAGAAACCCCTTCAATGTTAGGGACAGCTATGTTTTTCCCTCATCAGACATGTTCTCGGCCGCTGGGGAAATCAAAACATATTGGATAAGACATTAGACAAATGCTAATAAACTTCCTCAAGTCTGGTACATCTCTGGGAACAATTTCCAAATGCCTGAAGGTTCCACGTTCATCTGTTCAGACGGTAATCTGCAAGTTTAAGCACCGAGGGGAAGCACGCAGCCATCATACTGTTCAGGAAGGAGACGTATTCTGTCGCCTACAATAAAAAAAATACAAATGAATCCAATAACAACAACAAAAGACTTTGTGAAAAAATAGAGGAAATAGGTTCAAAAGCATTGATGTAAAAAATAAAAAGGGCCTTATCGCATCAAGACCTGAAAGGCT
The DNA here is from genome assembly GCA_033576535.1 of Allobates femoralis. Lineage (NCBI taxonomy): Eukaryota > Metazoa > Chordata > Amphibia > Anura > Aromobatidae > Allobates > Allobates femoralis. The sequence continues at coordinate 147,942,131 of JARQOC010000004.1, forward strand.
GCTCAGCAAGAAACAAGGCACTGCTCCAAAACACCGGAACAAAGCCAGGACTTAGGGCCCTTTCACATCAGCGTTTTTCGTAATTCGCGGCAGATGCGGTGAAAAAACCGCATCTGCCGCGTTTGCCGCATAACCGTTCCACTTGCGGCGCGGTTGCGGTTTTTTCTATGCAAAGTATAGGCGTACTTGCGGCAGGTGCGGCAAGTGCGGTTTTGCACTTGCGGCAGGTGCGGCCGCGAAAAAAAAACGCAGTAAGCCGCGGTTTTTTTCGCGGCCGCACCTGCCGCAAGTGCAAAACCGCACTTGCCGCACCTGCCGCAAGTACGCCTATACTTTGCATAGAAAAAACCGCAACCGCGCCGCAAGTGGAACGGTTATGCGGCAAACGCGGCAGATGCGGTTTTTTCACCGCATCTGCCGCGAATTACGAAAAACGCTGATGTGAAAGCACCCTTAGGGCCCTTTCACATCAGCGTTTTTCGTAATTCGCGGCAGATGCGGTGAAAAAACCGCATCTGCCGCGTTTGCCGCATAACGGTTCCACTTGCGGCACGGTTGCGGTTTTTTCCATAGGAAGTATAGGGGGACTTGCGGCAGATGCGGCAAGTGCGGTATTGCACTTGCGGCAGGTGCGGCAGAGAAAAAAACCGCGGCTTACTGCGGTTTTTTTCTCTGCCGCACCTGCCGCAAGTGCAATACCGCACTTGCCGCATCTGCCGCAAGTCCCCCTATACTTCCTATGGAAAAAACCGCAACCGTGCCGCAAGTGGAACCGTTATGCGGCAAACGCGGCAGATGCGGTTTTTTCACCGCATCTGCCGCGAATTACGAAAAACGCAGATGTGAAAGCACCCTAAGTCTGGTTTCACACCAGCGTTTGTGTCTGCAGATGCTAACGCTGCCATACTGATGTGAACGCAGCGGGGATTCTCCACATGCGTTCAGATGGTATGTTATTGTAAATGTGCCTGGCCACCCAATCAGCTGTCTCTGCGGCCACCAGGAGATCAGCGGATCTCTTGGCGGCCAGGCACATTTATAGTGCATTTCTATGGAGAATTCGACGTGATCCGCAGTGTCTGCCTGCACTGTCCTGCGTATGACACTGTGGATCCATTGAGCTCCATGCATTCTTTGTGCGCTTGCAGATGCTTGCTGATAAACCAAGCGCCCATGAACGCACAAAAAATGCAATATGTTGCGGTCAGAGGGTGCATTTAAAAAAACGCAGCCATATGCAGGTACTATGCGTTCCCATGTTAAACTTAGGAATGCAATGCAAATGCGTTTGGCTGCGTTCGGTTATGCTGCGTTCTGAATGCAAATGTGAAACCGGCCATGGTGAAGGAAAAGATACCACCTTTTGGAAAAGGAGGATTTTCTTAATCCAGAACACACTGCACCAATCATGAAGTAGTGGGGGGCTGGCAGCATGTTTTGAGGCTGATTTTCTGTCAGAGGGACCGGAGCACATGACAAAGTAGATGGCACTGTAGGGCTGTAGGGAAGGGAAATAATGTGGAGGCATTGCAGATTTTTATATATATATATATATATATATGTTATATATTTTTTTTTTTTTTAACAAAGAGATGCAAGGCGGCACTCGCCGGTTTCTGTGAAGTTCTCTTTTAATGAAGAATAGTCCTCATATTACATGTGGCAAGGTAGAGGGTGCTGAGAGACGGCTAATAACGGCATGCCGTTTCGCGGACAATGTCGCTTCGAGGGGTCCTTGACAAGGACCCGACGAAGCGGCATTGTCCACGAAATGGCAGGCCGTCGTCCGCCGTCTCTAAGCACCCTCTCCCTTGCCACATGTAATATGAGGACTATTCTTCATTAAAAGAGAACTTCACAGAAACCGGTGAGTGCCGCCTCGTATCGTTTTGTTAAAAAAGTTATGAACTGTCGCTGTGCTTGAGTGCGTGCAACACCGTGTTGGAGCCCTCGTTCCACTTTGGATTTTTGTCCCAAGACAGGAGTATAGTGCCCATGCTTCAATTTTCTATCTATCTACCTTATGGAGAGAAGTTTTCCTGCAACCATAAGAAGACCGTTAAGTAGGTGAGGAGATTGTAGCCACATTCCTTACTGAAGTGCAAATTTCCTAGAGGAGGCATGTGGCTACAATCTCCTCACCTATATAACTGTCTTCTTATGGTTGCAGGAAAACCTCTCTCCATAAGGTAGATAGCAAGTTCCCAGACCTTGTCTTAGCCCACTCACACAGCCAGATCAGAATATCCCACACACTACACTGATGAGGGGCAGTTACCCCGAAATGCAGCGTCTGTAATTTGGGGTTCTGATCTGGCACAAATCCCTTAGTCATATTAAAAAGCTTGTTGGAAAGCGATTATGACTTTGAGGGGCTACGTAAAGGTGGTGCTGGAGTTTTTCCACTTTCTCACTGAAGTGCAAATTTGCATTTCTCTGTGATTTAGTAATTCAATACAAAAAGTGAAACGCATATATTATGTAGAGACATTACAAACAGCGTGATCTATTTTTCAAGTGTTCATTTCTGTAAATGTTGATGATTATGGTTTATAGCCAATGAAAACTCAAAAGTCATTATCTCAGAAAATTAAAGTAGAGAGATGAAGGTTAAAACTGTGCTGCCATATTCCACAAGGCATCAAAGGCTGAATATAATATTGATTTATTAGTCAACACGTTTCAAGGCTCCCCTAAAACTCCCTGAAACATGGCAATATATTGATTTGTCCCGAGGAAGGGGCCAAGGAGCCCTGAAACATGTTGACTAATTAATATTCTATTCACCCTTTCATATCTTGTGGAATATGGCAGTGTGGTTTTAACCCTTCATCTTCCCTACTTTATATGCAGCATGCTGTGGACTGCAGCAGCCATGCTATGCTTATAAAGTGGTTGTGACTATTGCAACCACACAAGGTGAAGCCTCTGATATCTATTTAGGTAATATTTTTATCTCTCAGGGTACCTTCACACGCAGCGATCTCGCCTGGTGATATGAGGTGATCTAACGTGCGCGTGCATGTTTTTCATGGTCGCCTCAGATCGCCGATGGCGGCATCACACGCCGCAATCTCGCCCTGAAAGTAAGGCAATGTGTCGCTCCAAAAATCGCTTCACCCACAGCGGAACCAATCCTGCCGAATTCCATCTCCACTTCACACACTGCAATTCCAAAGGCAATGTGGGCATACATGTTCAGCGGGCGAGGGGATAGGTGTGCCGCAATGGTGGCGACGGCCGGGAGGCGATTTATCGTCATGAAATTCCCCAATCACGCGCTGCAACTGTGAGTCAATTTCACTGCGATTGTTACGGGGCGACATATTGCCTTTAGGATTCCCAGGCGAGACTGCGGCGTGTGAAGGTACCCTCAGACCCTTCATCTTCCCTACTTTAATTTTCTGAGATAATGACCTTTTAGGTTTTTATCGGTTGTAAGCCATAATCATCAGCATTAACATAAACACTTGAAATAGATCACTGTTTGTCATGACTCTACGTAATATAATATACTTACTGAAATAAATTAACTTTTTGATGATATTCTTATTCATTGAGGTGCACCTGTATGTGTGTATATATATTACGGTATATGGCATTATAGTAATTCCTAATGGACAATGACCCCAATTATACTCCCAAAGTTGTGCCACAATTGTGTGAGGACGACCGAATGAAGGTTATGGAGCGGCCATCACTCAGCCTCATAGAGAAGTGTTAGCAACCAAGGAGACTGCCAATCAGACTGTTACACCAGTTCTGTTGGGAGGAATGGGCCAAAATTCTAGCAGCTTGTGTTGAGAAGCTTGTGGAAGGTTTTCCGAAATGTGTGACCCACATTAATAATAATAATTATAATAATTTATTAATTTATATGGCGCTATTAATTCCATAGCACTTTACATACATGAGTAATTTGACAATTACTTAATGCTACCAAAGTGTATCTAAACTTCGGGTCACTGTGAATGTGATGGAAGAAATAAATGCTAAGATGCATCATTGGTTTTAGTATTATTCTGATAAAATAGTGGTGACCTTAACTGACCTAAGAAAATATCCATTCTATGATTAGATGTCAGGAATTGTGAAAAGCTGACTTCAGGGCAGAAGAAAAGGTGAGATTTTACCTCTCCATCATATAAGTATAATTTTCTCTCCATATACAGTATACACTTTCTAAGCTGTTAATAGTGCGGTCTTATCTGTGCCACACCGCCGGCTGTGTAATTAGAGCGTGGTATCTCTTGTATCACAAGGTGCCAGGAGCTGTGATCACACCACGTCTCGCCTTATAGATACGGAGGGGTTTCTTCTTACAGATGGAGTGTACTGTATCACTTTTATGTTGGGTTTTCCTACTGCCCTAAGTTGTGTCCAGACATCGACAAACAAATGGAGATTTATGGATTTAATTAAAATGTCAAGATCTATAGAAGAAGTAGGAAGTCTTCCAAAGACCCTCCCAGAGCACTCATCATTGTCATTGACTATCATTAATAATGTTTGTCGTGTCACGTCTCATTCACATTTGTCCTCCAGAAGGATAAACTGCCTTAGTATAAAACAGTATGAGAATGAAGGAGATATTGCTATATAAGGGCTCATTGACATTGGCCTAGTACAGCTCTGTATGTTCTTAGGAATACAGCACACACTGCTGCTTGTAAAGAATAATGCTAGGATGGGCCCCATGGGATGGTCACCACGTGGACCGCCATACAGCACCATACTGTCACTCATTTACACATTTTGCTCTGCCATTTGTATAAGGCCTTGGTAGACTGAAGACTGAGAAATCTTGGTATGTGAATGCTTTGGTGCTTTGGACATGGTTTGCACTTAAGGGAACAGTTAGGGTATGTGCCCACTGGACGGTTCTGCATCATTGCAGACCGTCAGAAAACCGGTTGAGAATTGCAGAAACTGAGTTTTCTGACCTCAGCAGTGTCCATCATTTTTTGAGCGGTTTTATAGCGTTTGTACAGCGTTTTGTCGGCGGTTTTCTGGCGGTTTTTCTTAGCGTTTTAAAGACTGTTTTTTGTGCACTTGTAAGCTGGAACCGCTGGAAAAACGCTCAAAAGAAGTCACTTGCTCTATCTTTGAAAACCGGTGGAAAACCGGTGAAGAAAGTGGAAAGGAGACAAAAAAAAACGTTCTAATGTACACAGCGTTTTCTGAAATCCATTGACTAGCATGTTAAGCCAACCGCTGGTTAGGATTAACATAAATTAACATAAAACTCTGCGGAAAAAGCCGACGGAAACGGTAAAAAACAGCCCACAAAACGTCCAGTGGGCACATAGCCTTAAGGTCAACGTGTGTGTGTGTGTGGTTTACCTGGAGATACATAGCATTAAAATGCAGAACTGTTACTTCCTGGGAGCCATGAGATTAGTCAAGGTGATGAGCACCTATTGTTCACTGTCATCATTTACTGTACAGTGAGTGGCGCTTGTAATCACTCTCCACCACTAAGACCTCTCGCCCTGCACACACACTCTGCACAGGAGGCAAAAGAGACAATTCCACTAAAGGGAATGGTTTGACAAGTAGGGTCAGAAGACAATCACTGCTTTTTCTGACTGATTTTCCTTTTGGTTTTGTGTTTTGTTAGTGCCCAGGTCACTATTGGTAGCATGAGTTGGTACTTGATGCCCAATCAGTTTGACCAGGTCAATATCTTATTTATGGTAAACACCGGAGCTAGCTTACGTGGATGAGTTGCTGCTTGAAGCCTAGATGACACTGCGTGTGTTGTCACCAAATACCAAGATATGTATTCTACTTACCGTATAAGGCTGATTTCACACTACGATTTTTAGAAATCCGATGCTGTCCGATAGAAATTGGACAGCATCGGATCTGAATTTGGCCCCATGTAACCCTATGGAGATCCGACCGATTCGGATGTGCACTAATTGCCATCCGATTCGCGTCCGATCCGATTTTGTCCGATTTCTTTCCGGCGCAAAAATCGGAGACTGCTCCGATTTTTGCATCCGACTCAAAAACCAGATAGAATCGGATCTGAAAGATCGGATGGCAATTATGCCAAATCCGATCCGATTCCATTAACATGGGGCCCTATGGAGCAGGGTCCGAGGAAACATCTGATGTCTCCTCGGATCCGATTTTAGTGTACTGAGCATGCTCAGTACACTAAAATTGCTCCAACCCTTCTAATTACACTTCTGCAATGTATAATATACATTGCAGAAGTGAAATATAAGAAAGAGTTAAAAATAAAAAATCACTATGCTCACCTATCCTCTATCCAACGCTGCCTCCCAGCAAGGTCCTTGTGCTTACAGGACCTGTGATGATGTCACAGAGATCATTGGGTTACATGATCGCAGTTACGGTAACTGCGGTCATGTGACCCGATGATGCTCTCTGACATCATCACAGGTCCTGTAAGCACAAGGACCTTGCTGGGAGGCAGCGTTGGATAGAGGATAGGTGAGCATAGTGATTTTTTATTTTTAACTCTTTCTTATATTTTCACTTCTGCAATGTATATTATACATTGCAGAAGTGAAAGTGCCCCGCTGTGTCTGGATCTGTGATAATCACGGACTCGGACACAGAAAAAGCATCTGGAGGTCACCTCCTGATGCTTTCCTTTCCTGTCCGTAGAATCCCACGGACAGGGAAAAAATCGTAATGTGAAAGTAGCCTAAGATTTTGGCTCAGCGCTGAACTTGTCGAATATAGCTTAAAAACAACGTACTAGAGGAGTGTAATTGACCCTTCTGTGGGATGTTTATTAACCTTAGTGTGGAGCCCACTGGGACGGGGTACTCTGTACCGGACCGGGGTATCACGGCATTCCTTGGTCTGGACCGAGTCCTGAGCCCACAAGTAATGGGGGGATATTTACAGGGGAGCTTGTCGTGACGCCACCCACGGGTTGTGGTCAGTAAGGGGACCACCACTGCAGCGTACTTCTGCCAGGAGGATGGATGTATGATGCTGCAGCAAGATGGATGAGCCGCCGCGGGGTCGGGGCTGCTCCTGACAGGGTGTAAAGGTGGAATAGAGTTCTGTATACAGGGAATCGCACATGGAAGACTGAAGCAGGGTTCACCGGGTTTTACTAGAAGTTCTTTACGGTACAATTCACACAGTCACTTTCCACAGGCAACTCCGGACATTTTGAACCCTCTGCAGCCAGGTTATCAATCTGAAACCCTTCACTTTCTCTATAACCATTCCAGCTTTCCTTTCCTCTACTCTTCCCTGTGGGTTGTATGGCGGCAACTCAGTCCCTTTGTGTGTGGCTTCTCCCTGTGTATATGGGCAGCAAGCCTGGGTCCTATGCCATTGCTGTGCCTCCAACCCGTGTGGTAGGAACTCTGACCTAGAGCAAGAGCCCCTCGTCGGTTTGTCTGGGATCCGGCGTATATCTGCGGTTCCCCTCAGAGCCGACATTCTGGTCCCAGCCCAGCCTTAAGTGTCCCTGTCTTGCAATGGATCACCGGCTCTTTCCGACCTGTGTGACCACCCTAGTATGTCAGGGGAGTCCATTTTACCAGTCGTCCCTACTCAGGCGTTCCCCTTCCCTTAACTCCCAGGTCATGGAGCGGAATTTCTCTCCATGGAACGGTGTCTCTGTGTATTCTGCGCCTCCAGGCAACCCAGGACTGTCAGGGAAGTGTCACTCTCGCCTACGCCTTTGTCTTTTCTGGTCGGCACCCACTGGCCTACTACTCTTATTCCGCCTTGTTCCCCCCTTTTGTACCCCTTACGTCACCTGACCTACCTTCCACCCACTTCCCTCTAAACCCTACCACCCCTTGCCCGCCTAGAGTCCCAGGCTCCGGGTTGAGTGTTGTCTCTGGTGGGTGTGTGCTTTTGAAGGTGTTTGGTGCACAAACTGTCTCCACCTGCCTGGCTGCAGTTCCTACCTGTGGCCACCCTGGTCGCAGGGGCGCCACATTAGCTTACAAAAAAAGACAACAATATTAAATATAATTGTAAAATGTTTAAAATTCTTTTAAATATACTTCAGTTTATAGTTTGCTTAAAAACCGGCTTTGTATGTCGGATGACAGTTGTGACACTGTTCCAATTGGGAAATTACTGTTTTAAGATGTCGTAAAAACTACCTGTGTTATATACGACTTAAGATCTATTATACAAGTTTAACCATTATTGCAAAAAAATGCATGAATACTTGTAAGATGGTAGAAGTATATGCGGCAGGTTCTACTTTGTGTATTACGGGGTACACTTGAATTGATGGTTTCCCTTGCTCCCATGGTGTAGAAGTTCTACTGATCCCCCAGAGTGTTGCTCTTGCTGGATTCTATCATTCAAAAGAGAAGGTGGCGTCAGTGATTACTTAACCTAATAACTGGGTGAGATGGAGGTTTCTATTGTAGGATTAGTACCTTGCCTTCAGAGGGTAATATTGAGTGGATGGTCTTGGATTGGTGGTGTGGCCTCTTTTGGGCGTCGCATACAGGATAGTTTGACCGGTTCGGTGAAATTAGTTAAAATATGTAGTTGTATGTATATAAACCATGTGTTGAGTTTTCTTGGTGTCCCGTACCTTGTTAATGGTTGTATTTTGACTGAATTTTGCTTGTGTGTGGTTCTGCATATATTCTTTGTTGGTTATTTCCTTTTGGTCTCAGTAATCTTTGTGCTGGTAATAATCAAAGGTCGTAGTTATTGCCTCTAATGTGGTATATTAAATAACTCTTCTCCAACTCTAAGAATAGGCTGCGACTGATTTACCGTAGTTGGGGTAGTTAGTAGTGTTCTGCGTGGGAGAATTGTTTGTGTAGGTCCCCTTGTAGCGGCCTCTAGTGGAGCTTTCCCATGGATCAAATGTTCTTCTAGTGTACCTCTTTTGACCAAAAGGAGGTTTATACTGATAATTATGGGTTACTTTGTTATGTGTGGTCACTTATGAATTATTTACCTGCTCTTATTCGCTGGTAGATATGCTGAGATGGAGGGAACCACCTTTTTGTGAATCATTAGTTGTGGATGCCCATCTCTGTGTAAAGGTTGGTCACTCCTCTATTTTCACCTTTATACTCTCTAGCACAACGACCATATGTTTTTGTTATGTCTGTCTGTCTGAGGCCCCTTGCACATCAGCATTTTTCGCTGATGTGCGGCCGATCCGGCTGGTGGTGCCACATCTACCGGATCAGCCGCCTAATGGCCGCACTTACAACCCAGATCCCGCAAGCCCCATGCATTGTCTGTGTCTTGCGGTCCGGTGCGGCACGCGCGGTTCTGCTGGATGCGGCAGATCCAGCACTTGCAGCCGTGAAAAAACCTGCTGCTTGCAGCTTTTTTTTCTTTCGTGGCCGCAAGTGCCGGATCAAGCCGATCCGGCGTAATCGCACTTGCCGCATCGGACCGCAAGCCCCATGGACAATGCATGGGGCTTGCCGGATCGGCACCGCGAATTAGGCTGCAGATCCGGCAGATGAGATAAATCTGCCGCACATAAAAATAAAAAAAAAACACTGATGTGAAACGAGCCTTATGATTATTATAATCCTATAATCCTATTAAAATTGTAAATCAAGCTATACGTTTTAATATTAGTAGGTCAGTATCTGTCTTCTTATAAAAGCTCTAGCTATAGGTAGGCTTTGCCTTGTACTGCTTGCGATGCACTAAGAAAACCAAATACCCACCTGTGGTGGTCTATTAGTGCTGCTGATTCTGATTTGGTGAGTTACAGAGGACCTGTCACCCCCCCCTGCTGCATGGCAATCTAAATGCAGCACTGAATGCACAGATTGTGCTATGTTGTGCTGTGGTGGGCGAGGGTTTGTGAGCTTGAAGGAGAGCATGTTATGGTCAGAGAGGGGAAGAGATGAATTATTTATGGAGGAGGTTGAGCAGAGCCGGACAAAGATCAGGTCAAGGGTGTTAACATCCTTGTGTGTCTCAGAGGTTGAGAGATGTGAGAGACCAAGAGACGTGGTTAGAGATAGGAGCTGGGATGCAGATGGGGAGATGGGGCTGTTTGTGGGAATGTTAAAGTCTCCCATAATGAGGATTGGTAATTCTGAGGACATGAAGTGCGGCAGCCACGCGGAAAAATGATTGAGGAAGTGGGTGGGTGAACTTGGGGGCGGTATACAACCGCTACTCTAAGGGGGAGGAGATGGAATAGCCTAATGGTGTGGACCTCAAAAGAGGGGAATGATAGTGATGGGGCTGGGGAAATGACCTGCAAAGTACATTGTGGGGACAGGAGGAGGCCGACTCCACCACAATGTCTGTTCCCAGGTCTCGGGGAATGGTAGAAATGTAAGCCGCCATGAGAAATAGCAGCAAGGTAAGCCATGTCTGAATCCTGATCCAGGTTTCAGTGAGGGCCAGCAGGTTAAGAGAGTTAGTAAGAAAGTAATTGTGAATGAAGGGAAGCTTGTTGTCTACAGACCATGGATTCCAGAGAGCACAATTAAAAGAGGGAGATGAAGGTATGCATGTAAAGGTAATCAGGTTAGTAGGGTTTCTATGTGATGTGGGGGAGGGGTTGAAGTTGGCAGAGAGCGGACCAGGGTTGGGAGCGATATCACCTGAATGGAGCAGCAGCAAAATTAGAGAGAGCAAATATTTTTTGGATTTAGGACATGGTTTATTATGCAAAACTTTGGAATATTATGGTCTGAGATTCTTCAGAAAACTGAAGATAACATGGGAGCTGTACATAGGGTAGGGCAGGAGAGAGGAGCTGATGTGAAGGAGTGGTGATGGAGGGGGAATAGGCTGGTAGAAGTGGGTGGCGAAAGCACATAATAAAGCAAACAATGAAATAATAGACATGGTAAAGATTGGTAATAAGAGTTATACACATTGTTTATAGTGACCCTTTATTTCATTACCATTTATTTATTTCATTTGTCTATCCCTGTCCTATTTCAAATCTTGACACTTTAATCAGACACATCTGAAGCAGACTAGTAGCAGCTCCAGATATGCTCAAAAAGGTGATTTCAGGTGAGGAGTAAAGGTCCTGTCACACATAACGAGATCGCGAATGAGATCGCTGTAGCGTGACGAACCAATGATCTGGCCCCTGCTGTGAGATCATACATACTGCTCTGGATCATTTCTACGTCGTTGTGCACCCGCTGGGAGCGCTACATCGTTGTGTTTGACAGGGACATTGACCAACGATCTCAATGCTACGCTATGGAGTGACAATTCCCAACGGCCTTGGTATAATTCTGGATCGCTGGTGCGTAGTTTTTCACATCGCTGGTGAGATGCCTGTTTGACATCTTACCAGCGATGTGAAAAACGACGCACCAGCGATCTCTGCACATCATTATCGTTATCACTGGTTTGTCGTTGTGTGACTGGGCCTTTAGGGGGAGGGAACTGGATTCCATTAATCCATTACCAAGTAAGGCTGCACCAAATAGTCGCTCACAGGCAGATTTGAACAAAGGATCATAAACAGGGGTTTGGGCGGGGGCAGGGGAAAGGACAGTTACATTCATAATAGAATAGGATATATTCAGCAGGGAAAATACATCAGAGCAGCATCAATATAGATAAATAATCGCACAATCTCCTGACATCTTATAAAATTGAACCTTTGGTGCATTGCATGTGGAGCTCAGTTATGATGGGTAACCTAATAAATGAAAAAAAATGATGTGTAGGCTCCCTCATTTCTTGTAACCAACAAGGGTAAAGCTGACAGCTGTGGGCTGGTATTACCAGAATGGGAAGGTCCATGGTTATTTGGCACTTCTCAGCCTAAATGTACCAGACGGCGGCCACCCCAGAAGTGGTGCATCGCGAGATTCTCTGGTTCTCTTCGCCTCGGCACTTCCTAATGTTCTTGATGCTTTGGTTGATCAGTATAATGGTACTTGGGGTTAATGTCACCTGTGATGTGTCCAAAAAACACATTTGGTTTTAGTAATGTAGAAGTATAATCCGAAAACCACCCATAACAAGCCCAGTAATAAAATGGGAAAAACGCACACAAAAATAATTTATTGAAATAATCACTTCAGACATTTTCCTCGTTCACTAATTAAATAAAAAAAATCCCCTGCAGTACCTTGACTGGCGTTAACATTAATCGGAGCCGCTGAGCGTAACATAACCTCGCAATGGCTGTTGCAAAAGCCAATGGAGTGTCAGAATCAGGCTCCATAGGCTTTGGAGGATGGATTGCTTCTGACCTACTGGAGAATTTTTTAATTAATAAACTGGTGAACAAGGGAAATGTCGGGGAATGATGTCAATAGAGGATTTTTACTTGTGTCTTTTTTCTTATTAAATGTTTAGTAATGGGGGTGTCTGAAACAACATTTCCATTAGTAGCACTAGGGCTGTGTTTTTGTACACTACACAGCTGACATCAGTCCCAAGCACCATTACCCCGATTGCCAAAGCACCAAGACGAAGCTTCAGAATTGGAGCATCTCAAGTAATGCTCCACCTTTAGGGTGGCTGCGGGCTGATTTTTAGGCTGAGAAGGGCCATAGTGATAAGCCCACAGCTGTCTGATATACCTTTGTCAGTTACCAAAAGTGGGGGAACCCCACTCTGTTTTTCACATTAATTTAGTTATTCTAAATTTATTTATTTAGTTATTCTAATTTAGTTATAATGATGCAATAAGTCATGTGGCAGTTGACATCTACATCTAACAGTCTGTTCATGTATTTTTCTTCCTTTTCCAGAATAAATTGACCTCATCACTGTGTGAAGCTTAATTCTCACCGCAGGAGACCTTCCAAAACCGGTGAGACTGGGGCTTGTGTTTTCTGATTTATTGTATTCTACATGTGTCTTTCTGAAACAAAACCATTTTAATAAGTGTTTTCGTGGTTTAAAACTTTAGTGGCCTAGGCCATCAGTATCGTATCTACTTGGTGGGGGTGCGACTTTGGACCCCATTACAATAGGCTGTTTGAATAGAATACACTTGACAAGGGTAAAGAGAGACCATCAATAGACGGAGCCTGGAGCCCCCCTTGAATGTTGAGGCTGGACCCCTACTTTTGGATGTGAGATGAATATTTGCCAGTATTGGGCTATATGTTTCTATGAATATCATATCACTTGTGCCACACTTGGTGCCAACGATCTACAGAGGCAAAGGGATTTCGGCCTCCTCACTGGTGCTGACCGGTAGAGGAACCATCTGCAATTTCTCAGTTTATTCCTGTGTTGAAAGTGAAGATGTTGCGGTGACATATTTCCCCATTTTCCTGTACGTGAGATCTGTAGGCGTTGGTTACTAGAAATGGTTAGTTATTTTTCCTCAGGTATTCCATGTCTGATTGTATTGATAAGAACGCTGCTCGACTTTGGGAAGAAACGTTCTTACACTGAATTTTGTTTTTCTTTGTAGCCAAGATGAGTATGATGTTGGAAACCCCCGAGATGCCCGCCGTCTTTGACGGGATGAAGCTGGCCGCTGTTGCCGCTGCCCTCTACGTTATTGTACGCTGCCTAAACCTAAAGAGTCCGACGGCTCCACCAGATCTCATTTTCCAAGACTCAACGTTAAACCATTTCCTATTAAAGTCCTGTCCCTTGCTGACCAAAGAGTGAGTAATCAGTCAGGCACTTAATGCCCCACTGTTTCTTTCTGTGTAGTTGTCTGAGGTACAGCATTGTTTGGGACTGGACGTCTAGTGCCGCTTTTGATCAGTCATTTTATATCCTCTTAGGTACATTCCCCCGTTAATCTGGGGGAAAAGTGGACATATCCAAACTGCACTTTATGGAAAGATGGGGCGAGTCAGTTCTCCGAATCCGTACGGATTGCGCAAGTATCTAACCATGCCTGACGGAGCTACTGCAACATTTGACCTCTTCGAGCCTCTCGCTGAACATTGCACTGGAGGTAGGTAAATCGCCAATGACGTGAGATTCATCCTCAGATTTCAGCTGTCGTTTTACCAAAGAGCTTTGGAAAATAGAAGCAGTGACCTAATTTGTCAGTGTGCAGAGAACCGCTGCCCATTAATCTGTCACTTTGGCCATTATATATGACGCTCATTTCTAACCTTGGATGCAGCACTGTTTGTCTCTGCTCTACCGCTTTCTTAGTGTCTGCATGTTTTCTACTGCACTGTCATCGTTACATAATGTGAACAAAACCCAATAAAACAGATTACACAAATGAAACCTTTACAGTATCTAGACATTGGAAAGAGCCTATTATTAACTGTGATGTCTCAAGGCATCTTGGCGAACTCCACTGATTCCTAGGGATGCACTTTGACTACTGCCTATCGACAGAAGCTGCATGGATGACTGTAATGAGCCAGGATTGCATCCTTTGGAGAAAGCCAAGTGTGGACATGTCACTCAACACCATGCAATAGCAGCTTGATGCCATATTAGTAGTATGAAACTAGTTTTAGTCCAAAAAGCTAACCTTTCCACTGTTTTCTGCCATGATCGGCTAAACATCTGAAATCTACAATCTGTTTATATTAACTAAAATGTTGGAGGACTGACGGCTGAATACATAGAAAGATTATAAGAAGGGAATAGTGACAATTCTATTTTGTATATGGCTAGTAATAGTGCTCTTTTTGTATGTATTACCCATAGAGGGCACATTAGTAGACTGAGGTGTCTCTCCTCAGGACCCCCTCTCGCAGCAGTTGTCCCCTCTGTCTCGTGATGCCAGTATGGCACTAGTTGACAATCATTCCCCAGTCATATACTTGGTTGTAGCGCCACACCATTTATGGACCCCTCTCGCAGCAGTATCCCTCTACCTCGTGGTGCTCAGTATGGCACTTGTTGACAATCATTCCCACCAGCTCATATACTTGGTTGTAGCGCACACATTTATGGACCCCCTCTCGCGGCAGGTATCCCCTCTATCTCGTGATGCTCAGTATGGCACTAGTTGACAATCATTCCCACCAGCTCATATACTTGGTTGTAGCGCCACACGCATTTATGGACCCCCTCTCGCAGCAGGTGTCCCCTCTATCTCGTTGTGCTCAGTATGGCACTAGTTGACAATCATTCCAACCAGCTCATATACTTGGTTGTAGCGCCACACATTTATGGTGCCACACAGCTTCTGATATTGGTAATGGCAGAAGCTGGAACCTGCGATGATCAGTTGATGGTCGGGTGTCTACCGTAGCTTGAAGTTGTATACATTACTTAATCTACCATTGATTTTCTTCATTCTTATACAGAAGTGTTACCATGGTTATATGTCCGGGAATTGCCAATCACAGTGAAAAGCAGTATATTCGGACTTTTGTGGACTATGCCCAAAAGAATGGCTACAGATGTGCCGTGCTAATCACCTTGGAGCCTTGCCAAACATAGAACTGACGTCCCCACGCATGTTCACCTATGGTATGTACTATGTGACTATTACGGGAAGAATTCATCATTTACAGCTTATTTGAAGTCATTTTGTCTTGTGCTATTCGCTAATGTATTTTTGTGCCAAATTCATTACAAGTTTTGTTGCTTTTGGTCAGTCAAAACAGTCTTTGTAATAGGTTTTTATAACAGCTCCCACAGAGCTGGCGGCTGCGGCATAGAGCGGACCGGCTCCACCGGCTCTGTGCCCCGCTCTATGGTACAAGAGGTATAGAGAGGAGACTCTCCAGGGCACAGAGACCCGGAGGTTGCGGACCTCGGCTCCACTGACAACGGCCACAGGGTGAGCGCACACACATGTAGTGGTCCCCTCCTGCACTTACAGTGTACTTAATCTCCTTGACAGCTGCGGATTCGGCACAGTGTGTCAGTGGAGCAGGGGCAGGCTGTGTACAATGTGTGTACAGTGGGGGGGGACGGTGACATTAGGGGCTGGGGCAGGCCTGTAGCAGTCTGGGGGAGGGGGCGTGTTTGTTGGAGTCTGGGTGTAATGTCCAGTTCTGCATTTCCATGAAAGCTCGAACACAAACACGCCCCCTTGTTGTTCTCTGGCTGCCAGAAATAGGTGATATCTGGGTAACTTCAAAATGTTGACAGGATGTATATTACAAACTGTTAACATTTTGCAACCTAGATACACATAGAAATTATCCAAAAAGCCCGGACACCCCCTTTAAGGTTGATTTCACATCACCGTTTCCCGGCATTTGCGCCAGGTCCGGCAGTTTTGCATGATCTACCGGATGCTGGAACACTTGCGGCAAGACTGCATATGGCCTAATGCATTCTCTATGGGACTTGTGAACATGTGCGGCACTTGCGGTTTTGCGGCGATCCGGCCAATCCGGCACTTACAGCAACGGTCAAAAACCGCTGCTATCAGCATTTTTTCACTCGCCGCAAGTGCAAAACTGCATGTGCCGCACATGTCCGCAAGTTCCATAGGGAATGCATTAGGTCGAACGCAGACTTGCCGCAAGTGTCCGGCTTCCAGCAGATGCAGCAAACTGCTGGATCTGCCGGAAATGCCGAGAGAAGCAGATGTGAAAGTAGCCTAAAGTTTGGTTTACATGCAAGGATATCCTAAACGATACCCTTGAAATGTCACAGATATGTGATCGTTCCAAAGATATCGTTTGTGCATCCTTGCGTGTAAATGAACGAGAGAGGATGAAAAGATCGTTTGTATCATTCATCCTAGATTTGAGATCCTGACCTCAAATCTATCGTTCGTCGTCCAATTAACGTCCGAACATTTGCCACATCGTTCAGTGTAAAGCCTTTTGAATGATATCGTTGAAAAGACTTCTATTCCTGCCGCTGTCATTTTATTAAAAAGCTGTAGTGATTTTACATGTAAAGCCGCTCCAGCAGCTCTGTGCTACATGTCGGCACATTTGTTCCGACAATTGTTCACAGCGCACTGTCAAATGACAGGAGTCGCCGGCTTTTTATGAATGAATGTAGCAGTGCCGACTGTGTGCAGCTTCTGCTAACTGAATGATTTAACCCCTGCCTTGCTAAAGTAATAGGCTACATGGCTCCAGGGGAGTGTGGGCACACTCTGGGGCCATGTGGCAAAATAACATTAACCCCTACTACACCGGCTTCATACCCACTCCTGCAGCTCTGTGCCGACATGTAGCACAGAGCTGCAGGAGCGGCTTTACATGTGAAATTAGCCACGGACATTTAATTAAAAACTTTTATTGAATTATACAAACAATAATGTGCCAGTGCTGCTAGCACATTATTGTAACGGCATTGTTCAGCATCGGATGGAAGAATCTCCCTCCAGTACTGGCGCGCTGCCAAAATGGATATCATTACCGATATCCTCGTGTGTGACGACGCACGAACGATATATACATATCGTTCGTACGATTTCAGTCGTGTGACTTTTCTAAGGATATTGTTAACGATATCCTTGTGTGTAAACCTACCATTAATGTCTTTCAATGACCTTGCATGTGGCCGTGAGCACCTCGGCTTAATTCAGATATTCATGTATCACGGCCCAAGCACAGATCACCGTGCGTAGACTGACTGCTGGTGTCCTGGACCGTGGGCCCGCGGCTGGTGTCCTGGACCGTGGGCCCGCGGCTGGTGTCCTGGACCGTGGGCCCGCGGCTGGTATCCTGGACCGTGGGCCCGTGGCTGGTATCCTGGACCGTGGGCCCGCGGCTGGTGTCCTGGACCGGGGGCCCGCAGGTGGTGTCCTGGACCGTGGTGTCCCGTCCTGTACTTGACCGTGTCCTATAAGCATTGTAAGGAGCGCAAGATAAACAATTTATAGCAGTCCGTAGCCTGATAATGACCTTATGCAGCCAGGATGTGTTTCAGAACTGTGCATCTCGGCACTCTGACAACACCTCTTGTTATCTGAGTTCAGCTTGACCTGCAAACATCAGACGGATCTCAGTCTTATTAGTCCATCACACAAGGTTGCTTCATACTTTTATTTCTGTACAGGAATTTCTGATAATTGCACTTATCTGACGTAATGTGAAAATGAATAGATTCCATATCTATTAGAAAAAACGAGCTGTACACAACCTCTCCAATCTACAAGCCCTGACATCAGATGAGATTTATTTTTTCGGTTACTGGTAAATAAATCTTGTTGAAGCCGTGGCCCAAATTTGTCAAGTAAAAGAAATGTTTGTTCTTATCCTAATCTCCTGTGTTCGTCTTAGAATTACTTTCCAGGATTCTGGAGATTGGCATTCGCGCTCTCCCCGTATGATGCCAATAGTGTTGTCTGGCGGGTCAGTAACCCCCTCTCGGTATACTTCCCCTGAAGAGTTAGAGCCGGCTTTCTGTATACCCATTATATCTATCTACATTGGAGATTAAATGAAACCTTTGCTACCATGAGATAATAATTCATCTGTTATGTTTTATCAGACACTTTTTCCTGTGCTTTTTATATCGGTGGACTTGTATCTACTTGTAGATTAGTAGCGTCACACGGTTTGGTGTATTTTATGGTTTGTGACACATTGACTTTCCCCATTCCCCACAAGAAAAAACTTGCAAAGCTTAAAACTTACAAACCTCACATAGTATTATATAAGAGTATTTCTAGTATTACACCTATTCAACATTTAAAGTGATCCTGCCATGGAACAACTCAACTTACCTGCAGATACAGGGTTAACCTGCAGATAAATAATGTTACATTGCTGCACTGAAAGTGGCTAATGGGGGAAAACAAGCTGCCTCCCGAGAGCTGCCTACCCTCCTAGTGTATCGTCACCCATTACTTGTAGGCTGTTGGCCATAAACAGGTGCGGTGCTGTGACAGTGGGGAAGAAACCTTCTTTTTTCTATTTCATGCAACCACTTTAGATTTGGCCAAACTAAAAACTTAAACTTTATCACTAACTTCCCGATGCCTTAAGAGTTCATTATGGTAACACTGAGAGCACCGAGGTCAGGTCACATTTTGTGTATGTGTTATGAAATTGCGGTGACAAATTTTAATGAGAAGGGGGCTGCTGATTATAGGGTTTTTGTAGCCCAGTTATCTGCAACTGGAGACAAGCATCACTGATCATCTTGTGTCGACAGATGCCAACCAGCAAATCTTGTGTGCATATCCTAGTCGTTAGAATGTTTAGGATACCGTGACTAGGGATGGGCGAATCCGAACTGTAAAGTTCTGGACACGTACCGAACACAAAGTGTTTGGTCACAAAGTCCCGAACACGGGTTTCCATGGGAAACCTGTGTTACAGTGGGGTCCAGGGCCTGTAAAAGCATAAAATTAATAATAAACATTAAATTATATTTACCTGTCCAGCAACGCATCCTCTCGTCCTGCTGTCTCCCGGCTGCTCCTGCTTCCGGGGCCACTCATTAACTTCCGGCGGTATTCCCTACACTCGACTGTCTAACGGCTTTTTATTGCAGTGTTCGCATGGTCACGTCAGGGTTCACCCGCGTTCATGGCCCAAGCCATGAACTCGGGTGAACTCTGGCTGTCTGTCAGCATCAGCCTGCTTCTTCCTCTGCATAGACGCTTGTCTATAAAGAGCAATGTAGCAGAGCTGTCACTGCTATCCTTGTGGAGTACGTCAGACGGAGGATTTTTTTTTTTTTTAATAAAGATGGAGTCTCTAAATGTTTTTTTGTTTTATTTCTATTAAAAAAAAAAGTTTCTCTGTGTTGGGTTTTTTTTTTTTATCTTTACTAGAAATTCATGGTGGTCATGTCTAATATTGGCATGACCCCATGGATATCGGGCTTAGGGCACATTTAGGGACTGCATCTTTATTAACCTCTCGACCCTCATCTCTGTGCTGAACACTTGGCTCTGCTTCATCAGAGACCAAGGGGATGAACAAAGCTTCTATGCCCTTGGTCTCTGAAGGAGAGCCCATAGCGCTGCGGCATCATAAGGGGGCTTAACTCAGTTCACCAAGGACAGCTCAGGTCATGACACCGGAGCTGTCCTCGGGTGACTTCAGTGTCTCCCCGGTTACAGTGCCGCAGATCGCACTCCTTACTCCACTTACGTACTGAGCTGTCAGCAAATTGCACCAAAAAGCATGAAATCCGTGGCAAAAACCATGTGAAAACTTTGCGGTTTTTGTGCTTTTTTTTTTGTCTTAGGGCCCTTTCACATCAGCGTTTTTTGAAATTTGCGGCAGATGCGGTGAAAAAACCGCATCTGCCGCAATTGCCGCATAAGGGTGCTTTCACATCTGCGTTTTTCGTAATTCGCGGCAGATGCGGTGAAAAAACCGCATCTGCCGCGTTTACCGCATAACCGTTCCACTTGCGGCGCGGTTGCGGTTTTTTCTATGCAAAGTATAGGCATACTTGCGGCAGGTGCGGCAAGTGCGGTTTTGCACTTGCGGCAGGTGCGGCCGCGAAAAAAACCGCAGTAAGCCGCGGTTTTTTTCGCGGCCGCACCTGCCGCAAGTGCAAAACCGCACTTGCCGCACCTGCCGCAAGTATGCCTATACTTTGCATAGAAAAAAACGCAACCGCGCCGCAAGTGGAACGGTTATGCGGTAAACGCGGCAGATGCGGTTTTTTCACCGCATCTGCCGCGAATTACGAAAAACGCAGATGTGAAAGCACCCTAACCGATGCACTTGCGGCGCGGTTGCGGTAATCCCCATAGAAAGTATAGGGGGACTTGCGGCAGGTGCGGCAAGTGCGGTTTTGCACTTGCGGCAGGTGCGGCAGCGAAAAAAACCGCTGATGTGAAAGGGCCCTTAGGAGATGCAGATGAACAACTTGGACACAATGCATGCAGTTTCAGGCCTAAGTTGCACCAAAAAGCATGAAATCTGTAGGAAAAACATCACAGATTTCATGCTTTTTGGTGCAATTAAGGCCTGAAACTGCATGCATTGTGTCCAAGGTGTTCATAGACATCGCCTGGTCCAAAAAAAGCACAACATTTTTCCTGTGGTTTTTGCCACAGATTTCATGCTTATTAGTGCAATCTTTTGACAGCTCAGTGCGTAAGTGGCATAAGGAGCATGAGGAGATACTGCAGTCACCCAAGGACAGCTCAGGTGGCATGACCTGAGCTGTACTCGAATGACCTGAGTTAGCTTCCCCCTTACGATGCCGCAGCTCTCCGGTCTCTCCTTCAGGGACCAGGGGGGGGATAGAAACTTTGTTCGTCCCCTTGGTCTCTGATGAAGCAGAGCCGAGAGTGTTCAGCACAGAGATGAGGGTCAAGGGGTTAATAAAGATGCAGTCCCTAAATCTGTTTGTGTTTTTATTTATGTATGTATTTATTTTTTTAATGAACTATTAAAAAAACGATTTGACATGGCCTTTGCCATATTTTTGGATGCCAACCAGCAGGCAGGTACGGGCTGCCCCCAACCCCAAGCTGCCTATTTGTGCCTGGCTGGAAACAAAAATGTAATGAAGCCCTTTTTTTTTTATTTTATTTTATGCATGAAAAAATTAAGAAAAACGACATGGGCTGTGTCCAGCCAGGTAAAACTATGCATCTGGGGGCTGGAATCCGCAGTGCAGGGTGGTCTAAGCTTTCCGGCTTCCCCGCCACTGCGAATTGCAATCCGCACACGCCCTAGAAAATGGCGCGTTTCTAGAAGCGCCATCTTCTGGCGCTGTATCCAACTCTTACAGTGGCCCTGGTGCCGCGTGGCTCGCTGGGTAATAGCGGGGTTAGGGCCAGCTTTGTATTATCAGCTGGCCCTAAACCCGAAATTTGTGATGTCACACCAATATTTGACATGGCCACCATAGTACAGATAAAAAAAACACATAACAGAGAATTTTTTTATTAGAAATAAAAACAAAAAAACGTTTAGAGATTCCATCTTTATTATAAATAAAAAAAATCCTCAGTCCGACGTAGTCCACATAGATAGCAATGCTACATCGCTCCGTATAGACAAGCGTCTATGCAGCGCGAGAAGCAGACTGATGCTGACAGACAGTCAGAGTTCACCCGAGTTCATGGCTCGGGCCATGAACTTGGGTGAACCCACATCATCACTGCCCTGAACACTGCCGATGCCGGCCGAAAATTTCCGAGCAGTGGAGTGAATAACCTGGAAGTTATTCAACGGCCCCGGAAGTAGATGCTGCCGGGAGACAGCGGGATGGGAGGACGCGTCGCGGGACCAGTAAATCACTCAATATTGATAACACAAGTGGGACCAGTAAGTATAATTATGATGTTTATTATTAATTTTATTATTTATTTTACAGCCACCCCCACCCCATCCCATATCTGTAAAGTCCAAACTCTGGGTTCGGACGCAAGTTCACGGCATCTCCGGCCCCGAGCTTGAACTTCACAAAAAACCTCGGGCAAACCCGCCGATCCCAAACATCGGGGGGTTCACCCATCACAAACCGTGACTCCATCTTGTGCCCATAACTTCACTGTAGAAGAAAAAAAACTTGGGTATCCAGCTGTAATTATATAAAGCTTCATTAATTTGTTATTGCCTTAAAGGGAACCTGTAATGTCCTCTATGCACACGGAACCACGAGCAGGTCTGTGCACATATCTATAACTCCTGTTTTACAATCCCACCATAAAGTAGTATAAGATCTTGAGAAAAAGTATTTCTAAAGACAGTTTGAGATGCTAATTAAGACTTTGGCTAGTCGAGGGGGCAATGGTTCCCTCGACTAGTCGGCCCACTAAGCATGTTATCACACCCCTTCGGAGTGCTAACATGCTTTACATAGCATCATGATCTACATAGCCATACATAGCTTATGCAAACTATTCAAAGCCCTAATTAGCATCTCTTAAACGATCTTTAGAAATACTGTTAGGCAGGGATTATAGATATGGATACAGAACTACTCATGGTTCTGCGTGCACAGAGGAACTGATACGTTCCCTTTAAAAGGTTCTAATCACATTAAAAATATTGCATCAAAGAAAAAACAGGTAGATTTATGCCTTTCTTCAATATTGAAAGGTATTTTGTCACCAGGTTTTCCCAGTAATGCTAAGATCAACACCATTACCACCGTGTTTACAGCAGTCTACTTGAGTATAACCCCTCAGCTCCCTTTGCATATCTCAAGAAATACCTTTTCTAATCTCCCCTATATGGTGCGGTCCAGTAATGGGTGACGCTGAGGACAGCATAGTACTATAATGCGCGAGCATGGGTATAGGACAAAAAGGCTCCGTTGATCTGGTAGGAAAACCAGCTCATGTGCATTACATTCCTCTGCCCTGCTGATAGTAGAGCAGTCGCACTTGAGCGAGATTGTGGGTATGGATAATTCTCATGAAGTAAAGCAGAAGGACGGTGATTGGAGGGAGAAAGGAGGCACAAGACCGCGACCTCCGTCTGACCGGACCGCACCATGTAAGGAGATTATACAAGATATATTTGGGATTTGCAGAATGGGTTGTGGGCTTATATACAGGTTGCTAGACTATTGTAAAGGTAATGGCATTGGTTTATATTGGGAAAGTCTGGTGACAAATCCTCTGTAAATGTACCAGAATCCTTTTAATCTTTGTGTTTCACTGTAGAGAGCCTCACATGCTGCTCTGGGTAATTAGGAAATGTCTCATTTACAGAAATGACCTATATTACTTTAGTAACCATATACAGCAAATTATCTGGGAAACGTGTTTGCCTGCCTAATCTCTAAACCCTTCCCTCATCTCACACATCAGCATACAGTGTACTAATAATAGTATACTTCACTAATCAATCGATTTAGTTAAAACCACAAAGTCTACAGCATTAACACAGCAGATATCTAATGGGTCACATGGATCGATGTCATTCCTCATCACCTAAAGGGAACATATGTCCTGTTTAGTCTTCTTACATAAGAGGCTGTAGACCGCATTTATAGATTTGTTTTACAGCAATCACATGGACCATAGGCAGCGATAGACTGTACCTGACTGATTGACGTCTAGTCATGCTATTATCTGGGCAAAGGTCATGGTGCCGGGACTAGGTGAGCTGTGATATCACCAGGGTGAGTGCTGGATGCTGCACTGACTGCTATATATAGCGCTGTCATCTGTCATGGTTATCCTGCCTGTAAGGATGAAGACACCGCAGAAAAGTGATGTATAGAATAGGATGTACACTGGTGATCAAAATTAGAGAAGAACATACAATTTCCTTAATGTCATTGTGTTGTCATATGTGTTAGCAGTATTTTAAGCTTATTTCATAAATGAATATATCGTTTTCTAAAGCAAAGAATAAAAATGTATCAGATAAATATAAAAAGATACTGATCAAAATTAGAGAACACTTCCAGATACCTGCAAGTTATTGGTGTTTAATCTGGTACCTAGTACTAATTTCCTTAAAGAGGACCTGTCGCCCCCCCCTGATTCATTGCAAATTAAATGCAGCACTGAATGCAGCATGTCTGCTGCATTCAGGGAAGGGGTCCCCCATATCTCTAGACCGCCTGTAAGCTTTAAAAAAGACTTAAAGAGGACCTGTCACCAAACCAGGCATGGTGATCTAATTACAGCACTGGATGCAGCATGTCTGCTGCATCCAGGCAAGGGGTCCCCCAGCACTTGAGCAGCCCTGTACCCCGAGTAAATACACTTAGAAAACTTAAATCGTGCAACCATAAAGGAGGTGGCTAGAGTCTGCAGCCAAAGGGCAGATTCACACCCCCTGCATGTGTAATCTGTTTACCGCTGCCAATCATTGTCTCCCTCTTCAGCATTATAACAGAGGTTTTTTTTTTTCTCCTTTCCCCCCTTCCCCCCAGAAATGGCCGTTTAGCGGGACGGACGGCCTCCTGCTCTGACATCACCACCTTTCCCCGCCCTGCTCCATGTTAACCATAGAGCAGGGCGGGTATAAGCGGTGACGTCACCGCAGGGGGCGGGGCTAAACGGCCATTTCGGGGGGGGGGGGAACTCTGTGTTAAAATGCTGAAGAGGGAGGCAATGATTGGCAGCGGTGGGGAGATTGCACATGCAGGGGGTGTGAATCTGCCCTTTGGCTGCAGCCTCTAGCCACCTCCTTTATGGCTGCACGATGTAAGTTTTCTAAGTGTTTTTACTCGGGGTACAGAGCTGCTCAAGTGCTGGGGGACCCTTGCCTGGATGCAGCAGACATGCTGCATCCAGTGCTGTGCTGTAATTAGATCACCAAATCTGTGATTTCCCGAACATTGCATCTCTACAACATCTCAAACTCTTTCAAGTGTGGTCATTCTTGAAAGACAAACGCAAGAGAGGACAGGATAGTGCGGAGAATCTCCATGGGTAATTGTTTCCATACTGCAGCTAGAATAGCTCGCCAAGTCAGCACTGAACAGGGTAAGGAACAGTCTCCTCATTTAGTGTCACAACGTTTAAGAGCATTTTGACTGAAAGCCCATTCCGTAGTGACCAAACCTCTCATTAGCAGAAAGATTCAAAAGTCTAGACTCGCCTTTGGTGAGGAGCATGTTGTGTGGACAAAGGAGAAATGGTCCACAGTTCATTTTCAGGGTGGATTGATTTAAATCACGCCGATTTAAATCATGATTTAAATCACGATTTAAATCAAAAGTTTTTTTTCTATTTAAATCGGATCGATTTAAATCATGATTTTAATCATGATTTAAATCACTGATTTAAATCAAAAGGTTTTTTTTTAATATAAATCACGATTAAAATGAGAAGTGAGAGCAGTGTGCATGTGCGCCCATAGTTACACGGACGAAACTAGGGGCAACGATCTAACGCCAGGGTGAGGGGGGGACCCCAAAGTAAGTAAAAATCTTTTTTGTTTTACTATATGGCAATAGGTAGGTGTTTAAAAGCAGCATGTCTTAATTGTATAAACTATTAATAGCCTCCACATTTTGTTCATACTGCCCCTTTAATTCCACACTTCTAGCTTGGTTTCAGTTTTGGTTTAGTTTCTTTTTCCCTGCATTCAGTTGACATGCCCAAACTTGTTGGATAGTCAGCAGTACTTGGCTCAGGCTGTAGTAACATCAGCAGTGCTTGGCTCAGGCTGTAGTAACAATCAAACTTCATAAGTGATCTGTGTGAGCCATGGCAGCAGGTCGTAAGAGAGACCCTATTTGGGTTCATTTTGTTGAGATGCCAGCAGCAGATCTTGGAAAGAAAGGTGCAAGAGCAAAGTGCAAATACTGTGCAAAACTGTTAAAAAGTACTTACTCTCTGTAGTTCAATTCTGAGTGTTTAATAGTGCAAATAAAAATTATTAGGTTTCATAATCAACTGTTTTAATATTTTTATTTGTGTAAAACAATTAGATTTGCAAAAAGACAAAGTTTTGCTTGTGTACAACTTGATTAAAAAATCTGATTTAAATCAAATGATTTAAATCAAAAAAATCTGATTTAAATCAAAAAAATCTGATTTTTTTGATTTTTTTAAAAAAATCAAGATTTTTATCCACCCTGTTCATTTTAGTAATGAAAGACTGGAGAAAGACTCAACCCAGAATGTGTAAAGAAGTCAGTGAAAGGTGGTGAAGGAAGTGTCATTGTGATGATTAAGCAATATTTGATGTGATGATTAAGCAATATTTGTAAGGAATATTGCCATATTCCCCAGATTCCATTTTGTCCCAGAAAGCAATAGTTGTCTGTTCAGATAAGACACATCTCACTCATGAAGAGATAAGCCCCCGCCCTTGGTAGCCAGTGGCAGTTCATCTCTGGGAAATGGTTGATGCCAACAGGCCACACAAAAGGGTCCTTCCTCACCTGTGATATGCTAATCAGCTAGGGAAATGTAATTTAGCCAGGTGTATACAAGCTTCCTAGAGGCAGCCAGGTAAAGGAAGACTCCTGCTGGGATTGGCAGAGAAGTGACAAACCCAATTTCCCTGTAATGTCAGTGGAAAGAAAATCCTTTCTTCAACTCGGACTGAACGGAGTCTATAAACATGGCAAGCATAGATATGTGATTGCGACATTCAGACGGTCACCGCACATCGTTTTACATATGTGTGTGATGACTGTAAGGCATCTATACGTGATATTGGCTAGTAGAATGCTCTCAGAACAGCCATGTTTCATATCCAGACGAAGATAAAATCATAATTGAAAATTTAAAAGCATTGTCTTCCGTCGGTGATGCTCACAGGCAAGATTATGGCAGATATAATAAGTTTTGGATATCTATATCTCCACTCAGAGGGGTGGGAATTGTGAGACAGCCCAGAGGTGCGAGATGGGTGGAGACAGGGGTCAGCCCATAATGTATAAAAATCAGCTGCCCCATCTCCATATTGTATTTCTTCTGAAGAGGCATTATTATTCCACCAAAGCCAGAGAATACCCCAGGAACAGATTGGCATCACACCACCCTTGTGGTGCCATTAGCATTAAGGTAACTGATCACATGTGTGTGTAACTTTGTGTATTCCACTTATCCTTCTATTTGCATAACTACCGGTAATATTTGTAACATCTTAATAATAACTGTAAATATATCTAGTGTACCATTAGGGTGATTAAATATATACAATTAATCTTGAGTTGCTCTTTTTATCTTGATCAAGCATTCCCATGTCCTTGTGCTCCTTTAACGCTACCTGGGTTGGTTCCTTACCCAATATAAGCTCGACCACGGACCGGACTTATATTAAAACGAGGAGCTGGTAGCAGCATTTCGTGCGTGGGGTTATTTAGGGCATCTGTCAGTGACTGGGTTGAGATTAGTATATGTGCTTTTGGTCGCAGATCAACAGGCATATACCACACTCACTGAGAGGTGCCATAATAAACCAGCACTGACAGGGCAGCTGTGGCCCTTCTTTATCCTCAGGCAGTTCTCTGACTGACTTGGGTTTAATAGGAGGAGCTGTAGAGCTGCCAGGTTCGGTGGCCGATTCACCACAGTCATAGTTTAGGAATGTTTTCTGCTGCAGGGGTTGGAAATCTCGTACAGCTACATGTCAGAGTGAATATAAGTGTGTATCAGAACCTTCTTCAACAACACATGGTTCCTTACTTGTGTTCAGCACTCAATCAGCCAGCAATTTTCATGCAGGACAATGATCCCTGTCACACAGCAAAACGGGTAAATCAGTTCCTTGAAGCAGAACACATTGAAATAATGAAATTGGCCCCCAGAGTCTTGATCTAAAAACCCAATAGAAAACCTCTGGAAAATCCTTAGTGACAAAGTTATGGTCAAGAAACCCACAACAGTCTCAGAACTGTGGAAGAGACTGAAAGAAGAGTGGACCAAAATCCCCCCAGAGCAGTGTGAGAGACTAGTGATGTCCTGTGGCCAGAGATGTGCTGAAGTCGTTCAAAGCAAAGGCCTGTACACTTCCCGCTGATTGGTGACTGTTGTAACTTTCACAAAATTTAGTGTTAATCTTTCTCTGTCTACAGTCATTGCTGTGCTCTATTTATCTATTTATGATCCTCACGTTTTGTGTAACATAAAGGTATTAAGTTGATTAATGTTGGTTATTTTCCTGTTCTAGCGGCATGGTGCACCCCTTACACAAAATCCTTCAACTGTTGGTCAATGCAGATTACATTCTGTCTGAAAAAATCAAGTGATCCTACATTGTTCACTAATTTTGATCGCCAGTGTAGGAGTCTAATATTAGCCTTAAGTTTCAATCTTGAGAATACCCCTTCTATCCATTGGGTAGGGATAACTTTCCGATGCTCCATAGTTGTCTACTGTTGCCCCCAGTGATCTCAAGGATCAGGGCTTTGAAAAGCTCCAGCTCAATGCAGTGGGGATCAATATTGTGCACTGCCCTCCATAGAAGCTTCCATGTCTTGTTCACTGATGATCGGGTTTCCACCTTCCTTATCTCGGCCATGACACTGAGCACCTTGTACTTCTGTGACCTCCAGGGAGGCTGCTGCAGTTCGGGAATATGACAGCACTGCAGATTAATGGATTCCTTGTCGCTTCACACTTTTATTCTTCTGAAGTTCTTGGCAGTGAAGGTGCGTCTTGGTTCCCCAACAGGTTTTTTCATGACACTATTGACCATTATCAACAAAACTTTTGATATTTCTGTGATCATGTTCCATTATTTTAATGGACTCTGAAAAGTCAAAAATAGCTACATCATCTTTTTTTTTGTCCCATAATCCCTGAGGAGAAAAAAATCTGCCTTAGAAATGTTCCCATTTTGACAAAGGGTGTTGGGCTACGTTCCCACAATGAGCTTTTAGTGAGTTTTTGAATCTGGATATTTTTGCTGCATTTCGCAGTTCCCACAATGTGGATGGGATGTGTAGAGATCTCCTGCCCACTGCACTACTTTGTTACTCAGCATAATCTGACCTGCGGTGCGGGTTCCATTTCTACAACATGTTGATTTCTCTTGCGGGTACGCTGAGTTTTCTGTGTAGATTTTTCCCCATAGATTTCCATTAGATGCAGAATATCCGGAGGTCAAAAAATGCACATGCATAGGAAATGCATCAAAGCCTAATACCAGGTGGTATCAAAAGCAAAATAGCTTTATTTAAAACATTTCATATGAAAAAGACAAAAAACCGAAGCATTGAAAACACAATAAAAACATGTAAGGCTGCGTTCACACATTGCGTATTTTGCTGCGCTTTTTTACGCGCGCTTTTCAAAATACGCAATGTGCCTTTTGTCTGCCAGCAAAGTGAATGGGAAATTCACTTTGCAGTGCAGACATTGCGTAAAAATACGCAGTGCGTTTTCCGGGAGAAAACGCAGCTCCGTAAACAATTGATATGTCAATTGTTTACGCAGCTACTTCTGCGTATTCTCCCAGAGGGGAGGAAGAATCCTGCTTCCTCCTCCCTCTTTGACAGCTGTGGCCGCCCATTAGATTTCACAGTGTATTAATATACACTATGAAATCTAAATTAAACAAAAGCAAGTGTCTGAAAAATAAAAAAGAATCAATACTTCACCTGTCCGACGCCTTCTGCCGCTGTGCGATCCCCGGTTCCAAGTGAGATCTCTTCTGACAGGACCTGTGGTGATGTCAGAGGGGCGTTCCCGGGCACTTGCGGTCATGTAATACATATCACATGACCGCGAACAGCCAATCAGCGCTGGGAACGCCCCCCCTCTGACGTAACGACAGGTCTTATCAGTACACTTCTCACTTAGCACCGGAGAGCGAGAGAAGGCACCGGACAGGTGGAGTATTCATTCTTTTTTATTTTACATACATTTGCCTCTGTTTAATTTAGATTTCACAGTGTATATTAATACTCTGTGAAATCTAATGGGGCTGTCACAGAGGGGAGGAGGAAGCAGGATTCTTCCTCCCCTCTGTGACATCACTGCGCTTTCTGGAGTAAAGAGAGCGCAGTGTGTGAAAGCCCCTGCGTATTTTGTTGCGCTTTTTTGCGCGGCCGAAAAACACGGCAAAAAGCGCGCGCAAAAAAGCACAGCAAAATACGCAAATGTGTGAACGTAGCCTAAAAATGCAAATAAACTGATTTACATAATAAATGCAGAAATACTGCAACATCAAAAGCTCGTCATGGGGATGTTGCCTTGTAATACATGTATTACATGATGAGATTTTGATGTTGCACTATTTCTGCGTTTATTATGTAAATCAGTTTATCTGCTTTTTTTTATCTCGTTTTCAATGCTTTGGTCTTTAATTATTTTTATATTCATGAAGGGCGCCATGATGTCTAGTGGTCGATCCTAATTAATGACTGAAAGCCTTCGTTGTAGGAGAGTGCATACAGATAGCTGTCAGTCACTAAATATGGCCGCCCACCTGACTCTAAGGGTACCATCACACTTGGCGACGCACCAGCGATCCCGACAACGATACGACCTGGTAGGGATCGCTGGTGAGATGTCAGTCAGATCTCACCAGCGACGCAGCAACGATCCGGAATGGTCCAGAGGTCGTTGGGACTCTGTTTCTCAGACCTTTAGTATTGAGGTCGTTGGTCGTTGTCCCTTTCAAACACACTGGTACATGCTGCCCAGCGGGACCCCAATGATCAAAAAATGGTCCAGGCGACTCTGACACGACCAGCGATCTCACAGCAGGGGCCTGGTCATTGCTAAGTGTCAAACATAACGAGATCGCTGGCGAGGTCGCTGTTGCGTCACCAAACTTGTGACTCAGCAGTGATCTCGCTAGCGATCTCGCTTAGTGTGAAGGGGGCTTAAATCACAGGAGGATGGGAGCTTAGAAAGAATCCAAGTCCTTTTCCCACATACCTAGTGCATCTGTCTGCTCTGTATCCAGGCTCGGGCAGCATTAAAAAAGAGCAAGGAACAAAAACGCACCAAAAACACTGGCGCGCTTTTGGGTGAGTTTTTCTACCAGAAGGTGCATGTTTGGCACAGACGTTCTACACCAAATACGCAGTTTGGGCACATGCCTTATACATCGGAAATTTCCCTTCTCTAATTGTGGTTATTAAGCGCATTGTAGTGATGAATTACCATGTCACATCTCTATGGATCATTGATGGCAGGATTGTGTGTGGCTAATCTTACATTAATTATGGCTACTATACTTACTTCATTTATTTAGAGCAGCCTTTTTACCTAGGGGGAAATGTCTGACCCAGGACTAAGAAAATGTGTTTGGCCTTTTGCTTTGGGTTAATGCTGCTGACCCTTAATTCCTGTTATTAACATCTGCACTACAAATTGTAAATTCTCCGAGGCTTCAGGCAGATGTTAAATACCAGAACATCACGAGTCTAGGGAACCTTTCTGTGTATTACACCAATACTAATGCCAAGTGGCCATTTTATGCTGGATGAAAGTAAGATCACAAGATCTACTTTAGCCTACTCAACCTCTTGTTAATATTTTGGCTTCTGATTGATGTATACTTGGTGTATCCAGCTCAGAGTTCCCATTCAGTAGATTTGAACCCACTCAATCAGCAGCTTGCACGTATTATTCTATATAATATAGGGAGTATCAGCACATCAGCATCTGTGGTTATTTTGGCCATTCCACTTTCCTTACGGTTGGCCATGCACATAAGATAATTGGCTTCCTGATAGTGTCCATGCTCAGTCTCCTACTCCCTGCAGAAATAACCAATGGGCTGCCAGAAAACATTTGATCAGTATTTTGGAAAAGTTTGGTTTCAGCATGGCCAATCTTAAAGGGAACCTGTCAGGTGGTTTATGCCCCCTCCCCAGCTATCACTGAATGCACCTGCAGCTTTGTAGTACTATTCTAATTATCCCTGTCTGAGCTAATAGTGCAATGTTAAAGGTGAAAATAAGAATTTATATACTTACATTTTCATACTGAAATGAGGCAGTGTGTAGTCCACTTGGAGGACATAGTCACTCTGGTATGTTAATAGTTAATATTTCTGCCGAATATCAGAAGATGCTGTGGGACCTGTGTGATGTGACTATAATAGGCAGCACTAAGTCTCCATAGCCTATAATGACACTGCTTGATACTCCACCCACTATGGTCACATGATTGTTACACCACACAGGTCCTTTATACAGAGCTGTTTTCAGTGAGTTAACTATTAACCTGCCAGAGTGACTACGTCCTTCAAGGTTTAGTCACTGCCTCGTTCACATAAGGAAATGTAAGTGTATAAATGCTTTTTTTCACCTTTAACATTACACTATGAGCTCAGACAGGGATGGTTAGAATAGTATTATAAGCTGCAGGTACAGATGGTGATAGCTCTAGGGGCACAAACGACCTGACAGGTTCCCTTTAAGGCCTCCATGCACATAAAGCAAAAAGGGGCCGACGAACATTAAGTTTTTTTTATCAGATAAAAACATTTTTTTTGTCCACATGTTGGATTTTTTTTCGACTGATGATTGATTCACGCAGTGCTTATCAGCCAATAAAAATCCACCTTGCCTGACTGGTGTCTGAATGGTAAGAAATATCTGTATTAGTTGCTTATAGGGGTGAGTGGACCTCAACTTTAAAGTTCGGTGATTGTTCCGAACACAGACTGTACAGAGTTCGTACCCCTGGAGCGAGTATGTGCGTGCTCGGGTATAATTGGTGCACAGTCCAGTGTTAGCCACCTGCCATATTTGAATGGCTGTGCTGGAGCTAAAAATCAGCGTTATCGGACGTAGTGGGTACAAAAAAAAACGAACCTTGCCCTCCCTCCCCCAGCAGTGCTTTGTTTATGGATGGCTGCATGTGGGCGGAGAGACGAAATGCCCAGTCTGTGACTTCCAATGAGGTTCGGGTCCAGAACAGAACTTTATATTAGGTCCAGCTGAACCCGCAGAGACCAAACAATCCACGTGTCTGCTCATCTGTAGTTTCTTATCATTCTAATTAATGCGATAATTATTAGTTATGTTCAAAATAGTCCATTTCGGATGTCATATTTGATATGTATGAGCAGCTTGTGTTTTCCCTGTCAATATGTATGGCCTTGTTCACACTATTGTGTAGGATTAATTAAAGGCATACTCTCCTGCCCAAACTTCTACTGCACGCTGCACAGTAGAAGAAGTCCTGAGTTGACCATTGGACACCAAGCGAATATTGTTCATGAATAACATTAATTAGGATGTGATGTCCCACACAGACCCTCTTGTAATAGGCCCCATTTAGTGACCAAATAATATAAGAAAAAAAAATAAAGCTTGTACTCCTATCAATAAGCATCCCTACATACCGCAGCCACTGTGCCCTCCATTGTCTTGGATATCAGTTAGTGCTGGGTGGTGCGATGGAGTGAGGTTATCGTGCAGCCCGTCATCCCCTGCATGTGCTGTGTCCAATAGAGTGCAGGCTGGAAGGTGCTTATGTCGTGTTGGAGTTCCTGGAGGAGCAGAGAGCTGATTACAGTTCCTCTGCTATTGTCCTGTGCGGCACTCACATCAGATGTATTTGCATCTTAAATACTCAAATACAATTGTGTGCAGGGAGAGCGCGACAGCCATGGCGCATGTTTTGAGCGGTGTTAGTGACTCACTGGGTCTGCTACCCTATGTGTCTACATCCCAGCCAGCAGTGTGCTGAATGCCTGTGGTCTGAGGAAGGTGCCAGATGGCACAGGCATTCTATCTTTAAACTGCAACCAACTCCCCCCACCCTTCCCCGCCTTAGGGGGGCAAGAAGTAGTGAGCTGGGTCGGTGTCTTTGTCTACCTTTTGTCCCAACCCTGCCTCAACCTGGCATACAGGTGCGTTTCTACACTCCCAAAATCAGATGTAGAGGAAGATTATTCCTGCACAATTTGTGTAAGAGTGGAGTCACACCAGTGTATGGCATCTGATGCAAGCTGCTGAGCCGAGTGTCATCTACTGTGATCAGCTCCTGCAACCAGATCACAGATCTGCGGAGGAGGGAAGAGATTAATCTCCCCATTTCCTCCATTGCAGACCTCAACATATATCGCACCCATAGACCTGTATCTGAATGAGATGAGACTCTGTGACAAACCCTGCATGCTGTAATTTTTTTTTAGTCCGATTAGGGCCGAGTGCAATGTGAAATATCCTCACATTGCACTCGCATGAGGCATCCACCAGTGTGACCCCTGCCTGATCTAAATGCTGCATTTTTTTTTAGCTGAGCCAAAACTGCCAGATTCAGGTTTGCTAGATCCCTGGATCAGCATTGGACATGCTTAATAGTATGTGATCAGAATTGTTTCTCTTAATACAAGGAATAATTACCGGTATTAACTTATTGTGGGGGAAAAATGAATTTACCATTTCACGAGATTCTAGATTAAGATTCCTAACAAAACCCCACCTGACATTGCACCATTGCTTCTGGCATTGGCAGTATTGTCTGGCTCATACAGATGTGCCTTAGGTAAAAAATGATTCTGCGCCATAATTTCGGTTGATTCCACAGAGGATCTCTTCTTTCTTGAGTGACAGCTGGACCGTTAGATCAGGTTGGCATTTTTAATGTTCTTCTTGCCTTGTTTCTTTTATACTTCAGGCTGCACTTGGGAATTTGGTGCCATGGTGAACTACATCAGGAAGACCTTTCCACTGACCAGACTGATCGTTGTAGGATTTAGCCTCGGAGGAAATATTGTGTGTAAATATCTGGGTGAAGCAGCGGCTAATCAGGAGCGGGTGTTGTGCTGTGTGAGCGTGTGCCAGGGGTACAGCGCCTCCCGGTAAGTGATCTTCGCTGGTGCTGGTAATGATTCATTCTCCTTTATGCTATGGAGCAATTTACAGAAATTGTGTAATTAACCTCTAAGATGGGTTTGGTATTTTTCTTTTCTTAGTTGACAAAGTTAATGGGAACCTGTCGGCTTGTTTATGCCCCCCCCCCAGCTATCACTGTCTGTACCTGCATCTTCATAATACTATTCTAACCATCCCTGTCTGAGCTCATAGTGTAATGTCAAAGGTGAAAAAAAAAAAAGCATTTATACACTTACATTTTCATACGTAAATGAGGCAGTGTGTAGACCTCTTTTAGGACGTAGTCACTCTGGCAGGTTAATACTTAACATTTCTGTCGAATGTCAGAAGATGCTGCGGGACCTGTGTGGTGTCACGATCATGTGACTATAATAGGTGAAGCTAAGTCTCCACAGCCCATAATGATTTTGCATGCGTAGCTCTGCCCACTATGGTCACATGATCGTTACATCACACAGGTCCTTTAGACAGAGACATTTTAAGTGAGTTGCTATAAACCTGCCAGATAGACTACGTCCTCCAAGATGTAGTCACTGCCTCATTTACATAAGAAAATGTAAGTGTATAAATGCACTTTTTCACCTTCAACATTACACTTTTAGCTCAGTCAAGGATGATTGGAATAGGACTATGAAGCAGCAGGTACAGATAGTGATAGCTGGGGGGGCATAAATGAGCAGACAGGTTCACTTTAAAGAAATACAAAGGCTCCACGAATGCATCCCGCAATGAACAGTAAACTGTTATTGACTATGTAGAGTTGCTTTTTCTTTCTATTTGCTGCTGTTCTTGTGTTCTGCTCAGGTATAAATGATCAGATTCAGAATTTGGGAAAAACTCAGACACTTGTTAGTCTCCGGATGACTTGATCTCCCCCCTGGATGCTGTTTCTCTCAATGGTTGGCTAAATTTAGTGATATTTCTGTCTCTAAATACGAAGCACTATCATTGAGTGGGTTCTGCTACAGCAAAAGCCGCCCACCTGTTGGAGCCAATACTGTGTAACCTACCTGTTTTCCGGAAATCTATGGCTCACAGTGCTGGCCATACACATTAGATCACAGTGGGCCAAGCTGAACAACTCTGTCTGAGCTGACTGTTACAGACAACATGTTAGTAAACCTATCCCTGGTATACAGAGATAATGTGGGATAAGGCACTGTTATATATTTTGGAAGATTTCTCTTGCAGGCTATTTGCTGAGACCTTGCACTGAAGCTCTTTATAGGCAGTCACAAGGGCATTGGTGCTCCCGACCTAATTTATATTTCATTGAAAGCTCTGTTTTGGCCCAGCAGATGGCGTAGTCATATGCATCTTTGTTAGACCGCTTTCACATCAGCGTTTTTCGCTGATGTGCGGCAGACCTGGCAGACTCACTGCATCTGCCCTAACTGCTGCACTTGCGGTGCCGATCCGGCAAGCCCCATGCATTTTCTATGGGGCTTGCCGTCCGGTGTTGACAAGCGTGGTTCAGCCGGATCCAGCACTTGCGGCGGCGAAAAAAAAAAAGCGTTTTTTTTTCTCAGCCGCAATTGCCGGATCTGCCACATCCGGCAGAACCGCACTTGCCACACCGGACCGCAAGCCCCATAGACAATGCATGGGGCTTGCCAGATCCGGGCTGCAAGTGCAGCCTTAGGCAGCCGATCAGGCAGATGCAACGCCACCTGCCGGATCGGCTGCACATCAGTGAAAAACACTGAAGTGAAAGGGCCCTTACACTGTCCTATCACACAGTACTACTGCTCGAGGATAGTGTAACTCACAGGTTCCCGGCAATATGAATGGGGCAGTTCAGCACAAAGATATTCAGCAAACTGTGCTTAACCAGCTGAGCCCAGAGGGGGCAACAAAGGAAGGGTAAGAGGGTCGCCCAGAATAAAAACAACAAAAACATGGCCTCTGTCTTCTAACAACAGCGCCATACAGCCTGTGTACATTACAGCTCCGCCCCATTCAGTTTAAGGGATCTGAGTTTCAATTCAAAATGCAACCTAGAGGTGGCGCTGTCTGTAAGAAAGTAGCCATATTTCTCTATTCGTGTAAAGCTATTATATCTGATGCCATCAGAAAGTCATTTACAGCCTAGCAAATAAAAATTAAAAATGGCCATGTCCGTGTTCAGGCATTCAGATACATTAGAAGGTGAGCAGTGTGTGATGTAAATGAAGGAAGAGGAGAAATCCAGTTTGTTCTACTTTGAATCTGCAGGTTCAGAGGAGAATATTCTGGGGATTCTGGTAAATATGGGTCATTATCTTGCCTTTTCTGATCATTACTAGTGATGAGCGAAATATAGAATATTCAGGTTATTTGTATCGAACACCATGATCTATTCCAGAATTCGTCACAAATAACAAACCTAATAAATGTTAATGGGAAGTCAAATGTTTTTCGGAATCTTCCGGAATAGTGCGCGAACTCTCCATTGACCTATATTAGGTTTGTTATTTGTGACAAATTCTAGAATAAATCATGGTGTTCGGTATCAATAAGCCAAATATTCTATTATTCGCTCATCAGTAATCTGCACTTATCATTCTCATTTGTGCCTCATCCACCCAAGTACATTTCATACTCGCTATCACTGAGACCTGAACACTGGGATTGCCCTGATGTCGCTGACACCTGTACCTTGGTTGTGCCCCCTAGTGGAATGTGCAGGGTGTGACGGACCTTTCATTGGTAATCTATGTATTTTAGTCGATCATCCACACTTTCTATATGTTCTCCCTGATTAAAAAGTTGCAAATAAAGCAAGTTACAAAGTGCAGGGTTAATGTTAATCATCTGTGCTGATCTCGTGGGCAGCGAGGCTCGTTCACTGATTATCATGGTGTCTACATGGTGGTGCCAGAACTATACAGCAGTTTACTGTGTCGTCTTGTCTGAATGACAGATGCAAGTAATAAATAATATAAGTCTATGAGATGCACATTCTGCAGAATGACCTCTTCCTCATGCGTTTCTTAATGCTGTGAACCTTGTAATTAAAGTTTAAAGCAATGTTTTCTTTTGCTTGTTCTGTGGCTCTTGTGGTCTTTCACTTTCTTATAACAGTCCACTGATTGTTGATTTCTTACAGCGCTCAGGAGACCTTTCTGCAATGGGATCAATGTCGACGGTTTTACAACTTCCTCATGGCCGACAACATGAAGAAAATCATTCTGTCCCACAGGTATTACATTGTCTACACTTACCAGGGAACCGTGACCTGTGTAAATAGCATGCCACGTCCGCTCCCGTACAGTAAGGTTGTATCATATTTGCACTCCCACCAGCAATTTGGACCTGTATTGGGTCATTTTCTTTATTTTTACCTCTTTTGATTTTTGCTTTCTTTCATTAAAAAAACTAAATTTTTAGGATTTGTAGCAAAATCAAATGTAGCAAAGGAAGGGTCCAGAATAGAGGGCTTTAACACTGCAGTAATCATATGGTAGAAATCCAATCCCAATATACGCTTCCATTTATACATGCAGCTAATCCTTATATCTTTGTCTGCCCGTAGCCGCAGGCTTAAAATGGCTACCCCGGGTAGACTTGGCACAAGGTACTCAACCTTTTAAGCCCCCGTCACTCATAGCAAGATTGCTAGAGAGATCACTGTTGTGTCACAGGTT
The DNA here is from genome assembly GCA_033576535.1 of Allobates femoralis. NCBI lineage: Eukaryota > Metazoa > Chordata > Amphibia > Anura > Aromobatidae > Allobates > Allobates femoralis. Next base: position 147,980,701 of record JARQOC010000004.1, read on the forward strand.
TTGTGACTCAACAGCAACCTCACCAGTGATCTCGCTATGTTTGACACGTAGCAGTGACCGGACCCCCGCTGTGACATCGCTGATTGTGTCGGAATGGCCTGAACCATTTTTTGATCTTCAGGTTCCCGCTGGGCAGCATGCATCGGTGGGTTTGACGCCTTAACAACGACCTCGTTGGCGACTCAGAACTCAGCCACGTGGGTCTGAGTCGTCAGACTAGCTGCTGTGTGACAGGGTCCCAAAGGCCGCCCAATCGTTGCTGCGTCGTTGAGTAGATCTGACTGTTTGACATTTCTCTAGTGACCACGTAGCAATATTCCAGTGATCCTTACCAGGTCATATCCTTGTCGGGATCGCTGGAACGTCGCCAAGTGTGACGGGACCCTAATGGTGCCGTCACACCTGCCGACGTCGCTAGCGACATCGCTGAAAAAGTGACGTTGTGGCGCTGTGTAAACGAGCGCCGCGACCGCGTTTTATCGCTGGTCGCAGGTTGACAGGTTTACGGGAAGAACCGTAAACCTGTCAACCGGCGACCTGCGATAAGGCTGGATCGCGCCGTGTGACATCGCCAGAGCGATGTCGGCGGCGATCCAGCCTATACCGCAGCGTTGCTGCGGATCGCTCGCCGGGCTGAGCCCAGCCCAGCGAGCGATGTCGCCGGCCGCAGCGATGCTGTGTGACAGCTGGCCAGCGATGTCGGAACCGAGCGGGCACCCGCGCATCGCTTCCGACATCGCTGGCCAAATCGTGCTGTGTGACGGCACCATTAGAGTTAAAGGAATCCTGGCTTTCACACTGTAATCCCATACAGAAATCTGATCTTATCTGGGTCCTCTGGATTGCTTCAACAGAAGGGCTACTGGCCAGAGGAGTGAACCAGAGGCAAGAGATGTCAAAGTAGCTTGATTGGAGCCAAGAGGGCAGTCAGGGTACAAAATTAGAAGACCGAGAATGGTCAGAAAATAGGCTGAGGTCAGATAACAGGAATATTACAATAAAGCAGGAGCAGGTGGCGCCATGCAGATGACCATATCTTTGGTCTGAATGTGATCTGATGTTATTCAGCGAGGCAGTGAACATGTCCGGTTTTTTTTTTGTTTTCTTTTTATTTTCCCTCTGACAATTTGGTCTGAGACGAAGATTTTCAGCATACACGACTTGCATCTGCAAATCAAATGACACTAGGGTTCGTGAAAAAATTGGGCCACATAATGGAGAAGATGGAGACTTTCTCCAGGCTTGAGAAAGGGAGAGGGCCCCGAAACTTCACCACAGGTGGTCACACCTGCCTAATCTAACTAATCTGAGTGGCCGCAGAAGGCTGGTAGGTTAGTATGCTGACACATTGAAGCGCTGTAGGGCAATATATGGTAACTGACCCAGCATGACTGGAGCGGTGCAGTATGCACAAGATAATCCTGTTTTGGATTCATTGCAGCGTTCTTGCATTTTTGAAGATTTGTGTGTTTAATCCACACTATAGTGCTATTGTGTGGAATAACAAAATGGACCTATTTGGTATTATTTATGGAAACATTTTGTCTGGATAAAGTATACTGCAATAAGAAGGAAAGATTTCGTATTTATCCTACACTGTGGAGTGAAGTAATCGTCTAAGAAGTTTTCCACTACTAATGTCACCTCCTAACGAACACTTTCCCAACATCCTTCTGTTAGGTGCAGATTATATGCATTTTTGCGTTTCCGTAATGAAAACTTATTACCTGCGGATTTTCCACATCTAAAGTAACTTTATAGGGAAAATCTGCCCATAAATATGTGTCCCTGCAAGAGAATTTGCTGCAGGTCAGTTTTTGAGTATAAAAGTATCACCTTAGGAAGGAGAGTTCTGTAAATTCCACCCACATTGCAAAATCTGTTTAGATGCAACAAAAACCGTCCATCAACTCCCCAAAAGCTGATTGTGGGACCGAAGCCTTACGGTATTACCGTCCACATGGTCCATTTTTCTTCATGTACTATCCCAGGAGAGTGAATGAGAACTCTGAAGTTTCAGGCACGTGTTATTTTTTTTCTTGCAGATTTAAAGCATTTTCAAATCTTCAGCATTTTTCACCCATTCTAAAGAATTGGAAAAAAAAATGCATAGACATAACACAAGGTTTTCCTGCTAAGGGACAGTTTTTTTGATGCAGAAATGTCTGCAACAAATACTTAACGTGAACACACAAATTGTAGTTCTTTCAGAGTAAATCTAGTGAGCAGATCCGGCCAGGGACTATGAGAGCAGATGAGGCTAGCACCGGCCCAGACCAGCTTCTCTGTACAATGCTTTTGTACGTTGGTAGGTCTCTGGTTATTTACATGCAGGGGAGAGACTTTTCAATTACCTTAAAGAGATACGAGGAGAAGCTGCCATGTAGTGGTGCCGGACTCATCTTGTCTCTGGCTATGGTCCCCGGTCGGCTTTTTAAACTACATTTTCTCTTGCTTTAAGGTACCATTACACGCCTCAATATCGAAACGATCTCACTAACAATCTCAGGGGAGCGTGGTCATTAGGACATCTTTTTGACATCATTGGTGAGCTGTCACACGTGTAGATATCGTGGACGACGCACCAATGATGTAGCGAGCAGCTATCGTTCCCACAACCCAGCAAACAATACTTGTTCACTGATGTGAATGGGCGAAGTCGTGAATGACATCGTTATCGCGGTGTCACACACAATGATGCAGCAGGTTGACTGATCGTGGATCGTTTGAGTTGAGAACATGTTCTCAAATCTGCGATCAACGATTTATCGCAGTTGAATCTTGGTGTTACACGAAACGACGTCCTAACAATGCAGTTTTAACGCCTCCAAACCCGTGACGTTTGAGCGATATCGTTCATGATATCTTGGCGTGTAACAGTACCTTTTAGAGAGATCTACTCTGCTGCCATGAATCATGCTGCTTGTGGTTTGGGCAGTACAATTTGAGTCACAAATTCCCTTTTAGTCTTGGCCTATTGTCTCTATATGATCTCCTATAGTATTGAATTCCTTTTTCTATGTCCGTATGTGATATGATCTAGGATTGTATACAGAGTTGTGGCTTGACGGATTCTTGTGTTTTTGTCTTGTAGACATGCGCTGTTTACGGATACCCGAATGAATAAAGTATTTGAAGATTCGGTGCTCAGTCGGCTGTATACGGCCACGTCTCTCATGCAGATCGACGACACTGTAATGAGGTAAGCGCAGGACGCTACTCAGTGTCTCCAAAACAAATTATCAGATTTGTGGCCAATAGTAACATTAAGTTGCAATTTCTATTGTTTACTATTCATAATCAGCAGGTAACATGCTATAAATCATGCTGATCTGGGTTCAATTAGTAAAAGTATAGCTCTTTCCAGGGTAAGCTTAAGGTATGGTAATGTACAACTTGTGCCTTATTGTTATCCTAATATACAGCTACAAGTCCTTGCCAAGCACAGAGCTTTTTTCTCTATTTATTGTTTGGTGATTTGTGTCGCTTTGAGAACACATCAGCCGCATAGTTCTAAGTATATTCATGAGAAGAGCGCTTTCTCTCCACCGAGTCTACCTCCTCCTCACTCGGGTGGTGATTGACCGGCTTAGGTCTATGTCCATATTCATAATTGGGTTACACCAGACTTGTATCTGTGAATCCAAAGTATTATTTCAGCATCGCTATTGGCCAAAGCACAGTCTGTAATACCCACAGATCAGGGATGAAGCTGTAATCTGCTGCTCTTACAATGGACGACATGATAACTTGACAGATCAGCTTTAAACATACACTTTTAACTCGACACGTGATAATCCAGAAGCTATTCACAACATAGGGTTACATAATTAACTGGAAATTCACAAATTGGATCCAGACTAGGAAGTAAGAATAACAGTCCTGACACTCCTAAATAAATGAAAAAATAAGGCTATATTCACATTGCAATCCCCGCGTATGGTGTTTGTATGCCTCAAGAAAGCCGCTGATGAGTAAACCCAACGTTTCCACTGGACACCACTGACCTGATGAATGCCTTCAGCCTGGTGTATTTTGGGCATATCATGGGTCAATTTGAAGATATAACATATTGGGCATCACCATTGACTAGAATATTCCACCTAAAGGTATTGAGGAAAGTTACAATATCTAGTGGCACCCTATGAAAGAAATATGCCCTTGGGCTTATTCAGCAGTGGTATATACTGAAAACTACAGATATATACTGTATAATATATTTACCTCCAATGAAAGGATATTGAGGAAAAAATGTGGTTTAATCTGCACTGCTGTAAGAAGTGATCACAGCATACAGATGTGGATTATGGGTGGTTTATTGGACGCATTTTGAACTAATCCAACTTTATTGTCAGGATACCAACAAGACTTGTTTTACTTCGAAACGCGCCTACTAAATTGCACATAATCTGTATCTGTGTACTCTGATCCCTTGCAGATGAAACCATGTTTTTCCTCAATATCCCTTGATCTACGGCTTTAGAAAATAATCAGGCAGCACTCCAAATAAAGAAAAAAGTTGACCTTTATTAGTCTGTGTGGCGCAACGTTTCGGCCTGATCAAGCTTGATGAATGCCCGTCAGGCCAAAACGTTGTGCTACACAAACTAATAAAGGTTAACATTTTTCTTTATTTTGAGTGTTGCTTGAGTATTTTCTGTGTTCATTTTGCTTTGGGCAAGGCAGTTTTGGGCTTTAGCACTCCCCTGTAGACTTTGAGTGTGGTGCTGTTCCACTTTTTTCTTCTGATCTATGCTTCGTGGTCTCTGCAGCAGCTGCCAAACTTCATCAGTGCTGTGCCTTCTCAACCCCACAAATTGAGAGCATCCTGGGATCATTTCACGCGTGTTCTCCTTGTTTGCTCTGCAGCTTTTCTACGCTCATCTTGCATTCAATGAAAGACTCTGATGTGAAGTGAACAGTAATCATTAGAGATGAGCTAATTGATTTGCAGGACCCAAGTCCAGCAACCAGGTCTGTATTCAATGGCTGCTGGATGGTAGCCCTCAACTGCCTCCTGTGTGGCTTCTCTTTTGATTAACTAAACTGATGCCACATCGTGTGTTCGTCTGGCCCAGCTAATCAAAAGAAGAGCCAGAGATGGAGTAGAAGGGTGAATCTCAGGGCTCCCATCCAGCAGCCACAGAATTCTGACCTGGCCGCTGAACCAGGGTCCTTCAAATTAATTTGCTCCTCTCTAATAGTGGTAAATTTTGGAAGTGCCACATGGACATGGGCTGATAAGTTTCTTGTGTACTGAGATGCGGGGCTGAATTTTGTCCTCATTAGGATGTGCTGTCTCTGATTTCATCTCTTGTGTTTCTTCTGTCAGGAGGTTCCATGGATATAAATCTCTTAAGGAGTACTATGAAGAAGAAAGCTGTGTCCGCTATCTGCACAATGTAAGTTGTTTGCTTTCATGTAGCATTCCATCATAGGTATTGACTGAGATTGGAATTAAGGAAGAACATTTACATTTTTTCACGTCTGAGCTTAGTCTATGTCTCTCTCTCTAGATTCAAGTGCCACTCATGTTGGTGAATTCAACGGATGACCCTCTGGTGCACGAAAGCCTACTGTCCATTCCAAAGACTCTGGCGAGTAAGTCTTTTGTGGCAGTGATCACCTTATGGAGATTATAGCAAAGTAGCTTTTTTGGTGTGGATATTGCCTCCATCTGATCTGAATTTATTCCACTAACCTTCCTGTTTTTTTCTTCTTTTTGCCTGATTCTCTTCTAGCCAAGAAGGAGACAGTCATGGTGGTTTTGCCTCTTCACGGGGGACATCTTGGCTTCTTTGAAGGTGCAGTACTCTTCCCAGAGCCCCTGACTTGGATGGATAAGCTTTTGGTTCAGTACTCCAATGCCATCTGTCAGTGGGAGAAAAATCAATCCAAGTGCTCAGAAAAGGAACCAGCACAGTCTGAACCAAGCTAAACTGAACACTTCAGACATCTTCCCAAAGACTGGTCTACAGATCCATCGTTTTTTATGCATTTATAATTCCTTAATAACAGTTACTGTAATTTTTTTTTTTTGCGACTGTCCGTCATTACATGGGTCTACCCAGATTATCTTTGCAGTAAAACAAGGGAAGAAGCCGTGACTCCACTGTGAGCCTTCACAGCTCCGGCATTCCCATTTTGGGTAGTTACTGCAGTGCTTTATGTAGTATATATATATTATATTATATTTTATTGCTGTTTGGTACAGCAAGGCCATTGTATTTCTATCAATATCTTGTCAAATAGTAGCTGAAGTAGATATTTGTCTACCACAGATACCCTCTGAATTACTGAGATTCTCAAGGCTGAACGTACATTCCAATTTTTGGAAGTCAAGTTGACATGTCTGTGAGTCATTAGTTCATTATCACTTGTATGTGCGCTATGAAGCCAGGCTGGACACACTATGGGGCCAACTCATCTTACTGGACTGATGGGGCCTGCTTTTGGAGGCACATGTTTTTCGATTGTATTAAGAAATACTCTGAGGGTGCATTCACACTGCCTTTGTAGTGTATGCAATGTTGTACACAGGGAGGATTTCCCAACCTATACCTCCATTGAATGCTACTATATAGGCATATGGTGGCATCAGTCACCCATAGGTTCTCAGATGGGAAAAAATAACATTCCTTACAGTATGTGTTCATCTTATTGGATAATATAGAGGAGCATATTGATGAGGCAGGACCGTAGCCCAGCAGCCACAACAGTATTCTGCGGCCGTTGGATAGGAGCCCTGCGAGAACCGCCTCTTATCTACAGTCATTCTGGGCTCCTTTCCTAATTAGAAGGCACGGTGTGATTTCATAGGTGCCTCACATGTAGCCTGCAAGTAATAGATACCGGGAAGAGTAGGAGGCGGTATCCATGGCTCCCATACAAAACCCACAGGATACTGATGTGACTGCTCAACCAGGGTCCTGCGAATCAATTCATTCATCTTGTATCGTATACATCAGTAAAGGAAAACAAGAGTATACTGCTGTATACCACTCATTTAGGCCCTTTCCTGCAAATGGTGAACTATTAATGTATATGACACATACACTTGGTACATACAGCAAACTTACACCAGAGCTGGCTCACTGATCACAGCCTGTCGTCTGGATTATTTCGATATTAGTCTGGTTATATTATGTATGGTAAGTAATTGTTCACTATGGGGAAGAATTATCCAGATTTAGGCCCCTTTCAGATCAGCGGTTTTTCCAAATTGCAGCAGAACCTGCAGATTTACCACATCTACCGCCTATCGGTCACACTTGTGGCAAGCCCCATGCATTGTCTATGGGGCTTGCGTCAGTTGCGTCTGCGAAAAAAAACGTGGTCAGCAGCGGGTTTTTTTTCGCAGCCGCAAGTGCCGGAACCGCGGTTATACCGCACCTGCCGCAAGCCCCATAGACAATGCATGGGGTTTTCCGCAAGTGCGACCGATAGGCAGTAGATGTGGTAAATCTGCCAGATCTGCCGCAATCAGCGAAAAACGCTGATGTGAAAGGGGCCTTAAACAGTCTTACAAGTAAACTAAAGTAAGAAGCTCTTTAAAACATAATAGAAGAACATGTAAGACAAGATATGCTATAAGTTTGTGCTACAATCTCTGCCAATTTTTAGCACAAATTGCAGTATATGTGTAAGGCTTTGGTTTACCATACGTCTTTTGCTAGCCCTGCTCAGGTTTTTTTTTTTTTGTTGTTTTTTTTAAAGTAACAAAACCAATGTTAAAATGAAAACTAGTGTTCAGGCACAGAGAACACCCAAACAGGGCTAGTTAGATAATATTCATAATTATTTTACAATATGGAGAAGAAATGATGGACATTGTAATTTCACCAGGAACCTTTCATAGGATAATATCTTGTATTCCCTTCATTCCAATATGGAGAGAGTCTAGTTTAGGGGTGGGCAGCTCCAGGCCTCGAGGGCTGCATTTGTATATCGTTAGCATTTGACAGTTGGAATCATCACCTGTGCAGGACATTAAATTACCAACTGTCAAATGCTAAGGATATACAGAAAACCTGCACTGTGTATGGCCCTCGAGGCACGGAGTTGCCCACCCCTGGTCTAGTTCCTGCGACGTGGCTGGGGAATTGGCGGCTCTAGGACATAGCCTGCTAAACTGATTTGTGGCCATTACCAACTCTGAACATCATGATCCACTTCATTATACAACATTTGCTCCATTCATATTTGCCCCTTGGCCTACATAGAGGCAAAATGCGATAATTTAGCCTTAGTGACGAGAGTTATTGAAGGCTATTCAGTGGACCATGTGGGTGTCTTTCAGACTCTGGAGTGACCCTAGTTGTACTACCTGGTACAAGTCATCCAGGTGAATGAAGCCTTTGGGGATGGACGCTGCAGATTCTGGCAAAAGGCTGAATTTACACCGTTTTCCTGGCAGACCCTGAAGGACTTTAAACCTTAGCCAAGTCCCGGTGATGGATGTGATCTCTTGAGCATGGCTTTGCCATTCCTTGACTTGCTTGTGGTGAGCTTTAATCATTGAAACCTGTAGACAAGTGAGTTTTGTGGTGTAATTTAACGTTTCTGCGGCCCATTGCTGAAGTCCACAAAGTTTCAGCCAAGGACAGACATTTGGTATAAGTTGACGTCCATGATGTGAGAACACTTCACAGCCTTTCTCTCTGATCAGCACTTTACATGAAAACAGGGTCTTTCCCTACAGGGCTTGGAAAACTCAGATGATCTTCCCCATATTTATTTTCTATGCCTTGATCCTCATCAGTTTGTGGTATGTTTTAGTCTAAAAAGTTCCAAGAAAGCTCCCATCAGTTCTGTAAAGGTTCAGTCCAGTGTATGGATCTGCTTCAAGATTACCTGATGAATTTAGAAGATGTTGTTTTCTGTATGTCTAAGGTTTATGTCTTTTTGGAAGGAAACCTCCAGCCAGATTGTGTTTCTTACAGATAATTGTGTATCTAATGAGTGCAGCGTTTGGTAAGTAAGGCTGGAGGCACTTTGAGATTCGGTAGTTTCTGAATCTGAGCACTGAAACAAAGCACTTGGGTTCCTCCATAGCACTCTTGAGAGCTGGATGCTCCAATATTATATATGGCAATGCTACCACCCTGAAGAGGAGGGTTAGAATGACGATTAGCACTTTATAGATTTGTGTCAATAGCCCTTGTGTTACTTAACACGTTCATGTTACAGACAGTAAATTTATACGAATGCCAGAATTGAAAGACAAACTCTATTAGCCGGTGACCCCCCCCCCCCCCCATACTTCTGACATTGTGCACTTCGCTCCCTTTAAATTAGCACTTTACTATCTGTATCTTGTCTTGAGTACATGTGTACTGGTCATGGTCATGGTACATGTGTTGTGTCTGCACCTTGATGTAGACAGCAGTAAGTACTATATCGTAATAATGTGCAGTCTGGTACGGTGTCAGCCATACCTTTATTATTCTTTAATTTTGCCTTAAGTCTCATTTTGTTTTCATTCTGATATTGTCGTTGTCTCCAAAGCAGACGTATATGGCAAGAAGAAAAAAAAGCTGTGTTTCTACCTTGTACATGTAATGATGCAATGGAACAACAATGTACGTGTGGGGGGGAAATGACATTGTCCAGTAATACCCTCATTTCCTAATGCCCTTACAGTTCATGTTGTAACGGCCTGGGCCCTGCTGATCCCATCTTAATGAAGATGGGATCAGCAGGGCCCCCCCCAAAAAAATCTGTGTACATGTGCATGTAGTGTAAGTGTAATAATATAGTTGCCAACACTGTCTTCATGGTAGGGCTTGTTTGACACACTGGAAATGGGAGGAAAATTAAACAGTCAAGGGCCCCAGCCATGACCTGGGTATTTCCGGTGTGTCAAGATGGTACCAGGCAGTATGGGCCGGGGAGGTATCCGATTGAGAGCTGCAGGGGATTTGTTTTTATATCAGTTTAAAACCATTTAAGAATCTTTTTTTATCTTCAGAATACCCCTAACATTGTAAACCTAAAAGGACACACTGAAGCCCTCTATGTAGTGGACTGTGATGGGCTTACTATATGTGTGTTTTTGTCTGTGATGAGACAGTCTTAGTGATGCTGAGTTTTGGTCATCTCTGTCCTCATTTGTTGTGCTTTACCCTAAATTGTAGCGGTCCGTCACTTTTTTGACTTTAGTATTGGTCAGTACCAATTTGTCATTATTTTGCATGCATGTTTTTTTTGTTGTGTACCACTCAGGGATATAACTACTGCCACACGCCAAAGTGTTTCATGTTACAGCTGGGGAAATACCAATCACAGAAGACGAGGACATATATACATGCAACTCGTCACAATGGCCGACCCGGATACCGCAGACATACTAAGTCCGGGGAGTTCTAGCTTCTGCTCCATATCTAGGCTGGTTTTCTTTGTAACATTGTATCCACTGAAACACCAGCATTGCCTTGTTTATTGGGCATTTTAAAGCATTTTATTTAATTAGTACAACATTTTAGCAAAAGCCACAGTAACTGCTTAATATGCCTACTTGTGCTTCTGTCGTTTTTCTGGTTTTGCCAGGGGGCCATCTCGCAATGTGTTCCCCTTCTGGAGAAATAGCTCTGTCATTAAGCTTCTCTGATCAGAGGCTCGCAGATGCCCATTTACTACCACTGAGGCCATTTTTTTTTTTTATTGATAGATGCTCATATAATAGTAGGTGAAGATAGTTATTAATGTAGGGGTGCATATAGTCAGTGTATTCCCCAGGTCACTTACTATCTAGTTATAACGTGTATACTCTAGTGGGGTCATCCGTCTACTAACAAGCACTACTGGATCGGATCGGACGCACTTATATTCTCAGATGAAATCATTGTAATATGTTTCTCATGCCAAAGTGATGTCATCGGTGTTCAGCGATTCAGGTTGATTCCACATGATGGCTGCCGCCACTGGATGTTGGTGATGAGTCTATTGAACTACAATCAGAGCTTTTCTGAACTTGTATCAGGTTTCCCATTTGTAAAGTGTATTATTTTTTTTCTATAATGTTTGTTGCGAACTTCAGGTTATAATGTCTTTGTGCATGGCATTGGGCCAAGGCCGAGTAACTGACACATGGGGAAAGTTGTACAGGGGCTTCCAATGCTTTCTGAAATGTCAAAAATAACATGGCTAGAAGGCTGTATTTATTCCTCAAATTATCATTTAACTCTATGATGTTACTTTTTTTGGTTTAATGCTCATAATATTACTAGCATTGTACAATTAAAGGGGACCTGTCACCAAATATTTCATGTTGAACTGAGCAAGAGCGGCTGCATAGTGGAACAGAATCTTAAGTGAGTTAACACCCACTTAGACTTAATTATTTTTTGTTCTTCTTTGCCTCTGTTTGGAGCTGACCAATCATAAGGACGCACTTAGAGGAGAGAAGAACACGCCCCCACCATTGTGCAGAGCCAGTTTCTCAGTGTATGGGATGTAATCACACTCATGTCTGCTGTGCTCAAGCAACGTGTAATCACTCTACAGTTAAAAGGGATTAGTCTGTCATTTCTCACACAGGAGCGGTCTATTCTAGGCTACTCCAGTGAGATCTGTAAACACCCTGCTCTGCTCTCACTGCAGACTGAGTACAAGTTTAGCACAACAGACATTTGTTTTTAGAACACCATTGATTCCATGAAAGAGAGGCTTTGTATACGTATATTAAAATGATTAAACTAACAGTGATAGACTGGAACGCATAGGGAGAGGGATTCTGCGGGATTACAGTCTTTACGTTAATGGGGAAGGATACAATAGGTCAGGGGGTTGCAGCAGCTCCAGTGCTAGTGAGTAGACAGCAGAATCATTCAGGTGTCAGTGTGATTACAGATACATCTCTGGACAGGCAGTGTGGGGGAAGAGGCAGTACAGCAGAGCTGACAGTGCTATGAAAGGAAGAGAACTGATTGAAGGGTTTGTAATGCCAGCTAAAATCAGCTCTGCTGCTCCTTCCCCCACAGCGGCCTTGTTTGAAATGTGGGAGGGTATGTGCCCACGATGAGAATTAGCAGCGTTTTGGACACTGAGTGTTTTTTACTGCATTTAAAACGCTTCATTGTGCAGTGCAAGCACAGTGGATGGGATTTATAGAAATCCCATGCCCATTGCGCTTTTATACGCAGAGAAAACTGACCTGCGGCGCGGCTTCCCGAGCCACATGATGTCAATTTATACTTACGGAGACGCTAGTGTTCTCAGCTGGAGAATCCTGGTCCTGGGCATTGACCCTTAGTCTTCTAATAATGCGGGAGGTTAGACGAGGAGATCAGAGCTGTTACAACATTATAACCCACACTGAGAAACCTGCTGTAACCTCTTTTGGGGGCTTGTGTTGCTTTTTGCTCCCTGCTTATGATTGGCCAGCATTGTAAAAGCAGAAGTACTTTAACTTTTGGACTTAATTTTTTTTTTTTCTCATTAGATGCCAGATACTTTAATTGGTAATAGATGTGCAAAAAATATTTGACATTCTTAAGAAAAAAGTTATTCTTATCTGAAACCACTAGTACATCGTGTTTTCATTTCAACGTGAAACGTGGTGAAAGGTGCTCTTTTCGTGATAATTTTCTGCTCTCTAAGGCCATTTTCACACTCTGCATAGGACATTATATCTCGACCAGCATTGAGTCTCCTGATGCAGACTTAACCTCCTCCATGTATGCGTATATCCAGGCCTTACTCAGACCGTGAATGTCAGATTTGTGAAATCAGCGTTGGCTCGAGTTCACACCCGCATTGTCATATCTGACTCAAAACTGAAAACGATAAAAGGCCGGCTCCTTTCACATGATTGACCCCATAAACTTACAATAATGTCCATTATTGTGGGAAAATTAGCAATCCACTCTTAAATATGGAGCCATCTGCAAACAGAGCCTCCAATGCAGATGTGAACACTGCCTAAGTAGCACAAAGGGTTTTCTTTTTTGTTTCTAAAATAGGTGCCACCCATGTCACATGGTGTATACATCTAGTGACACTTTGTGTTGCTTGCTTCTAAATATCTTTTTACATTATATCATGTTTGTTTTATCTTCTGGTTATCTCGAGGTGTTGGCAGACACTTTTCTATTGTTCAGTGTCCTAAAATGCTTTGCAAAGATGCTTGATTAACTGAGGAAAAACCCTGCTCTCTTCTTGTTAATGGGCCTGCTTCGTCAGGTATTGGGGTTCCCGATGCCACAGACAAATGTATCCAATATCAACACTGCCGCTAAATACGTGACCACAACCATACTTCTGTACTAATTTCATAGACTCCTTGAAATGTTCTCATCTTTTGAGTTTTGTCTTTTGATGCATTGTGTGTGGAAGCACAATTGTTGTACTGTACTTGCATTGTATCCAGTGCTTGCACAGGGAAGGCGGCCCATGTTTTTATGAAAAATGTCAGAAGAAACCAGTAATATCAATAGCAGAATGTGGTCTATGTTTGCTAGTGATCTTTTTCTCAGATATCCATTTGGCCCACAAATGGCTGCTTCCAAGATTCCGGTCATAGGGTACATAAAGTCCTAGAAAAGCTTTAGCTGCAAAGTATGCTTTTCCCTTTGTTTGCTGGTTGACTCAAATCACACTCCTTTTCAATAGGGCAGCATTTATCGCATTTACCATTCCTAAAATGCTGAGCCGTTCTAGTGCTCTGACCAATCAACTAGGCTTTTAGTAGTCACATGACACCATTAAAGGACCCCTGATATGAAGGACTTAGTTCTATGGCTTCACAATAAACACTGTGTACAGCCATTTCTTCTACTTATGCCTTTAACGTTTATATTGCATGCACAATTTTTTTTTTTTTTTAAGAATTGATCAGGAAAACAAATACTTTTACAATCAAGTATGAAGAGATAGGAACAGAAGCCTATTGGAGCAAGCCATATATCTACGGAATATAGTTTCTGTTGAAGTGCTGACTTTGTGGTCTACACAAGTCGACATAACGATAAGATTTTTTTTTTAATCACATATTAACCTGCTTGAGGAATGTACACCAACTTTTTCTAATCCAGCTCCCTAAGTATCGGGGAATCTTTTTATCAACGTTTTTTTAAAACAAACTTTTGACTGTCGATGATCTTACCAATCTGCCTGTGTTGCGTCCTCGTCCCCAAACACATCTGCCTTAATAAGCAGGGAAGTGATGGTGTGTGCACATTGTAGAGATTTCACTGTATTCTTCAGTTAGTTTGGCTTGCTCCTTACATTGGTGAAACATTCTCGGTGGTTTTATTTTACAACTTTAAATGCTGCCCTACAATGGTTTATTCCAGAAGCCGACAACCTCTGACTGCACAGGTGGCTCTTCACCAGGCCTGATAGTAGTTTTCTGTCAGCCCAAGGTTGCCAATACTTTAGTGTTTAGGTCCAGCTGACGGCCCAGAACTGACTGCAGCTTTACACATAATGGGGCCGTCACATCTAGAAATGCGATTTGCAACTAGCAATGCAATTTTCTATACACATACTTTATCTTAAAACCGGTGACTCTTTCTTGCATTTTATTTTCTTTCTATGATGCGATGTACGGCGGTTCACTGCAATCAACTGTTTTTTTTGTTACTTTTTGGATTTAATGGAACTGAATATAATGAAATAAAGATTGTTTGATTCATTATTGTTTATGAGTCAGTTTGTTCCCAATGACTATATGCACGTATTTCTGCATTAAAAAAAAGTTACCGTAAATGTGCAGCTTTCAAAGTAAAATGGCACCATTGCATCACACCAATACAAATATAGATTGTCCACTCTTGGGCTTGTTTCACACTGCCAACTTTCACGAGCTGTGTACAGATTGTGACTTCCGGACCGCCCGTTGGTCTCTACACCCAAAATCAACAGATTCATAGACTATAAAAGGCTGTTGAGTTCAAGTCAGGTCCAATCACTGTGGCCCATACACAGACCGTGAAAGTCAGTATGTATCATCGGAACAGGATGCCTGTCAACACAAAACAACAAAGACCAAGTATGGCACTCGGTGCACCCTTGGTGTGACCGAACAGTTTAGTGCATCTTCCAACCTCCTTGTTTTCCACCTATCTCTGGGCGACTCTGGCTCCTGAAAGCCAGAGCTGTCATTCAAAAGAGGTGGGAGGTGATGGATGGAAAACTATAGTAGGTGGGAAAGTGCACTGAACTGTTTAGTCATGCCAAGGTTACAGTTGTGCTTGGTTTGAAATGTACTTTTGCACTGACAATCAATTTAAAGCGGATTTGTAACCAGAGCAAGCAGGGCCATTAAAGGTCACTAAAGTGTTACGTTCAGTATACCCATCACAGTGCAGGAATGTTTCTAGACTATTGCTGTCCTTAAACAAGCAAACAACCTTTAATCTTCTTTTCATGACAATTATGTAAACCTGTAGAATAAGTGGTTCGGCAGGCTTGCGTTTATTTCCCCCCCACCCTTCCTCCCAACATTGATCTTGAAGTCTGGGAAAATCTACCATAAATAATAATTTTATTTATGTGGTGCCAACATATTCTACAGCACTTTACAGTTGAGTGGGGACATGTACAGACAATAAAAACAATACAGAGTTAAGGGGGTGTCACACGCGTCAATATCGCCTGCACGATATCGGCTGCACGTGACGTTGCAGCGATATTGACGCGTGTGACATACTGCATCAACCAGCGATAAATCGCTGGTTGATGATCGCCAGGTTTCAGAACCAGCTCTGAAACCTGGCGATTGTCGCCCGGTGGACACGCAGCATCGCTGCGTGTGACACCGGGAGCGAGCGATATTCCAGCTCCCAGCGCCTGTCACAAGCGCTGGGAGCTGGTCTCCAAGGTACACTGCGGGTAACTAGGCAGCGCGCGCTGCCTAGATACCCGACGTGTACCTTAGTTACCAGCCTCCTCCGCTCACCCGGTGAGCGGAGGAGGCTGGTAACTAAGGTACACTGCGGGTAACTAGGCAGCGCGCGCTGCCTAGTTACCCGCAGTTTACCTTGGAGACCAGGCTGCTCCCGCTTCCAGCAGGCTGGCAGCGGGAGCAGGACATCGTGGAAACGATATTTAAATCGTTTCCATGATGTCACTGGTCAATTGATCGCTGGTGAGTCTGTCTGTGTGACAGCTCACCAGCGATCAGCCGTCAATGTCGTCAGCGATCATCTCGCTGACGACATTGACGCGTGTGACACCCCCTTAACATAGTTGAATAGCTACAGGAGTGAGTGCTCTGCTCTTAAGCTTACAATGTATAAGGAAATGGGGGGCACCATAATGCAATCATATGCCGATACCCCTGGTGAACATTAAGAGACTGTGGTTATACACTGAATGTGCTGCTGGACACAGCTTCTTTTCATACTTGCCTATGAAGACTTTAGCTTCTAATAAGTAGGTGCCAAATAGGATCAGAGAGGATTATGGTAAAAGAGCTTGTCATCAAATTAGATGAATGGAGATGGTGTGTAGCTTGAATACACCTTGACTTGTAAAATCATACAGGGTGTAGTTTGACTCAAAATTCAAGAAAGAGTGGCAGAGTCCTTGTGACACCAAGCTCAAATGACCATATTTTTGGTCTGAGTGCGGTTTGTTTAAAAAATACAAAACCTGCCAGCACTCAGACCAATGTCATGTAATTGGGCTGTTCTGATTTGTTTCTTTTCATGAACTGAATCTGCTTGTAAAAAATGACAGCATGCAATAATTTATGCTAAATGTTGGCTGAGAATTGTCTAAGTCAATAGGTAAAAAAAAATAATTTATATAGAATCCCGTTTTTACAGCTAGGTTACAATTAACATTTGGTCTTGTAAAGATTATTCACTGTTAGATGTATAAAAGCTCTCCGAGGCCGTAATTGAGTGCTCGTACCTCGCGCTGATATTATTCTTCAGCGGGACCTCCGATGCAGCAGAGGTGAATGTGCTTCGTGGGACTTGGCTGTGGATTATCATCGGAGGGTATGTTTAGAGTTAAAGAGAATCTGTCAGGTGATTTTTGTGTACCATACTAACACGTCACTATCCTGAAATAGGGCTTGGGTAGCCGTTTTAGGATATATAACTTTAATTCCTATATGTGGCCGCATTATGTTGCTATAAGCTTTTGAAATTGTATAGTCTGGTGCTGACTAGTCAGTAATATGTAAATGTCTCGTGCATATTCCCCTGCCTGCCTTTCTGTGCAGAGTCAGTGATTGGTCAGGACTATCTGTATCAACTTCAAAGTGAAAATAAACTTGTAGCTGTGACTCCTCCTCAGCACCTCACTGTTAGTGTAATTGGCATTATTGTACCAGATCTGGTCAGCGTCATGTTATATACTGGGAGCTGAAGGAATGAGCAGCACAGCATGAGACTGTAAAACCAGGTCTTATTCTTTCACCTCCCCGTGTCCATCTGTAAAGATCACACTGCTTTTATACCCTAGGAGGTATGTAACATTACACTGACCAGATCTGGTACAATAATGTCAGCCTAAGTGTAATTATCTATGTGCCGACGCTGCAGATTTACCGCGTTTTTTTGCAGCAATTTTCCCACATTTTTTCGGCATATTTTTGACAATTCCGCAGTACAGCACCTTCCCTGCAAAGTTTATGGAAAATGAGAAGTGTTGTGCCCATGTTGCAAATTGTTCCGCAGAAATGCTGCATGTAAATTCTTTGGCATATTTTGCCCATAGAGCTCAATGTTGGCTCTAAACTATACAGCAGATACGCAGCACTATTCACACATTGACTAGATTGTAAGCTTGCGAGCAGGATCCTCACTCCTCATGGTTTTTGAATTTTTGTTACTCTGTATTGTCTTATTGTCTGTACATGTCCCTCCGAATTGTAAAATGCTGCGCAATATGTTGGCGCCATATAAATAAAATTATTATTATTAGCTACTTTTATAGCGCACTGATTACATGGGGCTCTGCTGTATTTTTGGTCACCAGCACAGGTACAGTAGGCAGGTTGGGGCTGCAACTCACTCCCAGCTGCGTAGTGTTACCTGGCAGGTAATTAAAAATTCAGGGGAGCTCTTTTTTTTTTTCTTTCTCTATTTCTTGAAATAATGAAAAAAAAAAAAGATGTGGGGTCTTTTCCATATTTTTGGTTGGTAGCCAGATAAAATTAAGTAGCTGGGGGCTGGATTCCTCAGTGTGGGGGAGGCACAAATGTTCTGGGCACCCCATACTGCGAATTGAAGCCAGCAGCTGTTACAGAATGTGGCGCATTCATCGAAGCGCCATTTTCTGGAGCTGTACCAGACTCTTCCATCTGTTCTGTGGGGTTGGCAGACTGGGTAATAATGGGTTAATGCCAGCTACCTACTACCAGCTGGAACTAAGCCCAAGGTTCATAATGTTGGGCCAATGTTAGACTAGGCCATTATGAATCTCTAAGTAAATAGTAAATAAAACACCACACTGTGAAAAATCTATTATTTTTAAAAAGAAGACAACTGCAAACCTTTTTGCTATCTTTATTACTCCCAAGAAAAACTTTGACTATAATCCTCTGCAGCATCTGATCACGGCAGAACCCAAAACTGACTGAGTTTGGTAACATCACAATCTGGTTCATCTGAGGTCAGCTAGAGCGTCATGGCTGAGCTCTACCCTCAGATGAACTTTCCCGCATAACCCTGCTCACAGCGGCACCTGAAACATTTTAGTTTGGGCCTCCCCATGCTGAGAATTCCAGCCCAAGCTGTCTAGTTTTACCTGGCTGGCAAAATTTTTTTTCAAGAAATAATGTGTGTTTGTGTATTACATATTCACTTAACATATTGGTAATGGGCCAGTATCATAGATACCTGGACATTAGCAATTTTTGCCTAATGCGAGCAGTCAATACTCAGATGTTAATTAACTCCTGTCACCTTGATGCCACCACCCCAGGGCATTGGGAAGAACCAGGTACAACGCCAGGAATTGGCAATTCTAAAGGAAGTGCAAATGTCTGAGGCGGCTGTGTTACTATTCTGTATCCTGGGGGCCGAATAACTATGGGCCTCACCATGCTGAGGATACCAGCCCCCGCCTGCTTGATTTTACTTTGTCTGGCAATCAAAAATAGGGCGAAGCCCACACTTATTGAAAAAAAAATAAAAATATTTCAATAATTTTAAAAAATAATGAGCTCCTCTGTATTTTTGATTTCCAGTCAATGCATTTTTTTCCATTAAGTATTATTATTTTTTTAACAAACCTGTGTCAACAGGTTGTTTGCCATACACTAATGTATATGGCAACCAAGCGTAGGCAGCGGCACAGATTGTGGAGGCGCAGTCAATCACAGGCACTGTCACAGAGTTTCTGTGATTAGCCATGGAAGTTCAGTGCAGTGAATATTCTCGAAGCTTAAACCCTTCATGACCCGGGAATTTTTCGTTTTTCATTTTCGTTTTTTGCTTCCCTGCTTCCAAGAGCCATAACCTTTTTATTTTTCTGTCAATATAGACATATGACGGCTTGTTTTTTGCGGGACGAGTTGTCATATGCAATAATTTATTTTTCCATATAGTGTACAGGGAAATTGCAAAAAAATTCTAAATGTAGTGAAATTGCAAAAAAAGTGCAATGACACGTTTGTTTTTTGGATATTTTAGTCGCCATGTTCACTATATGGTAAGACCGACGTGACTGGGTGATGCTTCACTTCGGTACGAGTTTGTAGACACCCAACATGTATACCTTTATTGGTATCTAGGTGGTGAAAAAAAATTCAGAAGTTTGGAAAAAAAAAAAAAACGGACTTTTTGCGCCATGTTCTGCGACCCGTAGCATCCTCATTTTTCGGGATATGGGGCTGTGTGATGGCTTATTTTTTGTGTCTTGAGCTAACTTTTCTAATGATACCATTTTTGGGGGGATCCGCAGTTTTGATTGACCGTTATTGCATTTTATAGCAATAACGCGGCGACCAAATAAACAGAATTTTAGCGTTTGGACCATTTTTTCCGTTACAGAGTTTACGGCGCTCATTAACATATTAAATAGGATGATAAATAGAGCGATTCTGAACACGGCGATACCAAAAGTGTATTTTTTTATTTATTTTTTTATACTTTTGTTCAGTAATCAAAAAAGAGTCCGTTCACTGGGCACTGCTAAGTTAGGAGAAGTGCTTATTTTTCATCATATGGGTATATGCGAGGTGGGGCATTGCTGACCGCCTCTGGGTGCCAGCTATATATCACATCAATAATAGCATAAAAAGATAGCGGCACTCACCGGGCTTGTTTCAAAGGTGCTTTATTTGGGTACCCTCATTCCAGGGTCCCACTCAGAAGGGAGGGGGTGCAGAGACAGCAGAGATGACGGATCTCCGTTTCGGGGCTCCTACCCCTTCCACGGACCGCAGAGATGACGGATCTCCGTTTCGGGGCTCCTACCCCTTCCACGGACCTCAATGAGACATTCTATTGTGGTAGAAAAGCGGCACTCACGGATCTTGTTTCCATAGTCTATTTATTTATCCATCTGTAAGGATACATCCACCTGCGAGAGCCCGTAGAAGAGGAATTGTCCTCGAAACGGATACCGTTGCTTGTGCTTCCCCTCCCTGCACCCCCCCAGGTGGATGTATCCTTAAAGATGGATAAATAAATAGACTATGGAAACAAGTGAGTGCCGCTTTTCTACCACAATAATTTTGCATGTTGAACTTTATAAGCTGGAGCACCAGGACTACAACCACCATCATTCAGCGGAAGGGACAGCTGCAGCCATTACAGGTCAGTGCCCTTCTCATTCTCCTGTTTATTTAACAATTCATTCTTATTTTTACACTGCCCCTTTAACAGGCACCTTGCTGCACAGTCCGATCACTTCTGGGAGATGCAGATGAGTTGCAGCTCATCTGTATCTTCCAGAATCGCGGACCTGCTGTGGTTGGCAGCGCCTGCCAACCACAGCAGGAAACTGCGTTGTGACAGCATCCAGGGTCTAGCCAGGAGCCCGGGCTGTCACGTGAGCACCGGAGATCCCGTGATACTATCGCGGGATCTCCGGAGCAGGCGGGGAACAGCGCGTTCCCCGCCACAGCCGCCTTGGATCCCGCTGTCAGTGATTGACAGCGGGATCCAAGGGGTTAACAACGCCGATCAGATCCGATCGGTGCTGTTACCCTGACATCTCAGCTGATGAGATCAGCTGAGATGTCGGGGCTTTGATGTGAGCTCTGCGCCGGAGTTCACATCAAACACCCCTTACCGGCCCATGACGTCCTCCTACGTCATAGGTCGGGAAGGGGTTAATGAGCGGCCCCGAAAGCAAGTAGCAGATGACTGGTGAGTTCTATCTATCTACCTTCTGATGAGACCCACATGCTCAGTAGGCATACCGGATCCAGATTTACCGGATTCAGCGCCCATTGACTTCCACTATTATTGATTTCAGATTATACTGAGAAACAAAATAATAATTTGTAGTTGTAATACCTTTTAATGGCTAACAAAAATAAAATAAGTGATGTTACAAGGCAAGCTCTCGAGACTTCTCAGGTCCCTTGATTGGGCATGGTATGATTAAAATATTTAAAGGAACACAAGTATATATGCGCACAACCAGAGCAGATGCCAGTCAAAATAAATGGGCATTTAAATAAACAGCCTGGGGAGGATCCTTAATCAGCCAGGCTTAGTGATGTGAAAGTTTTTATGACCCTAATTTATATGTAAACCTGGTGTCTTCACGGGAATAGACATGATTACTTACCGGTAATTGTGTTTTATGGAGTCCACGACAGCACCCACATGAGAGAGGGGATCCGCCCACCAGGACAGGAAACCTACAGATAAAAAGGGGCGGTCCCCTCGCTCCCTCAGTTTGTTTACAGAGTATGAGGGGAACCGCAGAGTTAAGAGAAGCATAACACATCCCATAATAAACAGTACAAGTATAAACCCAAGAAACCCCGGGCAATGCCCATGGAGCAAAATACACACACACCAAAACAACGTGACAAGGGAGGGAAGTGAGTGGGTGCTGTCGTGGACTCCATAAAACACAATTACCGGTAAGTAATCATGTCTTTTCTTCTCGCCACGACAGCACCCACATGAGAGAATTGCAGAGAGCAAGACTAGGGAGGGACAACAGTGCTGAGGACAGATCTCCCGAAAGCCAAGTCAGAGTCAGAAGACAACTGCAAACGATAGTGGGAATAAAAGGTAGAAGGGGATGACCAAGTGGCAGCCTTACAAATAGCTTCAATGGAGACCGCAGCGCGCTCGGCCCGTGAAGAAGCCATAGCCCTAGCAGAATGCGCACGCACACCCTCCGGAGGACTGCGTCCCGTCACCGAGTAGGCCAAGCAGATGGCATCCCGGATCCATCTAGACAACGTGCTCTTAGTAACAGCAAACCCCGACGATGACCTGGAAGGACACAAACAGAGCCCTACTCTGCCGATAGGTGCTAGTCCTATCAAGGTAGTGTAAGACTAATCTCCTAACATCTAGCGTATGAAACCGCTGTTCCTCTGGAGAACCCGGAGTAGGAAAAAAGGAAGGGAGGAAAATCTCCTGACTCCTATGAAACCGGGAAGCGACCTTAGGGAGGTAGGAAGGATCCGGTTTCAAGACCAGCCTATCTGGCAATACGGACAGAAAGGGAGGATCAATAGACAAAGCCTGGAGATCACCCACCCGCCTAGCAGAAGTAAGGGCCACCAGTAATGCCGTCTTGAGAGACAGGGACCTAAGGGAGGCTGCCTCGAGAGGTTCAAAGGGGGGCCCCATTAGGGCGTCAAGGACCAGATCCAAATCCCACGGGGCCACCCGAGCAATATGAACCGGGGTGCTACGCTCACAAGCTACTATAAACCGAGAGACCCATCTGTCACCCGCCACATCTGAACCATACAACGCCCCCAAGGCCGAAACATGGACCTTAAGGGTGTTGACTGAAAGCCCCAACTCTCGACCTTTCTGAAGAAACTCCAGAATAGAAGGGATGGGAACAAGTGGAGTAAAAGGAGCAGTATGGAACTGAAGGAATTTCCGCCAGACCCTAGCATAAATCCGTGTCGTAACCTCCTTCCTACTCAAGAGAAGGGTGGAAATAAGCTGCTCTGAAAACCCACGCAATCTTAACAGGCTCCTTTCAAGTTCCAAGCTGTCAAGTGGAGCCCCTTCACCTGAGGGTGATGGCAAGGACCTTAAGAGAGCAGGCCTGGAACAGAAGGAAGCAGCCACGGGTCGGACACTGACATGGCTCTGAGCCAGGAAAACCACGGCCTCTTGGGCCAAAATGGGGCAATGAGAATCACCCTCGCCCCCTCGTCCCTGATCTTCCGGATGACTACTGGAAGCAAGTTCATGGGAGGAAATGCATAGGCCAGCCGAAAGGCCCAAGGGAACTGGAGGGAATCCAACAACTCCGGCTCGTCCGTGAAATCCAGGGAGGCAAACCGGCTGACTTGCCTGTTGGCCCTGGTTGCAAACAAATCTATGTCCGGAAGACCCCACAAGGCAACTATCTTCCGGAAGATCCGACGGCAGAGGGCCCACTCGCCCTGATGGAGGGTATGGCGACTCAGAAAGTCCGCTGTTGAGTTGTCGACACCCCGTATATGGAGGGCCGAAAGGGACAACAGGTTGGCCTCTGCCAGGTTGAGGATAGCCACCGCAGTAGACAGCAGCGTCCGGGATCGAGTACCTCCCTGCTTGTTGATATATGCCACTGACGTGGTGTTGTCCGACAAGATCCGAACGTGCGAACCCCGCAGCTGTGGAAGAAAATGACGGAGAGCAAGGTGGATAGCTTTTAACTCCCGTAAGTTGGAAGAATCGGAAGATTCCTCCACCGACCAATGACCCTGAGCTAAACTGGCCCCCAGGTGAGCCCCCCACCCGTCCGGACTGGCATCAGTCAGAAGGATCTGAGAAGGCCGAACTACCCAGGGAACCCCCCTGGAAAGGTGAAGCGGGTCCACCCACCAGGCAAGAGACTCCACAGCGTCCGGAGGCAAGGTAAGACGACCCTGAAGCCGACCCTGCAAGGCAACCTCCGCCAGCAAAACCGCCTGTTGCAATGGCCGCGTATGAAACTGCGCCCACTGAACTGCCGGGATGCAAGACGAAAGGGAACCCAACAGGGACATGGCCTCCCGTAATGACAGGGAAGGGTGAGCAATAACCTGGCTGACCCTAGCCCTGATATGAGATATCTTGTCATCTGGAAGGAGGCAGAGCTGACTTACAGAGTCCAGAAGGAGACCCAGAAAAGATTGATGAGTCACGGGAGTTAGTCTGGACTTCCCCCAGTTGATGATCCAGCCCAAGTCCTGCAAAGATGAGATGACATGAATCACACGGGACTGACACTGTTCGAAAGAGTTACCCACTATCAAAAAGTCATCCAAATACGGCACAATGAGCGTGTCCTGGTGCCGCAAAAAAGCCATCACCTCGGACATTAGTTTGGTGAAGACACGAGGAGCCGTTGAAAGACCAAAAGGCATTGCTGTAAATTGGAAATGTCGAGTCCGTCCCTCCCAGACGACTGCCACCCGCAGAAAACTGCTGGTAATCGACGTGGATGGCGACATGATAATAAGCATCCTTGAGGTCCAGGACCGCCATGAAACATCTAGGGAATAACAATTTGATCGTGGAATTAATAGATTCCATTTTGAAGGACCGGACCGCCAGGAAGGAATTTAATTTCTTTAAATTAATAATGGTCCGAAAGGAACCATCTGGCTTAGACACCAGGAACAAGAGGGAGTAAAACCCCTTTCCTTCCTGGCCTACCGGAACCTCAACAAGAACATGTTTGGACAACAGGGATTGAATTTCCAGGACCAGGGCACGCTGATGATGCGACGGAGGGGAGGTAAGGACAAACGAATCTGGAGGAGAACGGGCAAAGTCCAGAGTAAGACCGGAGGCAATCAACCTCAGAATCCAGGGACTAGAGGAGATAACAGCCCAACGATCATAAAAAACCGACAACCTACCCCCCCCTGGGAGATCCGACCTAACGGTACTTTTTTCCAGGTTTGAAGGAGGAGGACCCCCCAAACAGGGCACCCCGTTGTTTACCCTCCTTGGGTTCCCAACGGTCCCGGTTCTCCCTATACGACCTCTTCTGGCCGAACGGACGTCTCCTGAAGGCTCTCCTATAAGATGGAACAGGCGGGTTAGGGAACCCCCTCTTACGGTCAGCTGCCTTAGCCAGAATATCATCCAAGTCAGGACCGAAGAGGTACTCACCACGGAAGGGGAGCGTACACAACTTGGACTTGGATTGAGAATCGCCCTTCCACCCTTTAAGCCACAGGGCCCGACGAGCCGAGTTGGTCAGGCCTGCAGACCGAGCTGCCAGGCGCAAAGAATCAGCAGACACATCCGCCAAATAAGCCGAGGCCCCACGAATCAATGGAAGAGATGACAGCAACTGGTCCCTGGGAACCCCTGACCTAATCTGATCCTCAAGCTGATCTACCCAGACCAACAGGGATCTGGCAGTACATGTAGCCGAAATAGCGGGTTTAAAGGCCCCTGTGCTAGACTCCCAAGAGCGTTTAAGCAACATCTCGGCTTTCCGGTCCAGCGGATCGGCCAGCAACCCTGCATCCTCTACCGGGAGGGTGGAACGCTTAGACGTGGAGGCCACCGCAGCATCCACCTTCGGGACCTTGGACCATGTAGCTAAGTCCTCATCATCGAAGGGATATCTCCGCTTGGAAGAAGAAGGAAGAGCCCCACGTCTGTCCTGCTTATCCCACTCCCGATACACCAGATCTTTGAGAGCCGCCACCACAGGGATAGCTCGTCTCTTCTTCTCCGAGAGGCCGGTGAACATGATATCCTGTGTCGAACGAGACTCCCGAGAATCAGGCACTTCCATAGTGTGGCGGATAGACTTGACAAGGTTATCCACACTGTCCAGGGGGAAACAGGACTTTCCCTCATCATCCGATGAGGAAGAAGAAGCAGGAGAGGCCGATGGGGACCTGAAGACACCCTGAGACCTAACCGGGCTGCCCTCCGGAGAGGACACACCAGGGGACACAGGCTTCCTAGCCCTGGAGGAACCCGGCCGAGAAAGAGCCACCTCACTGAAGGACAACAATTCCTCCCGGATCATAGAGCGAATGTCCGCCGTTTTAACAGAGGACTCCTCCTGCAAGGTCTGATTTATACAGGCTTGACACAGACGCTTCACATATGCCTCAGGAAGGGGCTGTGTACACAAAGCGCATTCTTTATGCTTCAGTTTTTTGCCCTTCTTAGCCTAAGAAAAAATAGAAAGGGAGGAGATCAGCAGAGGTGTAGAGAACACACACACCCCGTGAGCTGTGCATACTGACCGGGTCAGGAGGTGTAGGACCAGCCTGTGATGGTTGACCAGTCTTATTCCGGTCACTTCGGTCAGCAGACCCAGCCTCCTTGCTGCGCCCACTGCCACCACGAGTTTTGCTGGATGGCTGTAAGTCAGCGTCAGGCTGCTGCAGCCCCCCTGCCCCAGGAGACGACATCACAGGGATCAGAACACCATCGGCGCTGCTGCCGCACTGTCTATTATCACCCGTGCTGGGGCCACCTCCCCGGCCGCCCGGAAGCAACCGCACTACTTCCGGGTTAGGAGCGCTTCAAGCTACTGCGCAGGCGCCGGCGCGGCCCGGAAGCCGGCGCAGTGATCCGAAGGCGACCGCCGCGGCCACAGACTTCCCACACTCCCCAGAGAGAGCCCGGACCCCACCTCGCCGACATCCCGCCCTACCACCGGGAGACACGGACCCGCCCACCACTGGGCACGGCCCCCATCCCCCGCGAAATGGCGGCAAAACATCCGCGCCACAGAGCCATAGCCCCCCCCAGGAAGCGAAGGCGCTGCTACCGCAGGAGACACCCAAAAGGCCTGTCACATACATACCTCTGGGCCCCCTGGCTGCCCCTGGTCACCGTGGATGAATGCAGCTTGCCCATACTGCACCGCGCTCCCACGAGTCAGGGTGGATACCCAACGCTGACAACGTGACATCCTAGTCAGCCGAGGGGAGAACCGGAAACCGGACTTCCCGACGCTGCTTCTGGAGTTCCAGGCCCTGCCGTTCTCAAAGATACCGCACAGAGGCTGATTGAACCCAGGTAAGCCTTTTTGCTGCAGGTTCCCATCAGGACAGGAAACCAAACTGAGGGAGCGAGGGGGACCGCCCCTTTTTATCTGTAGGTTTCCTGTCCTGGTGGGTGGATCCCCTCTCTCATGTGGGTGCTGTCGTGGCGAGAAGAAAAAAACTTGTTTTCTGAGGTATGCAGGGGGACATATGTGGATATAAAGGAGATACAGGAAAACCAATCACATCATGTTAAAGGGAACCTGTACTAGTTTGTGCCTCCCCAGCTATCACTGTCTGTAGCTGCATCTTGATAATCCCAGTCTAATCATCCCTGTCTGAGCTCACAGTGTAATGTGAAAGGTGAAAAAAAGCATTTATACACTTACATTTTCTCATGTAAATGAGGTACAGTTTACATCTTGGAGACTGTAGTCTATCTGGCAGGTTGATAGTTAACATTTCAGCCTATTGTTAGAACATGCTGGGAGACATGATGTGATGTCACAATCATGTGACTATAATGGGTGGAGCTAAGTCCCAATAGGACATAAGTTTGCTTAGCTCTGCCCACTATGATTACATTATCTTTACATCACACAGGTCCTTTAGCCATGCAAGTTAACAGTGAGTTAACTATTATCCTGCCAGACAGTCTCCCTCCTCCAAGGTGTAGACAGAAATGTAAGTGTATAAGTGCTTTTTTCACCTTTCACATTACACTATGAGCTCAGACAGGGATGATTAGAATACTATTATAAAGCTACAGGTACAGACAGTGATAACTGGGAGGACATAAACTGTCTGACAGGTTCCCTTTAAAGGTGGTGGGCAGGGTTTAAAACCCCCAAAATTGGGATCGGTGCACTGTAAGATACTGATATCTATTTAATAACACCAAGTTTGTATTATACAATTTTCCAGTATCCTTTATGAATATATGGTTTGGAGGGTCCCGCGCTCACTTTCACCTACTTATATCTCAATGAGACGTTCAAAGTTTTCTTTAAAAAGAATTTATTACATCTATGTATTTAAGAACAAATAAAATTGTCAATAAAATGTCAATAAATTAAAACTGATGTGTGAACAGTTTGTCTCAACCGGTTTTCCGTTCTGGGGTGGCTTTCATCCCTTCTTCCACTTTGAAACCTTGATATTCTGTCCCTGTGAATTATTGGGGGTTATTAGTGTTTATTGTGGACCTCTATTTATCTTTATATCTCTTATATAAGGATTTGCTTACCTCTACCCTTCAGTTAAGGTGCTTGCTTGTCTTGCAGTCCCTTCTTCTGGGTTTTTTTGTTTAACCTGTAGGGTTTTTCATAGATTTTTTTGTCAGTAGCTTGTATTAATTTTCATATTTTCAATATTAATCTATGTTATGTTTCACCTTATCTGACGTTGTGTTGGGGTTGTGCCTCTATTTGGTTTCCTCCTCTGTAGTTAGATACCTAGGGCATATGTTCATTTTCATTAACCCTTATATTATACCTTTATAGGTTTCACAGGATGATATGTCTCTAGATCACTTACAAACAGTCTTTCATCTACCCACTTCGTCTTCTGCTGGTTATAGTTTTGGTCTCTTTTTATTGAACTGTGTTAACTAATGTACAACAAAGAAAAACAGGCAATTAAACCACAATTGTTCCTTATCTTCACTTCCTCTAACTAGTAGGCTATCTCTTGTTAATGCAAGAGTTTCATGTGCACAAGCACAATCAACACATTATACTAATCCCTTATTGCTTTAAATAACACCTTGATATCTGCACAATGTGTTAAGCTGGGTAATGTGTTAAGCTGGGTACTTACAGTACTGACTCTGGTATGCAAATTCCCCTGCTCTGTGTTCTCCTCCACACTGCCGCGCGTCCACTTCTGACTCGCCGGCTCCTTGTTGTTATGGAGCAGTGGTGAGGCTGCTGTGACTCGGCTGTTAGCTGTCTTTGGCGTGTCGTGAGCGGCAGCGTGCGAGCACCGTGGCCGGCGGTGCCGCGCGCGCCCTCCTCTCGCTTCCTTGTACGTCACACCTCACGTCTCGTTGGCGTCAGCGTTAGGGGCGGAGTCGTGTTCTAATCGCTAGCGCTAGCAAGATTGGCTGGCAGGGCTGTCAATTCCGACGCGTTTCGTAAGAGGGCGTCTTACTTCATCAGGGTAAAGTCATACCCACTAACAACAGGGTGGTCAATAAACGCGGAACCCCCTAGAGGTCTCTTGCAGCATAACTTAAGGCGTCAGAAACAGACACCTCCTAGCCAGCTCCAGTGTCTCCCCTACCCCTTATCCTTTATGAATAAGCATAACTGTTCAATAAATCGAAAATAACATTTGCTTATTAAAAAATGAACTTTTACAAATACATATTTTACTATGTCAATTATTTTAGCTGAGAATTTTTTTTTTTTTTACAAACCAACATATTGGGAAATCTGCCACAGATGGGTGTCTCCATACTTGGTACTCTGAACAAGCAAGGAAGCGTCTATTAAAGATCATAAACAACATCTGCTACATATTAACTTTATGTAATGGTTTTCATTTGTTATCTTAAAGGGATTGTCATAACCTATTTTTGTTTCCAAATCTTTTGCAATGGTTGAAAATAAATGGTGTAATTCAATTAGAAGTCCCTTACCTTATTTTGCATGATATATGTGGCACAGTCTTACTTACTGTTTTTTTTATATATCACAAAGCAGAATCTCCTATGTGATGGATTACACTGCGATTCATGTATTTATATGTGATGTATACTCGGAAGTCGCAGTGTATTCTATAGAATATCTAAATAGCAGTCTTGCTGTATCCTACTTGACGTATACAGTGAGACTGTTTGGTCATCAGTGTATGTCACAGAAGATGCACAAGGGGTAACAATGTTTTGACCGTTTGATTTTTAGGCTCCATGTCTCACCATCCACTACAGCTCTGAGAGTGAGACTATCTTCTTTTTATAGACAATCATCTTGGCTATCTCGTACATAAATTTCACTAGCAATTCTTTAGCCTATGATTAGTGATGTAGATACTTGTCATATTTTTCTTCCTGTATACTACAAATTACAACTTGTTCTCACATTGCCTAATGGTACCTTTACATGCCGCAACAGGATGGTGGCAACAACCGAGTACATGAGAGAAATGTATCTTGCACCGCCAAATCAACCTGAGGTAGCGGCGTGTGAAGACGGTTGTTGCCACCCGCCACTTGAGGCACCTGTTTCAGAGCAGTGCCCTAAAACAGGTGGATGTCAAGGCGATGGTTGCCGATGGTTGCGGCCTGTATCGGCGTGTAAATACGGTAGGGTAAGGTTTATTCGTCACCTAGATAACTCCCCGGGGCGTGACACAGGCTCCGTGAAACCACCCCCCTTCAGCGATTATTGGAGGAAGCTCCTGCGTTACGATTGGTAGTCGCTGCATAGGGAGGCATATTTAAGGAGCTGACCAGTCACACTACACAATTGCTCGAGCGTCATGTATTAGTCAGCCTCCTGCGCTGCCTGGCCAATCATGATGCTATTGCTTTGTCCTATCAGCGTACGAACGTCTCGTAATCCACAATTGTGGCACGCCTATGTGTTGTCCATGCTGCACCAGGACCACCCATATTACCTTGTTATTGCGGCGTGTAAATGTAGTAAGGTAAGCTACAGAAGGTAACTTGTGGCACCCGGCGGTATATCCAGAGATAGATGTAACCTACCATAGCGCACCTTGTTGCGGCGTGTAAAGGTGGTGCGATTATAGTTTGCAACCGTTTGTGCGTGCTCGTGAAGCACCCGGTTGTTGCCACCATCCTGTTGCGGCGTGTAAAGGTACCAAAATAGTTCACTGGGTTTTTAGTAGTGATGAGCGGCTAGTAAGATATTCAGGGATGGATAGATCTTCAACGAGTAACAAATCCAATGCAAGTCAATGGGGAACTCACTAGGATCCGAATGCTGAAACTTTTCAATGTGTTAGGTTAGAGCTATCCGAATCTGAATATCTTACTACTCGCTCATCACTATTATGGTACCTTTACACGCCGCCACAGAGGGTAGCAACAGGTAGGCACCGCACGTGCACGTTTTCAACGGTTGCTAACGGTACCTGATGCCGCATATACACGCCGCCACAAGGTGCTCCATCTGTGCAGCACCTTCCCTCATTTACACGCCGCTACCACAAGGGAATATGGGCGGACATATTGTGCGGCGTAAGTACATAGGCGTGCCAGAGTTGTATATTACGCGACGCTCGTACGGTGATTGGACAATGCAATAGCATCATGATTGGCCAGCCAGCGCAGGAAGGCTGGCTAATGCATGACGCTATTGCAAATGTGTAGTGTGACTGGTCAGCTAGTTAAATATGGTGCCCTGTGCAGGAACAACCAATCGTAACGCAGGAGCTTCCACCAATGATCGCTGATGGGGCGTGGTATCCATGCCGCCGTGGCACGCCCCAGGGATTAAGCTGGGCCACGCAAATACCTTCCTGTGCCCCGATTACACGCTGCCACCATAGGGATTATGCCTGCTTGTTTTTGAGCACGGCTGAAACACAAGTATCCAAAGACACAGGAAGGAACTCCCTGAATTACACGCCTCCACTTCGCGGTGTTTTCAAGGTATCAGGTACAATTGTGTCCGATACCTGGCAGTTTCTACCTTTCGGTGGCAGCGTGTAAAGGTACCATGAGGTTGATTCCCAATCAAAAGGTCGCTGGTTTGAATCGAGGAGCAGTCATGAAGAAGCTTTCCCCAAGAAAAGAGAAACAGCATCTTCCAGCACACTATTAGTAGTCTCTCGACCAAGAAAATTGACAAACTGCATCATGTGAGTGCCATTGCAGTTGGGAGAATATGAAATGAAGTAAGTCCATCCATTGAAAAGCCAAGAGGTGGACACTCAGGCAAAATATCAGCATCAACAAGTCTGATCTTCACAAGGTCTGCCAGTTCTGGCAGTAGAGTTGGCTCATATGCTTTGTAATAGTAAGATCACAAACAGCCATACAAGCACTGTGCAACACGTTACACGAATCTGGAATGGTGGCCCAACAAACTGCATTTTGCTTTATAGTAATGAGATCACTGTCATAAATGCACTGTTACACAAATCTGCAATCGTGGCCCAAAGAAAGGTGAAGAAGCATGAACTTCAATATCATCATAAGAAGCGCTTGTTCAAGTTTGCAATGGAGTATGAAAATTTGACAGTAGCAGATCAGAAACGAGTGATTTGGTGTCATGAGCTGAAAGTCAACAGACTAGACTCTGACGGGAACCAATAGGTCTGGAAGAAACAATTTAAAAAGGGGCTAACATATCGAGAAATTGAAGGAACTGTCAAGTTCAGTGGAGGAAGCCTGATGATATGGGGTTGTTTTATTGACCGATGCACATAGACACGAGGCACTGAGAACGAGGATTTATAATCAAGTGTAATTTTCACCTGATGAACGGGCGGCTGCCTGTTTACATTTCAAAATATTATTGTGAAAAGTGTTCCTAAGGGTATGTGTCCACAGGAAGGTTTTGCTGCGTTTGAGATCAGGTTTTGCCTTGGTTTTATGTAAATCTATGCTAATCTAATTCTGAGTTTTTGGTTTCCATCAAAACCTATGTGATCACGAAAAAGCTCTCTCACACACACGTTTTTTTTTTCTCTACAGAAAATGGAAATACCACAAGTGTTTCCACTTTAGCAAAAGTGCGACAAAGAATTGACATGCTCATTCTTTGTAAAACACAGCAAAACCCGAGGTGTTTCCACTTTCTTCACCAAACAAAAACCAATGTGTTGGGACAGCTAATCCTAGAATCATAGGTTTTGCTGGAAAACAAAAGTGCAGCAACTCCTGTGGTGTTTACACTGTCTCCAGAGAACAAAAACCAATGTGTGTGAAAGCTTTTCCCTAATAACATAGGTTTTGCTGGAAACCAAAAACTCAGGATTAGATTAGCATAGATTTACATAAAACCAAGGCAAAACCTGATCTCAAACGCAGCAAAACCTTCCTGTGGGCACACACCCTAAGTTTGCTTGTTCACGATAATTCACTTGCATCTTATAAAAGGCAAAATTCATTTAGAGGCGTATGATGCATTTTATATCTAGGCCCTGGTTGGTGACATTTCTGGCAGAGCTGGGGTGGGACGAGGCCAAGTCCACTCACCAAACTCATCTTAAATCATGCACATAAAGTGGCCTCGTCCCACCCCAGCTCTGTCCACTTTTCAGAAAGTGGAGCTGCCCAGAAATGGGGTATCAAAGTGACAAAAAAGTTGAGCCTTTTTAATCAGAATTCTTATGTAAACTACTTGATACTTTGGGGTCTGTAGGCCCCATCACACATAACAACGCACCAGCGATAAAGATATGCCGAGATCGCTTGTGCATCGTTTTTCACATCACTGGTAAGATGTCAAACGGGTATCTGGCCAGCGATGTCACCAACGACTTCAGCAAGGATCCAGAATTCTACTGAGGTCGTTGGGAATTGTCACTCCATAGCCTAGCATTGAGATCGTTGGTCATTGTCCCTTTCAAACACAACAATGTAGCGCTCCCAGCAGTAAAAATAACCCAGAGCAGTGTGTAACGATCTCACAGCAGGGGTCAGATCGTTGGTACGTGTCATACATAACGACATCGTTAGCGGAATCGTTATTACGGCACAAAATCTGTGACGTTACAACGATATCGTTAACGATCTCATTATGTGTGACAGGGGCTTTAGTAATACTCTTCAGCTTTACATTAGCTATACCTACCGTATATACTCGTGTATAAGCCGACCCGTGTATAAGCCGACCCCCTACTTTTGCCCCCAAAACCTGGGAAAACCTATTGACTCATGTATAAGCCGAGGGTGGACCCCAGCACAGGTATACAGCCCCCAGCAGTGCGGTATACAGCAGCCCCAGTGGTAGTATACAGCAGCAGCCCCAGAGGTGTATACAGCAGCCCCAGTGGTAGTATACAGCAGCCCCAGAGGTATATACAGCCCCAGTGGTAGTATACAGCAGCCCCAGAGGTATATACAGCCCCAGTGGTTAGTATACAGCAGCCCCAGTGGTAGTATACAGCAGCCCCAGTGGTAGTATACAGCAGCCCCAGAGGTAGTATACAGCAGCCCCAGAGGTATATACAGCCCCAGAGATATATACAGCAGCCCTAGTGGTGTATACAGCAGCCCTTAGGTAGTATACAGCAGCCCCAGTGGTGTATACAGCAGCAGTCCCAGGGTTGTATACAGCAGCAGCCCCAAAGCTGTATACAGCAGCAGCCCCAGGGCTGTATACAGCAGCAGCCCCAAAGCTGTATACAGCAGCAGCCCCAGGGCTGTATACAGCAGCAGCCCCGGAGGTATACAGGCCCCCCATCAAGCTCCAGGGCTACCCCCCTTGCGCGGCAGCCTGTAAAGTAAAATCATACTTATCAGTGTCCTGTCGCGCTGTCCCGCCGCTTGCCGACACACGATCCCGGGCTTCAATCCGCGTCTTCCGGCTTCCTGTGGTCGCGGGCAATGACGTCATTGCCTGCGACCACAGGAAAACGGAAGACGCGGAATGAAGCCCGGGATCGTGTGTCGGCAAGCGGCGGGACAGCGCGACAGGACACTGATAAGTATGATTTTACTTTACAGGCTGCCGCGCAAGGGGGGGGGGCCCTGGAGCTTGATGGGGGGGGCCTGTATACCTCCGGGGCTGCTGCTGTATATACTGTATACTCGCGTATAAGCCGAGGGGGGACTTTTCAGCCCAAATTTTGGGCTGAAAAACTCGGCTTATACGCGAGTATATACGGTAAATGAAAAGATTTATAGCAAACCAGCACCTTTCATTTGCTATGCTAAATCATCTCTGTTTTATGCAATTCTTTATTAGAATATATGATGAATACATATCTATTCTGTGCACATGACAGAGTCTTCTTATTCCCTTATCTATTTTTTTATATTAGTGAAGTGTGGAATTTCCTTATCTTTGAAAGAACATTTGTACTACTATTACATGCACTGTGAAAAACCAGCGGTGTCTCCTTCAGATCTCAGCTCTTTTGTCCATTGAGAGCTATTTTGTATCAATATTTAAGCAGATAACGGTAAATTCCACAAATTCCAAAGCGCTAAGTGGCTCTAAGTAGCCAATCTTACCAACAGAACACTAATATTTAAAGAGGTTTAACCCTTTACTACTTTTATGTCCCCAAAATGGTGGGAAATTAATTACCGTAATTCCCAATGGTCTGGCACTATTCTAATTAAAATACCTGTTTAGGCCATGTGCACAGTGAGATTATTTTTAGAACAATCCTCCTCTAAACCGCTTGGAAAACTCTGATTTGTCAAAAGGCTGCAAAAGATGTCTCCGTAACAAATATTTTCCAAACCACTTGAGGAAAACAAAAGCTTTAAGTACAAACTTTTCTGAGTGCTTTTCTCTTGAAAAAATGTAATTTTTAAATACCTCAAGAAAAACCTTTTATCAACTTAACCTGACACTTGTCCTATGAATAAATGTTGAATTTCTTTATTGAGTTGCACAAAACAAAACTTTTTGTTTAAAATTTAATGCAGCGCAACCATAATTATGTGTCACCTTCGCTCACTTATTATGGAGTAGTTAATTAGTCAAGAAGTTGGATCCCTGCTAATCATAAAGTCATGACATTTTAGCACTTTTATCATTATCACCTTGTGAGATGGGAAAAACTCTGACATTGTGAGACATATGTAGAAAACTACTTTTAACATGAATATGGTTGATTTTATAGTCAAAATATGAGTACCGTATATACTCGTGTATAAGCCGACCCGTGTATAAGCCGACCCCCCTACTTTTGCCCCCAAAACCTGGGAAAATCTATTGACTCGTGTATAAGCCGAGGGTGGACCCTAGCACAGTGGTAGTATACAGGGCCCCAGCAGTATATACAGCCCAATGGTAGTATACAGGCAGCCCAGTAGTATATACAGCCCCAGTGGTATATACAGCCCCAGTGGTAGTATATACAGCCCCAGTGGTATATACAGCCTCAGTGGTATTATACAGGGCCCCAGAGGTATATACAGCCCCAGTGGTAGTATATAGCAGCCCCAGTGGTAGTGTATAGCAGCCCCAGCAGTAGTATACAGCATCCCCAGTAATGCAGGGCCCCCCCAGCCTTGCTCCGGTCACCTGTAAAGCAAATTATACTTATCACTGTCCCGCTGTCTGCGCCCGCTCGCCGCTGCCGTCCGCGATCCTCCATGTTCATGCGTCTTCTTCCTGTTTCCTGTGTTCGGCGCCGGTAATGACGTCATTGCCAGCGACGAACACAGGAAACAGGAAGAAGACGCATGAAGATGGAGGATCGCGGACAGCAACGGCGAGCGGGCGCGGACAGCGGGACAGTGATAAGTATAATTTGCTTTACAGGTGACCGGAGCAAGGCTGGGGGGGCCCTGCATTACTGGGGATGCGGGGGCTGCTGTATACCGCTGTATATAGCAGCCCCCGCACTGACTCGCGTATAAGCCGAGGGGGGTACTTTTCAGCCCAATTTTTGGGCTGAAAAACTCGGCTTATACGCGAGTATATACGGTACATTTTATAATACATGGGGGAGTTTGAAGGAAATATGTATATTGTATAATCACAGCAGGCAGTAGGGTAACATTAATTCCATTCTGCTATCTTTACACAAAAGGCATAACTTCTCCTTACCTTTATTACAGAAACTGAGAACCAAGGGGGGTTTCCATGTGAAGGGTAACATTTGTCACACCTTTGTAAGCTTCAAAGTACTGACCAAATGGTCCCTGGTGGCAGGGCTTCACTTCTCTATCTACTAAAGGATGTGGGTGCATGGAAACAACAGGGCATTTAATATGCAATGTTTATATTGGTAAATTATCCATGGTCCAGTCACAGACCTGAGATTAGAATATAAAATTAGAGGCCATACTGGAAACCCAAACATAAAATCTAGATGGCACAAAAGAAAGTTGTTCGTATGTGAAGGTCAGCCAATGCTTATGTGATCCATATTTCAGCTCTTTTTCCTCCAAGGAAACAGAAGACTAACTTTAGACTAGAAGTTAGGTAATAATATGAATAGGTAATAGGAAAAATCATTAAAATAGGTAATGAATATGCAGTAATAGAACTGTAATTTTTATATTAAAACTTACAGCTTTAATAAGTTTGATCATTGTATGCTGTAAAGATTCCATAGCCTTACAAAGAGTGTGTGACCCTGTTGATTGTCAGACAGTAGTATATTTCTGGGACTCTTCACCCTGTTTGCTTGAATGATGGCAGTGTGTTGTTTAACTGGGGTGTGTGGACTGTGTCTGGGTGTGATTTATGCTCCCTTTATAACCTAGAAAAAAACTTGAGTGCTGGATTGAGTGAGAGGAGATAAATTAACCTTTGCAGGTGCACTCCACGACTTGTGCTGAGAAACGGGTACGTGACATGGAGCATAGATGTTAAATTCAGGCAAATGTTCTAAAGCATACCCCACAAATGTATACTGTAGTTGAAACTCCTCATCTTCAAGTTGTACATGCAACAATCATTATCATTAGTGATGGGTAAACCCGAACTGTAAAGTTCAGGGTCTGTACTGAACACTTAAGGGGATGTCACATGCGTCAATATCGCTGTCAATGTCGCTCGTACGTCACGGATTTTCAGTCGCTCGAGCGACATAAAAGTGACGCAGGAGCGACATTGAAGCGTGTGACCAAGCGATGCAACCAGCGACATGTCACTGATCGCCGATCGCAGGTTTCACTGCCAGACGTAAAACCTGTCGCTCATCGCTCAGTAGACCTTGTGCATCGCTGCGTGTGACACTAAACTCAGCGATTTATTTTCTATTTTGACAACGTACAAGCGACTAAATAAAATCGCTCGCAAGATGGCGACATCACCGCATCGCTGGGTCATATTGACGCGTGTGACATCTTACCTGTGATAATTCCACATCGCTCAGGCGATTAATAATTTGTGACGCATGAGTGATATTGCGGGCGACATTGACACGTGTGACAGGCCCTTTAGTGTTCAGTTACAGCTCTGGCTCGGGGATGGGCAGCTGTAAAAATAAAGACAATAGTTATTAAATAGCAGCACATACCGTATCCCACCGTCCTGCCACTTGTACTTCCACAGTACACACTGTCACAGAAAGTGGGCATCTGTGACTGGCTGTTGGAAAAATCTGGAAACTGCAGATTGTACTACATGCTAGACTGTATGGGCTGGTTTCAGGTTACTCTAGCAGCCAATCACAGATGCCCATTCTCTTTGACAGCATCTGTGATTGGCTGTTGGGACCCTCACCCACTGACTGACCTCATAGTACTGTAAAAATAAATAATTGAAAAAATGTTGCGTAGTGCTCTGCAGTATTTTTGATTATATGCTCAGATAAAGCAGACAGCTACAGGCTGCCACCCCCAGCTGCCTGTCCTTACCTTATTATCAGGTAACTGGAGGCTGGAATTCTCAGCATGGTAAGGCCCAAGCGTTCTGGGCCCCCCACACCAAAAATCGCAGTCTGCAGCCGCCTCTGAAAATAGCGCATTCTTTCATAGCTCTTCCAGTGGCCCTGGTGGAGGTTACATGCTGGGTTAAAAAGGGGTTATTGCCAGCTTTGTTATTGGCAGCTGGCACTAAGCCCGAAATTCACAGCATCAGGCCAATATTAGACTATGAATTTCTAGTAAACATAAAAAAAATAGACTTTTTTTTTTTAATTACAATAAAACACAAAAAACATCCCTGGTTGCCATCTTCATTAACCCAAAACCCTCCTACATTTTATGGGCAGTTTCCAGATTACTCCAACAGCCAATCACAGATGCCCATTCTCTGTGACAGCATCTGTGATGGGCTGTTGGGCCCCTCTGCAGTGAGTATCCAGTAAGATAATGAGCGGCCCCGGAAGTAGAGGTGGTGGAACGTTGTAGGTATGAGCTGCTGTTTATTAACTATATGCTTTCTTTTACAGACCCCCCAATCCCATAACTTTAAAGTCTGAGTTCGGGATTCAGACTCAAGTTCGGGTCAAGTTTGGCCCCAAACCTGGACCTTAAAACAAGTCCGCATGAGTTTGCCGAACCTGAACATCAGCGGGTTCATCCATCACTACTAATCATGTACAATTTCAGTTAATTTTGCCGGATAAGTTTGCTGTTATTTTTATGGGGTCATTCGAATGAATGCTAAACATGAACAGCTAAAATCCCCTAGAACTACAGTTGATGTTTGTTAGTGGCTGTGCACTATTCGAAAAAAAGTCACCAAAATTAACTTTTTATGCAGCTAAATTTTGCTTTACATAGTTGTCCCAGAACTGGGGTGATATGACCTGAACAGCAGTCCTCAAGTTACAAGCTTCTTTATTTAATGGATGTACTAGTGCATCTCAATGAATTACAATATCATCAAAAATCAATGTAATATTGTCATGTTTCAAGGCGTTTCTGGGAGACCTGAAACATGTTGACTAATAAATCAATATTATATTCACCCTTTGATGTCACGTGGAATATGGTAGTGCGTTTTTAACCCTTCATCCTCCTTTACTTAAATTTTCTGACCTTTGGGTTTTCATTGGCTGTAAGTCATAATCATCAACAGTTACAGAAATAAACACTTGAAATAGATCACTCTGTTTGTAATGACTTTATATAAATATGTGTTTCACTTTATGTATAGAATTACTGAAATAAATGAACTTTTTGGTGATATTCTAATTCATTGAGATGCACTGGTATCAAAGGAAAACTTGAGATGCACTGGTAACCAAAGGATTCCTGATGCACCAATGAAAACTGGTACAATACCAAGAGTCAAATGTGGGAACATGAAGAAATCTAGTAAAGGGTCCCAAAGAGAAATTGCCATGATGGGGTATTTGCACAGGCCCTCATATTTTGCTTTATGCATTTGTTCTGTTGGGCTGTTTGAGTTGCAAGAAATTGTAAGAATTTGTTTTCCAGCTCCAATTCTTCTGGTTACATTACTCTGAACAGCTAGTTACTTCATATTCTTTCAGAACTGAAAGCCCCTTTAATCAAGAATGACTTCTTGACGCTTGTCTTCCACCTCCTGAGACTGTCACCATGTATGTGTAAGTCATCCAGGTGATGGATGCAGAATGCTTTTCTTGTATCCTGGAGGTGTTCTACTTAATATATAGAATGCCCTCCATACATCTGCATTATCGCATACTTTCAACATGGATGTTGAGTTGCTATAAAACATTTACAGACTCTGTAATGTCCACTATTTTGTCAGCATTTCTTCTTCCATTAGTGCTATCCACTATAAACTATATGTGGCACTGTATCCGAAATTGGCTTTAGAGCTGTAGACTAGCACTGAGAAACTGTGTGCAGGGGTATCCCTGATTTTAAGGTTACCTGACTGCAGCCCAACTCCCTTAATCAAATTTAGTTCTATAAATACTGTCCTGTTAGAAACTTACTAGAACAACCCCAGGCATGTCAGCAAGACTTACAGCATACACGATATGATTTGGCTATGCCATTTTGTTGTATTTTACCCCTTTTCTAGTACCAACAATTTAAGCAATATACAGTAGTGTTCAAAATAATAGCAGTCCAATATGACCAGATTATTCACTGTTTTTGGTATAAATTATATTACCACATGTTCTACGCCTGTTGCAGTAGATTCATGGAAAACCAACATTCATTATTTGCATGTTTTTGAGTCTGTGTATTTTAATAATTAATTGAAAGGGGATGTGTTCAAATAATAGCAGTGTGGAGTTCAATTAGTGAGGCCAATCATTCTGTGAATAAACCGGTTTGAATCAGGTGGCCCTCATTTAAGGGTGAAGGCAGCACATATTGTACATGCATTTCACCTTGAAAGCCTAGGAAATATGGGTTGTTTGAGACATTGTTCAGAAGAACAATGTACTTTGATTAAAAAGTTGACTGGAGAGGGTAAAACATATAAAGAAATATAGACAATGATAGGGTGTTCAACTAAAATGATCTCAAATGCTTTAAAATGAAAAGCAAAACCAGAGAGATGTGGAAGAAAAACAGAAGACTACCATTCGAATGGATGGAAGAATAGCCTGAATGACAAAGGCTCAGCCAATGATCAGCTATAGGATGATCAAAGACAGTCTCAAGTAATTTATGAGTACTGTGAGAGTTAGAAAATGCCTGTGTGAAGATAGTCTATTAGCAAGACGTCCCCGCAAAGTCCCACTGTTAAAACAAACAAAAAATAAAAGACGTACTGAAATGGATACAATTTGCCAAAGAGCACATCAACCAGCCTAAAGAGAAATGGAGAATCAATTGTGGACTGATGAAAGTAGAATTGTTCTTTTTGGGTCCAAGGGCCACAGACAGTTCATCGGATGACCCGCAAATTCTGAATTCAAGCCACAGTACACTCAGAAGATAGGGTAGCATGGTGGTGCAAGCATTATGATATGGGCATGTCTCTCCTCCTATGGTGCTGGGCTTATTTAATGCATAACAGCGATCATGGACCAGTTTGCATATTTCAAAATACTTGAAATGGTCATGTTGCCTTACATTTAAGAGGAAATGCCCTTGAAATGAGTGTTTGAAGTAGACAACAATCCTAAATTAACCAGTAAACGAGCAAAATCTTGGTTCCAGTCCAACAAAATTGAGGTTATTTAGTGGCCAGCTCAATCCACGCACCTTAATCAGATAGAACATTTCTGGAATGACATGAAAAATGCTTTTTCTGAGACAAAGCCAAAAAATGCTATTACTACCACCTTCGACTTGGCCACCCCCTCACATACAACACTCCTCGCACTAACAGGCAACCCTGGCACACTACCTTCGCTAAAGACCTTAGATGGGCTTCCAGGGTTGGTGAGAGGAGATGGAAGAAATCTCATTCCACAGAGCACTTTGCTATGTTCAAGCAGTCCCTCATTAACTTCAAGTCCGCCTTCTTCTCATCCCTAATAACCTCCATGTCTCACAATCCCAAACAGCTTTTAAAAACTTTCAATTCTCTACTCCGTCTGTCTGCTCCTCCTCTCCTCTCATCTCTGCCGAAGACTTTGCCTCTATCTTCAAACAGAAGATCGATAAAATCAGAGACTGCTTTGGGCCAGTGTCCCCACAGCTTCTCCTCACAAGTACACTGCCCTCTCCTTCCAAAGGCTGCTTCTCCACCATGACAGATGACCAGCTCTGCTCCCTGCTGTCAAAATCACACCTCACCAACAGTGCCCAAGACCCGCTCCCATCCCACCTCATCCCAGGGTTACCTCAGGCTTCATCCCAACCCTAACCCATCTCTTCAACTTATCACTTACTACTGGTGTCTTCTGCGCATCCTTCAAACATGCCTTGATCCCACTCATCCTAAATAATCCCTCGTTTGACCCATCCTCTATTTCTAACTATTGTCTCATGTCACTCCTCCCCTTTGCCTCAAATTTATTGGAACATCACATCCACCTCGAGCTGTCCTCCCACCTCTCCTCCTCCTCCCTCTTTGACCGCCTACAATCTGGCTTCCGACCACATCACTCCAGCGAGCCAGCTTTCACTAGAGTTACCAACGGCCTATTAAACACCCAGAGCAAATAACATTACTCTGTCCTCCTCCTTGACCTATCGTCCGCCTTCGACACGGTAGACCATTCCCTCCTGCTACAGATCCTGGAATCTCTTGGTATCACTGACTTGGGCCTCTCCTGGATCTCTTCATATCTAACAGACCGGACATTCAGCATCACCCTTTTCCACAACACCTC
Source organism: Allobates femoralis (assembly GCA_033576535.1). NCBI lineage: Eukaryota > Metazoa > Chordata > Amphibia > Anura > Aromobatidae > Allobates > Allobates femoralis. The sequence continues at coordinate 148,023,542 of JARQOC010000004.1, forward strand.
TTCACCCTACCCCCTATCTGTCGGCGTCCCCCAAGGCTCGGTTCTCGGCCCCCTACTTTTCTCCACCCTCAGTTTGGGTCAGCTCATTGAGTCCCTTAGTCTCTACGCCGATGACACTCAGATCTATCTCTCTGGACCTGACATCACCTCCTTGCTATCCAAAATTCTATAATGTCTGTCCGCTATCTCATCTTTCTTTACCGCTCGCTTTCTGAAACTGAACATGGACAAAACAGAATTCATCATCTTTCCCCCAAAGCCCTCCCCCCACCTCATCTATACATCAACGTCAACGGCTGCTCACTTTTGCGGCGTGTGACGGTACCTTTACCTACTCTGGAAACTTTCAAAAGAAACCTAAAGAATCACCTCTTCCAGCAAACCTACAATCTGCAGTGAGCCTCAGTCAACCAAACCACCACATGACCAACTCTACCCTCTCCTACTGTATCCTCACCCATCCCCTCGTAGATTGTGAGCTCTCGCAGACAGTGTTCTCTATCCTACTGAACCTATGTGTTTTATATTGTCCATGTTTATTGTACTTGTCTATTATACCCTCTACATATGTAAAATGCCATGGAATTAATGGCACTATAATAATAAATAATAATGCAAATAAATTGTGGGATGTAGTTAGAACATCCTGGTCTGGAATAACAGTTTATAGGTGCAAGAAGTTGGTGGACTCTATTCAACATAAATGTGTAGCAGTTCTAAAAAACTGTGGTTATACAACTAAATATTAGGTTATTGATTCACAGGAATGCTAAATCCTAAAAAAAGTACGTATTTTGAGTTTGTAAAGACAAATGCAGACACTGCTATTTTTTGAAAAGCCCAATGTTCATTTTTTGTTATTTTCTGTTAAGTATTTAAAAATTATATACATTACTCTTTATGTTTTGATTTAGAAAACAGCGTGCAATGTTCCCAATGCATGGAAATACAAAACTATTATAAAGATTTTGAGCTTAAAGGTGCCGATTCGGTACAGTCTGTCAGTGCAGTGGGGACCACTGTTTACAATGGGGTGGGTGGTGACATTAGGGGCTCGGGCGAGCTATAGGATCCTGGGGTGGCTGCCCATAGTGAGAGTGGGAGAGGGGGCAGGCTGTAAGAGCCCTGGGGGCGGCTGGCTATACTGTGAATAGGGGAGTGGGCTGTTTGTAGTAGAGTAGGTGGAAACGACCAATTTCCATTTACATGCACAAACACGCCCCCTAGATGTTCCCTGCCAGCCGCAAATATGTGATAGCTAGGTACTCTGCAAAATGTTGACAGCAAGTATATTGCAAATTGTCAACATTTTGCAGCCTAGATACACATATCAATTATAGCAAAAGCCAGGACAACCCCTTTAACTCATGTTTTAGAAAACACTGCTATTATTTTGAACACAACTGTAACTGATAAGAATCTACTCCATAATTTATCATCACGTATATGGCCACAGGAAACATTTGTAGGAAGAGCCTTTATAAGCAGATTAATGCTATTCAGAGGATACCAATTTTGTGCCTCCTAGAAACATAGCTTGAAAATCTAATATATAAAGCTGAGTGTATGTTTGTATGTATGTGTGTGTATATGGCAAGCCCCGCCGACTCTATATGGCCCTTCCCACTACATATAGCCCTACCAAGTCTAGATAGCCCCACACAACCCACTCCACATAGCCATGCCCCACTTCACATCCTGCATCTCCACATATCCCCGCCTCCTCTACATAGCCCCAGCCCCTTCATACATCCACCCCTCCCAGTGGTGGGGCTATGAAAGGGGTGTGGATACTGGGAGGGGTGTGGCTATGTATAGGGGCAGAGCTACGAAGGGATGGGGTTACTGGGAAGGGGCCGGGCTATGATACATACACACATACATACATTACCATATATGGACGATATTGCCATATATGGGTGATATATGGTTGTAATGCTCATATATAGTAATAACAGGAGCAGGAACATCCAATATTTTAGCCATAAGTTGAAATTGAAATATCTTGAGATGGTCATTGCCCACTCTGAATTGTCTGACTTCACAGTGAAAACAAAGCAAAGGTAAGGAAATAGTGTGTAAGGAGACAATACTGCTTTTGATAACCAAGATGTCACAAAAGATGGCACAAAAGATAGGCAAGTAGTGTGGGACCCTTGTAGCACCAACTCACCACCAGAAGATCATCTCACCAAAAGAATGGAAAGGAAGAGCAGGGCAGATAAAGGATGTGATGTGGCCAGAGCTAGGGGTATTTGGACACCGGGACTGATGGCAGCTTGGATGGGGATATCACGGGTGGTCGGAATTCCTGTTCCATGCGCTGGTTATCATTTGAAGTAGATGGTGGGAGAGAAGGGAGTATTTACAGGGGATCGTGATGCCACCTGCATTTCCCGGTAATATGGTACCGGCACTGCAAGCCGGCCGCTGAGGTGATGGTGGGTGCAGCAGAGTGTGGGACAGCTCCCTACAGGTGGAGCTATTACCTCAGGGTAGCGGTGAAGGAAGATGGTGAGGGAGGGCAGTCATGGAGATGATGGTTGGTGCTGCAGTTCTTACTCCTCTGCTAAGCTGCTGGTGATGCTGAGCCCTCCAGGCACTGGCGGGAAGAGTAATGGAAACCATTTCAAGCTTAACTCCACATTACTAGGTACCGGTTGATGGCAAAACGAAACACGGTACAGTTTGGTTTACAGGGTGAATGTTGCCAGCTCAGGGTTCCCCTATGGAGTCTCTAGATGTTTGCGTTCTTTGTCTTTCAGGGTCTCCTTCCTTCTTCCTAGTTCTACCACCCTCGCAGAGCTCCCCCGCCTGTCCCCTGATCTCCCACAGAGGGGCACAGGTTTCCTTTACCGGTTCTAACAGGGTGACTACTACCCCCGCCACCGGTACTCGGGCCGTTGCTCCTGTGATCTTGGATCTAGTTTTTGGTCCTGAGGAGAGAGGTACCTTGTGGTTCTGTCAGCAACCCGGTTTGTATGGGCCTGCAGCTCGTCAGTCTGCAGATAGAACTGAACTTCTATCTGCCTCCGCTTCCTGCGTTGTCGGTGTTCCCTCAACACGACCAGCTGGCTCCAACCAGTCCTGGCACGTTGTCTGCTGTCCTGGGCCCCCACTTGAAGATGGGGCTCCCTCCTGTTGGCTGTGCTGTCAGGCCTGTCCTTCCTGACTGCCTTCCCAGCACTGTCTGAGGTAAACTGTCCTAACTTCCTGGTTTTCTCACTCTAGCCTAGGCTCCACCCCTTTTGGGACCTACTAAATAACCTGTCCCCCCTACTCTAGTGGTCTAATCCTAGGTGTGTGCATGTACAGACTCCACAGGTTTAACCCTGAACTGACAACTTACAGGGAAAAGAAAACACATTATAGTCACAGTGTAATACTTCCCTGTGGCACCTAGCCTCAGGGGCGCCACACATGTATCACTGACATAATTAACAATTTTGATTGAAATGTATACAGTTTATATTCAATTACTCAATAATCCTGTACCAAGACATATATATTTTAACTCAACTGGGGTCAAAGGTCTGCTTTCACAAGGCTCCAAGCAGCACTTAACCACGTGTGTTCCATTAGAGTTTATTATACAGAGTTATGACCATGTCTAAAGCCTCTGAGCCCAAGAGCAGAACCACCATACATCAAGGGACCAAATACTTGGCAAGTACCCTCTTATCAATACCTTGATGTTGGGATCCATCAATTGCCTTTCAGCACAGGAGAGCCAGCATTGCAATCATTTGACTTCAAGTACTTCTTAGCACAAATCTGCCTCTCATCTATGAAAATATGGCAAGTAAAAAGCTGGAGTCTTAAAAAAATCTTTAGTATTTAAAAGTTAATATATGTGCAGCATTTGAATCTACCAGTGTATTAAATGAGTTTATTATTTATAAATAAATGTCTTGACAATCTTGATGTTAGCCCTCCGCCTCACACTTTTTCATGTCAATTAAGATGACCCCATCTTCCCTGCCACTCACGTGTGTTTGGAGCCATTAGATGTTTTATTTGAGTCTGTAATGCCCTTTAGATTTTAATCCGTGAACATTAAGGGTATGTGCGCACACTGCAGAAATTTTCTGCACCAAATCTGCATCTCTTGGCAGAAAAATGCACCCAAAAAGCGCAGTGTGTTTTATTTGTGTTTATGGTGCGTTTCCGTGTGCATTTTCAGGAGTTTTTTCCTGGCTGTGTTTCTATTTTGAGAGCAAGAGAAAGAATGAATATGAATCTGCTGTAGCCAGAAATCATTTCAGAACTTTTCACGTAATATCCAAATGATATACCACAATTTGCAGACCATAAAACGCCTCGAACTATAGTACGCACCACAAAATATACAGGAAGAAAATAGAAAAAAAAATTGTAATGTGAAAATGGGGGTCCACATTATGAACTTAGGTTACCAGGGGTGAGGGGGTGCTGGTGAAGTGGGTTGTGGTGATGCTGCAGGCCCTGGGCTGGGAGGAGGGTTTCTTTCAGCGGTGCAAGGCAGAAGTCATTGGTCTCCCAGTGGTGGGCTTCAGGGAAACGTCAGTGGTGCAAGGCAAGAGCCATTGATCTCTTAGCATTGGTCTTTGTGGAAATGGTGACAGAAGCAGCACATATGTAGATTGATCTCCCGGTGGGCTTCAGGGAAATTTCAGTGGTGTTAAGCAAGTGCCATTGATCTCACAGCAGTAGGTTTCAGAGAAATGGTGACAGAGGCAGCGCATGCGCAGATTAAGATCTTGGCTCACGGCAGGAGCCATTGATCTCTCAGCAGTGGTCTTTGTGGAAATGGTGACAGAGACAACGCATGTGTAGATTGAGATCTTGACTCGTAGCAGGAGCCGTTGATCTCCCGGTGGTGGGCTTCAGGGAAATGTCAGTGGTGTAAGGCAAGTGCCATTGATCTCACAGCAGTAGGCTTCAGAGAAATGGTGACAGAGACAGCGCATGCGCAGATTGAGATCTTGGCTCGTGGTAGGAGCCATTGATCTCTCAGAAGGCAGCCCTGGTAGCCCTGGTAAGCTACATTCGGACTTCATAGATTGTGAGCCATCGCGGACAGGGTCTCATCCTCTCCTGTTCCTGTTTGTCTGGACTCCATGCTTTTATTGAACCTATCCTCATTCTACCCCTTCTTCATATAAAGTGCCATGGAACCTAATGGCGCTATAAAAATAAATAATTATAATAAATAATGACTATAAGATGCTCCCTCAATTTCTTTTTGTGGTAAAGTGCATTTTATAGTCCGCAAAATACGGTAATAGTAATCTTTAGGGAGGGGTTTTCTGATTTTTGGCAAGAAATGTTGTTATTGCTTAGTAGAGATGAGCGTATTGATTCACAGGACCCCTGGTCTAATGGCAACATCAGTATTGCATTTCTGCCAGATGAGAGCCCTGAAGACCACCCCCTACCTGCTGACATTCACGGCTCCTGTTTTCATTAGCTTAGAGTGACATCACAGTTGTATTGGGATGCACACATGACGTTTCTGACAGGCCGGCTACTCTAAAGGAATCGGCAAAAGATCAGTGCAAAAAAACGCACAGGAATCACACAAAAAAAGCTCTCTGTTTGTAAAAAATATTTTTCAATTTGTAGCAAGTGCTAACAAAAAAGTATCAAAAAACAGGGCTATTGGTCTGTACGTTTTTTGCAAAAAATATACGTAAGCTGTCTCACCTCGTCACGGTTGCCCTAGCGAGACAGTCCCTAGCTAATGTGTGCATTTAAAAACCTGAGTATGTAAACGTACCTCTATCCAGGCTCCAGCCAGGACTGCACTCTGTGGGCTTATCACCTGTGAAACAGCTTATGTGTGGACTACTCATAGGGGAGGGGTGGGTCACTTCCCCTTCCTACTAACAGGAGAAACACTTTACCAAACAATAATGAGCGGTCCAATCACTGATGAATGCGATTGATAACCGCATCCATCCACCACCAGAAAAACTGCAAAAGATCAGTGCAAAAAACCGCACAGGAATCACACAAAAAAAGCTCTCTGTTTGTAAAAAATATTTTTCAATTTGTAGCAAGTGCTAACAAAAAAGTATCAAAAAACAGGGCTATTGGTCTGTACGTTTTTTGCAAAAAATATACGTAAGCTGTCTCACCTCGTCACGGTTGCCCTAGCGAGACAGTCCCTAGCTAATGTGTGCATTTAAAAACCTGAGTATGTAAACGTACCTCTATCCAGGCTCCAGCCAGGACTGCACTCTGTGGGCTTATCACCTGTGAAACAGCTTATGTGTGGACTACTCATAGGGGAGGGGTGGGTCACTTCCCCTTCCTGCTAACAGGAGAAACACTTTACCAAACAATAATGAGCGGTCCAATCACTGATGAATGCGATTGATAACCGCATCCATCCACCACCAGAAAAACTGCAAAAGATCAATGCAAAAAACCGCACAGGAATCACACAAAAAAAGCCCTCTGTTTGTAAAAAATATTTTTCAATTTGTAGCAAGTGCTAACAAAAAAGTATCAAAAAACAGGGCTATTGGTCTGTACGTTTTTTGCAAAAAATATACGTAAGCTGTCTCACCTCGTCACGGTTGCCCTAGCGAGACAGTCCCTAGCTAATGTGTGCATTTAAAAACCTGAGTATGTAAACGTACCTCTATCCAGGCTCCAGCCAGGACTGCACTCTGTGGGCTTATCACCTGTGAAACAGCTTATGTGTGGACTACTCATAGGGGAGGGGTGGGTCACTTCCCCTTCCTGCTAACAGGAGAAACACTTTACCAAACAATAATGAGCGGTCCAATCACTGATGAATGCAATAGATAACCGCATCCATCCACCACCAGAAAAACTGCAAAAGATCAGTGCAAAAAACCGCACAGGAATCACACATAAAAAGCTCTCTGTTTGTAAAAAATATTTTTCAATTTGTAGCAAGTGCTAACAAAAAAGTATCAAAAAACAGGGCTATTGGTCTGTACGTTTTTTGCAAAAAATATACGTAAGCTGTCTCACCTCGTCACGGTTGCCCTAGCGAGACAGTCCCTAGCTAATGTGTGCATTTAAAAACCTGAGTATGTAAACGTACCTCTATCCAGGCTCCAGCCAGGACTGCACTCTGTGGGCTTATCACCTGTGAAACAGCTTATGTGTGGACTACTCATAGGGGAGGGGTGGGTCACTTCCCCTTCCTGCTAACAGGAGAAACACTTTACCAAACAATAATGAGCGGTCCAATCACTGATGAATGCGATTGATAACCGCATCCATCCACCACCAGAAAAACTGCAAAAGATCAATGCAAAAAACCGCACAGGAATCACACAAAAAAAGCCCTCTGTTTGTAAAAAATATTTTTCAATTTGTAGCAAGTGCTAACAAAAAAGTATCAAAAAACAGGGCTATTGGTCTGTACGTTTTTTGCAAAAAATATACGTAAGCTGTCTCACCTCGTCACGGTTGCCCTAGCGAGACAGTCCCTAGCTAATGTGTGCATTTAAAAACCTGAGTATGTAAACGTACCTCTATCCAGGCTCCAGCCAGGACTGCACTCTGTGGGCTTATCACCTGTGAAACAGCTTATGTGTGGACTACTCATAGGGGAGGGGTGGGTCACTTCCCCTTCCTGCTAACAGGAGAAACACTTTACCAAACAATAATGACCACCCCCTACCTGCTGACATTCACGGCTCCTGTTTTCATTAGCTTAGAGTGACATCACAGTTGTATTGTGATGCACACATGACGTTTCTGACAGGCCGGCTACTCTAAAGGAATCGGGTAGGAGGCAGTTTGCAGGGATCCCGACCTGGCAGCCATGAAGTACTGATGTGGCAGCTGGACAGGAGTCCGATGAATTTCTTTGCTTATCTCTATTGCTTAGTTTACAGTTCTGCATCGCTTCAGGCCTAATATCTGTGTTAAGTAATAAATTAATTTGACGTTTACATTTCTATATTTTTTTCTTCATTTAACTTCTGGCATGAATATTGTAGACACATTACAAAATGGTTAAACTCCATAAATCACTGGGATTTGTTCCATTTTTGGCTTTGCCACAAAAACGTAATATTTGAAGTGATTTTCAACCCTTCCCTCAATTTACCCTTTTACACATTTAACGCCAGATTGTCATGGTTTCTTGAAAAACATAATATACTGTGTGATTTTTCTTGTCTGTATGAGTCCCCCACCTGATTACGTGACCATCTTTCCTAGCACAGTCCATAACTATTACTTTTAACTTAAATTTATTTGTAGCCTCCTCAAATGTGGTCACATAAATGGAATTTACCCAGTATTCCCATCACCATAGTCATTATTTTCTTTCCCATTACTGACTTATAACCTAAGGACACAAAGTATATATTGCACAGACATGATAGGATCCCAAGTTCCCATCCCCCGCACATTGTCTTACTTAACCTTTATTATTTTTTCCATATGTATATAATCTAAAGCAACTGTACCATGTGTCTGTAAAATATCTAGTGCTTTATAAAAGAAACAAAAACACCTGGAACTAAGCTGACACTTAACTAGTTTTGGCCTAGAGTTCAAGTGTCAAAAGTTCTCCCAGAAAATATCTTGTAAATATGTTTCAGATTCAATACCTTAATGACCCAGTGCTGCAATACATTTATATTGCTTACTGTTCGATGTTATGTTTTTGTGGTACAGGCTTCATTCACTTAACAGTAAAACTAAACTACATTTCCTTTAGGGTATTACTATACTAACACTCTACTCTTTTGGATAGTGTATGAGCCACAAAGGTGAAATTTAAGGAAATCTATCACCAGGTTTATGCCAAATAATCTGGAAGCAGCATAATAGAGAGTTAGAGATCCTGATTCCAGCGATGTGTCACTTACTGGGTTCTTGCTGTAGCTTTGATAAAATGACTGACATGATTCCTCCACTCTGCATTCAGGGTGTGCTGGTCTGGGTGATTGACAGCTTAATCCTATTATCTGGAGCTGGGATATGCTGGGATGTTGTTTTTCTTATTGACAGCTCAGTTGCCCAATCTATTTCTAGCTTGTGCTGAGATTCTGTCTCATTTAATTGCTCAGTCTTTTAGTTCTGCAGTTTCTCCCAGAGCGCTGCCAGTCTAAGTTTCAGCTCTGAGGTGCTAAGTTGGTCTCTTGAATCTGTGCTTTGGGAATTGATAATTTGCTGTCTGACCTTGCCTGTGTTTGACCATTCTTTTGTGTTGTCCCTCTTTTCTGATCCGCTTCTCTCCAGGTACTGACCTTGGACCATGGCTTACTACGCCTCCGTTTTACCCTCTCTGTTTTGACAGGCTCTGCTGGTATTTGACCTGTTTGACTATTCTACTTCTTCTTGTCCATGTGGTGACTAGTGTTACATTTTGTCAGCAGGAGATTATCATTAGAGGACTACTATACCTGCTGTCATGTAGTCCTCCATATTCATGAGCTCTGTATAACCCATCCCCCCACACACTGATTGGCAGATTTCTGCCTATACACAGTGTGATTATATAGACCTCAGGAGAACTGGTAGCTCTACAGCAAATAAAACCATGATTTTTAAAAAAAAGAAGTACTGTAAACCGTGTAGTAAGCAGTGTAGTAAGTTGAACCTCGTAGGCCCCAATGTAAAAGCTCCAATGTGGCCCTCAATTATTGCAGGTCTTTAATTGTAGTGGTCTATTCTTTATGGCCAAAGGGATCTTTAGGACCCTATAAGCTCCAGTACCCTGGTATGATTGCAGCCCTGCACCTATAGTTACTCCACTGCTAGTGATACATGACTGCAATCAGGGTCTCTGCTTCATCATGCTTCTCTCAGTAGGTTTGCAAATACTTGGTGACAGATTATCTTTAAGGTTGGTGGGCACACCAGTTATGCTTCTAGCACATGGATCTCATTTGACCTACTAGGAAAATTATATACTATTAGTTCCAGGAATAATAGGACAGTGGCAGAGTCTTATTGACTTGGGGTTTGCATGACACTATTTTGGATTTAAAAGAAACAACTGAAATGCAATTGAAATAGACTTTAACATTTATTTAAAGGGATCCTGTCACCTCCAGAACGCCTCCTAAGCTAGCAAAACATGTCCCTGCACCATCCCATCACTAATCTCACACTTCTTTTGTCTCCTAAAAGCATCCTGTGAAAGTGCATCAAAACGATTTTATACTGACTCATTAGTGATTATAATTAGCAGGGGCTATATTCTTTAGTCACCAGGGCGGGCTGTTTTGCAGCCTCGAGGATCCACCCTCTCTCTGCAGTGACATGTTTTGGTAGCTTAGGAGGCGTTCTGGAGGTGACAGGATCCCTTTAAAGGTGTTGAGCAAAAATATCCTGTGAAACATTTATGAATTGTATCTATTTTTTCTACAGAATATCCTCATTTCAGGGGCTCAAAAGCAATTGGACAGATGTAATTTACCATAAATAAAATGTTCATTTTTAATACTTTGTACAGAATCCTTTGCAGGCATTGGCTGCCTGAAGCCTAGAAGCCGTGGACGTCACCAAACACTAGGTTTCCTCCTTGTTGATGCTTCGCCGGTCTTTACTGTAGCTGACTTCAGTTGTTCGTGAGGTTTTCTGACTTAAAGGGAACCTGACCCTTAAAAATTAGCCACCAGCCTCTTAAGACCTGTCCCTGCACCATCCTTATACATTTCTAGCCATCCCTTTGTGCTAAAAATGTGTATTTAGAAAGTTCATAAAAGTGACTTTATTACCTTCAGCACTGCGGCTTCTCAGAATTTGAGAAGCCGCAAAAGGCGTTGCCTGGTGTTCTCCCCGCCGCCTGCAGCCTAATTATTCACGCCCCAATGGGCGTGCTAATCAGCAGAGAGCCGCCGCGTCACATTACATGGGCGGTATCTGTGATGAGCTGCCGTGAACACACCTCACGCATGCGCAATACGCGTCGCGAGGTCTGGGTGTACTGAGGTCAGTATAGCCGGATATGACGCGTTCAGCATCATAGCGGCTATACCACCCATGTAATGTGACGCAGCGCGGGGCTCTCTGCTGATTAGCACGCCCATGAGCTATTCCATTCTTAAGGCTGATTACTACAATAGTTTGCACCTTTGCGGTGAATTCTTTGTATTTGCACTCATGAAGTCTTCTCAATATGGTGAACTTAGATACTGAAACTACCTACTTCCTGGAGAGTGTTCTTCACAAGGGTGGATGTTGCGAAGGGGTTTTTCTTCACCATGGAAAGGATTCAGTGATCAAACACCACTGTGGTATTCCATGGCCATCCAGGTCTTTTTGAGTTCTCAAGCTCACCAGGGTGCTTTGATTTTTGCAGAATGTACCAAATTGTTGAGTTGGTTACTCCTAATGGTACCTTTACACGCCGCTACAGAAGGTTAGAAACCACCGGGTGTCGGAGACAATTGTAACTTGTACCGTCAAAACACCGCGAGGTAGCGGCGTGTAATTCAGGTTGTTGCCACCGGTCACTTTGGATACCTGTTTCTCAGCCGTGCTCAAAAACAAGTAGGTATAAACCCTATGGTAGCGGCGTGTAATCGTGGAACAGGAAGGTATTTTCGTCACCTAGTGAACTCCCTGGGGTGTGACACAGCCTCCGGGATATCGTCCCCATCAGCTGATCATTGGTGGAAGCTCCTGCGTTACGATTGGTTGTCCCTGCATAGGGCGGCATATTTAAGGAGCTGACCAGTCACACTACACAATTACAATAGCATCATGTATTAGCCAGCCCCCTGCGCTGGCTGGCCAATCATGATGCTATTGCATTGTCCAATCACCGTACGAGCGTCTCGTAATCCACAACTCTGGCACGCCTATGTGTTGTCCCTGCTGCCCAGGTCCTCCCATATTGCCTTGTGGTAGCGGCGTGTAAATGAGGGAAGGTGCTCTACAGAAGGTAACCTGCGGCACCCGTCGGTGCATCCAGGGATTGAAAAAACTTGCTGTGGAGCACTTTGTAGCGGCGTGTAATTGTGGTATCAGGTACCGTTAGGAACCGTTGAAACGCAGCTCGTGCACGTGAGACACCCGGTAGTTTCTAACCTTCTGTAGTGGTGTGTAAAGGTACCATTACATTTCTTCTTTTTTTGAGTAGTTTCATAGTTTTTAAGCTTGAAGGTAGATTCTAAGGGTATGTGCCCACAGGATGTTTTTGCTGCGTTTTCTGCATGCAGTTTACCATTGATTTTATGGTAATTTATGCTAATTTGTTCCTGCGGTTTTGATTCCCAGCAAAACCAATGTGTTACACAGAAACGCTGTGCCCACACATTGGTTTTGCAAGTGTCAAGAACTGTCAAATACCTGCCTTTTTGGTTTGAATTGACATGTTAATAATTTTCATGCCTTTTTGCTAAAGTCAATGGAAAAAACGCAGCATCAAAAACGCAGTAAAAACGTGCAAAAACGCAGACAAGATCATAGCTAATCTCCTGTCAAGGACTCTAGGATCCTCAGGTTTTGCTGCGTTCAGGACTGCTTAAAAAACGTCCTGTGGGCACATACCCTAAGTCTATCTAATTCAAACCAAAGTCTAACATGTTGATCCAGAGTAAGGAAAAAAGAAAAACATGTGGCAACACTAAGCTCCACATCTGGGGAACAATTCCTTCCTGACTCCACATACAGCAATCAGACTAGTTCCCTGGATCAATGCTCTATCAAAGAATGTAGTATACAAAAAGTAATATATTATTTAAGATAGACATCAAGGCCAGTCTTAATTTTTAGCTAGGGAATCACTCATTACAATGTTATACAGCAGAGAATTCCATAGTCTACTGCTCTTACAGTAAAGAATCTGCATCTATTATTATGCTTAAACCTTCTTTCCTCTAGATGTAGATGTTGCCTCCTTGTCCCCGTCACAGGGATAGGTGTAAAAAGATCATTAGAAAGGTCTCTGTACTGTCCCCTCATATATTTATACATTATTATAAGATCACCCCTAAGCCTTCGTTTTTCCAAACTAAGTAACCCCAAGTTTAATAACCTGTCTTGGTATTACATTCCACCCAGTCCTCTAATAACCTTGGTCGCTCTTCTCTGGACCCGCTCTAGTTCAGCTATGTCTTTCTTATACTCCAGAGACCAGAATTGTACACAGTATTCTAAGTGCGGTTGCACTAGTGACTTGTATAGAGGTAGAATTATGTTCTCCTCATGAGCATCTATGCCTCTTTTAATGCATCCCATTATTTTATTTGCCTTTGCAGCAGCTGCCTGACACTGGCCACTAAATGTGAGTTTGTCATCTACCCATACACCCAAGTCTTTTTCAGTGACAGTTTTGCCCAGTGTTCTACAATTAAGTACATAATATAAATTTTATTTCCTCTGCCCAAGTGCATGACCTTACATTTATCCACATCAAAGTTCAATTGCCATTTCTCAGTCCAAACCTCCAGCTTACATAAATCCTCGGTAATATAAAATTGTCCTCCTCTGTATTGATTACTCTGCAGAGTTTAGTGTCATCTGCAAATATTGAGATTCTACTCTGTATGCCCGCTACAAGGTCATTAATAAATATGTTTAACAGAAGCGGGCCCAATACTGACCCCTGTGGTACCCCACTGTTAACTGTGACCCTGTCTGAATTTGTTGCATTAAGATCTACCCTTTGTTTCCTATCACTGAGCCAGTTCTTAACCCACTTACATATATTTTCCCCTATCCCCATTGCTCTCATTTTATGCATTAACCTTTTGTGTGGCACCATATCAAAAGCTTTCTTTGAAAAGTCAGTATACACCACGTCTGCTGTATTTCTCTGGTTCAGTCTGGAACATACCTCTTCATAGAAGCTGATCAGATTAATTTGACTGGAATGATCACTTGAAAACCCATGTTGATACTGGGTCATGAGGTTATTCTCCTTGAGATACTACAGCAGTGGTCCCCAACCTTTTTTGCTCCGAGGAACGGCTTCATGCAAGACCATTTTTCTGTGGCCCAGTAGATCGGGGTGGCACAGGGGCGTGGCTTTGGTCATATGGGACAGGGCTATGGAGAATTAAAGTTTAGTACCCTGTTTCCCCGGAAGATGTGCTATGTCTTGCTTTCAGGGGATGTCTTATTTTTCCACCCCCTTGCAGCCTATAATATCTCCATCATCCCCTTGCACCACCCAATACTGTATCCCCATCATCATCACCATGCAGCCCCCATCATCCTTTTGCAACCCCATCATGCATTTGCAGCCCCCATCATCTTCTTACAGCTCCCATCGTCCCCATGCAGCCCCCAATACTGTATCCCCGTCATCATCCTCATGCAGCCCCCATCCTCCTTTTGTAGCTCCCATCCTCCTTTTGCAGCCCCATCCTCCTTTTGCAGCCCCCATCCTCCTTCTGCATCCCCCATCCTCCTTCTGCAACCCCATCCTCTGTTTGAAGCCCCATCCTCTTTTTGCAGCCCACGTCATCTTCTTACAGCCTCCATCCTCCTTTTTCAGCCCCATCATCTTCTTACAGCCCCATCCTCCTTTTGCAGCCCCCAACATCTTCTTACGGCCCCCATCCTCCTTTTGAAGCCCCCATCGTTTTCTTACAGCCCCCATCCTCCTTTTGCAGCTCCCATCATCTTCTTACAGCCCCATTATCTTCTTACAGCCCCATCCTCCTTTTGCAGCTCCCATCCTCTTTTTGAAGCCCCTATTATCTTGTTACAGCCCCATCCTCCTTTTGCAGCCCCCATCCTCCATCTGCAGCCCCCTTCCTCCTTTTCCAGCCACCATCATCTTCTTACAGCCACCATCCTCCTTTTGTAGCCCCAATACCATATTGCCACGGCCCCATCAACCCCTTGCAGGCCCTCCGCTGCAGTGGGCGTCTCTGTGCTCTGTGCCTCAGCTGCATAGATGTATGGATGGAGCCATAAGCCAATCACAGCGCAGCAGCCTGATGGCCAGTGGCAGCTGCACTGTGATTGGCCAACAGCTCCCCTCGTTCATCTATGTATTGGGTGGGCGCGAATATCACTGAGGGGTGGGGAAGTGGACAGCATCCACCACTCTGAGCTACCGCAGAGCACACTGTATGTAGTGCTGGTTAGCGATGGCACGGACCAGCACAGAGACCACAACGGCCAGGTCCCGATCCGTGACTCAGTGGTTGGGGACCCCTGTACTACAGTAAAGCATCTTTTAAGAAACCCTCAAGGATTTTACCCACAGTAGAGGTTAAACTTACCAGCCTGTAAATTCCAGGCTCCGTTTTTGTCCCTTTTTTGAATATTGGCACCACATTTGCTATGCGCCAGTCCTGTGGTACAGACCCTGTTATTATAGAAAATAAACCAATGGATGTACTGCGCTGAACGCGTAAGTCCTATACTAACCATACAGAACCAACTGTATGCTATATAACCAAATTGTTTGATGTTGATGATAAAGTACTTTCCAAGAGGGAGGATTAAGTAGTACCTGGAAGGGACCATGCATGTATAATAGAAAATAGAAAATCAAATAAAATATTATGTGAAATCCCAAAGAAGCTTAAAACAGTGGTATATAGAGGAGTATTACCTGGTATCAATATGTACACAATGTTGGTTGAACTTTGTTGTTGTCGTTATACTCTTTTTATCAGTAGCTGTGGGTTTAACACAGATATCTTAATAATATATTACTTTGTTTTTAAATTTGTGATACAAGAGTAAATCAGGTTTTAATCCTCATCATGCCTATTAAGATTCGTCCGGGACAATTGATGTTGAGCAAATGCTCCAGGAGATGGTAGGTTTAACTGTAGCCTATAATTACATCAATGAGTGGTGTTATCGTAACCAGAACTTAGAAATTCTCTAAATGCTTCTCTTCCATTGCTGTGGGTTCACAGTAATAGCTTCTAAATGCAAATCCAACACCTGGAATCAGCTCCTGACCTTTTCCCTGCTTAGGCTGCTTTCACATAACGATTTTAGCATTTCCGATGCTGTCCGATGAAAATCGGACAGCATCGGACCGATTTTCGGACCCCATGTATGCCTATGGGCATCGGACCGAATCGGATGTGCACTAAATGCCATCCGATCTGGTCCGATCCGAATCTGTCCGATTTTTTTATCGGTGCAAAAATCGGAGCTTGCTCCGATTTTTGCACCGAAAATAAAATCTGACAGATTCGGATCGGACCAGTTCGGATGGCATTTAGTGCACATCCGATCCGACCCGATCAACTTAACATGGGGCCCTATGGAGAAGGGTCCGAGGAAACATCTCATGTCTCCTCGGACCGATTTTAGTGTACTGAGCATGCTCAGTACACTAAAATCGCTCCAAAAGTGAATGAATGGGTTAATTAAAAATAAAAAAATCTATGCTCACCTGTCCACGAGGCCCCCGACGTCTCCCGGCATCTCCGGTGTCTCCAGGTATCTTGCCGTCTGTGCTGATAAGACCTGCCGTGATGTCACAATCACATGACTGCCAGGAACCAATAGCCGGCAGTCATGTGATTGTGACATCACGAGAGGTCCTGGCAGCACTGAGACAGAACAGCAAGGCACCGGAGACGCGCGGGACCGTGCAGGAGTCGTGGACAGGTGAGAAAGGAGAGGAGGAGAGGGGAGGACAAGAGGAGGAGGACAAGAGGAGAGGAGGAGGACGCATAGGAGGACCGGGGGCCAAGAGGGGAGACACAGGGGATGAGAGGACCGGGGCCAAGAGGGGAGACACAGGGGATGAGAGGACCGGGGGCCAAGAGGGGAGACACAGGGGATGAGAGGACCGGGGGCCAAGAGGGGAGACACAGGACCGGGGGCCAAGAGGGGAGACACAGGACCGGGGGCCAAGAGGGGAGACACAGGGGATAAGAGGAAAGGACCGGGGGCCAAGAGGGGAGACACAGGACCGGGCGATAAGAGGAGAGGACAGGGGGCCAAGAGGGGAGACACAGGGGATAAGAGGAAAGGACCGGGGCCAAGAGGGGAGGACCGGGCGATAAGAGGAGAGGACAGGGGGCCAAGAGGGGAGACACAGGGGATAAAGAAGAGGACCGGGGAGAGACTGACAGCTCTCAGGGAGCGATCTGACAGGAGGGCGGGCATCCTATTTTCTGTCGGAATCGGATGCCTGTTTGGCACCCGATTCCAGGCATTAGAAGAATCCGATGCTGTCCGATTTATATCGGACAGCATCGGATTTTACAAAAATCGTAGTGTGAAAGTAGCCTTAACTGATAATTTAATGAAGGAATAACCCATGCAGCTCATTAAAGAGCTTTTGAGATAATTGTCCAAATTACCTTTGGTCCCTTGAAAAAGAGGTATCCACATATAAAAGAGCTGTAATTCCTAAAACCTTAGGCTATGTTCACACAGTGTGTTTTTGCTGCGGATTTGGAGTCCGGTTTATGTAAATCTATGATAATCCTTTCCTGTGTTTTTGTTTTCCAGCAAAACCTATGTGATTCTGGATTAGCTGTCCACACACATTGGTTTTATTTCCCTGCAAAAAGTGTAAACACCCCAGGTTGCTGCAGATTTGAAAGAATGAGCATGTCAATTCTTTTCTGTGTTTTTGACTTTGTACTATTGCAAAAACACAGAAAAAAACACAGCAGTCAGATCTGCAGCAAAACGCAGTAACAATGCACCAAATCCGCAGGAATAATGACAGCAGATCTCCTGTGAAACATTCGGGAGAAGCTGGAAACACCTCAGGTTTTGCTGCTGATTTGCAAAACTAAAACCCAATGTGTATGGACATAGCCTTACTCCAATTAGGATGTGAAAAACATCACACTAATTACCTTTACTTTAACCCATATTGATTATAGAACTATTTTTAAGATGTTTTGGTAAACAGATAAAATACCAAAGCCTATGTCACTCTCCAGATATTTCTAGACCTAACTGTATAGGAGGGGTTGCCCTTTCTGCTTAAGAATAGACAGCTGCATAGAAACTGGCTTAGGCTGTGGTCACAGTACCATTTTTCACATGCATTTTTGGAGACCTGCGTTTTCAAAAACGCATGTAAAAAACGCACCCATAGGCCCCCATGTTAAAAAACGCATGCCCTAATAGCCAAAAAGCATGTGTGACTGTCCCATGCGTTTTTGGAGCATATCCAAAAACGCATGCGTTTTTTAATAAGGGGCCTTATGGAAAACGCATGCAAAAATGCATGTACAATTAGTGCCATTCAAAAACGCATGCGTTTCCCATAGGAGCCCATGTTAAAAAAACGCATGCGTTTACGGAAACGCATGCGTTTTTTTAACATGGGCTCCTATGGGAAACGCATGCGTTTTTGAATGGCACTAAAAGGTACTAAGTGTACATGCGTTTTTGCATGCGTTTCCCATAGGAACCCATGTTAAAAAAACGCATGCGTTTTCTACAAAAACGCATGCGTTTTTCAAAATGCACAAAAAAATACTATAAGCACTATTTTTGGGTGCAGATTCAAAAACGCAGCCAAAAACGCAGGGAGCCATCACACACCTTACAAAACTCATGCTGACATGAAAAAAAGCATGAGTTTTGTAAAATCACTAAAAAAAACACATGGCAACTGTGACCACAGCCTTAGATTTCAAAAGAGAGAGCTATATGCATGCACAGCTATCACTTTTCCTCTTCTTTACTGGATAGGATAGAAAAAGTACCAATGATAAGTACTATATACACTACCCATACAAGTAAATTGTAGACTTCTTTCAGTCACAACTTGTGTCTGCAGAGTTTGCTGCCCAACATCTTTGGCTCTTTGCACCATAACTAGAAAGAAAATGACTCAAGTTTTATATTTCTCGTCTGAATGGCGCAGCAGTTAAGCATGCACACTACCGCTTCACTCATTATTTATGGAACCAAGGGAAATACAACTATAGAACTCAGTTTATTTCCATCAGTTTTATAGACACTAAATCGAGCAGTAATATGGAAACTTGGTCACCACTCCATTCAAATGGGAGTAAAAGAATGAATATCCTACTAGGAGGAGGTCTTAATAGTGACTCCTCTCCCAGTTTTTGGGTTCTTAATTAGTAATAAATGTTTTTCATGGACTTTTACTTTAATAATAGTGCTTTGGGGGTCATGGAAGCCTTGGGTCTTGAATTAAATTTGAAACATGACGGCCATATATTATTATATACTTACCTTGTGGCATCTGTCATCCACTTCCGCTGTAGTGTCCTCCTATCACATGATTGGATGGCACAAGTTGTGGTGGCCATATTTGGACACCCAAGTGATGGGTATCCAAATATGGCACCTGCTAGTGGTGCCATCGATGCCAGGAACCCAACACACACGCCGCCTGCAGCCTGCTCACCCATATCACAGTCATGGATGGAGCTAGGTGCACACCACAGATCACATGACCATGACATCACCACAGGTCCTTTACCTCTGCTGGCCTCCACAGTACAGTATGTGCCACCCCTCCCAGCAGCCTATGTGCCCCTCAGCAGTGGATTTGGCCCCAACTCAGCAGCCCATGTGCCCCCCAGAAGTGTATGTGTCCCCCAGAAAAGTATGTGGCACTCCCCATCAGCCTATGCACCCCTTTGCAGTATATGTGTCCCCAGCCCAGCAGCCCATGTACCCCCTGCAGTGTATGTGCCCCATCACAGCAGCCCATGTGTCCCTCAGCAGTGTATGTGCCCAGCAGTGTATGTGCACCCCAGAAAAGTATGTGCTGCCCCCTGCAGCCTGTGCACCCCCCTGCAGTATATGTGCCCCACAGCAAAGTATTTGCTGCCCCCTAAGCAGCCTATGCACCCTCCTGCAGTGTATGTGCCCCCACCCCAGTAGCCCATGTACCCCTCCAGCAGTGTACGTGCCCCCTAGCCTATGTGCCCCCACCCCAGCCTCAATTTCAGCGATGTATGTGCCCCCAGCAGTGTATGTGCCCCCACCCCAGCTGCCTATGTGCCCCCTAGTTGTGTATGTACCCCCCCCAGCCTATGTGCCTCCCTTCCAGCAGTGTATGTACCCCATCCCAGCCTATATGCCACCTCTCCAACCTATGTGCCACCACCCCAGCCATTTATGTGCCCCCATCCCAGAAGTGTATGTGCCCCCACCCGAGCAGGCTATGTGCCCCCATCCCAGTTATGTTCCCCCCAGCAGCCTGAGTGCTTCCTCCGAGCAGTTTATGTGCACCCTTCCCAGCATTATATGCTTCCCCTCCAGAAGTGTATGTGCTCCCACCCCATCAGCCCATGTACCCCCCCAGCAGTGTATGTGCCCCCAGCAGTGTATGTGCCTCCACTCCAGCTGCCTATGTGCCCCCCAGTAGTGTATGTGCCCCCTCCCCAGCCTATGTGCCTCCCCTCCAGCAGTGTATGTACCCCAACCCAGCCTATATGCCACCACTCCAGCCTATGTGCCACCACCCCAGCCATTTATGTGCCCCCATTCCAGAAGTGTATGTGCCCCCACCTCAGCAGCTTGTGCCCCCACCTGAGCAGGCTATGTGCCCCCATCCCAGTTATGTTCCCCACAGCAGCCTGAGTGCTTCCTCCGAGCAGTTTATGTGCCCCCACCCCAGCCTATGGCCTTCTATCCCAGCCTATGTGCCTCCCCTCCAGCAGTGTATGTGTCCAATACCAGCCTATGTGAATAGTGAAGGAAAGGAAAAAGGGGAGACCACTCCACCGCCTGATTTCACCTGGATTCCTACACTTGGTGTGGAGGTTTGGCCACCGCCCAGTAGATAATTTGAAAGGAAGAAACACCGGTGCTAGTCTTCTTTCTTTAGCAATCCTTTATTTTAAGTATTAAAATTTAAAAACATTTTCAGAGTACTAGCGGGCGCTATACGCGTTTCAGAAGGCACCCCTTCCTTAATCATTAACTAATGATTAAGGAAGGGGTGCCTTCTGAAATGCGTCTAGCACCTGCTAGTACGCTGAAAATATTTTTAAATTTTAATACTTAAAATAAAGGATTACCAAAGAAAGAAGACTAGCACCGGTGTTTCTTTCTTTCAAACCAGCCTATGTGCCCCCATCCCAGAAATGTATGTGCCTCCATGCCAACCTATGTGCCCCCCAACAGCCTGTGTGCCTCCCCCAACATTGTATGTGCTTCCATCCCAGCAGCCTGTGCCCCTGTGGCGCCCCTGTGGACCGGTTGCCACTAGATGGCGCAGCAGCTGGGATTGGTAAATCGGTCACTCCACACACACACCCAACACATCCCCCAATCCCAAGTCTAAGTTACTCTATGTCTAGCAACAGGAAAGCGGGAGAAGCCAGGTGGAGGGTGGAATAGTAGGACAGAACCCGGTGGGGGTGGGAACACAACAACAAAAAGGGACACACAACACCAAGTAAAAGCCAGTTAGTGAGTGGAGAAAGAGTGAAAGAATTGAAACCCGTCAGCCAAGTAGTCAGAGAGACCAGACTGAAAGAACCAGGACCCAGCGGCCTTTGCCATCGTATGGCTAGCCCTGGTCCCGGGCTGAGAACCGAGGAAAGACAGAGGCGGTCCAAGGTGTGTCCAAGTCAGTGGATTCCTACACCAAGGGACCGGGCCTGAACCAGAGTGCGGCTCTGCTGAAGTGGCAGGAAAGCTATACACCCCAACCACGAACTCCGGTGGGATGCGGGGTATTTATGTTCCGAGACCCAACCTCCAGTGCAGTGAAAGGAAGGCCATCGTATTAGGGCTAGGGACCCAAGAGGTCACCAACTGAAAAGCCTGTGACCGCTGGACTGTAGCTAGCTTGCGGAACAGACAGAAGAGGCCTGAAAGGAACATGACAGGGGGTGTCGCAGACAAGCTGTCCCAGCTGCTAAGACCGCACAAGAGCTGCTGTTGAACTGAACTGTGTGTGTTGTAACAACTGATGAGCTGAGAGTAAACCAAGTTGAGGCTCTGAACAGTGTGAGACTTTGTGCGCCTGAGAGGTGGCAGACTGACTGCAAGCCGGCAGCAAGAGGCTACCTGAGGGTACTGAGAACTTTGCACTATACCTACACTTCCTACGCATAGCCCTGGGACCAGCCCTACCCATGGAAGGTACAGGGTGCAACATCTCTGCTGCAACCCCCATCATTCCCAGAGGTCGCGACTGCAGTGGTGGCTACCTCTAGTCGCAAACCACATGTGGTGTCACGATTAATTTCCAAAAACTGATTTCCCTGTCATTTTTTATTGACTCGCCCGGGACCATGGAGCTAGGTCATGACACCATGACATCCTGCAGCCTCAGAAGATGACGACAAGGCCCGATTCCGAGTACACCATGTCGACTCACCGCCAACCCAAAAGTGTATGTGCCCCCATCTCACCAGTGTGTGTGTGCCCCACCACAGCAGTGTATGTTACCTTTTACATCCTTTATTTTAATTATACTTTTTACCACAGTGGGAGGGGAAAGTACACAGGGAAGAGAGATAGCAAACAGTGGGGAGACAGCTCAAAGGAAAAAACACAGAGGGGAGAAGACAGCACAGGGAGAGAGATGGCTGCCTGCCCCACGCCAGGCTGGCGTTAAAGGTGGACAGACTGGCAGTTGCCAGGGCCCCTCTTTGTGGGCCCAAAGGAGCTGCACTGAAATAGCATTAAAACAGTAAAAAAAAAAAATTTTAAAAATACACATATTTGGTATCGGTGCATTCCTCAGAATCTAAGCTATCAATATATGAATTAAATCCATCCAAAATGGCGTAATCGGAAAAAATAAAAACATCAGAATTATGTTTTTGGCCACCACATTGTTACAATAAGATTCTGTAAAAGGCGATCAAATTTATTATATCTGACTCAAAATAGTATCAGCAAAAATGGCAGCTCAGGGTACAAAAAGTAAGTTACCAATTGCAGGAAGGGTGGGAGGGGAGACCTGCAGCCAGTATACTCACGAGGCTCCTCCACTGGATCAAGTTATTGGCGTCCACCTCAATAGTCATAAAGAAATGTATGGACGATCCAGTGGCATGCTTCATAATCCTTTTATTGTGAGATTATAATTGCAGGAAAGGGGGGAGGGGAGACCTGCAGCCAGTATACTCACGAGGCTCCTCCACTGGATCAAGTGGTTGTCGTCCACCTCAATAGTCATAAAGAAATGTATGGATGATCCAGTGGCATGCTTCATAATCCTTTTATTGTGAGATTAATAAAAACATCAGAATTATGTTTTTGGCGACCACCTTGTTACAATAAAATGCAGTAAAAGGCGATCAAATTTATTGTATTGACTCAAAATGGTATCAGCAAAAATGGCAGCTCAGGGCGCAAAAAGTGAGCCACACATAGCCCGGCATCTTGAAAAATAAAACATTTATGGGTCTCGGAAAATGACAAAAAAGGTAATTTTTATTTTATTTTATTTTATTTATTTATTTTTTTTTTTACAAATTTCTGGTTTTTTTTCATTATTGAAATAAAAAAAAGTTTGGTATCTGTTTATTCTGACCTAGATAATCAACTTATGAGGTCACTTTTACCATATAGTTAACATAATAAATAAAAAACTAAAAAAAAAAACATTGTGGTATTTCACTTTTTCTTTCAATTTCAAAGCATTCTGACTTATTTTACCTCATTCCCCAGTATGTTTTGTGGTAGAATGAATGATGTCAAAAGTATAACACGTTCTGCAAAAAAACAAGCCCTGATACGGCTATGTGGAAGGAAAAATAAAAAAATGTATGGCTCTTTGAAGAAGGGGAGGAAGAAACCTTGATGAAAAATGTCTCAGTCGTGAAAGGTATAAAATCCTTGTAATAGCAGCAGGAGCGCCCCCCACAGGCTTTAATCTTCATGTGTTCATGATGGCTGTAATTAGAGTTAGGGGACCTCCTTAATTCCTCAATTTGAAGACAGTTATCAAGCAGAACTTACAAGGCATTAAAGGGGATGTCCAGGATTAATAAAACTTTACTACATTCTTTCAAAAACAGCACCCCACCCTTCTACAGGTTACATGTAGCATTACAGCATAGGCCCATACCCTTCAATTGAGCTGAGCTGCAATATCACACACAACCTGCAGACAGTGGTGGCGCTGTTTTTGAAAGAAATCCATCATGTTTATAGAATTTTGGACAACTCAATATTTCCATTAGTGACCCCAAAACATCACAAGTTAATTAAAATGTATTTTTCTTACAATATTATATACTAGCTGTAGTACCCGGCTACGCCCGGGTTAATAAATAACTGCTGTTAGCTATAACAAAATAGAATTTGAATATGTCATATTAATGACTTGTAGGAAAATAGAAGCTGAGCTGTGATTGATTGCTATAGGCAGCCTAATAAATCTCCAGCCAACAGTAAACCCTCCCCCTGGCCGGGCAGTATATGTTACCTCACACATACACATAATAGACAGCTCATGTGACTGACATCTGCCTTAATTCCCTATATGGCACATGTGTTGCACATTGGCTGTTTGTAATCAGATGTTTATGTTTGTAAAATAAAGATAGCACACATGTGAGGCGAGTTGTGTGAGGTGATTTGTGCACATCTGTGTCTGTCTGTGTGGTATGTGTGTCCCTGGGGTGTGTATATGTGTGTCCCTGTGGGGGGGTCTGTGTGGTGTGTTTCTCTGTTGTGTGTGTCTCTTTGTGGTGTGTGTGTCCCTGTGGGGTGAGTGCATGTGTCCCTATAGGGTGTGTATGTGTGTGTGTCCCTGTGGGGGGGTCTGTGTGGTGTGTGTGTGTATCTGTGTTGTGTGTGTCTCTTTGTGGTGTGTGTCCCTGTGGGGTGAGTGCATGTGTCCCTATAGGGTGTGTATGTGTGTGTGTCCCTGTGGGGGGGGTCTGTGTGGTGTGTGTGTGTCTCTTTGTGGTGTGTGTGTCCCTGTGGGGTGAGTGCATGTGTCCCTATGGGGTGGCTATGTGTGTGTGTCACTGTGGGGGTGTCTGTGTGGTGTGTGTGTCTGTGTCATGTGTGTCTCATTGTGGTGTGTGTGTCCCTGTGGGGTGAGTGCATGTGTCGCTATAGAGTGTGTGTGTCCCCTTGGGGGTGTGTGTATGTCTCTGTGTTGTGTGTGTCTCTTTGTGGTGTGTGTGTGTGTGTGTGTGTTTGTTCGGGTGCGTGGTGAGTATCCAATGTTGGGGCTGCACCTTAGCGCCTATACACTTGCTGTTTCTCTTTGTGTGCGTGTGTATACATGTCCCCGTGCGTGGTGAATATCTCATGTTGGGGCCCCACCTTAGTGACTATATGCTGGTATATGCTGTTATTCTTTGGCGCTGTCATTAAGCCCCTCTCATTCACAACTGTCAACTGGTAACTGTCACTTTTTCCCCATTATGTAGATAGGGGCAAAATTTTTTGGTGAACTGGAACGCGCGGGGTTAAAATTTCGGCTCACAACATAGACTATGACGCTCCCGGGGTCAAGACGTGTGACTGTGCAAATTTTTGTAGCTGTAGCTGGCAGCTGTCGATTTTCCTCCCACACGTTTCCTTTCCCTTTTTCCCCATTATGTAGATATAGGGGCAAAATTGTTTGGTGAACTGGAATGCGCGTGGTTAAAATTTCGCGTCACAACATAACCTATGACGCTCTCAGGGTCCAGACGTGTGACTGTGCAAAATTTTGTCTCTATAGCTGACAGCTGTTGATTTTCCTCCAATATTTTTCCATTCACTTTTTCCCCATTATGTAGATAGGGCCAAAATTGTTTGGTGAACTGGAATGCGCAGGGTTAAAATTTCGCCTCACACCATAGCCTATGACGCTCCCGGGTCCAGACGTGTGAGTGTGCCAAATTTTGTGGCTGTAGTTGCGACGGTGTAGATGCCAATCCCGGATATACACACATACATACATACACACATTCAGCTTTATATATTAGATTAATATTATATTTATGAAGAATATCGCATATCTTTGTTAAATATTACATTTAAGTAGATGATCCTATGAAAACATACTTCTTACTGACTCTACAGTTTGTAAAACCTATTTCATTAAACACTTGTAGGTAATTTTTAATCAATATAAGGAGTCCTGTGTTCACAATCCCCGTCTCTTGGTGAGAGGATAAAGGCCACTTCACACACACAGATATCTGAGTCCAATATCTGAACAGATCTCTGGTTGCAGTGAAATCATGGATACATTGCTCCATGTTGTACACAGCCACCAAATGGCAAAATGTATCCATGATTTCACTGCAACCAGAGATCTGTTCAGATATTGGACTCAGATATCTGTGTGTGTGAAGTGGCCTTAAGAGG
The DNA here is from genome assembly GCA_033576535.1 of Allobates femoralis. Classification (NCBI taxonomy): domain Eukaryota; kingdom Metazoa; phylum Chordata; class Amphibia; order Anura; family Aromobatidae; genus Allobates; species Allobates femoralis. The sequence continues at coordinate 148,049,684 of JARQOC010000004.1, forward strand.
TTAGAAAGAGCGACTCTCCCTGGAGGAGCCATCCTGTGTGACACAGACAATGATGGGAATGGATGTGTGTCTATGTGCGTGTGCTCGGTGTATATGTGTAATATACAGTGTTTGTGTCACATACCGTGTGTGTCTATGTGTGTGTGCTCGGTGTTATATGTGTAATATACAGTGTTTGTGTCACATACCGTGTGTGTCTATGTGTGTGTGCTCGGTGTATATGTGTAATATACAGTGTTTTTGTCACATACCATGTGTTGTGTGTAACATCTACATTTATAAATCCCAGCAGCACAGACGAGAGTTCCTAGATGTAAACATGTTGGCAATCGCCCAACAAATGAGCAAAATGCGGCTCATCATTGGGTGCTTGGATGTTTTTGGAGGAACAAAAATCCTTTCTCTCGACAGCACATCACCCGCTGCAAACTGCAGAAGTGCTGCCGATAACATGATACTGTAGAGGACAGATTGCTCTACCGGTGATTGTTCTGGATGCATCATTCTTCATCATGATGGGTAAAAAGGCCGGAAACAGATAGATCGTGCTCATTTCCCAGTCTGAAATCAGCGCTTGTAAATGTACCCTAAATGTCTGAGTGTGATAGTGCACTATGTGAGCATTTAGGGCCCACTTTAACATTTTGTCCAGGGCCCCACTTTGCCTAAAAACGGCCCTGCCCAGCACCACAGAGCCTGTCCCCATTGTGACGTCACCACCCTCCCAATGCGATAGCATCAGGCCTCCATCTAGTATGTAATAAGCGGCTTATTCCATCAAACATCTTTGGTCACTTATAAGTGATAAGTATAAGACTGTCCACATTGCTTCACGTTCTCTGAAAAGGAATAATAATAACAAAAAACCTGAAAAACACCAATACATACAGTATTTGAGAGACTTTATTCAAGAAGAAGCCCATACAAAACGTACTTAAGATCCTATGGAAATGTTGAGTCCATTCTCTCATCCTGGACCTCACTACAAATATCTAATTGTTGAGTTAGAATTTCAGTGTTGGATGACCTCATCGGGCAAAGTCAATAATCATAAATATCAGGCACATACTTGTAATGAAGGCTGATGTAAGCACTTGACTATGTATACTGCGGGACACCCATCTGAGTGGCTAGAATCATTTTGTACATATATTTTCATCCATCTTAAGAAACACCCTGCACTTACCATCACTGCTAATTACACCGGTACTATAAATGAGAACCAGGATCTACTATCTGCTACAGTATAGATGTGCCTGGAAGGCATTGGGACTATGAGGTAGGCTATGAGATTGAGATCATTAAATATCACAGCTTTATATGGAACAGATGACTGCTCAACCCTGCAAACCTGTCCCTCATAGCCTCGGTCATTTCACAAAGCCAAGTGATTCATCTGCTGTCTCAGACACGCAATAAACTCGTTCACATGACTTTCATATAAAGGTTGGAGCTCATTAATTCGTCTGTATCATTTACATGTAATAATTGTTAGCATCGCAGTCTTTGTCAAGGTTTTACAGACATGGGGCAAAGATCCAGTTTCCTGCCCTAGTTCTGTGTCTACAAAACGTCCATGGCACTGTGTCTTGTTGACAACCTTCCTTCCTTTCACTCCTCCAGCCCTCATTGCTCATGCCCCAGCAGCCAAACTATGACCTTGGTCATCATGGCACCATATACAACTATGGCAGTGCACTTAAAATTGGCTGGGCATAAGAACCAATAAGAATTTAGATTTAATTTCCCAAACTAAATGGAAAGCTGTACTTTGATTGGTTTCGGCTAGAGATGACCGGCTTTGTGGATGTTCAAGTTCTGGGCATTAAGCCAGGATTTTTTTTAAAGTTCTGTTCTGGATCCGAATTGCACCCAAATATCATTGAAAGTCAGTGATTGGGCAGTTCGGCTCTCCGCCCACATACAGCCAGCCATAAGCAAAACACTTCCCAGGGAAGGCAGAGTTTTCTAATTTTGTTTTGTACACACTACAGCCGATAACACTGATTTTACCCCCAGTGCGAATCATTCAAACACTGCAAGTGGCTGCACTGGGCCAAGCACCGAGTGTACCCCAGCACAGCGGTGCTCGCTCCAGTGGTTTCCATACGTAAAGCACCCAACCTCTGAACTCCAACACTGACATTTTTTTTAAAAGTCTGTGTTCAGTACAAACTCAGAACTTTAAAGTCTGATTCACTAATCCCTAGTTGCTATTGGCAAAATAATTCATTTTTTTAAGATAATTTTTATACTTCTGCCCCTTTCTATATTTCTTTTCTTAGTCTGATTTTTACCTGATAAATCTTTCAAACTGTATTTTTTTCTAGGTAAACATTTGATGTAATATACAAAGGACAATGAAAAGTAAAAAAAAAAATGGCTTCCTTAAATGGCATGGATTTCAAATAAACTGCAAGCTCACTTTTATATTTCTGTGACCTCTATAGCTGGTGCTACCGTGTTTCCCCGAAAATAGGGCGCCCCCCGAAAGTAAGCCATGCTTGGAGGGGTGCCCTACTTCCTAATATAAGACATCCCCCGATTATAGGGCGAACCTGCGGTGCATGCCGCCAATCACAAGACCAATGCATGCATCTGTGTCGCCGCTCCCCGCTGCCCCTCTGTCCCTGCTGTCCGGGCCGCCATTCTGTAGCCTTCAGAGCCCTGGAGCGCTCCGGCGCTCTCTGCTGGTCTCCGCCCCACCCACGAACCCTGCGCCAATCACAGCGCAGGAATCATGGGCCAGTTGACGTCAGTGCTGGGCTGTGATTGGCCCAGGGCTCCTGCGCTGTGATTGGCCCAGGGCTCCTGAGCTGTGATTGGTCCTGGGATCCGGCGCTGTGATTGGCCAGGGCTCTGGCGCTGTGATTGTCCCAGGGCACTGTGCCCCACCAGCACCAAAGCAGCACAGCAGAGGAAAGAAAAGAAAGTGTGTGTGTGTTTGATGTGTGTGTGTGTTTGTGTGTGTGTGTTTCATGTGTGTGTGTACACATATGGCAGGCTGCAGTGGGATACGGTACCATACTGGGATGTGAGGCTGCTGCGGTGGGATACGGTACCGTACTGAGTGGCTGCTGCAGTGCAGTTTTTTTTTGGCTAATATAAGTCACCCCCCCCCCGAAAATAAGAAATGGCGGACTTTTTGAAGCAAAAAATAGTATAAGACAGTGTCTTATTTTCGGGGAAACACGGTAGACACAATTTTGAGCTTTAAATTGGGTATTCCAAAATGTATGATCAATGGGGTAATGAATGCTTGACCGACTGAACTGGGAATCCTTTTCCCCCATTGAAGCTGGGCAGACGTTAGAAGTTAGAGGACAACATCAAACCTTTGGCAGTTCCTCCGGGAGTCTATAGTAGCAGTAGCGATATGGAATCATTGCTCTGCAAATTGTGGGGTCCCAACATGGATCGCACATGTCATACATACTCAATAACTCTAAAATGATAAAATAACTCCTATAAACATTCTAACAATCCCTAACATGTTTAGTAAGTGGTATTTATATATATATATGTATATACATATTTTTATAATGTAGTGTTTAATTGACGATTTATTATCACTACCATAGCTATAGAAGATGTAATACATTTTCAGCATTTTTACTGACTTTGATACATACAGTAAAATGTATACATTTCTCTAAAGAGCTGTATCCTCGGCTTCACTTCTGGTTCCAAAAAGCTTGTCGGCAATTATCCTTCCATCATATTTTGGCAAGCTTCCTCCAAAGTCAGCTGGCAGGATGTCAGCATCAATTTCCTTATAGAAAGTCTCCAGGTCCTCCCCGTGCACAAAAACCTGGTTAGATGTTATTCCAAAATAAATCATCTTAGTGTTTTAAAGCAAAAGATAAAAAAGTTCTTAAAGTGTTTAACAGAGATTTTCTTCCTTTCCCCCATTCCAAATAATCAGTTAAAGGGAACCTGTCACCTAAACTAGCCCTCCTAACCTATGAATATCTGTCCCTGCAGCCTCAAATAACTTTCTCAACCATCCCTGTCTGAGCTTATATAGCAATTTACAAGTGCAATAAAGCAATTTAGAAACTTACAGAATCCTTGTCTGATGGGCGTTCCCCAAGCGCTTTGTCAGTGAGGCAGGGTCTCCTGGACTGCGCTCCCCCCGCCTCCATGCTGAAAATACTCCCTAATGGGCGGCATTCTTATTTCCTGACCTCGGGCACAATTCAGAGTAGCCACTCATTGCATCATCGCTATGACGCGTTCACGTGATGCCGGCCCCCCGTCACTTCCGCCCATCGCATTGCTGGGTGTACTAACAAGCGCACAAGCCACCTTCAGAGCATGCGCAGATGGCATGCTGAAGGCGGCCTTGTGCGCTTAGTACACCCGGCGATACGATGGGCGGAAGTGACACGGGGCCGGCATCCCGTGACTGCGTCATAGCGATGATGCAATGGGCGTGTACTTTGAATGGTGCCCGAGGTCCGGAAATAAGAATGCCGCCCATAAGGGAGTATTTTCAGCATGGAGGCGGGGGGAGCGCAGTCCAGGAGATCCTGCCTCACTGACAAAGACCCCTGGAGGAACGCCCATCAGACAAGGATTCTGTAAGTTTCTAAATTGCTTTATTGCACTTGTAAATTGCTATATAAGCTCAGACAGGGATGGTTGAGAAAGTTGTTTGAGGCTGCAGGGACAGATATTCATAGTTTAGGAGGGCTAGTTTAGGTGACAGGTTCCCTTTAATTCATTTGATCAGTGTGTGAGAGTTTGGGCATTCAGCCAACAGTTATCTATGGTGCATGGCCAACATTTAGTCCGAGTGGCAAGTGACAGATACAGGTTGCTCCATAAGGTAGAAGAAGGCAACAGTGGCACTGTCCATCCATAAAAATAGAAACTTTATTAGGAAAAGCACTTAAAACCTGAGGGAGGAAGAGACAATGGACGTTTCGTGTGCTACATTGGTTGAAGTGTAACAAGTGAAACAGCCATAGTCTCTTCACACCCTGCTTCCTCCCAGGTTTTAAGTGCTTTTCCTAATAAATTTTCTATTTTTATGGATGGAGAGTGCCACTGTTGCCTTCTTCTACCTTGTGGATTATTCTGAAAACCTCGTATAGGGGCACCTTGATTCCTAAATCGTCCCTATTTCACTTATCCTGCATCTTGATTTACATTGAAGTTGAGTAGTGCCAGATATTTGCTCTTTATTACTCAGATACAGGGTGCTGTTTTGTATAAAACCTGAGAATCAGCATTGTCTGAACTAATACTGGACGGTGCCCTCGGTCATCAGTGAACAAGTGTATTGGGACTAATATCATTAGCTATTGGGCTGTGGTAGCACTGGTGACCCCTCATACTGTGATTATTCATCATATATAAATTATGTAATCCCGTCTGATGGATTATGAGTAGGCAAGCCTCAGTGAGACATATTGGGTGTCCTTTCACTTGCCATGAGCAAGCACAATAAAGCCAATAGTACTGCCCCCACTTTATGAACACACTGAGTATGCCCAGGATGGTGGGACACTCCACTTCTTGCACAAACTCAGGGAGGAAGAAAGGCATGAACATGATTTTAAGTGCTACTAGGATGATGTAGCCTGTGAGGAGGACACCAACCTGACCTAGGGAATGGGCGAAAACAAATGCAATGCATTGTCCGGGGGCTGTTTCATGGTAAAGCTCTGCCCCCAGGACTAGTGACAGGTAAGCTGCTTATGCTGTTTCTGCACAAATAATAACACTTCTCGGGGATATCAAGAATATGTTTAGACTTCAAGAAAAAATGATCTATATTTTAATGATGGCAGATTGGGATGTTTTGGGGACCTTACAAGTTTCCTTTAAGAAAAAACAAACTTATTATCGATCACAGGAGAAAGCCAGAGCACAAAACATATAAGATTGAATGGCACTGGAGTGTATGTCTGATTAGTACTCTAATGCTATAGCCAAAATTATGGCTCACCATCTAAGAAGAGTAAGTATGTCAAATACTGCTGCCACCTCCAGAGTGATTAGCAATTGTTTTTTTTATGGAGGTTTAGGACTATTTATTAGCATATTAATAAGACAATGAGTCAGATATTTGATAAAATATTGAGTATAGATAGGAAGGAGAAGTAATAAAAAACTATATAAGAAACAAATCATCCACACATCCATAGATGTCCCATCCTCGACAGTGAATCTTTACTGTAAAAGCATATGACTATTCAATGCTCTATCACCTATTGTTGGTTTGTAGAAAGAGTAAATGAAAGGTTTAAATACCTTTCTTGAAAAATGATATTTACAGATTTCTGGAGATGGGTTGTTGATCTTATGATTTATTCTGATTAGCAGTGGCGTAACTTCAAGCCCAGGGGCCCCGATGCGAAAGCTCCAACAGGGCCCCCAATTATTGCAAATCTTTAATAGTATTAGTCATTTTCTATAGGCCAAAGGAACTTTTGGGGCCCCCCTAGGCTGCAGGGCCCGGGTGCAATCGCAACCCCTGCACCTATGGTAGTTACGCCCCTGCTGATTACGATATTTAGATTTGGGAAGGATTTTTTCCTAATGTAAGGCAATTATCAGATGCCTTTGGTGTTCTGCCTGCTACTGGACCAACACATTACAATTATAGATTGGATTTAATGAATGGTATTTTTTTAAGCCTTATCAAATATTTAGCTTTGTAAATATACTGAATATGTATGATGAGAAACTCACCCTTTCTAGTAATTTGCTCTTCAAAAATGGTTTCACGACATTGTAAGTGGTGGGGAAGTACCACGGTTGGTGTATGAAGTGAACAGCCTTAAACCTTGCTGGAAAAGAATCCTAAAGGCAAAATACAAAGAAAAATTATCCAATTCATGCAAAACAGATGTTCATCTAGAAGAAAAAAGATGCAGCATTACCTATTTACATTAATTACTTACCTCCTAGTAACATTTAGAAAGATAATCTAGCTTCTCAATAAGGCCCAATACCCCAACATAGTGTTAATGTAGCAAAAATCATCTTTTAATGCCATCTTTGGCATATGCAAATTACACTGACTAGTCCGGGAAGGAAGGGGGGGTGTTTATTTCCTCAGTGGATTCTGGCCTGACATGTTTTCATGATGCCCCCTAGATTTGATTGATGTCCTCCTTATTCTCTTCATCTTCTGTTCTGTTCTTGATATCTTATACAAGACTACTTTCTCTTTTGGTGATGCAGATTAAAGCTGGGTGTACTCTTTTCTTCCCAGTTTAGTTGGCACTCTGCAGATGCTAAGGAAGGCATTTGGTCTTTCATAAGATTTTAAACACTGAAGAGAAGATGCAGCAAGTCAGGAAGACGTCAATGACATCCAAGAGAGGCATGGTTACGGAATGTAAACCTGGACTGTTCTTGGGGATTGGGGAATAGACATCATCCTCCTGGGTTAGTACCATCATAGCCATTAGAAAGAGGAAAACATTTTAAACTAATTCCATAATTTTATATAAAACTTCAGCGATTTTCCCGTTATTGAAAATAGAACCGCAACCACAAGGTTGGCTTCACATTGGACTTTGCTTTTTATTATAAACACATAAAAACAAGCTTCAACATATTTCTATATTCATATTACCTGTAACATGTCAACCATTTTTTTCAGTTCATAAGGTTTAATACCAGATGCCTGTTGCATTGTAAATCCTTTGAAGTTTTCGATAATGCAGAAGCCATTGATCTGGGTCTCCTCATTCTCTAAAAGGTTTTCTAGAATAATGCAGTATGCACGGAGGATCTGAAACAGAATGTTAGCAGCTTATATGCACCATAACAAACAATGCAATATTCACTATATTTATCCATCATACGGCCCATAAAAATGCAACTGATCTTCATGGCACATTCATTGTCCACCAAAGGGCATTGACACAGTGGATAATAGCAGCTGTGGTAGCACCTCATTAAAGGGCTTTCCTAAATTTAATTTGAGTGGCCTGTTCTGGATGGCTAAATAGATTGTCCTGTATGAGGGTTATTAGCTATTTATATTCCCCAAGAATATTTCTAAACCTCTAATATTCTCAAGGTCTAGTTCATTTGACCTTGAATGAGACAGTGAATATTAAGGCTATGTGCACACTGGGAGGTTTAGCAGCGGTTTAGCAGCGGAAACCGCCGGTCGGTTTCCATCAGGTTTATGCAAATTTATGTTAATCCAAAAGCGGCTTTTGGATTAACATAGAAACCTATGGAAACCGACACCCGGTGTGCACACACCGGCGGTTTCCACATGCTCATCCGTTGCTAACCCGCTGGGTTCCCAGCGGGTTAGCAAAGAATGATCATGTTCTATAAACCGTCCGGTTCTGCAGCGGCTGCAAGCAGAATCATGTGCTGCTTCCAGCCGCTGCAGAACCGACGCCACTAACCCGCTGTGCACCGCCGCACACCCGCCCGTCTTCCGCAGCACGGACCCGACAGGAAGCCGATGGACGGCTCCGGAGCTTCCTGTCGGGTCCCGCCCAGCCGCCGCCGCCCCTAACCCGCCCCCGTGTGCACATACCCTAAAGGTTGGATTTTGGCAAACAGTAACACAAAAACGTACAAAACTTCACAAACCTCATCAAACGTGATTTCCTCGTAGTCCCAGTTCTCAATATTAAAAAGTAAGATCACTCTGCCATTCTTATCTCTGCTGGTTAAAATCCCAGGATAGCCAGCCTCTATGGTGCTCCTGACCGCCTCCGGTGTAAGGTTTTCAAAAAGCTCTGGGTATTGCTGACGGAAATTTACATAGCCTATTGGAAAGATTCCAAATTAATATGTATTAGTCATAACATATCCATTTTCTAAATGTTATTGAGACATAATAATATACTAACTGGATCAATCTTATTCACCTATACGGGAGGTCAACACATGATTTATTGTTTCCAAGAGCTGTATAACAGATTATAGGACTTTCATTATGTGTGTGTGTGGGGGGGGAAGTGTATTAACTATCAAAGTAGGAAAGGGTTCATTATAGTAAGATTTGTCAATTTAAGTTCCACAAAATTAACTATTTCTCACATAGAACTATTGCAATTACACATGTTTTGTAATGCACATGTTTATTTCCTTTTACGTTGTGGTACACCACAAAAACAGAGACAGGCAAATTGGACATAATTTCATACAAAACTACCAAGATGGGCTGGACAAATTGTTAGCATGCACCCTCAACTTAATATTTGGTTGCACATTGGAATAAATGACTGTAATTAATCACTTCCTATAACCATCAATAAGCTTCTTACACCTCTCTGCTGGGATTTTGGACCACTCTTGCAAACTACTCCAGGTCTCTCATATTTGGAAGGCGTCTTCTCCCAACAGCAATTTTAACATCTTTCCACAAATGTTCAATGGAATTTAGATCCAGATTCATTTCTGACCACTTCAAGACTTTCCAGCTCTTTGTTTCCATCCATTTTTGGGTGCTTCTTGAAGTAAGTTTGGGGTTATTGATTTGCTGAAAGACCTATGACCTAGGACGCAAACTCAGATTTCTGACAGTGGACACTAGATTGTGACCTAAAATCATTTGGTAATCTTAAGATTTCATGATACCTTGCACACAGTCAAGGTATCCAGAACCAAAGGCAGTAAAACAACCTCAAAACATCTTTGAACCGCCACCATACTTAACTGAAGGTAATGTGTTCTTTTCTTTGTAGGCTTCATTCCATTTTCAGTAAGCAGTAGAATGATATGCTTTACCAAAAAACTCTACATTGGTCTCATCTGTCCACAAGACACTTTTCCAGAGGGATTTTGACTAAATCACATACCTTTTGGCAAACTGCAGTCTAGATTTTTTATGTCTGTGTCAGTTGGGGAGTCATCCTGGGCCTCTTGCCATAGTGTTTAACTTCATTCAAATGTCAATGTCACTGATGCATCCTGAGCCTGCGGGACAGCTTGAATTTCTTTGGAACTTGATTGGGGATTCTAATCCACCATGTGGACTATCCTGCCTTGCAGGAGATTAGCTACAATGCTATGGGTTGTAAACGTCTTGATTATGTTACACATCGTGGACAAAGAAACATCAAACTCTCTTGAGATGGATTTGTAACCTTGAGATTGTGGATATTTTTCAACAATTTTGGTTCTCAACTCCTCAGACAGTTCTCTTCTCTTTTCTATTCTCCATGTAGTGTGGCACACACACATACAATACAAAGATTGAGTCAACTTCTCTTTTTATCTGGTTTAAGGTGTGATTTTCATATTGTGCACATCCGTGACTTGCCACAGGTGAGTTTGAACAAGCATCACATGCTTGAAACAAAGTTGTTTCTCAGAATTTGGTAAAGACGCCAACAATTTTGTCCGGTCTTGGAGTTTTGTGTGAAATTATGTTCAATTTGCCTTATATTTATTTTTTTTGCAGTTTTTTCTTTGTGTTGTTCCAATACACAAAAAAAGGAAATAAACATACAGTATGTATAACAAAGCACATGTAATTGAAATGATTTGCTGGGAGAAGTACAGTATTTTGCGGACTATAAAGCACACCGGATTAGAAGACGCATCCCAAATTTAGCAGAACCTAGGGGAAAAAAATGATGTTTAATTTAAAAAGGGGGTCCATGATATTCTTCTAACCTCGTTTTATAAGCAGTGTAACTTACCCGGAGGAGATTGTAGTGATGGAGGTGGCGCGAGGTCACAGGAAGAAGGTTTGCAGTGGTGGGGGTCGGCGGCAGCACAGTGGGGAAATTCTGCAGGGGGCCTGACACTGTGTGTATGGGGTGTCCCTGCAGAGGACATCATTAATGTCACTGCAGTGGACACGTTAGGCAAAAGGAAAATGGCTGCAGAGGCAGAGCACGCACAGATTGAGATGTTGGGCAGCCACAACTTCCATCTGCACGTGACCTGCTTTGGCAGCCATTTTCTTGAAGTTCATCGTGTCAGAAGCAGCAAAATTTCAATCTTTATTTTTATCTTAATCTGTGTGTGCGCTGCCTCCGCTGCCATTGTCCTTTTGCCCACTGCAATCACTGCCAGGAGAATAATAGTGCCTGGTAAGTGCCTGCTGGAACACCCCATCCACACAGCTCTGGGCCTACAGCATTGCCTAACCATGCTGCTGCCAACCCCATCACCACCCTGCCTCCTGTGACCCACTCCACCACCACCACTCCCTTTTTTAAGTTGCTATGTCCAGACTATAAAACACACTCCCACTTTCCCCCCAATTTCTTGGGATAAAAACAGAGTCTTATAATCAAAAAAATACAGTACTTAATTTTGTGAAACAAGGGTGGCAACATTTTGTATATATACGATCAAAGTTAGAGAGCAATGTATGATCACTTGATTTTTTCAGACAGAATGTAATCTGCTTTGATCATTCTTTGAAGGTTTTTGTGTAAGAAGGCGCACCATGCCACTAGAACAGTGTTTCCCAAAAAAAAGTTTGTAATTAAAAAAACCTTTATTTGACTCAAAAGTGAGGTACACAAAAGATGATCATAATTTGAGAACAACAATGACTGTAGCACAGAGAAAGATTTAAAAGTACATTTTGTTAAGGTTACAACAGTCACCAATCAGTAGGAAGTGTACAGGCCTTTGCATTGAATGCACATCTATGACCCCAGGACATCACTAGTCTCTCCTACTGCTCTGGTTCATATTGGCCACTCTTCTTTCAGTCTCTTCCACAGTTCTGAGACTGTCGTGGGTTTTGTGGCCATACCTTTGTCACTAACAACTTTCCACTCTGGGTGGCCATTTCATTGTTTCACTGTTTTCTGTTTCAAGGAACTGCTTTACCCGTTTTACTGAGTGACAGGGGGCATTGTCCTACATGATCATTGCTGGCTGACTGAGTGCTGAATGCAAGTAAGGAACCACGTGTTGTTGAAGAAGTACAATACACACTTGTATTCACTCTGCCATGTATCTGTATAAGACGTCCAACCCTGTAGCAGAAAACATTCCCCAAACCATGGCACTTCCTTCACCACTTTTTACTGACTTCTTCACACACTTTCGGTCAGTCTTTCCCCAGTCTGTCTAAAACATAATGTTTCTCATCAGACCCAACTAAATTAAACTAAAATGAACTGTGGACCATTTCTCCTCTGTCCACACAACATGCTCCTTACCAAAGGTGAGTCTAACCTTTGTATTCTTTCTGCTAATGAGAGGTTTGGTCACTGCAGAGTTGGCTTTCAGTCCAAATGCTTTTAAACGTCATGAGACTGAATGATAAGACAGATCCTTACCCTGTTCAGTGCTGAACTGATGAGCTATTCCAGCTGCAGTGTTGAAACAATTGCCCATGAAGATTCACTGATTATCCTGTCCTCTCTTGCATTTGTCTTTCCAGGGTGACCAGCCTTCTTGGGGGACTTGAAAGAATTTGTGATGTTGTAAAGATGGAATATTCTAGAATTCACAGACTTGGAATGACCAAGTTCTGTTGCTATGGCTGATAGGGTGACTCCTTTCGATGTCATCTGGACAACCTGCTGCTGGAGGGTTTCTCTCACTTTGGAATGGCAAACCATTTTTGCAAAGTGAGTGCAAACTGGAAAGTTAGGCAGCCAGTTAAATAGGGTTTGTCAAATAATCAAGGAAATTGGCACCAGGTGCCAGATTAACACCAATAATTTGCAGGTATCTGAAAGTGTTCTCTAATTTATCAGTGTTCATTTTCATTTATCTCATTTACATTTTTATTCTGTGCTTTACAATATATTTAATTTATAAAATAAGCTTAAAATACTGGTAACTTACTCATGTTGAGATATTTTCACATAGGACAGGACAATGACCTTAACATTAAGGAAATTGTGTATTATTCTCTAATTTTGATCGCTATATATATTTTTGTAACTCAAGTAGCTATTCGTCCTTGAGGACATTCCTTCTACATAATCCTTCCATGGCCTGAAGCTACGTTTTGTTCATTGACTCGGTCTGTATATAGTGGTCTGCGATGTGGTTACTTGAAGCTTGTTAACGTGTGACTCATTTGTGGTGTCTGTGTTTCTCTGTCAGCATACAAGATACTTCATGTCTCCTTCTACTAAATGTCCCATAATTACTTCAGTCTGTAATTTCTCTCAAAGCTCATTTCAGACACAAAAACCACAATTTCATGGATTCACACAGTGACAGCTGCGCAAGTGCAAAACATTTCAACATATCATTCTGGACTATCTGTGAAGTGAATAATTACTGACACATGTTTTGAAAAAGAATTGACATTCATTTTATTTAAAATCCTGCCCCTTTATTATTGAGTGTTTGATATTCTTACATCACATATACTGTAGGTAATGTTGTTGGCAGTTTAACAAATTGTATAGCTGGCCATACACATAAGTTGGTTAAGAGCTTATTCTGCCATCAGTTAGTTCTTGAGTATCCCCATCCATCATGAATGTTCGACTCAGCGAAGAATAGCAAAAGCTGCTGCCAAACAACTTTAGCGGTGGCTTACCTCCTAAATAAGAAAGGGTTGGCTGTTAAAATTCAATCTGCCTAATTCTTAATTTTTCCAATATGATCTGTAGAAAAAAGTCAGGAGACTCTCATACACATAAGAATATGAGTCAGTGCTTCCAATATCAGCTGATCTGGCTGACTTTAGTCTGATGTGTATGGGGGCAATAACGTCCGGTATGTCATGCTGAAAATCACTGATCAAACACTAATGGTAAACACTGACATAGTGACCAATCAATGATGAAAATCAGATCCAAGGCACTGATGAACTGATTTGTGCTTTTATGTACAACCACAGACACCTGAATGAGGCCTTAGGCTAAGTGCACACTTACCGGCGGGTTGGTCGGCGGCGGCTGGGCGGACCCGCCAGGAACCTCTGCGGCCGTCCACCGGCTTCCTGGCGGGTATGTGCGGCGGGAGGCGGGCGGGTGACGGCCGGGAGCCGGGCGGTTGCACAGCGTGTTCTCGCCGGCGGTTCTACAGCGGCTGGAAGCAGCACATGATTCTGCTTGCAGCCGCTGAAGAACCGGCGGTTTATAGAACATGCTCATTCTTTGCTAAACCGCTGGGAAACCTGCGGTTTAGCAACAGATGAGCCTGTGTAAACCGCCGGAGTGTGCACAGCGGGCGTCGGTTTTCATTGGTTTTAATGTTAATCTAAAATACGGTTTGGATTAACATAAATTTACAAAAAACTAATGAAAAACGACCGGCGGTTTCCGCTGATAAAACGGCCATAACCCGGCCAGTGCGCACATACCCTTATGTGGATTTACAGACCCCTGAGATGTCACTAGCTGGGCCTCACTTTTTGCTCACCATCCATTTTTTTCTACAAGTGTTTGTTCTTCTATCTTTTCATTTTCTAATATAGTTTATTTGGTAATCTAAAAAAGGTAAGCCATAAAGAAATAAACATTAAATATACTTGATTTATTGGAATTGTCCTTGTATGTGATAAATGCAATAATATTTATTACGGTATTATATATGTTGTTGCTGTTAAAATTCTGATTTTCGTTGCCTAGATCAGTTTATATACGGTATATTATTTCCTTCTAAAGCCAGATCATTTCATAATTGCAAACTGTATTTAAATCGTGAGTTAAAGATGTGTCATGCATTTAATTTCAGTTTCAATATTAGATGTTAATGCAGTTGGTTAATCTATTTTTTTTTATCTTGTTTGTAGCATTTATTTTTTACTGTTTGTAAACCCTTTCCTGGAGAAACATTCTTACTTCTTGTATAGACAGTGCAGTCAAGGTGATTATGCTTTCTGGCTTCTGAAATGAATGTAATTCAACTGACTCTGACAGCTCTTACAGCCCTATCTAGGAACACCTGACAGCCCTATCCAGGCACAACTCTGACAGCCCTACCCAGGATTGCTCTGAGAGCACTACCCTGGCACCGCTCTGACAGTCTTACCCAGGCACAGCTCTGACATTACTAGCCAGGCACAGTTCTGAACCCCTACCGAGGCAAAGCTCTTGGAGCCCCAACCAGGTATAGGCCTGAGAGCCCTACATTGGTAAAGCTCTTGGAGCCCTACCCAGACACAGGCACTGACAGCCCTACCCAGGCACAGCTCTGATGCCCTATTTAGGCATAGTTGTGAGAGCTCTATTCAAGCACAGCTCTGAGAATCCTATCCAGGCAGAGTGTAGACAGCCATACTCAAACACAGCTCCTCAAGCCCTACCCAAGCACAGTTCTTAGAGATCTACCTTGGCATAGCTTTAAGAAGCATAGTTAGGTATATTCATGAGGGCCCTACCTGGCAAAGCTCTTAGAGCACTACCCAGGCACAGCTCTGACAGCCCTATCCAGGAATAGCTCTGAGAGCCCTATTCAGGCACTGCTCTGAAATTTCTATCCAGGAAGAGTGTAGACAGGAAGAGCCCTATTCAGGCACAGCTCTGAGTGATTTATCTAGACACAGCCCTACCCAGGCACAACGGTGACAGCCCTATCCAGGTACAGCTCCGAGAGCCCCAACCAAGCTCTGAGAGATCTTTCTAGAAACAGCTCTACCCTACCTACCAGGCACAGCTCTGAGAGACAAACTCAGGCATAGCTCTAAGACCCTTAGTCAAGCAAAGCTCTGAGAGCACTACGCAAGCACAGCCCTGAGAGGCCTGCCCAGGCACATTTCCTAGAGCCCTACCCAGGCACAACCACAACACATGTTTTTAATTATGAAGTAGTTACAACTACAATAATAATGTAGTTACATTTATACAGTCAGACAAATACAAATGGCCCTTTGAAGTCTACCATAATACTGGTGAGGCCCTCAGTGAAATGAGTTTGATGCCCTTGCTATAGAGGCTTCATATATTACTAAGCTATGCATTTTTTTTCATTGCCAGCAAGGAAAATTAAGGGTATAAATACTTTGGGTCAATAGGATTTATTCAACAAGTAAAAAAAACTATTTGTCATTTTTTTCATACTCTCTATAACCATTTAAGTAAGACCTAAAAATGTCTCACAAAAAAAGAGAAACAAAATATTTCAGGTGAGACTTCATTCCCATATGTCTGCCTACCCAGCTTTTTTCCTTCTGGCATGACAGTTCAATGCTTCATGGAGATGCAAGAACAGATCCCATAATGTTCTATGATATCATTCACATTCACCCAGCACTTCAGTAGCATACCAGATAACACTAAGGGCCCCATTACACGTAACGATGCTCCAGCAATAACATCAACAATACGACCTGGTAAGGATCGCTGGTGCGTCGCTACGTGGTCACTGGTGAGATGTCAAACAGTCAGATCACACCAGTGAAACAGCAACGATACGGAACGATACAGAGATCGTTGGGAACCTGTCACTTTCGGGCATAGTATTGAGGTCGTTGGTCGTTGTCCCTGTCAAACACAGCGATGCACGCTGCCCAGCGGGAGCGCAACGACCAAAAAGTGGTCCAGAATGGTTTGTAACGATCAGCGATCTCACAGCAGGGGCGTGATCGCTGATGTGTGTCACACATAGTGAGGTCGCTGGCAAGGTCGCTGTTACATCACAAGACCTGTGACGTTGCAGCGATATCGTTAGCGATATCATTGTGTGTGAAATACCCCTTAATGTTGTGTTTTTTTTTTAATCTCTGTCCCAGGTTTTGCAGGCCAAACTGGTAAAAAAGCCGACTTAGACCTACAAGGCTGAGTTCTGAGTTGCCAATGAGGTTGTTGTTAAGGCGTCAAACACACTGATGCATTCTGCCCAGTGGAAGCCCGACGATCAAAACATGGTCCAGGCCATTCCAACACGATCGGCGTGTCAAACATGGCGAGATCGCTGGCGAGGTCGCTGTTGCGGCACAAAACCTGTGACGTAGCAGCAATCTCGCTATGTGTAACGGGGGCTTTAGGCATGTGAACGCTGTCACTAATGGCATGATAATGGCAGTCAAGGGGCGTGGCCTGCTACCTCATGTAAAGACAGAGGAACTTGGTGCTCCTGAGCCTAACATCAAGCGACAGGGATTTTAGCCTTTTTAAAGGCTCATATCCCTACTAAAGCGACAGGACGGAGTTGAGGAGTGCCCAAGGAACATTTTGAACCCCCTTTGAGGCACCACCAGAGGAGGATTCCTCTGGATTGGCAGGAGGCCTTAGACCACAGTGCAGTCCTGAGGAGCCATTGCTGACTGGGTCTCCTCCCCCCCCCCTGCTATTATCGGGATTCCAAGCCTTGTAAGGATCTATGAAGAAATGGACAAATGAAAAGAGAGTCTCACAACCTTCATAACATCAGGTGAGCTCTATTCCTATACATCTGGATTTATATTCTCACTGTTCCCTGGGTGGACTCTGATCCACAGCAAAAGCATCTCCTGTCACTTTCTACCCAAACAACTGAAACACAAATAACCTGTGTGTTTGAACTGTATCCAGGGAGCCACCGCTAGCAAGAGGGAATTTATTGTTGCTAAATCTTATTTACCTGCTAAAGGCATTCACTGGTGATGGGATTATCTTATCTCCTCATTGCTATTTACACAAACACTTCAGAGGCGGATTGATCTAAGCACATAGAGCAAGTCCCGGCCGTTCTGACATTCAATGCTGTAGTCTGCTCAGAAGTGTCACTCAGACAGGCTGTGGGAGCAGGGAACGCCCTCTGCTTCCTAGGAGAAAATAAAGCAGTGAGAATTACAGGGCACTGATCACCAGCTCCTCACCTGCATCCTGCTCAGATCCTGGACCAGAGACTTCTGCCAGTGACACATAAGCAGAGGAGCCTGCACCCTGGAGACTAGAGAACCTCATAGCCTCCCAAATCTTTTATTGTGGCTCCACATAGTTTTATGAGTGGAAAGCTACCAGCCAGCACTGTTTACCTCAGGCACTCAATAATCACAACATATCCAAAGGAGTCCTAATCATCTCAGCATTGCAGCTACATAGCTGTATACCCATTGCTCTTTGAGACCCCTGCACAAGGACTATAGATCACGCTCTAAGTGACTGGACTCTCTTTCTTAAGATGTCATATCACCTTTCCTGCTAACAAGAAGAAGCGACCACCGTACACCCACTCAGATAAGACCCGGGAAGCGGAGGAATCTGCAGAATCATCAGATATACTGTGTTTGTGCTTGGTACTGCATAACTGACATCAGTATAAAAGAGTGTCCAAACCACCTACCACCCATAATATATTTTCATCCTACCTGAGAAAGCAGCCAAAATAACATACCAGCCTTATTTTGATCAAGGTAACAGTTCTTCCTTCTAGTAATATAATTAATCCACACACTCACTGTTGTGGACCCATTCATATACACAAATTGAGCAGCAGGTAAATCATTCCGCTTTAGATGACTCCACACATTTGAGCCCACAATACTAACCAAACTATCAGTACTTGCTGTAAACTGCCTGTTACTCAATTTAAACTAAAAGAGATACATAGAGGAGTTATATAACACTCTGAGAAGCGTAGAATCTCCCTCTAGACAAATAATAAAAGAGCCAGGAAATAATCCTCTAAGCCTTTACAACACCATAGATAGTCTATAACAACCTAACATTGTAAAATGCCTACAAAAAACAGAAATTCTACAAACAATAAGACAGAAATTAGTGACACCTCAAAAGAAGAGAGTATGGACCTAACCGCCCCATCACAACAAGTCCACGCAACTATACCTAAGCCAAACACTGAGAGAAACACCAAAAACATGTTGACATATGACCTCATCCTGCCACCAGAAGACACAATTGTCCAAGATAAGAAAAGAAAAGAGATGGGAAGCGGCCGTAGATCTGCCCTTGACGCGGAACTCCCGGATGACTCGGAATCAGAGGGCAGTATTTCATCATCAAGCCCAGTTAAAAAAGGAGCAAGAGGAGACTCAGGGGAGGAAGAATTCTTAGTCAACTATGACGTAGGTCAACCAATGGACAAGGATTTCTTCCATAACCTCTTCAAAACTTACAACAAATCGCTCAAGGTTGATTTAGAAGACATGAAAAATTCCATGGCAATGATAGCTTCAAGATCCGAGAGAACTGAAAGAAAAGTGGAAGACCTATCAAAAGACACAGAAAACATTAAGAAAGAACAAGATTAGCTAAAAGAAGAGGTGAAATACCTTAGAAACAAGCTGGCTGACAGTGAAGATAGAGACAGAAGAAGCAATTTAAAATTCCGAGGAATACCGGAAAAGGTTAAAGATACAGATCTATTAGCTCATGTTACGAAAATAGTCAAAAAAACGCTACCAAACCTACCAGATTTCGAATACTCATTTGAACGAGTTCACAGGCTCCCGAAACCAACCTTCTTAGCGGACGAAATCCCGAGAGACGTGATCGCAAAATTCACAACCTTTCGAACCAAAGATAAAGTCATGGAATTCATACGAAAGCACAAAGCACTACCAGCTCCCTATGATAATCTAAAAGTATACATAGACCTCTCCAAAGAGACATTAAAGAAGAGGAAAGACCTTAAACCTGTCACAGAAGTGTTGAGAAAGAACGAGATCTTGTACAGGTGGGCCCATCCAAGCAACAATCTAACTTTCACCTTCAAAGAAAAAAACATAACTATAGAGCATGCAGAGGAAGGGCTGAAAATACTCAAAGACCTGAAAATTTCCAACAACCCATCCAAGGAGGGAAAAAAAAGATGAAAACACTAGAGAATACCTGGGAAACTCCGGCTCCTGTCCCACATTAGAGCTGAGAGCACCACAGTAGGCTAAAAACACTAGCCCCAAAAGGAGACATTCACTGCAATATATCTCCAACTGTGAAATACCACAATTTCTTTTTTTCCTGTATTTATGTTTCTGTTTATTACAGTTAGACCAGTTAGTTTTAGTTCAAACGGCTCAACTACTGACACTCTAGAAAATATCACTGACAAAAAAATCTTTAAAGGTCCCGACTTAACCCAAAATACAAGCCAGAATGAAAGCATTAAATCACTACCATGACGATAAAATTTATGTCTATCAATGTCCATGGGCTTAATTCACCACAAAAAAGGTATCTCATATGGAAAGACATCTTAAAATTTAAAGCGGAAATCATAGGATTACAGGAAACTAAATTTGCCAAAGAACAAACTCCAAAATTTAACCACAGAGCATTCCCAAAAATTATCCTAGCTTCAAATAAACAAAAAAAAATCGGGAGTAGCACTTATCATCAAAGAGTCAATTACTTATGAGGAATTAAAAGTGATAAGCGATCCTGAGGGCAGATACGTAATAGTTGTATGCAAATTAAACAATACATTGTACACCCTAGCTAATATCTACGCCCCCAATAAGGGCCAAATTACTTTCCTGAAAAAACTATTAACCCTAATTAGATCCCATCAGATAGGTTCCCTCTTGATATTCGGAGATTTCAACGCCATCCCTAATCCAATGCTAGACACTACAAATAAGAGGAGAGCACTTAATGTCACCCTAGACCCATGGATGAACCGCGAAGAATTATATGACGTCTTTAGATGCCTAAATACAACATCTGTTGAATTTTCCCACTACTCAGACCCACATAGATCATTTTCCAGAATTGATTTGGTCCTATCGGACATTAAAACATTAGAAAAAATTAAAGAAATAACTATACACCCCAGAATTTGGTCAGACCACTCACCTATTACATTCGACATAACCAATACCCTCTACCCGAATAAAATTTGGAGAGCAAACTCTTACCTATTTGCCCATCCAACTTACAGCCAAAAAATTCAAGAAGAGGTAAACCATTACTTTCAAAATAATAATACGGAGGATGTCTCCGTTACGACCCTATGGCAAGCACATAAGGCAGTCATTAGAGGAGTTATGATACAATTAAATGCCAGAAATAACAAATTCAAACAAAAAAAAATAGAAGACATTTCAACTAAAATAAAAGCACTAGAAAATAATCAAGCATCTATACCTTCATCCAACACCCATAAAGAAATACTAAAATTAAGACTTGAACTCAAATCGATCTTATCAAATGAATATGAGAGATTCATCCTAACCTCAAAATCCAACTTCCACAATCTAATGAACAAACCCTCTGGATTCTTAGCCAAAAGAACTAGAATCATCAGGTCAAAGACAAAAATACTAAAAATCAAAGACAGTGACAATAAAACCTATAAAAGCCCAAAGGAAATTTCAAAACAATTTGAAACGTTCTACCAAAATTTATACAACTTAAAAGACAACGGAGAAGAGTATAAACCATCCTCTGAATCAATTAAGGAATTCCTGGATTGTGTTAAACTACCAAACCTGTCAAATGAGGATTTAAATTTTTTAAATGCACCTTATCAAAATAGCGATATACTAGCCACGATTAAATCTTTAGCGTCTAATAAAGCCCCAGGTCCAGATGGTATACCCAACGACTATTATAAAAAATTCGGCACAATATTGTCACCCCACTTAACCACCCTCATTAATTCAATATCTACAGGCTTAAAATTACCCGATGAAATGCTAGAGGCCACAATGACTGTAATATATAAAGGAAAAGGGGATAGAGACCTAGTAGGGAATTATAGACCCATCTCATTATTGAATTCCGATATTAAAATAATGGCAAAAACTCTGACTACCAGACTTCAAAAAGTATTACCCAAACTTATCCATAGAGATCAAGTCGGATTTATAGCCAATAGAGGGGCGGAAGACGCCACCAGAAGAACACTCAACTTAATCCAGGACTCCGAAAATAATAAAACACCCGTTGTCTTTATAGCAATAGACGCGGAAAAAGCGTTTGACCGAGTTCAGTGGGACTACCTAATGGAAACTCTGAAGAGATTCGGATTCAGCGGAAAAATCCTTGACCTTATAGGTGCCTTTTATTCCAAACCCTCAGCAAGAGTGTTAACAAATGGCTTTCTATCTAACAAAATAGAGCTCTCAAATGGAACAAGACAAGGATGCCCCTTGTCTCCAACTCTCTTCGATCTTTTTATTGAGCCTCTAGCAGAAAGAATTCGGGTGGATGGTGAGATAAGGGGCATACCTATTAATAAGAGACAATACAAGATATCGCTCTTTGCTGACGATATACTTTTAACATTGACAAACCCACTGAGCTCGGTCAGACGAACCATGGAGATATTCAGTCACTTCTCAAAGGCATCCCTATATAAAATCAACCTAAATAAAACTCAGGCAATACATATCAACGTGGACCAGGAACTCCTTAGAGCACTAGAATCTGAATTCAACATCCAGTGGTCATTAGATAAGTTATCTTACTTAGGAATCAAACTATCGAAGAATTTAAAAGATTGTATGGATCAAAACATGACAGAAATATACAAAGTCCTTGACAAAGACTTACAACACCTATCAAAAATAGAACTTTCTTGGATAGGTAGAATTAGTGCATTCAAAATGCTAGAACTTCCAAAACTACTATATATATTCAGAACAATTCCACTGCCAATCAAAAAAGAAAACTCTTCAAAAGCTACAAACTCAACTAAACTCATTTGTATGGAGCAAAACTAAAGCTAGAGTCACTCAAACTATACTCAACAAACACAGGCTCAATGGGGGCTTAGGACTACCGAATCTACTAGCCTACCACCAAGCTATCCTCATTAAGAACAGCCAGAAGTACTGGACTATAGAAAACAAACCAGCATGGGCAAGCCTAGAAGACTCATACTGTAAAAATACTGTGGTTGGAGACTTGGTGATCTCCCATTTATGTAACCCCAAAAAGCGACTTCCAAAGGAAGAAATCACCAAATACTCCATAACAACCTGGAAAAAATTTGAGACATCCTCTAGGAAAAACTTCAACTCGCAGCAAATAAAATGGATGAGGATTGAGACCTTATCTGCATTTTCACCTAGACTAAAATTTAAAATCTGGAAAGCATCAGGCATCAATAACATAGAGGATATCATGGATAAAGACAACCTTAAGCCCTTCCAGACCCTGGTAAACGAATTCAACCTACCAAAGACACAGAAAAAGACTTGGAAACTTCTAGAAAAAATACTCTCGAAACAATCCCCACCACTTTCCCTCCCAAGCAATATTGCTAACCTCCTAAAGGACATTAATAACCAGAGTACATGGAAAACCAAAAATATTTATAGAATATTTAATGACGATGAAGACTTTAAGCCTTTCAAACAATTGGACTCATGGAAGAAAGAACTAAAAATCACAGAAATCCCAATAGAAATGAAGCTTCAAAAAGTAATGGCCTCCATCTATAAATACATACCTTGTGTATCATTGATTGAGACGTTTTATAAACTGCTTACCCGATGGTATTTCACCCCCCATAGGTTAAACTTAATGAACCCAGAACTTACAAATGAATGTTGGAGACACTGTAAACAAACAGGAAATATAACACACATATTCTGGGCATGTCCCAAAATCAGAGAATTCTGGAGAGACCTACAAAAACTAATATCCTCAATCACTCATCTGAGCATTACTTTAAAACCGGAACTAACATTATTATTACTAAACATTGACACAATTACAAAACAATATAGACCCATAGTTATACATATTATTCTAATCGCAAACAAACTAATAGCTTCCAACTGGAAAAGCACCATCACTCCAAAAATCCAAGATGTTCTAGAAACCCTATCACTCCCCAAAAATCTGGAATACCATTTCTCTATTAAAAACAACACCCAAGTAAAATTTCATCATAAATGGGATCCGTGGCAAGACTCCATCATCAACCATTTCATTTAATTTAACTTAGCCCTATTGACATTGAACTGACAGTAGCAGACTTTCAAATAAAACTAAATACTTATTTGAGCAACCAAGTAGGGGACCTTGAACCTTTTAGATATATGCGCTATAAAATAAGACTCAAGCAACAAAAAGCTATAAAAGACTCCTTATTAGTAGAATGTTATTAGTAACATGAGCCGTAAGATGTTCTTGTTAGAATGTTTTGTTATCACCTTATTCACTGTGTTCTGTAAACGAAGATTATTGATGATTATATCAAGCATACTTATCAACAATATAGAGTTATTAGTTAAAGAATGTGTACTTTGTACATTATACTACTTTAATTACACTAAAATGAATACTTAATGCTGTAACCCATTGTAATATACTGATTATCAAGAAAACTCAATAAACATTACTTGAAGTGATAATGGCAGTCACATGTTTTAGAGTGCCACAGTCATTTTCAGCTTTCTCTCTCAGAACTATCCTCACCCTTCAGATGAAGATCTAGATGTTGGACCAAAATGTCACTATTGCTTTGCATATTATTGCATTACTCTAGCTAATCGTTCTTTTATTATACCTGCATACCTTGAGGGCCACATTATTTATACTATTATACTTATAGATTGGAACCCTGCTCGTGCACCACCCCAATACAGAGTCACGTATATTATTTGCTACAATTTTTACATCAATTCTCGTCATAAGTTGGGGCAAAAAACTGGTAGCGAAAACACTGGTGATTGGAAACCTGGTTTAAGAAATGGAAACAAATCACTTTTAGAATGTAGCTCTCTAAATGGTTATGAATGAATCTCAAATCACCCTGAAATAAAAATCACTGTACATTTCACATACAGTGTGGAGTTTAGTCCTATGAAGGTTTTTCTTCTTGTTTTTAATCGTTGCACAATCTACTCTATTCGAGATACTACACCGCTACCCTCCTCTACACTATCTGCCTATACTGTTTTAGTACATTACTACCAAGTATGTGAAGGGTTAATTGTAATCAAGGAACAGAGGAAATGATTTGTGAATTAGGAAATCCCTGCGAAGTCGGTCCTAGGATGGTAAATGCCTCCTTTTTGCCTGGTGTTTGGTTAGTAAGGGAAGCTCTCAGTTCCTTGGTTTCTGAAGCGGGAATTGTTCCCCTCCCTAAGGCCCTCTCTTTACACTCACTACAAAGTGACTGTGTCCTGCCGCTGCCATCGTACAGTAAGGCTTTATACTCGTTCCCCATAGCTGGTCGTGTTTCTGTTTTATTATGTCTAGTTCATAAGTTCTGCTCATAATAACGGCTCCTTTGGGCATCCATCGCTAAGACACGGTGTTTGGAAAAGTTTAACTTTTGAAAGGAAGCAATTCAAAAAATCGTTATTCTAATGGGACTTGGCTAATAACTTTCAAATACTTTAATCATTCAGTTTATTTTTCCTTTGTTCTGATTTATTTTATAGTAATTCTTCTATGGATACATGTGTATCTATCTATGTGTATCCATGTGTGTTATAAGTAACTAGAGCTATAGGCATCTCATTAATAACATAACATATTGTGCATTACTGTAACATTCATCATTTGAAACTCCAATCAAACATCTCCACATCTGCTGTACAATACAGAATACACCACCACATTATGTGAAAATCAGATGGAAACTTATTAGGTGATGGCACCTATTTTTTGAAGTTTGCCCCAAAATGAAATGTCTATGTCACTCTGTATTCCAAGATCCATTTCTATCCTTAGCTACAGTAGAACTGATACATTATTAGGTGATTGTGAAAAATGATACATTATAACAATATATACTGTATATACAGTGGTGCAAAAACAAAGTATTTTTACTTTTTGTAGGCTTAGGCTGCTTTCACATCAGCGGTAAACGCTGATCGCAGCAGTTGCGGTGAAAAATACTCAACTGCCGTGATTACCGCATAACAGCCGCACTTGCGGTTCACCTGCAGCAAGCCCCATGCAATGTCTATGGGGCTTGCGGCAGGTGCGGCAAGTGCGGTGTAGTTGCGGTTTCGGCACTTGCGGCAGGTGCGGCCGCAAAAAAAAACGTGTGTATGCCGCAGTTTTTTCACGGCCGCACCTGCCGCAAGTGCCGAAACCACACTTGCCGCACCTGCCGCAAGCCCCATAAACGTTGTATGGGGCTTGCCACAAGTGAACCGCAAGTGCGGCCGTTATGTGGTAATCGCGGCAGTTGCGGTTTTTTTCACCGCAACTGCCGCGATCAGCGTTTACCGCTGATGTGAAAGGGGCCTTAATTAGGGATGAGCGAGTACCTAAATATTCGTGCTCGCTATACTTGCAACAAGTATGTACCGGTACTCGCTACTCATTGCGAGTATAACAAGTACGAATACTTTCGCAGTGTATCTATAGATACACTGCGAAAGTAGCCTAGAAGTAATTAAAAGTTGTTAAAAAAATAATAAACTTACATACTCACCTGTCCGACTCCTGCATCAGGACCAGCAGAGAAGCCATCCAATCGCTCGACAAGGACATGTCACTACCAGCCAATCAGATGGTCGGAAGAAATCTGGCCAATCAGATGGCACCACGTCACAACTACGTCATCGCTAGCGGCCACTTGATTGGCCAGTTTGCAAGGTCCTGATAGTACATCTAGGACCTTGCAAATTGGCCACTCAGGTGGTCGCTAGCAATCACGTCGTTGTGAAGTGGCGCCATCTGATTGGCCAGATCGCTACCGGCCATCTGATTGGCTGGTAGTGACAGGTCCTTGTCCAGCGATCGGATGTCTTCTCTGCCGGTCCCAATGCAGGCGTCGGAAGGTGAGTATGTAAGTTTATTATTTTTTAACAACTATTAATTACTTTTAGGCTACTTTCGCAGTGTATCTATAGATACACTGCGGAAGTATTAGGACTACTCGCTACTCCCGAGTACACATAAGTACTCGGAGAGTAGCGAGTAGCCAGAATACTGCTACTATTCGGCGAATACCGAGTAGTAGCGAGTATACTCGCTCATCCCTAGGCTTAATAAAAAAAAATAGTAATATTTTGAAACGTTGAATATATTAGATTTTGGCCTCATACAGATATCAATAATGTGGGTAAATCTAAGAATCCATATTACAGCATATTCCCAGTGTGATTGAGAGTCCAATTACGATATCTGAAAAACAGTATCTTAGATGTTTAGTTTAGGTCATTACACCCGCAGTTGGGCCAGGATTTGTGTCCATAATACAGACACAAAAACCTGTACACATTATGCCCATCTGAATGAAGCCCAAGGGTGCTATTGCATTTTGTTGTATCATGTGTTCAATAGTCCCATCAAGGCTTACGTGCAAATCCCCTGCAAAGCGGGCTTTGGACGTATGCAATGCACCAATGGGGCCATTGACTTTAATGGTGCAACTGAGTCAACATGTGCTCTATTGTGCACCAATTTCAGCAGTATACATTTATTGATATCGGACACCCTAATGCAGTCTACTGCAATTGGGTGTCTGCCTGCAGTAAACATATAGTCCCCAAAATGGTGCACAA
Organism: Allobates femoralis; assembly: GCA_033576535.1. NCBI lineage: Eukaryota > Metazoa > Chordata > Amphibia > Anura > Aromobatidae > Allobates > Allobates femoralis. The sequence goes on from JARQOC010000004.1 coordinate 148,076,919, forward strand.
CACAGCACACGTTGACTCCGTCTACACTATTAAAGTCAATGACCCCATCGGTGCATACGTCCGAAGCCCATTTTGCCCGGGCAAAAATATATTGAGAGAGCAAAACATATATAGAAACAGCTTACTATTAGGCATATGTAATGATGACTGAATCCTGTGCCAGGATATAATAATATTATAATATTAATTCACTTATAAAGAGCCATTCATTCCATAGCATTTTACATACATCAGAAACACGTCCCAATTGGGGCTCACAAGCTAAATTCCCTATAATTATGTATTTGGAGTGTGGGAGGAAACTGGAGAATCCAGAGGAAACCCACACAAACACATACAAGCTCCTTGCAGATGTCGTCCTTGGTGGGAATTAGACACAGGACTGCAATGCTGCAAGGCTGCAGTCACATTGAGCCACCGTGGCACCCAACAATAAATTATTCTCAGGCGTGGTACAAAGAACGTAGAAAAGCCCTAAGACTGGTGTCAGGAATATGAATGGCAATCCATGATGATAATAATTCCAGCAGTCTCCAAAATAACCAAATAGCTAGAAAATAACTTTTAAGAGATCATGATGAAAATGATAAAAGTGCACCCAATTAAAATAAATCGTCCAATTTTATGCATTTTTGACCACTTACGGATTCTTATTTATAGTTAATGGTCTTTGGATTGAGACTAACATTTTAAGTACAAAGAAAGGGTGCCTCTAAATATGCAATTTCCTACACATCATATCAGTCGAGAGAATCATAAACAGATGTTATTGTAGAGAGTACAAAATATGTGTCACATAACACTATATTAATAATACATTAAATCTGACCTACAGTGTAGGCATGTCTGTTATCTAGTTTTCTAACCCCGGAATCTAAAACTTTATATCAAGATCTAAAAGACCTTATCCAACGAGAAAACACGTCATCCTAACTACATCTTCGAATACTATTGGCTTACTGAATTTATCAGCCAATATACTCTAAGGCTAGGGTCACACTAGCACAAAGCATCCGCCAAAGGATGCGTTTTTTCATCTTTAAATTTCTGCAAAAGGATGCGTTACCGCACCCATAGACTCCAATACAAACAACGCATGGCACATCATAACGCGGTCTGCAGCGTTTTTTGGGCCTTTTTGGGAAACTAATACGTTAATTCAACATTGGAATCTATGGCAAACGTATCCGTTAACGCATGGTACATACATGTACTATTGTTAATGCATGCGTTAATGCATGCGTCAAAAATGTACACACATGTCATGTGAATGCCAGGATAAAAACCCATCCTTTTAACACATCCTTTTATCGGATGGCACTACTGAAGTGTGACCCTAGCCTTAGACATGACATTTTTCATTCTATTCAAGGGTTCACATTTACTCCATCCTGAAGACTTGTGAACCTGCAGATCTTGTGCACTAATTGCTGTGTAGATTCTCCATTGCTGGGCTGGGGGCGGCGGGTGCATGTATAAGGAAGTCAAAATATTGTTGCGTTCCTCCTTGAAAACACCAACATTATTGTATATTGCAATGTATATTATGTTATGCGTTATTGTGATGCTATGTAATGTATAATGTAAATTTAACATGAGTAGTCACTGATAGATGATATGTTTCCAACAGCAGGGCAAGAAGTAGTCAATGTTTGGGACCAACCCATAGTGGAAGGAGGTAGAGCCCAGACACAATGACAGTTTCCCTTCAGAACTAAGACTGCGCCCAGTATGTGACAGAGACAGTCCTGAGATCTGGTAGTCCATAAAACTGCATGATGTGGGCATCTTTTAAGTGTGAGGAGACCAGGGCAAAGAATATTGAGATCCTAGAGAGAGAGTTAACCAAGAGGCAGAATGAACTGATGAAGATGGTTCAGAGGGCTGACAAGGAGTAAGGGACCAAGTGACAAGGAGTAAGGACCAAGTGACAAGAGTAAGGGACAAGTGAGATGGGTCTAAGGAAAGGACACCTAACAGGATGACCCAGATTTTACAACTCTTAAAGGTAATGGACAGAAGAGAACATGAGATGAAGCGAGTGCCCCAGGAAGGAGTTCCCTAAGCATCAGAAAGCTTGACGTTGAGTCTGGCCACATTTATAAAACATTCCCTTTAAGACGAGAATAAAAAGCAGAACCACGGGAGAAGAGAATAACTTATAGACTGTACTGTTGTGCTGAACTGGGTAATGGCGAAGCAAGTGAAGTTATCGAAGGCAGAAACAAGAGAAGTAAAGAGACTGTGTAAACAGATGCTCTATGTTAACAAAGTAATGTACGAGAAGTCATGTGCCCGCTACCCCTTGTATTTAGTTACTATCAAGTGGTTGTGCAGTATTGTTTGTTAAGAACTGGTGGTCTCTCTCATTGAACTGGTTAATATTTGGTCCTGGCCAGCCAAAGTGATCAGCATGATGCGGCCTGCAAAGGCAGTATTACCTATTCAGTACTAGTCCTCATACACACAGAGAGGACTCCCTCTTTCATGTAGCCTGCCGGGGCACAGTAGGTGACTACCTCACAACTACTGTGGCTCCTTATACATGACTGCAAGTACCGTATATACTCGTGTATAAGCCGACCCGTGTATAAGCCAACCCCACTACTTTTGCCCCCAAAACTGGGAAAACCTATTGACTCGTGTATAAACCGAGGGTGGACCCCAGCACAAGTATACAGCCCCCAGCAGTGTGGTATACAGCAGCCTCCCCAGTGGTATATACAGGCCCCAGCAGTGTAACAGCAGCAGCCCCAGCGGTGTATACAGCAGCAGCCCAGTGGTGTATACAGCAGCCTCCCCAGTGGTATATACAGCAGCAGCCCCAGAGGTATATACAGCAGCAGCCCCAGTGGTATATACAGCAGCAGCCCCAGAGGTGTATACAGCAGCAGCCCCAGAGGTTATACAGCAGCAGCCCCAGTGGTGTATACAGCAGCAGCCCCAGTGGTGTATACAGCAGCAGCCCCAGTGGTGTATACAGCAGCAGCCCCAGAGGTATATACAGCAGCAGCCCCAGTGGTGTATACAGCAACAGCCCCAGTGGTGTATACAGCAGTAGCCCCAGTGGTGTATACAGCAGCAGCCCCAGTGGTGTATACAGCAGCAGCCCCAGTGGTTGGATACAGCAGCAGCCCCAGAGGTATATAAAGCAGCAGCCCCAGTGGTGTATACAGCAGCAGCCCCAGTGGTGTATACAGCAACAGCCCCAGTGGTGTATACAGCAGCAGCCCCAGTGGTGTAACAGCAGCAGCCCCAGTGGTGTATACAGCGCAGCCCCAGAGGTATATACAGCAGCAGCCCCAGTGGTGTATACAGCAACAGCCCCAGTGGTATATACAGCAGCATGCCCCAGTGGTGTATACATGCAGCCTCCTCCAGTGGTTATACAGCAGCCAGCCCCAGAGGTATATACAGCAGCAGCCCGAGAGGTATATACAGCAGCAGCCCCAGAGGTGTATACAGCAGCAGTCCCCAGTGGTGTATACAGCAGCCCCAGTGGTGTATACAGCAGCAGCCCCAGTGGTGTATACAGCAGCAGCCCAGAGGTATATACAGCAGCAGCCCCAGTGGTGTATACAGCAACGCCCCAGTGGTATATACAGCAGCAGCCCCAGTGGTGTATACAGCAGCAGCCCCAGTGGTGTATACAGCAGCAGCCCCAGTGGTACACATGCGCGCCCCCCATGAGTATACAGGCCCCCATCAGTATACAGGGCCCCCCTTGCTGCGGTAAACCTGTAAAGTAATAGATGATTATACTTATCCCTGTCGCTGTCCCGCCGCCACCATCGCGCTCCTAAGCCGCCATCGCGATCCTCCAGCTTCATCCGTCTTCCTCCTCCGGTGTGGGCGCAGGCAATGACATCATTGTCTGTGCGCCGGAGAAGGAAGACGGATGAAGCCGGATGCAGCCGGAGAAGCGCGATGACGGCGACGGCGTCGGGGATAAGTATAATCATCTATTACTTTACAGGTTTACCGCAGCAAGGGGGGCCCGTGTATACTGATGGGGGGGGCCTGTATACTCATGGGGGCGGCGCCTGTGTACCACTGGGGCGTATGACTCGCGTATAAGCCGAGGGGGGTACTTTTCAGCCCAATTTTTGGGCTGAAAAACTCGGCTTATACGCGAGTATATACGGTATGTGATTTTCATACCTCCAGCAACATTATGACTAGAATTTATCCAGTCTAGCTCAAAACACTAGCATTGAATGAGGCTGAATACAGTCTAGTCAGCACGTTATCGCATATATGCAAATCATATATTTGTGGTTATATGCCCTCCATTCCTGGTACTGGACAATCTTCACAGTGTACATGATGTGTGGATTCACAAGTCTATGGTCACATAGAGCGACTGAAGGGTTGTAGCATAAGGCTTTAAAGTACTTAATGAAATGGTATAGGAGGATTAATTTAGCTGGCTAACTTGTCATAAGTGTGCATTGTTCCTCCCAAAATTTTACAATGCAAAGATTATACTGTAGATGTAGATCCATACATACTCTGTGCACTATCCCAATACTGTCTTTGATTAAATATAACACCATTTCTATAATTTCTGTAATTGAATGTATAGCCTGATATCCAATTGATGTGAGATTCACTTCTAAGGCTGGTTTCACACTGCAGTTTTTTTCCTGATCAGGTTCGATCAGGTTTATGTGTCAATACCAGGAGTGTCTCCAAAACTCAGAGCAGGTGTCAATCTTTCAATTATAGTTTTTCTCTTCAAGTTCCTCTCCTGGTTTCTCTCCTGGTTTCGGCACACAAACCTGATCGAACCTGATCAGGCAAAAAACTGCAGTGTGAAACCAGCCTAACAAGTCAGGGAAGCAGAACATATATCAGCAGCTTGCCAATCGAGAGCCTGTGCAACTATAGTATATCACTACAGTGATAGAAGAAACATTTCATATCGGGAGTTTCCAAAATTTGCATGACATACACAGAGGTGATATGTATTTTCTAAAAGTATGTAGCATTGAAAGGGTGTATAGATTGGTCCACCAAGATTATCTCATGGAAAACCTTTCTGGAACTAAGGGTGTGTTTGCGCAGAAGAATAGTGGTGCGTATTTTTGGAATCAAAAATCTATATCTTCAGACAAAATACACACCAAAAAAGATGCACACAATGCGTTATTTGGTGCAGGGAAAGTGCAGATGTTTATCCTGCATGTGTCATTTCATGTTAGGGGACTTCTCTGCCTCTTCAACTCAATTTGCTTAGAAGCACGAAGTATGCCTATTCTTAAGGTTCTCTACACACTGAACTGTCAGATTTGACGTAGTTCAACCTCCTCCTTAGATAACTCGCCTCTTCCGCTCTCTGATTACAATATTCTCTCCTTCACACTCACAAACCCTCACCCACTCCAGCACACTCCTACATATCACACATTCAGAAATCTTCAGGCCATTAACCCTCAAACACTCAAAGACTCTCTACACTTCTTATTGTCCCCAATCTCCTCATTCTCCTGATCTGGCTGTGACTCACTACAATGACACTCTCAGAAGCATCCTGACCTAAGTAGCTTCCCTCACCCTCAGAACCTCCAAACACAGAGTAAAACAGCCCTGGCTCACATCACAAACTCGATTCCTACAGCGATGATCTAGGAGTGCTGAACGCCTATGGAGGAAAACTCGCTCGCAAGAAAACTTTATCCATTAAAAATTCATGTTAAAAACCTACAACCCTGCACTTCACCTTGCCAAACAAATCTGCTTCACCACCCTGATCTCCTCACTATCCAACAATCCAAAAAACCTTTGACAATTTTCACTCTCTCCTCAGTCCGAAAGTGCAGGCCCCCATCACTGACCTCTGTGCTGATGATTTGGCTTCTTACTTTATGGAGAAAATAGACAACATGTGCCAGGGAATCAGCTCCCAACCTCCAAGCGCTGCTACTCCCATTCTTTCCCATATTTCCTCCGGCTCACTCTCTATATTTGACCCAGTCACAGATGAAGTAGTCTCCAGGATACTCTCTTCTTCTAGTCCCACTACATGCACCACTGACCCCAGTCCCTCACACCTACTCCAGTCTCTCCGCCAGTCATCTCTACTCACCTAACTAAAATCTCCCTTCTCTCCTCTTCTGGAAACTTCCCCTCCTCCTTCAAACACTCTATCATTACTCTTTTATTAAAGAAATCTTCTCTTGATCCATCCTGCACGAATAACTACAGACCAGTCTCAAACCTCCTCTTCATCTCTAAACTCTTGGAGCGCCTGGCCCACACCCGTCTCATCCATTACCTCTTCACTCACTCTCTTCTAGACCCATTACAGTCTGGTTTCTGCCCCCTACACTCTACAGAAACTGCCCTCATCAAAGTGACCAATGACCTTCTGAGAGCAAAACGTATTTGTGACCACTCTCTGCTTATTCTTCTTGACCTCTCTGCAGCTTTTGACCCAGTCACACACCATCTCCTACTCTCTATGCTACACTCCATCGGTATAAAGGACACTGCTCTCTCCTGGTTTTCGTCCTATCTTTCCTACCGCTTTTTCAGTGTATCATTTGCTGGCTCCACTTCCTCTCATCTTCTTCTCACTATTGGGGTCCCTAAGGGTTCAGTCCTTGGCCCTCTTCTCTCTCTACATGGCCCCTATTGGACAGACCATCAGCAGATTTGGCTTCCAGTACCATCTCTATGCTAATGACACACAATTATATACTTCAGCCCCTGACCTTACCCCTGCGGTACTAAGCAACATCAATGACTGTCTAGCTGCAGTTTCCAACATCATGTCTGCTCTTGATTTCAAACTCAACATTTCCAAAACTGAACTTCTTCTGCTCCCGCCCTCCACTAACCTCCCTAAATCTGATATCTCTCTCTCAGTGTGAGACAGCACTATAACGCTTAGGCAGCAGGCTCGCTGTCTGGGTGTTATGTTTGACACCGATCTCTCCTTCACCTCCTATATACAATCTCTCGTCCGTTCCGGTCGCTTTCACTGGAAGAACATCTCTAGAGTCTGCCCCTTTCTCACCATGGAAACAACAAAAACCCTCACCGTGGCCCTAATCCATTCCCGCCTTAACCACTGCAATTCTCTATTAATTGGCCTCCCCCTCACTAGACTTTCCCCTCTCCAGTCCATCCTTAATGCAGCAGCCAGGATCACCTATCTGGGCAATCGTTACTCAGATGCCTCCGCTCTGTGCCAGTCATTACACTGGCTGTCTATACACTACAGGATCCAATTCAGATTGCTTGTTCTCACTCAAAAAGCTCTTCACAGTGCAGCACTTCCCTACATCTCCTCCCTCATCTTTGTCCATCACCTCACCCGTTCATTATACAAATGACCTTCGACTAAAATCTGCATTAATCCGAACCTCCCACTCCCGGCCCCCCAGACTTTTCCCAAGCTGAACCAATTCTCTGGAATGCTCTACCCCAAGAAATGAGGACTATCTACAACTCACATAGCTTCAGACGCTTCCTAAAAACACATCTTTTTAAGGCGGCATATCATGCTCCCTAATAGAAGTCCTTTATACTGTATATAGCCCAATAACTATCTCTCTGAACATAACTCTCCTTCCAACTCCACCAAACCCAAAAGCTTTACACAGATTGGCTATTGACCGTTTATGTACTTTGTGTAACCCCCTATCTTGTTGTAGATTGTAAGCTCTTTTGAACAGGGTCACCTTTATTTTGCTGTAATTATTGTATTGTATTTCTTACATTGTTCCTCTGCTTTAATTATGGTGTTGTATTTTTTACATTGATTCTCTACTCTAATTACTGTATTGTATTTTTTATTCAAATGGTTACCTATAGCCGTCTGTATATAAACCACTGCATTCTAAAGCGCTGCGGAATATGTTGGCGCTATATAAATAAAGATTATTATTATTATTATTATTAGGAGCATATGCTATGCTTATTCTGAAAGTTCTCTACACATTGAGCTGTCAAAAGCGGCGTAGATGTCAGATTCAAGATCCTGGTCTCTTCTACACATTCCCAATGTTGGTGCATACTGGTCTACCCACTTGGGTTTATATACAACTTTTTCTTCAATTCTACCCACAAGTGTTCGAATGGGTTGAGGTGTGGGCACTACTTCATTGTTGGTGAACCATTTCTTTGACAATTTTGACATGTGCTTTCGGTTTTTGTCCTGCTGGAACGCAACATCGTCCTTTTCAAACCCATAGTACTTGAGTGTATAAAGTAACTCTTCTTAACTATACCTCAGCTTTCATACCACCATTAATCCTGGTTAATTCCCAAGCAAAAGGTCACTACTTCAAATTGAGGAGCAACCATGAAGAGAATTTCACAAGAAAAGAGAAACAGCATCATCCAGTTTATCAAAAGTGGTCTCTTGGCCAAGAATATTGCCAAACTGCATCATGTGAATGCCACAATACTTGGAAAAATATGAAATAAAGTCCATCCATCCATTCAAAAAGCCAAGGGGTGGCCATACATACAAAATATCAGAGTAAAATGTAAGCCCACAAGGGCAGGGTCCTCTCCCCTCTCTACCAATCTTACATTGTTAATTTGTTTACTGTAAATTATATCTACCGTATATACTCGTGTATAAGCCGAGTTTTTCAGCCCAAAATTCTCCCCCTCGGCTTATACACGAGTCAATACGGTGGTGGGGGCTGTGGAGGCTGGAGGAGGTGGGGGGAGGCTGCTGTATGAGCGGCCCCGTCACGTGGGGCCGCTCATTATATATGCACTGCTTCCCCCTGTCAATCAGCGGCAGGGGGAAGCAGTGCATATATGCCCCCCAAATGCTGGCACTCTCCCCCCTTGTAAGGGCCCCCCCCGCTGCTTATATTACCATTCCGGTCTTCTGATCAGCACTGCTCCTCGGTGCTCCGTCCTCGCTGCTCCCGTCCTGCTACATCCGGGATCTCCGGCCGTCACAGGCATATGTCGTCATCGCGCGACGGCCGGGGATCCCGGATGTAGCAGGACGGGAGCAGCGAGGACGGAGCACCGAGGAGCAGCGCTGATCAGAAGACCGGGATGGTAATATAAGCAGTGGGGGGGGGGGGCCCTTACAAGGGGGGCGAGTGCCAGCATTTGGGGGCTGCTGGGTACCCCCAGGGGGCTGCTGGATACCCCCTGGGGGCTGCTGGATACCCCCTGGGGGCTGCTGGGTACCCCCAGGGGGCTGCTGGATACCCCCTGGGGGCTGCTGGGTACTCCCGGGGGCCTGCTGTATATACCCCCAGGGGCCTGCTGTATGTACCCCCGGGGGCCTGCTGTATGTACCCCCGGGGGCCTGCTGTATATACCCCCAGGGACCTGCTGTATGTACCTCCGGGGGCCTGCTGTATGTACCTCCGGGGGCCTGCTGTATATACCCCTGGGGGCCTGCTGTATATACCCCCGGGGCCTGCTGTATGTACCCCCGGGGGCCTGCTGTATAAACCCCCGGGGGCCTGCTGTATAAACCCCCGGGGGCCTGCTGTATATACCCCTGGGGGCCTGCTGTATAAACCCCCGGGGGCCTGCTGTATATACCCCTGGGGGCCTGCTGTATATACCCCCGGGGGCCTGCTGTATAAACCCTCGGGGGCCTGCTGTATAAACCCCGGGGGCCTGCTGTATATACCCCTGGGGGCCTGCTGTATATACCCCTGGGGGCCTGCTGAATACCCCTGGGGGCCTGCTGTATACCACTGGGGGCCTGCTGTATACGATACTACTGGGGCCTGTATACCACTGGGAGGGCCTGTATACCACACTGCTGGGGGCTGTATACCTCACTGCTGGGGGTTGTATACCTGTGCTGAGTCTACCCTCGGCTTATATGCGAGTCAATACGTTTTCCCAGTTTTTGGGGGCAAAAGTAGGGGGGTCGGCTTATACACGGGTCGGCTTATACACGAGTATATACGGTATATTTTTGTATGTAACCCCTTCTCATGTACAGCACCATGGAATCAATGATGCTATATAAATAATAATAATAATAATAATAATAATAATAATAATATAAAACTGCAGAGTTTTTTTTATTGGGTGCACTTTTCTCATTCTACTCATGATGTATTAAAATTATTTTGGTGACTACTGGAACCTTTATCTTCATGGATTGCAATTTGTACACTGTGTAGTGGCCGTTCCTGAGTGCTGCTATTCAGCTGCCAAATACTTCACTGAGAGCCGAGCTGCAGTAATTGAGAGGGGCCCATAGACAGCGGACGGTGCGGTGGTGTTCCAGCACCGAAAAATGCCAACGTCCTGACACAATGAGGCATAGTTACAGCTAATTGGTAATGTTGGATAGGCTACCAATATTAGTCTCTGGTAAACCCTTTCCACTAGGAGTGGAGTTTTAGAAAGCTGCAAAAAGAGGATACAGCCATCTTAGTGACAGTGAGTGAGAGAAACAGAAAGAAACAAGAAGCAGGCTGTGCCTATGGGAGGAGTGGTAGTAAGGAGCCTCAAGAATCTAATTCAGGTAGACCTTTGGGTCAAATTTAGGTCCCGTACACACAGTGGTCCAGGTTTAGTGGAACTGGGCTCCCTCAGCTGGAAACTACGCCCAGAGCAGTGTCCATCTTTCTCTGATTTCTCTCGGTTGCTGTAGGCACCTGGGCTCTGGTGAGTGAACCTTAGATGTGTGGTGGAGTGTCTGTGATGGGCCCCAGGGTCGTAGGGTACTCGGAACAAGGCTTTGATGCTTCCGGGGAGTAACAGGAGTCAGAGCCGCTGCTGCAGAACCTCTGGGGACGATGGATGGGCAGCTGGGATGTAGTGGCTCCTTAGGGCAGTGGATGTTGAAAGGGTGTAGGGTGCAGGATGGAGGGCGCAAAGTAACAGACAGACTCATCGTTTGTTGGTTCCTCAGGTCCTTTACTGGTGATACTGGTTCAAGGACAGGTGATGTTACTGGGAGTCCGTGCAACCTAGGAGCAACTCAGGATTCTCCTCACCCGGCATGTTTTTGAGGCCTCCCTGCTGCGCTGTCTCTTAACGGGTCCCTGCTGCTGCTTAAGCTGAGCTGCAGCCCTCTCTCTCTCCTGCTTGGTGCCGGTATGACAGGCAGCTCGAGTCCTTCCCCAGCCCCACGGCTCTAGCGGCTGCTCTTGGGCTCTTAACGCTGCTTTGCCTGCAGGCACTTGGTGTGGCTGGGGGACTTGGAATCCCCACCCTCCGGTATTGGCTGCCGGGATATTAGGTCCAGCACAGCCTCAGACTCTGGTGTCCGGTTCTTGGCGCTTTCTCCTCTGGGATGAGCTCGAAACTGCTCTACCTCCCAGACTCTCCTCGACTTCCTCAGACCCTTGCCTACAGGTCCCTCAAGCTAGGCTTTAGCTATCCTGGGATGAGCTTAGAACTGCTCCAGTCCACAGGATGTCTTCTTCAGTCCTCCAAGGAACTGAACTAACTCCACCCCAGACCAGAATTTATAAGGGAGCTGCCCCCGCTGGGTTTTAGATCTTCCCCCTTCAGGCCTGGAGGCAGAAAGGTGTTGTGTGCTTCTAGTTTTGCCTGGTGTGAATACCCTCTGTTGCTCTCAGGTATGAAACTACTTCCCCCGAGTGAGATAATTACATTGTGGCATCCAGACTCTGGGGTGCCACATCTGTCTCATCCATTCCAATCCCTGTGAGTGGAACAAAGTGGATCCAAAAAGATTGTTTGACTCTGCAAATCTAAAATGATGCTAGCAGGGAGGATGAGAGGCTTGAACATTTCTTCAGAGACCCAAGTGCCAAGGAAGCTTTCAGCTGTAAAACTGATTATAACTTTAAAAGATGCAACCCTATTCGTGGGAAAAGAACATGCCCGCAATATGCCAGAGGATCTAAAGTGCAAAGCAAAGTTTCAGTATTGAAGAGAAAGTTTAACATGTCTGTGTGTCACTAGAATAAAGAGAACTGTAACATTTCCTCTGTGTGCACTGGGGGTGACTGGGGCGTGGACTACCATCAAAAATGAATATGGTGCCTCACCCTCAACTCCAACAGCCCCGCACTGGCCCTCCAACAATTGTATCCCCCCATCAGCGGACTCTGTACTAGTATTATAATAAATGTAGGGGGATTATACTTTCAAGAGCACTTGTTGATTTTAATCTGTACTATATAATATATATCTATATATCTATATATATATATATATATATATATATATATATATATATATACAGTACAGACCAAAAGTTTGGACACACCTCATTCAAAGAGTTTTCTTTATTTTCATGACTATGTCTGGTAACCACTCATGGACTCCAGTGTGAGGTCCTAGCACACACCTGTTTTTAATTACATCTTTAGACATATAAGCCCACACAGATTCCACCAGTTCACCATTTCACTAGGGCATAGTGTCAGGACCTGGCAGTGGAGGCCCCTTGAAGTGGGTGCCAGGCTTGATCCTCAGTGGCCGCTGATGAGACTTATGGTGGGTTTACGCACACCAATCATTCTATCCAATCTCTGAACCAATCTCTGGTTGCAGTGAAATCATGGACACAGTTCCATTTTGTGGCTGTGTACAACATGGAGCAATCTGTCCATGATTTCACTGCAACCAGAGATTGGTTCAGAGATTGGATACAATGATTGGTGTGTGTAAACCCACCATTAGACCTCTGTTTTCAACTTTAGCACAGGGCAGATTTCTGCATTACACATTTGCACATTGCAGTTTGATCTTCTCTTTTCAGTGCCACTCATTAATTTGAACTTTTCATATATATAGTAGTGTCGCGGCATATATCTATTGTTGTAAGTATAATTATTTTCTGCCAGCACCTACGTATACGGTTGATGCCAGTCTTATATATATTTTACATATTGTCTGTTTTGACTGAGCTCCCATTATATAATTTTCCCCTTTTCCTCTTCTCATAGTCTGGTAACCACTCATGGACTCCAGTGTGAGGTCCTAGCACACACCTGTTTTTAATTACATCTTTAGACATATAAGCCCACACGGATTCCACCAGTTCACCATTTCACTAGGGCATAGTGTCAGGACCTGGCAGTGGAGGCCCCTTGAAGTGGGTGCCAGGCTTGATCCTCAGTGGCCGCTGATGAGACTAAGACCTCTGTTTTCAACTTTAGCACAGGGCAGATTTCTGCATTACACATTTGCACATTGCAGTTTGATCTTCTCTTTTCAGTGCCACTCATTAATTTGAACTTTTCATATATATAGTAGTGTCGCGGCAGATATCTATTGTTGTAAGTATAATTATTTTCTGCCAGCACCTACGTATACGGTTGATGCCAGTCTTATATATATTTTACATTTTTTATATGAAAATTGTAGATTCACACTGAAGGCATCAAAACTATGAATTAACACGTGGAATTAGATACTTAACAAAAAAGTGTGAAACAACTGAAAATATGTCTTATATTCTAGGTCCTTCAAAGTAGCCACCTTTTGCTGTGATCACTGCTTTGCACACTCTTGCATTGTCTTGATGAGCTTCAAGAGGTAGTCACCGGAAATGGTTTTCACTTCACAGGTGTGCCCTGTCAGGTTTAATAAGTGGGATTTTTTGCCTTATAAATGGGGTTGGGACCATCAGTTGAGTTGTGCAGAAGTCTGGTGGATACACAGCTGATGGTCCTACTGAATAGACTGTTAGAATTTGTATTATGGCAAAAAAAGAAGCTAAGTTAAGAAAAACGAGTGGCCATCATTACTTTAAGGGTACCGTCACACGGTTGTGACGGCATCGGAGATGTCGGCGGCAACGGGCGGGAGCGCGCATGTTTTTGGCGCCCCGCCAGCATCACCGTCCCCCATTTACATGGGGCGACACCTACGGCGACGCACCAGCGATCTGACAGGTGGCATCGCCACCGGGTGTCTCAAAACCCCAGCGGCAATGCAGTACAATAGTAGCCCATGGCTCCCATCGCCTGTCGGATCGCCGTCGGCCGTTTACATGGGGCGATGTGCACACATCGCCCCAGATCGTCTGCCTGGTTTCAGAGCACTGCTCTGAAACCAGGCGACCACTAAAAGGCGTCGCCATCGCCTACTTACATTAGGTGATGCAAGGGCAATATCGGTGCCGATAGACCACGCTCCTGCATCGCCTAAGAAATCGGCGGTGCTGTCGCCACGTGTGACGGTACCCTAAGAAATGAAGGCCAGTCAGACTACAAAGAAACTGGCTAATATGAGGACCGCCCCAGGAAAGGAAGACCAAGAGTCACATCTGCTGCGGAGGATAAGTTCATCCGAGTCACCAGACTCAGAAATCGCAGGTCAACAGTAGCTCAGATTAGAGACCAGGTCAATGCCACACAGAGCAGCAGACACATGTCTACAACAACTGTTAAGACTAGGCTTTGTGCAGCAGGCCTTCATGGTAAATTAGCTGCTAGGAAACCACTGCTAAGGACAGGCAACAAGCAGAAGACACTTGTTTGGGCTAAAGAAAACAAGGAATGGACATTAGACCAGTGGAAATCTGTGCTTTGGTCTGATGAGTCGAAATTTGAGATCTTTAGGTCCAACCATTGTGTCTTTGAGCCACGCAGAAAAGGTGAACGGATGGACTCTATATGCCTGGTTCCCACCGTGAAGCATGGAGGAGGAGTGATGGTGATGGGGTGCTACGCCAGATGACCTGGCCTCCAGACTCACCAGACCTGAACCCAATTGAGATGGTTTGGGGTGAGCTGGACCGCAGAGTGAAGACAAAAGGGCCAACAAGTGCTAAGCATCTCTGGGAACTCCTTCAAGACTGATGGAAGACCATTTCCGGTGACTACCTCTTGAACCTCATCAAGAGAATGCCAAGAGTGTGCAAAGCAGTAATCATAGCAAAAAGGTGGCTACTTTGAAGAACCTAGAATATAAGGGCCCTTTCACATCAGCGTTTTTTTTCAAATCGCGGCAGATGCGGTGAAAAAAACGCATCTGCCGCGATTACCGCATACCGGCTGCACTTGCGGCGCGGTTGCGGTTTTTTCCATGCAAAGTATAGGCGGACTTGCGGCAGGTGCGGCAAGTGCGGTTTTGCACTTGCGGCAGGTGCGGCCGCGAAAAAAACCGCGGTCAGCCGCGGTTTTTTTCGCGGCCGCACCTGCCGCAAGTGCAAAACCGCACTTGCCGCACCTGCCGCAAGTCCGCCTATACTTTGCATGGAAAAAACCGCAAGTGCAGCAGGTATGCGGTAATCGCGGCAGATGCGGTTTTTTCACCGCATCTGCCGCGATTTCAAAAAAACGCTGATGTGAAAGGGCCCTAAGACATATTTTCCATTGTTTAACATTTTTTTGTTAAGTACCGTATATAATTCCATATGTGTTAATTCATAGTTTTGATGCCTTCAGTGTGAATCTACAATTTTTATAGTCATGAAAATAAAGAAAACTCTTTGAATGAGAAGGTGTGTCCAAACTTTTGGTCTGTACTGTATGTATATATATATATATATATAGTGAGGAAGCTCTCACCTAGGGGCATATGGAGGACTCGCTTGCAGTGTAATTAACACCAAAACCATTGTTTTTAACCGTAAACATGACATAGCAGTTTATTACTGTCCATAAACTGCTCACATCACATATAGCACACTCACATATGAACAATCTCAACATGACATTACTAATAACAATACTCTATATTGCACATATACCTCTTTTTAAGGCTTACATACCCGAGAGCATGGATTATAGCTCCATCGAACACAAAGAGCACCAATCATGGCTCCCTATGACGGTTATGGCCGCCTTATTTCACACATAATACATAACATGATGATTCTATCACACGGTTATCAATGGGACCTCTAGAACATTATAAACAGCCCCAAGGGCAGTAATGTCCACCCGGCACTATATCCACAGATCAGTCTATACCACATTAACTTGATCACAGAGCCCACCATAGTTACAGGGCTCATTATGTGCTGAACCCCTGTACAAGACACTTGTAGTCTCAGGGCATGGTACGTGTCCCCACCTTATGGAACACATATGCCATCTCAACCCCTTTCACACAGGTCGCACAGTCTCATACAGGTTGCTATACTGCACACAGCCTTCATATTCACACCAGGTCAACGGGCCATATCATGACATTACAGTCAGTCCCAAAGGCGGAAACAACTGCCTGGCCCTTGAGCTGTCCTCGGTCTCTCCCATGCTATACAGCATCCATACGGACTCTGGCCTGACCGGGCTCCGACACACACCGCATGCGGTCCATCATAATACATCCATGGACCACGTACATACTCACACAGACACACAGTCCATCCTAACACATCCATGGACTGTTGCCCTTCTGGGTCCAGATCAGGGAATTGCAAACTTCTGCTACCGGGTAAACCAGACGTCCCCAAGGTATCCTCACCATTTGTTTCCAGGTCACCAGTCGCCACAAAACTTCCATACCAGGCAGTTGTCCTGCTCCACGGCGGCACCCCATCCACGTCTGAGCGAGCACCCTCCGGGTTCAGCCAAGGTTCCCCAACTCTAGGGACCTTCTTAACCCCTGCGTCTGGCCACAGGCTCACACACTCTTAAGGCCCTGTCACACACTACAATATCGTTAATGATATCGTTGCAATGTCACTCTTTTGGTGACATTGCAGCGATGTCGAAGCAACATCGTTGCGTGTGACATTTACCAACAACCAACGATGAGGTCGTTCATCGTTGGTCGTTGGTAAATGACCTGGACCATAAATTTATCGTTGGTCTCCCGATGGGCGGCCAGCATCGGCGCGTGTGAGAGCGGAAGACCAACGATGAACGATCTCCCAGCGCCGCATAGCAAGCGCTGGAAGCTGGTAACCAGGGTAAATATCGGGTAACTAAGCGCTGCGCTCTCCTCAGTTACCCGCTGTTTACCCTGGTTACCAGCGTTCTCGCTGGTCCTGAATGCTGGTGAGTCTGCCTGTTTGACAGCTCACCAGCGATCAGATAACGATGTCCCAGCGATCCACATCGTCGGTGGGATCACTGGGACATCATAGTGTGTAACGGGGCCTTTAGTCAGAGGGACCGGTGCCTCCCGCATGGAGATGGCAGGCCTCCCTCTACGTCTCAAAGGGACGGCACACCTCTGACTCTACATGCTCTCTGGCTGGATGTTTCTCCCAGACTGACTGCTTCCCAATCTCATAGCTGCAGGAAGCTATTATCCTGGCTGCCACACCCACACCTGCAATGTAGTGTTTCAATCAGCACACACTCATGCACAGACCTCGCTACTGTTAACCCCTTATGTACCACTACAGAGCTAAGGGTGCCTTCACATTTGCGTATGGGAAAGCAGCGTATGCTGCGTTCCCATACGCAGTCAAACGCATGCGCACTGCGGTTCCTATGTTTAACATAGGAACGCATAGTGCCTGCGTTTGCTGCGTTCGGGTGCGGATGCGGACGATATCTGCTCCTTCCGGTGTCCAGCATCCGCACCCGGGACGCAGCATGTTGCATTTTTTGTGCGCTCGGGGAGCTTGGAAAATCGGCAAGCGTCCCCAAGCGCACAAAAAATGCATTGTCTTCAATGGGTCCGCAGTGTTCAGCGCTTGACAGCGCAGGAGAACGCTGCGGACCCATTGAAAAATCTCCCGGTGGCCGCCGGTGATGTCACAGGAGCTCACCGACGGCCACCGGGAGATCAGCTGAGCCACTGCTGTCCTCCTCCTCCCCACCGCCGGTAAGCACCAGGACCTGTCGGCGGGGAGTACAGCTGATTTGACAGCTGTTTGAATCTTCCCGCGCCGACATCTCCTCTCGGTGTCGGCGCGGGAAGATTCAAACAGCTGTCAGATCAACTGTACTCCCCGCCGACAGGTCCCAGTGCTTACCGGCGGCCGGGAGGAGGAGATCTCCGGCGCTGAACTCCTCCTCCGGCCCGCCCCCGGACAGCGCCGATTGGCTGCCGGGTTCCCTAGTGATGTGTCCGCAGGCGGACATTATCCGCTGCGGACACATCATTTACACACCGCTTTTGACAGCGTTTGTGTCTGCATGCCATCAGCATGCATACACAAACGCTAATGTGAAGGCAGCCTTACTCACACTTAATCCTGTGTGTACTACTAGGTCCAGCAATCACCCAGATTGCAACAGGCCATGTGAGTCATACCGGCCACGTGCTATAGAGCCGGCATGCCTTATATATACATATATATATAAATATATATATATATATATATATGTCAGAGTGGAAAAATGATAAACTATATATGAAACATCTTGTATGCATTTGCTCAAATCAGGGATAGGTGAACTCGCCTATTGTGAAAAATGAAAGCTATACAGATTGCTATGCCACATAAACCATTAAATCATGGCGGATGATTGGTTTTCGATAAATGCGCGGCTTGTATATATCCCACAATACGCAAACCCTGGATCACCAGCTCCTCTCTAAGGTACAGCACTATAATTTGCATTCTTTAGGCCCTCAAATATATTAGATAGTTTGGGCTAAATCTGACGTTCTCAGTGACAATCTAATGTAAATGTGATGTTTGTCTGATTTTCATGAAGCAGATATCAGCGCCAAAAAGTCGGCATATTAAATTTCAACATAACTGATCCTTTATTCTCAAGAGAGAGTATTTGCCACCAGAGGTGTCTGATAGTGACTTACTCACCTCTCCCCATTGAGAACACATGTACACTCTCTAAGCTGAGCATGCATGTGTATGTAGGACTTTGGAGGAATTGCAGCTGTTTCACCATCTCAAGTCTCCGAAAATGTAAACTATCCAACACAAAAAAATATTTTCTGCCATTTTCAGCTCATAAATTAAGCTGTGTGTTACACAGTCCTGGTTATAAATACCACTATCATTTACTTCTTGTTACACAATTTAGGGATCAGCCTGGAGATTGTGTTACTAGTTCTAAGGGTTTATAAGGCAATTTGCAGCATTTTGGCCGCATTTCTGCCTGTGTTGTGTGAGTGTAATGAGGCAGAGCTCTGTAGGTGGCCACAGAATATAATTGACAGGTCATGAACAGGCAGGGAACAGGTCACTTGTAAATTCCCAGAAGGAGACCTTATACAAAAGCTAATCAATAACAGATCCATCCTACAGCACAACATGATGACACAACATATGGTAATCTGGTGAGTGTCAGGAAGGGCAATTATGTAGAGCATTCTGGGAAAATTCCAAAAATGTCTTTACTATAAAATACATAATTAGATTATAATGACCTATGAGAACAAGATGTGACCACAGTAAAAAAAAAAGTAATGTGCTTAGTTTGAGTATTTGAATGTTTGAAAGGATTTTTTTGTCGTTTTGTGCACCACGTCACTTCTTACTACTATCAAGTCCAACATCTTTAAATGAAATCTAAAGGGGTTATCCATTCTAAATTCACCAGTCTGTGGTCACTTGTGAATCCTCACAGAAAGCACACTGCACTGTGAGGATTCTCCGGTGTCAGAGCCAGGAACAGCAGTCACATGGCCGCCAGTGTATGATATTTATACTCCTGACCAGAATCTGACTAGATGGGAAAGGCCTTGCTCCATACACTTGCACAGAGCGAGGCCGCGCCTTCTAGTTGGAATCTGTCCAGGAGTATGCATATCACACACCCACAGCCATGTGACCGCCATTCCCAGCTCTGATACCAGAGAATCCTCAGTGTGCTTGATGTGAGGATTCACAAGTCTTCAGACACATAGAGTGACACAGAGTGACTGTAGACTTATGGATTTATACTGGACAACACCTTTTTAAGTATTACATATATAGTAAAAAAAAAAATGGAATAAGGAATATGGTGGGCATAAATGATATTGTTTTTTTCCAGCTATCCTTCCGGCCTGTTTTTACAAGTTGCCTTCAAATAACAACTGCAGTTGTGACCTCGGTGATCACATGCCATAGTATTGATATAATAGCTCCCACCCCTAAGGGCCACTTTACACACACCAACTTATCTGTCCAACTTCTGAACAACTTACTGGTTGCAGTGAAATCATGGACACATTGTTCCATTGTACACAGTCACAAAATGGAGCAATGTGTCCATGATTTCACTGCAACCAGTAAGTTGGTCAGAAGTTGGACAGATAAGTTGGTGTGTGTAAAGTGGCCCTAAGTGGTGATTCCAGCAGTATATTACATGACTGCTTCAGCCACTGATTGGGTGCTGCGTGACTATGAAGACTATGGGTTTTAAAAAATTTAAAAGGGGGCCAGGCAGTGTGATTGCACTGTATCTACAGGGGAAAGAGGAGGTGAGTGTGTGTGTGTATGTGTATATATATATATATATATATATATATATATATATATATATATATATATATTTATTTATTTTTTTTTTTTTCATGGTATAACATTTGCACCTGTTTGTAATTTTTTTTAACTTATTTTTTAATAAATAAAAATGAAATAACTCCGTTAAAAAGGCTGTGTCATCAGATCATAAATACTAATTTTCTTGTTTTATTTTATAGTTACTGCTCCCTAGAATGTTCCACATTAAGTCATTTAAAAAATCTGCCATATACTTCCAGAGATATGGGGCTATTTATTTAATTCTATTTTTTGTGTTATTTACTAAGTATCTAAGCTCTTAAGAGTCCCTGGTTACACATCTGTAGGCTGTTCTGTATCATTAACCTCTGTTCTACACCCCCTTGGTAAAGACAATAAAATAAACACAAAATAAAAAGGCCCATATCTTTGAAACTGTATGGCTTAGTTTGAAAAAGTAAAAAGCAGATTAGTAAGGGGAACGACAGGAATAATTGAAAGTGAACCTGTCACGTGGAAAAATGCTATTAACCTACAGATATGGGGTTAATCTCAGGTTAATGCCATTCTGAACCTGCCCGGTGCCTGCATATTAAACCCCACTACCTTAAAGTAATGAACTTTAATCCTCTTGGCAGTGTTCCAGTTTCAGTCATGGGGGTGGCTCTGGCGTGGCTTCAGTCACCGCACTGTGCATGGAGAGCAGTGGATGTAACCACTCCCTGGACTGATTGACAGCCACTCTGCATTAGATTTGGCTGTCAGTCAGTCCAGGGGGTGGTTACAGTTTCCACTCTCCATTCACAGTGCAGTGACTGATCCCACGCCAGAACTGCCCCCATGACTGAAATAAGTATGTTGCAAGGAGGATTTAAGTTAATTTCCTCCTGGCAACGGGAATTAATGTGCAGGCACTGGGCAAGTTCAGAATGGTATTAGCCTGCAAATTAACCCCATATCTGTAGGTTAATAGCATTTTCCATGTGACAGGTTCCTTTTAAGAACAAAAAATGTCCACTTTTGTTCTGGTGATAGGTCCTCTTTAATGTTTTGTGTAGATAACATTGTATCCGAAGGATTCCTGGTGCATGTTATGGCCTTGTGTGTATGCCAATACAATAGGGCTAATGAACAGATTATATACAGTTAGGGCCAGAAATATTTGGACAGTGACACAAGTTTTGTTATTTTAGCTGTTTACAAAAACATGTTCAGAAATACAATTATATATATAATATGGGCTGAAAGTGCACACTCCCAGCTGCAATATGAGAGTTTCCACATCCAAATCGGAGAAAGGGTTTAGGAATTATAGCTCTGTAATGCATAGCCTCCTCTTTTTCAAGGGACCAAAAGTAATTGGACAATGGACTCTAAGGGCTGCAATTAACTCTGAAGGCGTCTCCCTCGTTAATCTATAATCAATGAAGTAGTTAAAAGGTCAGGGGTGGATTCCAGGTGTGTGGTTTTGCATTTGGAAGCTGTTGCTGTGACCAGACAACATGCGGTCAAAGGAACTCTCAATTGAGGTGAAGCAGAACATCCTGAGGCTGAAAAAAAAGAAAAAATCCATCAGAGAGATAGCAGACATGCCTGGAGTAGCAAAATCAACAGTTGGGTACATTCTGAGAAAAAAGGAATTGACTGGTGAGCTTGGGAACTGTAAAAGGCCTGGGCGTCCACGGATGACAACAGTGGTGGATGATCGCCGCATACTTTATTTGGTGAAGAAGAACCCGTTCACAACATCAACTGAAGTCTAGAACACTCTCAGTGAAGTAGGTGTATCTGTCTCTAAGTCAACAGTAAAGAGAAGACTCCATGACAGTAAATACAAAGGGTTCACATCTAGATGCAAACCATTCATCAATTCCAAAAATAGACAGGCCAGAGTTAAATTTGCTGAAAAACACCTCAAGAAGCCAGCTCAGTTCTGGAAAAGTATTCTATGGACAGATGAGACAAAGATCAACCTGTACCAGAATGATGGGAAGAAAAAAGTTTGGAGAAGAAAGGGAACGGCACATGATCCAAGGCACACCACATCCTCTGTAAAACATGGTGGAGGCAACGTGATGGCATGGGCATGCATGGCTTTCAATGGCACTGGGTCACTTGTGTTTATTGATGACATAACAGCAGACAAGAGTAGCCGGATGAATTCTGAAGTGTACCGGGATATACTTTCAGCCCAGATTCAGCCAAATGCTGCAAAGTTGATTGGACGGCGCTTCATAGTACAGATGGACAATGACCCCAAGCATACAGCCAAAGCTACCCAGTAGTTCATGAGTGCAAAAAAGTGGAACATTCTGCAATGGCCAAGTCAATCACCAGATCTTAACCCAATTGAGCATGCATTTCACTTGCTCAAATCCAGACTTATGACGGAAAGACCCACAAACAAGCAAGACCTGAAGGCTGCGGCTGTAAAGGCCTGGCAAAGCATTAAGAAGGAGGAAACCCAGCGTTTGGTGATGTCCATGGGTTCCAGACTTAAGGCAGTGATTGCCTCCAAAGGATTCGCAACAAAATATTGAAAATAAAAATATTTTGTTTGGGTTATGTTTATTTGTCCAATTACTTTTTACCTCCTAAAATGTGGAGTGTTTGTAAAGAAATGTGTACAATTCCTACATTTTCTATCAGATATTTTTGTTCAACCCTTCAAATTAAACGTTACAATCTGCACTTGAATTCTGTTGTAGAGGTTTCATTTCAAATCCAATGTGGTGGCATGCAGAGCCCAACTCGCGAAAATTGTGTCACTGTCCAATTATTTCTGGCCCTAACTGTAGCTCACCATAATAACATAAAAGGCACCAGTATAAAGGCTAGATAGGGTCTGTTACAGATTACAGATTTTGCATTGGGTTCAATGTTATACAGCCCTGGTCACTTTGTACTAATCCCATGGAAAAATGGTAGTTTAACTATTTAGGAGTCAATATGGGCCCCCTAACGCTGCTCTGCCTACTACACTAATGGTTATGCCCTAGAAAGAGGGTTATTGTGTCCTTTATGTAGATAATTTTTAATGAGAAGTCTTATCACACGTCTGTTAATCTGTTTCACTTGCTGAGTCTTAACATTTTTTCGCAATGCTCACATGCCCAAGTATTAACCTACAAGTATGATGAGCACATGCAGAATATTTCAATAGTGTTATTCTATATCTACTGTAAGTAGCAGTGATGTTACCCACAGATGTTCGGGTCGGCAGATCTGGGCAAACTTTTTTTTAAAGTCCAGGTACGGGACTGGACATGACCCGAACTTGAGCCCGAACTCTGATACTAACGGAGTCTCTGGTGCTGCAGGCACACCACGTCTGTCACGCTCATTAACTTCCTGATTATTCACTGCACTCTGACTCCAACAGCCAATCACAGACACCCACTCTCTGTGATAGCATCTATGATTGGCTGTTGTGCTCCCACCCAATGTGCCAGCATCTGTGCGTGGTTGCCATCAGCAATGAACCTGCCATCATTGAGGTGTAAAAAGAAATAAATTAATTAAAAAATTTTTGTAGGGGTCCCCTGTATTTTTGAATCTTAGCGCAGATAAAGCAGCCAGCTATGGGCTACCATTTCCAGGCTGCCTGAATTTACCTTAGCTTGCACTCAAAAATACAGTGGAGCCCTTTTTATTTTATTTTTTTTTAAATCATTTAAATAATTTTTTTTAAAATGCATGGGCTACACCCTATTTTTCCTTGCCAGGCAGCTTGGGCTGGTATTTTCAGAGTGGTGAGGATCATAGTAATTGGGTTGCCAGAGGTTACAGAATAGCATCCCACAGCCACACCAGAAATTGGCGCATTCATTAGAATCAACCGTTTCTGGCGCTTTATCCTGCTCTTCCTGATGCCTTGGTGCAATGGGGTGATTAAATGAGTCAATGATAGCTGAGTATTGACAGCTGTCAATAAGCCAAAATTCATAATATTCAGGCTTCTATAACACCCGTCTATATCAATCATATAAGTTGTGAGGTAGCGCCCCAGGGGAACCTGCTTGGCACGGGGAAAATGACAGCAGCGAGTACATTTTCTAATGGATAACATAACACACAGTAGTTTATTTAACGCCATAAACCACTGGTAACACACAACACCCTTTACATTTTCACATATAATATGCACATTAGTACATCACATGACATTATAATACAGGACATTAGACTTACGTTTTCCCCAGAACTTCAAGGCGTCACCCACCAACCCATGCAGACCTCAGTCTGGTTCTAAAGACGGCTATCACCGTCTATCACCCTGACAGGGATCTTTCTCCATCCTGCTGTAGGGATCCTCAACCTACTTCTAGGGAGTCTCAACCCACACTGCATCACACATCGCACATGGCACTTTTCCATAAGCCATCACATTCATCACACATGGCATTTTTACATAAGCCATCACATAGTCAACGGGGCCATATCACGACTAGCACAGTCAGTCCCAAAGTTGGCTACACTTATGACTGCCTGGCCCTTGAGCTGTCCTTGGTCTCTCTCGCCGTCCATATGACCACCTGGCCCTTGAGCCGTCTTTGGTCCTTAAATCACACATATGACCGCCTGGCCCTTGAGCCGTCTTTGGTCCTCATCACTGGCTGGCATGCACACATCAGGTGCACCGGCATGGAGCTGGCAGGCTCCCTTCACTTCCCCCATCGTGGATGGATCACTTCCAGCAAGTCCTCACATGGCAGTGGTCTGGACTTCTGACTCCCATCGTCCTCTCTTCACTCAGACACATGGCAGGTTCTTATCCAGGCTGCCTCACCCACAGCTGCAACACAGACCTGAGATGTGATTAACCCCCTGTGCACCATTCAGGTTTAGCCCAGCAAAGCACTCATACACAGGTTCAGACACAGCCGCTCATTAGGCTCATGAAATAACCCAGATCTTCAGCACTCACACTCAGCTGTTCACTCAGCGCATGAAAACCCTTCAGCTGTTAACCCCCTGTACACCATTCAGGTTTCACACAGCACACACAATCAGGAAAACCGGCCCATGTGAACAGAGACCTGCACTGATAACCCATGTGATGCACCCGGCCAGGGGCCACATCACCACAAAGTAAATAGTTAAAAAGACACAGAAACAGAAAAATCCTTTATTTGAAATAAGACAAACAGACAACCCTCATTTTCCCATTTTTTAACCTAAAACATACCCTCTGACAAAAATCCACAACAATGTCCACTACATATGGTGAGCTGAGACATTTAGTGTCACCTCACTGCAGTAGCTCTCTCACACTGACTTAGCCGCAGATGTGTGAGCAGTGAAGTCAGAGAGTTTATCTGAGTTCACAGCTGTGGCTCAGTCAATGTGAGAGAGAGGCTGTGGTGAGCAGACACTAAATGTTCTCCACTCACTACATGTAGTAGAGCAGAGTGTGCTTTGCTGGACATCAATGTGGATTACTGTCAAAGGGTATGTTTGGGGTTAATAAAAGGAAAAATGAAGTTTGTCTGTGTTTCTTATTTCAAATAAAGGATTTTTCTGTATCTGTGTTTCTTAAAGAAGACCTGTCACCCCCCCATGGATGTGAATCTAAGCCCAGCACTGAATGCAGCATGTCTGCTGCATTCAGGCAAGGGGTCCCCTATGGCTCTGTGGGGCAGCTACTATATAGGCTTATAAAAACTTACAGTGATTTTCCATGGAGGCGGCCCGTGTGCTGCAGCCTGCGCCTCTGTATCACCCATGTCCTCGTGCCAGTCATTAAATCCTCGCTTTGTGTGTCTCTGTGCTGGTGACGCAAGGAGGTATTGGTTATCACTGCCCCGGGTGGCTGTCCCGCCTCCTGTTCTAATGTCAGAGGCTTTCCCCGCCCTCCTCCATGTTATGCTATGGAGGAGGGCGGGGAGAGCCTTTTCCCACCCTCCTGCATGTTATACTATGGAAGAGGGCAGTGAAAGCATCTGACATCAGAGTAGGAGGCGGGACGCAAGGAGCAGAGCGAGTCATTGCTTATCACCATCCCGGGTGGCTGTCCCACCTCATGCTGTGATGTCAGAGCTTTTCCCCGCCTTCCTCCATAGCATAACATGGAAGAGGGCGGGGATAGGCTCCGACATCAGAGCAGGAGGCAGGACGCAAGTAGCAGAGCGAGTGATTGCTTATCACCGCCCCAGGTGGCTGTCCCGCCTCCTGCTCTGATGTCAGAGCCTTTCCCCGCCCTTCTTCACAGCATAACATGGAGGAGGGCGGGGAAAGGCTCTGACATCAGAGCAGCACAAGGGCCACCTCCATGGAAAATCGCTGTAAGTTTTATAAGCCTATAAATCGAGGTAGCAGCCCCACAGAGCCATGGGGGACTGCTTGCCTGAATGCAGCAGACATGCTGCATTCAGTCCTGGGCTTAGATTCACAATCATGGGGGGGGGGGGGTGACAAGTCCTATTTAAGTATTTACTTATACGATTGATAATGGGCAGGTCTCATAGAGGCCTGACCATTATTAATTTGTGCTTAATGGCAGCTGTGAATACTCATCTATCATTTACCCTTTCTATCACCCCGATGCCACCTCACCAGGGCATTGCGAAGAGCTGGGCAAATTGCCAGGAATTGGTGCTTCTATTGAATGCGCCAATTTCTGGGGTGGCTGGAGGTTGCTATTCTGTAGCATCAGGGGCCCAATAACTATGGGCCTTACCACGTTGAAAATACCAGCCCCCAGCTACCTGGTTTTTACTTCGGCTGGAAAAAAAATTAGGACGGAGCCCAACCATTTTTAAAAACTATTTATTTAAATGCTAAAAATAAAAAAAAAAATGGGCTCCACTCTATTTTTGAATCTCAGCCAAGGTAAAACAGGCAGTTGGGAGTGGCAGCCTGTAGCTGGCTGCTTTATTTGTGCAGAGTATCAAAAATATGATCCTATGCAAATTTTTTAAAATTATTCATTTTTACACTCCTTTAATTGCAGGTTTGTTGTCAATGGCACCCAATCACAGGCACTGGCACAATGGGTGGGGACACAACAGCCAATCACAGGCACTGTTGCAGAGAGTTGATGTCTGTGATTGGTTGTTGGAGGCAGAGATAAGTGAATAACCCAGAGGTAAATAAGCGGCCACGTAAGTACAAGTGCACGGACCCCGTTAAGTATTATGCTGCTGTTTTAATCACAGTTTTGCTTATTTTTACAGCCCTCCCAACCGAACCGAACAGTAACACAGACTTATCAGGGAAGTCCCTGTTTGGGGTTCGTGCCTGAACTCTAGGTGTTCGTTATGGACCCTGAACTTTACAGATCGGATTTGCCCATCACTACTCAGGAGCAGAGATAATACTAAAGGTAATTTTTGATCTACGTTCAAATTCTAGTTCTGGTGAGCAGTTACCTTCTTTCATCCCAGAAAATCTGGTGCACTAGTGCCACCTACTGGATATAAGATTAAATGAGGAAAAAGTATGAATTATCCTGCTATTGCCTTTTACTTTAAAATTCAGATTTACTTAATGTTTACTATACCAAAATATATTATTGTAGTGATATTAGTGCCACACTTCAGCATTGATGCCTTTAACTGTTAAAATGTAAAAATCAGATTAACCCAAGGCTGGGGTCACACACACAGATAATTGTGCAGATATTGTTCACAGATCTCTGGTTGCAGTGAAATCATGGACACATTGTTACATTTGTACACAGCCACAAAATGGAACTATGTGTCCATGATTTCACTGCAACCAGAGATCTGCCAACAATATCTGCCCAGATATCTGTGTGTGTGACGTGGCCCTTAAGGAGATAAATACATTAGGGTACCTTTACACGCCACAACCGTGGGAGACATTTTTGGCGGCGATATAAGAGCTCATAAGGATTCCCAGCGTTCTGGATGCAGTGTAAATCCTCTTGCAGTCGCAGAGGCGCTAGTGTTCTCTGTGGGAAAACACACTGTTAGCACCCACAGTCAGGATTCAGGGTGTAGTGTATATTCTATGTGTTCTCCCACTCAGATCACTAGGATCTCCATGAGAGTAAATAGACATACTCAGAAACCCGAAGTACAGGTCAGTTTACAGAGTGCTAAAAAGAAGCATAGAGGGCGTACAATTTCTATAAATCTCATCCATTGTGCTTGAGCTGCACTACACAGAACTTTGGAAAACACAATGCATCCAAAACGCCAGTAATCCTCATCATGGACATATAACCTAAGTATATGAATACAAATCTTATTATCATAACCCTGGTGATAGCTAAATTACTTTTTGGAAACTTTGACTAGGGCGTTTTATGCCCATCAAAATCCATTATGTTAAATCTACATCTCGCTAAAAAGAACATGAATGTCTACAGAGAACACTTTCAATGGCTTTGTATCATCAGTAAGGTCTATCAGGGTATTTGTAATTCAGTCTACAAGGCCTCATGCTCACACTGCATTTTTTATGCGTTTTTTATGCCAATGTAATTAATATGTAAATAAAGTAGTTTCAGCGCTCCACAGATATAGAAACCTTTACTGGATAACAAGAACCGCTGCACAACAATGTATTGTTCTATCAGCTCTTGGAGCACAGAGCTCCATCTCATGTGAAAAATGTACTGTCATTGACTCACCGTAGCCGGGGGTACACGTAGCGGGCGTTGTTTTCTCCTCCAGTCACGGAACCGCGCCTGCGGTGGTGTAGGCCCGGTGGTCCAGATCAATAGGGGAATGGCGGAACAGTGGGGGGGGGTGATTTGTCTTCGTGATGCCACCTGCGGGTGTTCTGGTAACTTTACCAGCGCTGTTCGGGTCTCCGGGGGATGTTATACAGCGAGATGGAACGCTCCCCACAGGATGAGCGGGAGTCCCCGGAGCCGGGAGCTGCGCAAGATGTTGTGAGGCAGCTGCGGGAAGCTGCGCGCTGAATCCAGGAATAATGCACAACCACACAAAGTCTCTTTTAGGTACCTTTACTGGATGGTAGTCAGGTACACTCGGACCGGGATAGTGAAGTTGGCACTTATGGAGTTTCACAGCAAGCAGTGTTAGGCTTCCTTTCTCTAGTTCTGGTGCTAAGGTCGGGTGGATGTGGAATCCCTCCGGACCGGGCAGTTTTTCCAATGGAACTTGCTTCACCTGGTTAACAGCACTGAGGGCACTGTAAAAGGGTCTGAGCAGGATCAGTACTCTTCCCTGGGCTCTCGTGGATGGGTGCATCAGGTGGAACAGGTGGCTAAACCTCCTGTTGATGGTGCTGGTTCTCTGTGGTGGCTGGGCAGCTCTCACAGCTTCGGTTCCAGTAACCGGTTGATTTGGAAAGAGTCAGGTTAACTCTGTTTTCCTGAGAGGTGCTCTCCTTCTTCCTATTATCCCAATTGCAGGGATCTCCACTGGCTAACAGGCTGGTTGGGCCTAGTGTGTCCCTCATAGGGTGGAGGTTTCACACAGGCTGGCAGCTCTTGTAGCGTCTACCACACTCTTCACAGTTCTGAAGTGACTGCACACTCTGAAGTTTCTCCCTCCAAGACTCTATTTATAGGGGGAACTGGCTCAAAGTCACCAGTGGAGCTCCCCCTAGAGGCTCGGGGTGAAACCAAGTGTTCTAAGGTGTTGTTGTGTTGTTTGGTGTTTGTGGGTTTTGCTTTGCTGTTACTTACTCCATTTGTGCTCTAAGGAATTCTGTGGTGCCCAACAGGTGCCAGGGTGCCACATTATCTGTAGTGATGAGCGAGCAGTAAAATGCTCAGGTGCTCAATGCTCGAGTCAAGCATAGCGAGATGCTCGGGTACTCGACCCGAGCACCGAGCCCAATGTTAACCTATGGGAAACCCGATCATTTTTCCGGCATGATCCCCAGCAGCCTGGATAAACCCTGAAAATGTCACAAAAGTATAAGAACAGTGCTCAAATGATATAGGAACAGCATGGGGAAGACCCCTGTAAGCATTTCTGACTCCCAGGTCACTGCGGTGAACAATGTTGTCTGAGTATTACGCCACTGTTACGGACTCACAATAAAATGACCAAAAACGAAACCAAAATGGATTTTCCTGGGGAAAATGGTAAGGACACATACTCACTTGTGAGACAGTGGTGGTGTATTTTTTTATTATTACAGTAAAGATTAAAAAATAAAAAATTGTGAGGCACTCTGATGCCCCATGGAGGAGACGTGGAGGAGGGCCTCTTTACATACTGTATGTTCTCATTATAAGGAAGTGGGTCTCCCATAGTGTTACCTTATGCACGGCTGCCAAAAATTGGGAGGCACTCCGATGTCCCTTGGAAGAGTCGTGGAGGAGGGCCTCTTTAAATAATGTTCCCATTATTAGGAAGTGGGTCTCCCATAGTGTTGCCTTATGCACGGCTGCCAAAAATTGAGAGGCACTCCGATGCCCCTTGGAAGAGACGTAGAGGAGGGCCTCATTAAAGGGAACCTGTCAACTCCATAAAGCTCCCCAGCCTATCACTAGCTGTCCCTGCATCTTCCTATTACTACTCTAACTATCCCTTTTTGCCCTAAATATGCCCCATGACTGTGTAATAAAATGTATTTATAACTTACTCATTATTATGATAATGATCCGGAGGGCTACCGTTGTGTTCCATGGACGCCTCCTGTATAGTTCGTCACGCCCTGATGGGCTTAATATTGACTTCCAAATGCTCTCCCCTCAGCCTGCCTCTCCACTCTGCAGAATGCGAGGTATAACGCTGAACACATCATTTCCGAAACTGCGGGGCCCCATAGAAACCCGCTATTTACCTTAGCAGCGGCTCCACGGTGGTCCCGCCTCCCTCCCCCTGTGCACTGCTGTCCTGGCTCTGCATGTCCTCCTGCCAGGTTGGGTCAGTTACTGGAACATCCACCATGCCGTCTTCCACATCCACACCCTGGTCCGCCTCCTGACTTTCTGGCAATTGTATCTCATCATCGTCCACCTGTTGTGACACTTTCCCACTGTCGCCTTAGTGCCACCGTGGCTGCTCAAATATTTGGGCATCGCTGCATACAATCTCCTCATGCCCCCCATCAAGCCGAATCTATCAATGACAAACTGAACAGCTCTTCAGAGTGTCCAAGTGTGGGATCAAACTTGACATGGTGGGAGGAAGGAGGATCAGGGTGACTGAGACTTGATTGTGTGGAAGACAGGGTGGCTGTGGTGGAGGCAAACTGACTGGAACCATTATCCGCTATCCAACTAACAAATTTTTGACGCTGCTCTGGATTTAAGAGTGGTGTGCTGCGATCCCCTAGGAACTGGGACAGGAAGGTCAGGCGAGAAGATGTGGGTGTTTGTTGTGGCACATTCTAGCTTGCCCACGGCCTTGGCCTCTGCATGCACCATCACCATCACGTCCAGTCCTTCACGTTCAGTCCCTCGTCCCTTGCCACCGGCCTTGCACATTTTAAACGGTGTGATTTATTTTTTTTTTAAATGTGCTATATACCCTGTCTGTATACAGCTAAATTAACCCGTAGAAGGAATGTTTTTTAGATGGATACTATAGATGATATGATATTAAAAGCTTGGACACCAGCCCCAGATATGCTGAGTGGTATACCGCTTCTGATACACTGTACTGCACTATATACCCCTCCTGCCTATAGAGAGCTAAATTAAGCTGTAGAAGGAATGGTTTTGGATGGATACTATAGGTGAGATATTAAAAGCTTGGACACCAGCCCCAGATATGCTGAGTGGTATACAGCTTCTGATACACCGTACTGCACTATATACCCCTCCTGCCTATAGAGAGCTAAATGAATCCTTAGAAGGACTGTTTTTGGATGGATAGATGATATTTCAAGCCTGTAGACTAGCCCAGATGTGCTACTAACTGGTATACAGGTACACCGGTTTCCTATATACCCTGCCTCCCTGCCTAGCTGTATACAGGTAGATTAGTCCTCAAAAGGACTGTTGTTTAGATGGATTTTGCAGCCCTGCACCTACACTACCTAAAAGGCCCAAAATCTGTCCCTCACTCAGCAGCATCTCTCCCTACACTCACTGGCACTGTGCAGCAGAGTGACGAGCACAGCGCGGTCAGGTCTTATAAAGACCTGATGACGCTGTGCGACCAGCCAATCACTGTAATGCCACAACCAACATGGCTGTGGCATTACAGTGTGTGGTAGCCTATCCCTGCATGTGGGCTGGCTCTGTAAGAGTGCCAACATGCAGGGAGGGGGGACCCGAGCATGTGCCCAAGCATCTCGCCGGTACTCAGTGCCTGCCAAATATCCCGAGTACTGTGATGCTCAGGCGAGTACCGAGTACCGCCGAGCATGCTCGCTCTTCACTAGTCATCTGTAAAGGAGGAATTCAACATCCATTTGTATAACACGCCTATAACACGCCTGTGAGCCTGTGTTACTTGCGCTAACAATTAAATATATAGCTGCCTGTGCAAATAGCAAAGATACGTTTTCATAAAAGTATTGAATGGAGACCTGCAACGACCTGAACCTCAAGCTATCAACCATGCTTCAAGATAAAGTGCCAATTCTTGTAGCGTTCTCATAGGCACATAGGGTCCTGTGTACCAAATAAGGTTGCTCCCTTTAACACCCCCATATGCTTTAAGTATCTGTCAGCCAAATGATAGTTCACATGATGATTCAGTCGGCGGGTACCGTATTTCAAAGGTAAAGGTGAATGATCCAGCTCACCATAAGGCTCATAGATTGTAGAAGCAAGTAAAAACATCTATAGGAATCCAAAGAAAAGTGTATTCCAACTGCTTAAAAATTCCAAAATTTCATTCAGGCCACATTAAAAAGAGATTCCATGTACAATAGGAAAGCAACACATTTCAAATGCACAAGAACATTCTTATGCGATCAAATCACATTGCTTTCCTATTGTACATGGAATCTCTTTTTAATGTGGCCTGAATGAAATTTTTGAATTTTTAAGAAGCTGGAATACATTTTTTGGCAGGAATTTGCCATGATTCTCCTATACACAGGAGCACTTGCTCGGCCAATAATTTCTGATTCTATATAAGGCTGGTTTAACACTACCGTTTTTTTAAAATCAGCAAGATTAGGTTTTTCAGCAAAAACCTCACCCTTTCAGGATCCATTTTTTTGCCCATTCACTTTAATGGTGTCAGGATGCAACCTGAAGCAACAGGAACCTGACACCATTAAAGTGAATGGGCGAAAAACTGGATCCTGAAAGGGTGAGGTTTTTGCTGAAAAACCTAGTCTTGCCTGATTTTAAAAACCGGTAGTATGAACCCAGAAAAAGAGCCACTGCCAGATGTCTCTTATGGCAGCTTATATCTAGACAAAAAATGGATTGGCAGTCCGAAATCAGACATGCCAAACCTTCATCTTCCCTAACAATCATCAGTTCAGGACCTCCATACCAGAGGTGAATCTAGGTTTTCCTGTACTTGGGGAAAATAATTCAGTTTCACACACCCCTTATACCCGCATAAGTGGTTTGAGTCGTCATCATGTGACCGCTCATATGGGATTAGCACACTTGGGCTAAATTCAGACTGTGCGTTTTTGATCTGTTTTGATTTTGTGCTGCATTTTTGATTCATTTTCAACAGCAAAATTGGATCTGTTTTCTGCAAAAAAAACGCATCACCCATTTTTGATCAGTTTTTTGTGTATCACTACTTCACATGCTCATTCTTTTTCTGGATGCATTTTTCTCCCCAAAACGAACAAGTAAAAAACGCAGGGTCTGAACAGCATTTCTAAAACCTCACTGACTATGCTGGGCATCACAGAAAGTGGTCCATTTTCCAGGCAAAAGCAGATCAAAAACGCACAGTGTGAAATTAGCCTTACAGTCATGTGCTGTCAAGATGCTCTTCCTAATTATGTTAATATTCAGTGAAAAACTACTACTGCTTTATTAAGAGAAACAGTATGAGAAGCTCATTGTCACATGACCATAAGTATCAAAATTACATATGATAGGTTATGTATTGACTGTTGGAACCAGCAAGAGGAGCTGAATCCTGACAGTGACAGATGCAGCAAAGCAGCCCCAGAACATAACAGAGCCTCCACCATGTTTCACAGTAGGGACAGTGTTCTTTTCTTGATATGCGTCATTTTTTTGTCTGTAAACATAGAGCTGATGTGCCTTGGCAAAAAATTCAATTTTTGTTTCATCTGTTCATAGGACATTCTCCTCCCAGAAGACTTGTGGTTTGTTAACATGCAGTTTGGCATATTCCAATCTGGCTTTTTTATGATTTTTTTTCAACAATGTTGTCCTCACTGGTCTTCTCCCATGAAGTCCACTTTGGCTCAAACAATGACGGATGGTGCGATCTAACACTGATGTTCCTTGAGCTTGAAGTTCACCTTTAATCTCTTTAGAAGTTTCTCTGGGCTCTTGTGTTACCATTCGTATTATCTGTCTCGGATTTGTCATCAATTTTTCTCCTGTGGCCACATCCAGGGAGGTTGGCTAGAGTCCCATGGATCTTAAATTCTGAATAATATGTGCAACCATAGTCACAGGAACATCAAGCTGCTTAGAGATGGTCTTATGACCTTTACCTTTAACATGCTTGTTTATCATTTTCTTTCTAATCTCCTAAGACAACTCTTTCTTCCTTCACTTCTTCTGGTCCATGTTGAGTGTGGTACACACCATTTCACCAAACAGCACAGTGATCTGTTGCCCTATATACAGGCCCACTGATTACAAGAGATTACAAGATTGTAGACACCAGTGATGCTCATTAGTGGACACACCTTGATTTAATATGTCCCTTTTGTCACATTATTTTCAGGGGTAATATCATTTCCGTCCAGGCCTATTTCATGAGGTTTCTTTTTAATTCTGTGGAAGCAGGGTTGAAAAGCAATGTCTGACTTTCCTTTGCTCATTTTCTTAGATTATTTACCGTATATACTCGTGTATAAGCCGAGTTTTTCAGCCCAAAAATTGGGCTGAAAAGTCCCCCCCTCGGCTTATACACGGGTCTATACAGGTATGTGCTGTGTGGGGGCTGTGTCCGGGTGCTGGGGAGGCTGGAGGAGGCGGGGGGAGGCTCCTGACAGAGCGGCCCATCACATGGGGCCGCTCATTAGATATGCACGGCTCCCCCCGCCCATCACAGCGGCAGGGGGAGCCGTGCATACAGCCCCCAGATGTTTACAGGCCCCCAGTGGAGTATACAGCAGGCCCCCAGTGGCACTCGCCTCCCCCCCCACACTGTGCAGAGCCCCCCCTCCTGATGCATTATGTTACCATCCAGCCGCGTCTTCATCACCGTCCTCCCGTCCATCCTCGGGCGCTGTGTTCGGCTCTCACGTGAACCGGCGCGATGACGTCATCCGACTGCGACCGGGTCACATGAGACCGGGAACGCAGCGCGCGAGGATGGACGGGAGGACCGGCGGTGATGAAGACGCGGCTGGATGGTAAGATAATGCATCGGGAGGGGGGGCTCTGCACAATGTGGGGGGGGGGGGCGAGTGCCACTGGGGGCCTGCCTGTATATACCTCTGGGGCTGCTGCATTATATACCTCTGGGTCTGCTGCATTATATACCTCTGGGGGCTGCTGCATTATATACCTCTGGGGCCTGCCTGTATATACCTCTGGGGCCTGCCTGTATATACCTCTGGGGCTGCTGCATTATATACCTCTGGGGCTGCTGCATTATATACCTCTGGGGCTGCTGCATTATATACCTCTGGGGCTGCTGCATTATATACCTCTGGGGCTACTGCATTATATACCTCTGGGGCCTGCCTGTATATACCTCTGGGGCCTGCCTGTATATACCTCTGGGGCTGCTGCATTATATACCTCTGGGGCCTACCTGTATATACCTCTGGGGCCTGCCTGTATATACCTCTGGGGCCTGCCTGTATATACCTCTGGGGCCTGCCTGTATATACCTTTGGGGCCTGCCTGTATACCTGTGCTGGGGTCCACCCTCGGCTTATACACGAGTCAATAGGTTTTCCCAGGTTTTGGGGGCAAAAGTAGGGGGGTCAGCTTATACACGGGTCGGCTTATACACGAGTATATACGGTATTATTATTACCTTTGTCAGATTCAAGTTATTTCAGTGACCATTGTGGGTTTTACTTTCATTAAACGAGGGGTACCAACTATTTTGACCTCGTGTGTATAAAAGAGCAGTCATTTACAGGCACATTTTTATGATCTGATGAATACTGCATAGGGAAGAAGGATCATAAAACATGATTATTCTGACCAATACAGCAACATGTTGTTGGCCGCACATTCCCGGATGATTGTTCTGCCAGTATAACCGTTGTGATCCCCTGACGAATGAGCGTTTTGCCGATTTCTGTGGAGATCAGCATCATATTTACACCAGATAGTACAAGGAAACGAGTGTTACTATGAATGTTCGTTGGCTGATTACGAGCCCATCTAATTGGATTTTTAGAGGTCCTGTCCCCTGGTCAGAAATGGCCGTTTTCCTGTAATTTTCTTTCCCTAATCCTCTTAGTATTTTTTTTTACATACATCCACCATATGGTTTCCAAGTTATGTTTCTTTTTATTTAGTGTTAATTTTACCAAGAGAGCGTTGCTCACTAGGTAATAATGCAGAACAGCCTAAAGACAGGTTTCAGGAGAATCCTGTACACGACCTTTAGTAAGGACCATAAAAATTGGCCTGAAATAAAAAGGCCCATATTTCTGAAACCATATGATGATACCCCAACAAGTGGATTACTCAGAAAAGCAGGGAAAAAAAAATACAAGGGAACACTGCCCATTTTTACCCATCAACAGGTCCTACTTATCTGTATGAAAGAATTTTTCTCACCAGACTTTTAAGGCACATGATGCATCTTAGATGCCTGTAAGGCCGCTTTACACACACCAACTTCTGTGTCCAACTTCTGAACAGATCTCTGGTTGCAGTGAAATCATGGACACATTGTTCCATTTGTACACAGCCACAAAAAATAACAATGTGTCCATGATTTCACTGCAACCAGAGATCTGTTCAGAAGTTGGACACAGAAGTTGGTGTGTGAAAGCGGCCCTAACATAATGTTCCAACTCTAGCACCCCAACTTATCAGGAGGGGTCCTGTCCCCTCCTCAACTAGTTGAAACAATATAGAACATCGAATGGACTAGTCTCTGCATATTTTTACGTTTTTCTCCATCGAAATGAAGCTACGATATGCCATAAATGCCTTTGGACGATAGACCCCTCTCTACAGTACTAGAGCACAAGTTTGTGGTATACAGTATACACATACATAACTGTTTAAATGCTAGTCTGAAAAGTCACTTACCTTTCATAAGGTCATAGGCTCGATTTATATCAAATTTACGGCCCGAATGAAACGCAGAAAAAAGAAATCATCATTCCCCGCCACCTTCTCTGCCACTGTCTTGGAGAGGTCATCACCAGAGGTCGCCTTCTCCTGCACTAAGTCTCGGAGTTCCTTTATAGCTAATTCTCGCTTCTCTTCTGTCTCATTTAATTCATCTTTAGCCTAAAAATGTGAAAG
Source organism: Allobates femoralis (assembly GCA_033576535.1). NCBI lineage: Eukaryota > Metazoa > Chordata > Amphibia > Anura > Aromobatidae > Allobates > Allobates femoralis. The sequence goes on from JARQOC010000004.1 coordinate 148,114,625, forward strand.
AAAACATTTTATTACATAGTCTATAAAACTTCATGGTTGTTTTCATAAAACTGAAAGAGATGAACGTTTATATGCATGAATGCATTAGACCTCATGCATTAAAGCTGCATCAAGGAAAATAGGCTTGTTTGCTCAGGTTAATCTTTTTTTAGGTGGAAAGATGAATCGACTGGTTTCCATATTTGATGGGGCCAATCTTCTGTTAGACAATGACCGAGCTCCTAAACTCCACATTTGGATCTACAAGAATATTGTTTCTTATATTGATTTATGTTGATTTTTGTAAAGGGGTCTAGGGCTCTGTCACCCCCGCCCCAGAGAGTACATTTTCTTTGTTTGTGCATAAGAGTTGCATGTTTAATTATATGTGTATGTAGCCACCTAGTGGTAGAGGTAAAAACCTCTCCCTGGTCCCCATCAGTTATGAAAGTTGTTAATAATAATTATTGATACTCCTTGGGGGTGGGTCTAGTCGGCAAAAAGGGCCTGCAGTAGTGAGTTAGTAGCGGAATCCCCTAGTAGTAGAAAAAAGAAACAGCAAGAATGTCAGGCCCCTTATGCTGAATTGATCAGACCTCTGGGTCACTCTGGTAATTGACCGTGGCAATTGGCAAGTGGGTCCAAATACAGGCGAGACATCAAACTCTGTTTGTGAAATCACTGACTCTGGTATGTATGACCGTACGGCAACTGTGGCTAAACAGTTGGGTCCATAGGGATAGACGGCCAGAGACTGTTTGCGCAATAACCATGGTTTAACAGACGAGGCTTCCTTCTGCACCAATCTATCTGAGACTCTTGTGCCTGGTTCCAACTGTTAACGGAACAGCAATCAACAAGGGCAACTGTGAACTAAAACATTGCACTGGGGAGCCGGCCAGGGTGTGTGCTGCAAAACCATGGCTCTTCACAGCCGAGGCCCTGCCTCGCCTGCGACTACCGAGGCCCGTATGGCTGGCTTCTCAACATTGTTACCAAGCGGGGAATAAGCAAACTCATACCTTATTTAGTTTTGCAATAAAATAAAATGATTGTCTGCATTTGTAACAAGCCTTTAGTACAATCCAGAGAGAATCTATAGGCTGGGTCTCCGCGCCTCAACGCAGCGATGGGTGGTTTATCGATATGATCATATTTATAAAGCTAAGTGCTGCAATTTTTGCTTATTAAATATTCCTATGTCCTAATTGTCATAGTAGAGTGCCTTTTTTCTACTATTGTAAATATTGTATTTGGCGTGCACTTGCGTTCAATGACAGATTTAGTGCCACATTATTATTATTATTTATTTATATAGCCATTGGTTCCATGACGCTTTACATTAGAATTGGGGGTAACAACGACAAATACAGTACATATGAACGATCAACACGATGAGAGAGGACCCTGTCCACAAGGGCTCACAGTCTACATTAATTTTTGTACACGCAAACTTTGGCTGTGATACAGCAGACTGACCTGCACCTTGCGAGTTGCAAAGCAACCCCATTCATTTGCATTATGTTGCAATGTCGCTGTGGTATACCGTGATCTTTGGCCAAATGCCTTTGTAATGGCCAAAGTCATCATGTAGCACCAATCTTGGAAGCATTTTCCAAACTGGAGGACCTGGCAATTGAATGTATTACATGGAAAACCTATTTTTTCAATGATCACCAAGTAATGCATCATTTCCTCTGCAGGGGCTGTAATCAAATTGAACACTTGGTGCTGAATTTTCTCACAGATTGCAATTAATTAATTAGCACTGTCTAAGGCTGCCTTCAGACTTGCAGATGCATCTGCAGCGTTTTGCAGATGCATCTGCAAGCATCTGCATGCAGACCGCGGCCCCTATGTTTATAATGGTGCGCACGGCGGTCTGCAGATGCTTGCGGACCGCCGTGCGCACCCATTCACTCCTATATGTGATCTGTGCGCACGCGGATGCCTGCGCACAAATCACACACTCCCGCCCGCACCATGGACGCGAGATGTCGCATCCCTGGTGCGGACGAGAGTGTGTGATCTGTACGCAGGCATCCGATTGCGCACAGATTGCATATAGGAGTAAATGGGTGCGCACGGCGGTCCGCAAGCATCTGCAGACCGCCGTGCGCACCATTATAAACATAGGGGCCGCGGTCTGCATGCAGATGCTTGCAGATGCATCTGCAAAACGCTGCAGATGCATCTGCAAGTCTGAAGGCAGCCTAAAGCAGACAAACCATTTAAATGGAATCTGTCAGTCAACCACAAGTATAGGCCTTGAATTCTTTGAAATGTAAATACATCAACATCTTTTTTACTTCAATTTATTGCTGCATTCCTGAATAATTAAGGCATTAAGTGCATTGGGCACTTAAAGGGAACCTGTCAGCTGATACATGCTCACAGGTTGGGCAACATGTATCAGCCACTGGCTCTATGATCACCAGCCCAGGTATGTTACACTGTGAAATGCTGTGAAGTGTCAGGGAACAAGTAATACGTAACAAAATGGAGAGCACAGGAAAAAAAAACCACACTTTTAATAGCCGTGTTTTCACTAGTCATATAGGCAGATCCCCAGTGCATTCTGCCCGCCTGAGAGTGACTGACAGGTCTCGGAAAATACACGTGTTATGGCAATAAATAGTTAATAATTTATATTATTTTTTAGAAGACATTCAGAACTGTCTTAGAACGGGCTAAAGGCCTGTTTGTAGGAAAAAGGCCTTGGCCTTGCCCTTTTCCCTAATGTTTTGACTTAGAGGTAGCCGTATAGAAGTTTTTATCAACATGTTCTGAACGTCCGGTACAACTTCAAGGCTAGTAACACACAGAATATGATTGAATGTTTTTTCAGAATAAAATGTAGATTCAGCATAATATGACGCAATTATCTAGTAACACCCCTTTGCACATCCCTTTAAGGATAAGTAATAAAACTGCTAACCGCTCCCTTAATAAAAGGTCTTTGTCATAAAGCTCTACATTGACTAGTGTGTCAGCGTGGTTCTTTCTTTCCAGTGAAGTGCACGCACCCAGACAAAGCATCCAATTTGGCAGCAGACAATTAAGATGACAGCCTCACCCGAAAGGTGTGGGGGCATCCATAACACACGCACGTAGGCAACTGTAGTAACTGTCCATATGTGTTGCCAGAAAATACCTGGTGTTCAGAGATCAACACTGCCCCTGCAAGTGACATCACTTGTAGGGGCAGCACTGGTCTCTGAATGTCCTTTTCATACCCATAGTACTCGAGTGTATGAAGTAACTCATTTTATTAGATAATGTAGAAATAAACTTCGGCACACACTTATAATCATAGAAAATCAGTCACTTGTTGCAAAAGAAGAGTATTTATTTCATGTTTTCCAAGTGAATTCAAGAAAAAAATGGAATAATGTCAAAACAATAGTTTACGTTTCGGTTCTCTCTGGAACCTTTGTCAAAACTTATCTGTAATACATAAAAAGTGCAGTATCAGACATATTAATCAGGAAATCATAACATAAATACTTCACATTATATCATGCAGTGAGTTACAGAACTGTCTCACTAGAGGCTTATGTGATAAACGAATATTGTCAAGAAATTACCTCAGTTCTGTGTTAGCAATAATATATTCACTTGTGGCAAAGACCTCTTATTACTGGGTCTATAAGAGATATACGTAATTAATACATTTAATTCAAATCATATGCTAACATCAGTATGATAGTAAATGGCAAAAAGCACCGCAAGGAACCTGTAGAGTAAAGTTATACATCACTAACACATAAAGTACTTGCGGAGCACTTGTATATAATTGAGTCATTGATCCAGCGGGATGATAGGTATCTCCATTATACATTATGATTATAACTAGCTGGGAGCCCGATGCACATGCATCGGGATTTTAGAAGGGCGAGTCTCTGACTCGCAATGGCCGCGAATCTCTGACTCGCAATGGCCGCTTCGCGGCCAATGCTTCGCGCTCCTAAGTCGACTCGCCATGCCCGCTGCGCGGGCATAGCGAGTCGCCTTAGAACTGCTCGCAATGGCCGCTGCGCGGCCAATGCTTCGGGCGTATCCACATGACCACACACGGCTCGCAATGGCCGCTTCGAGGCCAATGCTTCGCGCGTATCCACATGACCACGCCGGGGGCAAAAAAGCCATTCGCAATTATATAATAGATACATGTGGTTTCAGGGGATGCATTTACCATAAGCCTTGTCAGTAACACTAGGTGTCATTTTAGGTCACATACAGTCCTTAATACTACTGCTTCCCCTTTGTCTTTTTCTCTCTCCTCTATCATGGTATACTTTAGAGGGCATGTGCTTTTTGCCATTTACTATCATACTGATGTTAGCATATGATTTGAATTAAATGTATTAATTACGTATATCTCTTATAGACCCAGTAATAAGAGTCTTTGCCACAAGTGAATATATTATTTCTAACACAGAACTGAGGTAATTTCTTGACAATATTCGTTTATCACATAAGCCTCTAGTGAGACAGTTCTGTAACTCACTGCATGATATAATGTGAAGTATTTATGTTATGATTTCCTGATTAATATGTCTGATACTGCACTTTTTATGTATTACAGATAAGTTTTGACAAAGGTTCCAGAGAGAACCGAAACGTAAACTATTGTTTTGACATTATTCCATTTTTTTCTTGAATTCACTTGGAAAACATGAAATAAATACTCTTCTTTTGCAACAAGTGACTGATTTTCTATGATTATAAGTGTGTGCCGAAGTTTATTTCTACATTATTCCATTTTTTACTTCAGAGCACCACCATTAGGTGTGCCACACGTTCATCTTTATTATTATTCATCTTATTAGATAATCAGTATTGAGACCACCATTAATGCCACCTTAGGCTGCGAAACATCTCCATTTCTTCAGGCTTCCTCCACTGAATTTGACAGTTTCTTCAATTTCTTGATCCATTAGATCCTTTTTCCCTTGCTTTTTCCAGAACGGTTTGCACCCATCAGAGCCTAGTCTATTGACTTTTGCCTTATTGCCCCCAATCACCCATTTCCGATCTTCTAATGTCCAATTTTAGTACTTCTTTGCAAACTCGAGACGATGCTTCTCATGATAATATTGAAGTTGAGGCTTCTTTACCTTTTTTGGGCCACCATTCCAAACTTGTGTAACGTGTGTCACAGTGTTTGCATGGACGTCTGTAACCTCACTATTATAAATCATATGAGACACCTCAATTGTTGTGTTTATGGCACCAGAACTGGTAGGTCTTGTAATTAGCCGACTTGTTGACTTTGATATTTTGCCCGGACATCCACCTCTTGGCTTTAAAATGAATGACCAGACTTCATTTCATATCGTTCACTCAGATGTTGCAGTGTGGCAATTTTCTTGGCTGAGAGATCGCTAGCGATGAACTGGATGATGTTTTTTGTCTTTTCTTGGGAAATCTTCACTGCTGCTCCTCGATTCGACCCAGTGACCTTTCACTTGGGAATCAACCTAATAAAATTCTGAGCTATTAGGGAATTTGAGAACAGGTTTTAATTTGTAGTATTTTGCTTGTATACTTGAATAAAAACAATATTCAAACACCAGGAGCAAAACAGTATCAGTGTACTAATATGACAAGAATCTGCATTAATAATCATATGCTAAATAGTTGCAAGTAAAATTTATGTATGAGATAGCCAAGATGATTGTCTGTAAACTGAAGATAATCTCACACTCAAAGCTGTAGTGGATGGAGAGATATGAAGCCTAAAAGTCAAAAGTTCAAAATATTGTTACCCTTTTGCTTGATTAAAATTTCTTTGGCCTTCTGACCACACCTTTAATCTGACTTTGTACTGAATATGTACTGATCTTATACTCCTTTTGCAGCAGTTATGATTAGCTATAATGCTTGGTATCATTGTATCATTGTAGCCTTATACCCTATGTTTAATAATATGCCAAGAAGAGACAACTGCTTATTCCCTGAAGATTCCTACATTTTTTTATGTTAGTATGCATGACTTATGCATACTGTGTCTGTCATGTATAATGTTTGTTTTAATGCTGGTTCCCTCTAGGAGTCACTCTACAGTGTAGGGGAACCTAGGGTGTAGTAAGGAGCTAGGTTAAGCTACGGATTAAGAGTTTAGTCCACCCACTAGAGGGGGGTATATAGTGGAGGGGTTTTCATGTTTTTGTAGTTTGGCTCCTGTAGTGGAATTACTGTTGATGTAGGACACTCCCAGAGAGAGAGGTTACAAAAAGTCTACAGTGGTGGTGGAAAGATAAGTGGATAATATGTAAAGCCAAAGGGGACATTAGTAGCAGCTATCTGGTACCTGGCAAGTACAGAGAAGAGAACGGGGAAAGGTGGTGCAGCAATCCTTGAAAGGAGGATGTGCCAGAAACAACTAATGGGGTTTGAAGCATGTACATATCAAATTTTCTGGGTCATTAAACTAACTCTGTAGCGTACCAAGTTGACTCATGTGTAAGAGACTGTCAGGGTAGACCTATGAGTAACCTTGGGGAGCTTGGAGGTCAGCCTGCAGCATTGTGATGGGACTGGTCATTAAATAAAATGGAAGGAATGGAAAGACTATAAGAGAACGTAGATGACCACACCAGCATGTGTCCTGTGGTGAACTTTGTGGACTTTGTATTCAATATCGTTCCTAGTAACGTACTATTGGTTTTACGTCGTGGTCCACCTATTTCTCTGTGATAATATACTAGGAACCATGCAGCTAAAGCTGACCTGGAGTCAAGAAACACTAGGAGAATGAGACAGAGACAAAGAACACCACCAGAGTGTGCATGTGGTGTACCGGGGCAAGAGCAGTCAAACCCTCGACCGGGACAACTACTGCTACCCCTGCCACGTCTGCCAGCCCCACGGCTACCCCCTGTGCCACTCTAGCTACGAGATGGTGAGCAGTTTCGGTGGTCCGGTCCTGGCACCGGTGAAGTGGTGTCCCCTAGAAGAGACTGGCAACTAGAAGAGACTGTGATGGGACTGGTCATTAAATAAAATGGAAGGAATGGAAAGACTATAAGAGCACATAGATGACCACACCAGCATGTGTCCTGTGGTGAACTTTGTATTCAATATCATTCCTAGTAAAGTACTATTGGTTTTACGCTGTGGTCCACCTATTTCTCTGTGATAATATACTAGGAGCCATGCAGCTAAAGCTAACCCGGAGTCAAGAAACACTAGGAGAATGAGACAGAGACAAAGAACACCCCCAGAATGTGTATGTGGTGTACCGGGGCAAGAACAGTCAAACCCTCGACCAGGACAACTACTGCTATCGCTGCCACGTCTAACAGCCAAACGGGCACGCCCTGTGCCACTCTAGCTACCAGATGGTGAGCAGTTTCGGTGGCCCGGTCCTGGCACCGGTGAAGTGGTGTCCCGTAGAAGAGACTGGCAACTAGAAGAGACTGTGATGGGACTGGTCTTTAAATAAAATGGAAGGAATGGAAAGACTAGAAGAGAACGTAGATGACCACACCAGCATGTGTCCTGTGGTGAACTTTGTGGACTTTGTATTCAATATCGTTCCTAGTAAAATACTATTGGTTTTATGCTGTGGTCCACCTATTTCTCTACTGCTACCCCTGCCACGTCTGCCAGCCCCACGGCCACGCCCTGTGCCACTCTAGCTACCAGATGGTGAGCAGTTTCGGTGGCCCGGTCCTGGCACCGGTGAAGTGGTGTCCCCTAGAAGAGACTGGCAACTAGAAGAGATTGTGATGAGACTGGTCATTAAATAAAATGAAAGGAATGGAAAGACTAGAAGAGAACGTAGATGACCACACCAGCATGTGTCCTGTGGTGAACTTTGTATTCAATATCGTTCCTAGTAAAGTACTATTGGTTTTACGCTGTGGTCCACCTATTTTTCTGTGATAATATACTAGGAACCATGCAGCTAAAGCTGACCCGGAGTCAAGAAACACTAGGAGAATGAGACAGAGACAAAGAACACCCCCAGAGTGTGTATGTGGTGTACCGGGGCAAGAGCAGTCAAATCCTCGACCAGGACAACTACTGCTACCCTGCCACGTCTGCCAGCCCTATGGCCACGCCTCGTGCCACTCTAGCTACCAGATGGTGAGCAGCTTCGGTGGCCCGGTCCTGGCACCAGTGAAGTGGTGTCCCCTAGAAGAGACTGGCAACTAGAAGAGACTGTGATGAGACTGGTCATTAAATAAAATGGAAGGAATGGAAAGACTAGAAGAGAACGTAGATGACCACACCAGCATGTGTCCTGTGGTGAACTTTATATTCAATATCGCTCCTAGTAAAGTACTATTGGTTTTACGCTGTGGTCCACCTATTTCTCTGTGATAATATACTAGGAACCATGCAGCTAAAGCTAACCCGGAGTCAAGAAACACTAGGAGAATGAGACAGAGACAAAGAACACCCCCAGAATGTGTATGTGGTGTACCGGGGCAAGAACAGTCAAACCCTCGACCAGGACAACTACTGCTACCCCTGCCACGTCTGCCAGCCCCACGGCCACGCCCTGTGCCACTCTAGCTACCAGATGGTGAGCAGTTTCGGTGGCCCGGTCCTGGCACCGGTGAAGTGGTGTCCCCTAGAAGAGACTGGCAACTAGAAGAGACTGTGATGGGACTGGTCATTAAATAAAATGGAAGGAATAGAAAGACTAGAAGAGAACGTAGATGACTGCACCAGCATGCGTCCTGTAGTGAACTTTGTGGACTTTGTATTCAATATCGTTCCTAGTAAAATACTATTGGTTTTACGCTGTGGTCCACCTATTTCTCTACTGCTACCCCTGCCACGTCTGCCAGCCCCACGGCCACGCCCTGTGCCACTCTAGCTACCAGATGGTGAGCAGTTTCGGTGGCCTGGTCCTGGCACCGGTGAAGTGGTGTCCCCTACCTCCCCTGGGCTCCATGTGCATCAGCCACACTGCATTCCCCTTTTTTCTCTTAACACCTCACCCTCCTCCTTTGTTTAATCTTGTGTGTAATATCTACTACATTATGTGTAATCTAATATGTACTATCTTTTAGTTTACATTACATGCATTATAGATGTCTTTGACAAAGACCATTGTCACTGGATACGTTGGATGTTATGTTTTTCTTTCTTGCTGGATCAAAATCTAAATATAGTATTGGTAGCAAGAACTTCTACTCTCTGTCTTCTGAGGTGCTTAGATTTTTTACTTTCATTATGACAAGATCATTATCCTTTCCTCAAACACTTCTAGAGTGGTGTTGCCAGTCTCTTCTCTTATTGGTTTACCTAGTAAAGATATGACTGTATAGTTGTTACCCTGAGTCAATTGATACGATGCTCTAGGAGGACTGAACATCTATGGAGGAAAACCCGCAAACCAGAAAACTTCATTCACTATAAATTTATGCTGAGAACTCACAACTCTGCCCTCCACCTCGCCAAACAGACCTACTTCACCACCTTGATCTTCTTACTATGTAACAATCCAAAAAAAACTCTTTGACACCTTTCACTCTCTCCTCAATCCTAGAGTGCAGGCCCCTATCACTGATATCTGTGCTAATGATCTGGCCTCTTACTTCACTAAGAAAATAGAAAACATCCATCAGGAAATCAACTCTCAACCTCAAAGCGCTGTTACTCCAATCCCTCCTCACATCTCCTCTGGCTCACTCTCCACATTTGACCCAGTCACAGAAGAAGTCTCCAGGCTCCTTTCTTCCTCTCATCCCACAACATGCACCACTGACCCCATACCCTCACACCTACTCCAGTCTTTCTGTTCGGTGGTCACTGCTCACCTAACTAAAATCTTCAATCTCCCCCTCTTTTCAGGCATCTTCCCCTCTATCTTCAAACAATCTATCATTACTCCATTATTAAAGAAAATGTCTCTTGACCCATCCTGCACAAATAACTACAGACCAGTGTCCAACCTCCCCTTCATCTCTAAACTCTTGGAGCACCTGGTCTACTACTGCCTCACTTGTTACCTCTCCACTCACTCTCTTCTAGACCCACTACAGTCTGGTTTCTGCCCCCTACATTCTACAGAAACTGCCCTTGTCAAAGTGACCAATGACCTTCTGATGGAAAAAAAGAGAATTTTGTTTACTTACCGTAAATTCTTTTTCTTCTAGCTCCTAATTGGGAGACCCAGACATTGGGTGTATAGCTTCCGCCTCCGGAGGACACACAAAGTATTACACTTAAAACAAGAAGTGTAACTCCTCCCCTACTGCCTATACACCCCCTCTAGGAGGAATCCCATCAGTTCGGTGCACAAGCAGGAAGGAGGATAAAACCCACATCAAGACCAAAAGGTCCGGTTAAACATTGTCGGCCAACAGGGCCAAAAGAGCGACATGTACAACACCAGTCACTCACATAAAAGAACAACGCCCCAAAGGCCAACAGGGTGGGTGCTGGGTCTCCCAATTAGGAGCTAGAAGAAAAGAAATTTACGGTAAGTAAACAAAATTCTCTTTTTCTTTTTCGCTCCATTGGGAGACCCAGACATTGGGATGTCCAAAAGCTATCCCTGGGTGGGAAGAGACCCAAGCAAGACAGTAACTTTAAATGTGAGCAACCGCCGCCTGAAGGATCCGTCTACCCACATTAGCTTCAGCCGAAGCATATGCATGAACCTGATAGTGTTTCGTAAAGGTGTGCAGGCTAGACCAAGTGGCCGCCTGACACACCTGTTGCGCCGTGGCCTGATGACGTAGGGCCCACGAGGCACCCACAGCTCTTGTGGAATGTGCCTTAATCCCAGCCGGCACAGGTGTACCAGAGAGAATGTAGGCTTCCTGAATGGGAGCCTTGATCCACCGAGCCAAGGAGGACTTGGAAGCCTGCGTTCCTTTCTTCTTGCCCGTCGTGAGAACGAACAGGGCATCCGAGCGGCGAAAGGCAGCCGTGCGGGAGATATAAATCCTGACCGCTCTGACCAGGTCCAGAGTATGGAGGGACTTCTCATACTGGTGAACCGGATTAGGACAAAAAGATGGCAGGACAATGTCTTGATTCAGGTGGAACGGGGACAGCACCTTCGGTAGAAACTCCGCCACAGGACGTAGTACCACTTTATCCTGGTGAACTACCAGGAAAGGAGATTTGCAGGACAGAGCTGCCAGCTCCGAAACTCTGCGCAAAGATGTAATAGCCACCAGAAAGGCCACTTTCTGAGAAAGTCTCAAGAGAGACACTTCCCTCAAGGGTTCGAAAGGCGGCTTCTGCAAAGCCGCGAGAACCATATTAAGGTCCCATGGGTCCAGAGGACGTCTGTAGGGGGGCACGATGTGATTTGCCCCTTGCACAAACGTCTTGACCTGAGGCAGGTTAGCCAGACGCTTGTTGAAAAGCACAGACAGAGCGGAGATCTGGCCCTTTAGGGAACTGAGAGCCAACCCCTTGGTCAACCCGGACTGAAGAAAAGCAAGCAGGGTTGTAAGAGAGAAAGGCCAGGGGGACTTTCTGTGGAGACGACACCAAGAAAAGAAAATCTTCCAGACTCTACGGTAAATTGTTGCCGAGGCAGGTTTCCTGGTTTGTCTCATGGTTGCGGCGACTTCCGAAGAAAAGCCACAGGATGTCAGCAACCAGTCTTCAAGTGCCACAAAGTCAGGCTGAGGGCCGATGAATTGTGGTGGAAGAACGGCCCTTGAGACAGAAGGTCTGGCCGGAGAGGGAGCCTCCACGGAATCCCCGTCGAGAGCTGTAGAAGATACGGATACCAGGCCCTCCTGGGCCAGTCTGGGGCGATGAGCAGGGCTTGATGACATTCCATCCTGAGTTTCCGAAGAACCCTGGGTAATAGAGGGATTGGAGGAAACACGTACGGAAGGCGAAACCTGGACCAATCCTGGACCAGAGCGTCCGCCGCCACCGCCCTGCTGTCCCGCGAGCGAGACATGAACAGCGGGACCTGGTGGTTCAACCGAGAGGCCATGAGGTCCACATCTGGAGTGCCCCATCTGTCGCAGATGTGGCGAAAGACATCTGGGTGAAGAGCCCATTCTCCTGGGTCCATACCTTGCCGACTTAGATAGTCGGCCTCCCAATTGTCCACTCCCGGAATATGTACTGCCGAGATGGACGAGCCGTTGTCCTCGACCCACTGCAGGATACGGTGGACTTCTGCAAGGGCCTGAGGACTGCGAGTGCCTCCCTGGTGGTTGACGTAAGCGACCGCAGTGGCGTTGTCGGATTGTATCCGAATCGGATTCCCCGCCAGGAATCTCTGAAAAGCCAGAAGAGCCAAATAAATGGCCCGAATCTCCAGAACGTTGATCTGAAGGGAGGATTCCCGCCATGTCCAGGTGCCCTGTGCCCGGTGGTGAAGAAAAACGGCGCCCCAGCCTAGAAGACTGGCGTCCGTGGTCACCACCAACCAAGAGGGGGGCAGAAAGGATCTGCCCCGAGAGAGGGAGGAGGGAAGCAGCCACCAACGAAGAGACTCCTTCGTGTCCGACAACAGAGGGATGTGTTGGTCGAGGGAGGAGGACTTCTTGTTCCATCCGCGCAAGATCTGCAATTGCAGCGGACGGAGATGGAATTGCGCAAATGGCACTGCTTCGATGGTCGCCACCATCTTCCCTAGAACGTGCATCAGACGCCTGATGGACACTGAGTCTGACCGCATGAGAGACTGGACCTCCTCCTGGATCGAGATCTGTTTTGTCGACCGGAAGGACGATCAGAGCCGGGGCAGTATGAAACTCCATGCCCAGATAAGTTATGGACTGAGCAGGCAGAAGAACAGACTTGGGTACGTTGATCAACCACCGAAGTGCTGCAGCGTGTCTAGAGTAATCGAGAGACTCCGCTGACACTGCTCCGCAGAGGGGGCCCTGACTAGAAGGTCGTCCAGGTACGGAGTCACTGCATGGCCCTGAGAATGTAGAACCGCCACCATCGCCGCCATCACCTTGGTGAAGACCCTTGGTGCGGAGGCCAGGCCGAAGGGCAGAGCCACGAACTGAAAGTGCTCCTCTCCTACCGCGAACCTCAGCCATCGCTGATGTGCCGGAGCGATGGGGACATGAAGATAGGCGTCCTTGACATCTACTGAGGCTAGGAAGTCCCCCTGAGAAAGAGACGCTATCACAGACCGCAGAGATTCCATGCGGAATGACCTGACCTTCACGTGCCGGTTGAAAAGTTTGAGATCAAAAACCGGTCGTACCGAGCCGTCCTTTTTGGGAGCCGTGAAGAGGTTCGAGTAGAACCCCCGGAATCGTTCCCCGGAGGGAACCTGGGTCACCACCCCGTCTCGTGTCAAAGCGTCCAGCGCCTGACGAAAGGCCAAGGCCCTTGTTGGCGGGGGCGAAGAGAGACAGAAACGAGTCGGAGGACGTGAGGTCAGTTCTATTCTGTAGCCTTGGGTGACGACGTCGACTACCCATTGGTCTTGGATCTGGCAGCGCCAGATGTCTCCAAAGTGGGAGAGCCTGCCACCGACCAAGGATGTTGCTGGGAGAGGCGGCGAGTCAAGAAGAGGCCGCCTTGGCAGCTGTAGCGCTGGCTGGCTTCCTTTGTTGATTTTTGGACCTCCACAACCGGCCTGACTTCTGATCCCTGTCCATACGGGAGGAGGAGGAGGACGACGTCTTTGAGGAGGGACGAAAGGCACGAAACTTGGCGTGCATCGGACGCTGACCAGACTTCTGTACCTTGGTCTGAGGTAAAGAAGTTGACTTTCCACCCGTGGATTCCTTGATGATTTCGTCCAATTGTTCGCCAAAGAGCCTGTGTCCCGCGAACGGGAGGCCTTGTAGAAATTTCTTGGACGTGGCATCAGCCTTCCAGTCACGCAGCCACAGCATCCTGCGGGCTGCAAGAGAGTTAGCCGAGGCCACTGCAGTACGGCTGGCGGATTCCATGACGGCCGATCTGGCGTAGTCAGTAAACGCAGACGCTTGAGCAGTAAGGGTAGTCACCTCAGGAAGATCCTGAGCTACCGCATTCAGTTCTGTCAAGCAGGCAGAAACAGCCTGCAGAGCCCAAACTGCAGCGAAAGCCGGGGCAAACGAGGCTCCCGTAGCTTCATAGATTGACTTCTGCAGAAGTTCAATCTGTCGGTCAGTGGGGTCCTTAAGAGAGGAGCCATCTGCAACAGACATGACAGTATTGGCCGACAACCTGGAGACCGGGGGGTCTACCTTAGGAGAGGCCGACCAACCCTTCACAACGTCAGAGGGAAAAGGATACCGAGTATCCTTCAGTTTCTTGGAAAAGCGCTTGTCAGGACAAGCTCTGGGGGTCTGAACCGTTGATCTAAAGTTCGAATGATCAAAGAAAGATCCCCGGGGTCTGGATGGAGGAAGGAACTGATACAGTTCCTCTGAGAGCGAGGTGTCCACCGCGGGAGGGGGAGCCGTGAGATCCAATACCGTATTAATGGAGGACACCAAGTCATCCACGAAGGAATCCTCCTCTGAGGCCTCGTCCGAGGGCCTCACGGACTCCTGACCATCAGCCCCCTCAATCTGAGAACCCTCAGTCTGCTCCGTGCGAAGAGAGGAGGCCGGAGAGAGTGCTCTACGTGGGCGTTTAGGTGGCCGAGGAGAGGGATCTGCGTCCGAGACCCCTGTATTGTCTCCAGGATCCACACCCTCAGCAGGGGACGACTCGCTGAGGTGCCTGCGGCGTGAGGCAGAGGGACCAGGGGCGCTTTCCCGGTGACCAGCCTGCAAAGATTCCTGCAAGACCCTGGTCAGAGCCGTCATGGACTGGGCAAAAGACTCTGAAAAGGTCCTAGTAAAAGCTACAGTCCAAGGAGGGACATCCTGGTCCCCCTGACTCGGGGAAGGCTCTGATGTAGCAGAGCATGGGGGGGCCCCTGAGCAGCTACAGAGTCATGTAAAGCGCAGACAGTGCAATGAGGGTCAATAGACCCAGCAGGCAGGGCAATCTTGCAGACAGTGCAAGAAGAGTAAAATGCCTTCACCCTAGGGGCTTTGCTCCTGGTGGAAGACATGTCGCCCTTAGAATTAATCCTCCCAGAGGGAAACAAGCCAGAGGGGGGAATAGGAGAAGGAAAGGCACCAACAGGAGACCTGTGGTGACTTACCAGACCGACCAGGGAGTGTGTGTGCCCTCCGGATGCTCCGCTCTTTACTGGCAGCTGCAGAGTGTAGGGGAGACGCTGGGAGTATGGGAGCAGCAGTCTCCAGCCCCTACATAAGATGGCCGCCGGAGCCGAGCGAGTGGGCGTGGCCTAGCAGCCCGGGAATCCGGAGGGCTACTCCCCTCCCTCCCAGCCAGGCTATGATGCAAGCCATGGCTGGGAGCGGCCGAGCTCCAAGACCGCCCCCAAAGGCGGCCGGGCCCGCCTCCAGTGGAGCCCGGGCTCATGGAGGAAAAACAAGGCCTCAATGAAGCCGGGGCCTAAATTTATAACGCCAGCCCGCGCTCGGGAGCACCCGAGCGCGGTAGTACGAGCGACCCCCGGGAAACCCGCGGTGCTGCAGTGGCAGGCCGCTAGGGACCGGGAAAATACCACCAGGGGCCCCTCTAGAGTGTGAGCAGCAGCACACACATTAAAGAGCCCACTGAAGAGGGCATGAGAGCCTGGAGGGAGCACACACAGAGGGACAATGTCACCAGAGTCCACATACTCCCTCCCCAGGTGGATGGACCGGGCTGCAGCAGGGCAGGCAGGGCAAGCATAACTCCCAGAGTACCTTAATGAGGTGCAGGGGACCGAGCCCTGTGGTCCACGACACCAGCCGACAGGATCCCTAGGGGCTGTGGATGGAGTCAGAGCTCCAGAAGTTCTGGGAGCCCGTACCGATCCCACTTCTCCAGAGGCCCGAGGGGATGGAGAAGGAAAACGCAGCATGAGGGCTCCAGCCCGTCGTACCCCAAGGGTACCTCAACCGCCTCTGCCCGAGGGTGAGGAAGGAGACATGCTGGGGGTCCCTAAGGATCCTCTTTGCTTCCATCCGACACTCTCCAAGGAGAGTGAGTAAGACTAAGTGAGAGTGCATGAGTGCAGAGTGTGCCTCCTTCAACACAAAGCTAAGAACTGATGGGATTCCTCCTAGAGGGGGTGTATAGGCAGTAGGGGAGGAGTTACACTTCTTGTTTTAAGTGTAATACTTTGTGTGTCCTCCGGAGGCGGAAGCTATACACCCAATGTCTGGGTCTCCCAATGGAGCGAAAAAGAAACGTAATGGTGAACACTCTCTGCTTATTCTTCTTGACCTCTCTCCAGCCTTTGACACTATCGACCACCATCTCTCAATCTCTATGCTGCACTCCATCGGCATTAAGGACACCGCTCTCTCCTGGTTCTCTTCCTATCTCTCTGACTGCTCTTTCAGTGTGTCACTTGCTGGCTCACTTCCTCTCCCCTTCCTCTCACTATTGTGGTCCCTCAGGGTTCGGTCCTTGGCACTCTCATCTTCTCTACACAGTCCCTCTTGGACAGACCATCAGTAGATTTGGCTTCCAGTAGCATCTTTATGCTGATGACACACAACTATACACTTCATCCCCTGACCTTACCCCCGATGTATTACAGAACGCCAATGACTGTCTAACCGCAGTCTCCAATATCATGTCTACTCTATATCTGAAACACAACCTTTCCAAAACTGTATTTCTTATGATCCCACCCTCCACTAATCTCCCTAAATCTGACATTTCCCTCTCGGTGTGCGGCAACACAATAGCGCCTAGGCAGCAGGCTCGATGTCTGGGTGCAACTGAAGAACATCTCTAGAATTCGCCCCTTCCTCACCATGGAAACAACTAAAACCATCACAGTGGCCCTGATCCACTCCTGCCTTGATTATTGCAACTCTGTATTAATTGGCCTCAACCTCACTAGGCTTTCCCCTCTACAGTCCATCCTTAATGCAGCAGCCAGGGTCACCCATCTGGCTAACCGTTACTCGGATGCTTCCGCTCTGTGACAGTTATTGCACTGGCATTATAGGATCAAATTCAAATTGCTTGTTCTCAGCCACAAAGCTTTTCACGGTGCAGCACTTCCCTAACTCTCTACCCTCATCTCTGTCTATCACCCCACCCGTTCTCTTCGCTCTGGGAGTGACTTTAGACAAACATCTGCACTAATCCGAACCTCCAATTCCCGGCTCCAAGACTTTTCCTGAGCTGCGCCAATCCTCTGGAATGCTCTACCCCAAGAAATTAGGACTACACACAACTTACTTAGCTTCAGGCGCTCACTAAAAACACATCTATTTAGGGAGGCCTATCATTCTCCCTAATCAGAGTCATTCAGACAGAGATTATCCACTACTTCCTTGAACATAACTGTTGAACTCAATCAGACCCAAAAGCTCTACACAGATTGGCTGGTGGCCACTTATTCTGCTCTCATCTATACCACACTTCCTCAAACCGACTGGACCATGATTGTAAATAAGCCCCTTTACTTTGTGTCACCCCCACCTTATTGTAGATTGTAAGCTCTTGCGAGCATGGTCGTCATTATTTTTTGCTTTTTAATTATTGTGTCTTCCAAAACTGTTTTATATGACTGTCCGTATATGAATCTGATTTGTAAAGCGCTGCGGAATATGTTGGGGCTATATAAATAAAGATTATTATAATACAAATCTGCCCTGCCATAGATGAGACATATGCCTTTGAAGTTATATGCAAATCAGCTGCAAGTGCTATGGGACATATCAAAGCACTTCCAGTTCTCTGACCCTCCAGTGTGCGATTGGCAGGTTAGTTCACTCTTTTAATCTGCTGCTTCTTGCCGATATTTTATGTGACCATCAGTGTCAGTGCGCAAGATCTCTGAAAGGGGAAACAGATGACAGAGGATGGGCTGTCCTGTCAGTCTAATGCAGGAGCCAGATTATAACAGCCAAACCTTTAGTTTTATATGGAAACTAGTTGGAGCCACGATGCTATCACATTGGAAGGGTGGTGGCATCACAATGGGAGCGGACTCTGTGGCGCTGCAGTTGGTGCACTCTCCCCCCTGTCCTCTCTCTCCCCCTGTTGTGAGAGATTACCATATTTGGGCAATATTTCCATATATATTTTCCATATTTCCATACATATTTTCTGTAATAAATAATAATAATATAATAATAATGGGCAATATTACCAATACCTGACAATAGCATGCAATATAAAGTATGCATCTGCACTTATTCAATACGAACTGTATTATTGTTATAAAATTGAGATTTTTGGTAAAAATGTGTACAAATTTATGAGCCAACCTGCCAGGTCACAGCAAATCTCATCAGGGCGGTCAAACTCTAAATCTTCTGTTATTTCATTTTAAATTGTGCCATATGGCCTCCACATAAGAAATAATAAAACCGCCATAAGCAGCACTCACTCACCTGGAGAGTTTCAGAACCATTTCAAGCTTGCCAGATAAGCGCATGTGAATTAGGGCAGAACAGGCCCAGTGCCTGCAGCAGATGCCACAGGCTCCCAGACTTTTCAGAACTGACCTTCACTGGCTGCAAGCCCGTTTTACCTTAATTCATATGTGCCTATCTGGCATGATGGAAGCAGTTCTGAAACGCTCCAGGTGAGTGCTGCCTTGGCGGTTTTATTTTTATATATTTTTTTTTTATTTACATGGAGGTCATATAGCACAATTTAAAATGAAACAGAATATTTACAGTAGGACCACCCTGATGAGATTGCCGTGACATGGCAGGGTAGTTCATAAAATTGTACAATTTTTTTGAAAAAAATCTCAACTTTATAACAATAATACAATCTGGATTGAATAAATGCAAATGCACACTGCACATTTTATATTGCATGCTATCATCAGGTAGTGCTGGATCTCTTCATTTTTTTTTGTTACTGTTGTGTGGCTGACCCCCCACTTTGCTGTGCACACTTGGTCTTCTTAGCTTGCTATTCTTTCTGTATTGATTTTGGCAAATCTTGGTAGCTGTTCACATTCAGCTATCATACCCTGCCCACAGGCTTCGTTATTTACAAGCACCACCTTCTTGGGCC
Source organism: Allobates femoralis (assembly GCA_033576535.1). Classification (NCBI taxonomy): domain Eukaryota; kingdom Metazoa; phylum Chordata; class Amphibia; order Anura; family Aromobatidae; genus Allobates; species Allobates femoralis. The sequence goes on from JARQOC010000004.1 coordinate 148,133,564, forward strand.
TGTCCCACCTTTACTAAGACTTGCTAACCTGGTGCAGTGAAGGTCATTTCTGAAAAGTCTGGGAGTATGTAGCATCTGCTATAGGCACTGGGCCTGTTTTGCCCTAACTCACATGCGCCTGTCTTGCAAGATGGAAGCAGATCTGAAACGCTCCAGGTGAGTGAGTGCTGCCTTGGCGGTTTTATTTTTATATATATTTTTTAATTTATGTGGATGCTATATACCGCAATTTAAAATTAAATTGAATGTTTAGAGTTGAACCGCTCTCATGAGATTGCCGTGATGTGGTAGGGTGGCTCATAAAATTATACCATTTTTTTTGCCAATAATCTCAACTTTATAACAATAAAACAGTTTGAATTGAATAAGTGGAAATGCACACTGCACATTTTTTTACTGCATGCTATCATCAGGTAGTGCTGGCTCTCTTCATGTTTTATTATTACCATATATGGGCAATACAGGGACAACCAGACACAGGAGCGATGGCAGACACCACAAGGCAATTAAATATATAGATTTCTCCCTATAACTGCAATATCAGGGGCAACTTATGGATAGACATGGTGCTGTAACTCAAAAGCAGAAAAGCACTTAAAGATAATAATGAAGAAAGTGCAAATTAGTGGTATTGTAAGGCATACCTTTCTAACCTTGACAGCCACATGTAGCTCTGAGTGAGAGTTGTGAACAAAATTCTGCTCTGAGAAAGAGCCGCAAACCACATTCAGCCTGACAGAGGGTCGTGAGTCACATTCAGTTCTGAGAGAGGGTCGTGAGTCACATTCAGCTCTGAAGAGGGTCGTGAGTCACGTTCAGCTCTGAGAGAGGGTTGTGAGTCACATTCAGTTCTGAGAGAGGGTCTAAGTACAACATTGTGAGTCATTCTGTGAGAGAGGGTCGTGAGTCATATTCGAGAAGGGTCTCATGGAGAGAGGGTCGTGAGTCACATTCAGCTTTGAGTAAGGAGAGAGGTCGTGAGTCATATTCAGCTCCCGCCCCTCACAGTAGTGGCACCCAGAGCCCTCATTACTGGTATAATCACAGCTAAAGCTTCTCCACTATAAATCATACTGAGGCAGTATACCAAGATGCAGGTTATTCCTACATTTCCCCGATTTAGATCTGGTCTTCTATGTGGGGCTATACAAAAGTCACCATCTGGAGACCTAGTCTTCATAGCAGTTTGCTAGCTCTGACGCTAATGCACTCAGCTGAAAGACAGCTGCAAGCCATACATCACAGGCCCGCAAGCCACATGTGGTTACCAAGCACAGGTTGGAGACCCCTGCCCCAGAGTTAGTATTTTTAAGTTACCTTCTGTACTGTGTAGTCTGCCAGCTTGTTACATTTGCCAAACACGGGTCCATGGTCTTTGGTTGTCAGACGCTCTAGCTTGGCTCGGAGTGACTGCTCCTCTTCTGAAACAATACGATATGTTCCTGTCTAAAACAAACCAACACAAAACCAGGGCTTACTCAAGATAGGATTCCAAATACCGTGACTAATTGTATAACAAACATATAAATAAAGGCTTAGCTTTGAAACTATAATAAGTACAAAAATAGACATTTACATTTTGATTTTTGGAGGAAAAATAAGCTTAATATATAGTGTTTGCCCCATCTGGAATATTAATGGTATAGTGAAATAAATGCCTACAAATGTACAATGGATGTGGGGGTGCCAGCATTGTGATCTGCATCAATCTCAAGAACTGACTTTCAAAGCCAATTGGCATTGTATGCTTAGCTCTTTTCATTTATTTCTAGGGGCAGAGACAATTCGTAGACTAGAGATGACATAGAAGACTGCCTAGCTTTGGTTGTTCTCTTTGTTCTCGTTGTTATCCTTTCCCCATTGGTAAGGTAATCTTAAACCCCTTTTCTATATTATTCTTCTTAGCAAGGGAAACAAAAATGACAGACTAAGTTTTGGGATCTTCTGTCTCAAAATGAATGCATGTGAGGTCATAAATCTACACCAGAAGCCTTGTTTTTTCTTGTTCTCCTTTTTAATGTAGTACCATTTTTTGTATATATTTTTGTTTTTTTCAATGTGGATTATAACCGATCACCTCCTAATCATTGATTGAATGGTCTTGTGAAATACTATTCTTAATTAAAAAGTACATTACCCAGGATATTTCAAATATTTCCCAATGTGAGCCCTCGTGGGCAGGGTCATCTCTCCTCCTGTACTGTGTGTGCCTTGTATTGTTCATGATTATTGTATGTCTATATAAGCCCATTCTCACATGTAAAGTGCCATGGAACAAATGGCGCTATAATATATTAATAATATAATATTAAGAATAGTAATAATGCCCACAGTTTTAACCCCTTCACGATCTTGGACATACTGGTACTTTCAAGCATGTCCCTGCCTTAGAGATCTGCCTGCCATTGTTAACTAATTAAATCTTCCTGTCAATCTCTGAGGGTACCATTACACGAGCAATATGCATGCAATTTCACTGGCAATTTGCTGGTTGCAGTGAAATCATGGGCACATTGTATCCATTGTACACGGCAACAAGATAGAACAATGTGTCCATGATTTCACTGCAACCAGCAAATTGCCAGTGAAATTGCATGCAATATTGGTCGTATAACGGTACCCTGACAGTGGGATTTAACATGTGTCAGTGGAACACATATTCCCTGCACCCATCAAGACGCCTTGACTGAACATGGGGCGCCGATTGGTTGTCATGAAAGCCAGGGGTCAGCTGATGACCCCTGTGTCTGTGATGACGTACTTCCTATGAACCTGGTAGAATGTTGGTATTCACAGGGGATCATCATTTCTGTTGTACAGAGTGGTGCTGATGCACAGCTCTGTACAGCATAAGCAATCAGATGATTGCAACTTCAAGTCCCCCAAGGGGACCTGTAAAAAAGTAAAAATGATGAAAAAAAAAGTTTTTAAATGTATGAAAAAAAACTCCACAAAAGTTCAAACCACCACATACTACCCCATTCAAAATAAAAGAATAAAAAATACTAGCAAAATCTAAAATAATGTACGGTAACCAAAAATAGAAAAATGAAAATTAAATTAAAAATGGCAGAATGCTTTTTGGCCACTGTAAAATGACAATAAAATGCAATAAAAGGCTATCAAAACACTGTATCTATGAAGAAAATGGTATTTCTAAAAATATCAGCTCAGGGCACAAAAAAATCTTTTTTTTTTTTTTTTTTTTTTTTTTTTTAAATTTAGAATTTTTTTGCACCAATTAAGAGAAAATAAACACAACTCTACATGTTTGATAACTATTCATACTGACTTGGGGAATCATACTGTCAGGTCAGATTTACCCTATAGTATATATGGCAAATAAAAAAACAAACAAAAAGCAATTATGGAATTGTTCTTTTTTTGCATTTTTATTGTACTTCCCTATTTTAAAAATCGATTTCTCTCCTGTTTTTAAAAAATGTTTTATCAATTATATTAAAGAAAGAGTAATTTGTGATCAAGTGCTGTAATGTCTGTATACTATCTGTTGTGTCCTCCCTTTCCCAGGATCAAACCACATTCTGTGCACGGTCAGACACCTCCATTACACAGTAAATAGCAGGGACACATATATAAGATTATCTCAGCACAGGAGATGTGGTATGATCAGACCATGTCCCTGCTGTACTGTCAGACACATCATTACACATACATAGCAGGGACACAAATATAATATTTCAGCACAGGAAAAAAATGTTTAAACACATCTAATTGTGGAAATTATTAATATTCCAAGATCTATTGAATAAAATAAACTTTAAAGTTACTTTTGTTCATGGGAAAACCCCTTTTAGGCCTCACTCTCATGAGCGTATGAATCTGACGAGTGCAATGAGAGAAAATCTCTCATCGCAGTCTGACCCATGTTAGTCAATGAGTCAATTTCCACATCCACATCCTGGATTAGAAAAATGTTGCAGCATGCTGCAAGTGCAGGGCATAACTGCAATAGTTACTGGGGTTGCAATCGCACCTGGGCCCTGGAGCCTAGGGGGTCCAAAAGTTCCTTTGGCCTATAGAAAAAGACTATTGCTGTTAAAGATTTTCAATAATTGGAGCGTCGTTGGAGCTTTGGCATCGGGGCCCATGGGCTTCAAGTTATGCCACTGTGCAAGTATGTGGCGCCCCCCCAAGGGTCTGGGTACCACAGTGACGTTGCCTCCTTCACTGGGGGTAATGTAATGCCTGGGAGCAGGAGGAGACCCCAAAAGGGTAACCCACACACACATACACCTTTCCCGACTCCAGGCCAGATGGAGGAACTCTGAACCCGAGTTCAGGGGAGCTGCTCTGATTCCTGCAAGGAGGAGGGGTTAGGAGTAGTAAAGAGGCGGGAGGAAGAAACAAGTGAGGATTCTAGACGCGATGTCTGGGAGAGAGGACGACGAGGAAGGACCTTGGGAGTGAAGCCGCGGAGAGGCTCACTCCAGGCAGCGCTAAGGAAGGACACCAGAGTCCTGGGTCAGATGGGGCCTGCAAGACCCGCTGACCACTTCTGGAGGACAGGAGACTGCACGTTTCCAAGCCGCACTTCAGACCCGGCGGCACAGCAGTGGAGAGGCCCAGAGCTGCCAGACATCTGGCAATGTCCACGAGGGGATTGGGCTGCCTGCCATATGGGCTCACAGCAAAGCAAAGAGAAGAGGGAGAGTGAGGGCTGCAGAGTAGCACCAAAGCACTGGGACCCAACTGGGGAAGCGCAGCAGGCAGAGCTCAAACACACCTGGCAGGGTGGAATCCAGCTTCTCCCCGGCTGCCCGGATCCTCCTGGACCTGGTTATCAGTGCCCTGGACTGCACCACGTGGTTACAAGTAAAAGGTACAGAAACTGCCACCTTCAGTGTCATCCAGTCATTTCCCGCGCTCTCCGCCCCATTTCCCAACTGTGCACCATTGTCTCCCACTAAGACTTTCCCATCACCGTTCATAGGGCCCTGCTCCACCTGTGGGGAGTGAAACCATCCAGGCTGCCATTCCCATAGCCCCAGAGGTCCACCGCAGTGCTGGTCACTCTGACCAGAATAACCACAGGTGGCATTACAAACTTATCCCCTGCAAATAAACCCCTTTTCTGCACGCCAAGGGCCATGGAGCCAGGTCACTGCTACCGTGACCTGCCACCGAACCGACCGGCCCAGTTACCAACTACCCACAGCCCTGCCGGGCGTCGCAGATACATTAATCGTGCGAGACTCGCCAATACGAGATAAATTACCATTTTGAAGCACAGTGCACTGTAAATAGTCCCATGAATGATTGTAGAATAATAATTGCTTAGAAAAAAAACGTATTTATATGGATGTCACATGGATGCTAAATGAGATAAAAATTCCACATTCGCATTGCAATCATATGACACATGGAAGATCATATGGATGTCACTCGTCCTACTCTCTGGGATTAAAACTGCTCAGATTTTTCATACGCTCGTATGACTCCGGCTACAGAGACATACTTGATGAGCCTCAGTCTTTCTTCAATGATGCTCCTTCCTTGTCTGGGTCTGAATTGATTTTCTTAACCCACAAGTTTACTATCTGTAGGAGCTCTATGGCCAGACGGAAATGTATTCACCCTACTAGCCTGTATCCAAAAAGTCCAGTACCTGAGAACTTGGGATATCATTTCTACCACATAAGACCCCTTTCACATCAGCGGTTTTCGCTGATTGCGGCAGTTGCGGTGAAAAAAACGCAACTGCCGCGATTACCGCATAACAGCTGCACTTGTGGTTCACTTGTGGCAAGCCCCATATAATGTCTATGGGGCTTGCGGTTAGTGTGTGGCAGGTGCGGCAAGTGCAGTCTCGGGCACTTGTGGCAGGCGCGCCAGCGAAAAAAAATGCGGCATACTGAGTTTTTTTCGCAGCCGCACCTGCCGCAAGTGCCAAAACCGCACTTGCCGCACCTGCCGCACACTTACTGCAAGCCCCATAGACATTGCATGGGGCTTGCCGCAAGTGAACCGCAAGTGCAGCCGGTTTTTTTCACCGCAACTGCCACGATCAGCGAAAACCGCTGATGTGAAAGCAGCCTAACATATATTTATTTATCAATTAAAAAGTTACAAATGGTAAAAACATTCTGACCCATTGACAACGCACAAGGTGATACTTACAATGTCTGACATTTCACTTCTTCTATGTTCACGCAAGAAGCTGGGGAAAGAATGAAAGTAAGAAAAAGTATATAAACTTGATACCAGTGAGGATGCTTGACACTTAATGTTAGCAAAACTGTATTAAGGAGGGAAATCTGTAGACATTGTGGAATTACAAATATCAGCTCAGTCTCTATAACTTGGTTCAACACAAGAGAACATATCCCTGTAATTATAACTCAAAGCTGGAAATCACTAAGATGGATTCATTGACTAACACAAATATATAATAACCTCATATAGGCTATTGTGCTTGGCAGGGTATTATAGAAAAAGTCTGTATCTTGCATGTAATCAGCATTTCTATATGATGCAGTGAGCAGGGATGTGACATATAGAATGAGGGTTATGTTTTGGGACCCATGATGACTGCAGTGTAAGGCTCCAGTCAGAATCCTCTACCTCATCTATTTATATCAGTATGGCAGATAGAATGGAGGAGGATGAGGATGAAGAGGTGACAGAGTGACAAGGGCTCATTATATTTCTGGTGTAGATCATCAGTTTTAATTCTTCAGCATACCTCCTACCAGCAGTTTCGGGGAGACCCATAGGGCAGGTAACGGCGACAGTATTTATTCATGCACTATTAATGCACCAAGATATTCCCCATTTCTCAGAATATACAGAAAATGTTAGGAACATCAAAGAACAAGAAAACACAACAAAAAAGCAAGAAATGAGCAAATACCCTAAAAATGAAAAAATGCTACAGTGCAAAAAACATACTTAGGGTACTTAGTGACATAGATATGATTATATTAATGCGTAAGATGTCCCACCAGCGACAAGGTGACCCTATCGGGACAGTACCTGCCTAACATAGTACTAATACCTTGCCATCTGTCAGCGACGTAAATTGACAAGAACAGAATCAAGTAGAGCCGGTCCCCAACAGAGAACATCATGCCATGGGATGCCACACATTATATCATGTCCAGGTCAGAGGTAGGCCACACCTATGATTGCAGGACTGCAACAAAACATGAATAAATAAAACCAGGGCAGGATCTAAGGTGATACTCTGAAGTGGCACGAGTTCACACTGGCAAGCAACAAATGAGCAAATACCCTAAAAATGAAAAATGTTTTCATTTGTTCCAGCCCTGGTTTTATACGGTACAGGTTTACTATCAGTAGCATTGCAATTTCTCATGCGGAGACACTTCAATTGGGAGAACCTGACATGAAAATACACTGTGTCTAGAATGTCACAAAACCCTGATTGTGGCCACAAACCCTTATGCTTCTATATCGTACACCTGGGATCCAAAGTCTACCAAACATTAAAGGGCTTTTCCCATAAATACAGTTAATTTTAAAGTTGTTACAATCAATAGATCTTGGAGTAATAATAAGTTCCACAATTGGATGTGTTTAAAAAAAATGTCCCTGTGCTGAGATAATCTTATATATGTCTTCCTGCTATGTACTGTGTAATGGATGTGTCTGAATGTACAGGAACATGGTCTGATCATACCACATCTCCTGTGCTGAGATAATCTTATATACCGTATATACTCGAGTATAAGTCGACCCGAGTATAAGCCGAGGCCCCTAATTTTACCCTCCAAAACTAGGGAAACTTATTGACTCGAGTATAAGCCTAGGGTAAGAAATGCAGCAGACCGCCATACTGTTATAAAGCCCCCTATCACTGGTATATACCCCACCATCCCGATATATAGTGCCCATCACTGGTATATAGTGCCCATAACTAGTATAGAGTTGCCGCCATCATTGATATACAGTCGCCGCCATCACTGGTATACAGTCGCCGCCATCACTGGTATACAGCCCCCAGCAGTGGTATTACTGCCCCCAGCAGTGGTATTACAGCCCCCAGCAGTGGTATTACAGCCCCCGGCAGTAGTATACAGGCCCCAGCAGTGGTATACAGCCCCCAGCAGTGGTATACAGGCCTCATCAGTAGTATACAGCCCCCAGCAGTGGTATTACACCCGCCCAGCAGTGGTATACAGGCCCCATCAGTAGTATACAGCCCCCAGCAGTAGTATACAGGCCCCATCAGTAGTATACAGGCCCCATCCCTGTATACAGCCCCCGCTGCTTGTACACTGCCCCCCATCAGTACATAGAGCACTGCACCGGTCACATGATTAGAAGCCGGCATACAGACCAGAAGAGCGGATGGAGGACGCCCAGTGCCTGCAAGACGTCGAAGGGTGATATCAGTGCGGCGGCAGGGGGGCTCTGCACACTGATGGGGGGCTCTGTATACTGATGGTGGGCAGAGTGCCAGCAGGGGGGGCAAGATAACTTAGTGTAGTGCAATAAGCACCGCTCCCCCTGTCGCTGATGGACAGGGGGATGCAGAGCATATTCATTACACTAATGAGCAGCGTCACGTGACCGCCCGCTCCTTCTGCGGCTTCCCCCGCCTCCTACAGCGCCCGATTACCGCCCCCCCCCCCCACTCAGCCAGCACATTGACTCGGGTATAAGCCGAGGGGGCACTTTTCAGCACAATTTTTGTGCTGAAAAATTCGGCTAATACTTGAGTATACATGGTATGTGTCCTGCTATGTACTGTGTAATGGCCGTGTCTGACCATACAGGAACATGGTCTGATCATACCACATCTCCTGTGCTGAGATAATCTTATATATGTGTCCCTGCTATGTACTGTGTAATGGATGTGTCTGACCGTACAGGGACATGGTCTGATCATACCACATCTCCTGGACAGGTGAGGAAGTAAAAGAGTATACAGACACTACAACTAATTCTTTATCTCAAAGAAAGAATTATTTGTGATTCTGTGCTACAATATCTATATACTTATTTGCATTCTCCCCTTCCCAGGAGATGTGGTATGATCAGACCATGTCCCTGTACAGTCAGACATGGCCATTATACAGTACATAGCAGGGACACATATATAAGATTATCTCAGCCCAGGAGATGTGGTATGATCAGACCACGTCCCTGTACAGTCAGACACATCCATTACACAGTACATAGCGGGGACACATATATAAGATTATCTTAGCACAGGTGATATGATATGATCAGACCATGTCCCTGTACGGTCAGACATGGCCATTATACAGTACATAGCAGGGACACATATATAAGATTATCTCAGCCCAGGAGATGTGGTATGATCAGACCACGTCCCTGTACGGTCAGACATGGCCATTATACAGTACATAGCAGGGACACATATATAAGATTATCTCAGCCCAGGAGATGTGGTATGATCAGACCACGTCCCTGTACGGTCAGACACATCCATTACACAGTACATAGCAGGGACACATATATAAGATTATCTTAGCAGAGGTGATGTGGTATGATCAGACCATGTCCCTGTATGGTCAGACACATCCATTGCACAGTACATAGGAGGGACACATATATAAGATTATTTCAGCAAAGGAACATTTTTTTTAACACATCCAATTGTGGAAATTCTTCCAAGATCTATTGATTAAAATGAACTCTATTGGTGGGAAAACCGTTTTAAGTTATTTTTCCAGGCACAAGTCTTTAGGATATTGTGTATGCAGACATGGTGATGAATAAGTTGCATCTTAAAGAGGCCACTGCTTGCAGTAAAAACACTCCACATACATCAGACTCTACATATGACCCCTTAATTATGGAACTACAGTGTTCTTACAAAGGTGATTCAGATTCTTTAACTATAGTTCTGATAATCGTCCACTCTAGAACCCCAGACAATATGGATAAACCCCATGATGACATAAAGATAATGACATATAAAGCAATTTATAAAAAATAAAGCAATGCACGGTGTACCTGGTTCAGCAGAACATATAACCATTGATGATGTGACTCTGGAAACAGGTCTCCTACTGATGAAACAACAGGGGCACACTTACCGGAGTCAATATATGACTCTTATCATACTCACCGATGAACTTGGGGTAAATAAGAGGGTAAAGTAAGTCAGTCTTGGAAATATGGTAAGGTTCAAAACAGCAAACTACGGCTTGGATGAATGGATTGTAATCACAATGTTTCTGCCCGGAGGACGCCAGCCCAAAGCTTGTATAGTCACCGGGTTGGGATTAGGCGTCACAAGGCAGTACTCAGTCAGGCTTATTAATTAAATCAGCGCAGAACATTCAGGAGATGCCATTAGATGTTACAGAAAATGAGGAGAAATCAGGGCTGGTTGAGTGGGGCTGGGAACAATAACCCTTTGGCTGCTCCCCTGGATTCCTGGGTCTCCTCTAGTGTTGCAATTACTGAGCTGTGCTAGCAGTTCATCTGGCAAAGAATATTTAAAAATATTGCCAGTGTTTAGTATTTAAAGTAGTCTGTAAAATGTGAGACTAATCGGAGAATTCACAATACATGTACCACGTGATCCACACCAGAAACCAAGGTTGTAATGCAGCAAAAAATGGCATTCCATATTCTGCATTAATGTAAATCAGAAAACATGTAGACGTCAATGGGTACAATGAGGTACGTTAGACCTGGAATTGCTCTACAGGAATTGTGCAAGTCATTTAGAATTATTATTGTAGAGGTGGAATTTATCTAAAAATCTCTCGAGCCTTGAGCATTAACGTGAACAGTGATATGTACAGTATTAGGTAGCAATGGACTGAAGTCAGGAGGCACCAATATCAGGCCTGACATAAAGCTTTGCTCTTCCAAAGACTGCTTGACATTAAATAGACAGCATTGGAACGAAAAAATAGAGTACATGTAGTCTGACCCCTTACATTTGGTAAATTAAGGGAGCAGTGGACAGATAGAAGATTTTCAATGAACAGTATTTGCAATTCTGCTTCATTTATGACTATAGACGCACTACAGCAATAAAATGTTCATAAAGTCGGAAGTTGAAAGATAACTCTACCAAAAAAAGAGAAATCTCCGGGTTCACTTACCTAATCTAGTGTCCTTACAGTCTGGCAATTCCTCCAATGTATTGCTACTGCTATTTGTCACATTGTCTTGCTATTTATTGCCATTGGACAATCCTCTGTCAATCTGAAAAACATGAGAAGAAATAAAAGGGGCCTGGCAGACACTGTGGGATTCAAAGGAACTTAGTGTCATCCACTACTGTAGGCTGAACAACCGGAGAGAAGATGGACAAGGACAGCCCCATAGAGCTGTGATTGAGTGCTATTATTGTTGTTTGGGTTGTGGACTTGTTAAAGCTATGTCCACATTGGAAACCATAAAGAAACTTTGTCAAAATTATTTATACAAGTTACCTACAACTTGTATTTTGTAGCTTCTATACAGTTGAAACCAGAAGTTTACATACACTATATAAAAAGACACATATGCATGTTTTTCTCACTGACATGAAATCAGAATAAACCTTTCTCGTTTTAGGTCAATTAGGATTATCATAATTATTTATATTTGCCAAATGATGTTTTAAGGCATTTTTATTACTTTGTGCAAATTCAAAAGTTTACATACATCTCATTAGTATTTGGTACCATTGCCCTTAAACTTTATGACTTGGGTCAAAGGTTGTGGATATCTTTCCAAAAGCTTCTCACAATACGTGGTAGGAATTTAGGACCATTCCTCCTGACAGAACTGGTGTAACTGAGCCAAGGTTGTAGGTCACCTGGCTCACATCTGCCTTTTTCAGCAGGCCTCTCCTAAACCCTTAATCCAATTTTCATGTGGATACTCTCAAATGAAAGCTAAAAGTCTGGACTGTATGTCCATGTCCATTATACAACTATAACTTAAATATGTTTCAGTAAACAGGTAAAAAAACTAAATTTGTGTCAGTGTCCAAATATATATGGACCTAACTATACATGCAATGTATAGGAGCATGTTCAGACTGTGAATAGACAAAACTTGATGTCCCACTTTTTGAGCCAGGCATTTCATTTATATAGCTTCCCAAGTACAGGTGTCTGAACTAGTTGGCCCTGGTCCTGCTCTGCCCATCAACATTTAGATCAGTTGACACTAGGTGAGGTTTTGATACTAGAGGATATGACCATCTCAATTGGGGTTTACCTTGGTACGGTGGGATGGCTTTTATACTCTTTTCTGAAAAATAGTGTTTACTAAGTACCCTATGTTATTTATAAGTTCTAATGTCATTTACTAACTTAATTCAGGGGGATTGCTAACTTTGTTTCTATGCTGCTCTCAGAAGAGGTTCAAATATCTGGTTATGGATTTCATTTCAAGTTTTCCATATGTGCAACAATTAGGACTCTAAAACTATAAGCATTTCAACAATAGTGCTTTACAAAGAGTAGTTTGGGAAAACATATCTGCACCCTGTGCACACGTGCGTTTTTGTCGATTTTTGATGCGTTTTTTAGTGCAATGCTTGTCATAAAACTGCAAGCAGATCCTTATGCCAATTAAGTCAATGAAAATTTTGAAGTGTTGTGCACATGTTGCTTTTTTTCCCTTGCAGATTTGGTGCAAAAATACATTTGCAGCATGTCAATTATTCCAGCGTTTTCCACCCCAAAATGCATGAAAAATGCATGCAAAAATCGCATCAAAAACGCATTGTGATTGTATTGCTTTCTCTGCCAGGAGATGTCAGATTGGTGCAGAAATTTCTGCAACCAGATACTCAATGTGCGCATATACCTTTAGAATGATTTTCCAAATGGGAAAATGACTTATGATGGCAAATATTCTACCTTATCTATGTCCCACACACATTATCCAGATGCAGTCATGAAGTAACTATATCATAGAAGAGACATATGGTAAAGGTCTGTAAAATAAGCTGAGTGAAGAAGATGAGCAGGAAATGATAATAAATGTTGGTGTTTCCAGCAGTTAGCTGTCACCCTTATATGTGTGATCACCTGAATTCACAACTAAGGCTGGCTTCACACCACGGTAAGGTCCGATCCGGGGCTGTCAGGTGTCCATGCTCAACCGGTGCCGGTGGTGTGCTGCCGCACGCAGCTGGAAACTGCTGATGAATCAGGACCGCGGGGAGCTAGCTGCGGTCCTGAAATAACAGCGGCGTGCAGCCGCAGGTGTCCGGTTCCCGAATCCTCCCAGATCGGGACAATCCGGACCCATAGGCTCCCATGTTAGGGAGTGCGGATCGCACCGGATCCGAGAGAATCCGGATACGGCAATTTGGGGAGATTTTTCTCCTCGGACACAAACGTTGCAAGCAACGTTTTTGTCTCCGGTGAGAAAAATCCGAATTTTTCCGGAGATATGGAAACCGGATGGCAGAGAGCTGCCATCCGGCTCCATCCGGTCCCATAGGATACTATGAGGCCAAAATCCAGTCCAGGGCTATCTGGTTTACACCGAACAGCCCCGGATTGGACCTTACCGTGGTGTGAAGCAGGCCTTATTCTTGCATACCCAATATTCTAACACACGTAATATAAAGAGTTGGAAAGATGATCTGTTGTAACATATGATCAAAACACAGAAGGAACAGGGGCACCAATGCTGCCGGCTTATCGGAGAGAACGCTCTGGAGGACCGGTGTTCGGCCAGGTGGTGCCCGTCACTAGGCAACATATAACGTGCGCACGTTGCGCGAAACTGTGCCGTCGTCACCTCAGCTATACACCCCCCCCTCCCTGCACCATGTTAATATTGCACCCTGAATAAAAGCACAGCAACAGACCGGTGAGTGCCGTCTTCCTTATTTCAAGATTATTGTTGTAACATATGGCCAGGTGATGTCTCATAGACACCCCTGAAGGGTCATGTAAAGTAATGGATTGTGAATCAACTCTTATATTTGTCTTTATGCTGATAGCTAAAATACAATAAATAATAACTGTATTATACTCCAGTCATTAGGCAGATTGTTGTATCACTATAAACAATTCATTAGGAAAACATGTAAAGAAACATTGCAATATACTTTTATACATTTGGACCTAAGGACCACTTTCTCTGACCTTGTTTTCCCAAAAAGGAATTCCCTTCTATTCAATTTTTGCAAATAACCTTGTTTCATTAGAAGCTTCATTCCAGGGAACAAAAGATGTCTTTATACGACGAATTCCAGACTCCTCACTTGTATCTGGTCTTAGTATGAAGATCAGGGAGACTTCAACTAATTGGCACCGAAGAGTAATGCTTATCTTTATAATCCTAAGAAAAACAGAACAAAGCTTTTACATAATAAAACTATTAAACATCAAAATGTATTTTTGCAAACATTTAACTATATAGGTTTTCAAGTATCATAGAGTCTGTCTGGCTATGAGAACCAACTACTACTAGTAAAATCTCCCATATCCTCACCACTCTGGGTATTTCCCAGTTACCCATTAATGGCGTTGTGCTAATGGTCAGATGTATGGGCCCTTGTAGAATTCTAAGGCCGATTTCAAATTTGCGATCGTGTCATTATTAAGTCTGATGAAGAGACCACAGAGTCTTTGCCTGGCTTTTTCTTACTATCCTTTCAGTTAGCCATTAAAAGGTATCAACCACTGGGGACTCTTAGATTCTAATACATATTTTTCTATAAATACTTTTGAATTGCCCCTCCCTCTTCATTATGTATTAATGTCCCCCATCCTGTTAAGCTGTATACGTCCCTATCCTGGTATACATGGTCCCATCCTACAAAGAGGTGAATGTCCCACACGTCATCATGGAAAAAAAATTTCCTACTAGAACATTTTCTTTATTTCAAATCCTTAAAAGCATGAATAGAAAACAATCCACAGGGTCACATTAGAGAAGGAATTGACAAACCAAATAGCAGCACACCACCTTTTACAGTATATCAAAATATTACAAAGTTTATTTAAGGACCAAACATGATACATCTAAAAACAATTAAAAACATCAAAAACCACATTCCGTAAGGAGAAAGGAACCCCTGTTCAATTGTATACAATGAACTTACATGTCAAGTAATCCCCAATAACAAGGCAATTGCAAAGTATCAGTGACACAACAAACCCAGAATCTAAGTCACAGATCAAAAAAATCTAAATAATTCATATAAATAGGAGTTTAAACTGTGATCCAATGTAAAAAAGGAGTGCGTGTCTCCCAGAGATACAAGCGGGGAACTTGCATGAACTCTCCCCAGCTGAGAGGCAGCCAAATAAGCACAAAGCCCAAGTAAATGATAAACTCCCTAATGAGGGGAAGATTTCCCAAGGAAGGGAAGGATTTCTCACCCAGACCATATGGCGTTGTTATGAGTCCGACATAGAAGGATGTATCCTGGGTATGGAAGGTAAAATAGGTGCAGGCTTGCCAGGGCGCAGGGGGCAGAGTGTACAGCAGGGGACCTGTGTCCCACACGTATCGCCACTGTATAGCGGCTTCGTCAGGAAGGTTTTTTTTTCTAAATAACAATCCACAGGGTAACTACTTCTATACAGACATCTTTGTTTAAAAAGAAAGTGTCTGTAATAAGTAGCTATCCTGTGGATTGTTTTCTTTTTTTTTTTTTTTTTTTAATCGGATAGACTTTTCTTAAAGGGAACCTGTCAGCTCCTAAAAGCCACCTAACCTATCAATACATGTCCCTGCACCTTCCTATTACCATTATAACTATCACTCTCTCTGCTAAATGCTTGTTTTCAATGTTGTAAAAAACATTTTTATACTTTCTCATTAGGATGATAATGAAGTGGGGGCTATATGCAATAGTCCCCCTGGGCATGTTGGTTTGCAGCCTGCATGATCCTTTATCACGCAGCCTCTCTGTGCTGCTTCTGCTGTGCAGGCTCTGCCCGCCACCTCACTGTCACTCACATCATGCAAATCATTTGTTCTGATGTCAGCTCCAGATTCCTGCCCTGACAAAGCATAAACAGCACAGTAGGAGGCTTCACACAGAGGCAGTGGGGGAGGGAATGGCCACTGTCAATCAAGCTCCTCCAGCCACAGTGACTGCCTCCATTGCTTCTAACTGTAAGTTTTACAAAGACTATATCTTGGGGTACACAGCACAAAGACACATGGGGGACCCCTTCCATGAATGTAGCAGACATGCTGCAATCAGTGCTGCATTTAAATTGCCATGCAGCAGGGGGGTGACAGGTCCTCTTTAAAGAAAGTTTAACACACAACTTCATATAACAGTCAACATAGCTTATACTGTTTAAAATATACATGGATTGTTTTTTATTCATGCTTTTAAGGATTTGAAATAAAGAAAATGTTTTAAGAAAAAATTTTTTCATGATGTGCTCTTTGTGGAAATTAGGATGAGCTAATCCAGGATATCTGCACCATGTGTTTCTGAATATTGAGTGAGCTGAAAAACCTTTTTTATATATATGTTCTCCATCTTGGTTTATTTACCCCGTTCTTTCCCTTACACATAATTAAAAACAAAAACATTCTATTCACCTACCGCTCTCACGTTTGCCTATGGCCTATTTAGCCACAGTGTGCAGTGCCCAGCAGCTAACATCAGAGTGCGTGCTATGGTGCATGGCATCACTGTTATGCACCACCCTCTCTTGTGGTACTGCTGATGTCAGTTGCCAGCCATTGTTTGACTGGAAGCGTGTATCACAGTGCAGCAATCTGACAGGTCTTTGTGCTGTGATGCATTTCAGTTAGATGTGTGTCGGTTGATGGGTGCGGGACACCGGACTCCTGGACACCTGTACCCTCGATCTTTACACCCCTGAGTCTAGTCTATTCCTGCTGTCACCACATGTAGAAAATGAACATTAAAAGCATTCTGACGTCATTCATCCCTGCCACTGGGAAATTAAACTGTATTCCTCCTTGCAGCCGCAGGATTTAAGTCATAGGTGTGGCACGGCACGTACTCAGTTACCGCTCAGTACACCATGAATGGCGGCTGTGATCACGCATCTGGCACTGACTGACAGTAGGCTCAGCATTGCTTCAGTACAGAGCACTCTCTCAGTCAGAATCAGGGTGTGATTACAGCCGCTGCTCACAATGCACTGAGCAGTGACTGAAAATGTGCCAGCCGCGCCACTATGACTGAAAGCCCGATGTCAGTACATGACCACAAGTATGAAAATCATATATGAGCTGTCACATGATGACTGTGCACAAAAGAAAAGGAACTGAATTCTAACAATGTGTGAATTACAGACTATTACAGATTTTCTTAGTAATTTAACCTTGACCAGAACACCCCATAAAACTAAACCAGATAGTAGTTCTGGGTAATAAATTGGTACATCTTTGTAGATTGGTTAGACACTTTTCTTTATACCACTTATTGGTTTCTTATTGATGCCAATATTTAGCTCTAATATTTTGAACCTTAAACATGATTATTACAGACATTTTCCAATAACCTCTTCCTGCATTAACATGTGAATTAACGTTGTGGGAAAGGGTCCGCATATATGGAGAGCTCTCTGAAACTGAAGTCCCTCCACACATGACTGATGACAGCTTTGTTACATAATCGGTATTTGCCTCTAATAGCTGAGCTATGGTCACTGCTGTTAACCATTTAGATGCTGCTGGCAAGCTCTGATGGTAAAGACCATGGATATGCTGGTGAATGAAAGAGATCTGTGCTGCCATGAATTGAATGTACCAGAGAGATGGATACATCCAATGGTGCTCAAGGTTATTCCTTCCCATTGGTCACTTGCAATACAAACAGCGGGCCACCTTGGTGTTGATATCTTGGTACTCCTATGAATCCTAGCCATTGGCTTAAAAATAATAAATACCGTATGTATGGTATGTATTTTATAATTGCCTTGTGGCTTCCGCCGGATGTGACATACTGTTACAACTGGACGGAAGTTGCCACAAGGCAATTATATATAAGATATATACAAATTGTTCTCCTTTTACCATTACGCATAAAGGAAAAAATGAATCTGTAAAAGTCCAATTTATCAAAATGTAAATTTAATTAACCTCTAAACAATGTAAACAGAAAAAAAATTAATGTAATGTCATCATTATGACCTGAAAAATGATGTTTCCATGACCTTTTTAACACACAATAAATGCTGTAAAATCATAACCCTAAAAAACAATGGTAGAATTGCATTTTGTCTTCCATTTCATCTGACTTGGATTTCTTTTCCTGTTTTTCAGTAAATGAGGTTAAGGAGAGTAAAGTGTCTGAAATACACTTGAGTCTCTAATCGAGTAAAACATGCAAGAGTTTGTTTTATTCATCTAAATGTTTGCCCACAATAAAATAAATGGACACAAGTCATTTTCCGTCATTCTAAGTCACCATCTAGTGTCATTACATAAAATATAATAACCGTTCCCAACCTCCGTCATACGCCCCCTCTATCTCTGCCATGTTTCCTGGCTTCTGACAAGGAACAAAGCTCGCATTGTGCCTGCTGTGTGGAAAGTAGGGTAGTCACGGCCTGACTGGCGCTTTTGTTTTTGGGCTTACTAGAGTGATTTATTTACAAAGAAGACTTGAAATTCTGATGTATCAGAAATCCATTGTTCTAACTCATTTGTGGGTACAATTATTAAATTGACAGGATGAGTTCACATCTCACCTCTGAGAAATGGAGTAATTGGTCCATTATTTCTATGTATTATGGTGAAAAAAAATCAGGATGTAACTATGGTGGTTATTGTTATTGTGGGAAAATCATGGAAAATAAATGGCACAGTAAATAGGTATAACAGAATATCCATAGCAGATAACTGAAGGGTATTGTTGGAAGCACCAAACCTAACCAATATAATAAAATATATTTATTAATGTACTCATAAAATATCACAAAACAAATCACATATGTAGACAAGGTAAAAAACTATTATAAATAATTAAGGGAGGAACGGATTATGGGCTATGAACCCTAAGAATTCTCCCTACTTCTCTACAGAGGTCGGCACTCCAACTCAAATGCGTTATGGCACCCCCACTCACCGATGACTTACCCTCATACACCCTATACTGTGCTCAATACGTGCAGCTAATCTGTGTATGGGAAGGAAAAATACAAAATAATGTGAAAGTCACAAGATGTCTTCCAAGGTCATTACATGTTATATTCTACAACCCTATTAGCTGTGTTCCAGAGTTCTAGCCATTGATGATCAGCAATGTATGGAATAAATATTGTCCTCCAGATTCTAGCTTTGTAGCCTCTTGATACACTCCTCAAAGTTTACCTAAGGTAACTCAAGTCTACTGTTACTGAGAAGAGACAATAGGTAGTTTCTTTGTCATTGAGTGCTATTAGATAGTTTAGCCTCAGATTGAGATTATCCTATCGTATATTCATCCACATCCCTTCTTCTTAGGTTTAGGGATTCATCAGGGGCTTCCAGGATATTCATTATAGCCCAATACACGCCCCTCTTGTGCATGGCAAAGTTTGATGAATCCAATAGACAACCTTGGCACAACAACCTCACTAAAAAACTTTGACAAGTGTCCAGGGTTGCAGAAAAAACACCTGCCAAATGATTTCACTGTATTCAAACAAGCAACATTGGCCTTCAAATCAGCCCTCACCTCTGCAAAACAGACCTACTTTACAACCCTTGTATCTTCCTTGTCCTACAACCCCAAACAGCTGTTCAGCACTTTTAACTCTCTCCTCTGCTCACCACTGCCTCCTCAAACCTCCATCATCTCTGCTGAGGAATTTGCTACATACTTCAAAAATGAGATCAATCAAACTAGGCAAGCATTTATTTCTCCACCACTCCAACCCCTCATTATACCAGACCTCTGCCCTTCCCTCATAACCTCCCTCTACCACATCGCTGAAGGAAAGCTTACTCATCTCCTCTCCAAATCACACCTCACCACTTGTGCACTTCACCACATCCCTTCCCACCTTCTCCTCAACCTTACCACCATGCTTATCCAAGCCCTAACTCACCTCCTCAACCTATCGCTAACTTCTGGTACTGTCCGCTCTGCTTTTAAACATGCCATGATCACACCTATCCTCAAAAAGCCAAACCTCGACCTGACTGCTATGCCCAGCTATCGCCCCATATCGCTGCTTCCATTCGCTTCCAAACTAGTTGAGCAGCATGTCAATGCTCAATTTTCCTCTCACCTCTCATCTAACACTCTCTGACAACCTACAATTTGGCTTCTGGCCCCATGTCTGCCAGTACCACCCTGTATGCTGATGACAGTCACATCTACCTCTCTGGCTCAAATGTCACTGCCCTGCTGTACAGAATCCCGGAGTATTTATCAGCCATATCCTCCTTCTTCTCCTCTCACTTCCTAAAACTAAACGTGGACCAATCAGAAATTATTATCTTTCCTCCATCTCATGTAACTTTCCTACCTGATTTATCTATTCTGGTAAATGGCATAACGCTCTCACCTGCAACTGAAATTCGCTGCCTCGAAGTGACCCTTGACTCTGCCCTGTCCTTTAAACGGCACATTCCAACACTCGCCACCTCCTGTCACCTCCAGCTCAAAAATATTTACAGAATCTAACCTTTCCTCAGCCCACAATCTACTAAAATGCTTGTACAAGCTCTCATCTCACCATCTCCTGCCTTGATTACTACAACACCCTCCTCTGTGGCTTCCATGATAACACTCTTGCACCTCTTTATTCTGTCCTCAACTCTGCTGCTCGATTAATCTCTTCTCGCTATTCCCGTTTCATCCCTCTGCAAATGCTTCCACTGGCTACCAGTTCCCCAACGAATACAGTTTAAACTACTAACACTGACCTGCAAAGCTGTCCATAACCTGTCCCCTTCCTATATCTCTGAACTAATCTCCCAGTACTTTCCGTTACTTATTCTCCGGTCCTCCCACGACCTCCTCCCTCTCCTCCACATTTATTCGTTTCTCATCCAATCGCCTTCAAGACTTCTCCAAATTATCCCCTATCCTCTGGAATTCTGTGCCACAACACGTCCGATTATCCACCACCCTTGGATTCTTCAGATGGAACTCGAAAACCTCTCTCTTCAGGAAAGCTTGCAGCTGCAATGACTCTACTGCCACCAGAGCTGGTGCTTAACCACCACCACTAATGAAGCTGCCATCTCACTACCACCACTGGAGTGGCCACCTCACCACCATCACCCTGCGCAATTGCCTCACCACACCGGAGCTGCCGCAACTCTCAACCTACTGTCTCCTCACCATCATCCTAAAACGTAAGTCCGTGAGGGCAGGGTCCTCTCTCCCTTCTGTACCAGTCTGTCATTTTTAATTTGTTCACTGTAACCCACATTGTATTTTGTATGAAACCCCTCTCATGTACAGCACCATGGAACTAATGGTGCTATCTAAATAAATAATAATAATAATGTGGCAAAATTAAGGATTCATTACTCCAGTGTAAAAACAGTTGATTAATATAATAAAGCCACCAGGGATTCATCCTGAAGTGCTTGATTTCTTTATAGGATATGGGCAAATATGGATATCTGCAGATATATGGCAGTTTTTGGAATTAGAAGCTGGCAAATAGATCTTCTAAGTTTGTAGGTGTAACAAGAAAAATTGTGCAAAAGTTCACGTGAATAAATACAGTTTAAATACAGTATAAGTAAATATTTGTTTAGACTCCTAGTCACATACTTGTTCATAAATGATGTATCATATCTGTCAGTGTACAGCAGCCTGTACCAATAGCATATATAGTAGAACAATTTCTCTAATAATTTTGTACAGTATATCCGTGTATTTGACAAGTGAGGTAGATGCTTTAATTCCAGAATGGAGCTTGATACAGTTTAAACCAGCAGTTTACAAACACTATATAAAATAACACATATGCGTGTTTTTATCACTATCTGACAGGAAATCAGAATAAACCTTTCCCGTTTTAGGTCAATTAGTAATACCATAACTATTTATAATTGCTTAATGCCAGGCTAATGAGAAAGAGATGATGTTTTAAGGTATTTTATTACTTTCTGCAGTAACAAGTTTACATACACTAAGACTACTATGTCTTTAAAAAACTAGTACAGCCCATATGATGTCACATTTTCAGCAGCTTCTAATAGGTTTATTAGCAACATCTGAGTTAATTAGAGACACACCTGTGGGTGTATTTTAATACTCTCCTTAAACACACTGCTTCATTACCGTATATACTCGTGTATAAGCCGACCCGTGTATAAGCCGACCCCCCTACTTTTGCCCCCAAAACCTGGGAAAACCTATTGACTCGTGTATAAGCCGAGGGTGGACCCCAGCACAGGTATACAGCCCCCAGCAGTGTGGTATACAGGCCCCCTCAGTGATATACAGCAGCCTCCCCAGTGGTAGTATACAGCAGCCTCCCCAGTGGTAGTATACAGTAGCCTCCCCAGTGGTATATACAGCAGCCCCAGAGGGGTATACAGCAGCCCTAGAGCTGTATACAGCAGCCCCAGAGGGGTATACAGCAGCCCCAGAGGGGTATACAGCAGCCCCAGAGGGGTATATAGCAGCCCCAGAGGGGTATATAGCAGCCCCAGAGGGGTATACAGCAGCCCCAAAGGGGTATACAGCAGCCCCAGAGGGGTATACAGCAGCCCCAGAGGGTATACAGCAGCCCCAGAGGGGTATATAGCAGCCCCAGAGGGGTATACAGCAGCCCCAGAGGGGTATACAGCAGCCCCAGAGGGGTATACAGCAGCCCCAAAGGGTATACAGCAGCCCCAGAGGGGTATACAGCAGCCCCAGATGGGTATACAGCAGCCCCAGAGGGGTATATAGCAGCCCCAGAGGGGTATACAGCAGCCCCAGAGGGGTATAAAGCAGCCCCAGAGGGGTATATAGCAGCCCCAGAGGGGTATACAGCAGCCCCAGAGGGGTATACAGCAGCCCCAGCTAAGTATATAGCAGCCCCAGAGGGGTATACAGCAGCCCCAGAGGGGTATACAGCAGCCCCAGAGGGGTATATAGCAGCCCCGTTATATAGCAGCCCCAGAGGGGTATACAGCAGCCCCAGAGGGGTATATAGCAGCCCCAGAGGGGTATACAGCAGCCCCAGAGGGGTATTTAGCAGCCCCAGAGGGGTATACAGCAGCCCCCGCTGTATACAGCAGCCCCCGCTGTATACAGCGGTACCCGGCTGTATACAGCCCTCCCCCCTGGTATACCGGGCCCCCCCCAGTGGCAACCTGTAAAGGAAGCAATGATTATACTTATCGGGTCGCTGTCGCCGACGCCGATGCCGACGCTCTGTCACCGTCCGTCACCGCGCTGCTCCTGGTCTTCATGCTTCCTTCACCGGCGCACAGAAAATGACGTCATTTCCTGTGCGACCAGGAGGAGCGTGGTGACGGACGGTGACAGAGCGGCGGCGACAGCGACCCGATAAGTATAATCATCGCTTCCTTTACAGGTTGCCACAGGGGGGGCCCGGTATACCACGGGGGGGGGCTGTATACAGCCGGGTACCCGTATATACTCGTGTATAAGCCGAGGGGGGACTTTTCAGCACATTTTTTGTGCTGAAAAACTCGGCTTATACACGAGTATATACGGTATGTAGAATCATAGGAAAGTCTAAAGAAATCAGCCAAGATATCAGAAAGAGAATAGAGGACTTGCACAAATCTGGTGCAAACATGGCTCATCCTTGGGTGCAATTTCCAGAGACCTGAAGGTGCCTCGTTCATCTGCACATACAATTATATGCAATTACAAACAATAAAGTTGTGGAGCCCACTGGGACGGGGTACTCGGTGCCGGACCGGGGTACTGCTGGGGGATGTCACGGCGGTCCTGGTCCGGACCATGTCCTGGGCCCGCACAATAAAATGGGGGTTATTTACAGGGGATTTGTCAGTTGTGACGCCACCCACATTGTGTGGTCAATGATGGGGACCACCGCTGCTGCAGAACCTCCGGGGATGATGTTATAGCAGCTAGGATGGAATAGTTCCTGTGGGTTCCTGGGTTCCCCGGGGCAGTGGTAATAAAAGTCAGTGATGGTAATTGTAGGCTTTGCAGGCTAAGGGGATGATGTGGAGATGGCTCCTGACAGGGCTAGATGGCGGACTGACAGTTCTTCATACCTGAAATCAGACACAGACAACGTAGCAGGGTTCACCCGGGTTTACTGTTCTTATTCTTCTGTCAAACAAGGCACGTATAATGCAGTTCTTTACAGCTTTGCTATATTGAATCCGGTATACTGAACCCACTGCAGCCAGGTTATCTCTCCTAGACTCCTCAGTCCCTCTGCGTGTCCTTTCAGGCTATTTCTCAGTGTTCCTCCTTAAAGTGAATTGCGGAGCGGCAGCTCGGTCCCTATTAGCAGCTTCCTCCTAAGTCTCTGGGCGGTAAGCCGGGTCCTCTCCATTGCTGCTGTGCTCCCAATCCTCTGGTTGGAATATAGATCTGGAGTCTGTATTCCCCATCAGGTTGTCTGGGGCACCGGGTTAATCTTCAGCCCCCTTCAGAGCTGACACTCTGGTTTAAGCCAAACCACAGGTATCCCTGTCTCTCAAGAAATTACCGGGTCCTTTCCTTCCTGTGTAACTTCTTAGTATATTAAGGGAGGCTCTCCTGTCAGTTAGTTGCTGGCCTGCTCATCTTCCCTGGACCTGATGGTACTGGTCCTGTCTTTGCTGCTTGGCACCTGCCTACTCCTTGGTCTTCATCTGTTCTGCTCAGCACCACCGGCCTACTCCTTCATCTGTTCAGTTCAGCTCACTCTGGCTTACTGGCTAACCGCTTCCTGTTGCTCCCTTATATACCCATCCGTTACCATGGCTACGCTCCATCCACTCATATCTAACCTACTACCCCTTGTCTGCCTAGAGTCCCAGACTCAGGGTTAGGTCCCCATGACAGTGGATATTGTGTTGAGGTGTTTGTTAAACAAACTGTCTACCCTCCTGCCTGGCTGCAGTTACTATCTGTGGCCACCCTGGACACAGGGGCCCACAAGGGAATGTCCAGCCATCATACCATTTAAGAAGCAGATGGGTTCTGTGTTCCAGAGATTAATGTGCTTTGGTTTGACATATGCAGTAGTAGTACTCGTTGGCGTCAGTAATCTGTGTTCTCAATAGTGGTGCCCAGCTTCACATTCTTGTGCTGGACGTATAACCAACAGCCCAAGAACAAAAGCAAAAGATGATGACAGAAGCTGGTAAGATTGTGTCATTATCCACAGTGAAACAATTACTGTATTAACATGGTCTGAAAGGCCACGAAGCCAGGAAGAAGCCATTACTCCAAAAGAAACATAAAAAAGCCAGATTAATGTTTGCAAATGTACACAGGAATATAGACCTACATTTTTGGAGATTTGTCCTGTCGTCTTACAAAACTAAAATTGAACTGTTTGGCCATAATGACCATCATTGCGTTTGGAGGAAAAAGGGAGAACCTTGAAAGCCTAAGAACACCATCCCAACTGTGAAACACGGGGGTGGCAGCATCATGTTGTGGGGTTGTTTTCCTGCAGGAGGGACTGGTGTGCTTCACAAAATAGATGGCATCATGAACAAAGAAGATTACGTGGCAATAGTGAAGCAACATCTCAAGACATAAGCCAAGAAGTTAAAACTTTGGCAGAAATGTTTTTTCCAAATGGACAATGACCTGAAGCATACTACCAAACTGGTTTCAAAGTGGCTTAAGGATAGCAAAGTCAATGTTTTAGAGTGGTCATCACAAAGTCCTGATTTCAATCATATTAAAAATTTATGAGCAAAACTGAAAAGGCAGGTGCGAGCAAGGCGACCTACAAACATGGCTCAGTTACACCAGTTATGTCAGGAGGAATGGGTCCAAATTCCTACCATCTATTGTGGGAAGCTTGTGGAAGGATATCCAAAACTATTGATCCAAATCATGCAATTTAGAGGTATGGGTAACAAATGTATGTAAACTTGTGACTTTGCAGAAAGTAATAAAAATGCTTTAACATTCTCTCTTTCTTTCATTATTCTGGCAGTTGGCAAATATAAATAATTATGGTAATCCTAATTAAGCTAAAATGGGAAGGTTTATTCCGATTTCATGTCACATAATGAGAAAAATATGCATTTTTTTTTATATAGTGTATGTAAACTTCTGGTTTCCAGTATATACAATAGTATGCAGCGATCATACAGCTTAGCTTCCCAATGGTGGAAGCGCCACTTTTACTAGACCTCAGTTCAGATTTTAAACACAAACCCCAAGCTCCTTAGACACTCTCTGTAAATCAGCTCTGTTAATAAAAGGTCTCTCTTGTTCTCCAGAATTAACCTTTGTTTCTTTTCTTGTAAGTAGTTTATGAAAACTGTTACCCAAGAAACATGTGAGGTTTAAAGCAGAGGCAGGTGAATGCTGCATACTGTACTTAACCCTGTACTGGATGGGATGTAACATCACACCAAGCAGCATTGCCATCCACAGGGGTCCTACTACATTTTATTGTTGTAGTCTACTCATACCGAGGTCTATATAAAACATTCTAAAACAGAAATCTGAGGTACACACGTGGTCAAAATTGTTGGTACCCCTTATTTATTGAAAGAAAAACCCACAACAGTCACAGAAATAACTTGAATCTGACAAAAGTAATAATAGATAAAACATCTATGAAAATGAACAAATGAAAGTTAGACATTGCTTTCAACCCTGCTTCCACAGAATATTAAAAAAAAATATTTAAAGAGGACCTGTCACCCCCTGGTGCATGACAAACTAAATGCAGCACTGAATGCAGCATGTCTGCTGCATTCAGGGAAGGGTCCCCAGGTGTCTAGCCCCCCTATAAGCTTTAAAAAAGACTTTAGAAACCTTACAGTTAAGAGGTCGTCTGGGTTGGATCTTAATAAGAGGTCCTCGCTGCTGGCAAAGCCCTCCCTGCCTACTCCTTGTGTGTTTATCCGCCCCCTCTATGTGTCTGCTGCTGCCTCCTCTTCTGCTGGGTCTGCCCACTTCCTCTTCTGCTCCTGATGTCACAAGGCGCAGGATTAGAAGGGGATAGCAGACCTAGAACAAGAGGAGGAGGCAGCAGACACATAGAGGGAGCGGAACACACAAGGAGCAGGCAGGGAGGGCTTTGCCAGCAGCGAGGACCTCTTATTAAGATCCAATCCAGACGACCTCTTAACTGTAAGGTTTCTAAAGTCTTTTTTAAAGCTTACAGAGAGGCTAGAGACATGAGGGGCCCCTTCCCTGAATGCAGCAGACATGCTACATTCAGTGCTGCATTTAGTTTGCCAAGCACCAAGGGGTGACAGGTCCTCTTTAATATTTTGTTCCACTACCTTTTGAGGCAATCACTGCAATCAAACGATTTGTAACTATGAGACTTCTGCACCTTTTGACAGGTATTTTGGCGACTCCTCAAGAGCAAACTGCTCCAGTTGTCTCGTGTGTGAAGGATGACTTTTCCAGACGCCATGTTTCACCTCTTTCCAAAGATACTAAATAGGATTTAGGTCAGGGCTCATAGAAAGCCACTTCAGAATAGTCCAATGTTTTCCTCTTAGCCATTCTTGGGTGTTTTTAGCTAGTGTCATTATCCTGTTGCAAGACCCATGACCTGCAACTAACACCAAGTTTTCTGACACTGGGCAGCACATTTCTCTCTAGAATCCCTTGATAGTTTGAGATTTCATTGTACCCTGCAAAGATTCTAGACACCCTGTGCCAGGTGCAGCAAAGCAGCCCCAGAACATAACAGAGCCTCCACCATGTTTCACAGTAGGGACAGTGTTTTTTTCTTGATATGCTTCATTTTTCCATCTGTGAACATAGAGCTGATGTGCCTTGCTAAAAAGTTTCAATTTTGTCTCATCTGTCCATATAGGACATTCTCCCAGAAGCTTTGTGGCTTGTCAACATGTAGTTTGGGAAATTCCAGTCTGGCTTTTTTATGATTTTTTTTCAACAATGGTGTCCTCCTTGGTCGTTTCCCATGAAGTCCACTTTGGCTCAAACAACGATGTATGGTGCGATCTGACACTGTGTTCCTTGAGCTTGAAGTTCACCTTTAATCTCTTTGAAGTTTTTCTGGACTCTTTCGTTAACATTCATATTATCCATCTCTTTGAATTGTCATCAAATTTCCTTCTGCAGTCACGTCCAGGGAGATTGGCTACAGTTCCCATGGATCTTACATTTCTGAATAATATGTGCAGACTGTAGTCACAGGAACATCAAGCTGCTTGGAGATGGTCTAACCTTTACCTTTAACATGATTGTCTATAATCTTCTTTCTGAGACAACTATTTCCGTTCGCTACCTCCGATCCATGTTGAGTGTTGTACACACCATGTCACCAAACAGCACAGTGAGTATCTGTAGCCTTATATACAGGTTCACTGACTGATTACAAGATTGTAGACACCTGTGATGCCAATTAGTGGACACACCTTGATTTAACATGCCCCTTTTGTCACATTATTTTCAGGGCTACCATCATTTTTGTTCCAGCCTATTTTGTAAGTTTAATTCTTAAAAAATTCTGTGGAAGCAGGGTTGAAAAGCAATGTCTGACTTTCATTTGTTCATTTTCATAAAAATTTTTTTTTCATGTATTACTTTTGTCAGATTTATTATTTCTGTGACCATTGTGGGTTTTTCTTTCATTAAACGAGGGGCACCACAATTTTTGACTACGTGTTAATAATATGTTTATGATGTTAAATGGCCACTGAAGTGTCAAATAACTTTGCATTAATCACTGAAAGAAATAAATATAAAAAACTTTATTCAATATCTTATTTTAAAAATATGCTTCTTTCTTGCCATATTAGCCACTTCTCCTCCCTGACACTATCCACTTAGAAAAATGTTATGTTCTATCATGCACAAAACAACGGAAACAGCCAGCTCACTGAAGTATCAGATTTCAGCTGTCTATTGAAGCCTATGTGAAAGAAATGTATATGTGGAATAAAGGCCTGTCTCACATAACGATATTGTTAGAGAGATCGTTGTAATTGTGACGTTACAACGATCTCTCCAGCGTTGTCGTTCTGTGTGACACTTTGCAGCGATCAGGCCCCTGCTGTGAGGTCGCTGATCATTACAAAGTGCTGCGGGTCATTTTTTGATCGTTGGTTTCCCGCTGGTCAGCACGCATCACTGCGTGTGACCGCGAGAAACCAGCGATCAGTGACCTCAAGGGCTGGTAACCATGGTAAACACCGGTCTCTAGCAGCGCACGCTGCCTAGAGACCCGTGTTTACCATGGTTACCAGCGTTCTCCCTGCTTAGCCTTGCCTGTAAGCAGGGAGAACGGTGGTAACTATGATAAACACCGGGAATCCAGGCAGCGCGCGCTGCTTGGATACCCGCTGTTTATCATAGTTACCAGCGAACTCCCTGCTTAGCGCTGCTTATAAGACAGCGCTAAGCAGGGAGCGATGTGAGAGGTGGCTCCCATGGCCTGATCGCTGGGGGGATCTGCCTGTTTGACAGCTCCCCAGCGATCAGATAACGACGCTCCAGCGATCCCGGCAGGTCGTTATCGCTGTCGGGATCGCTGGAGCGATCGTTATGTGAGACAGGGCCTTTGGAGGAGGAAAGAGCCCAGTGAGAGAGAGGCAGAGATACATAGAGATTGTCTTGTTGAT
This sequence comes from Allobates femoralis, assembly GCA_033576535.1. NCBI lineage: Eukaryota > Metazoa > Chordata > Amphibia > Anura > Aromobatidae > Allobates > Allobates femoralis. The sequence goes on from JARQOC010000004.1 coordinate 148,163,162, forward strand.
TTCTAGCAAGTCACACTGCTTAGGCTGGTTTCACACTAGCATTTGTGTCTGTGCATGCAGAAGGCATTCGGACGCAAATACAGATCAAATACTGCCATACTGATGTGAACACAGCAGAGAATCTCCCCATACGTTCACATCAGTATGGTGCCCGGCCAGTCAATCAGCGGGGCGGCGGCGGCCGGAGGCGAAGATCAGCGGCGGAGATCTCCTCCTCCTTGCCTCCGCTGATGTCCCTGACGGTGTCGGTGTGGGAGATTTAAAGAAACAGCTGATCTGACAGCTGTTTAAATCTCCCGCGCCGACACCGAAGAGGTGATGTTGGCGCGGGAGATTTAAACAGCTGTCAGATCAGCTGTTTCTTTAAATCTCCCATGCTGACACCGGACGGAGATTAGCAGCACCTATCCCCGGGAGATAAGCGGCGGCCACCAGGAGAGATTTCAATGTGATCCGCAGCGTTCTCCTGCGCTGTCATGCAGAGGATACTGCAGATCCATTGACCTCGATGCATTGTTTGTGCGCTTGCAGGCGCTTGTTGATAAATTAGCGCCTGCAACTGCACAAAACATACAACATGTTGCGCTCGGAGGGCGGAGGAGAGCGCACAAATTATGAATGCAACTGCAACCAAATGCAGCCAAATGCAGGTACCATGCGTTCCCATGTTAAACATATGAATGCAGTGAGCATGCGTTTGGCTGCGTTCGGTACGCTGCATTTACATACGCTAATGTGAAAGCAGCATTAGTGATTGGACCAGAGTGGTCATAAATGGCTGTACATCCAGTTGGAAGAATGTCTCAAATATGGTAATACAGATCTATGTCAAGGGCCCTGTGTTGTTGAACATCTTTATCAATGACTTCGAGACGGAATTGAGGGTAAACTGATTATATTTGCAGATGACACAAAGCTAGGATGGATAACTAATACAGAGAGAGAGGATTCAAAAAGATCTAACCTACATCTGGGAAAGAAAAATGAAAAGAGCATATACAGAATATGAGGAATAGAACTAAGCAACAGCACGTGTGAAAAAGACTTGGGTATACTAATAGAACACAGACTACACAACAGTCAACAGTGTGATGCAGCAAAGTCAAACACAATTCTGGGATGTATTAACAGACGTATACAATTTAGATCATGTGAAGTCATTATCGCTCTCTATTACTCTTTGGTCAGACCTCTTGAAATACTGTGTCCAGTTCTCCAGTTCTGTGCACCACATTTTAAAAAATACATCAACAAGATGGAGCAAGTAAAGAGAAGAGGCACCAGGATGGTGACCGGTCTCAAACCATGTCCTATGAGGAACAGATGAAACAGATTTTATCAGTAGAAAGATCAGATAGCTCAGAAACATGTAATAAAGAATCACTCATTTCAAACCTTCCTTGGATTTTATTATACATTTTTCAAAATCCCAGAAGCACGGTGTATTAACCCAATCTTATCTACTTGTTCTTTAAAAAAGAAGACTGAGAGAAGATTTAATAGCTGTCTACAAATATCTCAGGGCTGTCACACTGTAGAGAGATGAGCTTTATTCTCATTTGCACAAGGAAACACTAGAAACAATGGAATTAAACTTTTTGACAGTGAGGGTTATTAACAAGTGAAACAATCTCTTTCAAGTCTACCATTCTATGATAGCACTACAATATAATATCGTCTATTCTGCTGGTACTTCTATACATATAATGAATGCCTACAATAGAACAGGATCTTCTCATGTCTTTTTGTGCAGTGCATGGCAAACATCATGCATTACTCTATTCCCACTAGCTTAGAAACAACTGAAAATTAGTCATAATAGCTAGAATTGGTGTCATTCCACATGTAAACACATTACAGCTTATTCTCAGAAGTGATGGGAAATCATAGGAATATTTTAAGTACCTGACCTCTACAGGGCTCCATCAAAATTGTGTTTCATAACAAAATCAATGGTTGGAAGGGCTGAAAAAACACATGCAAAAACGCACCAAGAATGGGCATGCAGCAGATTTTTTATGCAACCATATCTGCAAGGAAAAAAATAAGTAAAATGGCACAACATTTCATAATTCCAATTGAGATTGCTGGCTTTACGATTGGTATGCAGATTTGTGACAAAACTGCCCCAAAAAATGCATCAGAAACACAAAACAAAGCGCACTGTGTACATATAGCCTTATTCTAATAAGTAATGTGAAATTATAGGTATATTTTAAGCTCTTGGGTTCTGCAGGACTCTAACTACAATGTATCATCTTAGGCTACTTTCACATTACGATTTTGTTAAATCCGATGCTGTCCGATAAAAATCGGACAGCATCGGATGCTCAAAATCGGATGCCATCGGATGCCATCCGATCCGATTTTTTATCGGATCTCATTTAAATGGCTGGGGAGGTTTTGGGAGTGGTTTAGTGTATTGAGCATGCTCAATTCAGAAAATCGGATCCGATATCGGATCCAATTTTCCATCCGATCCGATCCCCCATGACTCCCATATTATTTTAATCGGATCACATCGATCCAATGCGATCCGATTTTTGAATTGGATACCAAAATCGGAGCAGTCTTTGATTTTGGCTCCTGAAAAAAATCGGACAGAATCGGATCGGATGCAAATCGGATGCCATTAAGTGCACATCCGATCCGATCCGATCCCCATTGGAGAATATGGAGGCTAAATCAGATCCGATGCTGTCCGATTTAACAAAATCGTAGTGTGAAACCAGCCTTAGTAGTGATTACGCTATATGTGGCAGAGAGACCGTTGGGCAGGTATAACAAGAAACCATTACCCTGCTATGGTTACTACTCTTAAAGGGATATTAGTATTACAGCACATATATTTAAGGCTTTATTCAGTTGTCCATGTTTCACGTACATGTTCTACTGTGTTTTTTTAGGAATTCAACACGGACCCATTACAATCTAGTATGCTATTCACATGTCTGTGTTTTTCTGGCAGCACAGATGAAAAGGGCAGATACAAGTATATGGGTCAGTAAAAAATGCAGACAGCACACGGATGACATCAGCACGCTCTCTGTGATTAACATTTCAGGATAGGAGAAGCTTTGTCACTTATTTATCCATACCTGAAAAACACTGGTGACATACTGATCACTGATTACATACTATTCAAAACACTGATGACACAGGTACTGTTTGTATGTGTCCGATAAAAATACTGATGACTGAATGAGGCCTTGAGGTTATTCTGTACAATAACTGCTCATGCCTTCCAGTCCTTTGCATTTTTTAGTGTGACCATATATACAGTGTTGGCCAAAAGTATTGACACCCCTGCAATTCTGTAAGATAATACTCAGTTTCTTCCTGAAAATGATTGCAATCACAAATTCTTTGGTATTATTATCTTCATTTAATTTGTCTTCAATGAAAAAAAACGAATTGTCCTAAAGCCAAATTGGATATAGTTCCACACCAAACATAAAAAAGGGGGTGGACAAAAGTATTGGCACTGTTAGAAAAATCATGTGATGCTTCTCTAATTTGTGTAATTAACAGCACTTGTAACTTACCTGTGGCACCTAACAGGTGTTGGCAATAACTAAATCACACTTGCAGCCAGTTGACATGGATTAAAGTTGACTCAACCTCTGCCCTGTGTCCTTGTGTGTACCACATTGAGCATGGAGAAAAGAAAGAAGACCAAAGAACTGTCTGAGGACTTGAGAAACCAAATTGTGAGGAAGCATGAACAATCTCAAGGCTACAAGTCCATCTCCAAAGACCTAAATGTTCCTGTGTCTACCGTGCGCAGTGTCATCAAGAGTTTAAAGCCCATGGCACTGTGGCTAATCTCCCTAGATGTGGACGAAAAGAAAAATTGACAAGAGATTTCAATGCAAGATTGTGCGGATGGTAGATAAAGAACCTCGACTAACATCCAAACAAGTTCAAGCTGCCCTGCAGTCCGAGGGTACAACAGTGTCAGTGTTTTTATGCCCCGAGACATAAAAAAGCCAGGCTGGAGTTTGCCAAAACTTACCTGAGAAAGCCTAAATGTTTTGGAAGAATGTTCTCTCTTTTTGGGCAAAGGCATCAACATAGAGTTTACAGGAGAAAAAAAAGAGGCATTCAAAGAAAAGAACACGGTCCTTACAGTCAAACATGGCGGAGGTTCCCTGATGTTTTGGAGTTGCTTTGCTGCCTCTGGCACTGGACTGCTTGACCATGTGCATGGCATTATGAAGTCTGAAGACTACCAACAAATTTTGCAGCATAATGTAGAGCCCAGTGTGAGAAAGCTGGGTCTCCCTCAGAGGTCATGGGTCTTCCAGCAGGACAATGACCCAAAACACACTTCAAAAAGCACTAGAAAATGGTTTGAGAGAAAGCACTGGAGACTTCTAAGGTGGCCAGCAATAAGTCCAGACCATAGAACACCTGTGGAGAGATCTAAAAATGGCAGTTTGGAGAAGGCACCCTTCAAATATCAGGGACCTTGAGCAGTTTGCCAAAGAAGAATGGTCTAAAATTCCAGCAGAGCATTGTAAGAAACTCATTGATGGTTACCGGAAGCGGTTGATCACAGTTATTTTGGCTAAAGTTTGTGCAACCAAGTATTAGGCCAATACTTTTGTCTGGCCCATTTTTGGAGTTTTGTGTGACATGATCAATGTTTTGCTTTTTGCTTCATTCTCTTTTGTGTTTTTTCATTGAAGACAAATTAAATGAAGATATGAATACCAAAGAATTTGTGATTGCAATCATTTTCAGGAAGAAACTGAGTATTTTCTGACAGAATTGCAGGGGTGTCAATACTTTTGGCCAACACTGTATATGTATATTCAAGAGCAGCACTGTGCTAACAATAGGTGATTTTGGTGCAAAGTCCTGTTGTTTTTGTTGAAAAACATTTTGAAGCCCTGATATGTGTATTGTACCCAATATTTATACTTATATTCTGCTATATTTTATAAAAACTTAATATATATATATATACTAGCTGTGAGCCCGATGCAAATGCATCGGGTGTCTAGAATATTTTTAATTTTTTTTTTAGATTTCAAATAATAATCCAATTATTCCAATGACATCTTTACACCAACCTGCAAGTGTAGCGACTCGCAATGGCCTCGCGGCCATTGCTCGCGCTACACAGCGAGTCGCAATAGATCCCCATTGAAAGTATAGGGGGAGTTGCGACAGTGCGGCGACTGAGGTAGCGACTCGCAAAGGCCTCGCGGCCATTGCTCGCGCTACACAGCGACTCGCAATAGATCCCATTGAAAGTATAGGGGGAGTTGCGGCAGGTGCGGCGGCTGAGGTAGCGACTCGCAATGGCCTCGCGGCCATTGCTCGCGCTACCTCAGCGGTAAATCGCTAAGTTTGTGGCCGAGCCTCTGGTTCTATTTTCGGCCAGCAACTCGCAATGGCCGCTTCGCGGCCATTGCGCGCGTGGTGACGTCACATAGTGACATAGCCACGGCGTTTTTGGGGTCCGACACGATTTTGCCTACGGCAATTATAGAGTAGATATATATATATATATATACATATTTATATGTTATATTAGTTTTCTATGTCTGCACTTTGATGTACTGTATATATTGTATATATAGGGATATCTGTACTTGTGTTGTGTTCCATGTGCTGATTGAACTAGCTAAAACCAGTTTCAGTGAACAAAGCAACATCTTTCGGAAGAATATTTTGGAATGTTCAAAGAGGAAGATAACCCTATAGAGACAGACCTAATTGTAGAACTCTTATCTATGTTTGGACTCTGGACATGCTAATTGGCCAAATGCTATAGAGAGTGAATACCTAGTTGCCACCTTCCTTTGTACTGAATATAGAGTTGTTGAAAATAAACTTCACTTCAGCGCCTTCTCTAATCAAGAGAGGTCATATATCCGACTCTGTCTGATATCATAACTTCACGCATGCAACTTAATTAAGTTAATTTGGCAAGGGATAAGTAAAGGGTTGGGGGTCCTTTGAATCCCACCTCGACAGTCCTATGCAATGTTCAACTGCTTTTGTATACAAAAATTTAAAAAAATGGACAGCACTCAGCAAATAAGGTTCATACTACTCCTGTTTATTGGCCCATACCTACCACAGTGGTCGGTTTGGGCCAATAAACATGAGAAGCATGAACCTTATTTGCTGAGTGCTGTCTATTTTTTGGATATATATATATATATATATATATATTTGTGAGGGACAGCCAGGGGCAGACTGGCCCAGGCTGGCTGTAATGGGCTCATCCAGGGCCGCCCCATTCTGAAATGGGCCGGTCCGTGATCTGCCTTGAGGCCGCAGCCGCTTGCCTCACAGCAGTCGGCCAGGCAGCGCGCGGCAGAGTGTGTCTAACCCCTCTCACCTTGGCAAACACTGCTAGCACCCCCCCCCCCCCCCGCTCCTCACCTAGGGCTGACAAGGAGATATTGCCCCCCTGCATTAATGCACCAGCCCGCGGCCGGCATGGTCCCATGGCCGGGGTGCATCACATGGGTTATTGGCTTAGAAACCTGTTCACATGAGCCGGTTTTCCTGTGTGCGAGTGATGTGGTCCTGTCCGGTACACTGTGTGTTAATAGCGGAAGGAATCATGAGACCAATGAGCAGCTGAGAGAGCAATGTGTGTACTGATTGCATAGCAGCTCAGGTGGGTGTGTCAGTGTGGGTGTGGCAGCTACGATAAGAGCTAGCCCAGGTGTTTGTATGGGAGAACACAGAGACACAACAGAGAACACACAGAGACCGGAGAACAGAAAGACCAGACTAGAGATGACTGGAGATGAGAGCAGTCCAGAGCTTTGTGGTGTGAAGACGTGCAAAGGCGATCCATCCCGTTGGGATGAGAGAGGAGCCGGCTTATCTCCGTGTGGGAGGCCCCTGACCCTCTGCTGCTTGTGTGCGAACCGGGGGGCCGGGAACGGGGTGTTATGGCTCCTAGAGTGGGGAAACCGTGGCTGAACCAGGTAGACACTGGTCTGGACGTGGGGCAAAACACGTCCGGTAAGGAGCCCTTGGGGATGCATGGTGTACCCGTGACTCAGGTTGCTAGACCCGGATCCGTGCCCGGTAATACAGCAGTTCTCGTATGCTAGAGTGAACTATGTACCATGTGTGAATCATGCCAGGCAGGCATAGCCACCATTGGGTCCTACTAGACAGTCGGTAAAGGACCCATAGAAATATATGATGGCTTATGTAAAAGAGCCATGTATGAGAGACGATGGCCTATGTAAAAGGGCCCTGTATGATGTCTGTAGGAGAGACCCAGCAAGTGTGTGAACCTGTGGCCAGACGCAGGGGTTAGGAGGGCTCCTAGAGTGGGGAACCAAGGCTGATCCTGGACGGTGCGACTCAGACGTAGGGTACAGCCGTCGACCTGGAGACCTGCCTAGGTATGGAGGTTTGGTGGCGGCTGGTGGCCCAAACCGTGGTGAGGAGGCCTTGGTGACGCATGGTTTACCCGGGTACTAAGGGTGGCCAATCCCTGCTATGGTCCCAGAGGAGCCGCAGTCCATGGATGTATCATGATGGGCTGTGAGCATGTGTGAGGATGTATGTGATCCATGGATGTTTTATGATGGATCACATGCGGCATGTAAGGTCCCAGTCAGCCAGTTAGTAGTAAAGTGTGGTGCTGGTTAAATAAAGCCAGGCGGCTGATACCGCCATTGGGACCCACAGGGCCCGTTGATAAGTGTGGATAGTTAGTTATAGTAAGTGTATGTATAAAGTTTAGATAGGCCAGTGGCCGTGACCACCATGGGAGCTGTCATTAGGGCTCCAAGGGTTTCAAGGAGATGTGGTTACAGGTCCCGGTTACTGTCAAATGAATATGTGCAATAGGGTTCCATGTTATATGTAATGTTTGTATTATGTGATGTGCTTATGTGAAATGTACTAGGTATTATACATGCTATCCGGTTTATGATTTGTACCGTATATGAGAAATAAATGGGTAGTCATTTGTTACATTATAAGCATGTGTTGGTGTCATTATGCAGCAAGCGAGTTCCCCGGGTCGCTACCTCACAATATATATTTACTAGGTGTGATTGCAAACACAATATCTCCCACAATGCTATACATAAGTGAATACAAGTATTATCATGCAGCACGATCTGTTCTGGAATATAAAAAACAATAACTTGAAATAGTGCAGTAGATACAGTATCTCATAAACATATCATGAGTCAATTTTTCCTGGGGTAAATCCCATAAAGCTGCAGATATTTAAATTGCATATGTAAATGTTTCGCTCATGCATACAATGGGGGACAGTCAGGATTCCAACAAAATGATCTGCTTATTCAGGGACAACAGCTGGCAGCGTCAAGTAATTAAAGGGCAAAGTCAGGAATCTTGTTCTGTAATTTCACAGAGATTTGAAAACAAAATGGAGCATTGAGCAGCACAGAGCGGCTTTGTTTCTTGTCTGCTGCTCTGGGATTTGTCTGCTTTTGTTCAGGCTTCCCTTGTCTATTTGCTTAACCTCTGTAGGAGTGACACAGATCAGCGGCTCCAGCAGGAATACACCTCAGAGCTCAATGATTGGACAATGAAACTCTAGAGAAGCCTTCAAGAAATACTGGAGATTGGGGTGACACAGGAGATGCCACAAATATGTCAGCATATCTGTGTATGTGCATTCTTGAGGAGGTATGATCAGAGGTGGATTAAGAGTAGATAGGCACCTGGGGAAGTTAAGACGGCATGCCCCTGCCACTCCACACATGTATCATAGGATATGGGTCACGTTTTCACTGCCTTGCAGTTCATGAGTGCTGCTGTGTTTAAATGTTTAAACTTAGCTTTTTTATTCTTCAGTATGCTGTATGCTGTGGCTTCGCAGGTAGAGGAGAGTGTCTTAGAACTCTGATCTCTACTCTCTTAGCTCAGAAGTAGTTCCACTTCCCTCCACTGGGTGTCGCAGAAAGAGTTCACTCCTCTTCTAGGACCCGTGCTGTGCAGACTTGTTTGCTGGAGCTGCTGCTGTTCCTCTTAAGTGGTTGTGTTCTGGTCTGTGGGTGGGGTAGGGCTCTTAGCCTAGGGCTAAGGACCTGAACCTCCTCACCATCAGAGGTACTTCGGGAACAGGGTGAGTTAGGGAACCCAGTTAAGGCATGTGCACACATTCAGAATTTGCTGAGTTTTTTTACCTCAGGATTTGTAGACAAACAAGAGTGGAGCAATTAGAGGAAAAGTCTAATAGAAACACCTGCACCACTTCTGGATTTAATCATCCACTCCTGGTTGGCTACAATCCTGAGGTAAAAAACTCATCAAATACTCAATGTGTGCACGTGGCCTAAGGGTCAGACTAGCTCCCTGAACGTCTTGCCCATCTTGCTTCCTAACTCCTTATCCACTATAACACCCCATGACAATATGTTACATGGTTCCCCTTAAGAGATTATGTGATAAGTATGTAAAGTGCTATGGAATTAATAACGCTATATAAATGAATAATATATTATTATTATAAGTCACATGGTTAACAAACAGGTGTTCTGGTCCACGTTGCAGATGTAATGTGACAGAAACAGCAGCATAATCTGAGTGTATATTTAATAATAGGCATCCACCCCCTCCATATATTGGTAGTAGCGATGAGCAAGCATGCTTGCCACTGCTCGATCGAGCATCTTGGGTGCCTGGGCACATCATTACATGATCAAGTATCAGGTTTTATAAGAGATCTAGGGTGTGATGTTCAGCACACTACAGTTCAGAAAGAGTTTATGTAGAAGGGTGAGCTTAGATTGGAGCATGTGACATGCCCCCCAGGGACGTGGGGTACTTGGACCAGGCTACAGTACTGCTGAGGAGTCAAGGGGGTAGAGACCCGGCTCTGTGACCCTGGCAGTGTCAATAAATGTTTAAAGGCGTAATTAATGGTAGGGGATAGTTGTCATGGCGCCACCCATGGTGTTCGGCTAATGATGGCCACCGCTGCGGTGCGGGACCTCTAGGGATGATGGATTTGCACCAATGGGTGGAGCGGTTCCCCAGGGCAACCGGTGTGGTCAGAGGTCCCCAAATCCAGGCCTCAAGGGCCGTCAACAGTGCAGGTTTTCAGGACTTCCTTAGTTTTGCACAGGGCTTGGAATCATTACCTGTGCAGATGATCACATTAGCACCTGTGCAATACTAAAGAAATCCTGAAATCCTGCACTGTTGGCGGCCCTTGAGGCCTGGAGTTGGGGACCTCTGGGTGTGGTATTTGGTGGTGGTAGGCCAGCGGGGCTGCACTGGCTGGAGAGAGGGGTCGGAGCATCTCGCAGGCCGGTTTCTCTGACCTGTGCGTCTTATCAGTCTACCACTCCGTAGGCAAGAAATAAACAGACTCACACACAGTTCTGGAGTTCTATACCCGGTTTTCTTAGCTTTCTCTGTAGCCTTGCCAAGTCTCAGTCCAGATAGTCCTCAAGAACTGGAAAAGTTCATGCAAGACACCCCCTTTATTTCCCTTTCTTCATGTGTTGCTCTCTCTCAGCGCTAACTATTCCACCTCTCTCCTGCTCGCGCCTCCGCCCACAGTGCCCCAATCCAGCAGCCACGAGTCCTTTCGGTGACCAGTACCAAGGCCCTGACCCCAGTACAGCTACCTTCTTGGTGGATGTGTCAGGAGTGGGTCACAGCTCCTCTAGATCTAGTGGCTTCTGGTTCCGTAGTTGGAGCATATAGTCTCCTTGCCACCTTCAGGCCAGTCCCCTGGTCCGTCAACCAACCCTTCAGTCTGACTCCTGTCAAACTCAGATCTGGGCGCAGGGTGGTTCTCTGTCTATGCCCGTGCCTCTAGGACTCACTTTGTCTTACTCGCAGTCTGCTGTTCTGGGACCCAGGACGATTCCATCCCGCTTAAGTCCTTGGGGACATCACTTTTCCTCTTCCACTCTCTGACTGTTCTTTACTGCCTCAACTAACTTCCCACCCTCCACCTTTCTTCCATCTGTCCCCCTGACTGACTGAGCCCTCCCTCTGACGGGTCCATCCACCATCCCTGGGATCGGGTGTGTTGGGTGCTTTTGTGGGTGTCTGGACTTACCATCTCTTTTCCTGAGAATAGGAATACCACACCTGTGGAGTAGGTGCAGCGCCCCTTGAAGCGACCAGACTGCAGGGGCGCCATACATGCATATCGGCAGGGATGTACACTTGCACCCTTTAGCTGAAGGCATACTATACATGTGACTCGCATTGCACTCGGACCAGTATCATTAAATGATACTGGTCACATTACAGTGAGTTCCTTGCATCACACTCTCATTGCGAGGGAAATGCGTATTCAATCGCAGCATGCTGCGAGTGAACGTGATTTCCCCGCACAAGTGGACCATGCAAGTATATGGGTTGGAGAACATCTCGCACCCATACAGCACACTGTGTGATAGTCGCACTCTTGTGCTTTAAAAATGGCTTCAAACTCTGCGGCTGTCAAAGCGGCACAGTATGCTATCATCTTTTACCGCTGTGACAGCAGCAGTGAAAGATGTTTCATAAAAACACCGTCACCGTCCACAGTTTGCTTTTGCAGGGGTTAACCTGGATATTACCTTTATCTGCAGCCTCTGTGTTGCATATCAGCTGTGAGGCTGCAGATGGTGGACTAATAAGCTGGTTTTAGTTAGGGTTATCCCCATGTTTATTTATTGGCAGCTTGTGTCCAGGCATGTCCACACTCCCTGGACACAAGTGCCATTCACAATGGGTCAGCAGGGGTTAGTGAACTGTATTACTAAAAGCCGGCAATTATTGGTAAACAGTAAATTACTGTATTTACCGGGCGCTTCAGCACTCAGGAGCTGTCCCTGCTAATGTACTATAATAGCGTGATATGACAGCCGCTGTCCAAGGTTCTGAAATTTCATGCCGTACATCTTAGGAGTGTGAAATTTCAGAACCTCAGACAGCGGCTGTAATATTACACTCTAGAGTACAGTAACAGACAGCTCCTGAGTGCTGAAGCCGCCCAGCAAATACAGTAAAGTACTGTTTACCGATAATTTCCGGCTTTTAGTAATACAGTGCAATAACCCCTGCTGACCCATTGTGTGATGGCAGCTTGTGTCCAGGGAGTGTGGACATGCCTGGACACAAGCTGCCAATAAATAAACATGGGGATAACCCTAACTAAACCAGCTTATTAGCCACATCTGCAGCCTCACAGCTGATATGCAACACAGAGGCTGCAGATAAAGGTAATATCCAGGTTAACCCCTGCAAAAGCAAACTGTGGACGACGTTGGCGTTTGTATGAATCATCTATGCCGCCAACTCGGGAAATTCAAACTCCACAGCTTTAACAGCAGCCGAGTTTAAATTCACCAGTAAATGCTGTCCGCCGGACCTGAAGTTTGCTTCAGGACTGAGAACAGCATCACACTGACATGCAGCACACACACACACACTCACGCAGCACACTCACATGCATACAGGCATGCACACTTACCCACAAGCACCACACTGACACAAAACATGCACTACACTCACATCACTGTCGTGCATCAAACATGCTCCGTTTTGATGCATGACAGTGTACCTTAAGCCTTAATGTGTTTCATGTGGCACTAAAGAGTGTTTTTGCCTTGTTTAACTAATAACTAGGTGCCCAGCACATGCATCAGGATTTAGCAGAGCGAGTCTACTCCAATGCTCGCGCCATTTGCGTGCTAAGCGATCCATGCCGCTGGCGGCATAGCGATCGCCTAGAACGCATGCCGCTGACGGCCAAGCTTCGCTATCCAATGACACCTGACTCGATGATGCGACTCAAAGGGGCAAAAACCATTCGTTTATAATAGATGATCTTATTATAACTGCATGGCGTGCCTATTTGTAACTAGCCCAAGGTAAGCAGACAGTGCAGTCTGGAATTACCAGACTGGGAAGGCCCATGATTATTTGGCCTTTCCTTGCCTAAAAATTGCAGCCTGCAGCCACCCCAGAGTTGGGCAATTCTTAGTTGTGCCTATCATGGAGCTTTGCCTCACTTCTTTTGAGTTTCCTTGGTGGGGCGGCAATTGGGTAATAATTTTTGGAGTTGATATCAGGTGTGTAATGTTAGAATCAGAATTAGCATTGGAGATGCGTCTACCAGAAATCCCCATTACTAACCCTGTACCTGTTAAAGTAAAAGTAACACACACAATAGTTTATTTGAAAAAAATCAGCACTAGGACCTATGGAGCCTCATTCACAGAATGAGATTCCATAGGTCCCTCCCAGTCAGCGCCAGACCAGGAGTTTCTCATGCGTGGGGATGTCAGTGGGGGTGTTGTCACCATGTGTGAAAAGTTTCAGGGGTGGTTTTGATCAGGTGTGACCTTCTTAGAACGAGGCACTATAGGTCAGTGGCAAACCCAGAATTTCTCAAGTGCGGTGACGTTAGTAACTCGCACAATTCAGGGAAGGTCGCGGGACCAGTGCACCATAGAATACTTCGCACCTTCATGTATTTTTTAAATAATAAATTGGTGAACAAAGGATAGTGTGGGGGAAGACTTTATTCAAAAACACTTTTTCTATGTGTGTGTCTGATAGATGCCCCTCCATTACTAACCCCTGTGCTTGATACCAGCTGACAATACACAGCGAACTACAACCACAAAAATATTAAATAAAAAAGCCAAGAAGCCAGTGCTGCCTGTGGTTAGCACACAGTACAAAAAGTGCACGTGCACATGTTAATTTCTAACTGTACTTTAACACTGAGCCATTTGGCAAACAATTGATCAATTCTTTGAGCTACTCCACCACGTCATGGCATTCTCAGATGGGGCAGTCCTACTCTCCATTTTTTATATATGCTGTGCCATTATGGCCTCCTGAATACAATAAAAGCAAGACAACATTGAATACACATGTACCTGAAGCATTTCTGAACCACTCTGTTATCTTTGCGGTCATCTGAAGGCAATTGTCTATGCTGTGAAGATACGAGATGTGCAGCATCTGAAACAACAGATACTGGAAGCCTGTGCTAGCATTTCTTCTGCGGTGTTCCTATCAGTGTGTCAAGAGTGGAAGAAGAGGGTTGCATTGACAATCCAACACAATGGGCAGCACTTTGAACACATTTTATAAGTGATCATAAACTTGTAAATAACTCATGAAAGAATAAAGTTATGTTAAGAAAAAGAATGGTGTGCTTGGTTTTATGAAATTCTCAATACGTTTGATGTGTCACATGACCCTCTTCCCATTGAAAAAAATAAAGTTGGATCCAAAATGGCCAACTTCAAAATGGCCACCATGGTCACCACCTATGTGGAAAAGGTTTCCCCCTCCCATATACTAATGTGCCACAAACAGGAAGTTGATATCACCAACCATTCCTATTTTATTTAGGTGTATCCATATAAATGGCCCACCCTGTACATTGATGATGACATGTTACTGGTTGCATGTGATGTAGAGGCCCTCTACACCAGCATTATACATCAATATAGAAAGAAAGATGCTGCCCTTAGCCTAAGAATGAGCAATTTGGAACCAGATCATGTGGACTTCATTACTGAGGTTCTGGAGTTCACACCTATACCCAATTTTTTTCTACCATTAAAGATTCATTTTTCCTACAGCTCCAGGTTACAGTGAAGGGAGTGAATCGCGCCCCATCCTAGGCCAACCTGTTTTTCTCTCAGAAAATAAAAAAGCAACGGATCGGATCATCTTTTGGACCTGATACATTGATGACATTTTTTTGATCTGGAAATGTAATATATCGAATCTTAAAATATTCTTTGACTTCTTGAGTAACAAAATGTATAATCTTCATTTAACATTCAAATTATAAATTTAGTTGAGCAAATTGATTTTTTGGATGTCTTGGTGAAACAGGATTGTGCTAACCAATTGAAAATGGATATTTATGGGAAAGAGACTGCAGTAAACTTGCTCCATCATGTGTCATCATCTCACCCTTCTCAAAGGTTTAAAGGGATTCCAAAAGGAAAGTTCCTTTGGCTGAGACGGTTGTGCTCCACAGACCAAGATTTTAAATTGCAATCTCAGAAAATGAAGAAAACTTTTTTAGACCGAGGTTATGGCAGAAGAAACATAAACCATGCATATCAAAAAGACAATAATAGCAATCGACAGGAACTGTTGCACTTTTTTTCAAGAAAATTCCCAAACAACCGATGAAAATGAAATTATATTTTGAGAAGTACTGGCCTATTCTGCTCTCAGACCCCATTCTAAGACAATATCTCACATCCATAACTGCAAGACTTGGGTGCAATTTAAGGGACTTTCTAATGTGAAGTCACTATAAACAAACCAAGTCAAATACCATTGTGCCTGTATCACAGCCTTGTGGGGGTGCACCTCCCTGTGGCAATTGTGTTGCATTTCCCACTATCGAACGTGCTACAAGTTTTCAAGCTTTGAGAGGATCCTATATGTATATTATCACGCATAATATCTCTTGTAATAACTCAAGTGGTAGTATGTTATGCTAGGTGCCTGTGTAAGAAAATCTATACGTAGGGCTCACTACAAGAGCAGTGAAGGTGAGAGTACGTGAACATGTATGTGACATTATTGCTTGAAGCAAAGAGAAGGGCACAGATTCATTAAAAACAATTCTGAAACACTTCAAAATATCCTATCAGTGTTGCACCTTATAACTCTCTGCTCATCAGTCAACTAATTGCATGTTATAATTTTGAGGACCATCAATCTCCATTCACTTCGAGGCACCAATGTGCTCAATTCCTTGTATTAAAGACACAGTTTATATAGTTTGCAGTTAGGGATGGGCGAATCTACTCGCTAGGACTCGTTACTCGGCGAGTAGTAAGGGACTCGCAGGACTCGGTACTCTGCGAGTTTCCCAGCGTTTACTCGCACGAGTCCAATGCAAATCATTGGCAAACGCTGACAAAACTAGGATTGCCATTGTTTGCATTAGACTCGGCTACTGTGCCAGTGATAGCAGGGAAACTCGCAAATAACTGCTGTTTCTTTGCGAGCCGAGTCCAGCTGTCTTCTCTGTGCAGCTCCAGGGTCCTAGAGCCCGCCTGCTCACAGAGATGATGTAGCAGTGCTGAGATTGTTCTCAGTCTGCTCATTCCCTGTGCATAGACATCTATATCTATGCACAGGGGATGTAGCAGAGAGGACATCGCGTTTTGGACTACGTCGGACGGAAGAGGATTTTTTTTAATTAAAGATGGAGTCCCTAATGGCTTTTTTTTTATTTCAAATAAAAATTTTTCTCTGTGTTTTTTTTAACCCTTTATTGGAGATTCTTAGTGGCTGGGTCAAACGTGGCCTGACATTAAGAATCTCGGGCTTAATACCAGCTTGTATAACAAAGCTGGTATTAACCCCTTTATTACCCAGCGTGCTACCGCCACCAGGGCCGCTGGAAGAGCGGGGTTCAGCGCCAGAGGATGGCGCTTCAATGAACGCGCCATCTTCTGGGGCGGCTGCGGGCTGCAATTTGCAGCGGGGGGTGCCCAGAAAGCTTGGGCATCCCTGCGCTGCGGATTCCAGCCCCCAGCTGCTTAGCTGTACCTGGCTAGACATAGAAATTGCGCGGAGCCCCACGCATTTTTTTTTTATTATTTCATGAATTTCAGAGTCTCAGAATCTCAGAGAGTCAGAGTCAGAATCTCAGAGAGTCAGAGTCAGAATCTCAGAGTCTCAGAGTCAGAATCTCAGAGAGTCAGAGTCAGAATCTCAGAGAGTCAGAGTCAGAATCTCAGAGAGTCAGAGTCAGAATCTCAGAGAGTCAGAGTCAGAATCTCAGAGAGTCAGAGTCAGAATCTCAGAGAGTCAGAGTCAGAATCTCAGAGAGTCAGAATCTCAGAGAGTCAGAGTCTCAGAGAGTCAGAGTCAGAATCTCAGAGAGTCAGAGTCTCAGAGAGTCAGAATCTCAGAGAGTCAGAATCTCAGAGAGTCAGAGTCAGAATCTCAGAGAGTCAGAGTCAGAATCTCAGAGAGTCAGAGTCTCAGAGTCAGAATCTCAGAGAGTCAGAGTCTCAGAGTCAGAATCTCAGAGAGTCAGAGTCTCAGAGTCAGAATCTCAGAGAGTCAGAGTCAGAATCTCAGAGAGTCAGAGTCAGAATCTCAGAGAGTCAGAGTCAGAATCTCAGAGAGTCAGAATCTCAGAGAGTCAGAGTCAGAATCTCAGAGAGTCAGAGTCTGAGAGTCAGAGTCTCAGAGAGTCAGAGTCAGAATCTCAGAGAGTCAGTCAGAATCTCAGAGAGTCAGAGTCAGAATCTCAGAGAGTCAGAGTCTCAGAGTCAGAGTCAGAGTCTCAGAGTCAGAGTCAGAATCTCAGAGTCAGAGTCAGAATCTCAGAGAGTCAGAGTCTCAGAGAGTCAGAGTCAGAATCTCAGAGTCAGAGTCAGAATCTCAGAGAGTCAGAATCTCAGAGTCTCAGAGTCAGAATCTCAGAATGTCAGAGAGTCAGAGTCAGAATCTCAGAGTCAGAATCTCAGAATTTTATGAAATAATTTAAAAAAAATGCGTGGGGCTCCGCGCAATTTCTATTTCTAGCCAGGTACAGCGAAGCAGCTGGGGCTGGAATCCGCAGCGCAGGGATGCCCAAGCTTTCTGGGCACCCCCCGCTGCAAATTGCAGCCCGCAGCCGCCCCAGAAGATGGCGCGTTCATTGAAGCGCCATCCTCTGGCGCTGAACCCCGCTCTTCCAGCGGCCCTGGTGGCGGTGGCACGCTGGGTAATAAAGAGGTTAGGGCCAGCTTTGTATTATCAGCTGGCCCTAAGCCCGAAATTTATGGCGGTCACGCCAATATTAGACATGACCGCCATGAATTTCTATTAAATTGTTTTAAAAAAAACACATCACAGAGAAAATGTTTTATTAGAAATAAAAAAAAAAGCCATTAGGGACTCCATCTTTAATTAAAAAAATCCTCTTCCGTCCGACGCAGTCCAAAACGCGATGTCCTCTCTACTACATCCCCTGTGCATAGATATAGATGTCTATGCAAAGGGAATGAGCAGACTGAGAACAATCTCAGCTCTGCTACATCAGGCAGCAGGCAGGCTCTAGGACCCTGGAGCTGTGGCAGCCAGCACACTGAGCAGACAGGACTCTTATCTGTGCGAGTTTCCCAGCGATTACAGTTGCAAAGTAAACGAGTCCAATGCAAATAAATGGCAAAACTAGGATTGCTTCAGGCTGAAGCTTCCGAGACACATCTGCGATTTGTAAATCTCACACTACTCGCTATTACTCGCTTCCCCATTCATTAACATTGGACTCGCTAGACTCGCAACGAGTAGCGAGTCCTGTGCTCGGACTCGCTGGAGTCAAGCGATTCCGAGTAATTTAGGATTCGCCCATCACTATTTGCAGTTTATTTTTCATATTTTTATAATTTGTATACTGTACAACAAGTAACACTATTTCTTCCCTAGCACTTTCTGCAACACTATTGTGATGATAAATGATTTAATTATTAATACACCATTTAATTCTGCACATTGTATTTGAAGTTGTACCAAAACATTGAGAATTTATGTTTCTGTATTTTATGTCTTTAATAATTTAATTATTCTTATGTACTGTATAACATAAAATATTGCATTTTTAATTTGTTTTACTTAAATACCTCATAGTGTATTAATGCATTTGAGCTCAATTTTTTGCCTATTTTCAAATATAGGTATTGTACATTTTATGTTCTTTATTGCTTCTTTCGGCCTACTTACTAATTGGGTAGTCCAGGTTGTGTGCATGCGTTCTGCTGTTTCCACAGTAACAACCAGGGACGTTTCTTTATCATTCCCGATTCGGTTCATGTGACTTGCATTGAGTCACCATCTCTTTTGACCATATGGTCATTTTTTTTGGTCATGTGGACCTGGACTATTCACGTCACTCTTGGTGTTCCTGGCTGACGCATCACCATGCCGGCACACCACAGCGGTGATCGCTTGTGCATGTGCCACCACTTGGACTCACTTATCCCCCAAAACATTGATTGACCAGGAGTAATTTAAAAGGATGCTTCCTGTGGTATGACGCCACATGCCCTGACGAAGGCTAGCGCAAAAACGCACATCAGGTCTTGCCGCCATTCCAACAGGAAATGTCCACAGGTAAGTTACTATCTGTATGTATGCATTATTTTCAGCATTTAATACTGTACCCTATTATGGACACAGTTTCTGCTGATTTCTTAATTACTTGATGATTCATTCATATTGAACCTAGCCTGAGTCTCTTCCTGTTATTATGTGTTAGCCCCCTGTGTACATGTCCTTGTTTCCCAAACCTTATCTTGGTTGTAACATATATACTAATAAAGATTTAATATTTTATTTTACATGGCTATTTTTGTGTGACTAACTTTTTGTAGTGTAGCTTCTTAGCTATTTAATAAACTGTTATTTGAGTACAGGGAAACTGCACAATTTTGTAGTTAGCTTTTTGGAAATACAGTTGCTCATATTCCCTTATCTCTTATTTTGGGCTGAATTTAGGTATTCACTTATATAGTGTTGGGCAGCCCACCTGATAGAATAGTATGGGCATCATCAATAGGCTGTAAGTCAGACCCTGTGCACTACACGTAACTGGCGACCTATGCAAGCCTCATTTGTGCGCATGTGTAATACCAGCAGCCACCTCCTCTATGAATTGATAGGTTGTAAGCGGTTGTTTCATCAGTATTTTAGACTTGTGATGCTCCCACCTTTATCATGGAGTCTGCTGCATTCAACAGTCATGGCCAAAAGTTTTGAGAATGATACAAATATTAATTTTAACAAAGTCTACTGCTTCAGTTTTTCTAATGGCAATTTGCATATACTCCAGAATGTCATAAAGAGTGATCAGCTTAACAGCAATTACTTGCAAAGTCAATATTTGCCTAGAAAATGAACTTTAACCCCCAAAACACATTTCAACATCATTGCAGTCCTGCCTTAAAAGTAGCAGTTAACATCGTTTTAGTGATTATTCCATTAACACAGGTGTGGGTGTTGATGAGGACAGGGCTGGCGAACAATCAGTGATGATTAAGTAAGAATGACACCACTGGACACTTTAAAAGGAGGCTGGTGCTTGGTATCATTGTTTCTCTTCAGTTTAACCATGGTTATCTCTAAAGAAACACGTGCAGCCATCATTGCACTGCACAAAAATGGCCTAACAGGGAAGAGTATCGCAGCTAGAAAGATTGCACCTCAGTCAACAATCTATCGCATCATCAAGAACTTCAAGGAAAGAGCTTCCATTGTTGTCAAAAAGGCTCCAGGGCGCCCAAGAAAGACCAGCAAGCGCTAGGACCGTATCTTAAAACGGTTTCAGCTGGGGGATCGGACTACCAGCAGTGCCGAGCTTGCTCAGGAATGTCAGCAGGCTGGTGTGAGTGCTTCTGCACACACTGTGAGGCCGAGACTCTTTGAACAAGGCCTGGTTTCAAGGAGGGCAGCAAAGAAGCCACTTCTCTCCAGAAAAAACATCAGGGACCGACTGATATTCTGCAAAAGGTACAGGGAGTGGACTGCTGAGGACTGGGGTAAAGTCATTTTCTCTGATGAATCCCCTTTTCGATTGTTTGGGACATCTGGAAAACAGCTTATTCGGAGAGGAAGAGTTGAGCGCTAGCACCAGTCTTGTCTCATGCCAACTGTTAAGCATCCTGAAACCATTCATGTGTGGGGTTGCTTCTCAGCCAAGGGAATCGGCTCACTCACAGTCTTGCCTAAAAACACAGCCATGAATAAAGAATGGTACCAGAATATCCTCCAAGAGCAACTTCTCCCAACCGTCCAAGAGCAGTTTGGTGCCCAACAATGCCTTTTCCAGCATGATGGAGCACCTTGCCATAAAGCAAAGATGATAACTAAATGGCTCAGGGATCAAAACATAGAGATTTTGGGTCCATGGCCTGGAAACTCCCCAGATCTTAATCCCATTGAGAACTCGTGGTCAATCATCAAGAGACGGGTGGACAAACAAAAACCAACAAATTCTGCCCAAATGCAAGCATTGATTATGCAAGAATGGACTGCTATCAGTCAGGATTTGGTCCAGGAGTTGATTGAGAGCATGCCAGGGAGAATTGCAGAGGTCCTGAAGAAGAAGGGTCAACACTGCAAATATTGACTTGCTGCATTAACTCTGTCAATATAACCTTTTGGTACTCATAATATGATTGCAATTATATTTCTGTATGTGATATAAACATCAGACAAACACAAATAAAAACCAGAGGCCAGCAGATCATGTGAAAATATCATTTGGTGTCATTCTCAAAACCTTTGGCCATGACTGTATAGAGCAGAGGTCCCCAATGTCAGTCCTCGAGGGCCGAACCAGTGCAGGTTTTCAGGATTTCCTTACTATTGCACAGGATTGGAATCATTGCCTGCTGTGCAATACTAAGGAGATCCTGAAAACCTGCACTGGTTCGGCCCTCGAGGACTGACATTGGGGACCTTGGTATAGAGCATTGGTAATTTGACCTGGTGTTGGAATTTTTTTTTTCTGTGAGATTTTTCTTTAATTTATGTCATATGTGAGCTGCTCCGAGTGATAGATTTCCTTCACAAAAGATCTGTCACCTGTTTGCGCAGGTTAAACTGGCCACATCATGGAACAGTAGCTGCAGAGCTGAACAAAATGGGAATATTTTTAATTTCTTATCTCCATTGCAGAGATATTGTTTGTATAATCTAGATTAATTCCTTTAAAGACCAAGTCATCTATAAAGGAAAATCAATAAATAAATTAAGAGTAAAGCACAGCCGATTAAACCCCTCAAGATCGGGTGAGGAACAAAAATAGATTAGACAAAAGGTGGACAACCTCTTAAAGGAATCTTACCCCCTTAAAAAAACACTATTAACCAGCAAATATATGGTTAATCTGCAATTAAATAGCGTTACAATACAGCCCGGCCACCTTGTTAAATGTGCTGTTCCTGGGAGAAAATTAACTTATTTCCTCCCAGGAGCTGTGGTGCTCACGGATAGACTATAGTCACTGCTCACATCACAGCTCAGTTAACTGTAAACTGCAGCTATAAGCACACCCCAGCACTTTGACAACTTGCTCGTACAGATGCACTGCAGAGCTGGCTATCAAAAAGGTTAATTTGCAGGTAAATAGCATTGTCCATGGCGATGGGTTTCCTTTAACCCTTTAACGACCAATGACGTACATTGCATGTCATGAGTGGATGCAGGGGTGTACCTTGCCTCTGTGCTGCCTGAGGTAAACTGCAAAAAGGCACCCCCCTCCCCATTGCTAGTAAAAAATTTTAATCGGTAAAAATAAATCTGGAACATACAGATCTATATCTGTCCTGTAAAAATGTGGACAATAGTGGACATTTTAATTGAGAGAAATGGAAAAAAATATGTCCAAACACAGGGATGTCAGCACCATCGCACACACATACAAGAACCACACAGAAGAATCCAGAACAAGGGCTATTAATGACAATGGCAGGCAAAGCACGAGCATACAGACACACAGTGATGGCAGGCAGAGCTGTGGTTTTGTGGGCAGACACAGTCCTGCATCCTTATAATACAGGAGGCAGCACTGATTGACAACCTATTATCTCTGGCACACACCTATAAAACTCTGGGCAGCTCCAATGTGTCTGCTGCCTGGCACTAAGTAGTCAGACATGTCCACCATGCAGCACCATCCACACACCGCATTCAACAACCTGCAGTCTGAGCATCAACAAGCAGCCACTGACTCTTCCCGCAACAAACCACGCCTCCTTCTTCCAAAATGTTTAGCCAATCACAAGCGCTGCACATGGGGCTGTCCAGAGCGAATGACGGGGCCTTCGAATTGGGTCGAGCGAGGGATGTGGGAGCAAGAACGGGATGAGCGCCACCGACCAACCGCTGCTCAGGAGAAACATGGCTCGAATGCCTGTATATACCGAGGGGCAGCACTGGACCTGGTGTATAAGTTATGATAAATTAGTGCTGCAGCAGAGGGGCATGTGAAAGGGACAATGCATCCTGCACCAGGGGTGCACATAGTTGAAGTTGTAATAGGGCCCCCTTAAGAAAAAAAAGAATATTTGGCTGGGTCACATAGATAGATAGATACTGTACATACATATAACTTTTCAGCCCTTACAAAGTAATTTTCCACCTACTGAAGCCCCTAGATTCTTCTTTCATAGAGTAATGTAATCATAAATCCCATAGGGCATAATCACCCCTCAAACAGCAGGAATTCACTGCGGGGGGGATCATACAGTGTTTGTGGAGGGTACAGTGGTGGAATTCCCGGTGGGGGATCATACAGTGTTTGGGGGACACATTTGTTGGCATCATACTTTATGGGGGCAATATTTATCAAAATGTCCAACCAGAGACAATTGGGTGAATAAAAAAAAGTGTACAATTTTTATTGAAGAGCTTAAAACAAGCATAACAAAATAGCAATGGATACAAGTAAAAGGATACAAGTAAAAGGAAAAATACTTTGGCCTCATTAGGAATTTACAAAGATTTAAATAAAGATTGGTGCCTCACGGCTCACTGGGGAGACGGGCTGCGCAACAAACGTTCTTGTATCCATTGTATGATGTCAATAAAAGTGCCCCCCAAACACTGTACAATCCGTTCACAGAGAATTCCACAACTGTACCCTACAAAAACACTGTATGATCCCCCCACAGTGAATTCCTCCACAGTACCCTCCACATGCACAGTATGATGACACTACTGTAACCCCCTCAAATACCCTGGGACAGTATGAACCCCAACTATGACTCCCAGCCAGCGCTCTATGTAGTATAATGGACCTACATAAAGTATAATGTCACTTACATGTCTTCACACCGTATAATGGCCCCAACACAGACCTGCAATCACCCTCCATAAAGTATAAAGGCTCCCTCATAGCCAAGTATTATCATGCCCCACAGAGCTCTCCAAATTTTATAATGGGTTCTATATAGTATAATTGGCTCCATATAGTCATCCATATATTATAATATACCCCATAGTCATAAACATAGTATAGTGCACCCCCAAATTCCTCCATATAATATAATGCACCCCAAAAGTCCTCCATACAGTGGAACCTTCATCTATGAGCATAATACGTTCCAGGAGTGTGCTTGTAATTCAAATCACTTGTATATCAAGGCAAATTTTCCCATAAGAAATAATTGAAACACAGACGATTCGTTCCACAACCCAAAATATCTGCTGTATTCATATACATGCACATAGAGAACTGTAAGGTTATTACAGTAATACAAAATACTGTACAGTAAAACATAAAAACAATCATGCCTTTGCAGCGTCCATCCTGCCCTTGCAGCCCCAATTATCCCCAATATCCCCATGCAGCCCCCAATATCCCCATCATCCCCTTGTGAGACAGACCAGTGAAGTTAATATGCTCACTGCACTGCTACCTTTGTAAAAATGTAAAAATGGTGTCTTCAACATCATTTTCCTTATATTTCATTTTTATGGCCAAATATTATAAAATCCCATAAAACACCAATCTGTTCAAGATGCTCACCACACCCTTAGATCATTTTCTTGAGGGGTCTGGTTTCTAAAATGGTGTCACTTTGAGGGTTTGTGCTCTTTTGAACCTCGGCGAATCTGCAAACATGACATGGCATCCACAATCTATTCCAGACAATTCTGCACTCCAAATATCAAATGTCGCTTCTTCCCTTCCAAGCACTGCCATGTGCCCAAACAGTAGTTTTCCACCAGATATATGGTATCAGCCAGGGGGGGACTGGCCCGGCAGGAGACACTTTGGGGCCACGCCCACTAAGCCCCACCCCCATACCCCCTGGGTGCTGTAGGGGGGCCCGGACGCAAAAGGGGGGCCCATTGGTCCCCTGAGCGCCCCCACATGTCATACAAGGGGACCCCTGACCGCTGCCCCCACACGCTATCCTCGGGGCCCCCTTACCGCTGCCTCCGTTAGTGCTGCGTCCCCCCGCTCTCCATTACCGGCGGGCAGTCGCGCTGATCTGCCTGTCATGTGGGCTGTAGCCGCGCCGCTCTATTTCCTGTATCGCCGGCTACAGCATCACACTACATGACAGGCTGTGGCTGCGATCAGCGCGACTGCCTGCTGGTAATGGAGAGTGGGGGATGCAGCACTAAGGGAGGCAGCGGTAAGGGGGCCCCCGAGGATAGCGTTTGGGGGCAGCCGTCAGGGGCCCCCTTGCATGACATGTGGGGGTGCTCAGGGGCCAATTAGTGTGGGGGCAGCTCTCATGGCCCCCCCCCAGGATGAGTGTGGGGGAGGCTCTCAGGGGCCCTTGAGGCTGAGGTGTGGGGGCAGCACTCAGGGGCCCCTGTAGATGAGGTGTGGGGGCAGCACTCAGGGGCCCCTGAGGCTGAGGTGTGGGGGCAGCACTCAGGGGCCCCTGAGGCTGAGGTATGGGGGGCAGCACTCAGGGACCCACAAGAGCCCCCTGGTGGTGGTGGGTGGTGGGCCCCCCTGGTGGTGTGGCCCCGTGCTGGGCCCCCCTGCTGATGCTGGGCCCCCTGGTGGTGCCTGGTGCTGCTGGGCCCCCAGGGTGCCGGGCTCCATGGTGCCTGATGGTGCCGGTCCCCCCTGGTGGTGCTGGTCCCCCTGGTGCTGCCGGGCGCCCAGGGTGCCTGCTGCCAGGCCCCCATAGTGCCGGGCTCCGTGGTGCCTGATGGTGCCGGGCCCCCTTGCTGGTGCTGGGCCCCCCTGGTGGTGCCTGGTGCTGCCGGGCTCCCTGGTGCTGCCAGGCTCCCAGGCTGCCTGGTGCTGCCAGGCCCCATAGTGCCGGGCCCCTGGTTGTGCCTTGTGCTGCCGGGCCCCCTGGTGGTGCCTGGTGCTGCCGGGCCCCCTGGTGGTGCCTGGTGCTGACGGGCCCCCTGGTGGTGCCTGGTGCTGCCGGGCCCCCTGGTGGGAGCTTCAGAGGACTAAGCTGCTGGGTACCTGTTGCCAGAGACTGGCAGCCGCAGAGGAAGAAGCTGCCTGGTGCCGGCAAGCGGGAGACCGGGAGCCGCAGAGGAAGAAGCTGCCAGGATCAGGAGTGTGGAGCCAGGTAAGGTGCTGTTACAGCCGAAGATAGCAGCAGGGGGACAGAGTGGAATAAATGAATGGTGGATGGATGGGGCGGCCTGAAAGAGGGGGCAGAATGGGATGGATGGGGGGGCGGCGTGGAAAAGGGGGGAGAACAGGATGGATGGATGGATGGGGAGAAGGTACATGGATGGTTTGGTGGATGGGGGAAAGTACATAGATGGATGGGGAATGAGGGAGAAGAACATGGATGGATAGAGAGGAGACCCTACATTGAACGTGGGGGGAGAAGCTACATGCATTACCTATACATACACACTGACACTATATACAGAGTTCATGCGTATAATGTCAATGGTGATCATTGCATTGCCTGTACACTGACACTAAATACTGAACTCCTGTGTATAATGTCACTGGTGATGACTATTACCTGTACACTGACCCAATATACAGAGCTTTTTTACATTTCTGTTAATTTAGTATTATATGTGGTGGACCGTGGCATTATGTGCGTTGGTCATGACATGACAGTATTTGTCCCCGGTATATGGTATTATTTGGTCACTATGTGGTGGTAATATGAGGTCTCATGGTGTGGCAGTATTTATACCTTGTATGTGGTAGTATTTGATCACTATGTGGTGGTATTACGTGCTTTCGGCATGGTGTGGCGGTATTTGTCTGGTATGTGGCATTATTTGGGCGCTATGTTGTGGTAGTATGTGATCTGGTCAAGGTGTGATGGAATTTCTGACTTCTGTCTGGTAGTATTGGTCTTGGTAAGTGGATTTTGGTCGGTCATTTGTTTTATCTGATATCAATAAGTGGAAACTATTTTATTTTCAATAGATATTAAATACTTAGATGTTTAACCCCTCCCTGTCCTGTGACACAGCAGCAGAGATGTAGAGGTTTGCCAGAGAAAGAAAGTTGAGCATTTGGTGACTTCAGTATTTATAAGACAAATCCAGGATTACCTCTGATTGCTTTACTCCTGGTTTTGTCTTACGCCGGCTTCACACCACGTTTTTACCCCTGTCAGGCTGTGTCCGGTGCTTTGCAGGAGGCACCGGACACAGCCTGACAGGTCTGGACAAATAGAAGCGGAGGGTTAGTATGCCCTCCGGTCCTGTTTGTAGCTAGACTCTGCAGAGCACAGCATCAGGAGCTGTCCCCTACTGAAATGGTGCTGAACATCTTCACCGGGGCAGCTCCTGGTGCTGAAGTTCAGAGGAGCTCACGCTGAACTGCACAGCCGGTGTACGGGAACCTAACAGACTGTCAGGTCCGCACCATCCGGCGCCCCATAGACTCTCATGTTAGGGGGTGCCGGATCATGTTAGGGGGTGCCGGATCGTGCTGGAACCGGGAGAATCTGGTAGGATCTGGTTTGCTTAAATTTTTCGCCCCGGACACAAAAATGTGCAAGCTCCGTTTTTGTGTCCGGGGCAAAAATCGTTTGCAGCCTGATGCTGCCGGACAGGGACAAAACCGGATAGCAAATAGCTGCCATCCGGCCCTGTCCAGCACCATAGGGCTATATTGTGTCAAAATTGGGTCCGGGACTGTCAGATTCACATCGGACAGCCCCGGACCTGATCACAACGTGGTGTGAAGTCGGCCTTACAAATACTGAGGTACAAAACTCACCAAATACTCAAAGTGCCACATTCTTATGATGGTGCGGATTCCACCAATAAATAAGTGATCACATTCCTAACCTGTGCACAGGGGCGGACTGGCGCAGGTTGCAGGGAGGCATTTGCCCCCCAGGCCGGTGATTTAGTCCTAGTTTAGAGCCGCCCCCTCAGTGAGAGCGGCCGCACGGGACCCGAGACACAGCAGGCAGGACACGGGTGTCAGCGTGGAGGCTAACTGTGACCTGGGATTGGCGCTGTGGCAGCAGGCATCTGGCAGGCTAGTGAAGCAGCGCCAGCACCCACATGCCCACATGCTCTTCAGTTGGCCTCTGTAGTGGTAGCACCCATCCCCCCGCTCTTCAGTTGGCCACCAGCTAGAAAAAGTCAACTACCCCCTCAGGGCAATATCTGCCAGCCCCTGCCTGTGCATCGCTGATCACTTGTTTTCACCAAAAAATCCAAATTAATGCAAACTACAGTAATGATACATGGCAGTAATGGTGAGCGCACAGTGGTGTGCAGGAGCCGCCTGTGTTTTAGAGTCCACACTACACTATAATAGGTATAACGCATAACAGGTATTTGCATATAACTGAAGAATGGGTGGGGCCCCTGGAGTCAATTTTCCTGGTGGGCCCCAGACACCCCAGTCCGGCGCTAGTATCAGCATACTCAGGAGAAATTGCACAACATAAAGTCCGGGTCATCATTACTGGCCACCCATGAAGTTTAAGTACACAACATGGAATATCTCCTGAAAAAATGAATCAAGTGAAGCAGCTTTTTTTGTTTAGAGCACTTGTGTTAAATACAAAAGGGCAAATGATAAACGTTTAAACAAAAAAACAATGGGAGGAAGAAATAGACTCGTCTGTGGTAAATCACAAATGTTAATTACCTGTGATAAATGGTCAGTGAAAATGTGACATGAATTAGACAATGAATGGTGACTTCAGTGTATTAAAAAGCCATATGTTTGGCCCTTGTTTCTTTGTGACTATGATGAAAACAAAGGCGCTTATGAGAACATCAGAACTGCTATTATTAGCAAACACAAGACTTCCACAGGGTATGACCCATCTCCAAAGACCTTGGTATCCCAGTTTTAACAGTGCACAATGTTTTAAAAGAAGTTTGCCAAGCATGGAACTTTCAAGAACCTGACTGAACGTGGGGGAAAGAGGAAAATAGTTAAGGGATTTCTTCGAAGGTTGGTGTGAATGGTGGAAAAAAAACCACGCTGGGGGAAAATGGCGGTGCATCTCATAATCTGGTTAACCTTATAACGGTGGAGCGGGGGCACATTTGGCAGGATACAGACCTGAGGACGGGGCTTTCTGGCAACTTCATATTGGGGCAATGCTGCTGAGGTGTCCCAGTGGGCATGGTGGGGTAATGCTGTGGGGCTGAACAGTGACACAGTGGGGCATTGCTGCGGGGGCGTCCTGGCGGTGGCCATTGATTTCCCAGCAGTAGACACTATGGGAACTGCTTCCGAGGCAATGAACTACAATAAAATGGCTGCGGAGGCAGTGCATATGCGGATTGAGATCTCGGCTCCATGATATCTCCATCTGCGCAGGGGCTGCTTCTGTAGCAATTTTACTTAAGCCCATCATGTCTACTACCGGGAAATGAAAGGCGCCAACTGTACGCCACCAGGACTCCCCCACCATGCCAGCCCTGGGGGCAGCCCCACGACATTTCCTGACCGTGCTGCTGGGACACTTCTGCAACACTGCCCCACCGTACTACTGCCGGGACACACCGTTCTCGGGTCTGCTCCTGCTCCACCACCATAAGCTATAACCGGATTATAAGATGCAAACCCATTTCCCCCACAATTTTTTAGGAAAAAAGTGTTTCATAATCAGAAAAATTTCCTTTCCGAGTTGTGGCGTGCGCTCAAACAGTAATTTAACACCACATATGGGGTATCGATGTACTCAGGAGAAATTACACAAATTCTTTGGTCCGTTTTCTACCCTTGTGAAAATGCAAAATTTGGGGCTAAACTAATATTTTTGTGGGAAAAATATAAAGGTTCATTTATTCCTTCAATATGGCCTTAGTCTATGCGATGCACCAAACTTGCTGGATGTGGTTTTGAGTAGTCTGTGGGGTGCAATTTTTGGAATTGTGTCATTTTGAATATTTTCTGCCTCTCACTTCACGTGAGGTGGTCCCTAAAAAAAGATTTTGTAAATTTTGTTGAAAAAAATGAGAAATTGCTGATAAAAAATTGGAAAATTGTACTGATGGAAAGTAGACATGTGGGAAATGTTATTTATTAACTATTTTCTGCGACATACCTCTCTGATTTAAGGGCATAACAATTAAAAGTTTTAAAAATGAGAAATTTTCACCAAATTTCCGATATTTTCCTAAATAAATGCAAATAATATTAACCAAAATTTACCACTAACATGAAATACAACATGTCAAAAAAAAATTCTCAGAATCACTGGGAAATATTGAAATATGTAAATTGTCACTTCAGTGAGGAAGTGAAAAACTGTAAAGCCACCCAATAAGGGTAGCAATCCTTAAAGTCATCTACTCTTTAATAAGCCTTTTAATATGACTTAGGATGTGTGCCAGATCAGAACCTCAAACTGCAGATGCTGCATTTTGGGGTGATTGCTCCTCATCAGTGCAATGTGTGGGAATTCTGATGTGGCTGTATGAGAGGCTAAAGCCCCCGTCACACATAACAAGATCATTGTAACGTCACAGGTTTTGTGACGTAACAGCGATCTCACCAAGTGACACTTAGCAGCGATCAGGCACCTGCTGTGAGATCACTGATCGTTACAAAGTGCTCTGGGTCATTTTTTGATGGTTGGTCTCCCGCTGGTCAGTACGCATCGCTGCGTGTGACAGCGAAAGACCAGCGATCTCACAGGCTGGTAACCATGGTAAACACCAGGTATCTAGGCATCGCGCGCTGCCTAGATACCCGCTGTTTATCGTAGTTACCTGCGAAGTGGAGGTGGCTCCCTGGTCCCTGGGGAAATCTGCCTGTCTGACAGCTCCCCAGCGACCAGGTAACGACACACCAACGATCCCTCCAGAATTGTTATTGTTGTTGGGATCGCTGGTGCGTCATTGTTTGTGACGGGAGCTTAAGACGAGGTCTGGGGCACTAGCTATTCTCCTCGTGGAGAGGAATCTGACAGCCAGCATAAGGAGACAGATAAGCTGATAAGGAGACTTATAGCCGTAATGCTCCTCTGGCCAATATGCAAATTGTCACTTTAGTGAGGAAATTAAAAACGAATGCCACCCAATAAGGGTAGCAATCCCTAAAGTCATAATCAACTCTAACAATCCTTTTAATATGATTTAGGATTTGTACCAGATCAGAACCCCAAACTGCAGACGCTGCGTTTCAGGGTGATTGCCCCTCATCAGTGCAGTGTGTGGGAATTCTGATCTGGCTGTATGAGAGGCAAAGACTAGGTCAGGTGGACTAGCTATTCTCCTCATGGAGAGGAATCTGGGAAATATTGAAGCATTCCAGAGTTATAACCTCATAAAACGACACTGACCAGAATTGAAAAATGAGGCTCGTTCAGTTCATTACTGTACAAAGTGGCTTGGTCCTTGGGGATTTAAAGACCTTCATGGCTGTGCCAATTTTCATTTTTGGGCTTTTGTTTTTTCATTCCCTTTTTCCAAGAGTAATCTTTTTTTTATCATTTAATACAGTGTTTCTCAACTCCAGTCCTCAGGACCCACCAACAGGTCATGTTTTCAGAATTTCCTTAGTATTGCACTGGTGTTTATTTAATCACCTGCAAAGGGGATAATTCTAACACCTATGCAATACTAAAGAAATCCTGAAAACATGACCTGTTGGTGGGTCCTGAGGACTGGAGTTGAGAAACACTGATTTAATATAATGGAAAATGGGGAAAAAAATTAACTGGGTAGAAAGGTGAAAAAATTATTTTTTTTCGCCTTCTGATTTTATGACCTAATAGTGCAATAAAAATTTCCTGGAAACATACATCTCAAGGTCGGTACAGTTTCAACAAAACCAAATTTGTTTAGTTTGTATTTTTCTGTTTTTACAAAATTCTGAACTTTGTGAAAAAAAAGGTTGACTTGGGCTACCAATTTCTTTAGTCTCATTTTAATTTTTTCCATTGTTGCAGCTTTCTAAAATGAACCACTTTGATACTGAGATATGTAAAGTATTTCATGGTTTATGTAGTGCCAACTTGGCAATGGATGCAATTCAACAACAGGTAATCGGATAAAGATATGATGAAACAATTATTACATATTTATTTTTTAAAGAGAGATACAAAGATTTATATTTATCGCATCAAGAGTATGGAACTTAAAATAAGGTGCACATGTTAAGGTTCAAAAATAGTAAAAAAAAGTAAGCCATCCAACAAATATCCACACTGCCCTCTAGTGGCATACAAAATATTTGCAGTTTTAAAGTAACAAGACTGCAATTCATGGCACCTACAGTGGTTAATCTAGGAGAAATGTATGTAATATATTCAAAAAATTGCATGGATTAAGAACAGAACAATCTTTCAGAAGAGAATATAGAGGAGTTTTCAGGACTGGCAGCCTGGCTCCAAAAGGAAACCCCAACTATGTCTGCAATCCAGCAGTTTCAAATTGCTTGGCATCTCTGACCTGGAACAGGCAGTGCAAATTCTGGATACAGAATTTCTGAAATGGTCTTGGCTAAATAAGAGTGTGTGTTTCCCCTCACAACGTACATCTGTAACACTGGTTCTTAATGTATGCAAAGAGAAAAGTGTGATAGATGGAACCGTTCCAATCCACAAAGATGAATTCATACCTGAACTAGACCACAGAGCACTTCAGCCTCCTATAAAATATTTGGCCAACGGTCTTATGAAAGCGCTTTTACAAGGCTTGACTATTACTCTCATTACCTGAGACTCAGACATGACCTGTACATTTATATCAAACTTGAAGATGAAATCTGCTTGAGTTGAACATCATACAAATGTGTTAAACTAATTAATGCAAACACTGCACACGCGGTTGTCTCTTGTGCCATTCGACAGGTCAAAGTGAAGACAAAATATACAGAATTCTAAGCACTTCAGTTCTACACCATTCCCACCTATAGATTCCAGCTGTAATAACAGCAGCATCTCTTTACAGCTCCATGGGGTGATGTAAAATCTATGAACACTTCCAGTTAAACAGCTGTAAGGAAAAGCACACATTATTTTAAACAGATCACACTCTGCATCTTTATTCAGGTATTTAACAGGTTATCCAGGATTAGAACATAAGGTAAGTAACGTTGTTATAAAGGACATCCCCAATATATTGGAATAAAAATATATAAAAAAACTTTGGTAATTAAACATAAAAAACCTACAATGACCGAAGCGTAACACATCTGCAGTCATTTTTCTGCATTCCAGTTCCTACGTTTTCAAGCATTGTTGAGTAACTTGTTCCCATGTCAAAGTTATGGCTTTTTGGCAGCAATTCAAACTTCTCCAAACAGTAAATAGGTGTAGCTGGGTTAAACTGGTTGCTGCCTGTTTTGAGCTTATGGCACTGCTGGACATTTTCAGATTTTGAAGGAAAGCAAGTATAATGTAGGTCTTTCATTTGCTGTACTAAGTTTCCTTGGCCAAGCACATCTATGTTCCTCAATTTGCCCATTTCTTGGTGGCTTTTTTAAAGAATCTGAACAGCACATCTTGAAACCCTCTCTGCTTTAAAATCTTTCCCTGGGAGAGACTTGATGATGCAGTATAACTACATTGCATCTTGTTGCTGTGCTCAGTCTTCCAAAGATGTATGACCTCAGAGATGAGAAGGAATGAGCAGCGCTATCTATCGAAGGATGAAATATTCATTTAGTCTTCAAATTGTGATTTATGCAATGAGTTTCGGAGAGAGGCTGGTTTCTCACTGCACTTTTTTCTGAGATCAGGTTCAAACAGGTTTGTGTGCCAAAACCAGGAGAGGAACCGGGGAGGAACTTGCAGAGAAAAACTATAATTGAAAGCTTGACACCTGTTCTGAGTTTTGGAGAAACTCCTGGTCTTGGCACACAAACTGGATGGACACTGATCAGGGAAAAAACTGCAGTGTGAAACCAACCAGAGTCTCCTTCATCAGGAAATTTCCTCACATTACATCCGTTACAGGCAGATAGTGAGAAAGATTTGAAAAACTAATGTGTCACCTGAACCAGAAGAGCTTTCAAACTACATATATGTTTATCTTCATCGGAATGTTGGATATACGGATTGTGACATTAATTCAATTATCCTAGAATAAACAGTTAAAATATTGCGAATTACTGAAATGTGGATACATATTTCAAGAGGGAAAAACAGGAAAGGGGAGGAGAGGATCAAATATCAAAAAATAGTTCAAACTGTTTGCCTTGATGAAGGGTTAGAACGCATGTGATTTCACCTAAATGCAAACCCCGTGCTGGTTCCTTCAAATTGTGCTATTTAGGTGAGGATGCAAAAATACATTCTTATTACATGTAAGTTCATTTCTAAAGGAAGAAATGAGCAATAAAATATAATGGATTTGTTTTCATGAGCATTTCATACTGTATTGATTGTGTAGCCTACTGAACCACACAAAAATGCTTAGCAAGCCTTTGAAGGTGCTTTGTGTTAATCATTCTAATTTTCTGAGGTAATGAATTCTGGGTTTTCATTGGCTGGAAGTCATAATCATGAATATTAACATAAACACTTGAAAAAGATCACTGTAATGACTAATTTAATTTATATTTATGTAATACTAGCTGTAGTACCCGGCTACGCCCGGGTTAATAAATAACTGATGTTAGCTATAACAAAATAGAATTTGAATATGTCATATTAATGACCTGTAGGAAAATAGAAGCTGAGCTGTGATTGATTGCTATAGGCAGCCTAATAAATCTCCAGCCAACAGTAAACCCTCCCCCTGGCCAGGCAGTATATGTTACCTCACACATACACATAATAGACAGCTCATGTGGCTGACATCTGCCTTAATTCCCTACATGGCACATGTGTTGCACATTGGCGGTTTTTAATCAGATGTTTATTTTTGGAAATTAAAGATACCAGACGTATGGGGCGAGTTGTGTGAGGTGATTTGTGCACATCTGTGTCTGTCTGTGTGGTGTGTATGTCCCTGGGGTGTGTGTGTCCCTGTGGTGTGCGTCCTTTTGGGGGGGAGGGGTGTCCCTGTGGTGTGTGTCCTTGTGGGAGGAGGGGTGTCCCTGTGGTGGGTGTCCATCCCTATGGGGTCTGTGTGTTCCTGTGGCGTGTGTATGTCCCTGTCATGTGTGTGTCCCTGTGGGGTGAGTGCATGTGTCCCTATAAGGTGTGTATGTGTGTGTGTCCCTGTGGGGAAGAGGAAGTCTGTGTGGTGTGTGTCTCTTTGTTGTGTGTGTGTGTTTGGGTGCGTGGTATCTAATGTTGGGGCTCCACCTTAGCTGTTACTCTTTGTGTGCATGTGGTGTGTATACATGTCCCCGTGCGTGGTGAATATTCCATGTCAGGGCCTCACCTTAGTGTCTATATGCTGGTATATGCTGTTAGTCGATGGTGCTGTCATTAAGCCCCCCTCATTCACAACTGTCAACTGGTAAATGTCACTTTCTCTCCATTATGTAGCTAGGGCCAAAATAGTTTGAATTGGAACGCGCGGGGTTAAAATTTCGCCTCACAACATAGCCTATGACGCTTTCGGGGTCCAGACGTGTGACTGTGCAAAAGTTTGTGGCTGTAGTTCCAACGGTGTAGATGCCAATCCCGGACATACACACATTCAGCTTTATATATTAGATATGGTACATTTGTTTCTCTTGTAGTTTTGCTGCTTATTAATCAGATTTATATTTTTGAAGGATAATACCAGACTTGTGTGTGTTTTAGGGCGATTATGTGGCGAGGTTAGTGTATGTGTGGTGAAATGTGTGCTGAGGGTGGAATATGCGTTCAAGCCCTTGGTAGTGTGTGGCGCATTTTGTGTGTGTGTTCATATCCCCGTGTGTGGTGAGTATCCTATGTCGGAGCCCCACCTTAGCAACTGTACGGTATATACTCTTTGGCGCCATCGCTCTCATTCTTTAAGTCCCCCTTGTTCACATCTGGCAGCTGTCAATTTGCCTCCAACAATTTTCCTTTCACTTTTTCCCCACGCGCAGGGTTAAAATTTCACCTCACAACATAGCCTATGATGCTGTCGGGGTCCAGACGTGTGACTGTGCAAAATTTTGTGGGTGTAGATGCCAATCCCGGACATACACACATACAGCTTTATATATTAGGTATAATATAAATGTATTGAATTACGGAAATAAATTAACTTTTTGATGATATTCTAATTTATTGAGATGCACTTGTATCTCCTGTTCGTCTGTTCATCTCCTGTGGCCAACATTGGTTTGTTTGCGCAAGGGGCCAGAGCGCCTTGAAACACATTGATAAATAAACCTATGTTGTAACCTAACCCTCGATGTCTCGTGGATTTCAGCAGCGCGGTCGTTAACCCTTCATCTGTCTTTCTCCAGGATATGCACTAATCGCTGGGGACTGCAGCTGCCGGATTGATGCTTTCATAGTGGTTGTGACTGTTCACAACCCCACAAGGTGATCCTATGCAATTGTTTTGTTACACTAATCTCTCAGACAATACCCTATTTGAGCTTTATCTTTTCTTCTAAACAATTTCAGTTAAGGCCCCTTTACATGCTGAAGCCTTCCAGCGATCCGACCCGGCCGGGATCGCTGGAAAGTCTCTATGCAGTCGCTGGTGAGCTGTGAAACAGGCAGACTCACCAGCGACCAGCCACATTGCTGGTAACCAAGGTAAACACCGGGTAACTAAGCAGCGCACTCTGCTTAGTTACCCGGTGTTTACCATGGTTATCAGCATCCTCCCACTTACAGGCTGAGCTAAGCGGGAGGACGCTGGTAACCAGGGTAAACACCAGGTAACTAAGCAGAGCGTGCTGCTTAGTTACCCGGTGTTTATCCCAGTTACCAGTGTCCAGCGTTAAATGTGCGGCGCTGGGCATTGGCTGGGAGGTCGCTGATCATTGGTCTCTTGCTCTCACATGCAGCAATGTATGCTAACCCGCGGGAGACCAAGGACCAAAAAATGTTCCTGAACGATTTACAGCAATCACACAGTAGGGGCCAGGTCGCTCATGCGTGTCACAAACTGCAGCATCGCTGCAGAGGTCACAGTTACGTCTGCGACATCAGTAGCGATGTTTCATTGTGTGAAGTACCCATATGAAGCAGCACTGATTGTAAATCAATTTCTCCTGCTGTTGTGCAAATGGAACAGACAACAGGTAGAAATGATAGATAATTAGCAAGACATCCCCTATAAAGGAGTGGTTCTGCAGGTGGTGACCACAGACCATTTCTGTTCTCATCCTTTTTGGCTGTTGTTTTGGTCACTTTTGCATTTTGTCCTTGCTCTAGAGGTAGCATCAGGCAGTGTCTACCATCCACAGAACTTGCAGGTAGTGCAGCTCATCCAGGATGGCACATTAATGTGATCAGTGGCAAGAAAGGTATCTATGTCTGTCAGTACAGTGTCCAGAGCATGAAGCAGATATCATGACACAGCCCCCTCTACGACTTTTGGTGTACTGGCCTATCAGAGGGCAATAACCCGGCAGCAGGACCGCTACCTCCCCTCTTGTGCAATTAGGAATAAGAGGAGCAGTGCCCAGAAGGAACCCAGAACCCACTGCATCGGTTTATGGTCTGACCATGGATCCCATCCGGGTACCTAATGGCAGTCAGGGTACCTCTGGCTAGCACATGGAGGGCTGTGTGGCCCTCCAAAAAAGTGCTATGCCACACCACTACTTACCCACTGCCAAGCTAGTCCCGATGGAGGATGTTGCTGGCAGCAGAATGTTCACCACGGCATCTCCAGACTTTGTCACATGTCCAAAATGTGAACCTGCTCTCAGCCGTGAAGAGCATATGGCGCCAATGTCGAATCTGCCAATCGCCATGCACGGTGGTGGGCTGTAAGCTCAACACCCAATGTTGGACATTTGGCCCTTATACCATAACTCATGGAGTCTGTTTCTGACAGTTTGAGCAGACATATGGATGTTAGAGGCCTACTGGAGGTCTTCAGGGGGTTTTGTGTTCTGTATAAAAATGTATGTATATTAAATGATATAGTATTTGAGATATTGATGCATGGTTAACCTCTATATCACTTAATATATATCACTATGTATACCTTTTATCTGATTGGTGCCATTGGTTTGCCAGGAAGCTATATATTCATCATACACATCACTATTTGATACGTAGCTATTGCATGAATCAATAAATTTTGTCTTTTAGCCATACACTCCATTTTTACTTTGTGTTTAGTCCTATTCAATAGCTTTCACACCATTTAAAAGCTTGAGAGAGGAAGGGGGCATACTCTCTCATCCAATTGGAACTCCTGCAACGTGATCACAGGGGTCCCGATTGTTACCAGGAAATCTGGAGGTCAAATAATGACATCCTTTACCCGTCAGCTGTGGTGGCCTGTTAGACCATGCCAAAAGCATGGTCTAACAAGCATTTGGCCAGTGTCACACTGACAGGTGTAATGTATTGCAATGTATGTACATTTTAATGCAATACACCAGGGATCAGACTAATTAAAGTTAAAGTACTATGGAGGGACTTTTTTTTTTACTGTTAAAAAAAAAGTTGTAAAAAATTGTAAAAAATATATATAAAAAAAAAACAAAATGAAAAAAAAAAATATTGCCCCAATAAATGCAAATAATTATACAATAATAACAAAACTAAGCAAAAAAGTACAAACTTTGGGAATCGCTTTTTCTGGAATGAGCCAATTTGAAAATCTGTCACACACGTTAACCACTTCCGTAAACACCATTAAAAAGGGTTTATAAAGTCTCAAAATTACTGTATTTTCCGGCATACAAGACGACTGGGTGTATTAGATGACCCCCAGCTTTTCCAGTTAAAATGTAGAGTTTGGAATATACTTGCCGTATAAGACTACCCCTCTTCTACGGTATGATCCCCACTGTGACCGCCACGCAGCCCTCGCCCTCCATACAGTATAATGTCCCCTACATCTCTTCACACTGTATTATGGCCTTCACACAGCCCTCAAATAGCACTCCATAAAGTATAAAGGCTTTCTCACAGACCTCCAAGCATTATCATGCTGCCACAGAACCCTGTGATAATTATAATGGCTTCCATATAGTATAATTGTCTCTATATATTAGAAAGCATCATCCATAGTCACCCATTATAATGCACCATTATAGTGCTCCATATACTTCTAGTATAATGCACCACATTACATTTGAAGTCACTTTGAGAGGCTACATGACAGAAAACACCCCAAAATAACCACATTCCAAAAACTGCACCCCTCAAGCTACTCAAAATCACATTCAAGAAGTTTATTAAACCTTCAGCTACTTCACAGGGATGATTGCAAAGTGGAAAGAAAACAGAAATACATTTATATTTTACCCGAAAATGCTGCGTTAGCCTCAATTTACTCACTTTTACAAGGATACTGTAGCATGCTCAATTGGATGACAAAATTTGTTACCCAGTTTCTTCAGAATGCACCAATACCCCACATGTGGTCAGAAACCTCTCTTTGAACAAATGGGAGAGCTCAGGAAGGAAGGAGTGCTATAGTGCGCTTTCTTCCCCTCTACTATATTATAAAGTGAAAAAATTATAGCTTTCAAAATATGGTGATGCAAAAAGAGAATTTTGTTTACGTACCGTAAATTCTTTTTTCTTTAATCATCAATGGGAGACCCAGACAATGGGGTTTAGGGCACTGCCCTCCGGAGGTCACACTAGGTACTACAAGTTTGTAGACACCGCCTCCTCCGCTTATAAACCCCTACCGCAGGGAACATCCTCAGTTTGGTCCATAAGCTGCGAGGAGGAAATAAACCACACCCGAAACATCGGGAAGAATGCCGTGCACAGACGGTTTAACAACCCGGCAAACACTGTCTCAACAGAGAACAGAGTAAATGCAAAACATGCAACGGAACAACTGGGTGGGTGCTGGGTCTCCCATTGATGATTAAAGAAAAAAGAATTTACGGTACGTAAACAAAATTCTCTTTTTTCTGGTCATCATAATGGGAGACCCAGACAATGGGGATGTCCTAAAGCAATACCCCAGGGCGGGAAGAGTTCCTCAACAAGACGGATAACATATGGTTCCCTTTAAAGGTGGGCAACCGCCGCCTGGAGAACCCGCCTGCCCAAACTTGCATCCGCAGAGGCATGGGCATGCACCATATAGTGCTTAGAGAAAGTGTGCAGGCTGGACCAGGTGGCTGCCTGACACACCTGTAGAGCAGACGCTCGATGTCGCAAAGCCCAGGAGGCACCAACAGCTCTGGTAGAGTGAGCCTTCAATCCCACCGGGAGAGGCAACCCAGAAGCCCGGTAAGCCTCTTGAATGGAAGCCTTAATCCATCTGGCCAATGTCGACTTTGATGCCGCGGACCCCTTACAGCGACCTGTCGTAAGAACAAATAAGGAATCCGAACTCCTAAAGGAGGCGGTCCTGGACACATAAATGCGTATAGCTCTCACTAGATCCAGAGTATGGAGGTCGCGCTCAACCTGATGAACGGGAGCGGGGCAAAATGATGGGAGAACAATCTCCTGGTTCAGGTGAAAAGTTGAAACCACCTTCGGCAAGAATTCTGGCCGAGGACGCAACACCACCTTGTCTTGGTGAACCACCAGAAAGGGCGACTTGCACGAAAGTGCAGCCAATTCTGAGACCCTTCTCAGAGACGTAATTGCCACCAGAAAGGCCACTTTCTGAGACAGACGAGATAGAGAAACATCTCTTAGCGGCTCAAACGGTGGTCTCTGTAATGCCGCCAGGACCATGTTAAGGTCCCAAGGGTCCAAAGGTCTCTTGTAGGGCGGAACCATCCGTGACACCCCCTGCAGAAATTGACGGACCTTCGGGAGGAGCGCCAATCGCCTGTCAAACAGCACTGAAAGTGCTGATACTTGACCTTTCAGGGAGCCAAGGGATAATCCCAATTCCAAACCCGACTGTAGGAAAGCCAACAATGT
This sequence comes from Allobates femoralis, assembly GCA_033576535.1. Taxonomy (NCBI): domain Eukaryota; kingdom Metazoa; phylum Chordata; class Amphibia; order Anura; family Aromobatidae; genus Allobates; species Allobates femoralis. The sequence continues at coordinate 148,203,925 of JARQOC010000004.1, forward strand.
CGGGATGGCCAAGGGCCACGGAGACCGTCCACCAGAGGCACACCAAGTAAAAAAGATTTTCCACGTCCTGTGGTACATCTTTCGTGAAACTGGCTTCCTAGCCCGATTCATAGTGGCAACCACCGTAGGGGAGAAACCCCTGGATGTCAGTAGCCAGGCCTCAAGAGCCATGCAGTCAATCTGAGGGCCCTGGAATTGAGGTGGAAGAATGGGCCTTGCGCGAGTAAATCTGCGCGGTCTGGAAGAGCCCACCTGTGTCCGCCTGACAGTTGCCACAGGTCCGGATACCAGGACCTCCTGGGCCAATCTGGAGCCACTAGAATGGCTACCCTGCACTCCGACCTGATTTTCCACAGCACCCTGGGAATCAGAGCCAGAGGTGGGAACACATACGGCAGACGGAATCTGGACCAAGTCAAGACCAGAGCGTCCGCTCCCAGAGATTGGGGATCCCATGACCTCGCCATGTATTGTGGCACCTGATGATTCAGCCGTGAGGCCATCAGATCCACGTCCGGAGTGCCCCATCTGCTGCAGATGTCCTGGAAGACGTCTGGATGAAGAGACCACTCTCCGGCGTCCATCCCCTGTCGGCTCAGATAGTCGGCCTCCCAGTTTTCGACCCCTGGGATGTGAACTGCGGATATCAGGCAGTTGTTGTCCTCCGCCCAGGATAGAATGCGGTGGACTTCGGCCAGGGCCTCTGCACTCCTGGTTCCTCCTTGATGATTTATATAAGCGACGGCCGTCGCATTGTCGGACTGAACCCGGATGGGTTGTCCTGAGAGGAATCTCTGAAAAGCCAGGAGTGCCAGATAGACCGCCTTGATCTCCAGCACGCTGATCTGCAACGCCGACTCCGACTGAGTCCAGAGGCCTTGGGCCCTGTGGTGTAAGAACACCGCTCCCCAGCCCTTCAGACTGGCGTCGGTGGTCACCACTAACCAGGATGGTTTCAGGAAGGATCGGCCCCGAGACAAGTGATGTGGCTGTAGCCACCACTGCAGGGAATCCCTGGTCGGTTGGGAAAGGGTCACCAGCCGATTCAGAGAAATCGACCTTTTGTCCCACCTGCGGAGGATCTCCAGTTGGAGAGGACGGAGGTGAAATTGTGCAAAAGGCACCGCCTCTATTGCTGCCACCATGCGCCCCACCAGCATCATCAACACCCGTAGGGATGATTGTGGAGACAGGAGGGCTGTTTGCACTCCTGATTGGATCGCCATCTGTTTGACTCGTGGCAGAGACACCAGGGCTGAGGCAGTGTTGAAGTCCATGCCCAAGTATGTCAAAGACTGGGTCGGAACTAGCGTTGACTTCTGAATATTGAGGAGCCAACCGAACTGTTCCAGAGACCTCATGGTCACATCCAGGCTCTCTTGACAAAAGTGTTCTGATGGCGCCCTGACCAGTAGGTCGTCTAAATAGGGAATGACGGCATGTCCCTGCACGTGCAGGAGAGCCATCATGGAGGCCATCACTTTTGTGAACACCCGCGGTGCCGAGGCCAACCCGAACGGCAGCGCCACAAATTGGAAGTGTTCTTCCCCCACTGCGAATCTCAACCAGCGCTGATGAGCCGGTGCAATGGGCACGTGAAGGTAAGCGTCTCTGATATCTATGGACGCTAGGAAGTCCCCCTGTGACACAGCTGCGATCACGGAGCGCAGTGATTCCATACGGAACTTCCGAACCAACACGTGATGGTTGAACAACTTCAGGTCCAGCACCGGGCGGAAGGATCCGTCCTTCTTTGGGACGATAAAGAGGTTGGAGTAAAAACCCCTGAACCTCTCTCCGGGAGGCACCGGTATCACCACTCCGTCCCTGCGGAGACCCTCCAACACCACGAAAAAAGCCTGAGCCTTTTCTGATGATGGGACCGACCGATGGAATCGGGATATCGGTTTTGATGTCAGCTCTATCCTGTAACCTCGCGAGATCACGTCTCGAACCCACTGATCTTGAACGTGAAGCAGCCATTTGTCCTGAAAGCGAGACAAGCGGCCCCCCACCTGTGGGGAGGCAGGAAGGGAGAGCGAGTCATGTAGAGGCGGGTTTGGGGGTGGCAGCTGCCGCCCCCGCCGTCTTCTTTGGGCGATTCTTAGAGCGCCACTGCGAAGCGGGCTTTCCCCCTCGGTCCGTGCGAGCGGACGGTGCTGATGACTGCGAACTGGAACGAAAGGACCACTGTTTTGGGTTCCTTTTAACGGTTATACCGTGGCTTAGGCTTATTCTGCGGTATCTTAGACTCAGCAGAATCCTTTATCAGCTTGTCCAGTTCGGTGCCAAAAAGCCTGTCACCAGCGAACGGAAGATTCTGCAAAATCTTCTTGGATGTGGTATCTGAGTCCCAAAGACGCAGCCACAACAATCTGCGGATCGCTATAGCATTGGCCGAAGCCACAGCTGAGCGAGTGGCGGTTTCCAGAGTCGCCGTCCTGGCGTAGTCCGCATAGGCCCTTGCCCTCTCGGTAAGTGCCAGGACCTCTGGACTGGATCTTGCCAGGTCAGAGATACCATCCAAGCAGGTAGTAATCGCTTGTAAGGTCCAGACCGTAGCAAAATTAGGGGCAAAGGAAGACCCCACAGCCTCATAGGAAGACTTGGCGAGTTGCTCGACCTGTCTATCAGTCGCATCCTTCAGCGAGGAGCTATCAGAGGCAGAGAAAAGGGAGCGTGCAGCAATCCTGGTCATGGAAGCATCCACCTTCGGGGACTGCGACCACTCCTGAAGCACCTCCTGGGGGAAGGGGAAGCGATTGTCCTTGGGTTTACGGACATAACGCCGCCCAGGATGTAACCTGGGAGCTCTAACCACCCTTCCAAAATTAGTGTGGTCCATGAAGGAGCCACTCGGTCTAGCCTCCGGCCTCAGCCATTGATAGACCTTCGGGTGCACCGTCACCTCCTCAGGGGGTGTCACGAGACGCAAGGTCTCGATCATAGAGGACACCAGATCCTCCACCCCGTCTGGTGGTTCAGATACAGACACAGACCCGAAATTTGAACCCCCATCATCGTCCTCACCATCAGAGGAACGCTCCTCCTCAGAGAGAGCCTGGAGCTCGGGTGACTCCTCACGACGAGCCCGCTTAAGGGGTCTCACAGCGGAAGAGGGAGACACCCGGGGGTAACTGGACGGAGTAACTGGGCTATCCAGCCTCCTATTAAGTGCCTCCAGGGATTGCGACATGGAGGACAGCTGGGACAACAGAGATTCATTGATCTTATTCTGCGTCTCCCATGGCCCTGAGATCACCTGAACCTCAGGGTATAGCACCGGAGCTGCTGACTCAGCAGTGTCAGTCCGGGCCTCTGGGCGTCCGCAGTTATTGCAGGACCCCTCCACCAGTGTTCCATTGCATGTAGCACAGGTAATGGTGGTCTCTGCCGCCTTAGCAGCACGCTTCCTAACTGAGGACATCGCCACAGTAGGGGAAAATAAGCCAAATTGCAGACAAAAAACCGGGAATCCCGGTGGCTTACCGACCGCAGTAAAGCGGTAGGAGGAAGCGGTGTGTGTGTGTGACCTCCGCGACGGTTTCCGGTCTCCCCTTGGAGTGCAGGCGCACGCTGCATACAGATCCCAGCCGGGAAGTGAGGGTAAAGATGGCCGCCGACAGAGAAACTGTGGGCGGCGCCGAAAACACGCGGGAAACACACACACACGCCCAGCGATGACGTCACCGCACGGGCTGCTTCCCATCCTCCAAGCAGCCTCAGCATGAGGGTGCCGGAGCCCGCAGCGCGGGAAATAGTGTAAAATACTACACACAGACTGCACACAAACAACCATCCGCAGCCCACGGCCTAAGCCCCTGTGACACACAGGGCGGTCAGCCAGGGTGACCCCAGCACAGGGTACACCAGCAGATCCGCGGACCCGAGGGTAACGCGCGGTCTGAGTGTCAGGACACATAAAGTGACCGACACTACCCCCAGGCACTTTACAGGAGACACAGAGTGCCTCAGTGCCGGTCCGGTCTGTAAGCACCATTTAGGGAGGCCTCGGACGGGGGTTCAGCACCAGTCCGGAGTGTAAGCACCATTTAGGGAGGCCTCGGACTGGGCTGGCTCCAGTCCGGTCTGTAAGCACCATTTAGGGAGGCCTCGGACGGAGCGGAGCTGTGCAAGGCTCCCATCTCCCACTCTCCAGAGCCCCCCAGAGAGGGATGGAAAGGAGCGCGACAGCGTACCGGGAGAACACAAAGTGTCCAGGCCCAAGGCCCTCCGGTACCTCCACCTGCGTGTTCCACAAGGGTGAGCGGGGAGGCTGTCGCAGGTCCCGACCGGAACCATTTTACCTTGTCTTCAGACGCCATCACGTAAGCTGTGAGAATGCAGTGAAGTGCAAGCAAAGCGTGATCCTCCGAGCACACTAAGTTAAAAACTGAGGATGTTCCCTGCGGTAGGGGTTTATAAGCGGAGGAGGCGGTGTCTACAAACTTGTAGTACCTAGTGTGACCTCCGGAGGGCAGTGCCCTAAACCCCATTGTCTGGGTCTCCCATTATGATGACCAGAAAAAACCTTTTAAAAGCATTTTGTGTGTGATAGTAGCAATGCATAAAACTAGATATAAACCTTGTAATGCAATAATTGCACCAACCCAAAGAATGAAACTCATCACTTATCCTGCATGGTGAATGGAATTAAAAATTAAATAAATCATTCATCTACTGCTGATTTGTTTATTCTGCTTCTTAAAGATCGCAGTAATGCTCAACTCACATTTATCCCACTCTCTATGCTGAGTGCTTATATCGGGATTTGCATGTAAATCTCTGAAATATGTGATTCAGACAACGCTCCTGATGGAAGATGGAAGACTTTGGACTGTGTTTGGCCTATAATTCAACTCTGATTAATGAACACTTAAAAAAGACGGACAAATACTTTTGTGTACTACTGAAAAGATGAACACTGCCAAACAGAGTTTACAGTCCAAAGTATCTCTCCCTGCCACGTTACAGTGAATAGATTCCTTGGGTGTTTCATCTGAATCACATCATTGGGAGATTTAGATGTAAACCCCAATGTAAGTGCTTAGCATAGACCACAGGATGTTATCCAAAATGTCATGTAAAATGTTCCCAATAAAAGCTTCAAATCATTCCAGAAAAACAAAACAAAGCAAGACTCTACTCATGTCCATAATCTGTCAATGGAAATATAGTTTTTTTTTTTATGTTACTGGCAATACAAAGGCTCTGGAAAAGCGAAAAGCACCATGGCATCCCAAAATTGAAATCCAGTGAAATCTGTGGTCTCAAATCCAAATGTACCGCCTCCCTTCCAAGCCCCACAGTGCAACTAAATCATATTTAGCAACCAGATGTTTCACATATCTGTAGTGAGGAAGCCTGCTACATTTATCGTGTGTCTCCCCAGAAGCAAGAGCTGTTCACAATGTATGGGCACAGATTTGCAATTTTCACTCAGCAATATCCATTGCTGCTTGTTTGTGATAAACACTCGAAGTCCCATGGAGCCAAAATAGTCACTGAATCTGTGCAAAAATTCCCAAAGAGGTATAATTTCCAACCTGTCATGTAAAGGCTCTGTGTATCTATCTGCTGTTCTGGCACCTGCAGGGCTCTGCCAATGACAGTAGGCATCTTCATACCATAATAGCAAAAACTGCACTATAGTATGGCATTTCTTCCCTTCTGAACTTTGCCTGAAAGGTAGATCCTGATTACATGTAGAGCATTGGCACACTGAAGAGGTATTGCACAACAAACTGTGCCATCCATTTTTCCTATTAGCCATTATAAAAATGAAAACCATAAAAACATTTCAGTGGTAATTGAGCCGAATGGTCCTATTGCACCCGATCCACTCAGAGGGAGCCGATGCTGTCCGATTTATATCGACACATCGGTCCCTAAAATTATGTGAAAGTAGCCTTAACTCAATTTGTGCTCATGTCAAATTTCCCCATTAAAATTAATTGAAATGCTATTAATCCATTCTCAACCCTACTTATGATCCCCCATCCTGGCTCATGGCCTCCATAATGCCACACACAAAAAAAACAAACAAAAAAAAAAAAAAAAACTATTGAAACTCATCTTCACTCCGGTCCCCCACAGTTCAGCGCCCTCATCTCATCTCCGTTCGTTAAACAAAATTGTTCCAAGTGGTCTAATGCTAAATAAATGAGCCCGAGGCAAATAACTTTACAATATACAGCTCACAGGAAACTCCATACAATAACAATACAAACAGGAGAAAGACTGAGTTTTTCATGCTTGCAAAAGGCGAATCTATTATATAGAGCAACCCAATTAAAATAGGTGCAAAATGGCTTAACAGATGAAGTCGGTACAAATTAGCACAGCAAAATATTACAGAGAACACTAAAAGATAGTTGCACATATTCCCATACAGAAGATCAATACCCTCATACAGCATCATAAGTGTATAATTCACAGTACATCAATTCATAATAGAAGCATCACACAGAGGAACAGATCAAAATACAATTCAAGGGTGTTTGCATTACCTAAAAGTGCCTGTGCTTAGCCAGTGCTAAAGAGAATGGAGATGGGAAGACCCCTCCAGCACGGACCAAAGTGATTTACCTTTTGCAAGCATGAAAAACTGTCTCTTTCTCCTGTTTGTATCGATACTCTCTATACCTGGGATGATGGGTGGAGAGAGCAGGGAATATTCAGTTTCTTAATGAGTGGACATGTGATCACACAGCAGCTGCTTGCAAGGGCAAAGACACACTATGCGAGTATCTCACATGCATCTCGCATGACTCACCCGGACCCTGCCTCTCTGAACAGGAATGCGTCAGCTTCATAGAAACACAACCAGATGACGCAATCCCGTCCAGACAGAGGCCATGCCAGGTGAGTCATGTATGATACTCGCATAAATGTGTGTCTGCTCTAAAGGCCCCATTACATGGTACAAGACTGTGATAGATATCGCTCAAACATCACGGGTTTGGAGTCGTTCAAACGACATCGTTAGGACGTCGATGCGTGTAACACCGAGATACTACTTCGATAAATCATTGGATCGTTGAACATGTTCTCAAATCAAACGATCCCGATCAGCCAACCTGCTGCATCGTTGTGTGTGACACCACGATAACGATGTTAACGACTTCGCCTATTCACAGCAGCAAACAAGTATCATTTGCTGAGTAGCGAACGATAGCTGCTCGCTACATCGATGGTGCATCGTCCATGATATCTAGACGTGTGACATCTTACCAACGGTGTCAAAAGGATGTCCTAACGACTGCGCGCACCCTCGTTGGTGAGATCGTTACAACATTGAAGTGTGTAACCGTACCTTAACTCAGATTTGTACTTGCATAATGAAGCAAAAAAGATAGAGTGACAGCTTGTATGTTGAAAAATTCAGAAGTTCACTTGTTAGTGAAGATATTACTGTATTCTTTCTTCCCTACACATTAAGATAAACTTTTAAGGCACATGTATCAACATACTCACTGCACCACTATATGAATTCATAGAGTGTTGTTTATAAAGTGGGGTCACTAATGAAAGGGAGTCTGCTTTTCTGGCAGTTCAGGGGCTCTGTCAATGTAATATAGCACCCTCTATTCCAGCAAAATCTGAACTCCAATGTTGCTTTCCTTAACTTCAGCGCTTTGTACCGTGCCTGAAAAGTAGTTTTCAACCACATATGGGTATTGGTGAACTCAGAAATTGTATAACAAATTGTGCAGCTAATTTTCTCCTATTACCTCTTTTGAAAATTAAAAATTATGACCCAATGTAACATTTTATTGCAAAATGGGAAATTTTCATTTCCTAAGCCCGATGTTATACAATTCTGTAAATCTCCTCATGATTAAAAATGCTTAGTAGAACCCTAGATAAATTCCTTGAGCGGTGTAGTTTCCAAAATTCTGCTGCAGAATTCAAATATCACTCCTTCTCTTCTGAACCCTGTCATGCACCCAAAATGTAGTATTCCACCACATATGGGTATCGGTGTACTCAGGTGAAATTGCACAAACAGTATTCTCCATTTTCCAGCTACGCTCATAAAAATTTAGGGTAAAAGCAACATGTTTGAGAAAAATATATTTTTCCATTTTCACAGCTCAATGTTATAACATTCTGTGAAGCACCTGAGGGTTCAAGTTGCTCAACACACCTCCTCATAACTTACTTGAGGGGTTTATTTTCCAAAATGGGGTCACGTGTGTGTGGTGGGGGTTGTTTACACTGTTTAGGCACATCAGGGAATCTGCACACATTGGAGAAATTGCACAACAAATTGTACTGTTCATTTTCTCCTGATACCCTTGTAAAAATGCAAAATGTGGGGCTTAAGCAACATTTTTGTAGGAAAAAGTTAGTTTCATTTTTTCCTTACACATTACTTTAATTCCTTTGAAGCATCTATGGGTTATTAAACTTCTTGAATGTAGTTTTGAGCACTTTGAGGGGTGCAGTTTTCAAATTGTCACAAGTTGGGTATTTTCTTTCACATAGCCTCCTCAAAGTCACTTCAAATGTGATGTGACACCTAAATAAAACTGGTTTTGTAAATTGTATGGGAAAAATAAGATATTGCTTATAATTTTTTAACCCAACTTCCTAACAAAAAAATGTTTTAAAAATGGTGCTGATGTACAGGAGACCTGTGGGAAATGTTATTTATTAACTATTTTATGTGACATAACTCTGGTTTAAGGGCATAAAAATTAAAAGCTTGAAAATTGTGCTGTTTTCTAACAAAATTACAATATTTTCACCAATAAATTGAAAAAGTTCGACAAATTTTTCCACCAACATGAAGTACAATGTGTCACAAAAAACTATTTCCTGATTAGCTCCAAAATGTAGTCTGACCAAATATTGATTTGATTTCTCTTTATAATAGAATAAACTTCACTATGATTGAAAGAATAATTCAAACATCTTTTTTGCACACCTGAATAAAACACTTGCACACAGTGGCGTAACTAGAGTCTGGTGGGCCCCGGTGCGAAATTCAGACCCCCCCCCCCTCCCACAGGCACACGTTGGTCGGATGCTTGGGCCCCGTGTAACGTTCAAAGTTTATAAAGACTCACAAATTGACTCCTCTATGTATTAATGTCCCTCACCCTGGAATATGGCCCTTATCGTGGTATAGATGTTCTCCTTTCTGGTATATATGGTCTTCCTCCTCCCGCCATGATAGGCGTCCAATTATTATAACACATCCCATATTCCTGCATATATTACAATATAGCCCCATAGTCCTCCATGTATTATAATGCATCACATAGTCCCCCATTCATAAGGTAGCCCCAATAGTCATCCAGTTATTAGAATGCACCCCCACCATCCTACATATAGTAGCCTCATAGACCTCTATATAGTATAATACAGCCTCACAGGCCTCTATACAGCATAATGCAGGCTCCGTCCTCCATGTAGTGCAGCCCCTATAGTACAGCCTTATATATGCAGCCTCATAGCTCTCCATTAGTGCAGCCTTATATCCCTCTATATAGTGTGTTATATATGCAGCCCCACCGAGATTTGAAAAATAGGATTAGTGACAACTGCACAAAACAGTAGACTCGCTCCAAAACCCAGTGTCACCCCCATATTAGCTTATTCCAGTAGTGGAGTATTCTGCTCTCCTCTGTCCCCCGCTCTTCACCTCTGTGCCCCACTCTCCACCTCCTTCTGTGTCCTCCTCTGCCCCCATTCTCCTGTGTCCCAAGCTCTCCTCCCCCTCTATTCCCCGTTCTTCTGTATCTCCGTCTCTTCCTCCTGTGTCCCCGCTCTCCTCCTCCTCCTGTGTCCTCCATTCTCCTGCGTCCCCCACTCTCCTTCTCCTGTCCCCAGTCTCTTCCTCCTGTGTCCTTGCTCTCCTGTGTCCTCGCTCTCCTCCTGCTCTGATCCCCCGTTCTCATCTATCCCCCTCCTCCTGTGTGTCCCCCACTCTCCTCCTCCTCTTTCCCCCGTTCTCCTATGTCTCCCGCTCTCCTCCTCCTCTGTCCCCTGCTCTCTTCCTCCTCTGTCCCCTGCTCTCCCTCTGTGCCTCGCTCTCCTCCTCCTCTGCCCTCCATTCTCCTGTGTCCCCCACTCTCCTCCTCCTCTGTCCCCAGTTCTCCTGTGCTCCCCACTCTCTTCCTCCTGGGTCCCCGCTCTCCTGTGTCCCTCACTCTCCTCCTCCGTCTCCCTGCATCCCTCGTTTTGCTCCTCCTCTATCCCCGTCTCCTGTCCCCTCCCTCCTCCTAGTCCCTTTTCTGCTCCCACTTCCTCCTCCTGTGTCCCCCGGCGCTTTCCTCCTCTCACCTCTCTTCTGTGAGTATTCAGCAACAGTGTGTCCTCACTTTCTGGATGAGCGGCCAGGACTAGACACACGGCGGGAGACTGAGGAGGCTGCCGCCAGACTCTCCGGACCTCCAGAAGCTCACGGCTCCATCCTGAGATGCAGCACGTGACGCAGCAGCCGCGGGAGTTTGAAAGCTGCTGCGCCACCGCGCCTTCCTGTCCTCCGGCAGCCGGAATCAACCGCCTGGGGACTGGCCTGGCAGAGCACTATGCAGAGACATGGATGTGCATCCTAGGGATGCACATCCATGTAAAGCAGTCGCAGGGGTCGGCGGGTGCCGGGCCCCTGTACTTCCGGGCCTGGTCACACTTGCGACCTCTGCGACCGTGGGTGGTACGCCACTGTATGTATGGTCCTCCTCCTGCAATATGCCTTTATCCTGGTATGTATGGTCCTCCATTATAGTAAAATGCAGCCTCACAGTCCTCCATAAAGTATAATGCAGCGTCCCAGCCCTCCATATAGTATAAAGCTGCATCACAGCCCTTCACATAATATAATGCAGCCTTACAGCCCTTCACATAATATAATGCGGCGTCACAGCCCTTCATATAGTATAATGCAATAGTGCAGCCTCATAACCCTCCATATAGCATACATCCTGGCAACACACATATGCACACACAGGGACACGAACTGCACACACAGGGACACGGACACACACACAGGGACACGGACACCCCACAGGGACACACACACACAGGGCACACACAGGGACACACACACACACCAGGGACACACACACACAGGGACACTACTCACCGGTCCACCCCACCGACGCCTTTCTCAGCCTGCAGATACTCGGAGGAGCCAGGACTAACGGCATCTGAGTCAAGGAGATGACTGCAGTGCCGCTGTTCTGGGCAATTACATCCACGAGCCGTCTGGGCAGCCAATCACAGGCCAGTAGCTGAGGTCATGCGCCGACTGGCTTGTGATTGGCTAGGACAGTGGCGGGGGAAGAGAGAGAACGGTGCTTTGATCAGCCGCCCTGGGGACAATTGAAGCGGATGCGCCAGGGGTCGGCGGGCCCCTGTACCTTCAGGCCTGGTCGCAGCTGCGACCGTGGATATTACACCATTGGGGAGGGTGCACACAGTATAGGGGTACAGTATATGGGGTGGGCATGCACAGTATGGGGAGGGGGCACAAAGTATATGGGGAGGGCACAGTATGGGGGGCATACAGTATAGTGGGAGGGGGCACACAATTTAGGGGGTACAGTATATGGAGAGGGAACACAGTATATGGGGCAGGGGCACAGAACACTGTCTGACCTGTTACAGGATCTGTAAGTCCCTCCTGGAGATCAGCTTGCAGCCCCCAGCACCTGCAACTGCTCTACCGTGCACACCACCGGGGTTATGTCCAGCCGCTTCAGCTTGGTGCAGCAGACAGATTAGCTCCTGCCTGTCTGTGCACCTCCAACATCCGGCACTCACTGCCGTCTCCGGGAGCTGGCTGTACTTGCCCAGCAGCGCTCAGCACTGCAGGAGGAGGCGTGGACACGGCCCTGCTCTTGGCTGCTCACGACAAGCAGCTGCCACCTCATAGTGTGAGAGCCAGAGTGCAGAAGCGGCCACACACATCGGTGATACAAACCTGCTTAAAAGCAGGCCGGCGCCAGCACCGCCACCTCCCCTCCCCTCCGACACACTGGCCATGCAGTCACATGGATGTACGTCCTTGGAGACGCACAATCATGTGAAGCGGGGGCCCGGCGCTGGTATCAGCGGTTGCAGGGGGCTGCGGGCGCCCGGGCCCCGTAGCAACCGCGACCCCTGCGACCGCGATTGGTACGCCACTGCTGAGGGGTTAACAGTGATGGGGAGGCAGGTGGAGGGGGTTAACAGTGGAGGGAGGCTGAGGGGGTTAACAGTGGAGGGGAGGCTGAGGAGTTAACAGTGGAGGGGAGGCTGAGGGGGTTAACAGTGGAGGGGAGGCTGAGGGGGTTAACAGAGTGTGGAGGCAGGCGGAGGGGGTTAACAGTGTGTGGAGGCAGGCGGAGGGGGTTAACAGTGTGTGGAGAGCAGGCTGAGGGGGTTAACAGTGTGTGGAGAGCAGGCTGAGGGGGTTAACAGTGTGTGGAGAGCAGGCTGAGGGGTTAACAGTGGAGGCAGGCTGAGGGGGTTAACAGTGGAGGCAGGCTGAGGGGTTTAACAGTGGAGGGGAGGCTGAGGGGTTAACAGTGGAGGGAGGCTGAGGGGTTAACAGAGTGTGGAGGCAGGCGGAGGGGTTAACAGTGTGTGGAGGCAGGCTGAGGGGGTTAACAGTGTGTGGAGAGCAGGCTGAGGGGGTTAACAGTGTGTGGAGAGCAGGCTGAGGGGGTTAACAGTGGAGGCAGGCTGAGGGGGTTAACAGTGAGGCAGGCTGAGGGGGTTAACAGTGGAGGCAGGCTGAGGGGGTTAACAGTGGAGGCAGGCTGAGGGGGGTCAACAGTGGAGGCAGGCTGAGGGGGGTTAACAGTGGAGGCAGGCTGAGGGGGGTTAACAGTGGAGGCAGGCTGAGGGGGTTAACAGTGGAGGCAGGCTGAGGGCCCCTCAGATTAGTCCCCGGGTGGCCGGGCCCCCCATGTGGTGACTGGTGGGGGGTGCTGTCAGAGGACCAAGGGGGTTGGTGCTAGCGGTAAGCGGTGTTTGTCCCCTGGCACTGCAGTCATACTCACCGCACCGCCGTGCGCGGTTCCACTGTCCCGCGGTCCGCAGTGAGGAGAGGAGGGGCGGGCACAGCAGCAGGAAGTGAGCTCTCTCACTTCCCGTCCTCCCTCCTCTCCGGCCGGCGCTATCGCGGTCGCGGCGGCCGGCTGTGAGCACGGGTCACGGGGCCCCCCGGGGGGGAGGAGGGGCGGGCCCGGTCGCAGTCGCGACCGCAGTAGTTACGCCACTGCTAATGGATCAAGTACTTTGTCCAAAACTTTATCCAAAATGAGCCAGTTCATCCCAGAGGGACTATTAAAGAGTACCATTCACCACAATTTTTTATGTTGAACTAGACAGTATTTAATGACTGTAGAGCGGAATAACTTTTTTCATTTCACCTTTCTGTTGCAGAGTTATTAGCAAAGTATTTGGCCTGAGTTGTTTTGTTGGGGGTATTCCCATCTCCAAGATAGTATCCCAATATGTAGTAGGTGTAATGATAACTATTAGCATCGAGCTCCTATCTACAACCCCTGGCATAAATTATGGAATCACCTGGCTCGGAGGATATCCATTCAGTTGTTTAATTGTGTAGAAAAAAAAAAGCAGATCATAGACAGGGCACAAAACTAGTCATTTCAACTTAAGAAACCGCCTAAAGGAAATGGGATTTACATACAGAAAAGCTAAACATAAGCCATCATTAACACTGAACAGAAAAAAAAAAAACAAAAACGGGGAGTGTAGAGACAACCCCTATTTAAGTTCAAGCCTGTAGCAAACTGTTCACCATATACAATCTTAATACATCATATGGAGTCAATCACTACATAGATATAGTATAAATAGGACAACAAAAAAAGAAGTGGTTCAATGATTCCTGTCAGGTATAGTCAAAAACACCATTGAAAATTTATTTTAGAGATATTTTATGGATGTAATTATTTCACCTTAATTAAGGGGTATTTTTTGGTATAATAAAGGGGTTTTAGATCAAATATACTATGCCTACCAGAGACCCATGGAGAAAAATGGAGAAAATTGCTACAGGCTTGAACTTAAATAGGGGTTGATGTCTCTACATTCCCCGGTTAATGTATAGGTGCTCCTACAATACACTGTCTTTGTAATATCAAATGATGTGTGCTAAATATAGAATTCAATATATATATATATAAAGATATTTTGTCAGTGGTTCATATATTGGATATTGGTTGAAAAAGCTGTTGTACAAAGGGTTCCCTACAGGGGACTCAAAGGTGTGGGTAGGTCAAAAGTTTACCTCCTTTGCTTTTGAGTCACCAAAATATTGCCCGGTAAATATCCATTGCACCTAGCAGCAGGCTGATAGCTTCTCTGAGAGGCAGCACAGTTGTCTGTATACCGGTGCTCAGTCACCTGTGTTGGCTCTCAGAGGAGATATCAGCCTGCTGCTAGGTGCAATATTTACTGGGCAATATTTTGGTGAGTTTTTTGTGATTTTATGTCCTATTTCAATGAATCTCAATGTTAAACAAACATATGGCAGCAAACATATGGTTAGGACTCTTAAGCGTGAGGGCCCTTGACGGTGGGTTACGAGCTTACGTATTTTGGCCCAAAATATCTACTAACACCTTATATTTTCATCTTTAGTGTTTTGTTGCATCTTTTTTTTTATCTGCAGTTTGAGGCTGGGCCCTCTGGGACCCGTCTGTCATTTGTGAGGCATGCAATCAGTGCGGAGCAGCCCACCTGATCCAATAGAAGGGCATGACCAATAGGCTGCTCTGACACTATGCTTGACATGTACCCGAGTGGCAGAGCCCTATGGTACCCTTGTCTATAAATGCCACCAGTCACCTCGCTGAGAGCATGGCCGGACGCTGGTGCTACAACCGCCCCCATCTGTGGGTTGTAGGTGACTGAGCACCGGTATACAGACACCTGTGTTGCCTCTCAGAGGAGCTATCAGCCTGCTGCTAGGTGCAATGGATATTTACCGGGCAACATTTTGGTGAGTTTGTGTCCTATTTCAGTGAATCTCCTTTGCTTTTGACCTGTTTTTTTTTCTATGGCTAATTTAGTCTTTTAAATGTTTTTAATATATGTGACTTGTTTGTCTCTTGTTGTTCTATGTCATGAATGAAGAATTGATTTTTTGAGAAACATTAATTGTTGGGTTGTATCACTACAAGGTAACCCCCTTTACCGTTTGTTCTCTGTGAAGCAATGTATTTTCCTCATGTGCAGGACATTGCAGGACCTTAGCTAACCAAGGTTATGGTCACGCATAGAGGGAACGTCAGTTAGCTGCTCGTGGTTATAATCATGGATACCTAGGGTCCTGCACGTGAATAAAAGACATTGCTCATTAGGAAAAATCATACCACATTTCTAATTGGAAGTATTTGCTAATATTGTTATACCTACCACCTATTGGGATAGGATCTTGGAGATGGGAACACTTTTAAATTCAAATGACCAAATACTTTGATTGCCAGTATCTCTGTGTCACAGAAAACTTCATGAATCCAGGAGACCTCTCTCTGAAAGGACATACACCCCCCCTCCCCAAACCACTAAAAACATGGGATCAATTATGGTGAGAAAAATTAAGAAGAGGACTCTTCATTGAAGCTAGGACTCCCTGGCATGGAGAAATAATTAAAATTGGTAAAAAAAGACGGCCAGTCTGAGGTGTGTTTACATAAGGGCAGAGAGAATAGCCTTTAGCAGGAACCAATTGTCTACTTCCGACCAGGATCCTAGCCACTCAGGAATCAGAATAGTTATAAATATCGGGGTGTGCAGAGGTCCTAGTTATGGGAGGTACATCTTTGGCATCACCAGAGGAAGAACATTTTCTCATAATTGTAAGGTCAGAACATCATTCCCAAATTAATGTGTGCCAACTAGATACTTGCCACATCATGTTTCCCATCCATGACCAGGTAAATTCATTAAAAGATATATGACCAATATCTTCTGCATGTAAAAGTATGTAATTTCATAATTTACTGAAACTGAAGCCATGTCCCATGACCAGCCCTGTCATGACTCATCGGACGGGTGGTGGCTGGTGTTATTAAAAGGTAAAGCTAACCTTTTAGTGTTATTCACATGTGGGGGTCGGCCGATGTGGAGGTTATCCATATTTCATTTGTCCTTCACCCAAGGAAACAGAAGACTTCTTTGAATTGGAAAGTTTAGGTATTTATTTTCTCCATTTTTATTTTATAACTACTTTGCATATTTTGTATGTTATTTTTATCTTTTATATTTCTTTTTATTGTAAGCACTGTAATTTTTCTATTAAAACTTAACGCTTTAATAGGTTTGATCCTTGTATACTATAAAGCAGTGTTTCTCAACTACAGTCCTCAGGACCCACCAACAGTGTATGTTTTTCAGGATTTCATTAGTACTGCACAGGTGATAATTAAATTACCTGCAAAGGTGATTCCAACACCTGTGCAATACTAAGGAAATCCTAAAAACATTCACTGTTGGTGGGTACCGAGGACTGGAGTTGAGAAACATTAATCTAAAAAATCCATAGCCTTTCATAGAGTGTGTGATGGTTTTGATTATTGGACAACCTTCTGTTGCTTTTTCATGGTTTTGTAGCATCACCTGAAAACGTGGCGATAGTACCACCTCTGCTGATTGCCTCAACCCTCAATAATGGGTCATAAGTAGAGCCATAACTAGATCTTAATTACAGCTGTGTGACCATTTTATCTTCTCATTTTACAGTGTTAAGTGCCTCACTTATTTAGCACCATTAAGTCTTTATGCACTTCAAGGATATCATCACTATCCCCCACTGGTGCTTTTACTCTAAATTCCTAATTAGTATGCCTTTGGAGTGTGGGAGGAAAACAGAGTACTCAGTGGAAACCCACAGCGCGCGCACACACACACAGTTGTCCCTTGGTGGGTTTTTAACCCAATGCAGCAAAGCAACAGTGCTAACCACTAAGCCACGTGCTGCTCAGCTTTATAACATGAGTATTTTTCCATATTTATTCAAAACACAGGTTGAAGGACAGTATTCTTGAAATCAGTTTATTACAAAAGTACCTTATTAAAAATATTTTCATCCCAAAGGGTATTGTAACCATGTTAACACTGCTTTATACAAGCTACAGATTTGACAGAACACGTACAACAAAAAATACACATATATACATTTATAAATACAATTTGTTCACATATGTACAAACGCTCATATCGTCTGTGGTTTAAAAAAGTGTTATACAGAAGAGAAAGAAACCTCTGCAAAAAGGAGGGTATTATTCCTGAGCATTAAAGCACATTCTTATTGTATGATAACCGGTCACGTGCCGAGAGTTGTAGCACCATATACGTGATCCTGTGAGCGGTCATCTGGTCAGTCGAGATTGCATATTCATTGCCAACCTTATCTTCTCTTCTAAAACTTTGATGTCCACCATTTTAACATTTGATGTACACTAATAAATTATTTACTAGAAAGATTTAGTGGCAAAACCAACAAACATAAAAATGAACACGTCAACTTATGAGCTTTTTCCGTGTATATGTTCGGCTTATGGGACGCTTTGCAGATACTTGGCTGAAAGGAAAGTCCTCTTTGCCGATGGTATGATGGTCTGGTGTTTTAACTTCTGGGGTACTATTTTGGGATTCACAATCTGCAAAAACAGGATAAATGTGATAAAGAATTGTAATTAATAAGCTGGAAAGGCATGAGACACAATGTGAAGAATTTACAGAAAAAGGGGTCTTCTCAGTTTTGGAAGTTTCTCCATTCACAATCCTAAATACTGGAACTCCAGCAAAGCCAAGCCGCTCATAGGCTGGGCTTCATAAAATATCAACAAAACTATATATTTCATATTTATTCACTTATATAGCACCATTAATTCCACAGTGGGTACAGAAAGTATTCAGACCCCTTTAAATTGTTTCACTCTTTGTTTCATTGCAGCCATTTGGTAATTTTTTTTTCTCTATAACCCCTTCCCGACCTATGACGTTGTGGGATGTCATAGAAGTCGGTGCCCTCTTAGGCTATGTGCCCATTGGACGTTTTGTGGGCTGTTTTTTAGCGTTTTCCGTCGGCGGTTTCCGCTGAGTTTTATGTTAATCCTAACCACCGGTTGGATTAACATGCTAGTCAATGGATTTTAGAAAACGCTGTGTACATTAGAACGTTTTTTTTTGTCTCCTTTCCACTTTATTCACCGGTTTTCCACCGGCTTTCAAAGATAGAGCAAGTGACTTCTTTTGAGCGTTTTTCCAGCGTATCTAGCTTACAAGTGCACAAAAAACAGTCTTAAAAACGCTAAGAAAAACGCCGGGGAAATCGCCGAGAACACGCTGTACAAACGCTAATAAACCGAACACAAAACGTTAGAAAATCGCTAACAAAACGATGGACACTGCTGAGGTCAGGAATCTCAGTTTCTGCAATTCTCCACCGGTTTTCTGACAGTCTGCAATGATGCAGAACCGTCCAATGGGCACATACCCTTATAATGTCATGGCGGGATTCCAGTTTTGTAGCCCCGGTGATCGACGTTGGCGAAATCTCACTGGGGCTACAGGAAGCAGGGGATCTTAGGGTGACTTCAGGAGTGTGGGTTTGCCTCCCTCGTGCCTCCAACTGCGGTGATTGGCAGTTGAAAGTTAAACTGCGAATCACCACAATTGTAATATTTCATAAATGAAACGTGGTGAAATACATGTATTACATCCAGCCATGCCCTGATGCTGCAATAGCATCAGGCATTGGCTGGAGCAGGGTGACCTGTGTCAACCCCCAGATCTGATTGGAGATAGTGTCACATGTGACACTATCTGTCCAATCAGATGTGGGGGCGGTGTGACCGGTGGGTGCCCTCCCTCATCAGCCACTGATCCGATGCCCTTCGCTCCTTCCCCAGCCATGTCTTCTCTCCCCCTGCCCTCCATCTCTCCTCCTGGCCGCCGATCCCTGCCCTCCGGTAATCACCGCTGCTGATCCGGGGGCCTTGTGCCCTCCACTCCATCCCCCTGCCCTGTGTTCTTACTTTCCCCACCGATCTCACTCCGATTAACAAACCCCCGCTGATGCCTCCCCCTGACCTCCTCCTCCCGCTCTCCTGCGGGGTCTTCCTCCTGTGCTATCCGGTGTTGGCTCTTCCGGTCCTCCTCCTGCTGCAGTCCTCCCGCTATCTCCTCCGGTCTTCCTTCTGTGCTCCGCGCCGCTAATGCCAGCTCCTCTGCAGCCTCATCTCCCTGCAGAGGAGCCGATCACCATGGCCGCTTATGCCAGCTCCTCTGCAGCCTCATCTCCCTGCAGAGGAGCCGATCACCATGGCAATCATGGCCGCTTGTGCCCGCTCCTCAGCAGCCTCATCTTCCTGCAGAGGAGCCGATCACCATGGCAATCATGACCGCTTTTGCTGGCTCCTTGGCAGCCTTATCTCCCTGCAGAGGAGCCGATCATCATGGCAACCATGGCCACTTGTGCCGACTATTCCCTGCAGAGGAGCTGATCACTTTGGCAACCTATCACCCAGAGACTAAAACAAGGGGACACTTGATCCCTTGTTGTAGTCTTTGGGGTCACAGCGATTGTGCACTGTATGGCAATGATCTGCCATAGGCTAGGGTCACAGTAGCATTTTTTACAAGCGTTTTTGGAGACCTGCGTTTTCAAAAACGCATGTAAAAACGCACCCATAGGCCCCCCATGTTAAAAAACGCATGCCCTAATAGCAAAAACGCATGTGTGACAGTACCATGCATTTTTGGTGCATTTCCAAAAACGCATGCCTTTTTTTTAACATGGGACACTTTGGAAAACGCATGCAAAAACGCATGTACAATTAGTACCATTCAAAAACGCATGCGTTTTCCAATGGTACTAAAAGGGACTAATGTACCATGCGCTTTTGCATGCGTTTTTCAAAACGCACCAAAAAATAGTACATGCACTATTTTTAGGTGCAGATTTAAAAACGCAGCCAAAAACGCAGGGAGCCATCACACACCTTAAAAAACTCATGCGGACATGTAAAAACGCATGGTAAAACACATGAGTTTTTAAAAGGCACTACAAAAATGCATGTCAAGTGTGACCCCAGCCATACAGTGCACAATCACCGTGATCCCAGAGACTACAACAAGGCAACACTTAATGCCTTGCTGCATTCTCTGGATGTAGCAGAGGCGATCAAATGTCGTGGGACCATCGTTTTGGACTACGTCGGAAGATATGTGGGAGTAATAAAGATGGAGTGTGGACTTGTATTTGTTTTGTTTTTTTTCCTATAAAGAATTTTCTCTGCATGGTGTTTTTTTTTTTTACTATTTATTAGAGATTCCTAATGGCTAGGTCTAACAGTGGCCTGACATTATGAATCTCGTGCTTCGTGCCAGCTGCCAATAAAAAAGCTGGTATTAACCCCTTTATTACTTAGTCTGCCACTGCACCAGGAAGAGTCTGGGTACAGTGCCAGAAAATGGCGCTTTAATGAATGTGCCATTTTCTGGGGCGGCTGTGGGCTGCAATTCGCAGCATGGGGGCCCCAGAACGCTTGGGCCTCTGCATGCTGAGGATTCCAGCCCCCAGCTGCCTAGTTGTACCTGTATGGACCAAAAATGTGGTGGAGCCCCATGTCTTTTTTTCTCAAATTAGTTCTATAAATAAATAAAAAAAATGTTGGGATTAGCTATATTTTTAGTTGCCAGCCAAGTACAACGAGGCAGCTGTGAGTGGCAGTCTGTAGCTGCCAAGTTGTACCTGGCTGGACCAAAAATATGCTGAAGCCCCAAATTTTTTTATAATTATTTCTATAATTTTAGAAATAATAATATAATAAAGTGAGATGAAGCTTTGCCGTATTATTGGTTGCCAGCCACGTACAACTTGACAGCTGGGGTCTGGAAACCTCAGCATGGAGAGACCCAAACGTTGTGGACCCCAAACGCTGCGAATTGCAACCCACAGCCACCCCAGCAAATACAGTGCCTTGTGAAAGTATTTGGCCCCCTGAACTGCTCAACCTATTACCACATTTCAGGCTTCATACATAGATATGAATTCAAATTTTTTTGTGAAGAATCAACAACAAGTGGGACACAATCATGAAGTGGAACAAAATTTACTGGATATTTTAAGCTTTTTTACAAATAAAAAACTGAAAAGTGGGGCGTGCAATATTACTCGGCTTCCTTGAGCTAATAGTTTGTAACGCCACCTTTTGCTGCGATTACAGCTGCAAGTCGCTTGGGGTATGCCTTTATCAGTTTTGCACATCGAGAGACTGAAATTCTTGCCCATTCTTCCTTGCAAAACATCTCGAGCTCAGTGAGGTTGGATGGAGAGCATTTGTGAACAGCAGTTTTCAGCTCTTTCCACAGATTCTCGATTGGATTCAGGTCTGGACTTTGACTTGGCCATTCTAACACCTGGATACATTTATTTTTTAACCATTCCATTGTAGATTTTGCTTTATGTTTGGGATCATTGTCTTGTTGGAAGATAAAGCTCTGTCCCAGTCAAAGGTCTTTTGCCGACTCCAAAAGGTTGTCTTCCAGAATGGTCCTGTATTTGGCTCCGTCCATCTTCCCATCAATTTTAACCATCTTCCCCGTCCCTACTAAAGAAAAGCAGGCCCAAACCATCATGCTGCCACCACCATGTTTGACAGTGGGGATGGTGTTTTGAGCGTGATGAGCTCTGTTGCTTTTACGCCAAACATATTTTGCATTTTGGCCAAAAAGTTCGATTTTGGTTTCATCTGACCAGAGAACCTTATTCCACGTTTGGTGTGTCTCCCAGGTGGCTTGTGGCAAACAAGACATTTTATGGATATCTTTGAAAATTGGCTTTCTTCTTGCCACTTTTCCATAAAGGCCAGATTTGTGCAGTGTACGACTGATTGTTGTCCTATGGAAAGACTCTCCCACCTCAGCTGTAGATCTCTGCAGTTCATCTACAATGATCATGGGCCTTTTGTTTGCATCTCTGATCAGTCTTCTTGTTCGAGATGAACGTTTAGACGGACGGCCGGGTCTTGGTAGATTTGCAGTGGTCTGATACGCCTTTTATTTCAATATGATCGCTTTGCACAGTGCTCATTGAGATGTTTAAAACTTGGGAAATCTTTTTGTATTCAAATACGTCTTTAAACTTTGCCACAACAGTATCTCGGACCTGCTTGGTGTGTTCCTTGCTATTCATGATGCTCAGGACCCGAGACTATCATAAAGCAGATGCATTTATACGGAGACTTGATTACACACAGGTGGATTCTATTTACCACTACGAGTCATTTAGGACAACACTGAAACATTCAGAGATCTTCATTGAACTTCTCGAGTGAGTTTGCTGCACTGAAAGTAAAGGGGTCGAATAATACTGCACGCCTCACTTTTCAGATTATTTGTTAAAGTTTAAAATATCCGATAAAGTTCAAGGGGGCCAAATACTTTCACAAGGCACTGTAATATGACAATACCAGAAAACAATACTGCATTATTTTGTGTTACAAAACTCAAATGTGCAATTATTTCATCAATGCAGGTATTTTAGTTATCTGCCAATGCATGTTTGAAGCCTGAAATGTGGCAAAAAGTTGAAAAGTTCAAGGGGGCCAAATACTTTCACAAGGCACTGTAGCGCATTCATTAGAGGCGCCATTTTCTGGTGCTGTACCCCGACTCTTCCAGTTACCCTTGTGATAGTGTCTGCTAACAATTTGAATGGAAAATTCACTCCCAATTGTTGGCGGACACCATGTCGCGTAAAGAGAGCCCCTGTGTGCCTAAACATTGGATCTCCCCCACAAGTGACCTCATTTTGGAAACTAGATTCCCCCAAGGAACTTATCTAGATGCATAGTGAGCACTTTGAACCCCCCAGGGGCTTCACAAATTGATCCGTAAAAATGAAAAGTTTTTTTTCACAAAAATGTTCTTTTAGCCTTAATTTTTTCATTTTCACATGGGCAACAGGATAAAATGGATCCTAAAATTTCTTGGGCAATTTCTCCTGAGTACACCAATACCTAAGGCTGGCTTCACATATGCGTTACCCTCCACAGTGTTCTGCGGAGGGGAACCGCCATGTGAGCGCAGCCATCGCAAGTTCCTATGTTTGTAATGGGGACGCACAGTGCTGCGCTTGACTGTGCGCTCCCATTTATTTGCCTGTGTGATTTGTACGCATGCTTGCGTACAAATCACACTTTCTCGTCCAAGCCAGAAACGCGACATGTTGCGTTCCTGGTGCGGAGGACAATGTATGATTTGTATGCAAGCATGCGCATGTGTACAAATCACACATTCAAATGAATGGGAACGCACAGTCATGCGCAAACGCAGCATTGTGCGTCCCCATTATAAACAAAGGGACTTGCGGTGGCTGCGGAGGGGAACGCAAGTGTGAAGCCAGCCTTAGGTATTGGTGTACTCAGGAGAAATTGCCCAACAAATTTTAGGATCCATTTTATCCTGTTGCCCATGTGAAAATAAAAAACCCTAACGTGGTAATAAACCACTGTTTTGGCCCACGGCAGGGCTCAGAATGGAAGGAGCGCCATTTCACTTTTTTAATGGAAAATTAGCTCCAAAAGTCAAATGGCGCTCCTTCCCTTCCGAGCCCTGCCGTGTGCCCAAATAATGGTTTATGACTACATATGAGGTATCTGGGTACTCAGGAGAAATTGCCCAACAAATTTTGGGATCTATTTTATCCTGTTGCCCACCTGAAAATGAAAAAATTGAAGCTAAAAGAACATTTTTGTTGGAAAAGTTAAAATGTTCATTTTTTCCTTCCGTGAAAATAAAAAGGTCAATTTTTTTTCCTTCCACTTTGCTTTAGTTACTGTGAAGCATCTGAAGGGTTAATAATCTTCTTGAATGTAGTTTCGAGTAGCTTGAGGGGTACAGTTTTCAGAATGGTGTCATTTTAGGGCGTTTCCTGCCATGTAGGCCCCTCAAAGGGACTTTAAATGTCATGTGGTGACTAAAAACGATTTTGTAAATTTTGCTGGGAAAATGATAAATTGCTGATGAACTTTGAACCCTTATAACTTAACAAAAAAATATTTTTTCCCCAAAAATTGTGCTGATGTAAAGTAGACATGTGGGAAATGTTATTTAACTATTTTGTGTCACATAACTCTTTGGTTTAACAGAATACAAATTTGAAAATGGCGAAATTTTCAACATTTTTGATTCTTTCACAAATGCAAAAATTATCGCCCTAAATGTACTACCAACATGAAGCCCAATATGTCACGAAAAAAAACAATCTCAATATCGCTAGGATCCGTTCAAGCGTTAGAGTTATTACCTCATAAATGGACACTGGTCAGAATTGCAAAAAAATGGCCAGGTAATTAGGGTCAAAATAGGCTGGGTCATGAAGGGGTTAATTGTACACTCTGCACCCCATCTTGACTGAGAAAACAAATGTAGAATTTTTTTACAAATTTATTAAAAAAGAAAAACTGAAATATCACATGGTCATAAGTATTTAGACCCTTTGCTCAGTATTGAGTAGAAGCACCCTTTGAGCTAGTACAGCCATGAGTCTTCTTGGGAATGATGCAATAATTTTTCACACCTGGATTTGTTGACCCTCTGCCACTTGCAGATTGTCTCCAGTTCAGTCAGGCTGGATGTTGGTGGACAGCCATTTTCAGGTCTCTCCAGAGATGCTCAATTGGGTTTAGGTCAGGGCTTTGGCTGGGCCAGTCAAAAATGGTCACAGAGTTGTTCTGAAACCACTCATTTGTTATTTTAGCTGAGTGCTTAGGGTCATTGTCTTGTTGGAAGGTGATCCTTTGGCCAAGTCTGAGGTCCAGAGCACTCTGGAAGAGGTTGTTATCTACGATATCACTGTACTTGACCGCATTCATGTTCCTTCTATTGCAACCAGTCGTGCTGTCTCTGCAGCTGAAAAACACCCCCATAGCATGATCCTGCCACCACCATGTTTCACTGTTGGGATTGTATTGGGCAGGTGATGAACAGTGCCTGGTTTTCTCCACATATACCGCTTAGAATTATCACCAAAAAGTTCGATCTTCGTCTCATGAGACCAAAGAATCTTATTTCTCATAGTCTGGGAGTCCTTCATGTGATTTTTTGCAAACTTTATTCGGGCTTTCATATGTCTTGCACTGAGGAGAGGCTTCAGTCGAGCCACTCTGCCATAAACGCCTGACTGGTGGAGGGCTTCAGTGATAGTTAACTTTGTGGAACTTTCTCCCATCTCCATACTGCATCCATGAAACTCAGCCACAGTGATTCTGGTGTTCTTCTTTAGCTATCTCACCAAGGCTCTTCTCCCACAATTGCTCAGTCTGGCTGGACGGCCAGGCCTAGGAAGACTTCTGGTGTTCCCAGACTTCTTCCATTTAAAGCGGCCGTCACACGCAACGATTTTAAGCCCGATATCGTTTAAGCGATCTCCTTTTTGATCGCTTAAGCGATATCGTTTTGGCATCGTTGCATGCAATCAAGCGATTTTACTATGTAAAATCGCTTGATCGTGACATCGCAGATCTGAGCTCCGGAGCTCAGATCTAGCGATGAACGATGTCACGATCTGCTTCATCGTGGTGTATGACACCACGATGAACCATCTCCCAGCGGCAGAGCCTATGCTGGGAGATGGTAACTATGGTACACGTCGGGTAACTAAGCGACGCGCGGCGCCTAGTAACCCGATGTGTACCATAGTAACCAGCGAGATCGCGGCTCCACATCGCTGGTGAGTCTGCCTGTGTGACAGCTCACCAGCGATGTGAGCGATATTGTAAGCAATTGCGCATGCACGTGATCGCTTACAATATCGCTAGCGATGTCACCATGTGTGACGGCCGCTTAAGGATTATAGAGGTCACTGAGCTCTTAGGAACCTTGAATCTGTGAACTCCATGGGCAGATCCTTTGACCTCATGATTTTCATTTGGTTTGACATGCACAGTGAGCTGTGAGGTCTTATATAGTAGCTGTGAGGTCTTATATAGACAGATATATAGACTTATATAGACAGGTGTGCGCCTTTCCAAATCAAGTATTATCAGTTTAATTAAACACAGCTGGACACCAATGAAGGAGTAGAACCATCTAAAGGAGGATCACAAGGAAATGGCACGTGACAAATATGAATGTCTGAGCAAAGGGTCTGAATACATAGGACCATGTGATATTTTAGTTTTTTTTTTTTTTTTAATACATTTGCAAAAATATTTCTACATTATTTTTTTCAGTCAAGATGGGGTGCAGAGTGTATATTAACCTCTAGACGACAGCCTTACGTCTACAGACGTCGGAATAAAAGGGTACTAAAGTCTAGCCGACGTCTGTAGACGTCGGGCAGGAAAAAGCCCTGTAGCGCCGCCCCTGGAGCTAATATCTCTAGGGTGTCAGCGTACCGATTGTAGCTGAGACCCTAGAGATTAGTAATTAGCTGCTTTTTTACCGGCACCTCTAATGTGATGACCGGTAAACACCGTTTACCGATCATCACATTACAAAAGTGAAAGTGCTTTGTAAAAAATGCTTTCACTTTGATCCGACATGAAAACACATGTCGGATCAAAGTGATCCATTAACCCCTAAGACCCCCGGTGCCGGAGATCGAGCCCCCCGGGGCCCACCACACCTCCATCCCCCTGGTCCATTCAAAAATGGCGGCGGTGCGCTGCCTCCCCTGCAGCCTCACATGTCACACGTCAGGCTGCATGGGAATGTCCTCCCCCGGTGCTCCCTAGTCCCATCCAGGGATCCCCAGCCCCCGGACACCCCCCACCCCCTCCCCCGATGCCCGTACCTTTTCCTTAAAGTCCCCTTTTCCCCAGAGGCCCCGCCACCTCTAAACTGTTTGCAGGCCCCCCGTGCCCCAGTAATTCCCCCCTCACCACTCTTGCCTACCAACGATCCTGATTCCGGTCCCGGGGTCCTCCGGTCCTGGGGGCTTCTCCTGCTTCTTTCTTGTGCGGCGCGCGCCTCCTCTGTTAACCCCTGCTGTGCGGCCCAGGGAATGACAGGTCATGAACTCAGTGAGTTCATAACCTATCAGAATCCTCGGGTCACAAGGGGTTAACTGTGCTGTTCATGGTGGTCCCCACATCAGATTACCATCAGTGGTGACCTATCAGGATCCTGGGATCCCGGGATCACCACTGATGGTGATCTGATGTGGAGACCACCATGAAGGTGTCTAGTTTCCAAAATGGGGTGACTTGTGCGGGAGCTCCAATGTTTAGGCACATAGGGGATCCCCATATGCGACATGGTGTCCGCTAACTATTGGAGCTAATTTTCCATTCAAATTGTTAGCGGACACCATGTCGCATATGGAGAGCTCCTGTGTGCCTAAAGATTGGATCTCCCCCACAAGTGAACCCATTTTGGAAACTAGACCCCCCAAGGAACTTATCTAGATGCATAGAGAGCACTTTGAACCCCCAGGTGCTTCACAAATTGATCCGTAAAAATGAAAAAGTACTTTCTTTTCCACAAAAATTTTCTTTTTTCATTTTTACGGATTCATTTGTAAAGCCCCAGAGGGTTCAAAGTGCTCACTATGCATCTAGATAAGTTCCTTGGGTGGTGTAGTTTCCAAAATGGGGTCACTTGTGAGGGAGCTGCAATATTTAGGCACACAGGGGCTCTCTATACGTGACATGGTGTCCGCTAACAATTGGAGCTAATTTTCCAATCAAATTGTTAGCTGACACCATGTCGCGTATGGAGAGCCCTGTGTACCTAAACATTGGAGCTCCCCCACAAGTGACCCCATTTTGGAAACTAGACCCCCAAGGAACTTATCTAGATGCATAGTGAGCACTTTGAACCCTCTGGGCTTTACAAATTGATCCGTAAAAATGAAAGTACTTTTTTTTTTTTTTTCTCACAAAAATTTTCTTTTGTCCTCAATTTTTTCATTTTCACATGAGCAACAGGATAAAACGCATTCTAAAATTTGTTGGCCAATTTCTCCTGAGTACACCAATACCTCATATGTGGTCATAAACCACTGTTTGGACGCACGGTAGGGCTCAGAAGAGAAGGAGCGCCATTTCACTTTTTGAATGGTAAATTAGCTCCAAAAGTCAAATTGCGCTCCTTCCCTTCTGAGCCCTGCCGTGCGCCCAAACAGTGGTTTATGACCACATATGAGGTATCCGTGTACTCAGGAGAAATTGGCCAACAAATTTTAGGATACATGCTATCCTGTTGCCCATGTGAAAATGAAAAAATTGAGGCTAAAAACATTTTTGTTGGAAAAATTAAACTGGCCATTTTTTGTTTCCACGTTGCTTTAGTTCCTGTGAAGCACCTGAAGGGTTAATCATTTTCTTGGATGTAGTTTTGAGTAGCTTGAGGGGTGTAGTTTTCGGAATTGTGTCACTTTTGGGTGTTTTCTGTCATGTACACCCCTCAAAGAGACTTCAAATGTGATGTGGTCACTAAAAAAAAAAGGTTATGTAAATTTTGCTGGAAAAATGAAAAATGCTGAGAAACTTTGAACCCTTATAACGTCCTAACCAAAAATTTTTTTTTTCCAAAATTGTGCTGATGTAAAGTAGACATGTGGGAAATGTTATTTATTAACTATTTTGTGTCACATAATGCTCTGGTTCAACAGAATAAAAATTACAAATTTGAAAATTGTAAAATTTTCAACATTTTTGCCAATTATTTTATATTTTCACAAATAAACACAAAAATTATCGACCAAAATTTAATACTAACATGAAGCCCAATATGTCACGAAAAAACAATCTCAGAATCGCTAGGATCCGTTGAAGCGTTCCAGAGATATTACCTCATAAAGGGACACTGGTCAGAATTACAAAAAAAGGTCTGGTCATTAAGGTGGAAATTGGCTCCGGTTAAGAAGGAAAAAAATGAACTTTTCTGAATTTATCAAATGGCTGCAATATGAAACAAAGTGAAAAATTTAAAGAGGTCTGAATACTTTTCTGTACCCACTGTTGAATTAATGGTTCTATATAAGTGAATAAATATGAAATATATATTATTAAAGTTTACAGAATGAGAGATCAAATGATCAGAGATTAAAAATCCCTGAGGGTCTAAAAAGTAAAAATGGTTTAAAAAATTTTAATCACCCCATTTTCCTCGTGCATATGTAAAAAAAAAAACAAAAAAACTGTGCCTGTCTGGTATTGTTGATTCTGTAAAAGTCTATCAAAAAGGAGATGTTTGAGTACTCACTGTAAAATCCTTTTCTCTTAACATCTAATTGGAGGACAAAGGACCGTAGGTGTTATGCTGCTGTCCACTAGGAGGCGACACTAAGCAAGATCTGCAAAGATTCACTTGCCTCACCAGTTTTGTGCTTAAAGCAATAGAAGTAAACAAAGGTTAACTAAGCCTATAAGAAGGCAACCATGTAAGAACTCAAGAGCAATACAACATACTAGAAAGGCCCGAAGTCGGGCAAAAAGGAGGGTGCTATGTCCCCAAATTAGAGGCTAAGAGAAAAGGATTTGACGGGGAGTACAAAAAAAAAAATCTAATTTTCTCCTTCGCCTCATTGGGGGACACAGGACCATGTGACGTCCCAAAGCAGTCCCTGGGTGGGAATAACAATGGTACAAAGTTTCAGAAGATGGACACCTACAGGTGGGCTACTACCGCCTGGAGGATGTGTCTACCTTTACTCGCATCTGCCAGAAGACTGGGTATTAACACTGTGGTGTTTTGTAAATTTGTGCTGGCTGGCCCAAGTGACTGCCTTACACACCTATTGTGCTGATATCTGGTGCCGAATGGCCCAGGATGCCCTACCGCACGAGTAGAGTTCGTCCTTATACCTGCCAGAACTGGCAGGCCACTCGTTGGTAAGCTTCCTGAATAGTGATCTAATCCACCTAGCCTGGGTGGCTTTTGATGTGGGCATGCCTTTGCGTCGGACCTTCCGGTAGAATTAAAGGTCAAACTTCCAGAAGGGTACAGTTCTGGACACAGACACGAAGTGCCTTGACAAGATCCAGAGTATGCAGAGCCTTCTCAACCCGATGTACTGATGCGGGGCAGAGGGATGGTAAGGAAATCTCCTCATTGAGGTGGAATGATGACACCACCTTCGAAAGGAAGGACGGGACCGGACGGAGCACCACCTTATCCTGGTGGAACACCAGAAAAGGCGTCTTGCAAGCTCTGAGAACCAGTGAATAGAAGTAATCGTCACCAGCAATGTCGCCTTTTGAGACAGAAGGCAGAGGGAAATCTCCTTAAGGGGCTCAAATGGCGGTTGTTTTAGCGCAGTCAACACCAGATTGAGGTCTCATGCCTCCAACGGCCTCTTGTGAGGGGGAACCAGTCGGCAGACCCCTTGAAGAAAAGTCTTCACCTGAAGCCTAGTAGCAAGGCGGCGTTGAAAAAGAACCGATAGGGCCGAGACCTGGCCTTGAGAGAACTCCGGCATAGGCCGGACTTTAGACCAGACTGAAGAAAGCCAAGTATGATTGGTAAAGAGTAGGACAGTGGAGAGTGAGCTCAAAATCTGCACCAGGCAAATAAGGCCTTCCATGTGTGGTAAGCAGAAGCAAGCTTCCTTGCTCTGATCATAGTTTGAGTTTTAGTTTTTAGGACATCTGCTCCCAATGATTGAGGATCGTGCGATTGGGCTGGAGTCCCCAGCGGTGGCATATTTGTTGAAACACTTCCGGATGTAGGGACCACTCTCCGGAATCCATGCTTTGACGGCTGAGGAAGTTTGCTTCCAAATTGTCCACTCCTGGGATGTGCACCGCTGAGAACACCGATCCTGTTGATTCTGCCTACTGAAGAATGCGTTGTACTTCTCGCATTGCCTGCACACTGCGAGTTCCTCCTTGATGGTTGACATATGCCACTGCTGTGGCATTGTCCGACTATATCCTGATGTGGCAACCTGATAGAAACTGAGGGAAGGTTTGTAGTGCCAAAGGATGGCCCGAATCTTCAGGTGGTTTATGGGCATGGTGGATTCCGATGAGGACCATTTGCCTGGGCCTTGTGGTGTCAGTACACCGCACCCCATCCAGTCAGTCTTGTTCGGTGGTCATGACCTTCCAATGAGCTGGAAGAAAGGATTTCCCTCGTAAGAGGGAGAATGGCCTGAGCCACCAGTGGAGGGACCATTTGATTGCAGTCGACAGAAGGAATGTCTGTCCAGGGAGAAGGCACTCTTGTCCCAGGACGTGAGTATTGCGAGCTGGAGCGGTCTGAGGTGCAGCTGGCCACAGGGAACAGCTTCCATCGCCGCAACCATCCTGCCTAGGACTCTCATTGCAAACCGGAGAGAATTAGGTGATTGTCGAAGGAGTTTGTACCCCTTGACGAAGAGCTCGTGCCCTGTCCTGAGGAATAATCACTAATCCTCTGGAGGTATTGAACAGCATTCCCAAGAAGGTCAGAGACTGTCTCGGGACTGGTGAAGATTTTTGAAGGTTGACCAACCAACCTAGGCGGCGTAACGTGTCGACCGCGTTAAGGACGCTTTGTTCGCAGTCCTTGAAGGTAGAAGTTTTGATGAGCAAGTTGTTCAAGTATGGAAGAATGACTACTCCTCTTGAGTGAAGAATTGTCATGACAGCTGCCATGACATTGGGGAGTCTGAACGGGAGGGCCACAAACTGGTAGTGGTCCTGGTTGATTGCAAACCAAAGAAACCTTTGATGTGCGTGAGAGATTGGGATGTGTAAGTACGCATCCTGTATATCTATGGAGGCGAGAAATTCCCCTTCCTCCATGGATGATATTATGGAGCGAAGAGACTATGCGGAAATGGTGACTTGAACAAATTTGTTCAGCTGTTTCAAGTCTAGAATGGGATGTACTGTACCTCCCTTTTCGGTAACAGCGAGCCAAACTCGCATCCGAAATTAAGTTGTCTAATTTTTCGCAAAAAATATGGCCACTAAGGCAGGGAAGGCTCGTGAGGGACTTCTTAGAAGCTGCATCTACCTTCCACTCCTGCAACCAGAGGGCGCGCCTAATTATAATGGTGTTTGACGCTGCCACTGCAGCGCAATTTGCCGTATGCAGGGCAGCGTGAAGTAGATAATCTGCAGTAACAGATATATGTGCCGCCTGATCTGAGAGTTCTGGGTCAGCGTCTGTGGTGCGCAAGGCGGTATGTAGACTATCGGCTCAAGTCATGATAGCCTTAGCCACCCATACAGAAGTGAAGGCCGGGGACAATGAGGTTCCTGAGGCTTTGAATACCGATCGAGCCATCTGTTCCACCTGATGGTCAGTTACGTCTTTAATTGAGGAGCTATCGGGTAGAGAAAGGAGCGTCCCTGCTGCCAGCCAGGATAGCGGTGGGTCCACTTGTGGCGGGTCGGCCCAGTCTTGGATCACTGTTGGTAAAAATGGGTAACTGGATTCAAGAACCTTACGGTTGCCAAATCTTTTATCTAGGTAGGTGTGATGTTTTTGTAGGATCTCCTGAAATTCAGGATGATCCGAAAAATATTTATGCAGCCTCTTAGCTCTTTTAAACAAGACTTTGTGATCCGAGGTGACGCAAGGCGGATCGGATACATCCAGTACCTGACTGATAGAGGTAATTAAGTCCTCGACCAACACCGCAGTATCTGCCGGGTCTAGTTCCATGGATGTGTCTAGGTCCAGATCTGAACCTGGATCACAAAAAACCCTCGGAGCCAGGAGAATCAGTGGCTTTCCCGGGTTGGGGATGCATTAGCACTGTGAGAGGACACTGGAGAAGGTGTCCTTTGGACCCTTTTACGTCCAGATATGGATGTAAGCGGCACCGTGTGTACGAGATCTATGTGGGGGATCAGGCACAGTAGTAGGAGTGCAATCCTGGCAGTGTGGGTAGTACATCCACTAGGCAGAGGGGCTCTGCAGGCCGTACAAATGGCATAGTAGGAGTTAAAAACCCTGGTAGTTCTAGTGCTTCTTGAGCCTGACATGGTACTGACAGAGCCTTGTGTCTGAATTGCTCCTGTGGTACTGTATGTAGAGGAAAACAGGGAGAGACAAAACGCTGCAGCAGAGACTGTGTTCCTGCTGGCTTCTTACCACTTGTATGTATGCCCCAGCCTCCACGGAGACTTAGCCAGTGAAGGGGAGATAGCTGTGGTTATAACATCTGTTTACTAACTTCCCGTGCTGTGCCTCCACGATGTGCGGTAATGGCCGCCGGAGTAAGGGAGGGGGTGGAGCCAGGAGAAAGGACGCAATTAAAATCTAACGATATGCGAGAAGCGCCAGGGACACGCTGACCCTTCCCCCCCCCCCTCCGTGATGCTGGCCGAGATCTTGACGTCATCCGAAGGAAAGGCAGAGCCGTGACATCATCGCCAGGCCCGAAGCCAGGGCCTCACGTGATTCACGGGTCCCGGGAATAGAAGGGCATCAGCGCGGAAGTCCGGAATGGAACCGTATCTGCGCAAAGAACCCTAAGGCTAAGTCCATAGTGGACTAGACCCTCAGTACAATATGTTCCCGATCTGACAATAGGCTGAAAAGCCGTATATGGGATCTGCCCAGGGCAGCCTGCGAGGTCCCGTGCTCCAGGCAGGCCGGATGATACCCGAGTGTGGTGTCTCAACCCAATTCCCCTATGGGGGAAGTGGGGAGAAGAATCTCGATCCTCTCACCCAGATTGCTCCTGCTGGTGTCCGGGGAGAAAAAGAGGGCGATGCTGGTAGCTCTTAACTTCGACTCCGCACCCCAAAAGTGGGGGGTCGAGGAAGGAGTCAATTCCAGGGACGCTTCCCAATAGGCAAGTTCCCCTTTGGTGGTGCCCAGTCAAAGCAACAGATTATATGACAAATTTCTTTGAAGAAAAGGCGGCACTCACCAAATTAAAGCGGATGGTCCTTTTATTCCATGGTTACATAGACAAACAAGGTGCAGGGAGGTGGCCACAGGGGACCGCCGGACAACGACGCCGTTTCGCGACTTTCTATCGCTTCTACGGGTACAGATCTGTAGAAGCGATAGAAAGTCGCGAAACGGCGTCGTTGTCCGGCGCTCCCCTGTGGCCACCTCCCTGCACCTTGTTTGTCTATGTAACCATGGAATAAAAGGACCATCCGCTTTAATTTGGCGAGTGCCGCCTTTTCTTCAAAGAAAAATGTACCTGGTAATGCTTTGAGAACGTGTGGAGGCTTGACCAAGTGGCAGGCTGACACACCTGTTGGGCCGAGGCTTGATGCCGCAAAGCCCAGGAGGCGCCCACAGCCCTGGTGGAATGCGCCTTGAGACCCGCTGGGGGTGACGTGTGCGAGGCTGAATAGGCCTCCAATATGGCCGACCTGATCCAACGGGCAATTGTGGCCTTGGAAGCGGAAGAGCCCTTGCCGCGTCCGGCCGTGAGAATGAAGAGGGAGTCCGTCCGACGGAGAGGAGCTGTACGAGACAAGTACATCCTCAGAGCCCTGACCAAGTCCAGAGTGTGGAGGGCCTTCTCAACCCTGTGAACTGGGTTTGGGCAAAAGGACGGAAGAGAGATATCCTGATTGAGGTGGAAAGGAGAGACCACCTTCGGTAGAAAAGAGGGAACGGGGCGCAGGACAACCTTGTCCTGATGCACCACCAAGAATGGGGGCTTGCATGACAATGCCGCCAAATCAGACACCCGCCGAAGCGAGGTGATAGCCACCAGAAATGGCACCTTGTGTGACAGGGTGGACAAAGGGATACCTGAGATAGGTTCAAACGGAGGTTTCTGAAGAGCCGAGAGAACCAAATTAAGATCCCAAGGATCTAGAGGACGCTTGTAAGGAGGGACGATGTGGGCCACTCCTTGCATAAATGTGCGAACCTGAGGGAGCCTCGCCAGCCTTTTGGAATAAAGGACGGAGAGAGCTGACACCTGTCCTTTCAGAGAACTCAAGGCAAGACCAGAGTCCAGCCCCGACTGAAGAAACAAAAGTAATGAACAGTTAATGGCCACAGATGTCAACGCGTTTCGGCTTTAACCAAAGCCTTGATCACGACAATTGGCAGGTGTGGGTCATGGAATGTTCTAGGATAAGATTGGAAAGAGGCGCCTTTCCTTGGTGGCGAACGCTCGATTAAGGTGGTTTGCTTTATTTCAATAACTCCCAAATGGGGATAGGCGTTTTTCAGCACGGTCCTTCTTTCAGTGATAGGTCCGCCCCCGTCAGAGTCCTGGTAGAACATTCCATGACCCACACCTGCCAATTGTCGTGATCAAGGTTTTGGTTAAAGCCGAAACGCGTTGACATCTGTGGCCATTAACTGTTCATAATAAACCTAGCATCAAAAACATCTAAAGGAGTGTGCAACTTTGTATCCATATTTGTATTTACTGGGATTGAAGAAATCCTGTTAGTTGGCACCTCCACTCACCACCTACGCGGTGTGCACACCATTATACCCTATTGAAACAAAAGTAATGTCGGCAAGGAGAAAGGCCACGGAGAATGGCCCTTAGTAAAGCACCAGGAGAGAAAAATTCTCCACGTCCGGTGATAAATCCTTTGCGAGACAGGCTTACGAGCTTGTTTCATGGTGTCCTGAACTTCCCGGGGAAGACCCGATTGTGTCAGGATCCAGGATTCAAGGGCCAAGCAGTCAACCTGAGCGCAGCAGAATTGTGGCGGAAGAATGGACTTTGAGAGAGAAGGTCTGGACGATCTGGTAGACCCCACGGTTCGCCGTCGGCGAGGCGGAGCAGTTCTGGGAACCAGGCTCTCCTGGGCCAATTGGGTGCGATTAGAATCACCCGGTGACATTCCGCCCGAATCTTGCGGAGCACTCGAGGCAACAGAGCCAGAGGTGGAAACACGTATGGCAGGCGGAACTGAGACCAATCCTGGACCAGAGCGTCCGCCGCCAACGCCCTGTGGTCGTGAGCCCTAGCTATGAACACCGGAACCTTGTGGTTGAGGAAAGATGCCATCAAGTTGACATCCGGCGTCCCCCACCGCCAGCAAATGGCTTGGAACATTTCCGGGTGAAGAGACCATTCGCCCGGGTCCATACCCTGCCGGCTGAGATAGTCTGCTTCCCAGTTGTCCACCCCCGGAATGTGGACCGCGGAGATAGCGGAGCCCGTAGCCTCCGTCCAGCACAGGATTTTTTGAACCTCCAGCATGGCCAGGGTGCTGCGAGTGCCTCCCTGATGATTGATTTAAGCGACGGCCGTCGCGTTATCTGATTGGATCCTCACTTGGCGGCCGCTTAAGAGCGGCTGAAACTCCAGGAGAGCCAGGTACGCTGCCCTGATCTCCAGAATGTTGACGGGAAGGGAGGACTCCACCGGAGACCATGTACCCTGAGCCCTGTGGTGAAGAAAACACCGCTCCCCAGCCGGAGAGACTGGCGTCCGTAGTGACCACCGACCAAGATGGTGGGAGGAGGGAGCGACCCTGAGACAGGGACTGATTTGACAGCCACCACTGGAGAGAGTCCCTAGTTACGGGGGACAGGGAAATCTTGTGATCCAGGGTCCTCAGATTCTTGTCCCAGACCCGAAGGATCTCCAGCTGAAGGGGACGCAGATGGAGTTGTGCAAATGGGACTGCTTCGATCGAAGCTACCATTTTTCCCAGGATCTGCATCAGATGCCTGATGGAGTACAAGCGAGGAGGGAGGATGGAGCGAACACCTGCTTGGAGAGAGACGACCTTCTCGTGAGGCAGAAGTACCAGCGCTGCACGAGTGTCGAACAGCATGCCCAGATATACCAGGCTCTGGGAAGGCACGAGGACCGATTTCGGGAGGTTGACTATCCAGCCGAACCTCCGGAGCGTCGACAGAGTCGCGGACACTGCTTGCTGGCATTCCTGATGTGAGGGAGCCTTGACCAGGAGGTCGTCCAAGTAAGGGATGACCAACAGACTCTGCGAGTGCAGTATGGCGACTACGGAGGCCATCACCTTGGTGAATACTCGTGAGGCGGTGGCCAAGCCGAAGGGGAGAGCCACGAACTGGAAATGGTCGTCTCCAATCGCAAAACGCAGGAACCGTTGGTGAGCTGGGGCGATTGGGATGTGTAGATATGCATCCTTTATGTCTATGGATTCCAAGAATTCCCCTTGAGACATTGAGGCTATCACAGAACGAAGCGATTCCATGCGAAAATGCCTCACTTTGACGTGTTTGTTGAGCAGTTTTAAGTCCAGCACAGGGCGGACGAACCCGTCCTTCTTGGGCACAATAAAGAGATTTGAGTAAAATCCCTGAAACCGTTCCCTGACGGGAACCTGGACAATGACTCCTTCCCGCTTTAGAGCTTCCAGCGCTTGTTGAAAAGCGCGGATCTTTGCGGGAGGGGGAGACGTCATGAAGAATCGGCTTGGGGGGACTGAGTTCAGTTCTATGAAGTAGCCGTGAGAGATAATGTCTCGCACCCATTGATCTAGGACGTCGGAGAGCCAAACGTCCCGAAAGAGGGACAATCTGCCCCCGACTCTGGGTGCGGAGCTGGAGCCATGCGAGTCATGCAGAGGCTGTCTTGGACGGCTTCTGACTAGAGGATTTCTGCTGGCGAGAGCGCCAGGAAGAACCCTGACCTCGGGAGGACTGGGCCTTGTCGGAATGAAAGGTTCTGTTGTTAGAGGAGGACTGTCTGGAGGACCAGCCAGGGGAACGAAAGGAACGGAACCTGGCAGATTTTTGCTGGCAGGTTTTCCACTTTTTTGTTGGGGCAGAAGAGTACTTTTGCCTCCTGTTGTGTCTTTGATAAGTTCGTCCAGACGTTCCCCGAAGAGACGATCCCCGGTACAGGGGATCCCTGTAAGATGCTTCTTAGAAGATGCATCACCCTTCCAATCCCGGAGCCAGAGAATTCTCCGAATGGCGAGGGAATTGGCGGCTGCCACTGCGGAACGACCGGCTGAATCCAGCACGGCGTTAAGAGCATATTTCGAGACCATGGCCATTTGTTCTAGAAGGGGGGACACCTCAGGAACCGCCTGGCGAGTCTTGGCATAAACTGCGTCTGTAAACTTAGAGAATGCCTTAAGAGACCAAACCGCTGCAAAGGCGGGGGGAAAAGCAGCGCCGACCGCGTCATAGATGGACTTGGTCAACAGTTCAACCTGACGGTCTGCCGAGTCTTTTAAAGACGAGCTGTCGGCAATGGAAATTGTGGTTCTAGTAGCCAATCTGGCTACGGCCGGGTCCACCTTAGGAGGTTGAAACCAGCCAGATAGTACTGCCGGGGCAAACGGATACTTGGGATCCGTGGATTTTGGCATAAAACGTTTGGCCGGACAAGCCCTAGGCTTTTGCACCGTGTCTGTAAAGTCAGTCCGAGAAGATGTTGGCAGGTCTCTTCGGATCCCTGAGAGAGACCTTGGCTCGCTGCTTAGACTGAGTGTCGGGAGCAGGAAGGCGAAGAATGTCATTAATAATGGAGACAATATTGTCAGCCAGAGCGTCCCCTTCCGGGACCGAGTTAGAGGCCGCCTCTGAGCCAGAGGACGAAGAGTCCTGTTCCTCACCCTCCTCCAGAGGTTCCCTAGATTGAGATCTGGGCGAGGAGGGGGAAGGGTCTCGGCGAAGTCTTTTGGAGCTGGGCTCTCCTAGAGACGGAGAGGGCCTGTTACGCCCAGGAGGAAGAGACGGACCCGGGACCGAGGGAGAACCCTCCACGTCCCGGTCCGGGCTCTGGTTGATGGCCTGAATGATGGACCTAGTCATGGAGGCTACGGATTGCGACATAGCTCGTGACACTGCCAAGGCCACTGAATCAGACAATGACTGAGATAAGGCGTCAGTCCATTGAGGAGCCGGAGTTAAAACCGGGGGAGCGGACGCCTGTTCCTCAGAGGGGGTAGGGGCATCCACCTGGGGCCGGCTTCCGAGGAGATCCGGTGACCCATTCTGCTCACAGGCAGTGCAGAGGGGATGGACACTCTGCGCAGGCAATGTGACTTTGCACCCTGTACAAGTTGCATACCATTTTGCAGCCTTATGGGTCTTACCCTTGCTCCTAGAAGAAGACAGTCTGACCCAATCCTGTGTACAACTACCAGAAAGACTGTATAACAGAAGGGGATGCCACAGAGGAGAATCCCCACCAATGGTGTGGCTTACCGCACTTCCAAAGTCCGGATCCCAAGTCTGAGTCTCCCAGCAGCAGCTCTCCCAGCAGCAGCTGTATGCTGAGAAAGAAAATGAGGCCAAAATGGCCCACAGAGAGAGAGAGAGGGGGAGTCAGAGAAGGGAGGGCCTGTAAAAACGCGGGAACTGTGGCCCCATTGTGTACACAGGAGGGGGAAAGGCCAGAGGCCAAGCCCTGAGAGGGGGAGAGGCCAGAGACCGAGCCCTGAGCTGCTATGGCCATTCTGAGCAAAGCCCGCCCCCCTGCTGCAGATAGACAAGCAGGGGGCGGGATCGCGGCCTAGGCCTCCGGCGAAGCCGGGGACTAAATTTGAGGCCACAGCCGGCCTGCGTGAGGGGTCCGGCGCGGAAGTCCCGCAAAAACACCTGCGGATGCGGGAAAACTGAGCCCCATGCCCTGAGCCCTGTGCCCCGTCCCCCTGCTGTGCTAAGACAGGCAGGGAGGGGATCGCTGGTGGACTTACAACCAGGCTAGGGGCCAATGCAGGGACACTACAGCAGGCTCAGTCCTGGATCCTGCTGTGGATGCGGGGGGCCCCACCAAGTGCCAGCACATACCTGGATCCCCAGAGGGGGAGAAGATAGGGGGCCAGCTCGGTTCCTGTGGTGGAGCCTGCATCCATCGCCTGTGACTACCAGGGTATGGTGAGGGAGCACGGCATATGGGGCTGAAGGCCCATGCCTGGGGACCCCAATGGTCCCCAAAACTTCATCTGTAGCAGGAGCTTCAGTATGGAGATGTGCCTCCAACGACACCAAATAACAAACTGACAGTATTCCTGCAGGGGGCGTATATGCTGCAGGGGAGAAGGAGGAGTAAATCTCTTCTATATTTGGTGTGACCTCCAGGGGGCAGCATATAACACCCAATGTCAGGGTCTCCCAGATTTGGACGACAAGGAAACACATTTCAACATTATTGCACTCCTGCCTTAAAAGGAGCAGCTAACATCGTTTTAGTGA
Source organism: Allobates femoralis (assembly GCA_033576535.1). Lineage (NCBI taxonomy): Eukaryota > Metazoa > Chordata > Amphibia > Anura > Aromobatidae > Allobates > Allobates femoralis. The sequence continues at coordinate 148,243,927 of JARQOC010000004.1, forward strand.
TTGTTCCATTAACACAGGTGTGGGTGTTGATGAGGACAGGGCTGGCGAACAATCAGTCATGATTAAGTAAGAATGACACCACTGGACACTTTAAAAGGAGACTGGTGCTTGGTATCATTGTTTCTCTTCAGTTAACCATGGTTATCTCTAAAGAAACACGTGCAGCCATCATTGCACTGCACAAAAATGGCCTAACAGGGAAGAGTATCGCAGCTAGAAAGATTGCACCTCAGTCAACAATCTATCGCATCATCAAGAACTTCAAGGAGAGAGCTTCCATTGTTGTCAAAAAGGCTCCAGGGCACCCAAGAAAGACCAGCAAGCGTCAGGACCGTATCTTAAAACTGTTTCAGCTGCGGGATCGGACTACCAGCAGTGCTGAGCTTGCTCAGGAATGGCAGCAGGCTGGTGTGAGTGCTTCTGCACGCACTGTGATGCAGAGACTCTTTGAGCAAGGCCTGGTTTCAAGGAGGGCAGCAAAGAAGCCACTTCTCTCCAGAAAAAACATCAGGGACTGACTGAAAGTCATTTTCTCTGATGAATCCCCTTTTTGATTGTTTGGGACATCTGGAAAACAGCTTATTTGGAGAAGAAGAGGTGAGCACTACCACCAGTCTTGTCTCATGCCAACTGTAAAGCATCCTGAAACCATTCATGTGTGGGGTTGCTTCTCAGCCAAGTGAATTGGCTCACTCACAGTCTTGCCTAAAAACACAGCCATGAATAAAGAATGGTACCAGAATGTCCTCCAAGAGCAACTTCTCCCAACCATCCAAGAGCAGTTTGGCGCCCAACAATGCCTTTTCCAGCATGATGGAGCACCTTGCCATAAAGCAAAGGTGGTAACTAAATGGCTCAGGGAACAAAACAGAGATTTTGGGTCCATGGCCTGGAAACTCCCCAGATCTTAATCCCATTGAGAACTTGTGGTCAATCATCAAGAGACGGGTGGACAAACAAAAACCAACAAATTCTGGCAAAATGCAAGCATTGATTATGCAAGAATGGACTGCTATCAGTCAGGATTTGGTCTGGAAGTTGATTGAGAGCATGCCAGGGAGAATTGCAGAGGCCCTGAAGAAGAAGGGTCAACACTGCAAATAAAGAGAATTTTGTTTACGTACCGTAAATTCTTTTTTCTTTAATCATCAATGGGAGACCCAGACAATGGGGTTTAGGGCACTGCCCTCCGGAGGTCACACTAGGTACTACAAGTTTGTAGACACCGCCCCCTCCGCTTATAAACCCCTACCGCAGGGAACATCCTCAGTTTGGTCTACAAGCTGCGAGGAGGAAAATAAACCACACCCGAAACCTCGGGAAGAACACCGTGCACAAACGGTTCAACAACCCGGCAAACACTGTCTCAACAGAGAACAGAGCCAATGCAAAACAAGCAAAGGAACAACTGGGTGGGTACTGGGTCTCCCATTGATGATTAAAGAAAAAAGAATTTACGGTACGTAAACAAAATTCTCTTTTTTCTGGTCATCATAATGGGAGACCCAGACAATGGGGATGTCCTAAAGCAATACCCCAGGGCGGGAAGAGTTCCTCAACAAGACGGATAACCTGGTTCCCCTTTAAAGGTGGGCAACCGCCGCCTGTAGAACCCGCCTGCCCAAATTTGCATCCGCAGAGGCATGGGCATGCACCATATAGTGCTTAGAGAAAGTGTGTAGGCTGGACCAAGTGGCCGCCTGACACACCTGTAGAGCAGATGCTCTATGTCGCAAGGCCCATGAGGCACCTACGGCTCTGGTAGAGTGAGCCTTCAATCCCACCGGGAGAGGCAAACCAGAAGACCGGTAAGCCTCTTGAATGGAAGCCTTAATCCACCTGGCTAAGGTTGACTTTGAAGCCGCGGACCCCTTACAGCGACCTGTCGTAAGAACAAACAAAGAATCCGAACTCCTAAAGGAGGCGGTTCTGGACACATAAATGCGTATAGCTCTCACGAGATCCAGAGTATGGAGGTCGCGCTCAACCTGATGAACGGGAGCGGGGCAAAATGATGGGAGAACAATCTCCTGGTTCAGGTGAAACGTTGAAACCACCTTTGGCAAGAATTCCGGCCGTGGACGCAACACCACCTTGTCTTGGTGAACCACCAGAAAGGGAGACTTGCACGATAGTGCAGCCAATTCTGAGACCCTCCTCAGAGATGTAATCGCCACCAGAAAAGCCACCTTCTGGGACAGACGAGAAAGGGAAACCTCCCTCAGAGGCTCAAATGGCGGTTTTTGCAATGCCGCCAGGACCATGTTAAGGTCCCATGGATCCAGAGGTCTCTTGTAGGGTGGAACCATCCGCGACACCCCCTGCAGAAATTGACGGACCTTCGGGAGAAGCGCCAATCGTCTGTCAAACAGCACAGAAAGTGCTGAGACCTGACCCTTTAAGGAGCCAAGGGATAATCCCAACTCCAAACCCGACTGTAGGAATGCCAACAATGTCGGGATGGACAAGGGCCACGGGGACCGGCCCCCAGAGGCACACCAGGTAAAAAAGATTTTCCACGTCCTGTGGTACATTTTCCTGGAAACTGGCTTTCTAGCCCGATTCATAGTGGCAACCACTGTAGGGGAGAACCCCCTGGATGTCAGCAGCCAGGCCTCAAGAGCCATGCAGTCAATCTGAGGGCCTTGGAATTGAGATGGAAGAATGGGCCTTGCGCGAGAAGATCTGCGCGTTCTGGAAGAGCCCACCTGTGTCCGCCTGACAGTTGCCACAGGTCCGGATACCAGGACCTCCTGGGCCAGTCTGGAGCCACTAGAATGGCTACCCTGCATTCCGACCTGATTTTCCACAGCACCCTGGGAATCAGAGCCATAGGAGGGAACACATATGGTAGATTGAATCTGGACCAAGTCAAGATCAGGGCGTCCGCTCCCAACGACTGGGGGTCCCATGACCTCGCCATGTATTGCGGAACCTGATGATTCAGCCGTGAGGCCATCAGATCCACGTCCGGAGTGCCCCATCTGCTGCAGATGTCCCGAAAGACGTCTGGATGAAGGGCCCACTCTCCGGCGTCCATCCCCTGCCTGCTCAGATAGTCGGCCTCCCAGTTTTCGACCCCTGGGATGTGAACTGCGGAGATCAGGCAGTTGTTGGCCTCCGCCCAGGATAGAATGCGGTGGACTGCGGCCAGAGCCTCTGCACTCCTGGTTCCTCCTTGATGATTTATATAAGCGACGGCCGTCGCGTTGTCGGACTGAACCCGGATGGGATGTCCTGAGAGGAATCTCTGAAAAGCCAGGAGTGCTAGATAGATCGCCTTGATCTCCAGCACGTTGATCTGTAATGCCGACTCCGACAGAGTCCAGAGGCCTTGGGCCCTGTGGTGTAAGAACACCGCACCCCAGCCCTTCAGACTGGCGTCGGTGGTCACCACTAACCATGACGGTTTGATGAAGGACCGGCCCCGCGACAAGTGATGTGGTTGAAGCCACCACTGCAGGGAATCTCGGGTCGGTTGTGACAGTGTCACCAGCCGATTCAGTGAGATCGTCCTCTTGTCCCACCTGCGTAGTATCTCCAGCTGGAGAGGACGGAGGCGAAATTGTGCAAACGGCACCGCCTCTATCGCCGCCACCATGCGACCCACCAGCTTCATCAACCCACGAAGGGACGATTGTGGTGACAGGAGCACTGCTTGCACTCCCGATCGGATCGCCACCTGTTTGGATTGTGGCAGAGACACCAGGGCTGAGGACGTGTTGAAGTCCATGCCCAAATAAGTCAAGGACTGGGTCGGAACCAAGATTGACTTCTGAACATTGAGGAGCCAACCGAATTGTTCCAGCGACCGCATGGTCACATCTAGGCTCGCTTGACAGAGGTGTTCCGATGGCGCCCTGACCAGCAGGTCGTCTAAATAGGGAATGACGGCATGGCCCTGCACGTGCAGGAGAGCCATCATAGAGGCCATCACTTTTGTGAACACCCGTGGTGCCGAGGCCAAGCCGAACGGCAGCGCCACAAATTGGAAGTGTTCCTCCCCCACTGCAAATCTCAACCATCGCTGGTGAGCCGGTGCAATGGGCACGTGAAGGTAAGCGTCTCTGATATCTATGGACGCCAAGAAGTCCCCCTGTGACACAGCCGCGACCACTGAGCGCAGTGATTCCATACGGAACTTCCGAACCAGCACGTGGCGGTTGAACAACTTCAGGTCCAGAACCGGGCGGAAGGATCCGTCCTTCTTTGGGACGATAAAGAGGTTGGAGTAAAAACCCCTGAACCTCTCCCCGGAAGGCACCGGGACCACCACTCCGTCTCTGCGGAGTCCCTCCAACACCAAAGAAAAGGCCTGAGCTTTTTCTGGGGAGGGGACCGACCGATGGAATCGGGATATCGGTTTTGACGTCAGCTCTATCCTGTAACCTCGCGAGACCACGTCTCGAACCCACTGATCTGGAACGTGAAGTAGCCACTCGTCCTGAAAGCGAGACAAGCGGCCCCCCACCTGTGGGGAGGCAGGAAGAGAGAGCGAGTCATGTAGAGGCGGGTTTGGGGGTGGCAGCTGCTGCCCCCGCCGGCTTCTTTGGACGACTCTTAGAGCGCCACTGAGAAGCGGGCTTGCCCCCTCGGTCCGTGCGAGCGGACGGTGCTGATGACTGTGAGCCGGACCGAAAGGACCACTGTTTTGGGTTCCTCTTAACGGTATACCGTGGCTTAGGTTTATTCTGCGGTATTTTAGACTCAGCAGAATCCTTAATTAGCTTGTCCAGCTCTGTGCCAAAAAGTCTGTCACCAGAGAACGGAAGATTCTGCAGAATCTTCTTAGATGTGGCATCTGAGTCCCAAAGACGTAGCCACAACAACCTGCGGATCGCTATAGCATTGGCCGAAGCCACAGCTGAGCGAGTGGCAGTTTCCAGAGTCGCCGTTCTGGCGTAGTCCGCATAGGCCCTCGCCCTCTCGGTAAGTGCCAGGACCTCTGGACTGGACCTTGCCAGGTCAGTGATACCATCCAAGCAGGTAGTAATCGCTTGTAAGGTCCAGACCGTGGCAAAGTTAGGGGCAAATGACGACCCCACCGCCTCATAGGAAGACTTGGCGAGTTGCTCGACCTGTCTATCAGTAGCATCCTTCAGTGAGGAGCTATCAGAGGCAGAGAAAAGGGAGCGTGCAGCAATCCTGGTCATGGAAGCATCCACCTTCGGGGACTGCGACCACTCCTGAAGCACCTCCTGGGGAAAGGGGAAGCGATTGTCCTTGGGTTTGCGGACATAACGCCGCCCAGGATGTAACCTGGGGGCTCTAATCACCCTTCCAAAATTAGTATGGTCCATAAAGGAGCCACTTGGTCTAGCCTCCGGCCGCAGCCATTGATAGACCTCCTTCGGGTGCACCGTCACCTCCTCAGGGGGTGTCACGAGACGTAAGGTCTCGTTGATAGAGGACACCAGATCCTCCACCCCATCTGGTGGTTCAGACACAGATACAGACCCGAAAGTCGAACCCCCATCATCTTCCTCACCATCAGAGGAACGCTCCTCCTCAGAGAGAGTCTGGAGCTCGGGTGAAGCCTCACGACGAGTCCGCTTAAGGGGTCTCACAGCAGAAGAGGGAGACACCCGGGGGTAACTGGAAGGAGTAGCTGGGGTATCCAGTCTCCTATTAAGTGCCTCCAGGGATTGCGACATGGAGGACAGCTGAGACAACAGAGATTCATTGATCCTGTTCTGAGTCTCCCAAGGCCCTGAGATCACCTGAACCTCGGGGTATAGCACCGGAGCTGCTGACTCAGCAGTGCCAGCCCGGGCCTCTGGGCGTCCGCAGTTATTGCAGGACCCCTCCACCAGTGTTCCATTGCACGTAGCACATGTAACGGTGGCCTCGGCCGCCTTAGCAGCAAGCTTCCTAACTGAGGACATGGCCACAGTAGGGGTAGATAAGCCCAATTGCAGACAATAAAACCGGAGATCCCGGTGGCTTACCGACCGCTGTAAAGCGGTATGAGGGAGCGGTGTGTGTGTGTGACCTCCGCGCCGTCTTCCGGTCTCCCCTCTTGGAGTGCAGACGCACGCTGCATACAGTTCCCAGCCGGGAAGTGAGGGTAAAGATGGCCGCCGACAGAGAAACTGTGGGCGGCGCCGAAGACACGCGGGAAACACACGCACACGCCCCGCGGTGACGTCACCGCACGGGCTGCATCCCATCCTCCAAGCATCCTTCTCATGAGGGAGCTGGAGCCCGCAGGGCGGGAAACAGTGTAAAATACATTGTACACAGACTGCAAATACATATCACACATCCGCAGCCTACGGCCTCAGCCCCTGTGACACACAGGGCGGTCAGCCAGGGTGACCCCAGCACAGGGTACACCCGCAGAACCGCGGGCCCGAGGGCAACGCGCGGTCTGAGTGTCATGAAACACATAAAGTGCCAGACACTACCCCCAGGCACACAGGAGACACAGAGTGCCTCAGTGCCTGTCCGGTCTGTAAGCACCATTCAGGGAGGCCTCGGACGGGGGTGCAGCACCAGTCTGGAGTGTAAGCACCATTTAGGGAGGCCTCAGACTGGGCCGCTCAGCCCAGTCCGGAGTGTAAGCACCATTTAGGGAGGCCTCGGACTGGGCGGGCTCCAGTCCGGTCTGTAAGCACCATTTAGGGAGGCCTCGGACGGAGCGGAGCTGTGCAAGGCTCCCATCTCCCACTCACCAGAGCCCCCCAGAGAGGGATGGAGAGGAGTGTAACAGCGTACCGGGAGAACACCAGGTGTCCAGGCCCTAGGCCCTCCGGTACCTCCACCAGCGTGTGCCACTAAGGGTGAGCGGGGAGGCTGTCACCGGTCCCGACTGGGACCTTATTACCTTGTCTTCAGACGCCATCACGAAAGTAGTGAGAATGCAGTGAAGTGCAAGCAAAGCGTGATCCTCCGAGCACACTAAGTTTAAAACTGAGGATGTTCCCTGCGGTAGGGGTTTATAAGCGGAGGGGGCGGTGTCTACAAACTTGTAGTACCTAGTGTGACCTCCGGAGGGCAGTGCCCTAAACCCCATTGTCTGGGTCTCCCATTATGATGACCAGAAAATTGACTTACTGCATTAACTCATTCTGTCAATATAACCTTTTGGTACTCATAATATGATTGCAATTATATTTCTGTATATGATATAAACATCAGACAAACACAAATAAAAACCAGAGGGCAGCAGATCATGTGAAAATATAATTTTGGTGTCATTCTCAAAAGTTTTGGCCATGACTGTATGTAGATACACTGCTAAAGTGAAATTTCGGGAACAGAGCAGTTTTAGTGTACCGAGCATGCTCAGTACACTAAAACCGGATCCGGGAAACCATCCTGTTTTTCCCGGATCTGGCGCCCATAGACTCCCATGCTATGAGCGCCGGATCGCCCCATATTCGTTTGTTTGGTTTGTTCTGTTTTTCTACCGGAGCACAAAAACTGTGCAGTCTCAAATTTTGGGGCTGGGGAAAAACAGGACAGAAACGAATCCGGGACTGAATTGGCAGAATCAAATGGCCATTTATTACCAATCCAGCAACATAGGGATACATGGGTCGCAAAATAAGACCTGTTCTGTTATTTCAAAACTGACATAACAGGATCCCAAAAAGACGTGATGTGAAGCCAACCTTAGTTGGTGGGCATGGCCATAGACACTGAGGCGTCCAAATGATAATCATGCAGACCTTAACAAGCTTACCCCCAGACACTCACTTCTATATTATAAAGAATCCATTGTCCACATGGACATAAAAATTTGTTTATTCCACTATACCACAAAAGGAAATGACAAGCCATGCCCACCACATGGTCACGCCCACTAATTTGGTCCCCGATACTGCAAGTATCGTATATCAGTACAAAAATAAAGTTATAGGAAGAGGGAAAGATACAAAAAAATACACCATGGAGTGAAGTAGTTAATAGGGAGAAGGGCAGTTACTCTGTTAAAGGTGGATCTATAGACTTACATGGGTTTCTTTGATCTGTGACATGGATCAGACATACCAGTCAACACAATAAAAAACAAAAAAACACAGACATGTGAACAGCCTCATAGGACTATAATTAATACGTGATCTATCGCTGACAAACAGACAAAGCACCTAAAAGGTTTTTCAGATGCCTGAATGAGGCCTAAAGCAGGTCTGACCTTCTCATCGGGTGGGCCGGCCAGCCATGTTTCTGGAAATCCCTGAATGCTCACCTTGCTTCTCTCTCTTGGATGAAGGCGTTTTCCCCTTAAACAGCATTGGTGACTGTGTTAGGGCCAAGAGACCACTTGCAGACAAAGAATTTCTGACTACCTTTTTAGGTGGGGTGAAACCTGAAAAACAAACAAATGGAAACTGAAATTTTCTATAAAAAAGATAAAATAAAATGGAGTACATATAAATAGAGGGATATTTTACCAGACATATTGAAGACATCATCTTCACAAGAACTTTGCTGCGACAGGCTCATATCTGATATTGGCACACACTCTTCCATATCCTTACAGGCAGCACTCTCGGTGCAGGAACGCTTAGAATGTGGCTCGTCTCTGATGGGAGACATGAAATCGAAGCTCCGCTTTCTGGATTTTAACGACATGGTCCCAATATCAGTTCTACCCTTCCATTCTAAGACCGGGGACTGCTCGAGAAGCCTAGAAACACCGTCTACTAGGAGACCGCTCAAGGGGGAGGCTTTATTCACATGTTCTTGACTGCCTTCTTCACCGGATGGAGCACTGCATGCATAATCCTGATTCTTCTCTTTCCTGACTGGATGCAATTTGACAGGAAATGCTTTTTTCTTCCTGGGCCAATTATTAATTACATCACTGCCATTTTTATCTTTGTACTTTGGTGATGGAGTCCAGGGGCTTACAGCTTCTGCCTGTGATGGAGAAGCAGTACTGGAGGAGCTCCTTTTTGGTGTATATGTATGGCAGATTAGTGTCTGCAGACCACTTTTTCCGGGTGTACTATGGGAAGATCTTAGGCACGGGGAGACAGATGCTGATTCCAGCTTCATAGCATGCTTGTTACACCATGTCTCCCCAAATGGGCTTTCATTTCCTTTTTTACTATGAGGTCTATTTGGAGTTTCTGGTAAAGTATTCATATCAATAGTAGTATTGGAGTCAGTCCTTTTAAAACGCAGCTTGGGTAATCCAGATGCCTGCATCTCAAGTTCAACTTCATAAACTGGAGGAGGGTTGAGTTTCTTCTGGCTTTTTGGAGTTGAGAACTTTGCAGGAATTTGTGGGGTTCCAAGACGTGCTGCCGCCTCTCTCTGTCTTCTATCCACAGTACATCGTAATCCATATGGTGACGTACACGTTACATCTCCCACACCCTCAGGAGTCGCTGGCAAGTTTTTGATTAAACCTGCATCAGAAGATTTTCTCTTGATTAAAACTTTCATCTTCAGGCCACAGCTTTCAGATGGAACGACCTTTGCTTCAGTTATATCAATACTTTCATCTGTTTGCGAGGTAGACTCTGTGCCCCTGGAGGTCTCTATAGAGGTCTCTATAGACGACATATCAAGCCTTTCACACAAAACAAATGGTTCACCTCTTCTATCAGGCGACAGGATTTTGTGCATAGCAGAGCTGTTTATATTTGGAGAGAAGATCTTGGCAACATTATATGTTTTTTCCAACATGGATGTAGAAGGTGATTCTGGTTTCACTTCACCCCCATCAGCTTCCTTAAGGGGTTTTTCATTTGCTGAGTGAAGACTCAACTGGCAAGAATCTGAATTCTCGAGAGCACAACTAGGTTTGACATCTTTAAGGACAGATTTCACTGGAGTTCTCAGTGTTGGTTCACAAGGGATAAGAGACTGAACGCTGGCAGTTTTTCTGGGGGAGAAGATTGTTACCTTTTCCGGAGTACATTCTACTGTCAAAGCTATCATGTCTGCAACATTTTTGAACTGTTTCTTTGGTGTTGGCGTTTTAAACACCTTTTGTGGTGTTTGAAGCAAGTTCCTTGATGGTGTAACACACTGCATGCTTGTCATCTGTAACCTGGGAGACTTCCTGGGTGTGCAAGATGAGTGTGTTACCTTAGCCGGAGTGCTAGTGCTTCCACTCAGAGGAGTTTTTTGTGGACTTTTGAAAACTTGATCCTGAGAGGTGTCTGCTCCCTCCTTCCGAGGTGTAAATGGCTGTCTTATAGATTTTAATGGCGAAATCAAACACATCATTGGTGAGGCACTACGGCAAGGTGTCTGGGCTAAACGCTCACTTCTTCTCTCAGCAGATTTAGAAGGGGTCTTTTCCTCTATTTTAGATGGTGAGAAAAACAATCCCAAGTTTTTAGCGGCAGGTTTTTTTTCTACTGACATCTTGGAAGGAGTTTTAAGCGTGCACACTGGTGTGCGCGGGGTTCGGGGAGATATTCGTACCAATCTGTTAGTTTCAATTGGTTGCTCACAACTTAGAAGGGATTTCTGTGTTTTCCATGGAGTAAACATCTGCGGCTTTTCTAATACCTACAAAAACAGTAAAATGTAAGTATTTATTTGCAGCAACATTGAAAAATTTTGAAAAGTAAAAACTTTAATATTTTAACTGATTACTACTGTGTCAGTTCTTGACAATCTTGTCCGCCCTCATGACCTGGTGTTCTGATAAATTTGTGGACATGGATGTAAAAACTTGCTCTTAATTTTAAGGCTTATATTTTAGGAAGTATATTCATATATTTTTATAAATTAGTACTTTTTATATATAAAAACATGCTACCTCATTGCTACTAGGAACTATTTCAGCCAACAGTTTTCTTCTTGCTCGACGTGTTGGCTGATTAGTAAGCCCAATAACTTCTCCAAACAGCAAACGTTTAGGGGTTTTAGCCTCTAGCTGAGCTGCGTTCCCTAAAAATAAAGTGTTGCATCCATGAATTTTGGGAATTATCAAAAGTACACACACCCCCCCCTTCCCCACAAGTATCCACGATTCTGACCTCCACTGTGCGTTTGCTGGGTGGCAGAGTGGGCTCGCTCCAGATTACGTGACATTGGCTGAGACGCATAAAAAGAAGAACTTCTTGTAAGGGTCAACTGCTTAATACGAGGGCTTCTCCGTACTTCAAGGCCTGAAAAAGTCAATCATCAACTATTAGAATTATAGTATAAATATATATACATATATATACACACACACTCTCTGCAATTGGGGTTCCAAAGCTTGCATAAGAGGATTTGGATCTTGCGGCTTTAGATCAGTGCTGGAAGAATAGGGGGCAATAGCAAGGTATTCTTTGTCATATACATGCAGATGTCAACAATTAAGTCTCTCGTGGGTAATAAGTCACACCGGTATTGCAATACTGCAGATGGTAGATGAAGTGTTACCTCTTTCTGGAGATTCTTCAACAATACTAATGTTTGATGGAGATTCACTGCATCTGAAAAAGCAAGGAGTAATAATCTTTGATAAATGTAAGACTTGGGGTCAACAGTATATTTTGGAAGCAGGTTTAAATGCAAAACTGGGAACCTAATAGCTTATAACACTGTTCTGGGAAGGCTTTCTACAATGAATTTTAACCCATTCATCGAGAATAAAATTTTTACGATCTGGCTCACCAACTCTGATCTAGTTCATCCCATACGTGTTCGATGGGGTTGAGATTAGCGCTCAGAGTTTGGTAAGGAATAAACTATCCATACAACTTATGTCTTTAAGGACCTTGCTTTGTGCACTGGGGGCACAGTTAAGCTGGAACAGAAAAGCATCTTCATCAAACTGTTCCCACACTGTACCGAGAATAGATAATCAGAGCCAGAAAAGAGCATGAAGCTCCTGCAGTTCAAGTCCGAAACCACATCCGAGATGTAACCTAAAATTATAGGTTGTTTCTTAATTGGCTTTAAACACTCACATTAAACCAGTTGTAGACTTGAAATAGTATAAATCTTATCGAATACAACCTTAAATTGAGGGTGGCTTAATATAATAGATGTAGTGTCCTCCTATTCATTTGGAGTGCAATTTAAGTAGCACAAACAGAGGAAACCCCCTTATTTTTCCTATCAGTAGTGTGTTAGGAGCACATCACTAGGACAAAACTCTACACCAGAGTGGCTATCAGGGATACAGGGTGCAGGTTAGCTGGGCTAATTGGCTCCAAACTAGAGAACATTATCTGCTGAGATTTGGTATATATTACCTAATATTAGTACCGGCGCCGGCCGGATTTACCAAGGGAACCTATGGATGGATAGCTCAGATGAGTGGAATAAGTGGACACCACGTGAACTGCTGCCCCTCTAGTGGCAGCTTCGTCAGGGAAGTGACCTCGCTCTGTACATGGAGTCCTTGTATATCCAATGTAGGAATTACTGAGGTAATTTGTCCCCACTTACTGTTGCAGGTGGTGTACAGGGGGAGTATACAGTGGATGGGTCGGGACAGCCAGTCTCTCCCCTACTGCTCCCGGCAAAGCAGAGTGTGCGCACACCCGGGTTATGTATTGTGCATGCGCAAAAAAAACAAGAAAATGGCGGCGACAAATGAGTACGGTGCATGCGCCGAAACAAAGTTACTGTCGGCGCATATACTGGCGACAAGCATACTGTCTCCTATGAACACAGACACTCCAATAATGTTTGCATAAAGATACACTAGTTTGTGAAGACAGAAGGATCCCTTTACTCACTTCCAACAGAATTAGAGAAAATGTAAATTAGGAGCGAAAACCCTCAAGTGGTCACAAAGAAGTTAGGGTGTGTGCTCACGGTCAGTATGCGAAGCGTTTTGGACGCAGCGTGTTGCCGTTGTGTCCAAAACGCTGCGTAGTACAGTATCAGCATAGTGGATGGGATTGTAAGAAATCCCATCCACACTATGCTTAACCTGCCCACAGTGTGTTTGGAGCTGCGGTGCGGGTTGCCGGGAGTCCGCTCCTCCGCAGCATGTTTATTTCATGCTGCAGAGACGGAGGAGTCTGCCATTAGGTGAATGCAGGGAGAAGCTGCCTTGCACACGCCGTACACGATGAATACAGGACGGCTGCGGTCTCCCTGTGGTCACCCACGGCTTCACTCAGGTCTAGAGGAGTTGCGTCCAACACGCAGCTCCTCCGGATCTTGAGCACACAACCTTAGACTTGTGTTAGAGTTAACAGTCTCCTCCACTATGAGAGCTTCCACCCACCCCATCAGAAAATGGAATCCAAAGAGACACTTTTTACGCCTAAGGCAGAATTGTACCCAATAGGATGACTTCAAGATGCAGGCAAAGGATCTGACAGGAAGGTTCAAGGAGCGTGGATACCCTAAAAAGCTAACAGTGAAAGCCTTCCAGCACTCCTTACAAAAATATAGAAAGGAGACCCTCACTCCGAGACAAGCTAATGAGGGGTTTACCCAACAACTTTGTGTAATCACACAGTTCAATATCACTGGGAGGATTTGAGGGAAGTGTTGAAAAGGAATTGGAATCCTACAGAGCGAACCTTTAATTTCTGGTCTGATCCCAGAACATCCAGACTGGTGGCTCGCAGGGCTAAAAACATGAGGGATAATCTCACCTCTAGCCACTTTTGTCGTTCTTCAACTAAAATGGGGAGGCGCTCAAATATTGAAGGCACTTTTGCCTATGGGGAGTTCAATGTGTGTCGACTAATGCTTGCTAACGAAACCCTTTTATCTGACATGTTCCCAATAGTGCCCAAACCAAACGGTTATTTCAATTGCAAAACCCGAAACCTGGTGTATGCATTAGTTTGTGGATGTGCCAGGATCTATGTGGGCCAGATAAGTCAAGGGCTCAGGAAGAGATCACAACAGCATCTTTCAAACATCGCCACAGCCAAGGCGGACCAAGCAAAAGGAAAAAGTCTTCATTGGGAAAACACTTTCTGGACAAACACAATTGGAGTACCAGTAGGGTACGAATAATGGGTCTGGAAAGAGTAAGGAACAACATAAGGGGCGGAAATCTGACTAAGGAACTGCTAAAACGAGAATCCGCCTGGATTTACAGGTTGGACAGTCTCTCCAAAAGGCATTAACGAGGAACTACTTTTTACAGGTTTCTACAAATAAGACTCTCTCAAGAACTTAAGTTTCTCATTATTGCTTTACTAACCTCTATCGTATTATCACACTATTTGGATTTATTAGTTTTAGAGTCCCGTTTGAAAGGCAGGGTAGATTCGGTACTAATCTTCCAAGATTGTTTACCATAACACCACTTTTTCTGTATATCTATATATTTGATTTGGGGTGATTAAGATATATTCTTCAGAGGAATTACCTCGTTAAGGTTTTTCCCTTAGATACCCCTAATGGCTTCCTGTTTAGGCAGCCTTCTCCCTTTATGGATAATGTTCTTTTTCTTCTTTGAACAAACTATTTGTTGCTATGGGTAATAACCTTGGTTAGGTACCCAACTATTTTTGGACCGTTCCCTTAATAAACTATATGTCGTCTTTGATTTCTAAAAAATTCCCATTGGGGGTAACTTCATGATTGACAAAAACCCCAATATGGATTTGTTCTCGCCCTGTTTTTGGTTGATCATGGTAACTACTGCGCCTGAACTATCCTGGGGGCTCCTTATAGGTTTAACTCCATGTAAAAAGGTTTTTTCTTTCCTCTTGTTTACATATACTAGAGCTACCTAAATTTTTACATGGTGTGTTTCTGATAAATCCACCCAGTTCTAGAGGTGGTAGCGATATCTTGGGTTCCATGGATGTAGGTCTTTACTTCTATATATAAAAACTGGGTACTTAATTCTAGAACTCGTCGACTTGCATGAAATAATTTGGATTTATATAAGGATTCCTCTGGAGACTGTTCCTCCCCCCGCCTTGGAGAAAGCTGCCCCTTACTAATCTACATTAGGTTTGGTCAACTTTTCTAAAATCTGCTCGTTTTTGAGCAGTACAACAAAAACTAAAAACTAAAAATCTTTGGTCTTATTAACCAAATTTTTCCTGCAGAAAAATTCCCAAACAACCCTGATAAACTCTAATAATCCTGAAATTACTCTGCTCTCCCCTTCCTCCAATTTTTGGACTCTATAATTGTTTTATAATCGCTCTAACTTCTTTGTGACCACTTGAGGGTTTTGGCTTTTAACTTACATTTTCTCTAATTCTGTTGGAATTGAGTAAAGGGATCCTTCTGTCCTTACAAACTAGTGTATCTTTATGCAAACATTATTGGAGTGTCTGCGTTCATAGGAGACAGTATGCTTGTCACCAGCATATGCGCCGACATTAACTTGGTTTCGGTGAATGCGCAGTACTCATTTGTCGTCGCACTGTGAACTATTTTCTTGTTTTTTTGCACATGCGCAATACATAACCTGGGTGTGCGCGCACTCTGCTTTTCCGGGACGCCGGGAGCAGAAGGGGACAGACTGGCCACCTGGACCCATCCACTGTATACTATCCCTGCACACCACCTGCAACAGTAAATGGGGACAATTTACAGTTGTGGCCAAAAGTATTGACATCCCTGCAATTCTGTCAGATAATACTCAGTTTCTTCCTGAAAATGATTGCAATCACAAATTCTTTGGTATTATTATCTTCATTTTATTTGTCTTCAATGAAAAAACACAAAGAATTGTCCTAAAGCCAAATTGGATATAATTCCACACCAAACATAAAAAGGGGGTGGACTAAAGTATTGGCACTGTTAGAAAAATCATGTGATACTTCTCTAATTTGTGTAATTAAGAGCACCTGTAACTTACCTGTGACACCTAACAGGTGTTGGCAATCGCTAAATCCCACTTGCAGCCAGTTGACATGGATTAAAGTTGACTCAACCTCTGTCCTGAGTCCATGTGTGTACCAAATTGAGCATGGAGGAAAGAAAGAAGACCAAAGAACTGTCTGAGGACTTGAGAAACCAAATTGTGAGGAAGCATGAGCAATCCCAAGGCTACAAATCCATCTCCAAAGACCTGAATGTTCCTGTGTCTACCGTGCGCAGTGTCATCAAGAAGTTTAAAGCCCATGGCACTGTGGCTAACCTCCCTAGATGTGGACAGAAAAAAAAATTGACCAGAGATTTCAACGCAAGATTGTGCGGATGGTGGATAAAGAACCTTGACTAACATCCAAACAAGTTCAAGCTGCCCTGCAGTCCGAGGGTACAACAGTGTCAACCCGTACTATCAGTCGGCGTCTGAATGAAAAGGGACTATATGGTAGGATACCCAGGAAGACCCCACTTCTAACCCAGAGACACAAAAAAAACAGGCTAGAGTTTGCCAAAACTTACCTGAGAAAGCCTACAACGTTTTGGAAGAATGTTCTCTGGTCAGATGAGACAAAAGTAGAGCTTTTTGGGCAAAGGCATAGAGTTTACAGGAGAAAAAAAAAAAGAAGCATTCAAAGTAAAGAACACGGTCCCTACAGTCAAACATGACAGAGGTTCCCTGATGTTTTGGGGTTGCTTTCCTCCACTGGCACTGGACTGCTTGACTGTGTGCATGGCATTATGAAGTCTGAAGACTACCAACAAATTTTGCAGCATAATGTAGGGCCCAGTGTGAGACAGCTGGGTCTCCCTCAGAGGTCATTGGTCTTCCAGCAGAACAATGACCCAAAACACACTTCAAAAAGGACTAGAAAATGGTTTGAGAGAAAGCACTGGAGACCTCTAAGGGCCCTTTCACATCAGCGGTAATTTCAAATCGAGGCAGATGCGGTGAAAAAAACGCATCTACCGCGATTACCGCATAACCGCGACACACTTGCGGCAAGCCCCATGCAATGTCTATGGGGCTTGCGGTAAAGGTGCGGCAGATGCGGCAAGTGCGGTTTCAGCACCTGCCGCAAGTGCCGAAACCGCACTTGCCGCATCCTTACCGCAAGCCCCATAGACATTGCATGGAGCTTGCCGCAAGTGTGCCGCAAGTGTCGCGGTTATGCGGTAATCGCGGCAGATGCGTTTTTTTCACCGCATCTGCCGCGATTTGAAATTACTGCTGATGTGAAAGGGCCCGAAGGGCCCTTTCACATCAGCGTTTTTTGAAAATCGCGGCAGATGCGGTGAAAAAACCGCATCTGCCGCGATTACCGCATACCGGCTGCACTTGCGGCGCGGTTGCGGTTTTTGCCATGCAAAGTATAGGCGTACTTGCGGCAGGTGCGGCAAGTGCGGTTTTGCACTTGCGGCAGGTGCGGCCGCGAAAAAAACCGCGGCTGACCGCGTTTTTTTTTGCGGCCGCACCTGCCGCAAGTGCAAAACCGCACTTGCCGCAAGTACGCCTATACTTTGCATGGCAAAAACCGCAACCGCGCCGCAAGTGCAGCCGGTATGCGGTAATCGCGGCAGATGCGGTTTTTTCACCGCATCTGCCGCGATTTTCAAAAACCGCTGATGTGAAAGGGCCCTAAGGTGGCCAGCAATGCGTTCAGACCTGAATCCCATAGAACACCTGTGGAGAGATCTAAAAATGGCAGTTTGGAGAATGCACCCTTCAAATATCAGGGACCTGGAGCAGTTTGCCAAAGAAGAATGGTCTAAAATTCCAGCAGAGCATTGTAAGAAACTCATTGATGGTTACTGGAAGCGGTTGATCGCAGTTATGTGCAACCAAGTATTAGGCTGAGGGTGTTAATACTTTTGTCTGGCCCATTTTTGGACTTTTGTGTGAAATGATCAATGTTTTGCTTTTTACTTCATTCTCTGTTGTGTTTTTTCATTGAAGACAAATTAAATGAAGATAATAATACTAAAGAATTTGTGATTACAATCATTTTCAGGAAGAAACTGAGTATTATCTGACAGAATTGAAGGTGTCAAATACTTTTGGCCACAACTGTACCTCAGTAATACCTACATTGGATATATAAGGACTCCATGTACAGAGCGAGGTTACTTCCCTAACGAAGCTGCCACTAGAGGGGCAGCAATACGCGTGGGGTCCTTTTATCCCACTTTCTGAACTATCCATCCATGGGTTCCCTAGGTAAATCCGGCAGGTGACGGTACTAATATTAGGTAATATATACTGAATCTCTGCAGATAGTTTTCTCTAGTTTGGAGCCAAAGCCCAACTAAGCTGCACCCTGTATCCCTGATAACCACTCTGGTGTAAAGGTTTGTCCTAGTGATATGCTCCTAACACACTACTGATAGGAAAAAGGGGGTTTCCTCTGTTTGTGCTACTTAAATTGCACTCCAAATGAATAGGAGGACACTACATCTATTATATTAAGCCATCCTCAATTTAAGGTTGTAGTAGATAAGGTTTATACTAGTTCAAGTCTACAACCGGTTTAAAGTGAGTGTTTACACCAATTAAAAAAACAACCTATCATTTTAGGTTACATCTCAGATGTGGTTTCGGACTTGAACTGCAGGAGCTTGCTGCTCTTTTCTAGCTCTGATTATCTATTCTCAGTACAAAAAATCTCCCTGCCCCATACTCAGGCCGAAGTTGACCTGGGAAATTCCATTTTTCTAACGAAATTTATACAAATTAGGGCGTTTAATTTGCATGTGCCTCAGCTAGTGGTAAAACATATGATAGTCCTATTTGTGTCTGCATGCAATAAATATTGATCTGCATTACTGCTTTTAGGAGGATCAGGGGGTAATTACTATTTACTCATTCTGTAACTGTTCTAATTTTGGGTATTGCACAATCTCCATGACAGCCCTTATTGTATAAATGATATCTCTTTCTGAACACCAGTTGGACACTACGTGTTCATTTTCTTGCATGTTTGGGCATTGTGCTAACTGTTAAGGCCCAGTTACACACACAGATAATTGTGCAGAGATTGTTCGCAGATCTCTGGTTGCAGTGAAGTCATGGACACATTGTTAAATTTGTACACAGCCACAAAATGTAACAATGTGTCCATGATTTCACTGCAACCAGAGATCTGCGAACAATCTCTGCACAATTATGTGTGTGTGTAACTAGGTCTTTAAAGATTAGAATTACCTAAATACTTATGGATATTTTTCTGCAACATACTATTTCCCAAGGTCCCTCTTTTGGGCTCAATTGAGGGGGTTTGGTCTAATGTTTATTTTCATTGATATTGTCTGCATGGCTACAAAAGCCTTTAATTGTTTTTATCTCTTGTGATCTGTCTTTTTCTTGTTGTCCTTGATTTGTTAAATAGTTTTGTGATGTTTGAAAAACAGATACTTCTTGGGTTGTATCACTTCATGGTAACTCCCCTTTCCTGGTTTTGTTGCCATTCAAAATTTTGGGGGAAATTCCCAAAGTGTGGACTGCTGTTGGAGTCAGTGCTTCAAGAGCCACCACACAGATTTATCCAGGACATGGGCTACAACTGTCGCATTCCTTGTGTCAAGCCACTCATGACCAATAGACAACACAAGAAGCATCTTACATGGGCCAAAGAGAAAACGAAATTGACTGTTGCTCAGTGGTCCAAAATACTGTTTCAGATGGAAGTAAATTTTGCATTGCAATTGGAAATTGGTCTAATGTCAGTGCTGCAGTCTACCAGGACATTTTAGAGCAGAGGTCCCAACTCCAGGCCTCAAGGCCCACCAACAGTGCAGGTTTTCAGGATCTCCTTAGTATTGCACAGGGGTTGGAATCATTACCTGTACAGATGATCACATTAGCACCTGTGCAATACTAAGGAAATCCTGAAAACCTGCACTGTTGGCGGCTTGAGGCCTGGAGTTGGGGACCTCTGTTTTAGAGCACTTCATGCTTCCCTGTGCAACAAGCTTTTTGGAGATTTCATTTTTCAGCAGGACTTCACACCTGTCCACACTGCCAAAAGTACCAATACCTGGTTTAATAACCACAGCATCACTGTGCATGATTGGCCAGCGAACTCGCCTGACCTAAACCCCATAGAGAATCTATATGGTATTGTCAAGAAGATGAGAAACACTAGACCCAACAAGGCAGACGAGCTGAAGGCTGCCATCAAAGCAACCTGGGCTTCCATAACACCTCACCAGTGTCACAGGCTGCTCATCTCCATGCCACAGCGTATTGATGCAGTAATTCATGCAAAAGGAGCCCCGACCAAATACTGCGTGTATTTACTGTACATACCTCATTAGGCCAACATTTATGAGTTAAAAATCATATTTTCAGTTGGTCTTCTGCAATAATTCTAATTCTCTGTGATAACGACTTTTGGGTTTTCATTGGCTGTAAGCCATAATCATCAACATTTACAGAAATAAACTCTTGAAATTGATCAGTTTATAATGACTATATAATATAAGCATTTCACTGCATTTATTTCAGTAATTCAATACATAATCATTTTGATTATATTCAAAAAAATTAAGATGCACTTGGTACTTCTCATTAAAAGGGGATTGCCTTGGCATAGATATTTGATTATTTAGCGAAAGGCTAAGTCATCAATAGGAGATCAATGGCAGTTTGACACACTGACAGAACAGTGGATTTTTGTTCTAGTGGCAGCCATCCATAAATCCTTTGTATGGAGCAACTCTCCACTCATCAGCTGCTGGCGACTACTGCAGTAGAGCTTGTATCCAAAAGAAGAAGTGCCGTACTGCAATAGCCGACAGTGGCCGCTAGACTTTGAATTGAGCTACGCTTAGATGATATACTAATTACTATATGAGCTCTTATTACAGTAGCTGGCAGTGGATGCTACACTTTAAATGGAGCTGCAGTTAGCAACTTCATTCAAAAGGGGTCAAACACGCACCTGATGCTAGAGCAAAAAGACAGCTGATCAATAAGGGAGCCACTGATCTACTAGTTATTACCCACCCTGTAGATCGCTCATCAATTCTCTACGTCAATGCAACCCCTCTAATATACATACCATATTTTTAGGACAATAAGATGTACTTTTCCAAATTTTGGGGAATCAGGGGGATGCGTTTATAATCCAGATATGCGGGGTTGTGGTGGCTGTGATGTGGGGAGCAGCAGCTTTGGAGCATTGTCTGGGGACTGGAGCCGGCTCATTAGGTTAATACAACATGCACTGTATCCCCTTGTCCATCACCTCTCAGCACTAAGAAGTGGGCTGGAGGAGAGGTGTGTATTGCATAAACCTAATGAGTGGGTCTATAGGATCAACGGCTGCAGCCCCGTGCGCTCGCCACGCACGCATCTTTCCTTGCATAGAAAGCAGTGAATATCACAGTGGGGACAAGCATACTCACCACTCCATCGCTCCCAACACTGCAACAGTACCCCCGTCTGTGCCGGCATCCGATCATGTGAGCCACGTAGACTCAGTGACTTCACTGCTGCACGCACCACTCAATCAGTTGCCAGGAACAAGCAGACAGGAGGATGCCACTGGCTGCAGGGGAGCGATGGAGAGGTGAGTATGAGTGTGTTTATTTTATTTTTTTTATGTGACCGCCAAGCATGGGGCCATATTCAGGATTAAGGGGGAAGGGGAGGGGAGGGCCCGATGTACCAGAATGGGGGATTATCCCAAGGATGGGGGATCATATACACTAGGATAGAAGATCATCTCCAGGTTGGGGGGGGGGGGGGCATGTACCAGGATGGGGGATCATCTCTAGGGTTAAGCGGAGAAAAGTCAAGTACACCAGGATGGGAGATCATCTCCAGGACGGGGTGGGTGTAGAATATACCGGGACAGGGGCATTTTGGGCACTTAGCAGGATGTGGGATCATCTCCAGGATGAAGGATTCATATACACCAGGATAGGGGATCATCTCCAGGGAAGGGTTGTTGGGGGGTAGCTGTAGCATGTACCAGGATGGGGTGGGGGTGGGGGAGAGGTGGGGGGGGGTTGAAGGAGAGAGCGAGCATTTACCAGGATGTGGAATCATAAGGATTCATATACACCAGGTTGGGGGATCATCTCCAGGATGGGGGGGCAATGTACCAGGATGGGGAATCATATCGAGAATGATGAGGGCAATGTTCTAGGATGGGGGATATGTTACCTGGAAGGGGTCTAGGATGGGGATATTACCCCATAACATTGTTAGGAGCAGATCTCCCCAGAACAGTTAATTATAACTGCGTTTTATGGTCCGGTGCATGTTATAGTCCTAAATATACGGTACTAAGCCCAACAATGCTTCTTTCTTCATTTCTATGTGCATACAGCTCCACAAAGCAGAGTTGGGTGACCCTATTCCTATTGGCTAAACTACATTCTCTCAGACTTCTCCTGTCTGGTCCTGACAAACCCCACATCAGAGTTATCATTAAATGAACTGTCCGTTTCATAAATGCACACCCTGCTCCGTTGACAGAAGCGGCTATGGATAGGTACTACACACTGATTCAAATAGGGGGCAGATGTGCATTACACCACTGTGGACACTATACAGATGTGCAGCTCCTCAACAGAGTAGTTCACCTGGAGCAGCTGATTGTGGCAGTGCCAGGTGTTGCACCTTCATCAATCACATAAATAGTCATCAATGTAAGGGTATGCGTCCACAGGACGTTTTTCTAGCATTTTTGCTGCGGTTTCTGCCTACAGTTATCCCTTGGTTTTATGTTAATTTATTCCTGCGGTTGGGCTTCTCTACAAAATTAATGTGTTTCACAGAAAGGCTTTGCCCACACATTGGTTTTGAAAGTGTCAAATCCTTCCGCTTTTGCTGCAGATGGGAAAGAATGATCATGTTCTATTTTTCCTGCATTTTTGCTGCAGTCAATGGCAAAAACGCTGGAAAAAACGCAGAAGCAAAAACACAAAAAATGCGATAAAAACGCAGGACCTGAACGCAGCAAATCTCCTGGCAAGGACTCTCGAGATCCTTGAAACCAGTATTAGTTTTGCTGCATTCAGGACTGCTTGAAAAAAGTCATGTGGGCACATACCCTTAGTCCCTGACAATCCCTTTAAGCTAACCTAAATGCAGAGTTCACTGTATACTTCTGTGCACATTTGGCTTCTGTACATTATCCTGCCTGACATCACCTGCCATATATATCAATAGAAGTACAGTGAGATATTAAATCATTAACAGGTTTATAGCATAGCAGAACTCTTCTGTACTGCTCCAAACAGAGCTTGTAAATCACTATACATGAAGTGCCGTCTGCTGCCGATAGATCAGTGATGTAAAACTGTAAATTATTTTTCTACTGATGCCATAGCATAAGATGATCTGTCAGATACAACAAAAGAGCAGCATTTAGAGATTTACATCACTAATGTATGAGCAGCAGGCAAACAGCATAACTACTTAGTCCCCTCTATACAAAATCCCATTGTGCAGTATCTATACCAGAAAAGAGCCATTCTGGAAAAAATTGACATGGGGTAGTGGACACATAGCAACATGATTGCAACGGCATGCTTTGGTGGAGGTAAAGGGGGGAAGGGGAGAGAAAAAATGATTTTGGGAATAATCCTTTAAAATTTCCTTTCACTGGAGCAAAGGGGTTTATCATCCTCCTCCACTAATTTTTTGAGCAGTGTATAAAGTTTAAGAGAATATACAACATCCCAGGTCTCTAGGAATGAAATATCCCAGTTGCAAATCTTTATTCATTACATAGTATAATGTGTTGAGAACAATAAAAAATAATAATGATCCATGTAAATCAAAATTACCCCTTGAGATCTGGTTTTGGAATATCATCAATAACAATCATAATAATAAGAAATGTGGAAAATCAAATTACAGGCTGATCCAACTTCAGTGGAAATGCCTCAAGACAAGGAAATTAAGCTCAGTAGTGTGTGGCCTCCACGTGCCTGTATGACTTCTCTATAATGCTTGGGACATGGCCGTTATTCTCTTGAGGGATTTCCTCCCAGACCTGGATTAAATCATCAGTCCACTCCTAAACAGCCTGTGATGCAATGTGGTGTTGGTGGATGGAACAAGACATGATGTCCCAGACGTGTTCAATTGGATTGATGTGTGGGGAACGGGCAGGACAGTCTATAGCATCAATGCCTTCATCATGCAGGTACTGCTGACACACTTCAGCTACATGGGGCCTAGGACTGTCATGCACCCGAAGGAACGCACGGTCCACTAAATCTGCATATGGTCTCACAATGGGTCTGAGGATCTCATCCCAGTATACTGCCGCCATATTGATCAATAATACTGAAGGTCAATCGACTCAAGATATTTAGTGCATACAGATGTATTTTATAATATATATATATATATATAGGGAAAGGAACTGGGAAAATACCCATTGATGAAAACAAGAAAGGAGGGTTTGTGAAGGGAACATACAACATTAACACTCACCGGCCTTTAATCTGCCTGTACAGTAGTCGGTTGGACATTTGTTTGTGTGCAGGGGTTTCGGTCACGGTCTTTGTCAGTAGCTTATGATCTAATAAATGAGAAAGCAGCAATCACACGGTTACGGAATCTGTGAATTTTCAAGTGGGGGTAGGGGGGAGGACAACGAAACAAAACTCAATTTAAAGGATTGATCAGGATTAGGAAAATGGAGCCACTTACTTTTGGAAACACAACTTATGGACGGATGTGGTTTTAAGTATTACTGATCAGCACCATTGAAGTGAACAAGGCTGAGCTGCAATACTACTATAAATGTTTCTGGCAAAGTTTTTGGAAGTAAGCATGTTTCACCCCTGGACTTTATCTAGTGACACCACAAGAAAAAGGTTGTCCACATCTGATTCAAGGCTTTCATTTCTAACAGAAGTTGCTAAGCTAAACTGGATCAGTCTGACTGACCCACATTCATCTGTTTTGATGGCTAGAAAAGTGATGCATGCTGCACGATTCTTGCCACTAAAAGTGTTACAGAATTGCTGTTGTGCGCTATAAACAGCCTCTGATGTCAGTGTGAACAGAATTTATTGTTGTGATAACACTATGTAACTATATTTACATTACAATATTTACACTTATACTTAAATGGGTTGTCCACTACGTTGATCTCAATCATATACAGGAGAATAAAGCAAGACCGTATACTCCCCCCTTCAGTGCCAATGCTCTTCTACTGATGCCAGCGTTTGATCTCTCGTGGCTCGTGTGATGTTCTTATGCCACGTGAGCCCTGCAGCCAGTAAGCGGCTTCTTCAATCAACGTCCATTGATCACAGACATTCAGCAGAAGTCAGGAGCAGCTCTCACTTCTACCAGTTGTTACGTTTTATCCAGAGGAAGTGTGAGTAAGGGTAAAGTCACATTTGGCGACGATACAGCAATTACGACAGTGATACGACCTGGCCGGGATCGCTGGTGCATCGCTACATGATCGCTGGTGAGATGTCCAACAGTCAGATCTCACCAGCGATGCAGCAACGATACGGCAGTCATTGGGACCCTGTCACTCTCGGGCGTAGTGTTGAAATCGTTGGTCGTTGTCCCTGTCAAACACAGCGATGCACGCTGCCCAGCGGGAGCGCGACGAACAAATATTAGTCCAGAACGGTATGTAACGATCAGCAATCTCACAGCAGGGGCCTGATCGCTGATGTGTGTCACACATAGCGAGATCGCTGTAGAACCTCCGCTCCTCCATCAAGGATCTTAAGATGAGTCGTAATTTCATCTTCCAACAAGACAACGACCCAAAGCACACAGCCAAGAAAACCAAGGCCTGGTTCAAGAGGGAAAAAATCAAGGTGATGGAGTTGGCCTAGTCAGTCTCCTGACCTTAACCCAATTGAAAACTTGTGGAAGGAGCTCAAGATTAAAGTCCACATGAGACACCCAAAGAACCTAGATAACTTGGAAAAGATCTGCATGGAGGAGTGGGCCAAGATAACTCCAGAGACCTGTGCCGGCCTGATCAGGTCTTATAAAAGACGATTATTAGCTGTAATTGCAAACAAGGGTTATTCCACAAAATATTAAACCTAGGGGTTGAACAATAATTGACCCACACTTTTATGTTTAAAATTTATTAAAATTCAACTGAGCAACATAACTTTTTGGTTTGTAAGATTTATGCTTCCGTTAATAAATCCTACTCTCGTTTGCAGTTTGAAGGCTCTAACTTATTTGCATCTTATCAAACCACCTAAGTCTGCAGGGGGTTGAATACTACTTGTAGGCACTGTATGCTGCTTATCCTTAGGAGGCGACACTCAGTAAATGTGAAAACAAGTTAGCTCCTGCTCTGCAGTATACACCCCCTGGTTGGGCCAGGCCACACCAGTTTTAGTGAACAAGCAGTGGGAGAACTAGAAAAAAAGACAGTTTAACTAAGCAGTAACGTGCAAAACTCAAAAGTTAAAAAAGGTAACTAACGGCCGAATCGGGCAACAGGGTGAGTGCTGTGTCCCCCAATGATTGTGCAGAGAAAACAATTTTACGGTGAGTACACAAAAATCCGTTTTTCTCTATCGCCTCACTGGGGGACACAGGACCATGGGACGTCGTCCTAAAGCAGTCCCTGGGCATGAAAACAACCACAACCCAAGAAGGAACAGTCCCACACTACCTGAGTCACCCACGTAGGCAGGTGGACTACCACCCGTCTGAAGAACTCGTTTACCAAGGCTCGTCTCAGCCAAGGCCTGGGTATGGACCTTGTAATGCTTGATTGCGGAACCGTAGCGGTGTTGTACATTTGTTCCACTGAGGCCTGGTATCGAATGGTCCAAGACGCACCACTGCACGAGTGAAGTGAGCCTGTAGTCCACTAGGAATGGGTACGGCCATTAGTCGATAGGTTTCCTGTATCAGCGAAACCTATGAAATAGAGTTCGAGGCTGCCAGTCCACAGGGCCATCAGGAGGAACAAACAGAATGTCCTTTCGTCAGAATGAAGCTATGTTGAAATGTAATACCTGAGGGCTCTCAAGTTTCATGAGATGCAGTGCCTTTTTCACCCGGTGCACCAGCGCCGGAAGAAAGGACAGCAGGATGATGTCCTCATTGAGGTGAAAGGAAGAGGTCACTTTTGGAAGGAAGGTGGGAACTGATCGCAGGTTCACCTTATCTTGATTAAGAAAAGAAACCGCGTCCGATGGACGCGTGTGATAATCGGCACTAGGTCGGCATGCCAGGCGCGTCTTTGCCAATCTGAGTTATGAGGATGGGCGGCACCCCTTTAAACTTGATGTTTCCTGACTACCTTCTGGAGTAAGGATAGGGGAGGAAAGATGTAGGGCAGACAGAACAGACGTCAGGACTGTACCAGCGCATCCGGCCCGATGGACAATGGGTTGTATGACCGGGCTATAAAAAAAACTTGACCTTGGCATAGCCGAACCACAAACCACGTCTGGGGTCCGCCAGCAAAAGCAGAATTGAATGGAACATTTCCGGATGCAAGGTCCATTCTCCGGCGGTTAGACCCTGGGCACTTAGGAAAAAATTGCCGCCCAGTTCTCCTCACCTGGAATGTGAACTGCCGAAAAGACAGACTCCATCGACTCGGCACAGTGGAGGATGCGTTTCCACCATGTGTAGCGTCACTTTGCTGCGAGTGCGCCTGCCAACTAATGTAGGCCACCGCCGTGGCAATGTCTGAGTGGACGTGGATATGGTGGCCAGCCAGAAGGTTGTGAAAAAAACCGTGAGAACCATGACTATGGCACGGATCTAAAGTAGGTAGATTGGCAAGGTCGATTCCTGCGTAGGACCAGCGGCGTGAATAGTATGGGGCCAGTGTACTGCTCCCCAACGATTAGGCTGGCATTGGCAGTGAAGACTGCCTAATGCACTGGGAGAAGACGACCAGCCCCTGGAGAGGGACGATGGTGGAGATCACCAGAAAAGGGCTTGCCTGACCGAAGGTGTCAGGGGGAAGGCCCTGTTCAGGGAGGAGAGGCCTTTGTCCCAGGCCGCCAGGAGGGCCAGCTGCAATGGGCGAAGGTTAAACTGGGCAAAGGGAACAGCTGCTGTTGCTGTCACCATTTTACCGAACACCCCCATCCCGAAGCAGAGGAAAGGGTGGAAAGGGCCAGGGGAGAGTGTGCACTCTTCGACGCAGTGCTTGTATCTTGTCCCGAAGGAGAGAAACCGAGCTGAAAGTCACGGCCAGGAATGTGATTGACTGGGCAGGGATCGGCGAATATATTGTCAGATTCTTCCCCCTTGGACAGAGTGTGTAAGGTTATGTGGACACTATCTGTGCGGGCCTGAAGGAGGGGGCTTTGGTTAGGGAGTTGTCCTGGTAAGGCAGGACAACTCCTGTGGAGTAAAATACTCATGGCAGCCGCCATGACCTTTTTGGGGTAGCAAGGCCGAAGGGCAAGGCGACATGAAAGTGCTGATCGTGGACCGCAAGCCGCAGAAACTGTTGGCGAGTCTGCGCAATGGATACGTAAATATACGTATCTGTGATGCTTATAGAGGCAAGGAATCGTCCTAACTTCATAAACGCAAAAAGGAGCGCAGTGAATGCGTATTGAAACAACAGGTGTGGACATGTGGGGTCCAATACGGTCGCACAGACAGACCATTTTGGGAACTACGGAAGAATCTGACGAGGGTCTGGCACGAGAACAATGACCTTCGCCTCTTGGGAGCAAGTAGACTTGTGTAGGAAGGCTGGACATTTCTTTGGTGACTTCAGAGGGTTGGTGTAGTAATCGCAAGACCTTAGGTCTGTTACTAATCTGTCTTCTGTGGTGGATAGCCTGACATGACTGAGGGAAAAAACGTAGGCAACCACTACGATGGAAGTGTCGTCTGGGAAGAAGTGGGAGTCATGAGGAGTAGAACTTATGGGATCAGGTCTCTTTGGGTTTAGACCATCTAGGTCTGGAATGACCGCAACAGTTAGTCTTGTAGGACGACTGAGTGGGTCTGTCTCTACGGGGAGGACGGGCAGTGGAGGGAGGCGCTAGAGAGGCCACCCATCCAAAGAGAGTCCGAATGGAATGAAAAGAGGTGTTGTGGTGATAAATGGAAGAGAGTTTTTTTTTTTTAGGGCTTGGGCCCAAACCATAAGAGCTTTGGTCACCCATACTGATGCAGATAAGGGCAAAAGGGATGAGACCATAGGTTCAACACGAGAGTATGCAAGTTGCTTAACCTACCAGTTGGTCGGTTCCTTGATGGAAGATCCATTCGGCAGGGACAGTAAGGTCTTCTTCGTGAGGCGGGAAGGGTCGACCGGTGGGGAATCCGTCCAATATTTAGAGAGCGCGAAGGCAAAGGGATATTGTGCCCTGATGGCATGTGGCCTCCAAAATGCTTATCTGGTTTGTCCCTTTGTTTTGACAAAATGGCCTTGGAATTGGGGTGGACCACCTATCTTTTGTGGCCATTTGTCCACGTTTAAAATACACTGCATGGTCCTGGTGTGTTGGACGGGATGTTCTCAACAGTCAGTGTGATATTGACTGCTGATAGCAGTGTGTGGATGGACACCTGATCAACTGAAAAAAAAATGTACGTCAAACGAGTCATCCAGGTGTAGATTGGAGTCACCTTACTGGAGCTCGTCAGACAGGGTAGAGCATGGTCCCAAATCTCGAACGGTAGAAGTATGACAACTGTGGGAAGAAACGGATATTAAGTTTCTGGGAGGCTTCTGTCTCACCATGACTGCGGATTTAGTGCATGAACTGCTTCTGTCTGATAGGCCCTCCATCGAGGGGTCATGTGCATGCTCTCTGCCCTGCCAGGTGGTACCGCATGTCATGTGCCAAGATTTGGGACAGCTTATTCATGGCCTGGGAAGGAGCAATGTCCAGTCCAGCGGACGCGGGGCACCAAATGTTGTGTTGTTGGCGGAGGGCTCTTGGGTCTGCGGGGGAGCAGGCCTGGCAGTGGGGGATAGGGTATGTGGGAGGGCCGCTTGGCAGGTGACACGGGAAGTAGTATATCGTATAAGAATTGGTTTACTCTGAAAGCCTTTAAAGAGTGGCAGGAGGAGAATATAGTGTGTACAGGAGAGCAGCTATGTGTAGCTGCAGGAGTATGCAGCACTGGAAATGCTAAGTGTACAGGCTTATATAGGGTTATTCCATGTCAAGTGGTCCAAATATGAATTTATTTTTACCTGACATCTTTACATTTTTTTTTTCTATATGAAGTACAACTTTAGTTAATTACAAAAAAAAGTTTTGAATGTATTTCTTTATCAGTTAATTTTTTACAGATTTTTAAAGTTTAAAAAAAAAATTCTATTATCTCAGGCTAGAAATAAGATAGTGAAACAAAACAAACACTATTCTACTCAGAACTGTACAGGTTTTCACCAGATATGTCACAAGAGTATCTTTGTTAATATTTTACCCACACACACACAAAATTTTAAAACACATTTCCAAAAAATCAGTTTAATTTAAAAATCTCCAAAAATGCCCATGTGTCTACTATGCTCCTAGCCACATCTGTACCAAAATTCAAGTTGGGATCGCAATGGGATCATATTTTAAAATATTTTACTATTATAGCGTCAATGGGTCATTCCATATCAAGTGATCTAAATATGTATTTTTGTTTACCTGACATCTTTAGATTTTTTTCTATATGAAGTACAACTTTAGTTAATTACAAAAAAAAAGTTTTTAAATTTTTTTCTTAATCAGTTAATTCTTTACAGATTTTTAAAGTTTTAAAAAAGAGTGAATTTTGACCTGGTATGGCTTTACATTTTCTACCATATCTTGGGCTAGAAATAAGATAAAGAAACAAAATAAACACCATTCTACTCAGAACTGTACAGGTTTTCACCAGATTTTTTACCAGATATTTTACCCATGCAAATGCAAAATTTTAAAACGCATTTCTGAAAAATCAGTTTAATTTAAAAGGTTTCCAAAACTGCCCGTGTGTCTGCTATGCTCTTAGTCACATCTGTACCAAAATTCAAGTTGAGATCGCGATAGTTAAATATTTTAAAATATAATCCTATTATAGCGTCAATTCGAAAATCTTGAATTCAGATCTGTTCAGCCTGTGGTCTAAAAGTGTGGTGTCTATATTCACCAAATAATCCATGATTTTTAGATATAAATGTATTATTTTGTTATGTTACAACTTAGAAGCAGGAGAGGACAGAGGAGAAAGCTTTGTTAGAGCTACAACCTGAGAATAAACAGGAGTAGACAGTGAATGCAGAGCAGATGACAGGCCAGCAGCTCAATCAATCATGTTAAGTATCTGCCCACCGCAGTCAGGAAGTAACGGCCCCGTCACACTTGGCAATGCTCCAGAGATCCCGACAAGGATACGACTTGGTAAGGAATCGCTGGAGCGTCTCTACATGGTCGCTGTTGAGATGTCAAACAGTCAGATCTCACCAGCGACGCAGCAACGATATGGCGGTCATTGGGAATCTGTCACTCTTGGGCGTAGTATTGAGATATTAAATTTATATTAATAGTTTAATGCTTTTCTTAAGGGCTAATAAACACACAGTGCTATTCTGAGTGATCATCGTTCAGAAACCCCCCCCCCATTGATTTCAATGGGGTTAAACACATGCAGTGTTTTTTGAAACACGCAGTGAGTAAATCACTGCTTGCACTACTTTTTAATCACTGCAGTAAATGCAGCATTTATCACTATTTATATAAACAAAGCTGCCATCGTTTTCACAAGCAATTAAAAAACTAATGAGGTAAAAACGTGGTAGAAAAAGCTGCAGCGTTTATCCACAGACAGAAAAAGCAGTGTGCGCTAGCCCTAACACTCACTTCATAGTAACACCATTCTATCTCAAGCGTATTGTAAATCTTTATTTTTATTACCCATCTTCCTTAATTAATAGTAACTATTTTGCTCACACAGCAATGGCTGCTGCTTCTCAAGTAACAATATTTTATCATATGCCGTTACAATCCTTTTGAAACGTTTTTGGGAAAAAGCGCTGGTGGCGGCTACTGTACTCTACAAAGATTGTGAAGAAGTAGAATTGACTTTTTTGCATCGTTCCGGTCTAGCGCCATCCTTTATGTATCCAAGAAAGCCAGACATTTTAAATGTGCACAAAAATCAGATATGAACTCAGGTGGAGCTGAACACCGTGACAGGCCGTACATACTCTGACAAAAGGAAATGGCCATTGCTAGTAAGCGCTTATGGACAAGATTACATTTCACCCACAAGAAGGGACAAACTGATGATAAAAGGCCACTTTAAAAACGTACTATTAATTGTTTGATTAGTTCATATTTTATAAAACGAGGATTTAACTACTGTACTATTCTTATTAAACACTTCATAAATGACATGTTTAGTGATATAATAGAAATCAAATTTCCATGTATAAATAGGTGCTAAAACTCTTTTTTTTAAATCAGATCTTTTTTTTTATTCAGAAGCAAAAAGTTTTTCCAATACATTAGTTAACAAAAAACAGTTAACAGCAGAGTAGTCAACCCACATACAAACTTACCCCCCTCTCCCACCACCCGCCCAAAATCCCTTGTCACAGAGCAAACAAAAGAAAAATGGTGGACACATACACATTATATCCAAGTAGGCATCCACATTATCAGTCATCATATAAACAAATAGATATTATGCTGCAACATCAACTGTGACGTATAGCAGATATGTATATCAAATCATCTCTTTTCAGTGTAAACGAGTGTAATACATCAGATGGCATAAGGATCGCAATGCGTTCAAGAGGGCCGCAAAGCAGTAACAATGAAAATAGTTTCATTTACCCCATATTTTATCAAATTTATGCAGTGCCTTTCTTTTTTTTTTTTTATACACCCACTGTTCCAATCTGATTAAATTTTGCATTCTATCCACAAACTCTAGTAGCCGTAGTGGTTGAGGGTCAAGCCAGTGAGTAGCTATTGTTTTTCGAGCCTGAATCAGGGTACACTTTAGAGCCAATTCTTCATTAACATCGTATTGTCCGGGGCCCACACATCCCAGCACACACACCAATGGAGTAGGTGATATGGCAAACTCAAACACATTATTCACATATCCATTACAGGTATTCCAAAAGACCACCACATGCCTACATGTCCAAAACATATGTATCAGATCCACCTACTCCTCCCCACACTTTGGGCATCCGGCATCTCCTCTAATTCCAGCCTGGTATAAAAACTTGGGCGTCCTGTACACCCTTTGCAACAAATATAGCTGAGATAACCACTGCGCTTCACACGTAGACAGAAGTGGAACAGTTTCCAATATATCCTCCCAGGATTCACCATCAATAGGACCTACGTCCTGCTCCCATCTGTCCTTGATTAGCAACGGTCTCTCCCACTGGAATTGCTGCATCAGAGTGCCATGTATCCTAGACATAAGACCCTTAGGGTACCGTTACACGTCATAACATTTGCATGCAATTTTACTGGCAATTTGCTGGTTGCAGTGAAATCATGGACATATTGTTCTATTTTGTTGCCGTATACAAATAGAACAAGGTGTCCATGATTTCACTGCAACCAGCAAATTGCAAGTGAAATTGCATGCAATGTTGCGATGTGTAACGGTACCCTTACCGCCACCATGACAAAGCAATGTGTTGAACAATAAGTGATGCTGTATTTTACTTTGCAGCTGTATTTTACTTTGCAGTTGTCTCGACTGGCTCATCCAAGCATGACGCAGCTGCAAATAAAAATAAAACGTGTTTCGTGGGACAAAGAATTCATCAGACAGCTGTTGAAAAGATTTAAGGACGTCTCCATTCAAAATGTATGCTACAAGCGAAATTCCCAATCCCCTCCATAAGCCCCCTCCATCTAATTTATAAATTTCCGGCAAGGCGGGATTATTCCAAAGTGGAGTAAACGGAGTGTCTCTCGTCACTTTTAGTATTAATTTAGTCTTCTGCCACATCTTCCACATGAGGCCAACAGTTGGCAAGTATCTTTGGCAGTCCCGCTCCGAGAGCCCAACTTCCAAGAAAGAAGTCATGGAAAGTCCTCCAGTGATGGCATGTACCAATTTTTCAAAATTCCCCTGGAGTAGAACAAGCTGATGGAGCTGGGATGCCAAAAAGTATGCCTAAGGGTTAGGAGCCTCCAATCCCCCCTGGTCTTTAGGCCTTTGTAGTGTGTCAAGGCGGATCCTGGCAACACCCTTTTTCCAGATGAATTCCCTAAATAATGCCTGGAATCTATAAAAAATCTGAATGGGTATCCAAATTGGGGAATTGTGAAATACGTATAACAACTGAGGCATTAATATTTTCACCAGGTTGGTTCGACCAACCACCCACAAGGGAAGCTTACACCAAGTATTAATTTTCTGTTGGAATTTACCCAACATATCCAATAAAGTTAAAGAAATATAATTAGAGACAATAGGTGATACCATTATACCCAGATATTTGAATTCACGCACAACTTTAAGGTATGTATCTCCCACCCTTGTATCAGCAGATAGAGTATCCACGGGCATAATCACCGACTTGTCCCAATTGATTTTTAGACCCAAGTATTCCCTAAATTCCTTTAAGAGTCCCATAGCCGTAGTCAATGAACGTGTCGTGTCCCCCAAAAACAGCAGGACATCGTTGGCATATGATGCCACCCTCTACTCCAGAGATCCGTGATGAAAACCTTGAATATCAGGGCTGGTTTGCAGCTTAAAAGCCAACGGCTCGATGGCAAGAGCAAACAAGAGGGGGACAACGGGCAACCCTGCCTAGTACCCCTCTCCAACATCAGGCCATCTGATAAAAAACATTGAGATGGATCTTCGCCACAGGAACAGAATACAATAGCTTCACCCACGCTAAGAAACGATCTCCAAATCCCAATTCCTGCAGTACCACCCAGAGGTACTCCCACTCGACGCTATCGAAAGCCTTTGAAGCGTCAAGCGAGAGCACCACCCTTTCTCCCCCGTTCAGAGATGCCATCTGCAGGTTAAGAAATACTCTACGCAAATTAATGGCCGTAGATTTATTGGGCATAAATCCCGTTTCATCCTCCCCCACCACCTGTGTAATTACCCCCATCAGCCTAGTCGCCAAGACCTTCGCCAGAATGTTTACATCCTTAGATAGTAAAGAAATAGGTCTGTAGGACTCAGGTTGTAAAGGATCCTTTCCTGGCTTAGGCAAAAGAACCACACCGCCTATCTCATTGACCCGGGGAGAACACCTTCACTCAAGGCCCCCTCAAACACTTTAACCTAGGTAGTTCCCCGAACTCTTTAAAAATTTCAATTGGAACGCCGTCCAAACCAGGTGCCTTATTATTCTGAGAGTCCTTCACCGCAACCACCAACTCCTCTATAGTGATAGGAGCCTCTAATTGTAATCTCTGATCATCTGTCAACTTAGGAAGCCTAACGTCACGTATATACTGTTCCAGCTCGGCATAAGATTTCACGAGCTTGGAAAAGTATAACTGCTGGTAGAATTGGAAGAATACTTTCATAATTGCTCCAGCATCTGTAACCATTGCTCCACTAGCGTCCCGAATAGCCGAAACCATCGGAGTACCAGTCTGTGCTCTAACAACCGTTGCCAACAGATGTCCAGCCCCCTCGGCATAAAATTGCTGTTTTAAGAAAAAACGCTTATTCTCAGCCTGCTGTAACAAGAATACATTTAAGTTAGATTGGGTGTTTGTCCACTTCAGCTTATTGTCGGCAGTTGGCGACCCCACGTAGGTGTGTTCCAGAACATCCACCTCAGTATGCAAGAATTGCAGACAATCTCTAGTTTTAGACTTAACTATAGATATTTATTTTATTAGGACTCCGTGCAAAAACGCTTTCATTGGCGTCCCAAACTAATGACATGGATACCGAGCCCACATTATTGCAGAAAAACTCCTCCAGAACAGAGGGTATGGAGACATTGCTATTAAATACCGCCAACCAAAAAGGACTGAACTTCCACACACCACCATGACGTAGAACACGTTGGTCCACATTGATGACAACCATAAGCGGGGAATCGTCCGAAATCAATCTGGTACAGTATTCAGCCTTGGCTATCAAAGGGACCATTTCCCCATTTCCCAAAGCCAAGTCTATTCTAGATAAACGAGGAGTAAGACGCAGAGTAGCAAGAATATTGCCTAGCGTCAGGGAACTTTATGCGCCACACATCAATTAATTGAATCTCTTGCAAAACGTTCGCTAGAGATGTTATATATATAGTACCACTAGTACCATCTCCCAACTTCTCCCCCCGATATTTATCCAGTCCAGCATGTAGGTACATATTAAAGTCCCCAATTAACAACAAGGGTATATTAGCGTACTCCATAATAAAAGGAATTAGATGTTGCATTTTACTCACAGAAAATGGAAGCGGAATATACAGAGCAATCACGCACAATCCAGCCACTCTACACACCAGGCATACCTATCTACCCTCCTCATCAGTGATCACCAGTTCAAGGCTAAAAAGAAGTGCTGGGTGCACTAGGATGCTCACCCCTCTAGAGTATGTACTATGTGTGAAGTGAAACGCAGGTCCCCTCCATAGCTTAGTAAGGGAGGCCGCCGCATCCACACTACAATGCGTCCCCTGAATCCCCTGAATACACGCTATAAGATCTCGGTGCGTTCTCAAATACTTGATTATCGCAAACAGTTTATTAGGATCCCCCATGCCTCTGACATTCCAGGACAGAATGTTGAGTTGTCTAGCCATAGTCAAAAATGTAATATTCCGCAGACATGTCCAGACGCCCAAGGAGCCAAACTGTGAATTCGAACATAATGTCCACAAACATGTGAGAAAATTCCCCCATAACAATCATCTCATACCCACTCCCCCTCCCATAATCCCCCAACCCCCAAACAAAACCTAGTAACGGTATCATATAGCAGTTCGTCACTATCCCAGTGTATCATACTCCAGCTCCCATATGGATCACGGTCAGGCGATTTATGCACAGGTGTCACAACAGCTAAAAGAAAGTAAAGAGAAGTAGAAGAGACAAGAAAATGATGACATACAGAGAAAAAGAGGAGACAAACGAAACAAAAAGACAGATTGGAGAGCAGAATCTCACACACAGCAGGGGGATAAAACTTGAGGAGCTCACAGTTGGTACATTAGCAACCCCCGCTCCATATTATTAAACCAAAGAATATTTAGTTTTCCCGAGATATATATAAGAGAAAGATACAGATATTATAATAAGACACTATCAGAGAAATATACACTTATAAAACCCAACATCTCACAATGAACCCGCCCAGCATTAACGGCGACAGAGTTAAGCATTATCGTCTACAGGTATCATAAAAGACCTTAAACAGTCAACCATTACGGATTTGTCTATCCTTTAAATCCAGCCATTTAGATGCCTCCTTGGCCATATCAAAGAAATGGGTTCCATCACGTGCCTCCACTCGCAACCGGGCTGGAAACAGCATAAAATATGGCACTTTCAGCGCCCTCAGACGGCGTTTAACCTCCTGGAATTGAGCACGTTTTATACGGACTTTCACAGAAAAGTCTGGGTATAGGGACACTCTTGCCACCTCTATACGGAGATCTTCAGCAGTCCATGCCAGATGTAGAATTTTGTCCCTGTCTCTAAAGTGCAGCATTTTAATCAGGATTGGGCGTGCTTGGTCTCCCGGCTGTGGAGGCCTGGTCGGCACTGTGTGAGCTCTCTCAATAGTAAACATTTTAGTGAACTTATCCTGGCCAAAGGTTTTCAGCAGCCACGATTTAAAATATTCCACCGCATCTCTGCCTTCCGCCCTCTCTGGGACGCTCACAATGCGCACATTATTCCGTCGTAGGCGGTTTTCTATATCATCCGTTTTATTGTGCAAGTATGTAATAGAGTCACCAGCAGCTTAGAACTTTTTGACGAAGGGAGCTAGTGTCCTCCAGTTCACCCACTCTGCCCTCGGCCGCATATATACGCTCTCATTTTCTGCATATCATGGCGAATAGTAGAAATATCCATTTTTAATGAACCTGTATGATCAGTAAGCTCTGTGTTACATTTGGCAATAGCTTTAAGAACATCCCTCAGCGTTGATTCTCCCTCATCATTCCTGTCATCATGTGTGCTGACAAGTCTCTGAGCCCCCAGCTCCCTCATCTTCATGGGCTGCCTCCCCACTGCCGCACAGCTTCCTCCCTCCCTCCTGCAGAGGCTCCGGCTCCTCAAAGCCCAGTGCCACATGTCTGCAGTCGGCATCATTCTCACCAGGACCTTGTGGGTCAACTGGCTGCTGCCGTCAGGCATATTGTTGAAGTTTAGCCGTCACCTCCTCCCGCTGGGTCTCTTCACCCTGGTGGCTCACCTCGGCGCTATCCCAGCAGCCGATCGCAGCCGTCCGTCCCGCCGTGACATACCGGTAATTGAGGGTCCCGCACTGCTCACCGTGTTCCAGGGGGTCTGTGCTAGCAAACAGTAAGCGTCCACACAGTGTAGTCCTCAGGCAAGAGGATAAAAGAGCTGGGTCGCCGGAGCTCCTCAGCCGTGTGACCGCTCACATAGCACAAGAGGCCACGCCCCCTTCTTTGTTCTTTTAATCGTGCTTAATCACACTTGAGGATATGATCACCTTTTTTCTTTTGGTTTGTTCAATGCATTCAGGTTGAAAATGCTGAGCGTTGTGTTCTGATGATTAAGATGTATTTATCCTGGCACTTACAGGATTTGTTTTTTGTGTTTCTATTTTGTTGCATATAAATGTTTTATTCAATAAGTTGTAATAACTCACACAACCATAAAATAAAAAATATATAAATTTGAT
This sequence comes from Allobates femoralis, assembly GCA_033576535.1. Lineage (NCBI taxonomy): Eukaryota > Metazoa > Chordata > Amphibia > Anura > Aromobatidae > Allobates > Allobates femoralis. The sequence continues at coordinate 148,282,406 of JARQOC010000004.1, forward strand.
AGGGCCCAAGTTGAATCTCTGTACAAATATAACCAAGAACACAAGTAACACACAGGCATTTGTTCACAATTGCGCATCAAAATTTTGAATTAGATTTTTCTCAAACAAAATATAAAAACAGTCTTGTGACATATCAAATGAAAGCCGGTACCGTTCTGAAAAAAATTATGCCTCTCCCACCTCATTATCTTAGTTCTGACCCGAGATAAAAAATGTAAAGCCATACCAGGCCAAAATTCGGGCTTTTTTAAAACTTATAAAAAAAGAGAATTTTGTTTACGTACCGTAAATTCTTTTTTCTTGAATCATCAATGGGAGACCCAGACAATGGGGTTTAGGGCTCTGCCCTCCGGAGGCCACACTAGGTACTACAAGTTTGTAGACACCGCCCCCTCCGCTTATAAACCCCTACCGCAGGGAATATCCTCAGTTTGGTCCATAAGCTGCGAGGAGACAAATAAACCACACCCGAAACATCGGGACAGAAACCGTGCACAGACGGTCCAACAACCCGGAAGAAACTGTCCCAACGGGGAACAGATCAAATGCAAAACATGCAACGGAACAACTGGGTGGGTGCTGGGTCTCCCATTGATGATTCAAGAAAAAAGAATTTACGGTACGTAAACAAAATTCTCTTTTTTCTGATCATCATAATGGGAGACCCAGACAATGGGGATGTCCTAAAGCAATACCCCAGGGCGGGAAGAGTTCCTCAAAAGACGGATAACACATGGTCCCCCTCAAAGGTGGGCAACCGCCGCCTGGAGGACCCGCCTGCCCAAACTTGCATCCGCAGAGGCATGGGCATGCACCATATAGTGCTTAGAGAAAATGTGCAGGCTGGACCAAGTGGCCGCCTGACACACCTGTAGAGCAGAAGCGCGATGTCGCAAAGCCCAGGAGGCACCGACCGCTCTGGTCGAATGCGCCTTCAATCCCACCGGGAGAGACAAACCAGAAGACTGGTAAGCCTCTTGAATGGGAGCCTTGATCCATCTGGCCAAGGTTGACTTTGACGCCGCGGACCCCTTACAGCGACCCGCCGTAAGGATAAACAATGAATCCGAACTCCGGAAGGAGGCAGTCCTGGACACATAAATGCGTACAGCCCTCACGAGATCCAGAGTATGGAGGTCGCGCTCAACCTGATGAACGGGAGCGGGACAAAATGATGGGAGAACAATCTCCTGGTTCAGGTGGAAAGTTGAAACCACCTTTGGCAAGAATTCTGGCCGCGGGCGCAACACCACCTTGTCTTGGTGAACCACCAGAAAGGGTGACTTGCACGAAAGTGCAGCCAATTCTGAGACCCTTCTCAAAGACGTAATCGCCACCAGAAAGACCACCTTCTGGGACAAACGAGAGAGGGAAACGTCTCTCAGTGGCTCAAACGGCGGTTTCTGCAGTGCCGCCAGGACCACGTTAAGGTCCCAAGGGTCCAGAGGTCGCCTGTAGGGCGGAACCACCCGAGACACACCCCTGCAGAAATTGACGGTTCTTCGGGAGGAGCGCCAAGCGCCTGTCAAACAGCACTGAAAGAGCTGATACTTGACCCTTCAGGGAGCTGAGGGATAAGCCCAGCTCCAAACCCGACTGTAGGAAAGCCAACAACGTCGGGATGGACAAGGGCCACGGGGACCTGTCACCCGAGGCACACCAGGTGAAAAAGATCTTCCACGTTCTGTGGTATATCTTCCTGGATACGGGCTTCCTGGCCCGATTCATAGTGGCAACCACCGTAGGAGAGAAGCCTCTGGATGTTAGTAGCCAGGCCTCAAGAGCCATGCAGTCAATCTGAGGGCCCTGGAATTGAGGTGGAAGAATGGGCCTTGCGCGAGAAGATCTGCGCGTTCTGGAAGAGCCCACCTGTGTCCGCCTGACAGTTGCCACAGGTCCGGATACCAGGACCTCCTGGGCCAATCTGGTGCCACTAGAATGGCTACTCTGCATTCCGTCCTGATTTTCCACAGGAACCTGGGAATCAGAGCCAGAGGCGGGAACACATATGGTAGATGGAAGCTGGACCAACTCAGGATCAGGGCATCCGCCCCCAGAGACTGAGGATCCCACGATCTCGCCATGTATTGCGGCACCTGATGATTCAGCCGTGAGGCCATCAGATCCACGTCCGGAGTGCCCCATTTGCTGCAGATGTCCCGGAAGACGTCTGGATGAAGAGACCACTCTCCGGCGTCCATCCCCTGCCGGCTCAGGTAGTCGGCCTCCCAGTTCTCGACCCCTGGGATGTGAACTGCGGAGATCAGGCAGTCGTTGTCCTCCACCCAAGATAGAATGCGGTGGACTTCGGTGAGGGCCTGAGCACTTCTGGTCCCTCCCTGATGGTTTATATATGCGACGGCCGTCGCATTGTCGGTCTGAACCCGGATGGGCTGTCCTGACAGGAACTTCTGAAACGCCAGGAGCGCCAGATAGACCGCCTTGATCTCCGGCACGTTGATCTGCAACGTCGACTCCGACTGAGTCCAGAGTCCTTGAGCCCTGTGGTGCAAGAACACCGCTCCCCAGCCCTTCAGACTGGCGTCGGTGGTCACCACTAACCATGACGGTTTGAGGAAAGACCGGCCCCGTGACAAGTGACGTGGCTGGAGCCACCACTGCAGGGAATCCCTGGTCGGTTGGGAAAGGGTCACCAGTCGATTCAGAGAGGACGTTCTCTTGTCCCATCTGCGGAGAATCTCCAACTGGAGAGGACGGAGGCGAAATTGTGCGAAAGGCACCGCCTCTATCGCAGCAACCATGCGGCCCACCAGCTTCATCAATACCCGTAGGGATGATTGTGGCGACAGGAGGACATCTTGCACTCCTGATTGGATAGCCAGCTGCTTGGCTCGTGGCAGAGACACCAGGGCTGAGTCTGTGTGGAAGTCCATGCCCAGATACGTCAGTGACTGGGTCGGAACCAGGGTTGATTTCTGGACATTGAGAAGCCACCCAAACTGTTCCAGAGACTTCATGGTGACCTCCAAACTCTCCCGACAAAGGTGTTCCGATGGCGCCCTGACCAGCAGGTCGTCTAGATAAGGTATGACGGCGTGTCCCTGCACATGCAGGAGAGCCATCATAGAGGCCATCACCTTCGTGAACACCCGCGATGCTGAGGCCAACCCGAAGGGTAGTGCCACGAACTGGAAGTGTTCGTCCCCCACTGCGAATCGTAACCAGCGCTGATGAGCCGGTGCAATGGGCACGTGAAGGTAAGCGTCTCGTATATCTATGGACGCCAGGAAGTCTCCCTGTGACACAGCCGCGATCACGGAGCGCAGGGATTCCATGCGGAACTTCCGAACCAACACATGACGGTTGAACAACTTGAGGTCCAGAACCGGGCGAAAAGAGCCGTCCTTCTTTGGGACGATAAAGAGGTTGGAGTAAAAACCCCGGAACCTCTCCCCAGAAGGCACTGGGACCACTACTCCGTCTCTGCGGAGCCCCTCCAACACCAGGTGAAAAGCCTGAGCCTTTTCTGGAGAAGGAACAGACCGATGGAATCGGTGTGCCGGCTGCAACGTCAGCTCTATCCTGTAGCCTCGCGAGACTACGTCTCGGACCCACTTGTCTTGGACGTGGAGAAGCCAACTGTCCTGAAAAAGGAACAGGCGACCCCCCACCTGTGGGGAGGCAGGACGAGAGAGCGAGTCATGCGGAAGTGGGTTTGGGGGTGGCAGCTGCTGCCCCCGTTGGCTTCTTTTGGAGACCCTTGGGGCGCCACTGAGTAGTGGGCTTGCCCCCTCGGTCCGCACGAGCAGACGCTGCTGATGACTGTGAGCTGGAGCGAAAGGACCACTGTTTTGGGTTCCTTTTAACGGTATACCGTGGCTTAGGTTTATTCTGCGGGATCTTAGACTCAGCAGAATCCTTTATCAGCTTGTCCAGCTCGGTGCCAAAAAGCCTGTCACCAGAGAACGGAAGATTTTGCAAAATCTTCTTAGACGTGGCATCGGAGTCCCAAAGACGCAGCCACAACAACCTGCGGATCGCTATAGCGTTGGCCGAAGCCACAGCAGAGCGGGTGGCAGTTTCCAATGTTGCCGTCCTGGCGTAATCTGCATAGGCCCTTGCCCTATCAGTAAGCGCCAGGACCTCAGAACTGGACCCTGCCAGGTCAGTGATGCCATCCAAGCAGGAGGTAATCGCTTGCAGGGTCCAGACCGTGGCAAAATTAGGGGCAAATGAAGACCCCACAGCCTCATAAGAAGACTTGGCGAGTTGCTCGACCTGTCTATCAGTCGCATCCTTCAACGAGGAGCTATCAGAGGCAGAGAAAAGGGAGCGTGCAGCAATCCTGGTCATGGAGGCGTCCACCTTCGGGGACTGCGACCACTCCTGAAGCACCTCCTGGGGAAAGGGGGAGCGATTGTCCTTAGATTTGCGGACATAACGCCGCCCAGGATGTAACCTGGGTGCTCTGACCACCCTTCCAAAGTTAGTGTGGTCCATAAAGGAGCCACTCGGTCTAGCCTCTGGCCGCAGCCATTGATAGACCTCCTTCGGGTATACGTTCACCTCCTCAGGGGGTGTCACGAGACGTAAAGTCTCGTTGATGGAGGACACCAGATCCTCTACCCCGTCTGGTGGTTCTGACACAGACCCGAGTATTGAACCCCCATCATCCTCATCACCATCAGAAAGACGCTCCTCCTCAGAGAGAGCCTGGAGCTCGGGTGAATCCTCACGACGAGTCCGCTTAAGGGGTCTCACAGCAGAAGAAGGAGACACCCGGGGGTAACTGGAAGGAGTAGCTGGGCTTTCCAGTCTCCTATTAAGTGCCTCCAGGGATTGCGACATGGAGGACAACTGGGACAACAGAGATTCATTAATCTTATTCTGCGTTTCCCATGGCCCTGGGATCACCTGAACCTCAGGGTAAAGCACCGGAGTTGCTGTCTCAGCAGTATCAGTCCGGGCCTCTGGGCGTCCGCAGTTATTGCAGGACCCCTCAACCAGCGTCCCGTTGCATGTAGCACAGGCAGTGGTGGTGCTGGCCGCCTTAGCAGCACGTTTTCCAGCTGAGGACATTCCCACAGCAGGGGCAAATAAGCCAATCTATACAGACAAAAAACCGGAGAGCCCGGTGGCTTACCGACCGCTGTAAAGCGGTGGGAGGAAGCGGTGTGCGTGTGTGGCCTCTACGAAGTTTCCGGTCTCCCCTTTTGGAGTGCAGATGTGCTGCAGTCAGATCCCAGCCGGGAAGTGAGGGGAAAAGATGGCCGCCGACAGACAAGCTGTGGGTGGCGCCGAAAATACGCGGGAAGCACACACGCACGCCCTCGATGACATCACCACCAGGGCTGCTTCGCATCTCCTCAGGCAGCCTCAGTAATGTAGGCGCCGGAGCCCGCAGTGCGGGAAGTATTGTGAAAGTACAATACTTAGACTGCATGTAAAACAAAACACCTGCAATCTACAGCCTCAGCCCCTGTGACACACAGGGCGGTCAGCCAGGGTGACCCCAGCACAGGGTACACCGCCAGAACCGCGGACCCGAGGGTAGCGCGCGGTCTGAGTGCCAGAACACATAAAGCGTCAGACACTACCCCCAGGCACACCGGAGACACACCGTGCCTCAGTGCCGGTTCGGTCTGTAAGCACCATTTAGGGAGGCCTCGGACGGGGGTTTCAGCACCAGTCCGGTCTGTAAGCACCATTTAGGGAGGCCTCGGACTGGGCTGGCTCCAGTCCGGTCTGTAAGCACCATTTAGGGAGGCCTCGGACGGAGCGGAGCTGTGCGAGGCTCCAATCTCCCACCTTCCAGAGCCCCCCAGGGAGGGATGGAAAGGAGCGCGACAGCGTACCGGGGGGACACGCAGTGTCCAGGCCCTAGGCCCTCCGGTACCTCCACCTGCGTGTTCCACAAGGGTGAGCAGGGAGACTGCCGAAGGTCCGACCGGGACCATTTTACCTTGTCTTCAGACGCCATCACGTAAGCTGTGAGAATGCTGTGAAGTGCAAGCAAAGCGTGATCCTCCGAGCACACTAAGTTTAAAACTGAGGATATTCCCTGCGGTAGGGGTTTATAAGCGGAGGGGGCGGTGTCTACAAACTTGTAGTACCTAGTGTGGCCTCCGGAGGGCAGAGCCCTAAACCCATTGTCTGGGTCTCCCATTATGATGATCAGAAAAAATTCAAACTTTTAATTTATAATTAACTAAAGTTGTACTTCAAAGAAAAAAATAAAAAAAAATAAAAAATAATCTAAAAGACGTCAGGTAAAAAAGAAAAAAAAAATTCTGATTTAGATCACTTGATATGGAATGACCCATTGACACTATTAATACTTAAATATTTTAAAATATGATCCCATTGCGATCCTAACTTGAATTATGGTATAGATGTGGCTAGGAGAATAGCAGATACTTGGGCAGTATTGGAAATTTTTAAATTAAAACAATTTTTCGGAAATGCGTTTTTCATTTGCATGGGTAAAATATTAACAAAGATTCTCTTGTGACATATCTGATGAAAGCATGTACAGTTCTGAGTAGAATGGTGTTTATTTTGTCTCCATCTTATTTCTAGTCTTATTATTATAGTTATGAGGAGAAATATAAAGGTAGGCAACATCGAAATTCACACTTTTTCTGAACTTTGAAAATCACTTAAAATTTTTTTTTTTTAGAAATGTTTTCTCTTCACATTTTGCATTGCCTGACATGCCATTATCAAATAACAAAATCTCAAAAGAATTAAAAATATAGAGGTAATAATCATTGGTTCACTTGACACGGAATGACCCTATAGGGGAAAGTGCCGGTCTTACCAGAAGCAGGTACCCCCTGAGAGTAGTCCTACATCCTGTGTCCAGAAGAGCCCCCGTGTGTTCCGTTGTCAGGAAAGAATTTGTGACCCTGCACATGTTTTCCCCAATGTCCTGGAAGCGGAAGAAGGCAGGCCAGATGCAGAGAGGCCGTCACGTGTACAAGGGCGGGTCCGGAGTGATGGGCAGGGTTCGCTCATAAGCAATGTCACTGGGAGGCGTATGTCCCGCCGGCCCGGTGGCACGGTGTCACAGAAGGGGAGGGCCAGTGGCGTGAAAGAAGAGAGAGAAGGCCGCAAGCCGGGGCCTAAATTTACGGCCACGTCCGCGCAAAGCGTGATCGGAAGTGGGGGGGGGAAACAGACAGCCAAGTGAGCCCTGGTATAAGGGCTGGCGCCGGGTTAGAAAGAGCTCACCTTGAGAGCAATGTAGTTAAGCTGGGTTCCCTGTGCATAGCTTTAACCCAGGCTCCCTGTGTGGGAGGCTGAGGAGAATATCTGTAGGCCAAATGCTGCAGCCCGTGGCTGAAGGATGGGAGTTTGGTGCCAGGCTGTATCTGCTGCTGTAATCCAATTTAGAGGCAGAAGTTTTGTAAGGCTGCCTTCACACTTGCAGATGCATCTGCAAGTATCAGCGTGCAGACCGCGGCCCTATGTTTATAATAGGGCGCACCGCGGTCTGAAAGCACTCATTCATTCCTGTATGTGAAGCGTCCGCAGGCGGATGCCTGCTTACAGATCACACACTCCCGCCCGCACCATGGACGCGAGATGTTGCGTCCATGGTGCGGGCGGGAGTGTGTGATCTGTAAGCAGGCATCCGCCTGCGGACGCTTCACATACAGGAATGAATGAGTGCTTTCAGACCGCGGCCGCGGTCTGCATGCTGATACTTGCAGATGCATCTGCAAAACGCTGCAGATGCATCTGCAAGTGTGAAGCCAGCCTAAGAAGCTGTGAGTCTGCAACCCAGGATTTTGTGAGGGATTCTGGGAAGAACTGTCCCTTATACTGGGATACTGTGGGTCTGTGCCTGATGCGGAAGGAGATACAGGGAGGCGACACTCAGCGTGCCCGTCCGTTGGTGGTTGTGGGAAATCGGTGGCCCGGGGAACTGTCGACCTTGGAGTCCATTAAAAAAAATTAGGCGCAGCCCTGATGGATCCAACGCCGCAGGAGGGGGTACTTGGAGGCGACACTCCACGTTTCCGCCTGTTGGTGGTTTTTGGGAGAGCGATGCCCGCAGGAGCCGTCGCCCTTCTATTATCTCAAAGGTAGATAAATAATTCAGAAAAATATGAGAAAAGGAAGAGAGATGTGCCTCCTACGGACACTAAGCTAAAACTGGTGTAGCCTGGCCCAGCCAGGGGGTGTATACTGCAGAGGAGGAGCTAACTTGTGTTTTCATATTTGCTTAGTGTCGCCTCCTAGGGATAAGCAGCATAACACCCATGGTCCTGTATCTCCCAATGAGGCAAAAGAGAAAGGATAATAGATAAGACATGCTTTTGGACCAAGTTTATACAACATGCATTTCTATCACCATCACAGTAAAGTATTTTGCCATGACTTGGGTAACTAATGTGCGGTTATGAATGCACGATAATCTAATAATGCCCACAGAGGTTTTGCCATGTACACCCTTAAAGTATGCTCTATTATGACGAAATAATTTCTCATGAAAACCTTAAAATTTGCAAAAAAGGGGGATAACCATTATTCTAAGAAAAACAATACAAAATAAAAAAATAATTTACAAGGTGATTAAAAACAGAAATGACACAAACATCTTGTATAAAGTTACCTTTGGTGCCATCTTGACTCTTCCTACGTTTATGCTTCAGATCCTCCACTGCAGATACAGACCGACTTCGTGGCATTTTAGCGCTCCTCCTTGTGGAAGAACGATTCTCTTGGACAAATAAATTTCTTCTCGCTTTTGTGGCTAAAACAGTTAAAAATAATTACATATGTATATATACACACATCTATGTATACTATCTATCTATATATATATCTATATATCTCATTCTTTGGAGCATGCCATTACTGATGCATTTTATCACTAGTTTAGTTAATGAAACATAAAGCGCGACTCCTTACCTTCACCATCTTTCTGGTTTTGCGCTGGTAAAGGCAACTTTAATTTTTCAACCATTACCACAAGAGGTCTTGAGCACTCCTAAAACAAAAAGCAGCATGCATACTTTAGAACAGTGGTCCCCAACCTTTTTTGCACCAGGAACCAGCTTCATGAAAAAACATTTTTCCATGGCCAAGCAGGGCAGGGGGGCACAGGGGCGGGGTTTTGGTCATATGAGGCAGGGCTATGGAGAAGCTTGGAGTTTATTATCTTGTTTCCCCAAAAGATGCGCTTTGTCTAGTTTTCAGGGGATGTGTTATTTTTCATCCCCTTGCAGCTTCCAATATCCTCATCATCCCCTTACAGCTCATAATTACCCCATCATCCCCTTGCAGCCCTCAATATTCCCATCATTTTCTTGCAGTTCTCATCATCCCCTTGCAGCTCATAATTACCCCCATCATCCCCTTGCAGCCTCCAAAATCACAATCATCCTCTTGCAGCCCCCATCATCCCCATGCAGCCCCCAATGCTGTATACCCCATCATCATCATCCCCATGCAGCCCCCATCAACACACACACTTTGTTAACTGGTGCAGTATTATAGGCACTGCTTTGCTCCCTGCCTCAGCTGCGTAGATGTATGGGCAGAGCTGTCGGCCAATCATAGAGCAGCAGCCACAGGCCAATCAGAGCCCTTCTGCGCTGTGATTGGCTGACGGCTTCACCCATACATCTACGCAGCTGGGGCAGACAGCTCAGAGAGACGCCGTAACACTGCCGCGGCGGTCACCGGGACAAGTGCAGCGGGTGAGGAACATCACTGAGGGGCTGGGGAAGTGGGCAACGTCCACCACACATGATGAGCTCTGAGCCGCCGCAGAGCCCACTTTTTTGTGTAGTGCTGGTCTGCAGCAGTGCGGACTGGTGGTTGGGGCTCCCTGATTTAGAAGGCACATACAGCCCTATTATAGAGGTCACATTTTGAAATACAGACAGCTACAATCTAAAATAAGCCACTGTGGACCCATACAAAAAGGATTAATTTTACTCCAAAAGCAGCCAAAACTTACATGCAGATCTTGATGTGAAATGTTTGCCTCTTTTTAACACGTAACAAGGTGTCTCTACTTTTCTCAGCATTTACCAGCAGAAGTTGCAATTTTCATTGTAAATCATGAAAGCTTTATTTCAAAATAAAGAGAATTTTGTTTACGTACCGTAAATTCTTTTTTCTTTAATCATCAATGGGAGACCCAGACAATGGGGTTTAGGGCACTGCCCTCCGGAGGTCACACTAGGTACTACAAGTTTGTAGACACCGCCCCCTCCGCTTATAAACCCCTACCGCAGGGAACATCCTCAGTTTGGTCTACAAGCTGCGAGGAGGAAAATAAACCACACCCGAAACCTCGGGAAGAACACCGTGCACAAACGGTTCAACAACCCGGCAAACACTGTCTCAACAGAGAACAGAGCCAATGCAAAACAAGCAAAGGAACAACTGGGTGGGTACTGGGTCTCCCATTGATGATTAAAGAAAAAAGAATTTACGGTACGTAAACAAAATTCTCTTTTTTCTGGTCATCATAATGGGAGACCCAGACAATGGGGATGTCCTAAAGCAATACCCCAGGGCGGGAAGAGTTCCTCAACAAGACGGATAACCTGGTTCCCCTTTAAAGGTGGGCAACCGCCGCCTGTAGAACCCGCCTGCCCAAATTTGCATCCGCAGAGGCATGGGCATGCACCATATAGTGCTTAGAGAAAGTGTGTAGGCTGGACCAAGTGGCCGCCTGACACACCTGTAGAGCAGATGCTCTATGTCGCAAGGCCCATGAGGCACCTACGGCTCTGGTAGAGTGAGCCTTCAATCCCACCGGGAGAGGCAAACCAGAAGACCGGTAAGCCTCTTGAATGGAAGCCTTAATCCACCTGGCTAAGGTTGACTTTGAAGCCGCGGACCCCTTACAGCGACCTGTCGTAAGAACAAACAAAGAATCCGAACTCCTAAAGGAGGCGGTTCTGGACACATAAATGCGTATAGCTCTCACGAGATCCAGAGTATGGAGGTCGCGCTCAACCTGATGAACGGGAGCGGGGCAAAATGATGGGAGAACAATCTCCTGGTTCAGGTGAAACGTTGAAACCACCTTTGGCAAGAATTCCGGCCGTGGACGCAACACCACCTTGTCTTGGTGAACCACCAGAAAGGGAGACTTGCACGATAGTGCAGCCAATTCTGAGACCCTCCTCAGAGATGTAATCGCCACCAGAAAAGCCACCTTCTGGGACAGACGAGAAAGGGAAACCTCCCTCAGAGGCTCAAATGGCGGTTTTTGCAATGCCGCCAGGACCATGTTAAGGTCCCATGGATCCAGAGGTCTCTTGTAGGGTGGAACCATCCGCGACACCCCCTGCAGAAATTGACGGACCTTCGGGAGAAGCGCCAATCGTCTGTCAAACAGCACAGAAAGTGCTGAGACCTGACCCTTTAAGGAGCCAAGGGATAATCCCAACTCCAAACCCGACTGTAGGAATGCCAACAATGTCGGGATGGACAAGGGCCACGGGGACCGGCCCCCAGAGGCACACCAGGTAAAAAAGATTTTCCACGTCCTGTGGTACATTTTCCTGGAAACTGGCTTTCTAGCCCGATTCATAGTGGCAACCACTGTAGGGGAGAACCCCCTGGATGTCAGCAGCCAGGCCTCAAGAGCCATGCAGTCAATCTGAGGGCCTTGGAATTGAGATGGAAGAATGGGCCTTGCGCGAGAAGATCTGCGCGTTCTGGAAGAGCCCACCTGTGTCCGCCTGACAGTTGCCACAGGTCCGGATACCAGGACCTCCTGGGCCAGTCTGGAGCCACTAGAATGGCTACCCTGCATTCCGACCTGATTTTCCACAGCACCCTGGGAATCAGAGCCATAGGAGGGAACACATATGGTAGATTGAATCTGGACCAAGTCAAGATCAGGGCGTCCGCTCCCAACGACTGGGGGTCCCATGACCTCGCCATGTATTGCGGAACCTGATGATTCAGCCGTGAGGCCATCAGATCCACGTCCGGAGTGCCCCATCTGCTGCAGATGTCCCGAAAGACGTCTGGATGAAGGGCCCACTCTCCGGCGTCCATCCCCTGCCTGCTCAGATAGTCGGCCTCCCAGTTTTCGACCCCTGGGATGTGAACTGCGGAGATCAGGCAGTTGTTGGCCTCCGCCCAGGATAGAATGCGGTGGACTGCGGCCAGAGCCTCTGCACTCCTGGTTCCTCCTTGATGATTTATATAAGCGACGGCCGTCGCGTTGTCGGACTGAACCCGGATGGGATGTCCTGAGAGGAATCTCTGAAAAGCCAGGAGTGCTAGATAGATCGCCTTGATCTCCAGCACGTTGATCTGTAATGCCGACTCCGACAGAGTCCAGAGGCCTTGGGCCCTGTGGTGTAAGAACACCGCACCCCAGCCCTTCAGACTGGCGTCGGTGGTCACCACTAACCATGACGGTTTGATGAAGGACCGGCCCCGCGACAAGTGATGTGGTTGAAGCCACCACTGCAGGGAATCTCGGGTCGGTTGTGACAGTGTCACCAGCCGATTCAGTGAGATCGTCCTCTTGTCCCACCTGCGTAGTATCTCCAGCTGGAGAGGACGGAGGCGAAATTGTGCAAACGGCACCGCCTCTATCGCCGCCACCATGCGACCCACCAGCTTCATCAACCCACGAAGGGACGATTGTGGTGACAGGAGCACTGCTTGCACTCCCGATCGGATCGCCACCTGTTTGGATTGTGGCAGAGACACCAGGGCTGAGGACGTGTTGAAGTCCATGCCCAAATAAGTCAAGGACTGGGTCGGAACCAAGATTGACTTCTGAACATTGAGGAGCCAACCGAATTGTTCCAGCGACCGCATGGTCACATCTAGGCTCGCTTGACAGAGGTGTTCCGATGGCGCCCTGACCAGCAGGTCGTCTAAATAGGGAATGACGGCATGGCCCTGCACGTGCAGGAGAGCCATCATAGAGGCCATCACTTTTGTGAACACCCGTGGTGCCGAGGCCAAGCCGAACGGCAGCGCCACAAATTGGAAGTGTTCCTCCCCCACTGCAAATCTCAACCATCGCTGGTGAGCCGGTGCAATGGGCACGTGAAGGTAAGCGTCTCTGATATCTATGGACGCCAAGAAGTCCCCCTTGTGACACAGCCGCGATCACTGAGCGCAGTGATTCCATACGGAACTTCCGAACCAGCACGTGGCGGTTGAACAACTTCAGGTCCAGAACCGGGCGGAAGGATCCGTCCTTCTTTGGGACGATAAAGAGGTTGGAGTAAAAACCCCTGAACCTCTCCCCGGAAGGCACCGGGACCACCACTCCGTCTCTGCGGAGTCCCTCCAACACCAAAGAAAAGGCCTGAGCTTTTTCTGGGGAGGGGACCGACCGATGGAATCGGGATATCGGTTTTGACGTCAGCTCTATCCTGTAACCTCGCGAGACCACGTCTCGAACCCACTGATCTGGAACGTGAAGTAGCCACTCGTCCTGAAAGCGAGACAAGCGGCCCCCCACCTGTGGGGAGGCAGGAAGAGAGAGCGAGTCATGTAGAGGCGGGTTTGGGGGTGGCAGCTGCTGCCCCCGCCGGCTTCTTTGGACGACTCTTAGAGCGCCACTGAGAAGCGGGCTTGCCCCCTCGGTCCGTGCGAGCGGACGGTGCTGATGACTGTGAGCCGGACCGAAAGGACCACTGTTTTGGGTTCCTCTTAACGGTATACCGTGGCTTAGGTTTATTCTGCGGTATTTTAGACTCAGCAGAATCCTTAATTAGCTTGTCCAGCTCTGTGCCAAAAAGTCTGTCACCAGAGAACGGAAGATTCTGCAGAATCTTCTTAGATGTGGCATCTGAGTCCCAAAGACGTAGCCACAACAACCTGCGGATCGCTATAGCATTGGCCGAAGCCACAGCTGAGCGAGTGGCAGTTTCCAGAGTCGCCGTTCTGGCGTAGTCCGCATAGGCCCTCGCCCTCTCGGTAAGTGCCAGGACCTCTGGACTGGACCTTGCCAGGTCAGTGATACCATCCAAGCAGGTAGTAATCGCTTGTAAGGTCCAGACCGTGGCAAAGTTAGGGGCAAATGACGACCCCACCGCCTCATAGGAAGACTTGGCGAGTTGCTCGACCTGTCTATCAGTAGCATCCTTCAGTGAGGAGCTATCAGAGGCAGAGAAAAGGGAGCGTGCAGCAATCCTGGTCATGGAAGCATCCACCTTCGGGGACTGCGACCACTCCTGAAGCACCTCCTGGGGAAAGGGGAAGCGATTGTCCTTGGGTTTGCGGACATAACGCCGCCCAGGATGTAACCTGGGGGCTCTAATCACCCTTCCAAAATTAGTATGGTCCATAAAGGAGCCACTTGGTCTAGCCTCCGGCCGCAGCCATTGATAGACCTCCTTCGGGTGCACCGTCACCTCCTCAGGGGGTGTCACGAGACGTAAGGTCTCGTTGATAGAGGACACCAGATCCTCCACCCCATCTGGTGGTTCAGACACAGATACAGACCCGAAAGTCGAACCCCCATCATCTTCCTCACCATCAGAGGAACGCTCCTCCTCAGAGAGAGTCTGGAGCTCGGGTGAAGCCTCACGACGAGTCCGCTTAAGGGGTCTCACAGCAGAAGAGGGAGACACCCGGGGGTAACTGGAAGGAGTAGCTGGGGTATCCAGTCTCCTATTAAGTGCCTCCAGGGATTGCGACATGGAGGACAGCTGAGACAACAGAGATTCATTGATCCTGTTCTGAGTCTCCCAAGGCCCTGAGATCACCTGAACCTCGGGGTATAGCACCGGAGCTGCTGACTCAGCAGTGCCAGCCCGGGCCTCTGGGCGTCCGCAGTTATTGCAGGACCCCTCCACCAGTGTTCCATTGCACGTAGCACATGTAACGGTGGCCTCGGCCGCCTTAGCAGCAAGCTTCCTAACTGAGGACATGGCCACAGTAGGGGTAGATAAGCCCAATTGCAGACAATAAAACCGGAGATCCCGGTGGCTTACCGACCGCTGTAAAGCGGTATGAGGGAGCGGTGTGTGTGTGTGACCTCCGCGCCGTCTTCCGGTCTCCCCTCTTGGAGTGCAGACGCACGCTGCATACAGTTCCCAGCCGGGAAGTGAGGGTAAAGATGGCCGCCGACAGAGAAACTGTGGGCGGCGCCGAAGACACGCGGGAAACACACGCACACGCCCCGCGGTGACGTCACCGCACGGGCTGCATCCCATCCTCCAAGCATCCTTCTCATGAGGGAGCTGGAGCCCGCAGGGCGGGAAACAGTGTAAAATACATTGTACACAGACTGCAAATACATATCACACATCCGCAGCCTACGGCCTCAGCCCTGTGACACACAGGGCGGTCAGCCAGGGTGACCCCAGCACAGGGTACACCCGCAGAACCGCGGGCCCGAGGGCAACGCGCGGTCTGAGTGTCATGAAACACATAAAGTGCCAGACACTACCCCCAGGCACACAGGAGACACAGAGTGCCTCAGTGCCTGTCCGGTCTGTAAGCACCATTCAGGGAGGCCTCGGACGGGGGTGCAGCACCAGTCTGGAGTGTAAGCACCATTTAGGGAGGCCTCAGACTGGGCCGCTCAGCCCAGTCCGGAGTGTAAGCACCATTTAGGGAGGCCTCGGACTGGGCTGGCTCCAGTCCGGTCTGTAAGCACCATTTAGGGAGGCCTCGGACGGAGCGGAGCTGTGCAAGGCTCCCATCTCCCACTCACCAGAGCCCCCCAGAGAGGGATGGAGAGGAGTGTAACAGCGTACCGGGAGAACACCAGGTGTCCAGGCCCTAGGCCCTCCGGTACCTCCACCAGCGTGTGCCACTAAGGGTGAGCGGGGAGGCTGTCACCGGTCCCGACTGGGACCTTATTACCTTGTCTTCAGACGCCATCACGAAAGTAGTGAGAATGCAGTGAAGTGCAAGCAAAGCGTGATCCTCCGAGCACACTAAGTTTAAAAACTGAGGATGTTCCCTGCGGTAGGGGTTTATAAGCGGAGGGGGCGGTGTCTACAAACTTGTAGTACCTAGTGTGACCTCCGGAGGGCAGTGCCCTAAACCCCATTGTCTGGGTCTCCCATTATGATGACCAGAAAATAGTGTATTTTGTACTGAAAAACTCCATAATGTAGTACTTACCTTAAGTAGCTTTTTTGGAAGTTCAATCTGCCGTAAACTCTGTGAGGACTCTGCTATACTCCTATGTCTTGCCATTGTGCTTGTTCTTTAGAAAAAGTATTACAATCAAGTAGATATATGTTATGTTAAGCATTATGCTATATTTACCGCCACAGTGGATAAAATAAAAAACCTACCTCCTTTTTATAGCTGATCTGGTCCGTAGTTCTTCAAGCTGATCTTCCTCATTTACTGCCTGAGTAACACTTGGTACCCTCGAGAGAGATGGCTGGGAACACATAGGAGTTTGGCCATCTATTAAGAAAGAGCCATCCCCATCCGCTGGAAGAACCAATTTCAACTCTTCTGGAATCTGTGTCCCAAGACTAAAATAGATCTCTGCCAAGATTTTTGGTATACTTCCTATATACCTGGAAGTAAAATACAAATGGGAAAGGTGCTAGGAATTTGTTCTTGCTAATATGTAACAAGGAATTAGTCACAATAACTTGATGTCAACATTGGACACGTCAAAAATCAAATTGGACATAATTTCATACGAAACCCCAAAAATTGGGTTGGACAAAACTGCTAGCACCCTCATTTTAATATTTGATTGCACATCCGTTGAAAAAAATAACTACAGTCAATCACTTCCTAGAACCATCAAACAGCTTCTTACACCTCTCTCAGCAGGAATTCTGGACCACTCTTCTTTTGCAAACTGCTCCAGGTTTCTCATATTTGAAGGATGCTTTATCCCAAGAGCAATTATAAGATCTCTAAATAGGCGTTCAACGGGATCTAGATCAGGACCTGTTGCTGGCATCTTCAGAACTCTCCGGCGCTTTGTTTCCATCCATTTCTGGGGCTTTTTGAAGCATATTTGGAGTCATTGTCCTGTTGGAAGACCCCTGCCCGAAAACGCAAACCCAGCTTTGTACACTTGGCACTACATTTGTGATGCAAAATCCTTTGGTAATCTTCAGATCTGATGATGTCTTGCACACAGTCAAGGCTTCCAGTGCCAGAGGCAGCAAAACAATCTCCACCATATTTGACTGTAGGTTCTGTGTTCTTTTCTTTGTAGGTCTTATTCTCTTTTTTGGTAAATAGAATGATGTTCTTAACAAAAAGCTTTATCTTGGTCTTATGCCTTCCCAGAAGGATTACAGCTTATTTACGTATATTTTGGTTAACTGCAGTCTAGCTTTTTTTAGGTCTTTGTGTCACCAGTGGGGTCCTCCTGGGTCTCCTGCCATACAGTTTCATTTCATTCAAATCTTGATGGAAGAGTTAGCGCTGATGCATCCTGAGACTGCAGGACAGCTTGAATTACTTTGGAACTTTATTGGAGCTACTTATTCACCTTCCGGACTAGCCTGCAATGCAACCTTTTATCAATTTCTCGTCCATGTCCAGGGAGATTAGCTACAGCGTCATTTGCTGTAAACTTCTTGAGCATGTTGCTTACTGCAGACAAAAGAACATCTATCTAGTCTCTGGACTTAAAATCCAAAATTGTTGAAAATAATCAACAATTTCAAGGTTACAAGTCTTCGGAGGGCTCTTCACTTTCTTTTCGCCATGCTTAGTGTGAGACACACAATGCAAAAAATGAGTCAACCTCTCTCCTTTGTTTTTTCTGGAATGTCAACGTGCAGTCATCACAGACTTGTCATCTCCTTTGTTCGGCAAGTACACCAGAAGGCTGGATAGTGGGGTTGAGCTGGTAATTATATATTTTTCTATTACAGTCATAAAAGGAGAATTTTGTGTACTCACCGTAAATTCCTTTTCTCTTAGCCTCTAATTGAGGGACACAGTACGATGGGTTATGCTATTCTGCCACTAGGAGGCGACACTAAGCAATTAAAGAAGCACAGTGGCTCCTCCCAGCAGTATATAACCCCCTGACACAGTCTAGCCAGTTTTGTGCTAAAGCAGTAGGAGGAAAACTACATAAGCAGATAAGGCAACGAGGAACTCAAGAAGAAAAAACACCAACTCAATAAGACCAACAGGCCCAGGGAGGGTGCTGTGTCCCCCAATTAGAGGCTAAGAGAAAAGGAATTTACGGTGAGTACACAAAATTCTCCTTTTCTCCCTCGCCTCATTGGGGGACACAGGACGATGGGACGTCCTAAAGCAGTCCCTGGGTGGGAACAACAAACATCCCAACTTAACACAGTCTACAAGCTAGCAGCCGCTGCCTGTAGGATGCGTCTACCCAGACTCGCATCCGCCGAGGCCCGAGTATGCACTCGATAATGCTTTGCAAAGGTGTGCAGACTGGACGAAGTGGCCGCCTTGCACTTCTGCTCAGCCGTAGCCTGGTGCCTAATAGCCCAGGAGGCACCCACCGCACGAGTGGAATGAGCACGCAAACCTGAAGGAACTGTCAGGTTGCGCAAAGAGTATGCTTCCTGAATGGTCAGTTTAATCCACCTGGCAAGCGTGGCCTTTGACGCGGCCATCCCCTTACAGTGACCCTCAGGAAGGATGAACAGCGTGTCCGACTTCCTGTAAGGCGCTGTGCGAGACACGTATATCCGAAGGGCACGAACCAGGTCTAGGGTGTGCAAAGCTTTCTCAAAACGATGCACAGGAGCCGGACAAAAGGAAGGAAGGATAATGTCCGCATTCAAATAAAAGGAGGACACCACCTTAGCAGTGAAAGACTGTACCGGCCGCAATACCACCATGTCCTGATGGAAAGAAAAACGGGGCCTTGCAAGAAAGCGCCGCCAACTCAGACACTCTTCGAATTGAAGTGATCGCCACCACGAATACTACCTTTTGGGAAAGAAGGTGCAACGAAACCTCCCTGAGAGGTTTAAACGGAGGCTTCTGGAGGCTCTCCAGAACCAGGTTTAAATCCCAGGCCTCCAAGGGCCTCCTATACGGTGGAACTATACGAGCCACACCTTGTAAGAAGGTACGGACCTGAGGCTTTGAAGCCAATCTGCGCTGAAACCGCACCGACAGAGCTGAAACCTGACCCTTAAAGGAACTCAAGGAAAGACCCTTATCCAATCCCGACTGGAGGAATCCCAGAACCACCGGGAGGGAGAAGCGCAAGGGAGAAACCTGCGCTGGCTCGCACCAAACAAAGAACATCCTCCAGGTTCTGTGATATATCCGGGCGGAGACAGGCTTTCTTGCACATGCCATAGTGTGTGCAACTCCTTCCGAGAACCCTTCCGGAGTTAGAATTCTGGTCTCAAGGGCCACGCCATCAAACGCAGAGCCCCGGAATTCTGATGCCAAATCGGACCTCGACACAGAAGATCCAGACGGACTGGCAACTGCCAAGGAGGTCTGCGGCGAGCTGAACTAGATCGGCGTACCAGACCTCCTGGGCCAGTTGGGTGCTATCAATATCACCTCCACTCTCCCGACCTGATCTTCTGGAGCACTCTGGGAAAGAGGGCGAGCGGCAGAAAAATGTACGGGAGGCAAATACTGCGTCCAGTCCTGAACCAGGGCATCTGATCCCAGAGCCCTGGGATCGTGGGACCGAGCAAAAAAGTTGGGAACCTGAGCATTCATCTGTGGCGCCATGAGGTCCACATCTGGAGTCCTGAAGCGTCTGCATATTTGCGCGAACACATCCGGGTGAAGAGCCCATTCCCTGGACGCTAGCCCTTGACGGCTGAGATAATCCGCAGCCCAGTTCTCGACCCCCGGGATGTGTACTGCCGACAGTACGAATCCCGAAGATTCGGCCCAATTGGCTCCACTTCTCGCATCGCTGCTCTGCTGCGCGTCCCGCCCTGATGGTTGATGTAAGCCACCACGTGGCATTGTCCGATTGGACGCGGACATGACAACCCATCAGGAGATGCTGGAAACTCTTCAATGCCAAGTAAATGGCCCGAATCTCCAGAAGATTTATGGGCAGAGAGGACTCCTGAGGGGTCCACCGACCCCGAGCCGTGTGACTCCGAACACCGCCCCCCAGCCGAGAAGACTGGCGTCGGTGGTCAGAACAGTTCACCACACTGGTAGGAAGGATCTCCCCCGCAGGGGAGACTACGGGGCCAACCACCACCGAAGAGATCTCCTCGTCACCGACGGGCGAAATAGGTGATGAAATGTGAAAGGGCTGCGGTTCCACGCCGACAACAGATCCAGTTGTAATGGCCGGAGATGCAGTTGCGCAAACGGCACTGCCTCCACTGCTGCCACCATCTTCCCCAAAACGCGCATCACAAACCGAAGGGAATGCGGATGAGGGTCTAGCAATGCGCGAACCGCACCCTGCAGAGACCGAACCTTGTCCTGAGGAAGAAGTACCAGACCCTGAGCTGTGTCCAGGATCATCCCCAGGAACGTGAGTCTGCAGGTCAGAACTGGGGAGGACTTCGGCAGGTTGAAAATCCAACCCAGCCGAGACAGCGTGTCCATAGTAATGCGAACACTGTCCTCGCAGTTCTCGAACGACCGGCCTTTGACCAATAGGTCGTCCAGATAGGGAAAGACCATCACCCCTCGACCGTGTAGAACGGTCATGACCATGGCCATGACCTTGGTAAACACGCGTGGGGCAGTTGCCAACCCGAAGGGTAGGGCGACAAACAGAGTGATCCTCGCCCACCGCAAACCGCAGGAACCTCTGATGAGGGCCAGATATCGGGACGTGAAGATAAGCTTCCTTGATATTATGGAGGCGAGAAACTCCCCTTTGTGCATGGACGCAATGACGGACCTGAGACTCTCCATCCGGAAACGACGGACTCGCACAAATCTGTTCAAACGCTTCAGATCCAGAATGGGACGAAAAGAACCGTCCTTTTTGGGCACAATGAACAGGTTCGAATAGAATCCCTGAAAACGCTCGTTCAGAGGGACTGGCACAACGACTCCTGCCCGCCTCAGAGACTCGGCTGCCTGGGAGAAGGCGAGTGCCTTTTCCGGCATTCTCGAGGGGCGAGAGAGAACAAATATTCCGGGAGGGCCAGTATGAAACTATGTTGTATCCGGAAGACACCAATTCCCAAACCCACTGATCGTCTGTAGCAGCGAGCCAGGCATGCCGAAAGTGGAAAAGTCGGCTACCCACTTGGGAGGTGGTGTCGAGTCATTAGCAGGGGGACCTCTGAGACCCGGAGTCCTTGGATTTAGGTTGTTTATTCCGGGACTGCCAGGAAGAACCCGATTTATTGGGGTGTGGAAAGCCCTGCCCGTGCGTGACGCCCGATTCTGGGGAGGCGGACGGGAAACAGACCACCCAGACGAGTTCCGAAAGGACCGGAATCTCGTCTGCTGACTCTTGGAAAACCTACGCCTTACTGTCTGCTGAGGAAGCGAGGTGCTTATACCACCCGTGGCTTCCGAGATCATCTTATCCAGCTTTTCCCCGAATAATCGATCCCCTACATACGGCATGCCCGTGAGGGACTTCTTGGAGGCCGAATCCGCCTTCCCTCCCGAAGCCAGAGGGACCGGCGTATCGTAATAAAATTAGAAGCGGCCACTGTAGTGCAATTAGCTGCATCGTGGGAAGAGTGAATCAGAAACTCCCCCGCCACAGAAATCTGAGTCGCCAGATCCAGTAACTCAGGATCAGCCTCATGACTACTTTAGGCGGAGTGTAAACCCCAAGCCCAGGTCATAACAGCCTTCGCCACCCACAGAGGCGAAGGAAGGAGACAAAGATGCTCCTAAGGCCTTAAACACAGACTTAAATAGTTGTTCCAACTGGCGGTCGGCCGCATCCTTGATAGGGGCACCATCAGGAAGGGATATCAGAGTCTTAGATGCCAAACGGGACACCGGAGGGTCCACTGTTGGGGACTCAAGCCACGTTTTTGCCACTGTCGGCAGAAAGGGGTAACGGGCTGCAATCGCCTTCTGATTACCAAACCTCTTATCTGGGTGAGCCCAGTGCTTTTGAAGGACCTCTTGGATCACAGAATGATCCGAAAATACCTTCTGAGGTCTCTCAGGTCTCTTAAATGAGATCACATGACCGAGACCGACACCGGGGCTGGGTCTGCCACCAACAGGGCCTGATTAACGGCCGACACCAGGTCGTCCACCATGGCCAGGGTATCAGAGTATGTGGAGTGAAAGGATTCACCGTGATCCAGATCCACCTCAGATTCATGAAGCTCACCCGAAGAGTGAGAATCATGAGACCTACTCCGCGTATGGGAGGTCACAGAGCCCTGAGATGGGGCTGAGTAAGAGCCCGTCCAGAGCCTCTTCCTACCCATCTGACCAAGGGGAAGTGAGGTACTCGACTGAGACTCCTCATGGTCGGAACCCCCGTCTAATTGGACCTGCTGGTCCGGGGACACCGGACGAGGTTGCACCACCCGGAGCAGTGTGTCGGAGAGCTGCTGTATAGCCTGGCTCACGGATTGCGACAGAGTAACTGCCCATTTTGGGGTAGCAGGGCTGGCAACAGCCACCTCTACTTCAGTGTTTGCCTGACTGGAGTCAGAGACACTAGGCTGAGGCGGGTCAGAGGCACAGGCCTGGCAGAGCGGGGTCGAGCACCCACAGGGCAGCTCAGCTTTGCAAGCTGTGCAAAAAGCATAGTAAACAGTAAAGGCTTTTGGTGCCCGGCATCATGCACTTTCCTCCACTGTGCTCAGACTACACACCACAGTGCAGGAGGTAGTATACAGGAAAGGGAGCCGCAGTGCTGCTGTGTCACCGCTGCCTAGGGCTATTGCGGCGTTAACCACTGTGCCCGGTCACCTGAGAGGCTAGAAGCCGAGAAGCGCCCGATCCTGTGTCCCCCTGGCAAACCTGTGATGCAGCAATGGCTCTGAGATAGGGAAATGGCGCCAAAAACGTGGCGTGGAGAGGGAAAACCGAGGCCACGCCCCCTCCCATGATGCCCTGAACAGCCACCCACCCCTTGCCGCTACTGGCCAGCAACGATGGCCGGGGGCGGTCCCGAGGCAAGGCAGCATCACTGGAGGAGGGAACCTCCAGTAGTAGGCTGAAGCCAGGGACTAAATTAATAGCGCCGGCCACCTGTCAGCAGGGGTCCGGCCCGAAGCACCGGAAAAAAACGCCACAAACACAGGACGCGACAGGGGACACACAGCACTGCCTCATACCTCAATGACTCATCATCCTTCAGCCCCGAAGGGACAGGAGGGCGGACCAGTAATCCCCCACAGCTGGATCCAAGCTGCTATGGCCAGGAAAAATCTAAAACACGCTGGTGGCCCAAGGGGGATACATCCTACAACCCAGAGTCCCAACTGTGGGGTCTGGGGAGGGATGCTGCAAGAGCATGCCATCACTGTAACACAGAGTCCCAACTGTGGGGTCTGTGAAGAGACAGTGCAGCGGTCCGATCCATCAACTACAACCCAGAACCCTAACTGAGGGGCCTGGGGAGCACGACACAAAAATAGGATAAAATAACAAACTAACAAAATAAACAGTGTCTTGCGTCCTAAGACACTAAGCAAAAACACTGGCTAGACTGTGCCAGTCAGGGGGTTATATACTGCAGGGAGGAGCCACTGTGCTAGTTTTGATTGCTTAGTGTCGCCTCCTAGTGGCAGAATAGCATAACCCATCGTCCAGTGTCCCCCAATGAGGCGAAGGAGAATAATATTTTTCAGGAGGACCATCATTTCTGTACAGGTCTATTTCATTAGTTTAATTTTTTTTGTAAATTTTGTTGCAGCACGGCTGAAAAGCAATGTCTGACTTTCATTTGTTCATTTTCATAGATTTTTTTCTTATTATTTTTGTCAGATTCAAGTTACTTTTGTGACCAGTGTGGATTTTTCTTTAATTAAAAATGGGGTACCAATAATTTTTACCTCGTGTGTATGTCCCCCCTCCCTGGTGGGGGGTGACAATGTTTCGGGATCCTGTCCCTTTCTCTAGCCTAGAGAAAGGGACAGGATCCCGAAACGTTGTCACCCCCCCACCTGATGGCCGAATAAAGGCGGTTGTATCACAAAGAAGAGTGCTGCAGTTCTTTATCTTGTATACTCTACAGCAAGGAGGAGAGGAGCTGTGACTGCTGAGCACCAAGGGGAGCTGTGCTGCACCAATATACTAATTATCTCCCATCCTGGTACATGGGCCCCCCCAACCCCGTCACTCTATATGCCCCCCTGCTGGCGTGCACACTAAAATAATAAACGGTGTTAACTCACCCTCTGCCATTCCCTGCTCCCAAGCTCAGCAGTGTCTCCCTGTGTTTGTGCCTGGCATTGGATGATGTGACCGAGGCACATAGATGACGTCACTGTGCTGCAACTACCCTCCTGGATATGGCTCCTCCATCCTGGTACATGCCCCCTTCCCCAATGCTATATCGCCCACCCATCCTGGATATAGCCCCTTATCCTAGTATATGGCCCCCCATCCTGCATATGGCCCCCTCATCCTGGATATGACCACTTATCCTGGTACATGGCCCCCTTATCCTGGTACATGCCCCCCCATCCTGCATATTGTCCCCTTATCCTGGCACATGCCCCGCCATCCTGCATATGGCCACCCCTGTCACCCTCTGTCCCCCTGCTGGCACGCACACTAAAATAATAAATGCTGTTAACTCACCCTCCATCGCTCCCTGATCTGCGGGTCTTCCTGTGTCTGTGCACAGCATCGGATCATGTGACCAGGGCGCACACCGTTGACATCACTGTGCTGCACCGACCCTCCTGCATATGCCGCCACCCTATCCTGCATATGGCCCACGTGCCCCCCATCCTGGTACATGCCCGTCCCTCTATATCACCCCCCTGCTGGGGCGCACACTAAAATAGTAAACGCTGTTAACTCACCCTCCGTCACTCCCTGCTCCCAGCTGAGCAGTGTATTCCTGTGCCCGGCATCGGATCATGTGACTGGATCACACAGATAACGTCACTGTGCTGCACCAGCCCTCCTGGACATGCCCCTCCCCCTTATAGTACATAGCCCCCCCCCCATCCTGCATATGGCCCACTTATTCTGGTACATGGCCCCCCTCTATCCTCAATAGGGCCCTCCAGCCTAAATATGGCCCCCTTATGCTGGTATATGGCCCCCCTCTCCCCCATCCTGGTATATGGGCCCTTTATCCTGCATATGACCCCCCTGTCACTCTATATGCTGCCCTGCTGTCGCTCACACTAAAATGATAAACGCTGTTAACTCACCCACCGTCGCTACCAGCTCAGTGGTGTCTTCCTGTGTCCGGGCATCGGATTATGTGACCAGGACACTCAGAGATGACGTCACTGTGCTGCACCTATCATATGATTGGATGGCGGGCACAGACACAGGAAGACACCGCAGAGCAAAGAGCGACAAAGTGAGTTAACAGCGATTATTATTTTTACCAGCAGGGGACATATAGAGTGACCGTGGAAGAAGTGGCGCATATCCAGGATAGGGGGCCATATGCAGGAGGGGGAGGCAAGTGCAGCCTCATATAAATGTCTCTCTCCCCCCCCTGTGCACCTCTCATCGCCGGCTTCAGCACTGATGTGATGGACAGGGGATGCAGTGCATATTACATGAGCCTAACGAGCAGGCCCACGTGACCACAGGCCCTGAAACATTGCTCCAAAGCCGCCCCCTTCCCTACAGCACAGCATGTACATTTGGATTATAAGATGCACCCCCCCACTTTCCTACAAAATTTGGGGGAACAAAAGTGCGTTTTATAATCCGGAAAATACGGTATCTCCAGATTTATTGGTGCACTAGCGAAAAACCCTTTATATTTTTAGAGTGAAATTATGTCCAATTTGCTTGTTTTTCAAGTTTTTTTGTGCTCCAATGCACAAAAAGGAAATAAACATATGTATAACAATACATGTGTAACTGCAATAATTTTCTAGGAAAAATACTTCATTTTCTGGAACAATTTCAAGAGTTCCAACACCTTCTGTCATGATTGTATACACACGTTATATATACACATATAAAATAAAGTACATAAGAATACACAAATACACATTTTCATACATACACAAAAAGACACATTACATATTAAATAATAAAATCTGTGTTAAAAGGGTATTTCCATCTTGTACTATTTATTCAATTTTATAAACAATATGTAAAACTAATTAACGCAGGCTCCAAGAACAAGGAACTCCCATACATGAATTGTAATCACCTCGACATCGAGATGCCTTAGGGTATTATCCGGTAACTATGCCTTAAGTGTATATGCTAGAACTACCCTTTTAATGGCAGACAAGAAATTATGAGCATTATAAGTGAAGCACATACTCTGTCAAGACACCTGCTAAAAATTTGGTCAAATAAGAGGGATCCTCGGTCAGTGAAATAATTCGGAGCATATCTGTGATCTAAAACAAAAGAATAAAAATAAGTGAACTTGTACAAACATATACAGATGTACAACGGAGGACTACTTTATTAATCTTTAATTACAATATACAAAAACCTCAATCTCCGACAATCTGTCTCCTACATGTATCTCTGAACTAATCTCCCACTAGACTTCAACACATATTCTCCAGTCCTACACTGACCATCACACCTGTACTTTCCTCCCCTAAACACCTCCAGGACTCCCCCCCCATATATCTCCAGTCCTCTGGAATTCTGTGCCCCAACGCATCCAAATATCAGCACATTCATAACTTTCAGATGGAATTGAAAACCTCTTTCTTCAAGAAAGCTTGTAACCTGCAATGACCTTGCTGTAACCTCATCATCACTGGAGCTGCCCAACGTAATGTGTCCTCCCCCTTATTCCTGTAGACTGTGAGCCCACAAAGGCCAGTCCCTCATTGTAATTTATATTGGTATTTTGTACGTAACCCCTTCTCACGTACAGACCATGGAATCAATGGTGTTCTATATTCTCTTTATGATTAAATGACTCATAAGTAAGTGAATGGTCGAATTGGGACAGACCTTCAGTTTAAGGCCAAGTTTCATCATTACCTCTTCCACAAGTTGCTCCAGTTCATCGTCATCAGGTTGTACAGAGGAACACTGTACACAGATCTCCAGTCTTAGTAACGCTTGGATCTGACATCTAAAATAAAGCCACATGAATAATAACAAAAAAATACTTTGCAAAGCAGCTGAATGCTGGAGAACAGATCAGACACTTACTCTCTAAGCTTTGCAACTTTATTCTGATTTTGCCCATAGAGCTGTCTTATCACTTTACTGGTTTTCAGAAGAAGTCTGACTTTATCCAGGCAGTCAGTCTAAAAAAAATATAAGAAACAAGCTGCAAACAAGAACACCACCACCCGCATACAGAGAGAAGGAAGCAAACTATAATCTTAGTCACCTCTATCAGTTTACTGCTGGTGGATTTCAAGAAGGACTTAATGGTGTTTATAGAATTCCTGACACATGAAAGCAACGAATCCTCTTCACTGGACACAATTTTATTGTACTCTTCAAGGAGATAGGAATTGAGCTCCTCTTCAGACTTAAATACTAAAAAACAATAAAAATAAAAAAATGAATCGTTACATAAAAAAAAAAAAAAAAAAAAAAAAAAAAACCTCCACTTATGTAAATTTTTACATCTACCAAGATACAAATTCTAAAAAATCTACTAATCTGAACCACATTACAGATGTTCCAGTTCAGTCAAGTACATGGAGTGGCCACTACTGTAGAATGGCCATGTCATATTATAACGCAATACTTATATTGATTGTAGACTTGTTCCAAACAAAGAAAAATGCTACAACATAGGACCAAGCAATGAACTTCTCTAAATAATATTACGAATTGTCCAGCACTGGAACATGGCCCCCAAGAAGAGCGTCTCACCTGCTGGTTTCCCTGCCTTCCCTTCAGGCTTGTCTGAAGATCTCCTCTTAGCCTGGGAGCTTTTCTCAGATGGGGCACTTTCAGGTGGCAACTTCTGAGCCTTGGAATTTAATCTGGCAGCATTTAACATTTGCAGAGCGCGAGGCATGGACTTCATCTTCTGTCTCACAGGAGTACAAGGAAGACCTGAATAGGGATCAAAAATATATTAACTCCTGCTCATTGTATAGCCAGGATCCTCAATGGATTTTAACTAATGAGACTTAACATGTACAACATAACAGCTATATCTGCCTTAGGATTAAAATAAAATGCCCATGTTGCACGTGTATGGTATACAGAATGTCAACCGAGTGATGGATGACGGCCTGACAGTCTTACCGTACAGCTGGGACTTTCATCTATCAGAGAAGCAAGGCACAACAATTGAACTTACTATAAGGGTAAGTGCACACAATCAGTATTTCCAGCAGAACCTTCTACATGTTTTGGCAGGAAAAATGCTGTCATTTTTGAAGCATTATTTCTTGCAGAATGTTTCCATTCATAAGTATCAGTGAAATCTGCAGCAAAAAACCTTGAAAGAATTGACATACTGCAGATTTAAATCTGCTGCAAGACTAAGGAAAAAAAAGGAACATGTGCATGAGACTAAGGGGTGACGTTGCCGGAGATGTCGGCTGCGATGGGCAGGAGCGCGTAAGTTTTTGGCGCACCGCCAGCGTCGCATGTTTACATGCGGCGACACCTCCAGCGACGCACCGGCGATCTTAGGGCCCTTTCACATCAGCGTTTTTTTAAATTTGCGGCAGATGCGGTGAAAAAACCGCATCTGCCGCAACTGCCGCATAACGGTTCCACTTGCGGCACGGTTGCGGTTTTTTCCATAGGAAGTATAGGGGACTTGCGGCAGATGCGGCAAGTGCGGTATTGCACTTGCGGCAGGTGCGGCAGAGAAAAAAACCGCGGCTTACTGCGTTTTTTTTCTCTGCCGCACCTGCCGCAAGTGCAATACCGCACTTGCCGCATCTGCCGCAAGTCCCCTATACTTCCTATGGAAAAAACCGCAACCGTACCGCAAGTGGAACCGTTATGCGGCAGTTGCGGCAGATGCGGTTTTTTCACCGCATCTGCCGCAAATTAAAAAAAACGCTGATGTGAAAGGGCCCTTACAGGCAGCGTCGCCACAGGGGTGTCTAAAAACCCCAGCGGCGATGCTATTCACGTCATACCCCGAACAGGAGAGTGACGTCTGACGCAGGCTGGGCAGAGAGGAATCTTTCTACAATATCACGCCCATCGAGGCATGATAAACGACCATTCAGGCTGCAGACCAACACGCCAGGGGGACTATTCCATATAGCCCCCACTTCATTATTATCCAAATTAGTAAGTATAAAAATGTTTTTTAGCAGATTGAAAGCAAGTATTTAGCAGAGAGAGTGATAGTTATAATGGTAATAGGAAGGTGCAGGGACATGTATTGATAGGTTAGGGGGCTTTTAGGAGATGACAGGTTCACTTTAATGTAGACAAGAGATCCAATCCTTATAAAGGCCAAGTTCACACTAAACATTTCTGATCTGTTTTTGGTGCTGGGTTTTTTAGTTAAATTGCACCAAAAAACAGATCAGTCAAAACATTAGCCAGCAAAGTTAATGAGATTATCAATTTGGTGTGCAGGCACCAGCATTTTTGACTGCTATGTTTGTGGTGCAGAAAGTGCATCCAGAAAATAATTACCATGTCAATTTGTGCTCCATTTTTTCTTTTGCGCTTTCTGCACCACTGACATCCAATTACTTACCCTCTCCGCAAGCCTATGGCGAGTCCCGGACGTGTCTTCCTCCCGGGCATCAGCAGGACCTGTCGGTAGTATGGTACTTCCAGGACCTGGCATCATGTGACTCAGTCACTTTGCGCACAGGTCCTGTAAGTACTCGTATTACTCACAGACAAGTCCTGATAATGCCCAGGAGGAAGACATTGCCGGGGCTCACCAAGGGATCGCTGGGAGGGTAGGAAAATGTGTGTATCCCTGAAAACAGAACAAAAAAGTAGCACAAACGGATGATGCGTTTGTGATGTTTTTTTTGCAAAAGGAGGATCATTTTTTTTAGGCAGAAACTGCACCACAAACAGATCCACAAAAACTGGAGCACAAATATTCTGTCTTAACTTAGCCTTACAATAACCTTTAGTATAAACAGTTAAAGTAAATAACCTCAGCACATTGCCAAAGGTCTGACTCCTCTAAGCCCCAGCTGCTGAGAGAAAATGGCTGTGGCTGAACTTACGCTTCTTTTGGTATTCCCCCTGCAGTGTAGAGATAGACTCATCAGTTTTCTTCTGGTAGAACTCAGATAGGTAATGGGTCATTTCTTGATCACTTTTCTGATCTTCTTGATCAAAAGATGCTGCACTTATAAATCTGCAATAAAAAAAAATGTTTTCTTACACCCAAGAACTGTAAGCACTTAGGGGCAGATTTACTATAGCGCTCCAACGTTTAGACAGTGCAAGTAGACTATCTACTTATTTAAAGATCCAATAAAAACATATTCGTCTAGACCAGTAAGAGACTTGCCAGACATGTTTCGGAAAACAGAGGTTCCTTAGTCGTTGCCTACACATTAAAACCCGCTGCCGTGAGAAAATGAACTTTTTAATCCTTGTGGCAACGTTCAGGGTCTCAGTCATCTGGGTGGCACAGGTTCAGTCACCGCTCTGTATATGGAGAGCGGTGGCTACAATCACACCTCCCACACTGACTGACAGCCGCTCAGCATCAAAGGAGGATGTCAGTGTGGGGGTGGTTACAACCGCTGCACTCCATATGCAGAGCGGTGACAACCTGCGCTGCCTACATGACTGAAACCCTTAACACTGCCACAAGGATTAAAGTTCATTTCCTCCCAGCAGCGGGGTATAATGTGTAGGCTACGGGCAGGTTCAGAATATTAACCTGCTGATTAGCAGTTTTTTACATGTGACAGCTTCCCTTTAACCCAATACTGCCTTTGGGTGTAATACTATGCTCAATAGCCGCATTCTGTGTATAGAGCAGGCACAGGAGCATAGTCTGCACCACACCGGCGCCATGCTTCTTGTATTTAAGCACAACTACAGCATTTTTTCAGCGCTGTAGTTGTGCTTTAAATATAGGCCTCCTGCCCCTGATCTTATACTCACTATCCGGCATTTTCATCCTTTTTCGGTGCCACTCCAGTCCCCCAGCGCCATCTTGTGCCTGTAAATTTTGACTGGCTGGATCTCAGAAGTTACATCACAAGCGCTCAATGCAAGTTTTTGAGGGTTCGAACAAGGCTCCCATAGAGAAGTATTGAAAAGTGACCTCCCATGCAATCAATGAAACACTCGAGCTGTCAGCACATTTACTTTTCTGTACAGACAGACCAGAGAAATACTGGAAAAGGATAAAGGCGATGGAGGGTGAGTATAAGACAGGGGAAGGTGACTTAGATTTAAAGCACCACTCCAATGGTGAAATAAAAACAAAACAATAAATACACTGTAATGATGCTTTAAACCATCAGCACCAGCCTTGAACAACAGTGGATTACAGCTGAAGCCATTCTGAAAGCATAATTTCAGGAGTTCCATAAACCCATTGGTTCCCCACGGATGGAAGGTGGGGTGCTGATTGGTTGGACATGGCAAAAAAACATTGGTTTATCACCATTTTAGGGGTGCAACTTTTTTTTACCAATTCATGAATTTACACACTTTAAAAAAAAAAAAAAATAATAATAATAATCAGAAGTGCTGAAGACCCTGAATCCATTCATTCTCTATAGGACTACAGAGAAAAAGCCTAGCACCGTGCTCTGCAACCCATTCAAGAATGTATAGAAGAGCAGGTGATTATTTTTAAAGAAATGCTATGGTGTTCCAGAACTAGAAATGAGGTGACTAAGCAGACTAGTCACAGAGGTGGGCCCGTTGGCTTTTCAATGCCCGATTCTACTTGATTGATAGGCCTCTCCCTAGAAGTGTATCGGGAGAGACCCATCAGTAAAGCTGCATTCACACATCTATGGTGACACATCCTTCTACAGTCCATTTCTTCTCGGACACCACACTAACCCATCTTGTTTCAACAGCCTATACCCTCATTAGTTTTAAAAACAGATTTTTGAGACCCTGGGCAAGTCAGGCCAGAAAGTCTCTCACAGTGACATTGATTTGTGACTGCTGGAGAGCTGCATTAAACACTGGAGCTGTCGACAGGTCACAAATCCCTGAAGACTGACAGGAGCAAAGCTGGAAACAAATGAAGGTGGCAGCATGTAAGTATAAGACAGGGAACTTACATTTTTAGCACCTCTCAAAACAGTGGAGTGGTGCTTTCATTTTAAATATCAGACTCTTCCATAAATGTCTGTTAGCTGAGTACCTAGTGGATTTTTAAATGATTTATTGTTGATGGATAATGTTCTATCGGAATGAATATATTAGATATACACTGCTAAAAAAATATATGTTTATAGGGAACACAAACAGCACAATGTAACTTTCAGTCAATCACACTTCTGTGAACTCATCCTATCCAGTTATGAAGTAAAGAGAATTTTGTTTACGTACCGTAAATTCTTTTTTCTTTAATCATCAATGGGAGACCCAGACAATGGGGTTTAGGGCACTGCCCTCCGGAGGTCACACTAGGTACTACAAGTTTGTAGACACCGCCTCCTCCGCTTATAAACCCCTACCGCAGGGAACATCCTCAGTTTGGTCCATAAGCTGCGAGGAGGAAATAAACCACACCCGGAACATCGGGAAAAATGCCGTGCACAGACGGTTCAATAACCCGGCAAACACTGTCCCAACAGGGAACAGATCAACTGCAAAAACATGCAACGGAACAACTGGGTGGGTGCTGGGTCTCCCATTGATGATTAAAGAAAAAAGAATTTACGGTACGTAAACAAAATTCTCTTTTTTCTGGTCATCATAATGGGAGACCCAGACAATGGGGATGTCCTAAAGCAATACCCCAGGGCGGAAGAGTTCCTAAACAAGACGGATAACACATGGTTCCCTTTAGAGGTGGGCAACCGCCGCCTGGAGAACCCGCCTGCCCAAACTTGCATCCGCAGAGGCATGGGCATGCACCATATAGTGCTTAGAGAAAGTGTGCAGGCTGGACCAAGTGGCCGCCTGACACACCTGCAGAGCAGACGCTCGATGTCGCAAGGCCCAGGAGGCACCTACGGCTCTGGTAGAGTGAGCCTTCAATCCCACCGGGAGAGGCAAACCAGAAGACCGGTAAGCCTCTTGAATGGAAGCCTTAATCCATCTGGCCAAGGTTGACTTCGAAGCCGCGGACCCCTTACAGCGACCTGTTGTAAGAACAAATAAGGAATCCGAACTCCTAAAGGAGGCGGTCCTGGACACATAAATGCGTATAGCTCTCACAAGATCCAGAGTATGGAGGTCGCGCTCAACCTGATGAACGGGAGCGGGGCAAAATGATGGGAGAACAATCTCCTGGTTCAGGTGAAAAGTTGAAACCACCTTCGGCAAGAATTCTGGCCGTGGGCGCAACACCACCTTGTCTTGGTGAACCACCAGAAAGGGTGACTTGCACGATAGTGCAGCCAATTCTGAGACCCTCCTCAGAGATGTAATCGCCACCAGAAAGGTCACTTTCTGGGATAGACGAGATAGAGAAACCTCCCTCAGAGGCTCAAACGGCGGTTTCTGCAATGCCGCCAGGACCATGTTAAGGTCCCAAGGGTCCAGAGGTCTCCTGTAGGGCGGAACCATCCGCGACACCCCCTGCAGAAATTGACGGACCTTCGGGAGGAGCGCCAATCGCCTGTCAAACAGCACAGAAAGTGCTGATACTTGACCTTTCAAAGAGCCAAGGGATAATCCCAACTCCAAACCTGACTGTAGGAAGGCCAACAACGTCGGGATGGACAAGGGCCACGGGGACCGTCCACCAGAGGCACACCAGGTAAAAAAGATTTTCCACGTCCTGTGGTACATCTTCCTGGAAATGGGCTTCCTAGCCCGATTCATAGTGGCCACCACTGTAGGGGAGAAACCCCTGGACGTCAGCAGCCAGGCCTCAAGAGCCATGCAGTCAATCTGAGGGCCTTGGAATTGAGGTGGAAGAATGGGCCTTGCGCGAGTAAATCTGCGCGTTCTGGAAGAGCCCACTTGTGTCCGCCTGACAGTTGCCACAGGTCCGGATACCAGGACCTCCTGGGCCAATCCGGAGCCACTAGAATGGCTACTCTGCACTCCGACCTGATTTTCCACAGAACCCTGGGAATCAGAGCCAGAGGCGGGAACACATATGGCAGCTGGAATCTGGACCAACTCAGGATCAGGGCATCCGCCCCCAGAGACTGAGGATCCCACGATCTCGCCACGTACTGGGGCACCTGATGATTCAGCCGTGAGGCCATCAGATCCACGTCCGGAGTGCCCCATCTGCCGCAGATGTCCCGGAAGACGTCTGGATGTAGAGACCACTCTCCGGCGTCCATCCCCTGCCGGCTCAGGTAGTCGGCCTCCCAGTTCTCGACCCCTGGGATGTGAACTGCGGAGATCAGGCAGTCGTTTTCCTCCACCCAAGCTAGAATGCGGTGGACTTCGGCGAGGGCCTGAGCACTTCTGGTCCCTCCCTGATGATTTATGTAGGCGACGGCCGTCGCATTGTCGGACTGTACCCGAATGGGTTGTCCTGTCAGAAAGTTCTGAAACGCCAGGAGCGCCAGATAGACCGCCTTGATCTCCAGCACGTTGATCTGCAACGCCGACTCCGACTGAGTCCAGAGGCCTTGAGCCCTGTGGTGTAAGAACACCGCCCCCCAGCCCTTCAGACTGGCGTCGGTGGTCACCACTAACCATGACGGTTTGAGAAATGACCGGCCCCGTGACAAGTGACGTGGCTGGAGCCACCACTGCAGGGAGTCCCTGGTCGGTTGTGACAGTGCCACCAACCGATTCAGAGAGATCACTCTCTTGTCCCATCGGCGAAGAATCTCCAGCTGGAGGGAACGGAGACGAAACTGTGCAAAGGGCACCGCCTCTATCGCCGCTACCATGCGTCCCACTAGTCTCATCAACGCCCGAAGGGATGAGTGAGGTGACAGGAGAACATTCTGTACACCTGAGTGGATCGCCAGTTGCTTGGCTTGAGGTAGAGACACCAGGGCTGAGTCCGTGTGGAAGTCCATGCCCAGATATGTCAATGACTGGGTCGGAACCAGGGTCGACTTCTGAGTATTGAGGAGCCACCCGAACTGTTCCAGAGACCTCATGGTCACCTCCAGGCTCACCCGACAAAGGTCTTCCGAAGGCGCCCTGACCAATAGGTCGTCCAGATAGGGTATGACGGCGTGCCCCTGCACATGCAGGAGAGCCATCATAGAGGCCATCACCTTCGTGAACACCCGTGGTGCCGAGGCCAACCCGAAGGGAAGGGCCACAAATTGGAAGTGTTCGTCCCCCACTGCGAATCTCAACCAGCGCTGATGAGCCGGTGCAATGGGCACGTGAAGGTAAGCGTCCTTGATATCGATGGACGCTAGGAAGTCTCCCTGCGACACAGCCGCGATAACGGAGCGTAGGGATTCCATGCGGAACTTCCGAACCAACACGTGACGGTTGAACAATTTGAGGTCCAGGACCGGTCGAAAGGAACCGTCCTTTTTCGGGACAATAAAGAGGTTGGAGTAAAAACCCCCGAACCTCTCTGCCGTGGGCACTGGGACCACTACTCCGTCTCTGCGGAGTCCCTCCAACACCAGGTGAAAAGCCTGAGCCTTTTCTGGGGATGGCACAGACCGATGGAATCGGGATAACGGTCTTGATGTCAGCTCTATCCTGTAACCTCGCGAGACTACGTCTCGAACCCACTGATCTTGAACGTGAAGGAGCCACGTGTCCTGAAAGCGAGACAGGCGGCCCCCCACCTGTGGGGAGGCAGGATGAGAGAGCGAGTCATGTCGAGGCGGGCTTGGGGGTGGCAGCCGCTGCCCCCGCCGGCTTCTTCTGACGACTCTTGGAGCGCCACTGAGTAGCAGGCTTGCCCCCTCGGTCCGCGCGAGCGGACGTCGTGGATGACTGCGAGCTGGAGCGAAAGGACCACTGTTTTGGGTTCCTTTTAACGGTATACCGTGGCTTAGGCTTATTTTGCGGTATCTTAGACTCAGCAGAATCCTTTATCAGCTTGTCCAGCTCGGTGCCAAAAAGCCTGTCACCGGCGAATGGAAGATTCTGCAAAATCTTCTTAGATGTGGCATCTGAGTCCCAAAGACGTAGCCACAACAACCTGCGGATCGCTATCGCATTGGCCGAAGCCACAGCTGAGCGAGTGGCAGTTTCCAAAGATGCCGTCCTGGCATAGTCCGCATAGGCCCTTGCTTTCTCGGTAAGCGCCAGGACCTCTGGACTGGACCTTGCCAGGTCCGTGATACCATCCAAGCAGGTAGTAATCGCTTGTAAGGTCCAGACCGTGGCAAAATTAGGGGCAAATGAAGACCCCACAGCCTCATAGGAAGACTTGGCGAGTTGCTCGACCTGTCTATCAGTCGCATCCTTCAATGAGGAGCTATCAGAGGCAGAAAACAGGGAGCGTGCAGCAATTCTAGTCATGGAAGCGTCCACCTTTGGAGACTGCGACCATTCCTGAAGCACCTCCTGGGAGAAGGGGAAGCGATTGTCCTTAGGTTTGCGGACATAGCGCCGCCCAGGATGTAACCTGGGTGCTCTAACCACCCTTCCAAAATTAGTGTGGTCCATGAAAGAGCCACTCGGTCTAGCCTCTGGCCTTAGCCATTGATAGACCTCCTTCGGGTGCACGATAACCTCTTCAGGGGGAGTCACGAGACGTAAGGTCTCATTGATGGAGGACACCAGATCCTCCACCCCATCTGGAGGTTCAGACACAGACCCGAGAGTAGAACCCCCATCATCTTCCTCTCCATCAGAGGAACGCTCCTCCTCAGAGAGAGCCTGGAGCTCGGGTGACTCCTCACGACGAGCTCGCTTAAGGGGTCTCACAGTAGAAGGGAGAGACGCCCGGGGTAACTGGGAGGAGTAGCTGGGTTTTCCAGTCTCCTATGAAGTGCCTCCAGTGACTGCGACATGGAGGACATCTGGGACAGCAGGGATTCATTGATCCTATTCTGCGTTTCCCATGGTCCTGGGATCACCTGAACCTCAGGGTACAGCACCGGAGCTGCTGCCTCAGCAGTGCCAGTCCGGGCTTCTGGGCGTCCGCAGTTATTGCAGGACCCCTCCACCAGTGTACCATTGCATGTAGCACAGGTAATGGTGGTATCTGCCGCCTTAGCAGCAAGCTTCCTAACTGAGGACATAGCCACAGTAGGGGATGTATAAGCCAAGTCGTACAGACAAACAAACCGGGAGTCCCGGTGGCTTACCGACAGCAGTAAAGCGGTGGGAGGAAGCGGTGTGTGTGTGTGACCTCCGCGAGTTCCGGTCTCCCTCTGAAGTGCAGACACGCGCTGCCGTAGAACCCAGCCGGGAAGTGAGGGAGAAGATGGCCGCCGCCAGTAAAGTCGTGGGCGGCGCAGAGAACACGCGGGAAGCACACACACACGCCCCCCGGTGACGTCACCGCAAGGGCTGCCTTCTCTCCTCCAGGCAGCCCCATAATGGAGGTGCTGGAGCCCGCAGCGCGGGAAATAGTGTAAAACGCAGTACACACACACAGACTGCAATTACATCCAAAGATTAGCAGTCTACGGCCTCAGCCCCTGTGACACACAGGGCGGTCAGCCAGGGTGACCCCAGCACAGGGTACACCCGCAGATCCGCGGACCCGAGGGTAACGCGCGGTCTGAGTGTCAGGACACAATAGTGACAGACACTACCCCCAGGCACCCAGGAGACACAGAGTGCCTCAGTGCCGGTCCGGTCTGTAAGCACCATTTAGGGAGGCCTCGGACGGGGGTTCAGCCCAGTCCGGAGTGTAAGCACCATTTAGGGAGACCTCGGACTGGGCTGGCTCCAGTCCGGTCTGTAAGCACCATTTAGGGAGGCCTCGGACGGAGCGGAGCTGTGCAAGGCTCCCATCTCCCACTCTCCAGAGCCCCCCAGAGAGGGATGGAAAGGAGTGCGACAGCGTACCGGGAGAACACAAAGTGTCCAGGCTCTAGGCCCTCCGGTACCTCCACCTGCGTGTGCCACAAGGGTGAGCGGGGAGGCTGTCGCAGGTCCCGACCAGGACCATATTACCTTGTCTTCAGACGCCATCACGTAAGTAGTGAGAATGCAGTGAAGTGCAAGCAAAGCGTGATCCTCCGAGCACACTAAGTTTAAAAACTGAGGATGTTCCCTGCGGTAGGGGTTTATAAGCGGAGGAGGCGGTGTCTACAAACTTGTAGTACCTAGTGTGACCTCCGGAGGGCAGTGCCCTAAACCCCATTGTCTGGGTCTCCCATTATGATGACCAGAAAAACACTGATTGTGAATCAATTTCTCCTGCTGTTGTGCAAATGGAACAGAAAGCAGGTAGAAGTGATCGGCGATTACCAAGAAACCCCCTATAAAATAGCAGTTCCGCAGATGGTGACCAGAGATCATTTCTCTGTTCTCATTCTTTCTGGCTGCTGTTTTAGTCACTTTTGCATTTTATCTTTGCTCTCACCCCCCCTAGAGGTTGCATGAGGCGTTGTCTACAACCCACAGAAGTTGCCCAGGTAGAGAAGCTTACCCAGGTTGTCACATCAATGTGAGCTGTGGCAAGAAGGGTAGCTGCTTCTGTCAGTATAGTGTCCAGAGCATTGAGCAGATACCAGGAGACAGGCCATTACATCAGGAGACATGGAGGGGTCCGTAAGAGTGCAACAAACTCAGCAGCAACAGAAGACTATTGAAAGGTTCCTAATAATCTCATTGTCAGAGGGTGCCCAGGGAGGGGAAAAAATTAAATATCGAACTGGATGTTGAGCCTTCTTACCTGAACAATTCCATGACATTACTGCTGGCACCAGACATTCCAGATAATGGGTACCATCTTTCAGTAACACAGGATCCCCAATTCCTACTTTGAGATACTTCTTGATTAATCCACTCTGGCAATAAGACTTCTGAAGAACAGTGAAAACTGCATACGTTAGATCTGCTAACAAGATACACATACAATTTTAAACAAGAAATGGTCTATATATTGATGAATTTGTGAAGTTCATGTACACACAGGGCTACATGTGCCTCATAGATAAATTCTGTACATGATCAACCCTTCAGGAGGTGCTATTTTTTAATAAAACTGATACTTTTGGGCAAACTGGAATGAATTTTCCTAAGAGAATAAAGTTCTGTGTGGCATTCTCACAATGTGCCTGGTATCTAGTTTCAGAAATCATCATGTCATATTTTAGGTTTCATTTGTACCAAAACCCATGGTGAACAAGAAAAACAAAAACACGGATTTTTGTGTACTCAACGTGAAATCATTTCTCTGAGCCATCATGGGGGACCCAGGACCATGGGTATTTTGCTGCTTATCCCTAGGAGGCGACACTAAGCAAATGTCAAAACAAATTAGCTCCTCCTCCAGTAAACACCCCATTGTTGGACCAGGCTACACCAGTTTTAGTGAACAAGCAGTAGGAGAAGAACAAAACAGTTCAAGAAAACAAACATCAACATGCAAGAACTCAAAGGTCAAAAAAAAAAAAACGATCAACAGCTGAATCGGGCAATAGGGTGGGTGCTGTGTCCGCCAATGACGGCTCAGAGAAAACTATTTTACAGCGAGTACACAAAACTCCCTTTTTCTGTTTCGCCTCATTGGGGGACACAGGAACATGGGACTTCACAAAGCAGTCCCTTGGCGAGAAACGAAAGAACCACAACCCAAGGAGTAACCGTACACTTCCTGAGACACCTACGTTGCTAGGTGGGCCACCGCCGCCTGAAGGACCCGTCTGCCCAGGCTGGCGTCCGCAAAGGCCTGTGTATAGACTCTATAATGCTCTGCAAAGGTGTTCAAGCTAGACCAGGTAGCACCTTTGCATACCTGTTCCGCTGAGCCCTGGTGCCAAATGGCCCAGGACGCTCCGACGGCACGAGTGGAGTGAGCTCGTAACTCGCCAGGAATGGGTACGTTCCGTAGCCTGTAAGCTTCCTGGATGGCGAAGCGTATCCAACGGACTAGAGTGGCCTTTGAGGTTGCCAGCCCTTTTTTGGGACCCTCGGGAAGGACGAACAGAGCGTTCGTCTTCCATAAGGGAGCCAATCTGGAAATAGAATACCTGAGGGCTCGTACCAGGTTCAGAGTATGCAGGGCCTTTTCCACTCAATGCACCGATGCAGGACAGAAACATAGCAGAATGATGTCCTCATTGAGGTGAAAAGAAGTTACCTTTGGAAGGAAGGTGGGAACTGTATGCAGTACCACCTTATCTTGATGAAAGGAGAGGAAGGGCTCTCAACAAAGTCACCAATTCTGAAATGCGTTGGATGGATGTTATTGCCACTAGGAACGCGACTTTCCAAGATAAAAGGATGGGAGTGACCTCTCTGAGAGGTTCAAATGGTGGTCTTTGAAGACCATCTAAGACCAAATTAAGGTCCCATGATTCCAATGGTCTCCTGTAAGGAGGGGCCAATCGGGAAGCATCCTGGAGGACGGTTTTGACTTGCGAGGGCGATGCAATGCGGCGTTGGTAAAAAATAGAAACTGCCCCTTTAAAGAGCTCAAAGCTAGGCCAGATTGTAAACCCGACTATAAAAAGCTGAGGACCATGGGAATAGACAAAGCAAGAGGGGAGTGCCCTTGGTCCTTGCACCATAAAAAGAACACTCTCCATGTACATTGGTAAATCCGGGCCGAGGCCGGCTTACGGGTTCTAATCATGGTGCTGATATCATCCGGTGAAAAACCAATGCGCTTTAACACCCAGGTCTCAAAGGCCACACCGTCAAATTCAGAGCCCTCGAACCCTGTGGACAGATGGGACCCTGCATCAGGAAATATGGCTAGTCTAGAAGGTGCAAGGGGATGTCTGCGAATAGTTGTACCAGGTCGGCGTACCAGGCGCGTCTGGGCTAGCCTAGGGCAATGAGAATGACTGGCACTCCTTCCGACTTGATTTTCCTGACCACTTTCGGGATTAACGGTAGCAGGGGAAGGATGTATGGCAGTCAGAACCGACGCCAGGATTGCACTAGCACTTCCGCCATAAGATCGAGCATCTGCCATCAGATCCACGTCCGAGTCTCCCAGCAGCAACAGATTTGGTGAAATACATCCGTGTGCAAAGACCATTACCCAACGGCAATGCCCTGCCGGCTGAGGAAATCCGCAGCCCAGTTGTCCACTCCCGGAACGTGGACTGCTGAGATTGATTGACCTCGTCGACTCGGCTCAATGGAGAATGTGCTCCACTTCGAGTAGTAACATAGTTTTTAAGGTTGAAGGAAGACTTTAACTCCATCTAGTTCAACCCATAGCCTAACATGTTGATCCAGAGGAAGGCAAAAAAAAACCATGTGGCAACACCAAGCTCCACATTGGGGAAAAAAAATTCCTTCCTGACTCCAGATATGGCAATCAAGACTAGTTCCCTGGATCAACGCCCTATCAAAGAATCTAGTATATATAACTGGTAATATTATAATTTTCAAGAAAGGCATCCAGGCCCTTCTTAAATGTTAGTAGTGACTCACTCATTACAACATCATGTGGCAGAGAGTTCCATAGTCTCACTGCTCTTACAGTAAAGAATCCGCGTCTGTGATTATGATTAAACCTTCTTTCCTCCACACGTAGAGGATGCCCCCTTGTCCCAGTCTCAGGCCTAAGAGTAAAGAGATCATTAGAAAGTTTTTCTGTACTGTCCCCTCATATATTTATACATTATTATATGATCACCCCTAAGCCTTCGTTTTTCCAAGCTAAATAACCCCAAGTTTAATAACCTGTCTTGGTATTGCAGACCCCTTAGTCCTCTAATGACTTGTCGCTCTTCTCTGGACCCGCTCTAGTTCAGCTAAGTCTTTCTTATACACCGGAGACCAGAATTGTACACAGTATTCTAAGTGTGGTCGCACTAGTGACTTGTATAGAGGTAAAATTATGTTCTCCTCATGAGCATCTATGCCTCTTTTAATGCATCCCATTATTTTATTTGCCTTTGCAGCAGCTGCCCGACACTGGCCACTAAATGTGAGTTTGTCATCTACCCATACACCCAGGTCTTTTTCAGTGACAGTTTTGCCCATTGTTCTACATTTAAGCACATAATTATACATTTTGTTTCCTCTGCCCAAGAGCATGACTTTACATTTATCCCCATTAAAGCTCATTTGCCATTTATCAGCCCAAGCTTCTAGTTTACATAAATCCTCCTGTAATATAAAATTGTCCTCCTCTGTATTGATTACCCTGCAGAGTTTAGTGTCATCTGCAAATATTGAGATTCTACTCTGTATGCCCCCTACAAGGTCATTAATAAATATATTAAATAGAAGCGGGCCCAACACTTACCCCTGTGGTACCCCACTGTTAACTGTGACCCATTCTGAGAGTGTTCCATTAATAACCACTCTGTTTCCTATCACTAATCCAGTTCTTAACCCACTTACACATATTTTCCCCTATCCCCATTGCCCTCATTTTATGTATCAACCTTTTGTGTGGCACCGTATCAAAAGCTTTTGAAAAGTCCATATACACCACATCCACTGCATTTCTTTGGTCCAGTCCAGAACTTACTTCTTCATAGAAGCTTATCAGATTAGTTTGACAGGAACGGTCCCTCGTAAAACCATGTTGATAATGGGTCATGAGGTTATTTTTCTTCAGATACTCCAGTATAGCATCTCTTAGAAAACCCTCTAGGATTTTACCCACAGTAGAGGTTAAGCTTACTGGCCTATAATTTCCAAGTTCAGTTTTTGTCCCCTTTTTGAATATTGGCACCACATTTGCTATACGCCAGTCCTGTGGTACAGACTCTTATTATGGAATCTTTAAATATTAAAAATAATGGTCTATCTATGACAGTACTTAATTCCTGCAGCACTCTGGGGTGCATCCCATCCGGGCCCGGGGATTTGTCAATTTTAGTGATTTTTAGACGATGCCGTACTTCCTCTTGGGTTAAGCAGGTGACATTTAATTGAGAATTTTTGTTATCACTGATCATATTGTCTGTCATGGGATTTTCTTGTGTAAATACTGTTGAAAAAAAAGGAGAATTTTGTGTACTCACCGTAAATTCCTTTTCTCTTAGCCTCTAATTGGGGGACACAGGACCGTGGGTGTTATGCTGCTGTCCACTAGGAGGCGACACTAAGCAGAATCTGCAAAAGAGTAACAGTGGCTCCTCCTATGTAGCATATACACCCTGGAGCAGGAAGTGCTTCTCCAGTTTTGTGCTAAAGCAGTAGGAGAATTAACAGAAGAATGACAAGAATCACAGTAAAATAAGGCCTGTTAAGTAAACAGGTAGCCACATAATAACAGTAAGGTAAAACCTGTAACCGAACAGGTAATTACGTAATAACAGTATAAGCAGGCCTGTAAAATAAACAGGCAACTATATAACCTCTCAGGAGTGAGATGAGAACCTAGTAACGGCCCGAAACGGGCAACAGGGTGGGTGCTGTGTCCCCCAATTAGAGGCTAAGAGAAAAGGAATTTACGGTGAGTACACAAAATTCTCCTTTTCTCCTTCGCCTCATTGGGGGACACAGGACCGTGGGACGTCCCAAAGCAGTCCCTGGGTGGGAAAAGCAATGGAACCATGAAGACTGACCAAAGTCAGTGAAGGAACTGTGTACTTCAGGTGGGCTCCTGTCACCTGGAGGACACGTCCACCCAGACCTGCATCTGCCGAGGACTGAGTGTGAAACTATAATGCTTTGTAAATGTGTGCAGGCTGGAACATGTGGTTGCCTTACACACTTGTTGTGCTGAGGTCTGGTGCTGGATGGCCCAGGAGGCCTCCACAGTCTTCTTAGAATGTGCCTCGATACCAACTGGAAGAGTCGAGTGTTTGATGGCATAAACCTCTTGGATGGTTGCTTGAAACCATCTGACTAGAGTAGCTCTCGAGGGTGGCATACCTTTACTTCTACCCTCTGGACGAGGGAGAGAGAATTCGACCTCCTAGAGGGTGCTGTCCTGGATACATAGATGCGTTGGACTCTGATGAGGTCCAGCATATGTAGAGCTTCCCTGGCCCGAGAGACCGGAGCCGGGCACAGCAATAGAGATGTACTAATTCAGGTGGAAGGATGACACCACCTTTGGAAGAAAGGATGGGACCGGCCGTAGTACGACCTTGTCTTGGAGAAAAACCCAGAAAAAGTGGATTACATGAGAGCGCTGCAAGTTCCGATACTCAGTGGAGAGAAGTTATTGCCACCAAAAACATCACGTTCTGAGTAAGAATGCTAAGGGGAATTTCCTTTAGAGGCTCAAAAAGCAGCCTCTTGTATGAAGGAAAAAGATGGCAGACCACTTGAAGGAAGGTTGTGACCTGAGGTCTGGTATCAAGATGTTTCTGGAAGAGGATGGAAAGGACTTAAAATCAG
This sequence comes from Allobates femoralis, assembly GCA_033576535.1. Lineage (NCBI taxonomy): Eukaryota > Metazoa > Chordata > Amphibia > Anura > Aromobatidae > Allobates > Allobates femoralis. The sequence goes on from JARQOC010000004.1 coordinate 148,326,743, forward strand.
CCCATTGAGAGAGCCTAAGGACAGGCCTGAGTCTAGGCCTGATTGGAGGAAAACTGAGAATTCTTGGTAGAGAATAGGGCCAAGGTGAATGACCTCTAGAGCAGCAGCAAGCGAAAAGATTTTCCATGCGTGCTCGCATATCTTTGCTGAGGCTGGGTTCCGTGCTCTGATTATGGTGGCTACAACATCCTGGAAAAAACCTAGCTTGGCTTAGGATCCAGATCACAAGGGCCACGCCGTCAAATACAGAGTTGAGGAATTCTGATGGTAGAACAGGCCTTGAGAGAGTAGGCTGGACGGTCTGGTAGTCGCCATGGTATCTCTGCTCTGTGTTGGAAGAGATCGGAATACCCAGCGCGTTTGGCCCAGTCTGGAGTCACAAGGACAATCTGGTGATATTCAGGTTTGATCCTCCTCACTATCTTAGGGATTAGTGGTAGTGGGGGAACCATGCAGGGTAAATGGAATCAGGTCCAATCCTGGACTAGTGCAGCTGGTCCTAAGGACTGTGGGTCCTGGAACCAGTCCCTGAAGTCTGGGACCTTGGCATTGAGGCATAATGCTATGAGGCCCACGTTCGGGATTTCCCGGAAGACGTCCGGTTGCAGGGACTACTGTCCTGCGTCCATCCCTTAGCGGCTGAGGAAGAACACCTTCCAATTGTCCACACGTGGTATGTGCACGGCGGACAGTACAGAGTCTATGGATTCCTCCCAGTGAAGTATGTGGTGAACTTCTTTCATTGCCTGGAGACTGCGGGTACCGTCCTGGTGATTGACATATGCCACAGCCGTGGCATTGTCTAACTGTATCCTGACCTGGCCACCTGCCAGGAGGTGGCTGAAGGACTTCAATGCTAGGAATATCGTCCGAATTTCCAGCAGCTTGATGGTGATCCTTGAATCCAACCAGAACCATGTGCCTTGTGTACTGTGATGGAGGCACCCCGTACCCCATTCTGTCAGACTCCTGTCGGTGGTTATAACTTTCTAGCATGGTGGAAGGAGTGAACGTCCTTTGTGAGAGAGCGTCCGGAGCCACCATTGAAGAAATCGCTTGTCTGAACATCGCAGGTGAAAACCTCCTGATGAATGACCAAAGGTTCTTGCCACATGACAAGAGTATGGATAGTTGAAATGATCCGAGACGCAGTTGAGCAAATGGGACTACCATTATCGCTGCCACTATCCTGCCTAGGACCTGTATGGCAGTTCTGAAGGAAAAAGTGGACCGATGAAGGATAGTGCAAACTCCCAGCCGCAGGGTCCGAGCCCTGCCCTGGGGAATCTTGACCCGTGCTGAGGATATATTGAACCGTATATGTCCAGAAGACCAGAGACCGTGGTGAAACTGGTGTAGATTTGTGGAGGTTGACCAGCCATCCATGATGGAGATGCTTGTGCGCAGTCCATGAAAATCGGTGATTTGATGAGCAGATCGCCCAGATACGGAATGATGACGAAACCCCTGGAGGGAAGCATAGTCATGACGGCAGCCATGACCATTGTGAACACTCAGGTAGCTGTAGCTAAACCGAACGGGAGTGCCAAAAACAAAATAAATAAATAAAAATTGGCGATTGAAGATGCAGGTAAGCGTCCTGATATCTATGGACGCAAGGTATTTACCGTGTTCAGGATTATAGAGCGGAGAGAATCCATGCGGGAGCGTCTTACCCGGAAAGTAGTGTCCAGTTGGTTTAGGCCCAGTATGGGTTGTACTGTACCTACCCTTTTTTTTTTTTTTTTTTTTTGGAAAACCACAAGAGGACAGAATAGAAACCTCTAAACGGAACTTCGCACGGCACAGGTACAATGACGCCTGAAGTAAGGAGAGAATTGACTACTGGTTTGCTCTTGTACCCACTTGTCTTGTATGACAGGTAGCCAACAAAGTTGAAAATGAAGCAACTGACCACCTACAATGGAGAGTCTCCCGGCTGAAGGGAGTCAGGAGGAAGAAAATTTGTAGGATCGCGTTTCCTAGGTCTTGGATTGGTGAGACTGGCTCTGTTAGGATGAGCTACCTTTGTGTGTAGCCTGTGACCGCACCCTGCAAGGCGACCGAGTACTTGTCTGTGTCGGTCTAGCTGATGACCAGCCAAATGAGTTCCAAAAGGATCGGAACCTGGTCTGCTGACGGCAATTGAAGGGCCGTCTGGGTTTGCGCTGGGGAAGGGAGGTGCTTTTGCCTCCCGTGGCATCAGAAGTAATTTGTCCAGCTATTCTCCGAACAGGTGTCCATTGAGGTATGGAAGACCTGTGAGTGACTCTTCAGAGGCCGCGTCCACCGTCCATTCCGGTGGGTACGTGTAGTGACAACCGCATTGGAAATGTTGAGCAATTGTAGCGTCAAGGCCTGCATGTATCAGGTAGTCAGCTATCTGCGATTCAAGCTGGCTGGACTGGCAGGTAGGGTCGGCTTCCGTATACCTTAATATAGTATGGAATATGCCTGCCCAAGCTGGGGGGGGCTTTTGCCGCCCAGACTGTTTATGCCGCAAGTCTGGATACCGGGGGATCCACTTGAGGTATGTCGGCCCCGTATTGGGCCACTGTCAGGAGAGATGGATAACGTCTGTCAAACATTTTACGGTTGATAAACCGTTTCTCAGTTTTTTTGTTTTGTTTTTTTTTTGTAGGATCTCCTGGTGTCAGGTGATCTACAAAATATTTTCATGCCGTGTAAAAGAGCAGGAAAGGGTCTCGCTGCCCATCTTGCGAGTCTATAACCATGCAAGAAGTGTAATGGGCAGCACAGCCTTAACTCTTTATGGACCGAGCCTCATTTTTCAATTCTGACCAGTGTCACATTATGAGATAATAACTCTCAGTAATTCCAATAATGTTGTTTTCATGACGTATTGGACTTCATGTTAGTGGTAAATTTAGGGCAATATGTTTTTGCATGTCTTTGACCAAAGAGAGAGAGTTTACACACAGTGACAGGTCAAGGCTATGACAGAAATAGCTGTCGTTGGTCATTAAGGGGTTAATGTATAAACAGAGTGCTCTGCTGCAATATGAGTAGTATACTAAATAGTAAATGTTAATGGCTTTGTTGTATGAGTCTAGCAGTTTTACAGCAATGAGGGGGGATTAATTGCCCTTATTCTGGGAGCACAGCCCCTATGTAGCCTGCTGTGCAGAGCTGCACACTGCTTATGGTGCTGAAAAGGTTAACTCCCTCGGAGCAGTGGTGCTGTCATGGCAACCACTGTGTTAGGGGAATGAGGGGCGGGACAGTGAAAAGCGCGGCCAGGAGCAAAAAGGCGCGCAGGTATTCTCGCAGGGAGCGAGAAGCGCCAGAAAGACTCGGCCCGCCCTCTTAATGACGCGGCCGGAGCTGGATCCAGCCTGCAGGGACGTCAGCCGAAGGGCGGGCGGGAGGCGGGGAAAGGCAGGCACCATCCGCGCTAGGCCGCAGCCGGGGACTTGCGAAAATGGCAGCCCCGGGGAAGTGAGCAGGTCGGCGCGGAAGTCCGCGCCCCCTGCCTGTCCCGCACTACAGGATTGCTGCCGCTGTTCTGCACAGCGGGGCCCGCTGTGTAACAACCCCACCGCTGTCTTGCAAAGCCCTAGGGAGGGGCACAGCATAGAAGGTACAGGGGGAAAATGCTGGATGCAAGAGGCCCTGGGCTGCAGGGCTCTGCCAGCACCATGAGAGCGTCCTCAACCCAAGTTCCCTATGTGGAGAGGGGAGATGGGGAGGGAAGAGAGTAACAACATGCTAGTTCTCAGCCAGGAGAGGCCACACCGGGTCCCTTAGGGTGGTGGGCTGGGAGGATTATTATCTATCAGACTCCCTAGGCAGTAGATGCTTGGCTGAGACATGGCAGCATGTTTGCCCCTGGGAAACACGCAGCAGAGCTGGTGGTTCTGGGGAGACATCTCGTGGATGTGCTGCAGCGTTTTTGCAGTGCAGCATGTGCTGCTGCTCATCATACCTTGTGGCGTCTCGACCTAAGAGCCCCCAAAGGGGGAATTAGGGAGGGATGCTGCTGTCCACCTTCAAAGGTCATTTGCTAAATCCTGCAACCGACCTGTTGCCTGCAGGGGATCTCTCAACGTTAACCCAGCACTCCAAACGTGGGGAGCTGAGGAAGGAGGGGAATCGTCTCTGCCGGTTTTTATTCCCATCAGTCTTGCTGCTTGCGGTGGGGACATGGAGCATTACTGCGACCCAGAGCCCCCTCTGTGGGGACTGGGGAGGAATGCGGGCCTCAGAACCGGCAGGTCTGGAAATCGCTTTAACCCTGCACCTCCAACAGTGGAGGGCCGAGAAAGGAATAGCCCTTAGCAGACAAAATAACTCGACCCACAGTTCCTATGGTGTCTGGGGAGGTATCTGTGGTCGACATGTCCCTTCAAAAAATAAAAATGCAGCTTCAAAAAGTAAAAATAGTGGAGAGAAAATAAGAATGTGTGCCTCCTTTCAGACACTAAGCAAAAACTGGAGAAGCACTTCCTGCTCCAGGGTGTATATGCTACATAGGAGGAGCCACTGTTACTCTTTTGCAGATTCTGCTTAGTGTCGCCTCCTAGTGGACAGCAGCATAACACCCACGGTCCTGTGTCCCCCAATGAGGCGAAGGAGAAAAGTCATTTAGCATATTTGCTTTTTCCTCATCCTCATCCACCATTTCACCCAGACTATTTTTAAAGGGGCCAACACCATCATTTTTTAGTTTCTTACTATTTATGTAGTTAAAAAATATTTTGGGATTATTTTTACTTTCTCTGGCAATGAGTCTCTCTGTCTCAATCTATGCTGCCTTGATTTGCTTTTTACAAATGTTATTTAATTTTCTGTATTTATTTAATGCCTCATCCTACCTACTTGCTTTAATTCCCTAAATGCTTTCTTTTTGTCACATATTGCACCTCTTACCGCTTTATTTAGCTATAGTGGTTTCCTCCTATTTCTAGCATGCTTATTCCCATAGGGTATATATTGTGCACAGATCCTATTCAGGATGCTAATAAACATCTCCCATTTGCTTTGTGTGCTTTTATGTCTCAGGACATCGTCCCAGTTTATTGCACTAAGATCATCTCTCAACCGTTGGAAATTTGCCTTCCTGAAGTTTAGTGTCCTTGTAGCCCCTCTACTACACATCTTAGTAAAGGATACTTGAAAGCTTATTAAGTTACGATCACTATTACCCAAGTGACCTCCAACCCGTATATTTGATATGCGGTCCGGCCTGTTGGTTAATATTAGGTCCAGCAGTGCCCCCCTTCTTGTTGGGTCCTGAACCAGTTGTGAAAGGTAATTGTCTCTCATAGTTTTCAAAAACTTATTACCTTTGCTGGAACTGCAGGTTTCTGATCCCCAATGTATTTCAGGGTAGTTGAAGTCCCCCATAATAATGACTTCTCCCTGAGTCGCTGCTTCATCTACTTGCTTCATGAGGATATTCTCCTCCACTTCCATTATTGTTGGGGAATTATAACAAACCCCTATCAGTAATTTATTATTTTTTCCCCCTCCCCTTATCTCCACCCACAGGGACTCTACATTTCCATTAGATTCACCCATATTATCACGCAGGATGGGTTTTAAGGATGATTTTACGTATAAACATACACCTCCTCCTCGCTTATTTGTACGGTCATTTCTCAACAGACAATAGCCCTGTAAATTAACAGCCCAGTCATGGCTCTCGTCCAGCCAAGTCTCTGAAATCCCCACTGGTCTGCTGCGTGTGCCGCCCTGGTGATTGATGTAAGCTACCGCCGAGGCATTGTCTGATTGAATGCGGCTATAGTGCAATGGCATGGATCTCCAACAGGTTGATTGGTAGAGTCGATTCATGCGTGGACCACTGGCCTTGGGCGGTATGATGTCGGTAAACGTCCCCCCAACCGAGCAGGCTGGCATCAGTGGTGAGGACTGCCCAATTGACAGGAATGAACGATCGTACCATGGAGAGGGTCGGTGGACAAGTCCACCAGAGAAGAGCTCGTCTGACCGACGGTCTGTCTAGGGAGAAGGGCTCCTGTCCCAGGCCGTTAGTAGGGTCATCTGCAGTGGCGGAGGTGAAACTGAGCAAATGTAACCGCCTCCATTGCTGCCACCATTTTGCCCAGGACCTTCATCCCAAATCGGATAGAGTGTGGGATGGGACAGAGGAGAGCGTGTACTTCCTGGCATAAGGCTTGTGCCTTGTCCCGAGGGAGGTATACCAAGCCTCGGTAAGTATTGAAGGTCATGCCCAGGAAGGTGATCAACTGGGCTGGGATTGGCAAAGACTTTTGAGGTTCACTAGCCACTCTAAATGTGACAGTGTGTCTATAGTGATCTGGACACTCTCTGTGCAGGCCGGGAAGGACGGAGCCTTGATCTGGAGGTCGTCCAGATAAGGCAGGACAACTACTCCTCTGGAGTGAAGGGATGCCCATGGTGGCTGCCATGACATTGGTGAATACCCTTGGCACGGTAGCCAGACCGAAGGGTAGGACCACAAATTGAAAGTGACGATTGCGGACGGCAGGAACTGCTGGTGAGCCTGGACAATAGGTACGCGAATATAGGCGTCTCTTATGGCTATGGAGGCGAGGAATTCCCCTTCCTCCATAGATGCAATAATGGAGCGCAGAGATTCCATCCGGAAACGGAAAATGCAGATGAATTTGTTTAAGCCTTTGAGGTCGAGGATGAGACTAACCGATCTGTCCGTTTTGGGGACTACGAAGAGGTTCGAATAGAACCCTCTGAATCATTCGAGATCCGGCACTGGAACAATGACCCCCTGCTGCTGAAGTAAGGAAATTGCGTGCCAGAAGGCGCGATTGTCTTTTGGTGATTTTGGGAGGTTGGAAGCTAAAAACCAGTTTGGTGGATGGAATGTAAACTCTGTGATAACCGGAAGACACAAGATCTTGAACCCATCTGTTGTTGGTGGCTGATAGCAAGACACGACTGAAGAAGCATAGATGGCCACCAATGACGGGAGCATCTTCCAGAGGAAGTTGGTAGTCATGAGGAAGAGAACCAGTGGGATTGGGACTCCTTCGGCCTAGACTGCCTAAGTATTGATTGTCAGGTAGAGTTCGACTAATAGGACAGTTGTGTGGGCCTGTCTCTACGGGGAGGCCGGTTAGTAGAGACAGGCGGTCTGGATCCTGTCCCTTATGAAGGTGCCAGGTGGGCACCGAAACGCGTCGGTGAATAAAAGAAGGATTTGATCAACACTTCATCTTCAAGTGTCTTCTTTGATGCGAGTCAGTCTGGCAGCGCGGATCGCAAAACACCTTTTCGCAAGTAATCTGAAAGGAAAGAAAGGAAGAGTTGTGGCGTCTGATGAATGGACGTCTGGGTTTGTGTTGGGGGAGCGATGTGCTTTTACCTTTTGTGGCGTCAGAGATAAGTTTATCTAGTTGTTCGCCTAAAAGCCGACCAGAGTGGTAAGGCAGGCCGGTCAGGGACTTTGAGGCAGAGTCGGCGCACCATTGTCTGACTCAAAGGCCTGCGAATAGTGATTGCGCTGGAGGCAGCAAAAGCTGCGCAGTGGCTGAATCCAGGGGAAGAATGGATGAGATATTCTCCTGCCGTGATAATTTGGGTGGTGAGGTCTACCAGTTGTTGGGGAAGATCAGTATCTTGTAATGATTTCTGCAGGCTTTCGGCCCATACCATAAGAGCTTTGGCCATCCATACTGAAGCAAAAGAGGGCGACAAGGAAGAACCTGCAGCCTCAAATGCAGAGCGAGCAAGTTGCTCAACTTGCCGGTTAGTTGGGTCCTTGATAGAAGACTCGTCCAGCAGGGACAGCATCGTTTTTGCAGCGAGGTCGGGAGACTGCAGGAGAATCTGCCTAATTTTTAGAGAGTGCTGATGTGAAAGGGTATCTAGTCTCAATGGACTTGCAGCCACTAAAGCGCCTGTCCGATTTCTCTCGCTGTTTGGTCATGATAACCTGAAACTCAGGGTGATCCGCAAAGACCTTTTGTGGTCTTTTGGCTCGTTTAAAGGACACTGCATGGTCTGGAGACGTGGCCGGGACGTCGTCAACCTTTACTGTGTCGTTGACTGTCGAGATCAGGTCGTCCACCATCACCTGAATGTCAAACGAGTCGTCCAAGGTCTAGATCGGAGTCACTTTGCTGGAGCTCTTTAGATAGTGTAGGGCCGGATCCTGAATTGCGTGTAGGGGAAGCACGAGAAACTTGATAAGAAACAGGTGATACGTTTCTATTCGATTTCTTTCTCGTCGCGACTACGGTAGTAGTACGCGATCTGCCCCCGTATGATGTACTCTCTGGTGAGGGATCATCCACCTGCGTTCTGCCCTGGCAGTCTGTGCTGCCCGGGGGGCATAGTTGTACCAGATTTTGGGACAGCTCTTTCATCGACTGGGAAAGGAGTAGAGCCCAAGTAGGCGGGCTCGGGTCACTGGATGTTGTGGCCCCTGGCTGTCTGAGGAGGTGCAAGCCTTGTAGTGGGGGAGGTCCGAGTGGCAGGTGATGCAGGAAGTATAGTAGACTGTGAGCTTTTGGCTTCTTTCAAGCCTTTGAGGACTGCATGTTTGAGCAAAAAAATAAAGGAGATCAGAGGAGAATGGTGTATAATATAAGGCAGAGGGGTAGCTAAGAGAAGCTGCAGTTGTATCATGCACTGTGAATGTGCAGGATGCTATGAATGAAGCTCCCTGCGGTTGCAGCCTGCTTGTAAGAATACAGCCTTACCAGGGTTGTAGACCGATGGTCCAGTATCGGCCCTATGTGTGCTGTATGGCGCCAAATTTGCGGTTCTCACGCTGTGGAGAAGCGATGAAGAGAGGCGGGACCGGAAGAATACATGATGCGCACCTAGGGGGCGGATTCGCGCCCGAGCAACATCACTAGGTGGCGTGTTTACCGCCCACCTGGTGACGTTGTGTCACAGCGATGGGCGGGTCGGGGGTGGAAAACAAGGAGGGAAAGTCACGATGAGACGTCACTAGGGGGCGTGTTTACTGCCTGCCTGGTGACGGCCAATCATAGCAACGGATGGTCCGGGGCGGAGACAAGGAGAGAAGGCCGCAAGCTGGGGGCTTAATTTGCAGTCGAGCGATGCAGCAATGCAGAAAGATGCACAGGGGGAATAGCCAGGAATTAGTAGGAGCCCTCCACCGGGGTAATCGCTGGGACCCCCGGGTGTGGGGGGCTGGCTGGATGGGGAGATCTCACCTTGATAGCGGTGCCCAGTCAGAGCCGTTGTGACTCAACCCAGTGTCCCTATGTGGGAGGCTGGGAAGGAGGCTGATCTCTGTGGGTGCCGTTAGAGGATATGCTGCGGTCCATAATCTCAGTGAGCTATTGCCAGAGCTGCTGCTGTAAGGGTCCTGTGTCATCCTTATGTCTGCAACTCAGGTTCCCAGAGGGAGACTGGGGAGAAGCGGACATGCATGTCCCTGATACAGGGGGAACTGTGGGGTCTGCGCCAGGTGCTGAAGGGGATACGGGAAGGCGACACTCCACGTGCTCGTCCATTGGTGGTTGTGGGAAATCGGTGCCCTGAGGGGAACCGTTGCCCGTTAAAGTTCATAAAAAAAACAAGTAGGCGTAGCCCTGTTAGATCCAACGTCGCAGGAGGGGGTACGTGTAGGTGACACTCCACGTTCCCCCCCTGTTGGTGGTTGTGTGAGAGCAGTGCCCTGAGGGGTGCAGTCACCCGACAAAGTCTTGGTATCGGAAAAAGAGAAAAAAAATCCAGAAAGAAGGGATAAAGATCTGCCTTCTATGGACACTAAGCTAAAACTGGTGTAGCCTGGCCCAGCCAGGGGGTGTGTACTGCAGAGGAGGAGCTAATTTTTAGTGTCGCCTCCTAGGGATAAGCAGTATAACACCAATGGTCCTGTGTACCCCAATAGGGCGAAAGAGTATTTTGTGGCAAAAATACTGCAGACTTAAGGCAATTAACCTTCCTCATCATTTCTATTGGAAAACGATTTTGCATTTCATATATTCAGACTTTTACATATATATTTTTTTATTTTCAGGTTTTCAAAAACACGAAGAAGTGTTTAAAAGTAGTAATAGTAATAATAGTAATATTACTGTTACTATTAATAACACATCTCTGACATGGTCTCCTGATACCTACCCTAACGCAGCCTACGATCCTCCCAAGAGTTCCTCCTCTACTCCCCTCTCATCTCCTCTTCCCACAACCGCATACAGGACTTCTCCTGTGCTTCTGCTATACTCTGGAACTCTCTGCCCTAAACACATCTGACATTCGCCTACCCTGGGACCTTCAAAAGAAAACTGAAGACCTACCTCTTCCGTTAAGCCTACAACCTACAATGAGACCTGGTCCACCGCACCGTCTCACTATAGGCACCACCCCCTCCTACTGTATCCCCACCCATTCCTCTTAGACTGTGAGCCCTCGCAGACAGGGCTCTCTCCCCTCCTGTTTCCGTATGACTTGACTGTCCATATATATTGTACCTGTCCTTGTCTACCCTTCCACATGTAAAGCGCCATGGAATCTAATGGCGCTATATAAATAAATAATAGGACCATTCTTCAAGCATTTTCTTTATACTGGATAAAAGTCAATGGGAAGGCCAGAACACACCACAAAGGTGGATGGGTGTCTTTTTAAAAGTATTGTTAGCAGTTGTCTGAAAAAATTATAGTGTTACATTATTTAATAGTTAAAAAATGTTAGCATTTAATTTTGTTGTAGACAATTTTTTAACAAAATGTTTACAGGAAGCGCTCAAAGGAAATGTTAACAAAAAACTAACAAAAACTATCCAGAAAAAGACACGTAGAAGAGGGTTCTGATGTGGTTTCTGTTTGAAAAATTTGTAGTGTTTAGTGGCTGAAAATTACAATCATCATAGAAAAGAGCCGAAATAGTCAGGGGTCGTTTTGTAGGTGTATTGGCCAACAGGATCCTAGTATATGGCAGAGTTTTACGATAAACAAGAATATAAAAATGATTACCGGGTGATGTAGTGTTTTCTTGAGCACTCAAAACATGGCTAAGAACAGAGTTTACAATGTCAGGGATGTCAGAAGAGATGTTTCCATCAGTTTCTTTCACAGTTTTTTGTTGGAGTCTGTTGAGCTCAACTGACTGAGAATAACAAATCACATTAAGACAAGCAGCATTGTCCGATATTGGGGAGAGGATGCCTGTTCTAGGAACTGAATCTTCACCAAAAGATACATCAGCAACCTGGTGGAGAAGCAGATTATTGGTCAAAACAGACAGAATACAACATATTAACTGTGAGTCATATTTGTGGAGAAACAAAGTTACTGTCCAGACATTTTGAGCAACTCCTGAGCTAAAGCATAATTATAGGAAAACTGTCAGGTCAAAAATCCATATGTAGCTGCTGTCATCTAATTCCTCCCTCTAAACTCTCTCTATTAATGTATTTCTTTTATTTATATTCCCCTCCTATCCTCTGTAAACTTCATATAAAGAGATTCATTCCATCTATCACTCACAGTGAGTGTTACACTTCGTTCTCTGCTGTCCACTCCCCATAGTATGAATATGCATGTCACATTCACACATCACTGCTCACAGGGGGGCTGCATTATTCTCTCTGCTCTGTATTTGCAGCATCAAAAGGGGTCAAATACAACACACAGTACAGCAGGATTTCTGCTTACAGAAACAAATGGAGTCTAGATGAGGCAAATCTGTAATAGCTCTCCCTCCATGGCTTCCTCAATAGAACAGACCTCCTGTGAAACCTAACGACAGCACTGTTAGCAAAGGGATGAGGGAGGAGAGAGCTGCTGAGAGGGAGTGCATAATAACATGACAGTTTATACAGCAGCCGGACTATTCTTGTTTGGCTATAATGGAGAGGACTAATCCAGGAGCTCCCTGCAGGGTCTGACAATGTTGATAAAATAGAAACTACAAACGGTACAATAATAATTTTACATGTTTTTAAAAGGTCTGCCCAGGTACTATTCAAGGGTAATATTAGTATCATACTGAAAAATGCCCTGACAGTGTCCCTTTAAAGCTGGAAACACACGGTTTGATATACGAGTCACTCGGACGGACAAGTGTTGGATCATTAACCCTGAACGACCTCCAGGACGGTAGCGCCAGCTGTTTGTGTTTCTAGGTCGTTCAGGGTTAATGATCCGACACTTGTCAGTGACTCGTATATCACATGGACAGTGTTTCCAGCTTAAAGGGAACCAACCACCCCAAATGACCCCCCCGGACTGTTAATATGTGTCCCTACACCCAGCACACACATTTGGGGCAATCGTTTTTGCTAAAAAAAACTGTTTAGTAGAAGCTAAGATATAGCTTTATGAAGTTTAATAAATTCTGACGAATGGGTGTTACCTAGTGCAGTGTTCCTGTGCCTGTCAGCCTCCTCTTCCCCCCTCCCTTCAGTGAAGCCCTTCTGTGCAAGCCGAAAATGCCCCACCTGTCTGCTGCTGCCTGGTAAATTATGCACGCCCCTCTCACCTTCTAAGAGCCTGGCCGCTTCATGAAAGGGGCGGGGCTAAATAGCGGCATGCCGGAGCCCCGCCCCCTTTCATTTTCGGCTTGCACAGAAGGGCTTCACTGAAGGGAGGGGGGAGAGGAGGCTGACAGGCACAGGAACACTGCACTAGGTAACACCCATTCGTCAGAATTTATTAAACTTCATAAAGCTATATCTTAGCTTCTACTAAAGTTTTTTTTTAGCAAAAACGATTGCCTCAAATGTGTGTGCTGTTTGTAGGGACACATATTAACAGTCCGGGGGGGTCATTTGGGGTGGTTGGTTCCCTTTAAAGAAGAGGCTGCAAAGAATCAAGAGACAGGTGCTGTCAAAACTGCTGCTGTTCCAATATCTACTAAATAAAATGAACTTTATTTGTGAGAAAACCCCTGTCATTCCAGCAGTACTTGGCCGTTTATGCAATTGGTTCACTTTGGTGTTTTTGAGGCGTCGCCATATATATCCTATTGGGTTAAGCAGGTGACGGTGGAGAATTTATAGCAGCCTTGTTTGTCATCTGACATTTGATTTTCTTGTGTAAATATTATGCAGGCTTTTCATAAATCAGCCTAAATCCTCTTCCACCACCTCAACATTTAGCTTTTAGCACTATTTTAAGTTTCTTACTGTGCATGTAGTTGAAGACTCTTTTTGGAATGGTTTTACTTTCTTTGGCATGCAGCCTGTTGTGATCCTTGATATTTATTCCTCTCTATGTATTGCCTTGTCACTACCCAATGCTTTAATTCTCTAAACACTTTTCTTTGTCATTTATTGCACCCCTTTCAACTCTTACATCTATAGTGGTTTCCTCCAATTAACTTCTCTTAAGGTGCTTTCCCACTAGCGTTTATTTGAAATCGCGGCAGATGCGATGAAAAAAAAACGCATCTGCCGCGGTTACCGCATACCGGCTGCACTTGCGGCAAGCCCCATACAAGGTATAGGCGGGCTTGCGGCAGGTGCGGCAAGTGCGGTTTTGGCACTTGCAACAGGTGCGGCCGCGAAAAAAAAACCGCGGTCAGCCGAGGTTTTTTCGCGGCCGCACTTGCCGCAAGCCCGCCTATACATTGTATGGGGCTTGCCACAACCGTGCCGCAAGTGCAGCCGGTATGCGGTAATCGCGGCAGATGCAGTTTTTTCACCGCATCTGCTGCGATATGAAAAAAACGCTGATGTGAAAGGGGCCTTAGGCTGCTTTCACATCAGCGGTAATCGCTGATCGCGGCAGTTGCGATGAAAAAAACGCAACTGCCGCGATTACCGCATAACGGCCGTACTTGCGGTTCACTTGCGGCAAGCCCCATACAAGGTCTATGGGGCTTGTGGCAGTGAAAAAAAGGAGAATTTTGTGTACTCACCGTAAATTCCTTTTCTCTTAGCCTCTAATTGGGGGACACAGGACCGTGGGTGTTATGCTGCAGTCCACTAGGAGGCGACACTAAGCAGAATCTGCAAAAGAGTTAAGTGGCTCCTGCTCTACAGCATATACAGCCTAGAGCAGGAAGTGCTTCTCCAGTTTTGTGCTAAAGCAGTAGGAGAATTAACAGAAGAAAGACAAGAATCACAGTAAAATAAGGCCTGTTAAGTAAACAGGCAGCCACATAATAACAGTAAGGTAAAACGTGTAACCGAACAGGGAACTACGTAATAACAGTATAAGCAGGCCTGTAAAATAAACAGGCAACTATTTAACCTCTCAGGAGTAAGATGAGAACCTAGTTACGGCCCGAAATGGGCAACAGGGTGGGTGCTGTGTCCCCCAATTAGAGGCTAAGAGAAAAGGAATTTACGGTGAGTACACAAAATTCTCCTTTTCTCCTTCGCCTCATTGGGGGACACAGGACCGTGGGACGTCCTAAAGCAGTCCCTGGGTGGGAACAGCAATGGAAAATCACTACTGATAAAAATAACAATGCACCTACAGGTGGGCTACTGCCGCCTGGAGGGTACGGTATCCCAGACTGCATTTGCCGAGGACTGAGAGCACTAAAGCGCTTGGTAAACCTGTGCATGCTGACCGCGTGACTACCTTACACACTTGTTGTGCTAACTCCTGGTGCCTAATAGCTCAGAAGCCCAGTAGGTTTCGGTGGTCATAGTAGAATGTGCTGTGCCCGCAGCCGGAAAGGATACAGCACCATGAAGAATGGTTCTGTATAAATAAATAATAAGTATAAGAATAATAACATTAATGATATATGTATGTATTTTTTTTATTATTTTTTTTGGTAATAATGTAATAAGCACCCTGGAAGGTGGATTTAAGCCATCTGATCAAAGTATCTATAGAGCCCGGCCTGCCTGCTGCGTTATCCTTCTGGGAGAAGAAAAAGAGGTTTCTAAAGGAAACTGGTCTGGGCGAGGATATGTGCAGGGCTCTGACGGAGCTCTAGAAACGTTGAGCCTTCTGGCCCGATGAACTGGCGGGACTTAGCGCCGTCAGAAATATATATTCAGGTAGGCGGACAAAAAGGACACCCCCAACTTGGGAAAAAACCCAACTGGACGTAGGACAACCTCGTCTGGGTGGAAGACCAGAAAAAAAGGTGATTTACATGAAAACGCTGCAAATTTAAGACTCTGCGGAGAGAGGTAATTGCCATCCAAAAAACAACTCCCTGTGTGAGAAGACGAAGGGAATTTTCGTTCATGGCTTAAAATGTGGGTAGCGTACAGCCGTGAGAACGAGGGTCAGGACCCACGGTTCTAGTAGACTTTGATTGGGCGGAACAGGTCGGCAAAAACTCCTTGAAGGATGTTACTTGAGGCCTGGCAGCAAGACGTTGTTGAGAGAGAATGAAAAGGGTTGAAACTTGTCCTTTGAAAAGACATAAGGACAGTCGTGAGTGTAGATCCGATTGGATGGAATTGGGAACCCTTGGGAAGGAACAGTGCTAAGGTGAAAAAAAAAAAAAAACCACGAGAAGAAAGGAAAAAGATTTCCCATATTGATGGGATATCTCTTCTGAAACCGGTGTCCGTGCTCGGATTGAGGTCGCGACACCATACTGTGAACACCCGGGTCTCCAGGGTCACATCGTCGAATTTAGAGTCGATGAATCATGATGGTAAGATGGTCTTGAGGGGGCAGGTCTGGACGATCCAGTAGGTGTCATGGCACGTCTACTATGAAGTGGACGAGATCGGCATACCAATCGCGCTTGGGCCAGTGTGTGGCCACAAGAATGAATTGCTGACAGTCCAGTTTGTATATCTTCACTAACTTGGGATAGTGGAAACCTGGAGCAAATGTAGTGGAGTTGGAATTGGGTCCAGTCCAGGACCAGTCAGTCCGCCATCCATGACTGTGGGTCGTGGGACCCGGCTATGAAGCTAGGAACCTTGGCAATGAGGTGTGACACCATTACGGATACTTCAGGAGTTCTCCAGTGATGTCAGCTTTGTTTGAAGACATCTGGATGTAGGAACCCTAATCTGAGGTAATTTCTTGGCGACGGAGGAACTGTTTTTCCTAATCATCTACAAGCGGTTGAGTAACGGCCGATAGTACTGAGTTCGTGAATTCCGCCCGCCTAGTGAAGAATGTGGTAAACTTCCTTCATTGCCTGGGAACTGCAGGATTCGCTCAAGTGAATCGACATAAGCCACAGCCGTGGCATCATCAGCCTGCCTTCTGAAATTGGCGGGCGGCCAGAAGAAGAGATAAAATCTTCAGTGTTGGGAATCTCGCCCAAATCTCTGAAAGGATGATGGGTATTGCTGACCCGATCAGGACCAATCGTTCCGAGTGTTGAGATGGAGGTACAGCGCACCTCATTCTGTCTGATTCATGTCGGTGAATAGCACCTTTCAACTTGGCAGAAGAAAATACTTCCCCTGCGTACTAGTGAGTGGCTGAGTCACCGCAGGAGATACTACATGGCTGGTACTGGAAGATGACACCTCCTGATAACTGATCGTATAATCTTATCTCATGACGTGAGCATGGATAACTGGGGAGGCCTGAGGAGCAGGTGCATCAGAGTAATGGCTACCTGTGCTGCAACCGTCCTGCCTCTGACCGTCATGTCAGCTCTGGAAGGCCTGAGTTGAAGGAGAGTGCAGACTTCTAGTTGGAGTGCCCATGCCTATTCTCGGAGAAGTCTGACTATGGAAGTATTGAACCGCCTTCCGAAAATACTAGAGACTGCAGTGAAAACTGGTGTAGACTTGTGGAGGATGACCAGCCAAACAAGTCTTAATAAAGTGTTCACCGTAATAGAAACGCTGCGTTCTTAATTTCTGAAGGTCGTGCGTTGATGGGTAAATTGTCCAGGCATGGAAGATTGACCACGTCCCTGGAACGCAGGAAAACCAGGCGACTGCCGTAACCTTTGTGACCTCTTCAGGAACTGTAACAAGCGTGGACGGAGGAGCCACAATTAGGATGGTCCTTGCAAAATGTAAATATGATAAGTGGCTGCAAGGGAAAACATGCAGGTATACATCCTGTATATCTAGGGGTACAAGGTATTCTCCGTGTTCCCTGGAAAATTATCATGGAGCGGAGAGAATCTGAGCGGAAAAATCTGTCCCAGGCATTTTGTCTAGCTGTTTCAGTCCAGCACAGGACGTACCGCACGTACTTGGTAGGGACTACAAGGAAATTGGAATAGAATGTTTAAGCACGCTCTGCGTGTAGCACCGACATATGACTCCCTCAATTAAGGGGCCCGTGATGTGAGTTTGGATGGTCGTTTGCGATCGCTACATGTGCGTTGATCGAGTTTGTGTCCATCTAGACGATGATCCGCTAAATTAATTCCCAAAAGGTTGGAATCTGGATTGCTGACGGCGAGTGAGACACCGTCTGGTGCTGTGTTCTGTTCAGCAGGACTGTGTCCCTAGGGGGAACCATGTTTCAGATAGGGTACCGCACGAAACATGCCATGGAGTCCCAACTAACAAAACTCCCTTATGGTAAATGGGGTGCTGAGGGTCCCATGGGTACGGTCTTGCGTCCTGTGAGACACAGTTTAATGTTCGAAGTATCGAGCTTTCCTAAATATGTTGTCCTGGTGTCCTACCAGAGAGGCATAAAGGTTCGAGTCTGGGTTTGAATTGCGAAAAACCATCAGACGTCAGAGCCATCATCCTGCTGCATGCCAGTTTCCCATAAACTGCGACATAGCTGCAGACGGAATGACTGTCTATTTAGATGTAGCATTATATGCTCTGACAGGTACTGGCATCAGGACTGACACGGTGTAAGGAAAAACCAGACCGTCCTTATTAGTGTGTCACCCGCACTAGGCAGAGGAACTCTGCTCGCTGGTTGAGTGTCATAAGAGGGACACCTCCGATGTGGTATGACCATAGGCGAAGTCGTGTCACTGCGACGACACAATAAACACATTACGTCCATAGTGCATCCAGTGGATCACGTCTCCCCTTTGCGTACTTGAGAATAATCTGACGCCTGTTTTCTTCACTGACATTATGTATAGCTGTTAAAAATAAGGTTAACAGCAGCACAGAGTATGTCCGGATAGCTCTGTTAGGGGCTGCACACTCATTGAGGACAGCGTCGTGCAGCATTTTATGAAGTTAAAAATTTACAATAAAATTGACTTCGCAGCAGCACAGAGTATTTCAGGACAGAAATATGTCGGTCTGCCCACTATCCGTCTATTAAATCCAGAGGGAGGAGAGAGTGTAGCAGGGAAAAACCCTGCCGGCTTTCCTGCCTACATAGATTGTGACACATGGCATAGCCTGTAACACATGGTGTACAGGGAGAGGAGAAGCTGCAGAAGGGGATATCCCTGCTGGCTCTCCTGCATATGCCCCCACAGGCTGTCACTCTGATGTATAGAGGGAGGAGAGCTGCAGCAGGGAAAATATATTCCTGCTGGCTCCCCTTGGGGGGCCATAACGGATCTCTACTGCACAGGTACCTTGCTGCCTGCACTTGCAGGGGCAGCACAGGGGGAGCTGGGCACCTCTTCCTCTGCCATGTGCTGTGGGAGCAGTGCAGGAGGGGGGGACTGGTAGACACCTATGTCCCAACTATGCATGAGCAGTGCAGGGCTGAGTAGGGGCTGGAGGACCCAGACCCCACCGGGATCCTGGCACATTCGGTACTGGTCCCAGCAGGATATGCAGCTGCACTGCTGGTACCTGTAGTGCCATAGTGTAATGGCCCATAGTGATTAGGGGGTCATCTCATGCTCTTTGGCGTCTCATCTCCTTGTCAGCCTGCGCTCTTGCAGGCAGCCATTCAGGATCCCAGCCCAGAATGCAGCATGTGCTGCTGGTAACTGTGGTGCCGCAGCCTAATGACCCATAGGGTGATTAGGGGGTCGTCTCTGAGCCTGTGCTTCTGCAGGCATCCATCCAGAATCCCAGCCCAGAATGCAGCATGTGCTGCTGGGACCTGTAGTGCCACAGCCTAATGACCCATAGGGTGATTAGGGGGTCGTCTCTGAGCCTGTGCTTCTGCAGGCATCCATCCAGAATCCCAGCCCAGAATGCAGCATGTGCTGCTGATACCTGTGGTGCCTCAGCCTAAGCACCCAGAGGGTGATTAGGGGGACGTCATCTGGCAGGTAGTCCAGCTCTGGCTTCAACTCAGGACCCCGAGGGAGTGAGGAAGGTGGATGTTATGCTGGGCTGTCTCAACTTTAACCCAGCAACCCAACAGTGGGAGGCCGAGAAAGGAGTACGGCATATGTAAGGATTCTCAACTTCAACCCAGCGCCCCAACAGTGGGTGGCCGAGGAAGGAGCATGCCGGGAGTCACACCGGACCCACTTTTCTTCATTGGAAGAAAAAAAGATGAAAAAAATAGAGAGTAAAAATGGTCGTGTGCCTCCTTCGACACTAAGCAAAAAACTGGAGAAGCTCTTCCTGCTCTAGGCTGTATATGCTGTAGAGCAGGAGCCACTTAACTCTTTTGCAGATTCTGCTTAGTGTCGCCTCCTAGTGGACAGCAGCATAACACCCACGGTCCTGTGTCCCCCAATGAGGCGAAGGAGAAAACCACGGTATACTGCGGTTTTTCCGCGGCCGCACCTGCCGCAAGTGCCGAAACCGCACTTGCCGCACACTTACCGCATGCCCCATAGACATTGTATGGGCCTTGCCGCAAGTGAACCGCAAGTGCAGCTGTTATGCGGTAATTGCGGCAGTAGCATTTTTTTTCACCGCAACTGCTGCGATCAGCGCTTACTGCTGATGTGAAAGGGGCCTTAGGCCCCTTTCACATAGGCGTTTTTGAATAAATGCAGCAGATTTACCGCATCTGCCGCCTAACGGCAAGCCCCATGCATTGTCTATGGGGCTTGCAGTCAGGTGCGTCAAGTGCGGTTTTGCCGGTTGCAGCAGATGCAGAACCTTGTGTCTGTACATGCCACCAGACACCTCCCTGACAGCATGGCTGGATGCTGGTGCCACAAGAGTCCCCATCTGTGGGTTGTAGGCGATTGAGTACTGGTATAAAGACACCTGTGATGCCTCTCAGAGGAGCTGGCAGCCTGCTGCTAGGTGCAATGGATATTTACCAGGCAATTTTTTTGTGATTTTATGTCCTATTTGTGAGCTTGCATCATCCCCAACACATCTCATCTGATCTGATCAGCTGACGTGTAGCTAATAGCACCAATTGGATCAGCGGTTGGAGCCGTTAACCCTTTGGATTGAGCTGTCAAACCCAGGATCTTTGATGGTTATACCTTGGGAGCCCGGGGTCCTCTGATGGGAGCCCAGGACGGTGGAGTCAGTAAGCCAAACCATCGACTCCTCAATTTCCCTGACTCCGACTCCCACATACATCGCTCGTATTTAAGTGATAAATTATTGTACTACAATGTGAACATCAGGCTTTAATTATTGTTATGATAAAATAAGCAAGATATTTAGAAAGAACATAATAAAATTCAGAACATTCTGCATTCAACTACTGGACCAAATTTATTACATATTTTAGAAGTCGGAGTCAATCCATTTTATACCAACTCCACCAAAATGGACAGCGGCTCCAACTCCACAGCCTGGACCTATACACCATCTTCCTTTCCGGCACAGTATTTCCCCAGAGTCCCTAATTTAACCCCTTTACCACAGAGTGATTTTCGTTTTTTGTTTTTCCCTCCTCTTCTTCCAAGAGCCATAACTTTTATATTTTTCCATCAATATAGACATACTATGGCCTGTTTTTTGTGGGACGAATTGTACTTTTGAAAGATAACATTTATTTTACCATATAGTGTACAGGAATATGGGAAAAAAATTCCAAGTGTAGTTAAAGTGCAAAAAAAAAAAAAAAAAGTGCAGCTCCATAATGTTCACCATATGGTAAATCTGACCTGACAGCGAAATTCTCCAGGTCAGTACAAGTTTATACCAAACATGTATAGTTTTTTCATAATTTAAGTACCGTATATACTCGTGTATAAGCCGAGTTTTTCAGCACAAAAAATGTGCTGAAAAGTCCCCCCCTCAGCTTATACACGAGTCATATACCATCAGTGGTGTATACAGGGGCCCCCCTTCCCCCTTGCTGTCAGCCACCTGTAAAGAAATAGATCGTTATACTTATCCCTGTCCTATCGCCGCGCGCTCCTCCGTCTTCTTCCTGCTGTGACCGGCGGGCGCAGGCAATGACGTCATTGTCTGTGCGCCGGTCACAGCAGGAAGAAGACGGAGGAGCGCGCGGTGTCGGAGAGCGGCGGCGACAGGACAGGGATAAGTATAACGATCTATTTCTTTACAGGTGGCTGACAGCAAGGGGGAAGGGGGCCCGCTGTATACTACCACTGGGGCCCGCTGTATACTACCACTGGGGCCCGCTGTATACTACCACTGGGGCCCGCTGTATACTACCACTGGGGCCCGCTGTATACTACCACTGGGGCCCGCTGTATACTACCACTGGGGCTGCTGTATACTACCACTGGGGCTGCTGTATACTACCACTGGGGCTGCTGTATACTACCACTGGGGCTGCTGTATATACCTGTATACTACCACTCGGGCTGCTGTATACTACCACTGGGGCTGCTGCTGTATATACCACTGGGGCTGCTGCTGTATATACCACTGGGGAGGCTGCTGTATACTACACTGCTGGGGGCTGTATACATGTGCTGGGGTCCACCCTCGGCTTATACATGAGTCAATAGGTTTTCCCAGATTTTGGGGGCAAAAGTAGGGGGGTCGGCTTATACATGAGTATATACGGTACTGAAAAAAAAAATGAAGTTAAAAAATGTTTTTCTTCATCATTTTCTGAGACCCAAAGTGTTCTCATTCTGGGGCTGTGTGACTTATTTTAGCATCTTGAGCTGATGTTTTTAATTTTACTATTTTAGGGTAGATATGCGGTTTTGATCACCTGTTATTGCAATATTGCAGCGACAAAAAAAAAAAAAATATTTTGGAATTTATACTTTTTTCCATTACATACGGTAGTTTACCAATTGGATTCATTGATTTTATATTTTGATAGATCGGGTATTTGTGAATGCAGCGATGCCAAATGTGGTTTTTTTTTTCTCGTTTTACTTTTAACACCTTCCCGACCTGTGACAGCGTATGCGCCATGGAAACAAGCATGTTCCTGACCTATGACGCATATGCTGTGTCATGGTGTAATCGCGCTCCTGCAGCTCGAGTGAGAGGTGTCACTGACCTGTCACTCGAGCTGCAGGTACAATAGGACTTGTACTAAATCCCACTGGGGGTGGCTTTGCCCTTTTGTGGCTATGACCGCTCCGATCATTAGTTTCACTTTCACTAAAAGTGAAACTGCAAATAGTAGTGATTGTAATGTCTCACCAATGAAACTTGGTGAGATATTACAACACAGGCATGGCCTGATGCTGGATGGCATCAGGCATTGGCAGGAGAAGGGACCCTGTGTCAACCCCCCCTCAGATCTGATTGGAGAGAGCGTCTCTCTCCAATCAGATGTGGGGATGGTGTGATCGGTGGGTCCCCTCCCTCCTTAGCCACCACCTGATGCCGCCGATAACAGGCCCTCCGCTATCTCCCCTGCCCGTCGATGTGCCCCCCGGCCTCCGATCCCTCCCCATGCATTCCGGTAATCACCGGTACCCCGCCAGTGATCACCTTCTCCTGTCCTCCTCCTCCCGTTCCCGGCAGCCTGCTCCTCTGTCCTCCGGTCTCCTCCCGATCTGCTCCTGTCTCTCTCCGCTGTCTTCTTCCTGCAGCTTCTGTCGGCTCCTCTGCAGACTCATCTCCCAACATGGAGATGAGGGTGCAGAGGAGCGGTGTCACAGCATCTGTGTGATTGCTGTGTCCTGGCTCTGTGTTAACCCTTTAAGTGCTGTGATCACAGCACTTAGTGGATCCAATCACCATGGAAACGATCGCCAGAGACTACAACAAGGGAACACTTGATCTCTTGTTGTAGTCTCTGGAATCAGCATCATGGTGCACGGTATGGCAGATCATTGCCATACAGTGCACCATGATGCTGATCCCAGAGACTACAATAAGGGATCAAGTGCTTCCTTGTAGTCTCTGGGATCAGCGTCATGGTGCACGGTATGACAGATCATTGCCATACAGTGCACAATGACGCTCATCTCAGACTACAACAAGGGAGCACTTGATCCCTTGTTGTAGTCTTTAGGGTCACATGGATTGTGCACTGTATGGCAATGATCGGCCATACAGTGCACAATCACCGTGACCCCAGAGACTATAACAAGAGGACACTTGATCCCTTGTTGCAGTCTCTGGATGCAGCAGAGGAGATCGAGTGTCGTGGGAGCTTTCAAATAAGATTTCTCTCTGTGTGGTGTATTTTTTGACTATTTATCAGAGATTCCTAATGGTCGGGTCTAACATTGGCCCGACATTATGAATCTCGGGCTTAGTGCCAGCGGCCAATAAAAAAAACTGGCCTTAACCCCTTTATTACCCAGTTTGCCACTGGCACCAGGGCAACTGAAAGTCTGGGTACAGCGCCAGAAGATGGCGCTTCAATGAAAGCGCCATTTTCTGGGGCAGCTGCGGGCTGCAATTCGCAGCATGGGGGACCCAGAATGCTTGGGCCTTTCCATGCTGAGGATTCCAGCCCCCAGATGCCTAGTTGTACCTGGCTGGGCCAAAAATATGGCGGAGCCCCATGTCATTTTTTTTTTCTAGAATTAGTTCTAGAAATAAAAAAAAATAAAAAAAGGGCTTCGCTGTATTTTTGGTTGCCAGCCAGGTACAACGAGGCAGCTGGGGGTTGTTGGTAGTCCGTAGCTGCCAAGTTGAACCTGCCTAAACAAAAAATATGGCGGAGCCCCATGTCATTTTTTTTTAATATCAGTTCTAGAAATAAAAAGGCCTTTGCTGTATTTTTGGTTGCCAGCCAGGTACAACTTGGCAGCTGGGGGGCTGGAATCCTCAGCGTGGAGAGACCCAAATGTTGTGGGCCCCCCACGCTGCAAATTGCAACCCACAGCCACCCCAGAAAATAGCGCATTCATTAGAGGCGGCATTTTCTGGTGCTGTACGCCTACTCTTTCCAGTTGCCCTTGTTCTGGTGGCACATGAGTTCTCAATATGCGACATGGTATCCACTAACAATTTCAATGGAAAATTAGCTCCAAATGATAGTGGATACTGTCGCGTATGGAGAGCCCCTCCCTGTGTGCCTGAACATTGGAGCACCCCCACAAGTGACCCCATTTTGGAAACTAGACCCATAGTGAGCAAGGGGGTTTTGATGGGTAGGTCAGAATGTGTTTCCAGGATGGAGTCGGGAAGGGGGTCAGGTTTGAGCCGGGGGAGTTTTCAGGTCCCCCCTCTGTTCTCACCTGCACCGTGTACAGCGACATGTGACAGGGAGGCAGGAAGGCGAGGAGAGAGGCGAGGAGCGAGGCAGGGAGGGAATCGAGGAGGGAGGCAGAAGGTATCGGTGCCACGGCTGAGCTCTGGTCAGCAGCTTACCGGTCATATCCCGGTTGGCTGGCGCGGCGCTGCCTACCGCGCCGGCTTATCCGGTGGCCACCAATGAGCTGGTGTGCGATTTGTGACCGACAGACGCCTTAGACAATTATATAGTAGATTTTGTGTCACATAACTCTGGTTTAACAGAATAAAAATTAAAAATTTTTTGATTTTTTCACAAACGCAAATTATCGACCTAAATTTACTATTAGCATGAAGCCCAATATGTCACGAAAAAACTATCTCAGAATCGCTAGGATCCGTTGGGTTGTTCCAGAGTTATACCCTCATAAAGGGACACTGGTCAGAATTGCAAAAA
The DNA here is from genome assembly GCA_033576535.1 of Allobates femoralis. Taxonomy (NCBI): domain Eukaryota; kingdom Metazoa; phylum Chordata; class Amphibia; order Anura; family Aromobatidae; genus Allobates; species Allobates femoralis. Next base: position 148,351,441 of record JARQOC010000004.1, read on the forward strand.
ATGCCAAGGTCTTTAGGGTGAAAATAAGCGGGGTCATGAAAGGGTTAATGGGGCAAAAGGAGTGATTTGAACATGCGTTTTTTTTTTTACTTTTTTCAATTTAACCCCTTCACCCCCGGGCCTATTTTGACCTTAATGACCAGGCCATTTTTGTCAATTCTGACCAGTGTCCTTTATGAGGTAATATCTCTGGAACGCTTCAACGGATCCTAGCGATTCTGAGATTGTTTTTTCGTGACATATTGGGCTTCATGTTAGTATTAAATTTAGGTTGATAATGTTTGCGATTATTTGTGAAAAAATTAAAAATTTGGCAAAATTTTTGAAAATTTTGCAATTTTCAAATTATGAAATTTTTATTCTGCTAAATCAGAGAGGTATGTGACACAAAATAGTTAATAAATAACATTTCCCACATGTCTACTTTACATCAGCACAATTTTGGAAAAAAAAAAATTTTGTTCGGACGTTATAAGGGTTCAAAGTTCATCAGCAATTTTTCATTTTTCCAGCAAAATTTACAAAGCCATTTTTTCTAGTGACCACATCACATTTGAAGTCCCTTTGAAGGGTTTACATGACAGAAAACACCCAAACGTGACACCATTCCAAAAACTGCACCCCTCAAGCTACTCAAAGATTATTAACCCTTCAGGTGCTTCACGGGAACTAAAGCAAAGTGGAAGGAAAAAATGGTCATTTTAATTTTTCCAACAAAAATTTTCTTTTAGCCTCAATTCTTTCATTTTCACATGGGCAACAGGATAAAATGGATCCTAAAAATTGTTGGGCAATTTCTCCTGAGTACATCGATATCTCATATGTGGTCATAAACCACTCTTTGGGCGCACGGCAGGACTCAGAAGGGAAGGAGCGCAATTTGACTTTTGGAGCTAATTTTCCATTCAAAAAGTCAAATGGCGCTCCTTCCCTTCTGAGCCCTGCTGTGTGCCCAAACAGTGGTTTATGACCACATATGAGGTATCAGTGTACTCAGGAGAAATTGTCCAACAATTTTTAGGATCCATTTTATCCTGTTCCCCATGTGAAAATGAAAAAATGTAGGCTAAAAGAAAATTTTTGTAGAAAGAAAAAGTACTTTTTCATTTTTACGGATGAATTTGTGAAGCACCTGGGGGTTCAAAATGCTCACCACCCATCTAGATAAATTCCCTGGGGGGGTCTAGTTTCCAAAATGGGGTCACTTATGGGGGAGCTCCAATGTGTAGGCACACAGGGGCTCTCCAAACGCGACATGGTGTCCGCTAATAATTTGAGCTGATTTTTCAGTCAAATTGTTAGCGGACACCATGTTGCATTTGGAGAGCCCCTATGTGCCTACACAGCCCTTTTTTTTTCTTCTAGAACTAATTCTAGAAAAAAAAGCCTGTTAGCTGCACATCGGCTGATCAATCAGTCAACATGTGAGGAAAGATGTTGACTCCGTGTGTGAGCCCACATCAAAGGAAGGAAGACAAACGAAGAACGTACCTATATGTCCTTGGTCATGAAGGGATTAATTACGCCTCGAACCTTCTAGCCTTTTTTAACCCTTGCCCAGAGGTCCCCCTTCCCATTGACGTGCTGCCCATTCGTAGCATAGAGTCTATAGCTAACAGAGAAGTTGGCCCAGTTCTCCAGAAACCCCAAACCTTCCTTCCTACACTAATTCCTGAGCCACTTATTTACCTCCCTAATCCCCTGCTGTTTGACTTGTGTGGTATAAGTGGCATTTCAGAGACCTTTTTAGAAGCCCTTGCCTTTAACTCACAGCCCAATTCTCTGAAATGATTCTCAAAGATCTTTCACCGATCTCCAATTTCATCATTATTGTCAATGTGCACCAGGACTGCAGGGTCCTCATTAGCCCTAGTTCAAAGCGCAGATATTGTGGTGGTTGCAGTGATAATGGCACATATAGCTCATATATTGGGACAGTGTGGACGCAATATCTTTTAGGAAAGGCAATATGGAAGCCATGTTTCATAAGGACAATTTGTGAAGGGAGCACTGAGGCAATTCATTCAGAAACACTGCAGGAAGAGATAATTTCATTATACTGCTCTTGAATAAAACTCATTTTTAGGGACACAGTTTTGGGATGTGGTAGAGAAGACTGGAAGAAAGGGAAGTCAAATACAAAGAAAGCTAAAATTATTACTATATACTAAGAGACTCAGTGGTGAACTTATGTTGACAAGTCATTACTATCGGCATCGACTGAGTAGGAGCAACAGCCAAAAGCACTGGAAATATGTGCAGCAGGCGATCAGCAAGGGATCATTGGTTTTATTTTATAGCATCTTAATTTTATTTTTTTTCTTAATTAGGTGGCTGGTCAACACTTGAAAACATATTGAAAATGTTACTTTACCAGGAACAATCCATTAGACAATGTTGTATCCAGAAGCTGTTTAAAGTGCAGGCATGAAGAATTGCAACTGTTGGGGTGGAGTAGCCAGCTTTCCATAGACAGTGGCACAATGCGATTTTCATTCCAGTTTTGCACGGTGCCCTTTAGGTGGATATGCATTAAATTACTCTCAAACTTTTGAGTGGTTGAAATTGGTTCCAAGGTGACTGCACATTCCCAATGTTTTACATCTGAAACAAATCAATAAGCATCACAGATTATTAACTAGTCCTGTAGTGATAAACTCCTGATAAAACACTGATTTTATTGAATCAGCAACACACAGCCTAAAGTCCCCGTCACACATAACAAGATTGTTAGCGTAAGTGTGACACTTAGCAGCTATCATGCCCATGCTGTGAGATCGCTGATGATTACAAAGTGCTCTGGGTCATTTTTTGATCGTTGGTCTCCCACTGGTCAGCACGCATCGCTGCGTGCAACAGCGAGAGACCAGCGATCTCACAGGCTGGTAACCATGGTAAACACCGGGTATCTAGGCAGCACGCTGCCTAGATACCTGGTGTTAATCATTGTTACCAGCGCTAAGCAGGGAGGACGCTGGTAACTATGATAAACACCAGCTATCCAGGCAGCGCGTGCTGCCTACATACCCATTGTTTATCATAGTTGCCAGTGTCCTCCCTGCTTACAGGCAGCGCTAAGCAGGGAGGATGTAACTATGATAAACACCGGGTATCGAGGCAGTGTGCGCTGCCTAGATACCCGATGTGTATCATAGTCACCAGTGATGTGGAGGTGGCTCCCTGGTCCCTGGGGAGATCTGCCTGTTTGACAGCTCCCCAGCGACCAAGTAGCAACACACCAACGATCCCTACAGGATCGTTATCGTTGTCGGGGTCGATGGTGCGTCGTTGTGACTGCGTGAGTCTCCCATGCATCACCAGGTATGACCAGCAGCTTTCTGGACAGCAGCATGCAGCCTTATAGAAATACATGCAGCTGACATGCTACTATCTGGAGAGCTAGCAGCAGGGTGATGCATGTGAGACTTGCGCAATCTTATGCCCAGTGTAACTCCAGCCTAACAAGTGGCATAGCATTGGAAAACGTTTCTGGCTACATCATAATGTTCACGTTACACAAAAAAAAAAAAAAAACAGGAGACAGATGCCCTTAAAAAAGAATAAAGTGAAATTTTAAAATTTTCATGGTGGCCAATGGGGCTATTTTAGAGTCACAATTTGTCCTTTCAGGAACAGTTTTTTTACAAGCAAGTTTATCATCAAAGACAGGGGATGAATGTGGAATCATTACAGATAAACGCACCCGCCTGTCAACTGAAAATGCTGACAGGCTGACTCTGATCAAGATGAACAAGGGTTGGATTGGGCCTGACTTCACCACACCACCAAATGATAGCGGAATTTAAATTTTGTGCCGGTAGATTGCCATGCACCTCCGCACACCCACACATCGTACACACTTCATGTCTTTGGCTACTTGCTGTACTGCTCCTCCTTCTCCTCATCTGCCACCATCATATGATCAGTGCGACCGTGGTTCATGATGCCACGAAAACATAATTTTTGTACATCATATCTATGATGATGATGACCCTAACTGGTCAAAAGTTAGGCAGTAGTTTCAAGTACACCCCCCAGGGGTAAATGTTTTAGTCCATGCTTACAGAATGGGCATTACAAGTACAGGCTCTTTTGTAATGGGAACAACATTTAGAGGCTCTCCTCCATGTTTCTTTCCAGGGGCGTTGAGGTGCCTCCCAATTTTTGGCTGCCCTGCCTAGAGCAATACTACAAAAGACCCACTTCCTTATAATGGGCACAATATTTAAAGAGGCTCTCATGCACGTCTCTATCCAGGGGCATTGGGGTGCCCCCCAATTTTTGGCAGCCCTGCCTAGGGCAATACTACAAAAGACCCACTTCCTTAAAGTGATCTTGAACTCACAAACTGACCCCCCCGCATCTTTCTACCTGTCCCTGCACCCCCTCTTATCATTTCTAGCCATCCCTTTTGCAGAAAAAATTGATTTTGTAAAGTAGGGAAAGGTTTATATTTACCTCGTCCTGTGTGAGTTCTCCGTTTCTGAGGAAGCCGCAATAGGCGTGCTTGTCTGCTGCTCCCTTGTAATTATGCACGCCAGTCTCTGCTTGCTAAGAGCCTGGCAGTGCCATGAAAGGGGCGGGGCTAAAATCATAGCATACCGGAGCCCCGCCCCTTTCATGACGCGGCCAGGCTCTTAGCAAGCAGAGAGGGGTGTGCATAATTACAAGGGAGCAGCAGACAGGCCTGCCTATTGCGGCTTCCTCAGAAACAGAGAACTCACACGACGAGGTAAATATAAACCTTTCCCTACTTTACAAAATCAATTTTTTTCTGCAAAAGGGATGGCTAGAAATGATAAGAGGGGGTGCAGGGACAGGTAGAAAGATGCGGGGGGGGGGTGTCAGTTTGTGAGTTCAGGATCACTTTAAAATGGGAACAATATTAAATGAGGCCCTCATGCACGCCTCCATCCAGGGGCATTGAAGTGCCTCCCAACTTTTGGCAGCCCTGCCTAGGGCAATACTACAAATGACCCACTTCCTTATAATGGGCACAATATTTAAAGAGGTCTTCATGTATGTCTCTTCCCAGGGGCATGTGAGTGCAACACAATTTTTTTTTTTTTTTTTTTTTTTAAATATTTCATGTAATCCAAAAAACTACCATACACCAACTCTGTCTCACAAGTGGGTATGAGCCCTTAATATTTTCTCCATGAAAATCCATTTTGGTTTCATTTCGTAACATTTTCTTGACAGTCCGTAAAAGTGGCGTAATAGTCTGACAACATTGTTCACAGCAGTGACCTTGGGGTCTGAAATGCTTACAGGGGGTCTTCCCCATGCTGTTCCCATGTCATTTGAGCACTGTTCTGATACTTTTGTGACATTTTTAGGGTTTTTTCCATGCTGCCGGGGGTCATGCCAGAAAAACACTCGGGTCTCCCATAGGATAACATTGGGCTCGGTGCTCGGGCCGAGTACATGAGTATCTTGGGATGCTCGGCCCGAGCTTCGAGCACCCGAGCGTTTTAGTACTTGTCCATCTCTAGTCCTGTCTTGTTCCTAATCTATTCTGATCTCTTATCTCCTTCTGCTGACAAGCGCTGATCAGTAATTGATCGCTAAATTGACATTTTTTCTTTTGCTTAATCACCAGTAAAGTCCTGCAGCCGCGGAGCGCTGATCAAGGGATGCACATCACTGATCGGCGTCTGTGCTCACTTTCAGCTTAGGTCTTCTTTTCTCCTGTCCATTTTTCCCCCTTTTCTGCACCACATCCATACCGTGATCAGAGACGCACATCACTGATCGGCATCTGGTTGGTTGTTTTTGGTGTAAAAAAAAAAAAAAGAACCAACTAGAGGAAATAATTTATGTTACTTGATAGGACTAGAATACAGACAGTAAATATATACTGAAGTAATCGCCATCTGCTACAGTGTTTTTACTGAATAGTCAGAAAGATGCGGGTGCACTAACTTTTTTCCATCCACATCCATTTAGCAATTGTAGTTTCAGAACTGTAGTGGAGAAATCTTATGTACTTGCATTACAGTTTTTTTCTACTGCATAGTATTAAAGAGGACCTTTCACCAAACCAGACATGGTGATCTAATTACAGCACTGAATGCATCATGTCTGCTGCATCCAGGCAAGGGGTCCCCCAGTCCTTGAGCCCCCCTGTACGCCGAGTAAATACACTTAGAAAACTTACATCCTGGCGTACAGGTGGGCTCAAGGACTGGGGGACCCCTTGCCTGGATGCAGCAGACATGCTGCATTCAGTGCTATAATTAGATCACCATGTCTGGTTTGGTGAAAGGTCCTCTTTAAAGTTAGAGTAGTTTAGTTGCAGGCACTCAGTAATTTCTTTAGGGTTTTGTTTTTTTCTTTTTATTGGTACCAGAATTTTTTCTTTCCAAATTCTTATTTTTTTCTATTATTTTTTGTCCTTTCTATTATATATAAAAAAGTTTACACCACACACCTGAATAAAATTTGGTTACTGTACACACACGCACGTCGCCTCCCACACTGCTAGGAAAGGAGAGGGGATCCTACCTTCCTTTATTCCTCCCACTCTGCTTTCTCCAGTGACACTGCACCCATACACAGTTGCCCCCAAGACACCAAATGAACCAGAGCCCACCACTAGTGACATTAGTGACTAGTGACCCCCCAACCCACCGTTATTGACCTCCTATGGATCTCACCTCCTGAAAATTATAAGCCAAAGATTCCTGAATTTGTGTCCCAATCAAGAATCCAATTTGACTCTGCTGGTCTCAGAGAAATCAATACATATATGCCGTTACCAAAATCTGGATGTTCAAGCACCACCTTGGCAACACCAGCTTTTGATCAAGGTTTGGTGTTTGTCCTGCCAAAATGAGAATTTTTGGCAAAATCAAGATACCCACACATTGTGATTGTGTTTATAAATGATAGAAACTGTAATTAACAACTGTTACCCGGTGTCATGAAGGTCACCACTCCGTCCTGCTGTGGGAACCAAGATCTGTACTCCAGCTCACTGCTGAGAAGAGAACACAGCACAGAATCAAAGGGAATATTCAGAGGGGCTTCTGAGGACAAGTGTTTTGCTGCTTGCAGGGAGGAACACTCCAGTAAACACGCAGATGGTATTATCCTGCCACCAACTTGCTGCATTACTTCAACCATTGTCCAGTAGCCATCATGATCACAGCTTTGCTGCACCTGGAAACAAAGTGAACATTAAATTTCAGTTAAAGGGACACTGTCAGGTCATTTTTCAGTATGATACTAATATTACCCTTGAATAGTATCTGAACACACCTTTTAGAAACATGTAAAATCATTATTGTACCATTTGTAGTTTCTATTTAAACAGCATCGTTATACCCTGCATGGAGCTCCTGTATTAGTCCTCTCCATTATAAGCAAACAGGAATAGACCAGCTGTGTTATTAACGGTCATGCAATTATGCACGCCTTCTCAGAAGCTCCCTCCTCCCTCCCTTTGCTCTCAGTATAGTGTAGTTTTACTTCCCATAGGAGATTCTGTTCTGATGAGGACACAGAAGGAAAGAGCTACTGCAGATCTGACCTATCTAGACTCCATTTGTTTCTTTAAGCAGGTATCCCTGCTGTCACAGTTGGTGTTTTATTTGAATTCTTGTGATGCCGCAAACACAGAGAATACAGCCCTCCCGCCACAGATGTCCTGTGCAGTAGTGTGATGTGAATATATGACACGCATATTCATCCTATGGGGAAGTAGACAGCAGAGTACTAAGATCACTCAACGTGAGTGACAGCATCCTGCCCTCCCGGCTCCATCCTGTTCCCCCCCGACCCCATCATGCCACCTCTCGGCTCCATCTTCTGCCATCCTGCCCCTCCCCTGGCTCCATCGCTGCTCACCTCCCCCCCCCCTGCCCCACGCTCCATCCTGCTCCCCTGATAACTCCACCTGCCCCCCCACTCCATCCTGCCCCCCCCCCCCCGGCTCCATCCTGCCCCCCCTGTCACCATCCTGCCCGCCGCTCCATCCTGCCCCCCCCCCCTCCCCCCGCTCCATCTCTGCCCCCCCGCTCCATCCTGCCCCCCACATCCATCCTGCCCACCTGCCATCGCCCGCTCGCCCCCCCCCTGCTCCATCCTGCCCCCCCCCCTGCTCATCCTGCCCCCCCCTGCTCATCCTGCCCCCCCTCTCCATCCTGCCCCCCCCCTGCTCCATCCTGCCCCCCCCCTGCTCATCCTGCCCCCCCCCCTCTGCTCCTGCCCCCCTGCTCATCCTGCCCCCCCCCCTGCTCCATCCTGCCCCCCCCCCCTGCTGCCCCTGCCCCCCCCCCTGCTCCATCCTGCCCCCCCCCCTGCTCCATCCTGCCCCCCCCCCCTGCTCCATCCTGCCCCCCCCCCCTGCTCCATCCTGCCCCCCCCCCTGCTCCATCCTGCCCCCCCCCCCCTGCTCCATCCTGCCCCCCCCCCTGCTCCATCCTGCCCCCCCCTCCTGCTCCATCCTGCCCCCCCCCCCCCGCTCCATCCTGCCGCCCCGACAGTTATGTGACCGATCGGCTGATCGGTTTCCCAGGCAACGACAGGTCCTAAAGGCCTGTAGGCTGTAGGACCTAGAAGACGGAGGTGGAGCGAGCCGGCGGACAGGTGAGTATCCTCACTGAGGATTTTTTTATTTTTACTGTGGAGGAGCCAGGAAAAGCTGGGGGCCGCGGGGAGTGGAGTATCGCCATATACCGTAGTGCTGCTATACATGTACTGTAATGTACCGCCATATACCATAGCGCTGCTATACATGTGCTGTAATGCACCGCCATATACTATAGTGCTGCTATACATGTGCTGTAATGTACCGCCATATACTATAATGCTGCTATACATGTGCTGTAATGTACCGTCATATACTATAGCGCTGCTATACATGTACTATAATGTACCGCCATATACTATAGTGCTGCTATACATGTATTATAATGTACCGTCATATACTATAGTGCTGCTATACATGTGCTGTAATGTACCGTCATATACTATATTGCTGCTATTCATGTACTGTAATGTACCACCATATAACATAGCGCTGCTATACATGTACTATAATGCACCGCCATATACTATAGTGCTGCTATACATGTATTATAATGTACCGCCATATACTATAGTGCTGCTATACATGTGCTGTAATGTACCGCCATATACTATATTGCTGCTATTCATGTACTGTAATGTACCACCATATACCATAGTGCTGCTATACATGTACTATAATGTACCACCATATACCATAGCGCTGCTATGCATGTACTGTAACTCACGTTAACTGAACAAGTTCTGTCAGTCACAGTATGTCAACTACATATATATTCTAGAATACCCGATGCGTTAGAATCGGGCCACCATCTAGTACAACTTATAAGCAGGGGTGTGGTAAGCCAAACCTCCAACTCCTCAATTTCCCTGAATCCGACTGACTGCAACTCCCCCATACATCTCTCTCAAAATTTAAGTGATACATTTATTGTAGTACAATGTGAACATCAGGCATTTAATCATTATTATACAATAATCAAGATATTTAGATAAAACATAATACACAACATTCAGAACATACTGCATTGAACTACTGTTCCCAATTCATTATATATTTTAAGAGACGGAGTCCGTCCATTTTATACCAACTTCACAGCCCTGATAGTATTCAGCACATTCTGCATTGAACTACTGTTCTCAATTCAATATATATTTTAGAAGTCAGACTCTGTCCATTTTATACCAGCTACGATGCCACAGCCCTGCTTATAAAAGACTCCTTTGATGGTGACCGCGTCGTTGGAGAGCATCGTTATCTCTCAGCTATGGTTAGTTTCAGTGTCACTGTGCTCCTCCAATGCAAAGCTGAATTAGTGCTTCCCTTTGTACCAGGAGCTATCATGCTGCTGGTCTTCACTGTCAATTTAAGTGAACCTGTCATGTGGAAAAATGCTATTAACCTGCAGATATGGAGTTAATCTGCAGGTTAATAGCATTCTGAAGCTGCCAGGTACCTGCACAGTAAACCCCACAGCCAGGAGAAAAGGAGATTTTTGTGTACTCACCGTAAAATCCTTTTCTCTTAGCCTCTAATTGGGGGACACAGACCGTGGGTGTTATGCTGCTGTCCACTAGGAGGCGACACTAGGCAGAATCTGCAAAAGAGTTAGATGGCTCCTCCTCTGCAGCATACACCCCTGCAACAGGAAGTGCTTCTTCAGTTTTGTGCTAAAGCAGTAGGAGAGCTAACAGATAATAACAGTGACACAGGAGTCTACGCAGGCAACCTGTGTAAACAAATATAGTTAACAAGGTAATAACAGTGTAACAAGGCCTGAGCCAAACAGGCACGTGTGTAAACAGTTGAGAGTTAGCAGAGTAATACTAGTACCACAAGGCCTGTAACTAAGCAGGTGCATGTGGAAAACAGTGAAGAGATAAAGTAATAATCGTATAACGAGGTCTGTAACTAAACAGGCTCACAGTACTACAAGGCCTAGAACTAAACAGGCACAAGTTTAAACAGTTAACAGAGTGACGAAAGGTAAATATGTTAAACATGTTCACCATGTAAACAGCTGAGAAAGTTATGTGAGAACTCTAGAAAAGGCCCACAAGGGCAATAGGTGGGTGCTGTGTCCCCCAATTAGAGGCTAAGAGAAAAGGATTTTACGGTGACTACACAAAAATCTCCTTTTCTCCTTCGCCTCATTGGGGGACACAGACCGTGGGACGTCCCAAAGCAGTCCCTGGGTGGGAAAGAACAATGGAACTAGTAACACTGAGCATGGTCAGTGAAGAAGTATGCACCGACAGACGGGCTGCTGCCGCCTGGAGGGCACATGTACCCAGACCTGCGTCTGCCGAGGACTGAGTGCAAGCACTATAGTGGCTTGGGAATGAGTGTAGGCTGACCGTTTGGCTGCCTATACACTTGTTGCGCCGATACCGGTTACCGAATTGTCCAGGAGGCGTCGACGGCCGCAGAAGAAGGTACCGTGACCTGCCGGAAGGGATGAGTTTTCGATGGTATAAGCGTCATGGATGGGTAGAGGAATCCACCTGGTTAGAGGAGCCTTAGAGGCCGACGTGTCCTTATTTCTGCCCATTGGAAGAAAGATAAAGGGGAATCCGACCTCTTAGAAGGGCACTGTCTTGGATACCCAGACGCGTAGGGCCCTCTCAAGGTCCCGTATATGTAAGTCCTTCGCGACCGGACAGAATGGAGTCAGGCGCAGCGATGGCAGAAAGCTGTCTTTATGTAGGTGGAAGGAGTAAGCCTACCTTAGAAGAAGAATAGAACCAGCCATAGGACAATTTTGTCCAGATGGAAGACTAGAAATGGAGGATTACCTGAGACCGCTGCAAGTACCTATACTTCTACAGAGACAAAGAGATGCCACTGAGCCATACCCTATTTAGATGAGGATGCTAAAGGTAATATCCCATCGAGGCTGAAAAGGTGGTTCTTGTAGTGCTGTGAGGACCAAGTTCAGGTCCCCACGGGTGTAGTCTTGTTGTATGGAGACCTTAAATAGCCGACCCTTCGAAGGAAGAATGTCCTAGAAGTCTGGTGGCAAGATGTGTGGAAGAAGGTGAAACCGCTGAAGGCCTGCTGTGTAAGAGACCCTAAGGACAGACCTGAGTCTAGGTCTGAGTGGAAGAAACAGATCTTGGAATGAGATAGGGCCGAGGGGAATGACCTGTAGAGGTGTCCTGAGCAACAAACCAAAAACAAAACGATTTCACATGTGAGATGGTATATTGTTGACACGGCTGGCTTCCTTGCTGAGACTATGGTCACTACATTATCCTGGGAACAAAAAGACCCTTGGGTTAAGGTCCAGGTCTCAATGTCTACGCCCTTAATTTCAGAGTTGAGGAATTCTGAGGGAGAACTGGCCATGAGGGAACAGAGCTGGACTGTCCATTAGTCGTCCTGGTACTGCTGCTATGATTTGGACGAAAACTGCGTATCAAGCGCATCTGGGCCAGTCTGAGACCACAAGTATTATCAGGTGACATTCTTGTTTGATATTCCGCACTATCCTGGTAGTGGAGAAAAAAAAAAAAAAAAAAAAAAAAAGTGTAGGGGAGACGAACACAGTTCCAGTCTTGGACTAGTGTGTCCGTCCTATTGACTGTTGATCCTGCGACCTGGCCAGGGAGGTTGGACCCATGGTATTAAAAGCATGACTCCATCAGGTCCATGTCTGTGGTTTCCTGGCGCTGGCATCCTTGATGAAGGACATCTGGATGAAAGGACAGTTTCCCTGAGTCCATCTCTTGTTGGTGTAGGAAAACCGTTTCCTAGATGTGCTCCCCTGGTATGAGAACAGCCGACAATACCGTGTTGAAGGATTCCACCCGGTGAAGGATGTGGCGGAACGTCTGACATCGCTTGGAAACTGCGGGTACACCCTGGTGGTTGACACATGCCGCGGCTTTGGCATTGTCTGGTTGCGTCCTGGCATTTCCGACTGTCAGACAGAGGCTGAAAGATTTCCGAGCTATAACTAGCGCCCGAATCTACGTAGATTGAGGGACATCTTGAGAAGTAGGCGAAACTGCAGCCAGGTGTACTGTGATGGAGCACAGCCTGTTCTCGTGTCAACCCTGAGCACGGAGAATTGAAAAGGCCAGAGATACGGGTAAGCCAATGGAACTGTTGCCACTATCCTATAGCTCGAACTCTAAGTGATGGTGCAGCCTGTGGCTATCAGGAGTACATAGCCGAGCTGGGACTCGTAATTTGTGCGTGCTGTGCTGCATCGTGTGCCCTGTAATTGAAGTAGACATGTGCAGGGTAATCCGCTAATCGAGTTTTGTGAACGAGCCCAGTGAAAATGACACTGTGTTCTCAGTCTCTGAAAACAACATGTATTGAGGAATAAGTCGTCCGAGATGGGAGGCTGCTGGAAGATAACATAGGCTTGGCCCATTTCAGGGTGGGGAAAACTGGTATTCTGTTTGACTGTTGAGTCGATAAGGGACTGACTGCGTGGAAGAAAATGCAGGCCACGGCCAAACAGGTTATTGGAGGGACCATGGATTGGTTCATGCGGTCGGGTGTCTGTGAGGTCCAGCTTCGGCGGGCTGCGCGGAGTGTTTGCGCATGTCATCTTAAACCTAAGAACCTACTATAGGTGCAGTGAAAAGATTGGCAGCTGAGCCCGTGCTCCGCGTTCTGCGACCCAGAGTTTCGTTTTTGTAGTCTGGGGAGGGAGGCCGGTTAGGCAACCTCAACCCGAGTCCCCAACAGTGGGGAGTCGAGGAGGAGTATGGCATATAGCAATCTCTGCTACAGCCCAGAGCCCCCGACAGTGGAGAGCTGAAAGGGGGGTATGCTATGATGTACCCATGTACTTGTGGATTGCGGTGTTTCAGCCTGTGTCTTGTGAGGCATGGCTGTCATCACGGTCATCAGAACTCCAGCTGTGGGGTGTGGAGAGGATAGGCGGACAGACTTGGGACGCCTACAGTTGTCAGGTAATTGCAGCTTACATCACCTTCGACTGGGCTCTCCAACCGTGGGGGTCCGAAGAAGGAACCTGTCAGTTTAACGCATAGAAAGTCCACCACAACCTGGGAGTGCCAACTGTGTGGAGGCCCTAGAAGGGGTATGTTGGACGACCTCTTTGAGACGTTTGATAACTGAGCTCCGCTAACGTTGGGAGGGCGGAGGGAAAAGACATGTTGGTGTCTCCTCTATTAGCTCCCCCCGGGGTAAACCCATAAGGTGTCCGGAGTACCAACAGGTACCTGCATCTGGCACGGTGGGGAGAAACATAACCCGTTCGGCAGAGACCTTGCCCGTACCACTCCAGGGATCCGGGATGTGTATGGCACCGGGAATCAGGGACGTTTATTTATTATTACTGCAGGAAAAAACCAGTGCTGGACCAAATGGCGTGTTGCACTGCCCTGCGTAGTATGACGGTGTTCCTTGCACGGTGTGCAGACGGGGGAGGACGAACTGCCGCAGGGTACATCCCTGACGGTTATTCTTCAGTTGTCATTGAAGACTGCTGCACAGTGAAACTGTACTGTTTTTTTTTTTTTTATATATATAATCGGGAGTCCCTGTGTCCTGCACAGCGGATGCTGTTAAATTGAAGTGGCTATACTGGCTGCGGCGTTATTGCCCTTGAGGAATGATCCCTAATTCCCATCACCTCCTTCCGGGAGGATAGGGGCAAAAGGATAACGCAGCGGTGGCAAGAAGGGAGTCCATTGGCTCTGCCACCCCAGTGTGCGCACCGGTAGTCATTTCGCCTGTCATTGTGTCCCCACATGCGAATGATCTGCAGTGGCAAGGTTACTGCAGGCTGCTGGCACTCTAGTGTGTGCTCCAGCCGACCTTCTACCTGGCATTGTGCTCCCTGAAATGCAAGCCCTGTGGGGTTAAGCAGGTGTCTGCAGGCTTCTGCACATTAGTGTGTGTCTTAGCAGACCCTCCGCCTGTCCCAGTGCCCCCACATGCACACGCGCTGCGGTGACTGCGGGCTGCTGGCACTCTAGTGTGCTGCAGCAGACCATTAGCCTGGCACTGTGTCCCCTGAAGTGCAAGCCTTGCGGTCAAGCAGGTGTCTGCACGCTTTGCACATTAGTGTGTGCCTAGCACACACCACTGCACCTGGCAGTGTGCCCCCACACATGAGGAACTCTGCTCCTCTTTAGGCTGGTCAACCCCTTTGGGCAGCCTGTGCCTCCACATATGGTAGCCTGTCTGCCGCTGTTATACAGCGGCGTCAGCGCTGAGAGCTGTAATGGCGGCGGGCAAGAAGGGGGGCGGAGCCGCAAAAAGAGCGCGCCAAGCGTGTTGAAAAGCGCCCTTTCTGTAGCCCCGTCCCGCCTCCTGTGCTGACGCCGAGAGGTCTGACGTCAGGCGGAGGCGGGCGAGGAGGCGGGGAAAAACCCTGTGATGTGCGGCTAGGCTGAAGCCGGGGCCTCGCGTGAATCGCGGGCCCGGGAGCGGCGGAGGTCCGCGACCGGGAACGGCAGAGACCCCATGATCCCCGGATTGCTCCACAGAAGGCTGCGCCCACGACAGCTAGGTGAGGGCCCCTTTGTAAGGGCAAGGTATTGTGGCTGCTGAGGGTCTGGTGCCGGATTCTCATCCCCAGCTTCTGCAACAGCGCTGGACATGTAGGTTGTGCCTGCTGTCCACCTGTGCCTGCTGCCCAACCTGTGCCCCATCAGGAGTCTGCAGCAGAGTTGGTGTGCTGTGGCATTTTGGGGGAAGCATCAGTTGAGCTGGCTCTTCTTGTGCTGCAGCAATGAGATGTGCTGCAGCATGTCTGTTTGGGAAGCATGCCGCAGCTTATTTTTGGGGGACCCCTCGCGGCGTGCTGCAGCGATTTGCAGTGCAGCTGTGTGCCGCTGCGCGCCATACCTTGCGGCGTCTCGACCTAAGAACCCTGAAAGGGGAATTAGGGAGGGATGCTCCGTCCACCATGAGAGGACACTTGTGCTGTAAAACCAGCACCCCAACCGTGGGGAGCTGAGGAGGTCGTCTTCGCCGGTTTTTCATCTGTCTTGCTGCTTGCGGTGGGGACATGGAGCATTACTGCGACCCAGAGCCCCATCTGTGGGGACTGGGGAGGAATGCAGGCCTCAGAACCGGCAGGTCTGGAGATCGCTTTAACCCTGCACCTCCAACAGTGGAGGGCCGAGAAAGGAATAGCCCTTAGCAGACAAAATAACTCGACCCAGAGTTCCTATGGTGTCTGGGGAGGTATCTGTGGTCGACATGTCCCTTCAAAAAATAAAAATGCAGCTTCAAAAAGTAAAAATAATGAGAAAATAAGAATGTGTGCCTCCTTTCAGACACTAAGCAAAAACTGAAGAAGCACTTCCTGTTGCAGGGGTGTATGCTGCAGAGGAGGAGCCATCTAACTCTTTTGCAGATTCTGCCTAGTGTCGCCTCCTAGTGGACAGCAGCATAACACCCACGGTCTGTGTCCCCCAATGAGGCGAAGGAGAAAATAAACTTTAATCCTCCCGGCAGCGCTCTGGTTTCATTCATGGAGGTGGTGTGGGTTCAGTCTCTGCTGTGAATGGAGAGCAGCAGCTGTAACCGGGCCCCGATCACTGACACTCTGCATTAGAGGAGACAGTCTGTGCAGGGTGTGAGTGGCACGGTTACAGCTGTGCAATGACTGAACCAGCACTTCCTCCATGACTGAAACCTGAATGCTGCAGGGAAGATTAAGATTAATTTCCTCCTGGCTGTGGGGTTCAATATGAGGCTTTCTTGCTGCAATTTTCTGTCCGGGAGAAAAATCTGCACAAATGGGATCATCCGGTGCTCCCTAACATCTAGTCTATCCGGCGGTGCTGGCCGCGCTGAACTTCAGTACCTGGAGACGTCCCCTGCTGAGAGTTCAGAACCTCGGACAGCTCCCCGCTATCCGAGATTCTGTCAATTCAGCAGGGACAGCTGCGCTCTGCCGAATCCGGCTACAAACAGGACCTGAGGGCATATTAACCCTCCGGTTCGGTTTGTCTGGACCTGTCAGGCTGTGTCCAGTGCCTCCTGCAAAGCACCGGACGCAGCCGGACAGCCGAAAAAATGTGGTGTGAAGCCATCCTTAGAATGCTATAAACCTACAGATTAACCCCATATCTGCAGGTTAGTAACATTTGTCCATGTGACATGTTCACTTTAAACTCTTGTTCAACAAAAGGAGAACAAATCTAATAAGAGATTGTCGGGGACTGAACAATTAAGGCCACTTCACACACACAGATATCTCAGTCCAATATCTGAACAGATCTCTGGTTGCAGTGAAATCATGGACACATTGTTCCATTTTGTGGCTGTGTACAACATGGAGCAATGTATCCATGATTTCACTGCAACCAGAGATCTGTTCAGATATTGGACTCAGATATCTGTGTGTGAAGTGGCCTTCACTGACCTAATCATTGGATAGATCATTGATATGAGATTGATGGTGACCCATACCTGGGTCATTCCATGTCAAGTGAACCAATAATTTTCATCTCTATATTTTTAATTCTTTAGGGATTTTGTTATGTGGTAATAGTGTGTCAGACAATGCAAAATATAAAGGAAAAAAAATTCTAGCAATTTTTTCATTTGTAATTGATTTCAAAGTTCGGAAAAAGTGTGAATTTTGGTGTTGCCTGCTTTCACATTTCTCTTAACTCAGGCTAGAAAAAAAGATAGAGGAACAAAATACACACCATTCTACTAAGAACTGTACAGGCGTTCACCAGATATGTAACAAGAGTATCTTTGTTAATATTTTACCCATGTGAAGGCAAATGCAAAATTTTAAAAAACATTTCCGAAAAAAATGTTTAAATTAAAAATTCCCAAAAATGCATATGTGCCTGCTATGCTCTTAGCCACATCTGTACCAAAATTCAAGTTGGGATCGCAATGTGATCATATTGAAAAATATATAACTATTACAGTGTCAATTTGAAAATCTTGAATTCAGATCTGTTCAGCCTGTGGTCTAAAAGTGTGGGGTCTATATTACCAAATATTCCATGATGTTTAGATATTACTGTAGTTTATGTTACAGCTTAGAAGCACTAATTATATTAAAAAAAAACAAAAAAAAAAACTAGTGCAGATATAGTAAAAACTCGGTAGAAAAATGCTACCAAAAATCACAGTGTTTATCTGCAGACAGAAAAAGCTGTGTGTGTGCTAGCCCTAATACTCACTTTATAGTAACACAGTTATATCTTCAAGTGTACTGTAAATCTCAATTTTTATTACCCATCTTCCTTACATAATATTAACTGTATTTGTCTCACACAGCAGTGGCTGCTACTTCTCAAGGAACAGTATTTTATAATATACTAGAAATAGACACGATGCTATTACATCGGGAGGGCATCCTCTGTGCCTGTCTCCCCTTGTGTGCTCTCCACATGACTGCCACCACTGAGCCTCCGCACACAGGGCGCACCACTGAGCCTCCGCACACAGGGCGCACCACTGAGCCTCCGCACACAGGGCGCACCACTGAGCCTCCGCACACAGGGCGCACCACTGAGCCTCCGCACACAGGGCGCACCACTGAGCCTCCGCACACAGGGCGCACCACTGAGCCTCCGCACACAGGGCGCACCACTGAGCCTCCGCACACAGGGCGCACCACTGAGCCTCCGCCCCAACAGGGCGCACCACTGAGCCTCCGCACACAGGGCGCACCACTGAGCCTCCGCACACAGGGCGCACCACTGAGCCTCCGCACACAGGGCGCACCACTGAGCCTCCGCACACAGGGCGCACCACTGAGCCTCCGCACACAGGGCGCACCACTGAGCCTCCGCACACAGGGCGCACCACTGAGCCTCGCACACGGCGCACCACGAGCTCCGACACAGGGCGCACCACTGAGCCTCCGTACACAGGGCGCACCACTGAGCCTCTGTATACAGGGCGCACCACTGAGCCTTCGTATACAGGGCGCACCACAGCCACCGTATACAGTGCTCACCACTGATTCAAATGATTTTTATTTAGTTTCTTAATGATCTAAGTTGTCAATCAATAATTATGATAGAAATTAAATTGTTGTACAATTATATTATGCAATTTGCTTAATTACTTTACATTGTTTGTAAATATGCTATGTGTACAATAGATGTATTAAAAGAAATAACATAAAATAAACATGTTAACAAGAACAACTTTCTGGCATAGGTTGCCGAGTTGAATTCGCAGGAATATATTTGTCTCTTTTAAAGGGATCCTGTCACCTCCAAAACGCCTCCTAAACTAGCAAAACCTGTCCCTGCAGCATCCCATCACTAATCTCACACTCCTTTTGTCTCCTAAAAGCATCCTATGAAAGTGCATAAAAACGTTTTAATACTCACTCATTAGTGATTATAATTAGCAGTGACCATATTCTTTAGTCACCAAGGCAGGCTATTTTACAGCTCCAGGATCCACCCTGTCTCTGTGTGTTCTGCTGTGATGTGCAGGCATTGCCCTCCCTCCTCTCTATCACTCACAGAATGCAAATCATTTGTCCTGCCTTCAGTTTCAGTTTCACAGCAGCACAGACAGAGAGGCTGGATCCTCGAGGCTGCAAAACACCCCCTGGTGACTAAAGAATATAGCCCCTGCTAATTATAATCACTAATGAGTATTAAAACGTTTTTCTCCACTTTCACAGGATGCTTTTAGGAGACAAAAGAAGTGTGAGATTAGTGATGGGATGGTGCAGGGATATGTTTTGATAGCTTAGGAGGCATTTTGGAGGTGACAGGATCCCTTTAATGTCTAAATAATGTTTTTAGAAAGACCGTCAAAGTTCAGAACCCCAACATTAATTGATTATGTAGGTAATTGATTGGGAAAACTTTAGCTGACTTTCCAATGTCAATAGGGCTAGACTAATTATAGACTAGTAAATTCCTGCCACGGGTCCCATTTGTTAACGAATTTTATTTGGGTATTGTTTTTGATTGCATAATAGTATTCCAATGTTTTATAAAGTGATAATATCTCTGTGACGTCTTGTATTTTTGGAATATTTGCACTCTTCCAATTAGAAGCTAGCAGTTTGTTGTAAACTAGTATAATATGTATAACTATGGACCTAAATTGCTTTGGTATTGTGTCAATATTAATAAGCAACAGTACTAATTTTGGCATTAAAGTTATATTTAGGTGCGTGATTGAGTTCATGAATACCGTATATACTCGTGTATAAGCCGAGTTTTTCAGCCCAAAAATTGGGCTGAAAAGTCACCCCCTCGGCTTATACACGGGTCAATACGGTATATGGTGTGTGGGGTCTGTGTCCGGGTGCTGGGGAGGCTGCTGACAGAGCGGCCCGTCACATGGGGCCGCTCATTAGATATGCACGGCTCCCCCTGCCCATCACAGCGGCAGGGGGAGCCGTGCAATACTGTGCAGCCCCCAGATGTATACAGGCCCCCAGTGGGGTATATAGCAGGCCCCCAGTGCAGAGCCCCCCCACACTGTGCAACCCCCAGATATATACAGGCCTCCAGTGGGGTATATAGCAGGCCCCCAGTGCAGAGCCCCCCACACTGTGCAGCCCCCAGATATATACAGGCCCCCAGTGGGGTATATAGCAGGCCCCCAGCGCAGAGCCCCCCCTCCCGCTGCATTATCTTACCATCCAGCGTCTTCATCACAGCCGGTCCTCCCGTCCATCCTCTCGCGCTGTGTTCGGGTCTCACGTGACCCGGCGCGATGACGTCATCCGACTGCAACCGCCGGGTCACATGAGACCGGGAACGCAGCGCGCGAGGATGGACGGGAGGACCGGCGGTGATGAAGACGCTGGATGGTACGATAATGCAGCGGGAGGGGGGGGCTCTGCACTGGGGGCCTGTATATATCTGGGGGCTGCACAGTGTGGGGGGGCTCTGCACTGGGGGCCTGTATATATCTGGGGGCTGCACAGTGTGGGGGGTCTCTGCACTGGGGGCCTGCTATATACCCCACTGGGGGCCTGTATATATCTGGGGGCTGCACAGTGTGGGGGGGGGCTCTGCACTGGGGGCCTGTATATATCTGGGGGCTGCACAGTGTGGGGGGCTCTGCACTGGGGGCCTGCTATATACCCCACTGGGGGCCTGTATATATCTGGGGGCTGCACAGTGTGGGGGGCCCTGCACTGGGGGCCTGTATACATCTGGGGGCTGCACAGTGTGGGGGGCCTGTATACCTCTGGGGGCCGCCTGTATACCTCTGGGGGCCGCCTGTATACCTCTGTATACCTGCTGTATACCATACTGCTGGGGCCTGTATACCACTGGGGGGGAACTTGTATACTTCACTGCTGGGGGGCGTCGCTGACTTCCCGGCGGCGAAAGATTAGCGTCGAGCAGCTTTAAATCTCCCGCCAATACCGCTCAGTTGATTGGTAGCACACCGGTGGTGCTGACCAGTGCTGTATTGGTGGGAGATTTAAGACCGCTCAGCTGAGCAGTCTTTAAATCTCCCGCCAATACCGCACTGCTCATCTGATTAATCAAGCGTTGCCCGGCGACCGTCCAATCAGCTGAGCGGTATTGACAGCCAGCTTTTTGGTTGTGCGCCGGGCAGTGCGCCACCAATCAGCTGAGCGGTATTGACAGGAGATATAAAATGCCACTGCCAGGAGATCAGCGGCGAGGGCCGCTGATCTCCCAGCGACACGCCGCTCACTGCTATTCCGCTGGGAGATCAGCGGCGGGCACTGCTGACCTCCCGCCGTCGGGAGATGAGCAGCTGATCTCAAGGCAGCCCGCCGCTCACTTCTATTCCTGGTCGGGAGATCAGCAGCAAGCGTCGCAGATCTCTCAGCGAAATAGCCGTGACTTGTGACCCTTGAGAGCTGGTAGGTGAAACAGTAGAAAGGTGAAGGAAAAAACGACACTGATTCAGAGAACATTCTGCAGCTTAAAGATAAATGTAATTTTACCCATAGCAGAAGTGAACAGTTCATGATACAGACTACACTACTGAAGAGTTGGACATGCAAAAGAATAGAAAATGAATTTAACGTTAGCAATAGAATGGCTAGAAACGTCCAATCTCTAGTTGAACAAAAAGGTTTAATGTCTTCTGATCCTAAACCAGGCAAAATCTGAGATTACTTACCGGTAGTCGTCTTTTGCGGAGTCCATGACAGCACCCACCGAGAGAGGGAATCCGCCCACAAGGACAGGAAACCTACAGATAAAAAGGGGCGGTCCCCCTAGCCTCCTTAGTTGGGTTACAGAGAAATTGGAGGAACCGCCACAATCGAATATACACACACAAACACAATGAATCATAATACGAGAAGACCAGCACCGCAAGACGTGAAAAAGAGAGGCACACAAAACCCCAGGCAATAAGTGGCCACCAGTGGCAAGTGACAACACACGAAAGCAATATTAAGAAGAACAACAACCGATTATCATGTCAAAAAAATAAAAGAAAGGGTGGGAAGTGAGTGGGTGCTGTCATGGACTCCGCAAAATACGACTTCCGGTAAGTAATCTCAGATTTTGCTATCGCCATGACTGCACCCACCGAGAGACTTGCAGAGACCATCACCTGTGAGGGACCACAGTATTAAGAATCGCCCTCCCGAAGTCGAGGTCAGACGGAGAGGAGAGGTCAAGGCAATAGTGCCGAAAAATGGTAGAAGGTGAAGCCCAAGTAGCAGCCCTACAAATAGACTCAAGAGACACATCTGCTCGTTCAGCCCAGGAGCCAGACATGGCACAAGTGTAATGGGCATGAATACCGGCCGGCGGCTGCTCACCTTTGGCGGAGTAGGCCAAGCAGATAGACTCCCGGATCCATCTGGAGATGGTGTTTTTAGTGGTACGAGCTCCCTTCCGAGGCACCTGGAAAAAAACAAAACAAGGCCCTACACTTCCTCCAGGGCTGAGTCCTAGAAATATACTCAAGCACAGTCCTCCGAACATTTAAGGTCTGATAGGTCAACTCCTCAGGGCTAGTGGGATTGTCACAGAAGGAGGGCAGTAGGATTTCTTGGCTTCTATGGAACTTCGAGGAGACTTTAGGGAGATACGAGGGAACTGTCTTAAGAACCAACCTATCAGGGAAAACTAACAGGAACGGGGGGGGTCAATGGACAAGGCGTGCAGGTCACCCACCCGTCTAGCTGACGTCAAAGCTACCAGTAAGGTCGTTTTCCAGGTCAAGTGCTTGAGGGAGGCCGAGGTCAAGGGCTCAAAGGGAGGACCTGTCAAGGCGTCCAAAACCAAATTCAAATCCCAGGGAGCCAACCGAGGGATGTGCACCAGTGCAGCACGGTCACAAGCCCGAAAAAAAACAGGAAACCCACCGGTCACCCGCGATATTCTGACTAAAAAGGGCCCCCGGAGCAGAAACCTGAACCCGAAGAGTACGGACCGCCAGGCCCAAGTCCCGTCCCTTCTGCAAAAATTCCAAAATAGCAGGAATTGGAGCACGGTCAGTGATACCTCCTGAGTAAAAGTCCAAAAATTTATGCCAGACCCTACAATATAGGTTAGTGGTAACCGCCTTCCTGCTGCTGAGGAGGGTAGCAACCAAAGCATCAGAGAACCCCTGCCGTTTCAGAAGCTGCCACTCAAATTCCAGGCCGTCAGATGAAGGCCCTCTGCTTGTGGGTGAAAAAACGGACCCTGAGAGAGCTGCCTCCAATCTGCCAGGAGAACCCAAGGGTCAGACACAGACCGCCTTAAGCCAGAAAAAACAAGGTCTCCTGGGCCAAAAGGGGGCTATCAAGATGACCCTCGCACCCTCCTCCCTGATTTTGCGTAGAACCAGAGGAAGCAGACAGAACGGAGGAAAAGCATAAGCTAGAGGAAAATCCCAAGGCACCCGCAGAGCATCCACCACCTCCGGAAGGTCCGAGGGATACAGGGAAGCAAAGCGACGAACCTGCCTGTTCCCCCTGGTTGCAAACAGATCGATTACTGGCATGCCCCAGAGACGCACAATCCCTTGGAAGACTGCCCTGTTCAGAACCCACTCCCCCTGTCAGAGAGTGGTGGCTGAGAAAGTCGGCTCTGACATTGTCGACCCCCGGATATGTAGGGCCATCAGGGAGAGAAAATGGATCTCTGCTAGCTGAAATATCGAGGTTGCGGTAGCCAGTAAGGAAGGTGACAGTGTCCCCCCCCCTGGTGATTCAGGTAAGCCACTACGGTGGTGTTGTCCGACTGAACCCTGACATGGGAGTTGCGTAGGTGGGGTACAAACTGGAGGAGCGCATACAGGACTGCCCGTAACTCCAGCAAATTGGAAGACCCCAACACTTCCTCTGGAGACCACCGGCCCTGGGCCAGGCAAGGTCCCAAATGAGCCCCCCACCCCAAGGGACTGGCATCGGTTGTTACAACACAGTCCGGAGGAATGACCCAGGGCACCCCCAGAGTCAGGTGACGAGGATCCATCCACCAGGACAGAGAGGCAATGGCGGCCCAGGACAGATGGAGACGCCCCTCTAAACGACCCTGCAGAGAGTCCTCAGCCTTGAGCACATACTGCTGGAGACATCGAGAGTGGAACTGTGCCCACGGGACAGCCGGAATGCAGGACGACAGAGTCCCCAGGAGAGATGTGGCCTGACGCAGACACCGCGACGGCTTGGTCACCGCCACCGCGCTTCTCACTGCAGAGACTTTGGTTGCCGGTAAAAAACATTTCTGGGCAAGAGAGTCCAACAGGAGCCCCAAAAAATTCTGGACCTGAACGGACGGAGCCGTGACTTGGGGATTGATGAGCCATCCCAAGGCCTGTAGAGAGGACATGACACGAATCAGACGGGAAGTACACTGCCCCACAGAGTCCCCAACAACCGAAAAATCATCCAAATACGGAACTATGAGAATATCTTGTTGTCTCACATATGCCATAAACTCCGCCATCACCTTGGTAAAAACCCGAGGAGCACTGGAAAGACCGAACGGCATGGCGACAAACTGCAGATGGCGAACCTGACCCTCAAGACCACCGCTATGCGGAGGAACTTCTTGTGTGCTGGATGAATAGGCAGATGTTAATAAGCGTCTTTTAAGTCGAGCACAGCCATAAAACACCTAGGGAATAGAAGGCGAATGGCAGATTGAATGGACTCCATTTTAAAGGACTGGAAGCGGAGGAAGGAGATCAATTTACGAAGCTTAATAATAGTCTGAAAGGAACCGTCCGGTGTAGAAATCAGAAACAAAGGGGAATAAGAACCCTCTTCCCTCCTGGTCCTCCCGGAGTGCTCGCTGCTGACAAGGACTAGAAAGGATAGTCTTAAAAAAGGAGTCCCCTGGGACCCTCACAAAATCTAATTTATGGCCAGATGAAATGAGGCCGAGGATCCATTGGCTATTTGAAATCTGGGACCATTGATGGAAAAAATGAGCCAATCGTCCGACAGGTGGGTCATAATTAGTTACGCTTGGGCGGGGGCTTGGAGGATGAGGAACCACCGTAATAAGCACCTCTGTCTCTTCCTTGCCGGTTCCCACTTGGGATTGAACTGTTGCCTGGTATACTGGCATTTCCGGAAGGCTCTCTTGTAGTTGGGGATAGGAGGGTTAGGGAGCCCCTTCATCACCTCTCCTGCTTTAGAGAGAATACCATCAAGCACAGAGCCAAAGAGGTACTCACCCCTGCACGGGATCGCACATAGCTTAGTTTTCGCATGGGTGTCCCCCTTCCACTCCTTAAGCCACAAAGACCTGCGGACGACATTAGAGATCCCAGCCGATCTAGCTGCCAGGCGGAGAGAATCTGCAGAAGCATCTGCCAGATACGCGGAGCCACTCCGGATCTGAGGAAGAGCAGCCAACAACCTGTCTCTGGGCACCCCGGATCGAATCTGTTGTTCCAACTGATCCAACCATACCAACTGTGAACGGGCTACACAAGTAGAAGCAATGGCCGGTTTAAGAGCCCCAATACCAGTCTCCCAGGATTTTTTCAACAGGGTATCAGCTTTCCTATCAGAGGGGTCCCGCAACAATCCACCATCCTCCAAAGGCAACACATTCCTTTTGGAAGAGGAAGCCACTGCCACATCCACCTTAGGAACTCTGGATCATCAAAGAGGTATTTTCTTTTGGTAGAGGAGGGTGAAAACCCCCTAGAGTCTTGTTTTCCCATTCGGATCTGACTAAGGATTTAATGGCCGCAATGACAGGAAAAACATGTCTTCTTCTGAGACAACCCAGCAAACATAACGTCCTGAGCAAACCTCGCTTCCTTAGCATCCACAATCCCCATGGTGGCCCGTACCGATTTAACCAGATTATCCATGTCTTGTATAGCAAAACAAGAACCCCCCTCATTTTCAGATGAGGAGCCTGAATGGGATGAATGAACCAGACCCTCCTCCTGGGAATCAACCTCTGACTGATAGGGAGACTGGCTGAGAGAAGCAGGCACACAGGGTTGCTGAATCTGGGAAAGGGAGGTCCGGATCTCGTCCCGTATAAAGGTCTTAAGGTCTGCCGTCCGTATAGGGGCCCCTTCGTCAAGCGTCTGAGTAATACAGGAACGGCATAACCGCTTGTCATAGTCATCTGACAGGGGCTGTTCACACAAGGCACAAAACCTATGCTTACGTTTTTCAGATCATTTCTTAAGTTAGTAGAAGAACCAAAGAGGAGACAGAGAGGAATGGCAATTAGCAGAGTGGATGAACAAGCATAACTCACCCTTAATGCCTACACTGGTACCAGTTCAGGAGGTGGTTTGGAGCCTTTAGAGCTTTCAGCGGAGCGCTCCTTACAGGCACTGGACTTGGAAGCCTGCTTGCCGCCGCTATTACTATTGGTCACAGGCTGGCAGACCCTCTCCGGGTGTCCCTCCGCATCCCTGGGGAAAGACATGATGGCCAAAGCATGAGGCCCCAGACACCGCCTTTGAATAGCGCTGTTCCCCGCCAGTAGACGTGCCCACCTCCGGACCGCCGGAAGTGATGCGCACTTCCGGTTCAAAGTGCGCATCCGCCGGCCGGCGGCGACAGCACGCTCCACCCGCCCTGCGTCGTGAGACAAGCATCGGGGACGGCCCCAGGCAGCGCCCCGCACGACTTAGAGCGGCACCACCCGGACACTGGGTCGTGCAGACAGAACCAGGCGACGAGGGAGACTGCAGGACCAGGGCTCCCCCGACGCTGCCTCCAGGACCCGGATACCACAGACCTCCACCAGACCTCCATGGCAGCCTCAGGCCCCAGGTAAAGAACTTCATTTCTAGGTTCTTCCCAGAAGGACAAAAAACTAACTGAGGAGGCGAGAGGGACCGCCCCTTTTTATCTATAGGTTTCCTGTCCTTGTGGGCGGATCCCCTCTCTCGGTGGGTGCTGTCATGGCGATAGCAAAACATTAGATGAAGCTATAGTGGGTAAAGTGAAAAATGTTTACAATAGTGATGAAGTGAGCTGAATTATGCCTGGCAAGAGATTGTGTGTCTATGAAATTGAACGGTTAGAAAATTCATGTCCAGAAGAGGCTGGTTCTTACCAATTTGAAAGAAACCTATGAACTTTTTAAAGAAAAAAAAATTCCACTAGAATTGTGTCCTGGCTGGTGGTAGTGGTACACACTCAGTATGTGTATGTACAACACACCAGAACACTAAGTTCATGATTGAAGGGGGTAAGCTGAAAGATATTCAGATTGGCAAGTCCAACCTTGGCGATTACAAAGTATGGCTGCCTCAATTATTGTGTCCACAAGAGTTGGAGTTCTTACCTCAATATTTGCAATAAATATCCTTCAGTATTGGCTCTCAAAGAAAAAATATTTAAATTTTTTTTTTTAACCAATAAGTGTTTATATATTTAATTATTTTGAAGAGGTTATAGTAGATAATATAACATTACTTAAAGAGGACCTGTCACCCCCCCTACTGCATGGCAATCTAAATGCAGCACTAAATGCAGCATATCTGCTGCATTCAGGGAAGAGGTCCCCATGTGTCTGTGCTGTGTACCCAGAGATACAGCCTTAGGGTAGGAACACACTTCAGTTCCTGATCAGTTTTCCTGATCAGTTTGTGTGCCAAAACCAGAAGTGACTCCAAAACCCACCACAAGTGTCAATCTTTCAATTATACTTTTTCTCTGCAAGGTTCACTCCTGGTTTTGGCACACAAACTGATCAGGAAAACTGATCAGGAAAACTGATCAGGAAAACTGATCAGGAAAACTGATCAGGAAAACTGATCAGGAAAACTGATCAGGAAAACTGATCAGGAAAACTGATCAGGAAAACTGATCAGGAAAACTGATCAGGAAAACTGATCAGGAAAACTGATCAGGAAAACTGATCAGGAACTGAAGTCTGTTCCTACCCTTAGGCAAACTCACTGTTAAAGGCCATTCCCTCCCCCTCTGCATCTCTGTGCCGCCTCCTGCTGTGCTGTTTATGCTTTGTTCAGACAGCAGGGCAGGAATCTGGAGCTGATGTCAGGACAAATAATTTGCATGCTGTGTGCGGCAGGATGAGTGACAGAGGAGGAGAGCAGAACCAGCACAGCGAGGCAGGGTAGGGAATGGCCCCGTGAATCAAGCTGACTCCTGCACCAGGGAATGCCCTCCTGACTTAGTGAGTTTGCCTAAAGCTATATCTCGAGGTACACAGCACGCAGACACATGGGGGACCCCTTCCCTGAATGCAGCAGGTATGCTGCGCATTCAGTGCTGCATTTAGATTGCCATGCAGAAGCGGGGATGGGGGGGGGCATTACAGGTCGTCTAAGTACAATTGACTTTTTTGCATCCTTCGGGTCCAGCGCCATCCTTTGTGTATCCGAGGAACCAGACATTTTAAAAGTTAACAAAAACCCAGATATTAACTCAGGTGGAGCCGAACACCATGACAGACCGTACATACTCTGACACAAAAGGAAATGGCCATTGCTAGTAAGCGCTTATGGACAAAATTACATCATTTCACTCACTAGAAGGGACACATTGGTGATAAAAGGCCACTTAAGAAACATACTATTAATTGAGTAGTTCATATTTTAAAGAACAAGGATTTAACAACTGTACTATTCTTAAACACTTCATAACTGACATGTTTAGTGATATAATAGTAAAAAATTGTTACATGTATAAATAAGTGTTAAAAATATTGGTTCTTAACATATAATTAGGATGAGACTGTATTCAGAAAAGTCACACTTGAGGATATGATCACCTTTTTTCTTTTGGTTTGTTCAATGCATTGAGGTTGAAAATGCTGAGCAAGTTGTGTTCTGATGATTAAGATATATTTATCCTGGCACTTACAGGATTTGTTTTTTGTGTTTCTTTATTGTTGCATATAAATATTGAATTCAACAAGTTGTAATTTGAAAAGAAAAAAAAGGAAGAAACTCACACAAACATAACATCAGATGATTCAAAGCTTTAAAAAAAATATACCGTATATACTCGCGTATAAGCCGACTTTTTCAGCCCAAAATTTGGGCTGAAAAGTCCCCCCTCGGCTTATACGCGAGTATATGTATACAGCCGCAGCCCCGGAGGTATACAGGCCCCCCCCCATCAAGCTCCAGGGCCCCCCCCTTGAGCGGCGTCCTGTAAAGGAATATCATACTTGCCAGTCTCCTGTCGCGCCGTCCGCAGCTGACGACACGCGATCCCGGGCTTCATTCAGTGAGATGTGTACTGACAAGACCTGTGGTGACGTCAGAGGGGGGGCGTTCCCGGGGCGTTCCCAGCGCTGATTGGCTGATCGCGGTCATGTGATATGTATCACATGACCGCGAGTGCCCGGGAACGCCCCTCTGACATCACCACAGGTCCTGTCAGAAGAAATCTCACTTGGAACTGGGGATCGCACAGCGGCAGAAGGCGTCGGACAGGTGAAGTATTGATTCTTTTTTATTTTTCAGACCTCAAGGGGGGGGCCCTGGAGCTTGATGGGGGGGGCCTGTATACAGCCCTGGGGCTGCGGCTGTATACAGCCCTGGGGCTGCGGCTGTATACAGCCCTGGGTGCGCGGCTGTATACAGCCCTGGGGCTGCGGCTGTATACAGCCCTGGGGCTGCGGCTGTATACAGCCCTGGGGCTGCGGCTGTATACAGCCCTGGGGCTGCGGCTGTATACAGCCCTGGGGCTGCGGCTGTATACAGCCCTGGGGCTGCGGCTGTATACAGCCCTGGGGCTGCGGCTGTATACAGCCCTGGGGCTGCGGCTGTATACAGCCCTGGGGCTGCGGCTGTATACAGCCCTGGGGCTGCGGCTGTATACAGCCCTGGGGCTGCGGCTGTATACAGCCCTGGGGCTGCGGCTGTATACAGCCCTGGGGCTGCGGCTGTATACAGCCCTGGGGCTGCGGCTGTATACAGCCCTGGGGCTGCGGCTGTATACAGCCCTGGGGCTGCGGCTGTATACAGCCCTGGGGCTGCGGCTGTATACAGCCCTGGGGCTGCGGCTGTATACAGCCCTGGGGCTGCTGCTGTATACAGCCCTGGGGCTGCTGCTGTATACAGCCCTGGGGCTGCTGCTGTATACAGCCCTGGGGCTGCTGCTGTATACAGCACTGGGGCTTCTGCTGTATACAGCCCTGGGGCTGCTGCTGTATACAGCACTGGGGCTGCTGTATACTACCTAAGGGCTGCTGTATACTACCACTGGGGCTGCTGTATACACCACTAGGGCTGCTGTATACACCTCTGGGGCTGCTGTATACACCTCTGGGGCTGCATATACCTCTGGGGCTGCATATACCTCTGGGGCTGCATATACCTCTGGGGCTGCATATACCTCTGGGGCTGCATATACCTCTGGGGCTGCATATACCTCTGGGGCTGCATATACCTCTGGGGCTGCATATACCTCTGGGGCTGCATATACCTCTGGGGCTGCATATACCTCTGGGGCTGCATATACCTCTGGGCTGCATATACCCCTGGGGCTGCATATACCCCTGGGGCTGCATATACCCCTGGGGCTGCATATACCCCTGGGGCTGCATATGGGGCTGCATATACATATGGGGCTGCATATACCCCTGGGGCTGCATATGGGGCTGCATATACCTCTGGGGCTGCATATGGGGCTGCATATACCTCTGGGGCTGCATATGGGGCTGCATATACCTCTGGGGCTGCATATGGGGCTGCATATACCTCTGGGGCTGCATATGGGGCTGCATATACCTCTGGGGCTGTATATACCTCTGGGGCTGCTGTATACTACCACTGGGGCTGCTGCTGTATACTACCACTGGGGAGGCTGCTGTATACCTCACTGCTGGGGGTTGTATACCTGTGCTGGAGTCCACCCTCGGCTTATACGCGAGTCAATAAGTTTTCCCAGTTTTTGGGGGCAAAAGTAGGGGGGTCGGCTTATACACGGGTCGGCTTATACACGAGTATATACGGTAATCTTTACATATTGAGATGTTGAACGTTAGAATGTTTACCCTTTCTTTACTTAGATACATGCAACTATAATCTCTGATGACTGAATTTCTACATTTGTACAAGTTTGCATCCCTTGAAGTTGTTTTGATATATTTGATGTACTGATATATTGGATATGTTTATTATCTTGTCATCTTATCTTATACCTGCGAACTTAAAACCAATAAAAACCATTAGAACATAAAACAAAATATATAAATTTGATAGGTCCTAAGTTGAATCCCTGCACAAATATAACCAAGAACACAAAGTAACACACAGGCATTTTTTCACAATTTTAAAGTATGTTTTTTTCACAATTGCACATCAAAATTGTGAATTTGATTTCTCCAAAACAAAATATTAAGAAACATAGTCTTGTGACATAGCAAATGAAAGCCGGTACCATTCTGAGAAAAAATGATGCCTCTCCCACCTCATCTTAATTCTAGCCTAAGATATCATAAAAAATGTAAAGCCATACCAGGCCAAAATGTGAGCTTTTTTAAAACTTTAGAAGTCTGTAAAAAAATAACTGAAGAAAAAAAATTCAAAACTTTTAATTTGTAATGAAAGTTTTACTTCATAAAAAAAAATGTAAAGACATCAGGTAAAAAAAATATTCATATTTGGATCACTTGATATGGAATGACCCACCTGGCACCTACACAGATCAGCTGAAATCCTCTCCAACTGCAGAAAAGAGAGAGGACAATACTCAGCCACTTAAGGGAACCTGTCACCCCAAATCACCTTCCTAACCTATTAATACCTGTCCCTGCAGCCTTACAATACTTTCTAACACATCCCTGTCTGACCTTTTTGACTAATATGGAAGTACAATAAAGTAGTTAGCAAACTTACGAAATTTATGTCAGCGGGGCGTTCCTCCAGGCGTTTTTGACTAGTAGGCGGGTCCCCTGTGCCGCTCTATTACACCCTAATGGGCGCCATTCCACCCCGCATAGCGCGGGCACGATTAGATTCTCGCGCCCGCAACGTCACCGCTGTGACACGGTCGTGTGATGCCGGGACCGCGTCACTTCCGGTCTCAGGTCTCACACAGGCAGACTTCGCGCGTGCGCAGATTGCCTGTGTGCGACCGGAAGTGACGCGGTCCCGGCGTCACATGACCTCGTCACAGCGGTGACGTTGCGGGCGCGAGAATCTAATCGTGTCCGCACCATGCAGGGTGGAATGACGCCCATTAGGGCATAATTGAGTGGCGAGGCAGGGGTAGAGCGGCACAGGGAACCCGCCTACCCGTCAAAAACGCCTGGAGGAACGCTCTGCTGACATAAATTTTGTAAGTTTTCTAACTACTTTATTGTACTTCCATATTAGTCAAAAAGGTCAGACAGGGATGTGTTAGAAAGTATTGTAAGGCTGCAGGGACAGGTATTAATAGGTTAGGAAGGTTATTTGGGGTGACAGGTTCCCTTTAAGGGAAAGAAACTGTCATGTTGTTTCTACAGTCCGATCCACAGACAGCTCAGTACAGAGAAACTAAGCAGAAAACAGTCAGTGTAAGGCTGGGTGCACATTTGCGTATGTGTCTGCATGCTTATGGCATGCAGACGCAGTGCAAACGCAGCCCACTGATGTGAACGCAGCAGAGAATCTGCGCATGCGTTCACATTAGTATCGGCCCGGCCAGCCAATCCGATGTCTCGGGGGGCTGATCTCCCGCCGGTGTCAGTGCGGGAGATTTGAAGATACAGCTGATCTGACAGCTGTTTAAATCTCCCGCGCCGACACCGAATAGGGCGATATCGGTGCAGGAGATAAGAAACAGCTGATCGCTGTTTCGAATCTCATGCGCCGACATTACCTATTCGGTGTTGGCGCCGGAGATTTAAACAGCTGTCAGATCAGCTGTTTCTTCAAATCTCCCGCGCTGACACCAGCGGGAGATCAGTGGAGGCTCTAGCTGATCACCAGAGAGATTTCAATGAGATCCGCAGCGCTCTCCTGCGCTTTCATGCGGAGGACACTGCAGATCCATTGACTTCAATGCGTGGTTTGTGCGCTTGCGGACGCTTGCAGATAAAACAAGCGCCTGCAACCGCACAAGAAATGCAACATGCTGCGTCCAGAGTGCGCTCGGAGGGCGCACAAATTATGCGCATCCAAACACGTTCCTATGTTAAACATAGGAACGCATGTGCGCAAGCGTTTGGCTGCGTTCAGTGCGCTGCCTTCCAAACGCAAGTGTGAACCCAGCCTAATTTGGATGTTATTCATCGAAACCCTTGGTGTTTGCATGCAGGAGTCCAGCGGCAGTCCAACTAGTGATTGACAAATATCCACTTCCAGTCACACAGTAAGGGTGGTTTCACACTGGCGTTTGCAAGCGCTTCGGATAAAATTTCTCAAAAACGGAAGCGTAATGCGCACGTATCTTTAACATGGAGTGCGCAGAGACATTATTTGGCATGCGTATGGCTGAGTATGAGTACTAGCGCGTCAAAATTCTGCGGCCGGGAGACGCAACATGTTGCATTTTTTGGGTGTTCAAAAATGCACAAGCGTCCACATGCGCATAAACTACACATTATTCTATATGCATACGCAATCGAACGCAAGGACTTGCGGATGCCTGCGTTTGGTATGCATGTGTATAAGACAATGCGCATCCCCAGAAAGATTAGCCACTCCCTATGGGCGGGATTTGTCAAAAGACCTACCAGAACAATGCGTATGCCACAGAAGAATTATTGAAAAAATGCGTGGAAAAAACGTGTGCGCATGCAAAAAT
Organism: Allobates femoralis; assembly: GCA_033576535.1. Taxonomy (NCBI): domain Eukaryota; kingdom Metazoa; phylum Chordata; class Amphibia; order Anura; family Aromobatidae; genus Allobates; species Allobates femoralis. The sequence goes on from JARQOC010000004.1 coordinate 148,385,052, forward strand.
GCAATCAAATGCATGCATACGCAGCGTGTTTTTGAATGTCTGCGGATGACTATGCGTAAGAAAAACGCTGCGTTTGCATGCGGTTTTATGTGTTTGCGCAACTTCCACAGCGCTTGCAAACGCCAGTGTGAAACCAGCCTAAAGGCCCTGTTACACAGTACGACGTCCCACCGATTCGACCAACAATCGCGTCTCTGGGACATTGTTAGTTGATCACTGGTGAGCTGTCAAACAGGCAGACTCACCAGCGAACAGGACCAGCGAGAACGCTGGTAACCAGGGTAAACATTGGGTAACTAAGCGCAGCGCTGCACTTATCATTGGTAAATGTCACACACAACAATGTTGTTTCGACGTCGCTGCAACGTCAACAAACTGGTGACGTTGCAACAATATCTTTAACAATATCGTAATGTGTAACAGGACCTCAAGGGTCCCGTTACACTTAGCGACGTTCCAGCTATCTGGAAAGTCGCCACGTGGTCGCTGGTGAGATGTCAAACAGTCAGATCTACTCAACGACATAGCAACGATACGGCAAGCCGTATAACGACCTCGGCGGTCGTTGGGACCCTGTCACACAGCAGCTAGTCTGACGACTCAGACCTACGTGGCTGAGTTCCGAGTCGCCAACCCGGTCGTTGTTAAGGCATCAAACACACCGACGCATGCTGGCCTTAAAAAAATTGTCCATGCCATTTCGACACGATCGGTGATCACACAGCGGGGGGCCTGGTCGCTGCTGTGTGTCAAACAGAGAGATCGCTGGCAAGTTCGCTGTTGCGTCATAAAACCTGTGACAAAACAGCGATCTTGCTAGGTGTGACGGGGGCTCTAGGCCTCTTTCACACATCCATGTCTCAGGCACGTGCTGTCTCTGCAGACACATGCCGGAGGAACGGACATGGAGACTAATGATATTCTATGACCCCTTTCAAATGTCTGTGATTCCACACAGATCATGTCTCCATGTGGAGTAGACGTGTGCCCTACACGGAGACATGTCCATTTTTGGTCATCAGCATGGACCCATTCAGGTCAATGGGTCTGTGCCAAAAACATGCTGCATGCGGATGTCATCCGTGTGCATGGACATGAGCTAAGAGATTTTAGCTGAAAAATAAATAATTTTATACTAACCTATCCCCAGCAATATCCTGTTCCTCTCACTTCTGAGGCCGCTCATTAGTCTCAAGAAATAGTCAATGAACTGTGAGCTGCAGCGGCCCTGGAAGAGAAAGGAACAGGCAAGCTCTGGAGACAGGTGAGCATACGACGACATGATGTCCGTGTGCTATCCGGATATCAAACGGATAGTATATGGACAGCATATGCACGGCCTACCATGCATGACACACGGACCCCCAAAAAACAGAGTCTCTCACACATGCATTTTTTGCACGATATGTGAAACAGGCCCCAGGAGGATAGTCACTGAATAACACCATCCACTAAACTCATGTACATACAAACACCAGGGATTTTAAAGGATCAAATGCAAGATTGACCAAAACCTTTCCCAAAAAAAGGAATACCACTGACGGCTCCTCCCACTTCTGTCTCTAAGGTCTCTCTTGTGCTGCGCCAGTTTTCTGGAATGCACTATCCTGGACGGTCTGATTACTATCTAACCTTCATATTTTTAAGCATGCTCCAACATCACATCTCTTTAGACAGGCCTATCACCTCAAGTAACCAACTCTCTCCCTGTTCACCTTTTCTAATTTTCCACAGAATCTGGTTCCTCCTAATCATCAGTCTCTGCCCCCAACAGCACTTGGTAACTGCCCTAAAGGTACCGTCACACAGGGACATATCGCCGGCGATATTGCCGGGGATCGCGGGAGCGCGCATCCCTGACAACATCGCCGGTGAGATGTCACACTGAGCAACTTACCGGCGATGTCGCCGGCTAGTTGCCGCGGCTATCGCTCGCTGGGTTGCCCAGCAACCCAGCAAGCGATCACTCGCAATGTTGGATATAGGCGGAATCGCCCGCAACATTGCAGGTGGCCGCGTTACACAGGGCGATCAGGCAGGATCGCATCAGCAACATCGCCAGGTTTCCCAACATTGTTGGGAAACCTGGCGATGTGACTCAGGCGATTCATCGCCTGATTATCGCCCTGTCACACGAGGCAACTCGCCGGCGATGTCGCCGCAACCTGGCCACTCCCCTCGGTTACCGGCAACATCACCGGCGATATGTCCCTGTGTGACGGGCCCTTTAGATACCAGCTGGAGACATCTCAAGCGGCTTTATATTATTACTAGATGGGTGCCCAATGCTATCGCATCAGAAGAGCGGTGATTAGTGATGAGTGAGTGTAATCGTTACTATGTGCACAGATAGTACAGTATTCGCGATGCTTGTTACTTGGTGGGTATTGCTGGTGCTCGTGAGTGATGTGTGGATCGTTATCGATCTGACACACATTGCCGATTCCCTTCTGTAAACAATGGGAGCTGGCTCCTCAATGAGAGAAGAGTGGATGTTAGGCTGCTTTCACATAACGATTTTCGGACATCCGATTGTATCCGTTTCAAAACGGATACAATGGGATCCGAAATCGGACCCCATGTTCCCCTATGGGAATCGGATGGGATCGGATGTGCCACTATTGGCATCCGATTTTGGCACCATCCGATCCCATCCGATGTAATCACGGGCACAAAATCGTAGCCTGCTACGATTTTGTGTCCGTGACTCACATCGGACAGCCTCGGATCACTGCTGATCCGAGGCTGATCCGAGGGCCCACAGCATAGGAGCCTATGGACATCGGATCTGAGTTCACCTCGGATTCGATGTCGGCTCCGTATCTCCTGTCCTTCCCTGCTCTGCTCCTCCATTTTCTTCCCTCTCCTATTCTATATGATGTGCCCCCGCTATTCTTTGCTGTGTCCCCCGCTTCTCTATCCTCCTCTATCCCTATCCTGTCCCCTGTCCTCTCCCTGGGTGTAAAAAAAATAAAAAAAACTCCTCCGGGAGTATACATTACCTTTCACCGCTCCCACGCTGCAGCACGATCAGGGCTAAAGGACCTGTGATGATGTCAGAGTCACATGACCCGGTCAGCTGACGAGTCATGTGACCGGGTCTCTTACATCATCACAGGCTCTTCTGCCCTGATCGTGCTGCAGCGTGGGAGCGGTGACAGGTAATGTATACTCCCGGAGGAGTTTTTTTTACACCCAGGGAGAGGACAGGGGACAGGATAGGGATAGAGGAGGATAGAGAAGAGGGGGACACAGATAGAATAGCGGGGGCACATCATATAGAATAGGAGAGGGAAGAAGATGGAGGAGGCAGGAGTAGGGAGAGACAGGGGACCACAGGATCCACACGGATCCTGCAGATCGGATGGCTATTTGCCATCCGATTGCAGGGATCCGTATGGATCCGTGCCTGTCCGTGGGGTCCCCCTTCAAAGTCGGATCCCACGGACAGGCACAAACTCGTTATGTGAAACCAGCCTTAGGGCCACGTCTCACACACAAATATCTGTGCAGATAGTGTTCGCAAATCTCTGGTTGCAGTTAAATCATGGACACATTGTTCCATTTGTACACGGCCACACAATGGAACAATGTGTCCATGATTTCACTGCAACCAGAGATCTGCGAATAATATCTCCACAGATATCTGTGTGTGGACGTGGCCCTTACTCTCTCTTTTGGGCACAGCAAGTTGTTTTATGCAGTAGAAATGTATAAAAAAAAAAAAAACACCCTCCTGCCTTGTCACAGAAATACTCATTTTATGGCTGGATATGTGTGGGCGGAGCCAATCACTAATTGACTAACATTGGAGTAGCTATTCGGACAAATATTAAAAAGTACTTGTTACGAGTATAGCAAGTGCGACTATTACGCCACTCGCTCATCACTAGCGGTGATATCACGATGGGGGGCTCTGTGGCACTGGGGGAGGCAGCCATCTCTCCCATGCACGCTCTCTTTTTACCTGTCTCCCCTCCATGTGCTCTCTCTGCCTCTTGTGACATCTCTCCCTCCTGTAGTGTCCAAAGAGTGTGGCAGCATAAGTGAGCATGTCTGCGGCGGGTCACATCACCATCTTTCTGAATTCAGGTGTCCAAAAATGGCGGACGCGTGAATAAGTGCATGTGCCAGGTCACACCACCGTGATCTTTGTATATCCAGCTGCCCAAAGATTGTGGTCACCAGAGTAAGGCGCATGCGCACTTAGGCCGGTTTCACATATTCGTGCCTCCAGCACGTGTGCGGTCTGTGCGGACACATGCCGGAGGCACGGACATACAGGGACACACGATCCCCTATGGATCCATGCACACGTCCGTGTTTCCACACGGACCGTGTCTCAGTGTGGAGCACATGCGTGTCCGTGTGCTCCACACGGCGACTTGTCCGTTTTTTCTGCGGAGCCACGGACCGCTTTTTTGTCCAAACGTCCTGCACACGGATTTTCACACTGTGACATCCGTGTGCACGGACCACGGACAAAACCAAAAAGCCTGAAAATAAAGAATTTCATACTCGCCTCGCTCCAGCGGTGTCTGCTCTTCTCACTTCCGGTGCCGCTCATTAGGGCTCATGAATATTCACTTCACTGAGCCCAAGAGCGAACCGGAAGAGAGAGGAGCAGCGTCGCTGGAGGGAGGCAAGTATGCGGGTGACTGGGTGTCCGTGTGCTATCCACGACCCCACGGATAGCACATGGACTGCACACGTTGTGTCACACGTCCGTGACACGTGTGCACGCCCCGCCCCCAAACGGCCTTGTTTCACACGTCCGGGGTGACACGGATGCGTGAAACCGGCCTTAGGAGGTGATGTAGTGACAGCAGCAGCTGTGAGTCACGGTGGGAGTTGCGGCGCTGTGCAGTATGCCAGTACCACCAGTGGCCGGCATATTTCCACACCCACCACTTGGGTTTACAAATATGGTGGAGGTACACAGCAGGACATCCGGACGCTGGGAGCGACAGGACGATTATGTAAGTAGATATAATGGCTGGTCCGTACATTGTGCCCCCCATTTCCCTATAGACTATAGCTTGTGGGCAGGACCCTCAGTCCTCCTGTAACAGTTTGTCACTCTGTAATGTCTCTATTGTCCGCTCGATTGTGAAGTGCTGCAGAATATGTTGGCGGTATAGAAATAGATTGATCTGATAGCACCCGGCCTGCAGATCGGACCCAGCACCGGACCAGTATGTGGCTCCCAACCTAATCTGCAGGGCTATAATGCCCCATACACAGCAGAGCCCCTATTGGGGACTAGAAGCCTCAGCAGTGTCGTCTCTCACCTGGCCCCAGTCCGCGGTGTCCAGCCAGTACAGGGTGACCCTCCTCTGGGCAATGATGTGGCGCAGGCCCCGCGGTAGCAGCTTGTCCATCACATGCTGGGCCCCAGTGTGGCCCCCGGTGAAGGCTTGGAGCTGGGCCCTGGAGTGCGGGCAGGGGGACAGCACGAACACCGCGTTCCTGCAGCCAGGCCCGGCCGCCTCTGAGGGGGAGTCCTGGGGCTCGTCCCCGGCCAGCAGCCGTCCTCCCCGGCGGCCCCGCACCGCCTTGGTCGGAGAGGAGATCTCCGGCCGGTCCCACTGGAGGTCGGACACGGTGTCCATGAGGGCGGTGTGTGTGAGGGAGGCCCGGGGCGCTCCGGAGCTCGGCCGTGGCCGCTCCCAGCAGGACGCTCCGGAGCTCGGCCGTGCCCGCTCCCAGCAGGCCTCCAGCTCCTCCTCGAACTCATCCCAGCTGCGGGCCCCGAGCTCCCGGAGGTCGGAGCGGCGCGGAGGCCGACAGCGCCCCCCTAGAGAGTTCAGGAAGCGGTAACTCCAGCGGACCTGGCCCAGGCCCGCCCGGCACGTCAGGAAGGTCAGCAGCCGCAGACACAGCAGCGTCACCCGCTCCCTCAGCGCCGAGTCCGCGGCGTCCACCAGTAACACCACATTGTAGGTTGACGCCATCCCCCCGCCGGGCTCAGCGCGCCGCGCACTCCGCCATTACTCTCAATCACTGCGATCAAACCGGCCGCGCGTTAGGACAACGTGAGCGCTGATTGGACGGGAGCACGTCATGCGCGCTTCCTATTGGTCAGTCCATTGATAGCGTCAACAGGAAAATACTCGTGACTGAAGTTTCTTTGATCTATAGTGATTGGTAGAAGTGAATGACACTCTGCACTTTTCTGCTCTCTGATTGGCTGCTCGTTTGCATTTAAACGTTTAAAAGGGTTGGTGACGTAACCGGACAGGGCGGAGCGTACAGTGTATTGCTCGTGCCATGGTCTGTGGTGAAGGTACAGCGGCTGTGGTAAGCGGCCATGTTGGAGTCCAGGCCGTGTATGTGACCCCGCATGTAATAGCGGCCTGTTATCATGTGGGGGCAGTGATGAGGCAGACGGACACAGTGTAGGCCGCACATACTCTGCCATTCTCTGATGCTGGGGTTGGTCGTTTTAGTTGATGTTACTAAAGCCCCAGTCACACATAACGATTTCGCTAGCGAGATCGTTGTAAGCTGTGACGTTACAACGATCTCCCCAGCGATGTCATTCTGTGTGACACTTTGCAGCGATCAGGCCCCTGCTGTGAGGTCGCTGATGTTGCAAAGTGCTGCGGGTCATTTTTTGATCGTTGGTTTCCCGCTAGGATATGGCTCAAGTTTAGGGAGAGATTATAAGTGTGAGGAGGCAGAGGAGTTGTCTTATTCCTTGCTGGAGTCCTGCAGCGCTGTGTATAGATGGGAGAGGCTCAGTCATGATTGTGAGCTCTGCAGGTGACAATCTATGCTCTCCATGTGCAGGGGTGAACCTAGCCTTTGTGCTGCCTGAGGCGAACTGCAAAATGGCGCCCCCACTCCCCCCAGAAAGTCTTTTCTCCTTCGCCTCATTGGGGGACACAGGACCGTGGGTGTTATGCTGCTGTCCACTAGGAGGCGACACTAAGCAGAATCTGCAAAAGAGTTATTTGACTCCTCCTCTGCAGAATACACCCCTGGCACAGGCCTTGCCTCACCAGATTTTGCTTAGTGTCTTAGGAGAGCATACACAATTTCCTCTCTTCATTTGATCTTTTGGATTTGAAGAAAAGTGGGCCCGGAGCGGCCCCCGGCATACTCCCTCCTCTCACCACCTTGTGGGCTGCAGAGCTGAGGTTGAGATTTTCCATTTTATAACTTTTATATGCCGTTCCTCCTTGTCCATCCCTTCTGGGGTTTTGGATTAAGTAGAGATACTCACGGACCTCCATGAATTCTCATGCGTCCGTCCTCCTTCTCCAGCCCCTGTGGGTACCTGGCTAGAAGTTGAGAGGCCCCAGCCACCCTGAGGTCGAGAATAGACCCGGACCTCCCTCAGGTTAGGGGCTACAGATCCATCCATGATGTCGAGCACAGCATCTCCGCTGCCCTGGACCTCCATCTGGATGTGGATAGCAGGATTCCTCCCTAATGGTATTAGGTGGAGGCAGCACCAGGTACAGGCCCCATCCGGGCTCCGTTCCCTACACTACAGAGCCACAGCTAGTACTGGGACTCTGGCCTCTGGGGTGAAATGGGGCGTATTATGGGTTCCCCCCAACCTCCCCTGGCATTATAGCAGGTGGGACAAGGACTACGGCAGTATCATCTGACTGCCTATCCGGCCGGGCCAACCATAGAACCCCTCTACGCCTGCACATAGACCCAGGCAAGGAGGCAGCCGGGTCCCCTGCGCAAAGGCAAGGAGGCTTCCTTCACAAGGGTACAGCTCCTGCCTCTGGATCCATACTGCCACTCAGCAGCCCAGGAACTCTGGGCTCCTGGGGCAGCAGACGCCTGCAGCCAGCAAGACACAGGAGATCCAGCTTTCTGGACCTCCTGTGGGTCACATCAGAGGGCTAGCGCGGCAGTGCCCAGGCGATTCGGCGGGGTCCGGGTCGTTTTTGACCCCTTCCCGGACCTCCGCGCCGACCCGGAGCCATTTGCGGCTTGGAGTTCCTAATTTAGGCCGCGGCTTCGGCCTAGTGCGAAGCCGCCGCCTTTTGCCCGCCCCGGCCCGCCTCTCCCGATGACGCCGTATGACTCTGATAGCGTCATAATAGGGGCGGACCGGCCGGCAGCCGCGTCATGGGGGGGGCGGGACAACTGCTCCTGGCGCTTCTCGCTCATCGCGAGAGCCCCCTGCGCGCTCTTTATTGTCTGTACCGCCCCCCTTCTCAGTTGTGGCGGCCACTACATGAGGGCACCAATGGCGGGCATTAAAGGAAGCATAAGGCAACAGGAACCCCCTTCTCTATAGTAGCGGTGGCTACTGTTAAGGTTGCACCGGGCGCACTAAGGGAGTTTTCAGTGTCAACTCCCTATTGGTCATCAGCAGCAAGGGGACAGAAGCCTTGTACAGGGCTTTTCTCTTGCTGCAGCATAACTGTTTAAGCACACATTGATTGCTAGTTCATTGCTGCCCATATACCATTATACCAGGGTCAAGGGGCTTAGCAATGTACCATCATACCGGTGACAAGGGGTTAAGCAATGTACCCCCTTGTTGCAGATGCAGTTGCGCAGCTGGAGCCTGGTATCAAGAGATTGAGAGTCTCCACTAGCAGCCTTCACCTAAGAGCGTAACGCTGCTCACCGGGACTCTAGATGATACACAGCAACACTACTGTGTCCCAGTCGCTGGTAGCAACTGCAGGACAACCAGCAGCGCCAGGGGCATAACTACACCAGGTGCAGAGGTTGCGATCGCTCCCGTGCCCCGGAGCCTAGGGGGGCCCCAAAAGTCCCTTTGGCCTATAGAAAAAGACATACTATTGAACATAATTAGGGGTCCCATTGGAGCCTTCACATCGGGGCCCCAGGGCCTGATGTTACGCCACTGAACAGCGCTATTTTCTGCGACACCTTGTCAGCCCCCCTCGGCCGTGCTTCGAGCAATCTCATACTACGAGGGGCAGTACAGCTTAATGTTCAGCCATTAGATATGCAGCTGCGGTCTACATGTAACCACTCTTCCTATTGCAGATCATCTCAGCCGCCGTTTTTTTTTTGCTCTGGTGTCCCAGACAGTTCAAGTTGTTTTTTCAGGACTATCTCCCACTACCTTTGCCAGTAGACGTGGCGTCTGGCTACATGGATGGGAAGCGGAAGTGCTAGCAAGGGGGCCATCATGGTTTCCCATGGCTCAGTAGGCACCTGTTCGGAAAATTACTGTACGAGGTCCTCCAGCCCTAAGTACTCAAGGGCACTTCCCACCCCCAGAACACATCAGGATGGTGTTTTTAGTCGCCGTCAGTATATCGGTTCCAGCCCTCTAGATTGTTAGTGGTAGTCAGAAGCTTCGTCTAGGTCCGACAAGGAGTAGGTTGTCGCGCAAGGCCCCCCTTTAGAGGGGACTTACTACAGGTTTAACTGACAGGTTCCTTCCTCGAACCACCTCTGTTGGAGTTCCCAGAGGAAGCTGATATAACCTACAAGTACCGGGCAACTGTAAGGTGTCCCAGGACTGTTCGCCAGGCCTCAACAACTGCTGCCCTGGTTAGTGGTGACGACAGCCAAGTCCTATAAGACACAGGCTGAAACACTGGGATACACAGCGGCTCAGGTACTTACGAGAACGGCCACTAGGTCCTACGAACCGTAGCATACTCCTCCGTTTCCCCCACTCTTAGGGATTCGGGATGAAAATGCAACTGCAAAGAATCTCATCTCCATCCCCAGATCAGAAATATAAAAATCTAAATTACAGATTGCGTAATACAAGCCCAGCGGCCAATCCCCTCTCGGTACCTACTTGGGTACTTCGACCAAGATAACAGGAGCTCGCCCTTGGTTCAGCCCACTCCGTAGCAGGACCTCGCAGACCCGCGACTGCATTACCTCAATAGCTGAGATATCGACCCTCCGTGCGGCTGGGGCCTGGAACCTCCTCTATGCAGTCAATCCTTTCTTGACTCAGGAGTCAAAGGTGAATTCCGCTAAACCTAAGGCCCATGGGTATGGTCGGAAGAGGGAATTGTCTATAATGCATTCCAGAAGTCTCCCTTATCTGGATGATTTTCATCAAATGCATAATTTTCGGAAGTCTACGTACACGTCATTTTCAATGGGCACTTTACGAAGACTCTATTGGCGTTGTTTTCCCTGCATGAGTGTACCAGGGCATACCATTCCAGGGCAGCGCAACGCACAAACCCAGGAGTTCCTACTCCGCTGCGTATCCTGATGACCACAGGCCACAGCATTTCATATGGAGTTTTCAACCATATTGTTTTTTCCCAGACAAGACACACTTTATCATCTGGGACCCAGCAGTCGTTTTTCAGTGGTCTTCTCAATCCGTCACAACGCCTATAACAGTACTAGACGCATTAGTGGAAGTCCACGGTGTCGTCGTTTACCCATGCTTGGGCATGACCCAGGAGCAAAATGTGGTGCGAGATATTCCCATCACAATACACATGACAGTGGTCTCACTCGCATCCAACGATGTCCCTCGATCTGCGAAGATTCTGGCAATGTTTCTAGTCATGCGGTTACCCTTTGGCAGTCGGACTTGTTAGGCTACAGTTAGACAACGTCACAGCAGTGGCATAGAGTAATCACTAAGGTGGAACCCACAGTGGCCAGGTGATCCCACACGTTCGTAACATACCTCACCGGGTGGACTCCTTACACACTGTTCTGTTGGTTGTTCTCATACAAGACAAAATGGCCAAGAGGTGGACTCAAGGTGGCGTTTCTTTCATCATATGTCATCCTTCAAGGTTGCCAGCGACAGGAAACTACAGATGTAGAACTGACTGCCTCACGGCTCGGTGATAAGGTTCCATTTTGTTTTTAGGGTCAGGTTCTAGGACTTACAGTCAATACAGCAGAAGCTCTGGTCCAAGACTGGAGCTGCCTCCATCTCTCCTATGTTCCTTCCCATTACCAGACTAGTGAGTAAGGTCAATCAGGAAAGTCATCGGAACATCCCTGTGCTTCTCAGACTGGCCAGATGTGCTTGGATGAAAATTTCGTTCAACTCATACAGCAGGATCAGAACGACTAACAGATAGTCCAGACCTGCTCTCTATCACAGACAGTTCCTCCTGGGCTTCTTCAGCTATGAAATGATTTGCGTAACCCTTGACTTCAGGAAATTAACCCAAGGGCTTCTTCCTGGAAATTGTAGCAACCATAGTCACAGCAAGCTAAGTAGCCTTATCGATCAGATACCACAAGTATGGTCATTTTGTGTTCTTTTAGCTTCATCCTCCTCTAGAGGTTAATTCATGCTGAGAACTTCTGTCCCTTTATTCAAACATAGACTCAACTGTGTCTTGAGGTCCCATTCAGCAGGTTATTTTCACCTTCTTGAAAAGACGTCTTGTTTCCAGGCGTCTAGGAAAATCCTTATTTCAAGGATTCTCTCTTTTAGGGCCTCCTTACAACAGGATCGCTCCTGCAGAACCTGATCTTTGTCCTCACGGCTCTACAAGAACTCCGTTTGAGCCCCTATAGAATATTACCTTTAACATTCTCATTCATACAGTAATGGGTTTCGGGCAAATTATGTGTTTTTTTTCTGCAGAGATAGCGGCCTTCGCAGCACTCTCATGTAACCCATCTTCTCTGGTCTTCTTCCGGAACAAGATTATCCTACGGCTGGTTTCATCATTCGTGTTAAACCACATACTCCTGCCACTTCGCTAAAGACCTTTTTTATGTCATCACTACGCCTGACTCCAGTCTGTCTGGTAGTAAAGCACCTACATATGCTGGACCTTGTCAGGTCACTACGTAGGTAGGTGTCCAAGACAAGTCTCTCTCAAGGAGGTTGAATTATTTTCTTCCCTCTTCCAGATGCCAAAAATAAGGACATCAGTCGTTAAGGTCCCTCTACGCAAGTAGTTTTGTTTGACCATCCAAGACGCTACATCTCCCGGCAATGTGACGACACATTCTGCTACGGCCGTGAGGGCCTCCTGATCAGTTTGACACCAGGTGTCAGCACACTATTTGTGTGAACACTCAAGAGGGTCAGCTTCCGCACATACCCAAGCCATTACAAGGCTTGCATTCCGTCTTCGCCACTTGCAGGTCTGGGTAGACGTGTACTCCAGGCGACAGCAGCTGCCTGTCGGTGCATAAGTATCACTGATCGTGTTCAGTATGCCTAGTTCCATTGTTTTTTCCCACCCAGGGACTGCTTTGGGACGTCCCACGGTCCTGTGTCCCCCAATGAGGCGAAGGAGAAAAGGAGATTTTTGTGTACTCACCGTAAAATCCTTTTCTCTTAGCCTCTAATTGGGGACACAGCACCCACCCTTTTACCCTTGCGGGTTTTGTTCTATAATTTTTACATAGCTTTTCAGCTGTTATACAGTTAATAGGTCTGCACATGTTTGTCTCGGTTCACATTGCTCACTGTTGTAATGTTTAGACTGGGCCTATCTTTTGATACAGGCCTTTTTTAGTGCTGTAGGTCTGTTTCCATACAGGTCTTGTTATACAATCATTGCTCCGTGGATTCCTCACGGTCTACGCGTGTACCTGTTTTGTGACAGGTCTTATTTTACTAAGATTACTTGCTAACCTTATCTGTTTACACGCATGCCTGTTTAACTCCGGATTCCGTTAATCTGTTATTCACTTGTTGACTATGTTTGTTTTCACATGTCTCCTGTGTGATTACATGTCCTGTGTTACTTTTATTAGATGTTAACTCTCTTACTGCTTTAGCACAAAACTGGTGAGGCAAGGCCTGTGCCAGGGGTGTATTCTGCAGAGGAGGAGTCAAATAACTCTTTTGCAGATTCTGCTTAGTGTCGCCTCCTAGTGGACAGCAGCATAACACCCACGGTCCTGTGTCCCCCAATTAGAGGCTAAGAGAAAAGGATTTTACGGTGAGTACACAAAAATCTCCTTTTTTCAATTGGTAGAAATACCGTATATACTCGTGTATAAGCTGACCCCCCTACTTTTGCCCCAAAAATCTGGAAAAACCTATTGACTCGTGTATAAGCCGAGGGTGGACCCCAGCACAGGTACACAGCCCCCAGCAGTGTGGTATACAGGCCCCCCCCAGTGGTATACAGGCCTCCCCAGTGGTAGTATACAGCAGCCCCTGTGGTAGTATACAGCAGCCCCTGTGGTAGTATACAGCAGCCCCAGTGGTAGTATACAGCAGCCCCAGTGGTAGTATACAGCAGCCCCAGTGGTAGTATATAGCAGCCCCAGTGGTAGTATACAGCAGCCCCAGTGGTATAACAGCAGGCCCCAGGGGTACATATAGCAGCCCCAGGGGTCCCCAGCAGCCCCCATGGTGGTCCCCGGGGCAGCGCCCCAGGGGGTCCCCAGCAGCCCCCTGGGGGTCCCCAGCGGCCCCCTGGGAGTACACAGCGGCCCCCTGGGGGTCCCCAGCAGCCCCCCAAATGCTGGCACTCCCCCCCCTTGCAAGGGCCCCCCCCCCCGCTTCTCTTACCATTCCGGACTTCTGATCCGCGCCGCTCCTCGGCGCTCCTCGCTGCTCCGTCCGTCCGTCTTCTACATCCGGGATCCCCGGCCGCGCGATGACGTCATATGCCTGCGACGGCCGGAGATCCCGGATGTAGAAGACGGACGGAGCAGCGAGGATGAAGCACCGAGGAGCGGCGCGGATCAGAAGTCCGGAATGGTAATATAACCATCGGGGGGGGGGGCCCTTACAAGGGGGGGCGAGTGCCAGCATTTGGGGGCTATATGCACTGCTCCCCCTGCCGCTGATTGACAGGGGGAAGCAGTGCATATTTAATGAGCGGCCCCACGTGACGGGGCCGCTCATACAGCAGCCCCCCTCCCACCTCCTGCAGCCTCCACAGCCCCGGGACACAGCCCCCCCCCGTATTGACTCGTGTATAAGCCGAGGGGGAGACTTTTCAGCCCAAATTTTGGGCTGAAAAACTCGGCTTATACACGAGTATATACGGTAAATCTAGTTTGCACAGATTTATATCTACCCTGTAAAATGAAATGAGGACAATAGTGGATATTTTAATTTAGAGAAATAGAAAAAAACTTGTTCAAACACATGTATGTCAGCGCCATCACACACATACAAGGACCACACGGACGAATCCAGAACAAGGGTCATTAATGGTAATTGGCTCAACCATACAGACACACAATGGCTGGCAGAGCGATGGTCCTGTAGGCAGACAGTCCTGCAACCTGAAGCGTGCTGAGCATGTGAGCCGGTATCAAAGGTGAGAATACAAGCTTTGACATATATGTACTTCAAAAGGTAGTGAAGGGGTTAAATTACACTATATATACATGTATACAGCACAGATATACTGGACAACACATGCTCATTACATACACATCATATACTCCACACACACACACATCATACATGTCTTAGGCGGCCGTCACACGCTACAATATCGTGAGCAATATCGTTTGCGATCACGTGCACGTGCGATCGCTAACGATATCGCTCACATCGCTGGTGAGCTGTCACACAGACAGACTCACCAGCGATGTGGAGCAGCGAGATCGCTGGTAACTATGGTACACATCGGGTTACTAGGCGCCATGCGGAGCTTAGTAACCCGACGTTTACCATAGATACCATCTCCCAGTATAGGCTCTGCCGCTGGGAGATCGTTCATCGTGGTGTCATACACCACGATGAGGCAGATTGAACAAGCGTTTATCGCTTGATATGAGCTCCGGCTCACATATCTGCGATGTCACGATCAAGCGATTTTACATTGTAAAATCGCTTGATTGCACGCAGCGATGCAGAAACGATATCGCTTAAGCGATCAAAAAGGAGATCACTTAAACGATATCGTTAGCAATATTGAACCGTGTGACGGCCGCCTTAGTTATATAACAGATGCTCAGCAGGTACACAGCATATGGATGCTGCAGAAGTGTATATACACACACTTCACTCAAAAGATATCTAAACACACACACACAGCAACTCATACACAGCTCCCACACAAAACTCACACAGACACGCAGCTCCACACAGACACAACACACAGTTCACACACAGACACGCAACTCAGACACACAGCTCACACTCAGACACACAGCTCACACTCAGACACACAGCTCACACTCAGACACACAGCTCACACTCAGACACACAGCTCACACTCAGACACACAGCTCACACATTCACACACAACTACACACACAGCTCACACACAACTCACACTCAGACACACAGCTCACACTCAGACACACAGCTCACACATTCACACACAGCTCACACATCACACACAGCTCACACATTCACACACAGCTCACACATTCACACACAGCTCACACACACAACTCACACACAGCTCTCAGACACAGCTCACACTCAGACACAGCTCACACACATGCAACTCACACGCAACTCACACAGCTCACAACACACACAGCTCACACAACACACACACAACTCACAGCTCACACAACACAGAGCTCACACAGCACACTCACACACACACACACACAGATCACACAGCACACACACAGCTCACACAACACACACAGCTCACACAGCACACTCACACAGCTCACACAACACACACAGCTCACACAGCACACTCACACAGCACACACAGCACACACAGCACACACACACAGATCACACAGCACCACAGCGCACACACACACAGCGCACACACACACAGCTCACACAACACACACAGCTCACACAACACACACACACAGCACACACAAATCTCACACACAGCTCACTCACAGATTATACAGATACCTCACACAGTCCTCTGTGCTGTTTGTACATGTGCAGCTTCACATGCTCACAGCCCCTGGGCCCCAGCCCCCAGGTCCCAGCCCCCTCACTCCCTGGCCAGCAGTAGATTTGTCACCTTGTGACCTGGAGCTTCTTATCGGTATCTCAGCACAGGAGGCTGCTCTCTGATCTTTGTCGGCTCTCACTTCTTCCCGTGCCGTGCATGGAGAACATGAGCACCCCCTGCAGATGCCGCCCCTTCCTTCACCAGCAGGTGGCGCCGCCTGAATCAGGCCACTCACATTGCCTCATCATTAATTCGGCCGTGTCCATGTGCCATGACCTGACCTATCACCAGTGGGCCCCAATGTGAAAGCTCCAACGGGGCCCCCAATTATTACAAATGCTTTCACAGCAAATAGTCTTTTTCTATAGGCCAAAGGGACTTTTGGGGCCCCCCTAGGCTCTGGGGCCCAGGTGCGATTGCAACCCCTCCACCTGTTGATAGGCAGGGGTGTAACTACACCATCTGCTGCTACTTCCTCACTTAATGTAATAATTCAAAGGGCCAACGATGTCATGCAGCTGCAAAATTGAAAAAGAATCATATGTTTGTTAAATGCACCATGACCTTCCTGGCACTCAAGTTCAGTCGCAGTGTGCCTGACAGGCACAGGTTAGAGATCCACCTATGGGTATGGACACACATCTGAGTTTAAAAATGCACTGATTCTCGGATCTGAGAGTCTGACGAGTGTCACCTGACTTTTGCTCAGTGTGGCTTGTGAGTGCTGTCCGAGTGCAATCTGTTTTTTTCCTCAGCAGCTATTTACTGTAATCATTTACAGGAACATTTTGTACAATTGTCTGAGCTACAGAATGGTAATGTAGCAATTAAAACTCGCATCAGACTCTGATGGTGCAAGTGCGGTCCGAGTGCAATCTGTTTTTTTCTCGGCAGCTATTATCTGTAACATTTACATGAACATTTTGTCAATTGTCTGAGCTACAGAATGGAATGTAGCATAAAACTCGCATCAGACTCTGAATGGTGCAAGTACGGTCCGAGTGCAATCGTGTTTTTTCTCGACTGATAGTTGCATTGGCGAGTCTCGTCCGTGACTCACATAGAATCGCAACATGTTGCGATTGACTCGCAGTCCGAGAATCGGATGCGGAAAAAGCGTATGAGACTCGGAAATGTGCTCTCGGACATTAGTTAACATTGGTCTGGGAGCAATGCGATTTATTTATTTATTTTCTTTCCCCACACAGTACACTCGGACGAGTTTCACTTATGTGTGTCCGAGCCCTTAGTCTACCTATCTTAATTTCAGGCTTCTAAGTGAGTGACCTTCATAGGGATGTATTAAGACAGTACGCAAAATGAGATGTTAAGCGTAAGTGGCGCAGTAACAGCTGTGCAACGACTGAACTCGCACCCCTTTCAGGACTGATTTGGTGTGAAACCAGCTTAAAGGCCCCATTACACGTTTCAACATCGTTCCCGACATAGTTTAAAAGTGACGTCGGGAACGATGTTGAAATGACGTTGTTGTGTGTAAACGCACGATTCAACAATGATAGTTGTTCAAGTCGGAGTTGACAGGTTTTCCTGAATGCAGGAAAACCTGTCTTCAACTCCAGCAACCTGCTGTATCGTTGTGTGACATCGCGATAACGATGTCATGGACAACGTGGCCCTTTCACAGCAGTGAGCAGGGGTCTTTGAAGGTGTTTGCGAACGATCCCTGCTCACAAGATCATTGCTGAGTTGTCCACGATATCTATATGTGTGACATCTCATCAACGATATCAGCAACGACCGTGCACACCTGTGATCATTTCAACGTTTGAAGCGTGTGACGGTACCTTTAGATGTAACTTATCTAAAGGAATAGATTATGCTCACCAGTAATTGGTGCTCAAGGAACTTGAAGTCAGTGTAAATGGATAACCTTGGCACACCAAAAAAACAATGACCTGCCCCAGAGCCATGGGGTACCCGGTTCCGGATGTTATAGTTCACAGGGCCTGTTGCCTGATCCCGTGACCCTGGTGGTCACTGAAAAAGGGGAACAGTCAATGAAAATAGTGACTCATGATGCCACCTGCGGCTCCTGTACTGTTACTGGCACTGCGGAATAGACCTCCGGGGTGATGGTGAAGCAGCCAGATGGTTCCGCTCCCTGTAGCCCTGTAGGTGGCGCGGGATACCCAGGGCAGTAGTGGATGATGGGAGTTGTGGGACAGTCTCTGATTTACACAGGGACGCAGCTACACCAGGCCTTGTTTGTTCTTCTCGAGCTGCGGTCGTTTTTTTTTTTGTTTTTAATAGTGATCATTGTAGCAAATTCGATGTTGAATAAGTGTTTGTTGGATATTTGTTACCCTAACCATCGATTTTCTTCAAAAATGATTGGACAAGACCAATACAAGGATCACGAGTGTTGAACAACAAATGTCCAGGAAGCCATTAACAAGCGAATTTGACACTAAGTCTACATTGGATAATTCTACCCCTGAATTTAGGAAATCTCTGTAAAGCCAGAAAAAGGAAATCTTTTTAAGAGATCAAGAAGATTATCTAAACATCAGGTTCATAGATGACACTCTAGATAACCACTGCGGGTTACTCTGGGTCTGGCTCGGATGGTGAGCGAGGACAAGCTTGTTTTTTAGGACTACACTGACAACAGAAAAGAGGATCAAAATTAGGGGGCAAGAGGCAACCCAGAATCTGCAGTGGGAGTCAAGACCCGCTCCAAACCTTTTAATGATCAAAATTATTTCAAAAGGTGGTTTATGTCTAAAGCATAATCTAACATCCAAGGAATCACAAGCTCTTTTTAGAAATTGAGCTCAGAAAATGATTTTGTTATAAAAGCAGCTGACAAGGAGGGAGCCATTGTCATATTTGACAAATCCTATTACCAATCAGAGATCTTAGGACAGCTTACAGACACATCAACATACACGCCAGCACCGAGGGATCCTACCTTCAAGATACACTGCTTGATACAACAGAAAATAGACTATTACCTAAAGTTAGGCATTATTAATACAAAACTTGGTTAATCTCTGATTAAAATTACACCCTATAACTCCTGTGATGTACATTCTTTCAAAGATTCACAAAAACCTGACTAGACCCCTTGGTAGACCAAGAGTGGCTTCAACTGATTCACTACTATCCTCTCCAGCCATGACACTTGAGAATATCCTCACTGCTGTGGTACCATCTATTTCTTCATACTTGAAGTATACTTTGCATTTTTGGCACACATTAGATCATTAGAGAATATCCCTCCTAATAATCTTTTAGTAATGATTAGTGTCAATAGCCTATACACAAGTATAGATCACGAACACGGTTTGGAAGCTGTAAGTTGTTTTTTATCGAACTATAGCACAAGGGCAGATAAAAACAAAACTGACCTACTAGAGATACTCCTCAAACAGAATTTCTTTCTGCTGTGCAACGACTGAACCCGCACCCCTTTCAGGACTGATTTGGTGTGAAACCAGCTTAAAGGCCCCATTACACATTTCAACATCGTTACCTAAAGTTAGGCATTATTAATACAAAACTTGGTTAATTTCTAATTAAAATTACACCCTATAACTCCTGTGATGTACATTCTTTCAAAGATTCACAAAAACCTGACTAGACCCCCTAGGTAGACCAAGAGTGGCTTCAACTTCAACAAAACTTGGTTAATCTCTATACTACATCTTGCGACGGGGAGACCGCCAAGGGCTTCAACATGGCACCTCTGTACACTAATGTCTTCATAGCAAAATTCTTGCCATGAATTTGTGACTCCTTTTTCATGTAATTTTGAGAAATTCACTTAGATTGTCCCCATATATGTTCTGGGGTGTAAATTTTCTGACTGCAAGTTTTGTTATTTTACATCATGCCCTTCATTTTTTACATTTATATGTTTATCCCTTAGGTATTTATGAGCCTTTACCCTTGCACCACTTTGCTTACGATAATTTGTGATCTTAAAGCATATGATCTTTTCCAGCTCTTAAAGGGAACCAACCACCCCAAATGACCCCCCGGACTGTTAATGTGTCCATACACCCTGCAGACACATATGGGGCAATCGTTTTTGCTAAAAAAAACGGATTTGTAAAAGCTAAGATATAGCTTTATAAACTTTTAAAAATTTTGCCGACTGTGCGTTATCTGGGGGGGGTATGGGGGGTGGAGCGCTGCGCAATATGTACAACCTGGTCCGGTGCTGTCTCCCCGCTGCTGTTTCCGGTGCTGTGCCCGCTGGTGTCCTCCTCTCATGGTCTCCATGCTGTGCCCCAGGTCGGTAACATGATTATCGGTGTGGGCTCCGGGCAATGGGGAAGCTTCCTTCTGCCCATCCCCGCCCAGGTCAGCCCTGCACCAATGAGAACGCAGGGCCAGTGATGGCATGTAACCGCCCCTGCACTGTGATTGGCTCACAGCGGCGATCACATGACACAATGGCCCTGCGTTCTCATTGGTGCAGGGCTGACCTGGGCGGGGATGGGCAGGAGGAAGCAAGAAGCTTCCCCATTGCCCGGAGCCCGCACCGATAATCATGTTACCGACCTGGGGCACAGCATGGAGACCATGAGAGGAGTACACCAGCGGGCACAGCACCGGAGACAGCAGCGGGGAGACAGCACCGGACCAGGGTGTACATATTGCGCAGCGCTCCACCCCCCCCCCCCCACCCAGATAACGCCCAGTCGGCAAAATTTTTAAAAGTTTATAAAGCTATATCTTAGCATTTACAAATCCATTTTTTTAGCAAAAACGATTGCCCCATATGTGTCTTCAGGGTGTATGGACACATATTAACAGTCCGGGGGGTCATTTGGGTGGTTGGTTCCCTTTAAGCTTTTAGCTTAATAAAACTAGATCTTATTAGCATATAGTTATACTTCAACACTTGAAGTTCAGAAATAAATAACTACTGAGTTCTAATACCTAAAACTATAGACTATAGAGTTGCTAAGAGATTACATCAGACACCCATACTAATTCTATATTACACATTTAGGTTTTTATGTAATATTTATTGACATTATTGTTCATGTCATTCTTGTATACTATATAGAGAAATGACTCTTGATAAAGATCAGTTTTATGATTGAAACGTTGGATTGAATCAAAACATTTTATTAGAATAAATCTCACTTTGTAGTTTGAACTCTGTTTTTCCTTATTATATTTTGTGCAGGAGATCACTAGAATCATTTTTAATTCAGAGACCTAAGCGAGATTTATTTATATTAAGTCATAGTTTTAAAGTTTAAAGAAAACACAAGCCGGTTGAATTCGACATATAACTAAACATTTTGATTCTGATGAATGCAAAAACCCCATGATTCAGAGGGTAATTGCCTCAAATTGGGAGAAAAATTCCTTCATGTCACCAAATGCGGCAATCAGACTAGTTTTCTAGATCAATTCCCCATCACAGAATCCAGTACCTGTATCCTATAATATAGTATTTTTCAAGAAAGGAATCCAGGTTCTCCTTCAGCTTTTTTTGTTAGCTCAACCATTACAACGTCATGTGGCAGAGAGTTCCTTAGTCTCACTGCTGTTACATTAAAGAATCACTGCCTGTCATGATTAAACCTTCTATCCTCTGAAGATTATGCTCACTTGTTATAATTGCAGTCCCTGGGGTAAAAAAATAATAATTAGAAGGCTCTCTTTATAGTCTCCTCATATATTATGTGCACTTTAATAAGGTTGTCCTTAAAGGGAACCAACCACCTCAGATGACGTCTATAAGCTGTTAATACATGTCCCTGGACCCTACGTACACCATTGCAGCTATGTTTTTGCTAAGAATATTGATAACAGCAAACCGAAATAAACAGTTTATAAACTTACATGACTTCGTACTTGAGGGCGTCTCCCTCGGGCTATAGTACGAGAGGGCTGTGTCTTATGCAGCCTGAGTGGCTTTCCTCCCCCTCCCTCTCTGTTTGCAGGACGTCACTGAAGGGCGTGATATTATCTTTTTGTGGGCGGGCACGCAAGGCAGCTCCCGTCCGTGCACGTCATCTGAGCGAGACAGGGTTACGTGCACTAGCATCGTGACTTCCTGTCGGCTCCGTGTACAGACAGGAATCTGATGGATGGATTGCATGTGAGGCTCAGAACAAACGCCGAGCGGGCTTGTTATAATTCACTAAGCTGAGCTACTGCAGGTACTCAGCTCCACCAGTTCAATACTGCTCCACCTGAGAGCCGATCTCATCATTAGTCTCATTCCCCATGCATCTCCCCTTTATCATAATTGTGATATGTACTATTATCCTTTTTTGAATTAGTGCATTAGTGTTAAAAGTTTTCCAAGCCAAATGGGCATACACATGAAATTTATAAGGATCTACATGCTCCAAGGGACTTAGAACAGAGTCTGAATGATCACAAGTGGGGAGAAAACATGATCACAGGCTCTAATATGGCAGGGGCACGGATGACATGATAACATGTGCATAGATGACATGAACAGAGGGTCACAGATGACATGATAACATGTGCATAGATGACATGACCAGAGGGTCACAGATGACATGAACAGAGGGTCACAGATGACATGATAACATGTGCATAGATGACATGAACAGAGGGTCACAGATGACATGATAACATGTGCATAGATGACATGACCAGAGGGTCACAGATGACATGATAACATGTGCATAGATGACATGACCAGAGGGTCACAGATGACATGAACAGAGGGTCACAGATGACATGATACATGTGCATAGATGACATGAACAGAGGGTCACAGATGACATGATAACATGTGCATAGATGACATGACCAGAGGGTCACAGATGACATGATAGAGAGGTCACAGATGACATGTACATGTGTTAGATGACATGAACAGAGGTTCACAGATGACATGATAACATGTCATAGATGACATGCAGAGGTCACAGATGACATGAACAGATGGTCACAGATGACATGATACATGTGCATAGATGACATGATGTCATGTTCATAGATGGCGTGATCACATGTGCATAGATGGCGTGATCACAGTGCATAGATGGCATGATCACTTGTGCATAGATGGCATGATCTCATGTGCATAGATGGCATGATCACTTGTGCATAGATGGCATGATAATATGTGCATAGATGGCATGATCATGTGCATAGATGGCATGATATATGTGCATAGATGGCATGATGTGATGTGCATAGATGGCATGATCTCATGTGCATAGATGGCATGATCACATGTGCATAGATGGCATGATCACATGTGCATAGATGGCATGATCACTTGTGCATAGATGGCATGATTCATGTGCATAGATGGCATGATCACATGTGCATAGATGGCATGATCACTTGTGCATAGATGGCATGATCTCATGTGCATAGATGGCATGATCACTGTGCATAGATGGCATGATCATTGTGCATAGATGGCATGATCTCTTGTGCATAGATGGCATGATCTCATGTGCATAGATGCCATGATCTCATGTGCATAGATGCCATGATGTCATGTCATAGATGGCTGATCACATGTGCATAGATGGCGTGATCACATGTGCATAGATGGCATGATCACTTGTGCATAGATGGCATGATCTCCTGTGCATAGATGGCATGTAATATGTGCATAGATGGCATGATCTCATGTGCATAGATGGCATGATCACATGTGCATAGATGGCATGATAACATGTTCAGAGATGACATGACAAGGTCACAGTGACATGAACAAGGGTAAGATGCATGATAACATGTGCTTAGATGACATGAAGAGGGTCACAGATGACATGATAACATGTGCATAGATGACATGACCAGAGGGTCACAGATGACATAACAGAGGTCACAGATGACATGATAACATGTGCATAGATGACATGAACAGAGGTCACAGATGACATGATCTCATGTGCATAGATGCATGATGTCATGTTCATAGATGGCGTGATCACATGTGCATAGATGGCGTGATCACATGTGCATAGATGGCATGATCACTGTGCATAGATGGCATGATCTCATGTGCATAGATGGCATGATCACATTGTGCATAGATGGCATGATAATATGTGCATAGATGGCATGATCACTTGTGCATAGATGCATGATAATATGTGCATAGATGGCATGATTCATGTGCATAGATGGCATGAATCATGTGCATAGATGGCATGATCTCATGTGCATAGATGGCATGATCACATGTGCATAGATGGCATGATCACATGTGCATAGATGGCATGATCACATGTGCATAGATGGCATGATCACTTGTGCATAGATGGCATGATAATATGTGCATAGATGGCATGATCACTTGTGCATAGATGGCATGATAATATGTGCATAGATGGCATGATAATATGTGCATAGATGGCATGATGTCATGTGCATAGATGGCATGATCTCATGTGCATAGATGGCATGATCTCATGTGCATAGATGGCATGATCACATGTGCATAGATGGCATGATCACATGTGCATAGATGGCATGATCACTTGTGCATAGATGGCATGATCTCATGTGCATAGATGGCATGATCACATGTGCATAGATGGCATGATCACTTGTGCATAGATTGCATGATCTCATGTGCATAGATGGCATGATCACGTGCATAGATGGCATGATCACTTGTGCATAGATGGCATGATCTCATGTGCATAGATGGCATGATCTCATGTGCATAGATGGCATGATCTCATGTGCATAGATGGCATGATCTCATGTGCATAGATGGCATGATCTCATGTGCATAGATGGCATGATCTCATGTGCATAGATGGCATGATGTCATGTTCATAGATGGCGTGATCACATGTGCATAGATGGCATGATCTCATGTGCATAGATGGCATGATCTCATGTGCATAGATGGCATGATCACTTGTGCATAGATGGCATGATAATATGTGCATAGATGGCATGATCACTTGTGCATAGATGGCATGATAATATGTGCATAGATGGCATGATCTCATGTGCATAGATGGCATGATCTCATGTGCATAGATGGCATGATCACTTGTGCATAGATGGCATGATCACTTGTGCATAGATGGCATGATCTCATGTGCATAGATGGCATGATCTCATGTGCATAGATGCCATGATCTCATGTGCATAGATGCCATGATGTCATGTTCATAGATGGCGTGATCACATGTGCATAGATGGCGTGATCACATGTGCATAGATGGCGTGATCACTTGTGCATAGATGGCGTGATCACTTGTGCATAGATGGCATGATCACTTGTGCATAGATGGCATGATCTCATGTGCATAGATGGCATGATCACTTGTGCATAGATGGCATGATAATATGTGCATAGATGGCATGATCTCATGTGCATAGATGGCATGATCACATGTGCATAGATGGCATGATAACATGTTCAGAGATGACATGACCAGAGGGTCACAGATGACATGATAACATGTGCATAGATGACATGACCAGAGGGTCACAGATGACATGAACAGAGGGTCACAGATGACATGATAACATGTGCTTAGATGACATGAACAGAGGGTCACAGATGACATGATAACATGTGCATAGATGACATGACCAGGGTCACAGATGACATGAACAGAGGGTCACAGATGACATGATAACATGTGCATAGATGACATGAACAGAGGGTCACAGATGACATGATCTCATGTGCATAGATGCCATGATGTCATGTTCATAGATGGCGTGATCACATGTGCATAGATGGCGTGATCACATGTGCATAGATGGCATGATCACTTGTGCATAGATGGCATGATCACTTGTGCATAGATGGCATGATCACTTGTGCATAGATGGCATGATCACTTGTGCATAGATGGCATGATAATATGTGCATAGATGGCATGATCTCATGTCCATAGATGGCATGATCACATGTGCATAGATGGCATGATCACTTGTGCATAGATGGCATGATCACATGTGCATAGATGGCATGATGTCATGTGCATAGATGACATGATCACTGGATCAGTGATGACATGATCAAAGGGTGACATATGTCATGATCACAAACCTGCATAGCACAAATTTATCTTTATGAGTAAACAAAAAGAAACTTGTCAGACATCGATGTACTACTTTAACTAACAATGGAATGATGATAGCCCAATTGTTATTTAACTAAAAAACAAAAAATTCTGATGCGGATGATAACTCAGTGTTGTATTGTCAAACAATATTGTAACTGTCAAATCAATGACAGCCTCAAAAAAAAAATTTTAATTAACTTATTTCTCATCAATAATTTTTTAGAAAATTTGTTTAAAAATGATGAAAACTTATTCCTTTAAAAAGAAAGAAAAATTAAGAAACAATAAAACTCAAAAATTATTATTTTTATTTTTCTGGTCTTTTTCCCATAAGAAATATTTAACATTATACCAAAATATAACCATTTCACAAGTAACAATAAATATGTAAACATCTTGTGCCCAGCTGTTGCATATGCCATTTTCAAACCAGTTATGTAAGTTTGATTCATTACAATAACGTCAACTCAACGTCATATGACCTTTTCTTTTTAATTTTTAATTTTTCAAAATTTTAAATAACTCCACAACTTATATAACACTACTCATACAATGTAAATTCAGCAGGAAGCTCCTGTGAATACTTGAATCCGACGTAATCTTGCTGTGGATCTGGGAACATCGTTCGGATTTTAGTTACTACACATGAAGGGATCGGTCTTCTGTTACCTTTACCAAGGTAGCCATGTATCCAAGATGTAAAAGTGCGATAAGCTGATCGCCTTAACATCCTGGAGCAAAACAGGATACAATAAAAAAATTTTAGTGTATCTTTTACGGCAAAGGTAAATACATAGATTACATATAAATTTCTTATTAATATTTTAACTATATTAATTTTTATTTTACGTAATGTAGGTAGTCTCAATGTGATTAAAAATTACCTTACAATAAATGAATTTTGTAAAAAATAAACAATATTTAAAAGTCTCTGTTCAAGGCACGCATAGGCGACGTTCACAAGAAATATAACAACAGCAAAACATCTTTATCATTATTGATGAGATTAATGCATTTCAGCTGTTGACTATCTAAATCAAGAAGTGATACGTCTAATATTGAATGCTGAAATAAATGACCCAGCAGAGTGGCAGGAGCAAAGTTTATCTGTTGATTACCGTATATACTCGTGTATAAGCCGAGTTTTTCAGCACAAAAAATGTGCTGAAAAGTCCCCCCTCGGCTTATACACGAGTATATACGGTAATCATAAAAAAAAAAAAAATAAATATACCCGTCTGTATACAGCCCCCCCCCGTGGTATACCGGGCCCCCCCTGTGGCAACCTGTAAAGGAAGCGATGATTATACTTATCGGGTCGCTGTCGCCGACGCCGCCGCTCTGTCACCGTCCGTCACCGCGCTCCTCCTGGTCTTCATGCTTCCTTCACCGTCGCACAGGAAATGACGTCATTTTCTGTGCGCCCGTGAAGGAAGCATGAAGATGGGAAGGAGCGCGGTGACGGACGGTGACAGACGGCGGCGGCGGTCGGGCGGCGACAGCGACCCGATAAGTATAATCATCGCTTCCTTTACAGGTTGCCACAGGGGGGGCCCGGTATACCAGGGGGGAGGGCTGTATACAGCCGGGTACCGCTGTATACACGCTGTACAGCGGGGCCTGCTGTATACCCCTCTGGGGCTGCTGATACCCCTCTGGGGCTGCTGTATACCCCTCTGGGGCTGCTGTATACCCCTCTGGGGCTGCTGTATACCGCTCTGGGGCTCTGTAACCTGTCTATACCCCTCTGGGGCTGCTGTATACCGCACTGGGGCTGCTGTATATAGGGGCTGCAATACCACTTGGGCTGCAATACCACTGGGGCTGCTGTATATAGGGGCTGCTGTATACACCACTGGGGCTGCAATACCACTGGGGCTGCTGTATACAGGGGCTGCAATACATGGTGCATACACTGGGGCTGCTGTATATAGGGGCTGCTGTATACACCACTGGGGCTGCAATACCACTGGGGCTGCTGTATACACCATGGGGCTGCAATACCACTGGGGCTGCTGTATACAGGGGCTGCAATACCACTGGGGCTGCTGTATACAGGGGCTGCAATACCACTGGGCGATCCCACTGGGCTGCTGTATATAGGGCCCTGCTATACCACTGGGGCTGCAATACCACTGGGGCTGCTGTATATAGGGCTGCTGTATACACCACTGGGGCTGCAATACCACTGGGGCTGCTGTATATAGGGGCTGCAATACCACTGGGGCTGCTGTATATACCACTGGGGGCTGCTGTATATCATACTGCTGGGGCCTGTATACCACTGCTGGGGGCTGTATACCTGTGCTGGGGTCCACCCTCGGCTTATACGCGAGTTAATAGATTTTCCCAGTTTTTGGGGGCAAAAGTAGGGGGGTCGGCTTATACACGGGTCGGCTTATACACGAGTATATACGGTATGTTATCGTAAATATTTAGTGAGTTTTGAACAGAGAGAAAAACAATGATACTCTGTTTGCAGTCTTAGGTTCCATGATTGTTTTGGTATCAATTACATTAATTGGCCTCATCGGATTAGAAATACAATACCCAAAAAAATACTAATACAATACCAAAAAAAAAAAAAATAAAATACAAAAATAAAAAACATAAAAAAATTAATCTACCAATTTTTTTTTTTAATACTCCTCAATAAATTTGCTGGCCAATACTGTTAATTTTTATTTTGATTTATATTAAAAAAAAACATTAATAAAAAAATATGAACTGTATATTTCTTGCATAAATATATTTCGCTTTATTTAAGTTAATATATTGATATATTTTTAATGATTTTTTGATAAATGTGAAGTAATATTTTGTAATGTAGAACATTAGGTATAAAGATATTTATGTTTTGGTATGTATTTTATAAAAAAAAAATATAAAAAATGGAATTAATTTTTTTTTTTATTTTTTTTTAAGGACATTTTGAAGTATTAGAAAATGCCCGGTTGTATGATTGATAATTGTGACACAACCCAAAAAAGAAAAGAATTACAGCCAAAAGTGATCCTGCATACCTTTCCTAATGATGTAGAGAAGGTTAAACTTTGGCTACTACAAACCGGTCAGAAATTTAATAATGTTGACGAACTAGCACGCCAAATTGTTGATGACAAAAAAGGAAATAGATTTCGTATCTGTTCAAAACACTTCAATGAGGATGCTTACATCCCACATTTTGGACTTCCAAAATTGAAGAATGATGCTTTACCAACTATTTTCGTTCCTCTTGAAGAAGGAGAATGCTATATTACTGAAACATTACATAAATCAAGAAAAAAAAAAAGGAAACATTTTCCAGAAGCTACTTTGAGTGTCGCCGCAGAAAGTCGGGGTTCTGAACTGTCATCGATGGACGATACACCATTACCATCAGGAAATACAAGAAGTATTGCTACCCAAACTGATTCCAATCTAATAAATTCAATTATTACATTCCATCGTGAATTGGAAACATCAGAAGCCATGATTTTTACAACACCACCAGACAAACAGGCAATTCAAAAATCTAAACAGACTGCAGAATGTAGCGCTACAGTATTTTCTTCGACTCCAACTCATCTTGTTAGCCGTCAACTATCTGCCTCCCCCCCAAGTAAAAGATATCGACTGGATAGCGCGCAAGTTTCAGCTCACCAAAGTTCGTCACAGAATATCTTAGAAGGAATCGAGCCTATCTCTCCTATTCAAAAAGTTGGAAACTTGGTTTTAGAGAGGAGCCAAAATATTAGCTCCTCTGAAAGTGACAGTGTTGGTGAGGGCAAGGATGAGGACTATAAACCCCAGGAGACCAGCTGCAACACTTCAGATCTTGTGGGTATGGCCTCAGTGATTTATGGTGGACAACATCCTTTTCGAGACAATGGCGGTGATAACACTGAAAAAGAGCATGTAAAAGATAGAAAATTCATAATGTTTGAAAGCTGTTTTGATAGTTTCATTTTTAAAGTACGTTGTTTAAAAAATTCTAATTGTTTTGAAAAAATTAAGACTGTTACCAAAAAATTTGAGGGTTCAGCATGCACCATAACTGCTCAATGTTACAATGGACATACTTTTTATGTAATGCGAACTCAACCTAAAGTGTGAAAGTTTTATATTGGTAACCTATTAATGTCTGCAGGTATTTTATTTAGCGGACAAAATTATCAAAAATTCAAAGATTTTATGCAAATTATGGGCCTGATTGGGATTTCTGAAACCTTTTCTTCCGTTATCAAAAAAAATTCTTATTTCCAGCTATAGATTTAGCATGGCAAAAAGAAAAAGAAATTCAGGAAGTGAAAAGGAAATCATCACCACTGTGCATAATTGGAGATGGACAGTGTGACAGTCCGGGACATAGTGCCAAATACTGCATTTATACTGTCATGGACATGGTAACTGATGAAATTATCGATTTTGAGGTCGTTCAGCGTAGCCAGTGCAAATCATCAGTTGCTATGGAAAAATTTGGATTCACACAATGTATGGACCGTATGATACAGAAAGGTTTGAAAATTCTTATGTTTGCATCTGATCGACATGTGAGCATCCGTAAAAAAATTGAAAACAGATTATGGACATATCAAACATCAATTCGATGTTTGGCATTATGCTAAATCTATTAAGAAAAAACTCACACAACAGAGTTCTACAAAACTATGCCGAGAAATAAAGCCATGGATAGAAAAAATAGTCAATCATTTCTGGTGGGCTATTCAAAACTGTAATACAGACAAAGACCTTTTACAGGAGAAATGGCTATCTTTGCTACATCACATTGTCAATGTCCATGAATGGGAGGGAGGTGTGTATAACAGATGTAGTCATGTTTTGTTACCAGAAGAATCAGAAGAAAATGACATTATGTGGTTGAAAAATGATACCTTAGCTTTCAAAAAAGTAGAGCAAGTGGTTAATAATGAGACAATAAAAAAAGATTTGGAATTCCTGACACACAATTGCCATACCGGTGCTTTAGAGAATTTCCATAGTCTTGCACTTAAATACCGCACAAAACGCATTCATTTTGGAATTGATGGTATGGAAGCCAGAACAAAACTAGCGGTACTAACTCATAATAAGAATGTCGATAAGAAGCAGGCAACTGTACATTTTGAAAGGGCAAACTCGGAAGTAATTGGTACACTCAGAACAAAATTGTTTGTGCCAAAAGGAAAAAAAAGGTGGCTAGTGCGAAAAGTGTATGAAAATATGAATATAGAGTATCTTGAGGCTGTATGTGTCGATGTACTAAAATTGGCAAAAGGAACAATTCATAGCTCTTGGCTATCCAGAGCTCCAAATTTACCAAAAAATGTATGTCAGTTACAAACTCCTGAGAAAAAAGAAGTAAGGAAAAAACAATTAGCACGTTTTCGCAATCCTCACACTTGAAACTAAGTATGTTTACTTTAATCAAGTACTTTTAACATTTTTAGTCATCTGTTAATTAATCATTTCGAAGTCTTTGCTTTACTTCGATATAATGTTGTTTGTGAAATGTTGTAATAAAAATTTTCAATAATATCTTTTGATAACTTTTATTATTTTTGATATATAAATAAATTAACTGTTTGCATTACAGTTACATAACTTTATCAATAAACCTATTTCGTGCAGAAAAATACATATATGGAGTAATGCATATAACACTTTTATAGTAACAACCCAAACTCACGTCAGAGCCACACACAATCAGCGTTAACAATGAAGGTATTTTCAAGTATACAAAAATAAAGACAAGCTTATGCTTCATTCAGACTTGAAGATACATCTGCAGCGTTTTACAGATGCATCTGCAAGCATCTGCAGGCAGACTGCATGCCCTATGTTTGCAATGGTGCGCATGGCATTCTGCAGAGGCTGGCGTAACGCCGTGCGCACACATTCATTCCTAAATGTGATCTTTGCGCAGGCGGATGCTTGCGCACAAATCACAAACTCACGCACGCAACATATCGCGTACATGGTGCGGTCGAGATTGTGTGATCTGTATGCATGCATCCTCCTGCGCACAGATCACATATAGGAGTCAAGGTGTCCGCACTACTGTACGTATGCATATGTAGACCGACGTGCGCTACATTATAAACATAGGGGCAGCCGTATGCATGTAGATGCTTGCAGATGCATCTGTATAACGCTGCCGATGTATCATCAATTCTGAAGGTAGTGTAACACACACCAAAAAAAAACGCAATTCAAAAAGAAGGCTTTCATGGCCCAGGGCCAAACAAAAAAAAAAAAAGGATTGTCGGAACATGTAAGTACCATTACTCTTTCATTTCATTACCGTCGTTTGTGGATCTAAATTGCGTTTACATGTTATTTTCCTAAACAGTAAAAAAGTGTTATAAACCAATTTTTTTATGATTTTTACGTACCGATTTTTATCCCTTTCTAAAGGTTCCTCTCCAAGTAACGCGACAGATACAACATTGAAAACATCACTTCTTTCAAAAAGTGTATAAAATAGTTCGTTCTGGGTTATACATCCATTCTGAATCTGTGATACCGCACTTTCTATTTCATGGCAACACAAATTTTCAATGTTTGACTTCATTGGTACACAATTAGAACATGTGCACCAGTCGCTGTTCCCCATTCTATTTTGAACCTGTGGATAGTCAAAGTCGATGAACCTTCTGTTGGGCCCTAATAACGGATTTTCAGGAAAGCATCCTTCAACCTCTGGAATAGTATAGAATCGCATAGCGATCTGG
This sequence comes from Allobates femoralis, assembly GCA_033576535.1. Taxonomy (NCBI): domain Eukaryota; kingdom Metazoa; phylum Chordata; class Amphibia; order Anura; family Aromobatidae; genus Allobates; species Allobates femoralis. The sequence continues at coordinate 148,417,551 of JARQOC010000004.1, forward strand.
CGATTTAATATCTCCATCTGAAATTAATATAAAAAAAAAAAAAAAACATCAAAAGTAAGAAACCACCTGTGATCACCCTAATACACAGTTAGTACATGTCCCTCCACCCAAAGGATACGTTTACTGAATTTTTTGGTTGTAAAATCTTTCTTCTGTATAACAGATATAAAACATTTTGTAAGTTTCGAGCCTGGAGCCATCACGACGTATCCCTCCTTCTGTTATAATTCAAGGCTGTGCATTCTTTGCATGGCTGTGTTCCCCCTCCCTCTGTGCAGAGTACATAACAATCACTCCCATGAGGGCAGGGCAGCAGTCACGGAGGGATGGGGAGCACAGACATGTTATACGCAGCCCTGAAGTTTAACCTAAGTAGGGATACGTCCATAAGTCTCCAGTGTACAAAGTTTATAAATTCTTTACATCAGTTTAACAAAGGCAAGATTTCACTAAAATACAGTGCTGTCAAGGTTTCGTTAATAACTGCATATTAGGGGGCTCTGAGGCGGTTGGTTCCCTTGTAGATTTTAATAAAAAAGAATAAAAGTTTTAATAATATTTGTTTTACATACATGCATATTGTAATCATAGCGTAATACATTTTTACATTATATACTCACATCATCCAAGCTAACAGAAAGGGTATCTTCAGGATTTACTGTGGAATCATCTCTCGTCTGTGGCGAGTTGATGTTTTCTTCCATTTCCTAATGTAATATGCACAATAAAAAAACATAATTTATAACGATTTTACACATATTTGTATTTTGTAATTTATAGTATTGTCTACAAACTATGTACCTGATCGACCAATAACCTTTCAGTCACATCACTGGCTTCACTATAAACCTCAAAGACTTCAAGGTAAGTTGATGAAGTGATTGATAATTCACTAACCGGAATTATAGTCAGTGCAATCAATTCTCCATCCTCTACATTACTTGTTGCTGGCAATTCAATCTGAAATTGTAAACAATAAATTAGGATCCATAATTGCAAAACAAAATAAACTAAGTTTATATTTGTATATAACAGAAAAATACTTACATTGTGTTCAGACATTACGATAGTTATTTCTTTATTTGTCTTGTACACTTGTTGAAGACCAAATAGTAGTGGATTCTTCATATGGCAACAATATAAAAATGTATTTAGTGATGTAATAATATAGTTTTTGTTGTACGGGATGATCATCTCTGTGGGCATCCATGTTGTTATGTCATCTGTGAGTCTTGTTCATGTTATCTCTGACCATGTAATCATGTCATCTGTGACCCTCTGTTCATGTCATCTCTGACCATGTTATCATGTCATCTGTGACCCTCTGTTCATGTCATCTGTGACCCTCTGTTCATGTCATCTGTGACCCTCTGGTCATGTCATCTATGCACATGTTATCATGTCATCTGTGACCCTCTGGTCATGTCATCTAAGCACATGTTATCATGTCATCTGTGACCCTCTGTTCATGTCATCTAAGCACATGTTATCATGTCATCTGTGACCCTCTGTTCATGTCATCTGTGACCCTCTGGTCATGTCATCTATGCACATGTTATCATGTCATCTGTGACCCTCTGGTCATGTCATCTGTGACCCTCTGTTCATGTCATCTGTGACCCTATGGTCATGTCATCTATGCACATGTTATCATGTCATCTGTGACCCTCTGTTCATGTCAACTAAGCACATGTTATCATGTCATCTGTGACCCTCTGTTCATGTCATCTGTGACCCTCTGGTCATGTCATCTATGCACATGTTATCATGTCATCTGTGACCCTCTGTTCATGTCATCTATGCACATGTTATCATGTCATCTGTGACCCTCTGTTCATGTCATCTGTGACCCTCTGGTCATGTCATCTATGCACATGTTATCATGTCATCTGTGACCCTCTGTTCATGTCATCTGTGACCCTCTGGTCATGTCATCTATGCACATGTTATCATGTCATCTGTGACCCTCTGGTCATGTCATCTATGCACATGTTATCATGTCATCTGTGACCTCTCTGTTCATGTCATCTATGCACATGTTATCATGTCATCTGTGACCCTCTGTTCATGTCATCTATGCACATGTTATCATGTCATCCGTGCCCCTGCCATATTAGAGCCTGTGATCATGTTTTCTCCCCACTTGTGATCATTCAGACTCTGTTCTAAGTCCCTTGGAGCATGTAGATCCTTATAAATTTCATGTGTATGCCCATTTGGCTTGGAAAACTTTTAACACTAATGCACTAATTCAAAAAAGGATAATAGTACATATCACAATTATGATAAAGGGGAGATGCATGGGGAATGAGACTAATGATGAGATCGGCTCTCAGGTGGAGCAGTATTGAACTGGTGGAGCCGAGTACCTGCAGTAGCTCAGCTTAGTGAATTATAACAAGCCCACTCGGCGTTTGTTCTGAGCCTCACATGCAATCCATCCATCAGATTCCTGTCTGTACACGGAGCCGACAGGAAGTCACGATGCTAGTGCACGTGACCCTGTCTCGCTCAGATGACGTGCACGGACGGGAGCTGCCTTGGGTGCCCACCCACAAAAAGATAATATCACGCCCTTCAGTGACGTCCTGCAAACAGAGAGGGAGGGGGAGGAAAGCCACTCAGGCTGCATAAGACACAGCCCTCTCGTACTATAGCCCGAGGGAGACGCCCTCAAGTATGAAGTCATGTAAGTTTATAAACTGTTTATTTCGGTTTGCTGTTATCAATATTCTTAGCAAAAACATAGCTGCAATGGTGTACGTAGGGTCCAGGGACATGTATTAACAGCTTATAGACGTCATCTGAGGTGGTTGGTTCCCTTTAAAGGGACACTGTCAGGTAATTTTTCAGCATGATACTAATATTACCATTGAATAGGTCCTGAGCAGACCTTTTAAAAACAAGTAAATCATTTTTCTACCATTTGTAGTTTTCATGTAATCAGCATTGTCAGACCCTGCTGGGAGCTCATCGATTAGTCGTGTCCATTATAAGCAAACAGGAATAGTCCGGCTGCTGTATAAACTGTCATGTAATTATGCACTCCCTCTCAGCAGCTCCCTCCTCCCTCTCTCAGCAGCTCCCTCCTCCCTCTCAACAGCTCTCTCCTCCCTCTGCTCAGTGTTGTGTGGTTTCACTTCTGGAGCTACTGTTCTGTTCAGGACACAGAGGGAGAAAGCTACAGGTCTGCCTTATCTGATCTAGACTCTATTTGTTTCTGGAAAAAGGAATCCCTGCTGGGCTCTGAGAGATCCTGTGTTTATCTGATCTCTTGGTTTTGCTGCAAATAGAGTAGAGAGGAGGATACAGCCCCCCCTACTGATCTCCTGTCATGTGATGTGAATATGTGACATGCATCATCTATGGGGAGGGGACAGCAGAGAACTAAGTGGATCATTCACTGTGACAGATGGAATAAATCTATTTATTTGAAGTTTCCAGAGGATAATAGGGGAATATAAATAATAAAAATACATAATTACAAAGAGCTTGGAGAAAGGAATTAGCATATCATGGCAGTTACATATGGCTTTTTGACCTGACAGTTTTCCTTTAAGCCTTCATTACTCCAAACTAAATTAACCCAAGTTTGATAACCTGTCTAGGTATTGCAGTTCACTAATTACTTTAACCACTTCATGTCCAAGTAGGGGCGGACCTACCGCGGTGCATCTGGTTCAGCTGCACCAGGGCCCCGACTAGCTAGGGGGGCCCTTCCACCTCCCTGCAGGGGGGCCCAGAGACCGCGATAGTGTGTCAGAGGAAAGGTGCAGCCGCTGGGGAAGCTCCCTGTTTCCCGTGGCTGATCCCGCCCTCCCCTCCTCTCTACTCCCTGGTCATGCTGGAGACGCTGGTGGCAGCCCATACTCACCAGCAACCCGCCCCCTGCTCCTTACCTGGGACTGCAGCATGGCACATCCCCCCCAGCTCCTCACTTGGGACTGCAACTGCAGCTTGGCACCCCCCCCCCTTCCCCGCTCCTCACCTGTAACTGCAGCTTGACTTATCACCCCTGCTCCTCACTAGCACAACACCCCCCCCCCCGCTCCTCACCTGGGACTGCAGCTTGACTTAGCACCCCCGCTCCTCACTAGCACTTCCATCCCCCATCCCCCCCCACTCCTCACCTGGGATGGAACCAGCTGCATCGGGGCCCACACGGCTCCAGGTCCACCACTGCGTCCAAAAATGTATGTATACGTCCTTGGCCATGTCCTGCCCCCTGATGCGAGCACACTCTGTGAGCGCACATCCCCTGACACACATCTCAGCTGATCTCACCAAATGATCAGCTATCTGATCGGCGGTGTTAACCCTTTGGATTGCGTTGTTAATCACTGACAACACGATACAGATCACCGGGATCATGCCTTTGCCTGCCATGATCAGAGGTCCCATGAAGCGATTGTGGGATCTCCGCAGTTACCTGGACAGCTTGGGGTCATCTGATGACACCAGTAGCTGTTCTGAATCATCTCCTGATGGCGATGACCCAGTGACGTCTCAGGCAGGGTGGGATCATTTCCCTTATGTTCGCATGTTCTGTAACCCAGCCGAACACAGGTGAAGCAATGAGACTGGAGTGCTAGGGCCCTCTAGTGGGCAAAGTAAAATAATGAAATAAATCCATTAAATATTTGTAAAAAATATGAAAAAAAAACCCTAAAATTTCAAATTACCCCCTTTTGCCCCACTGAAAATAAACCTATTAAAGAAATATACACACATTTGGAATCGCTGCGTTCAGAAATGCCCGATCTATCAAAATATAAAATCAGTTAATCAGATCTGTAAACTACGCAACAGAATACAAGTCCAAATGCCAAAATCACATTTTTTACCACTTGGATAAAAGTATAGATGTTTGGTATCTACAAAATCGTACTGAGCTGAGGCATCATACTGACATGTCTGTTTTACCATATAGTGCACATAGTAAATTAAAAACCCAAAAAACAAACGTGTAAGGCTACATTCACACACTGCACTATTGCTGCGCTTCTGATTTGCTAATTGCAGATCCGCTATTGCAGTAGAATGCAGTGTAATGCATTGATGTTAGCTGTCCCAGCCAAGTCAATGCATTTCACTATTTTGCATTCACATGCTGCGCTTTTTATGCATCCGCTTTTGGACTGAAAATCGGCTGCGTAAAAAGAATAAACATAAATTTTTGGGTGCTTTTTTCACTGCACATTTACTTACCTTGCCGCGCTCCCACTGTGATCTCCCCTCATCACGATGCTGAAGGACCTTTGGAAGACCCGGGACTGTACCATGTGGCTGAGCGACATTACCCGGTCACATGGTAGGCTGCAGGGTCCTAGAGGCCACACTTGCTGTGGGATCTGGGGATGAGAAGACACCGCTGGCGATCACTGAGGGAGTGCGGTAGGTGAGTAAGCGCAGGCGAAAAGCTCAGCGGCGTTCACACACACTGTATTGCTGCGTTCTGTGAGGATCCATTGGTGCAGTTTTTGCACCAAAACGGATCCTCACAAAATGCAGCAATATGCTGTGCGTGAACGCAGCCTTATTGCACTTTATTTGTAATTTCACCGCACTTTGGAATTTTTTTTTTGTACAATTTTCCTGTATACTATATGGTAAAATAAATGATGTTATTCAAAAGTACAACTTGTCCCCAAAAAACAAACCATCATATGTCTATATTGACAGAAAATAAAAAAAAGTCATGACTCTTGGAAGAAGGGGAGAGAAACCTGAAAAACAGAAAATTAGGAAGGGGTGAAGGAGTTAAAGCATCACTGCAGCATTTTTTCCAGTGCTGTAGAGGTGCTTTAAAGTTAAGCCCCCTCCCTTAAGGCCACTTCACACACACATATCTGAGTCCAATATCTGAACAGATCTCTGGTTGCAGTGAAATCAAGGATACATTGCTCCATGTTGTACACAGCCACAAAATGGAGCAATGTATCCATGATTTCACTGCAACCAGAGATCTGTTCAGATATTGGACTCAGATATCTGTGTGTGTGAAGTGGCCTTTAGTCTTATACTTGCCCTCTAGTGTTCATCTTTTTGGGGGCCACCTTGGTCTCGCGGTGCCATCTTGTGCCTGTAACGTCTGACTATGCGGAAGTCAGAAGTTACGTCACAGGCGCTCAATGCATCTCTGAGAGCCAGAATGAGAATCTTAGGGCCATGTCACATCTGCTCTGAAACCAGGGCGCTGCTCTGAAACTAGGCGACCACTCAAATGCGTCGCCTATTTACATTTGGCAACGCACTGGCGATATCGGCGACGATAGGCCACGCCTCAGCGTCGCCTATAAAATCACCACCGAAATCGGCAGGTGTGACGGTACTTTTATAGATGTATTGAAAAGTGACCTCTGGCACGCTCCATGAACCACTGGAACTGCCAACAGGTCACTTTTTGCCGCAGACCAACTGGAATGCTGCTGGAAAAGGATGAAGTCGTCAGAAGGTGAGGATAACACTAGGGGCAGGGGACTTAGATTTAAAGCACCCCTGCAGAAGTACATTAAAAGAAAACACTGTAGTGGTGGTTTAAAAATCTTGGTTGCTCTTCTCTAGTTCAGTTGTGTCCTTATACACTGGAGCCCAAAATTGAACGGTTTTATATGTGGCCTGACAAGCTACTTGTATAGAAGCTAAACAAAATGCTCTTATCCAGACCATTTATGCCTTTTTTAATGCATTCAGTGACTCATACAACTAAGTTTTTTTTCTTTGACAGTTTTACCAATTTAATACATAATTGTACATTTCACCATTGAATGCATTATTGTACATTTTTATTTACTCTGCGCATGTGCATGACCTTAAATGTATCTGCATTATACATCAATTGCCATTTCTCTGTCCAAGCCTCAAGCTTTCATAAATTCCTCAGCAATATTGAATTATATTTCTCTGTGTTGATCACCTAACGGAGTTTAGTATCATCTACAAATATTGAAATTCTACTCTGTATACCTCTGTCAATGGAATTATTAAATTTACTAAACAGGAGAGGGACCCAATACTGACTCGACTTGTACCCAACTGTTAAGTGTTATCCAAATCAGAGTGTTCAAGTAATAACCATACTCTGTTTCATATCACTGTACCAGTTGTAAACCCAATTACACATATTTACCCCTAGTTCCATTGATCTCATTTTATGTACTGACCTTTATGTGGCACGATATCAAAACCTTTGCATAGGGAAAGGCCACAACATTATTCTGGTCCAGTCTGGAATGTATCTCTTCATGAAAGCTATTTTTATTGTCATGGCCAATTTACACGTCACAACATCGGTCCGATGTTGGATACAACGACGCGGGAGCGCGCAATTTTTGGCAGAATTCCAAGATCGCATAGGAGATGTTACACAGCGCGATATCGGCAGGCAACGCAACTGCGATGTGTACGCCCCCTTGTATAGGCGACCCAGGAACGACCATTTAACATGGGAGAGAATAGGGGAAATTGTACTCCACATCGTTGTTGGGCTTTTACACAGCACGATCCTGCCAGATCGTCCATCCAATATCGGGCCGTTGGAGAGCAGGCTCATTTCTTCCCGATATCGTTTTGGTATCGTTCTTGCTTCGTATTGGACATTTACACCATACAACACACGAACGATATCGGGGCCAACGCACGAACCACGTGACTTTTTATCGGAGTTGGACGCCATTATCGGGACGTGTAAAGTGTCCATTATACTTGAGGATTGCATCTCTTAAAAAAACTCTCAAAGATGTTGCTCACAGTAGAGATTAAATTTACAGACATTTAGTTTCTGAGCTCAATCTTTTAGCCTTTTTGAATATTGGCACAACATTTACTATTCACCAGTCTTGTGTTACAGAACCTGTGATTAAGGAATCTTTGAATATTGCAAATAATAGCCAGATTTATTTTAAAAATGTTATCTGTCATGGAATTTTTTTTAAATGCTATAAAAGAAGGCATTTAGATTTTGAGGGGCCCAACACTAACACTTTTGAGTTTCTTCCTGTTTAAGAAAATTTCTTTTGCAATAAGTCTTCTACCTCAATCTCTGCTGCCTTGATTGATGTTTTTACATGATTTATTTTTTTTCTGCCTTGTCGCAACCCTTTTACTTTAGTTCTAGAAAAGAGTTCTTTTTATTATTTAGTTTGCCTCTAATCAGCTCTATTTAGCCATAGTTGTTCTCTCTTATTTCTAGCTTGCTTACTTAATTTAACTAGGGTATATATAGTACACATGACCTACTCAAGATACTTATTATACGTTTCCTATTTCCTTTGTATACCATTATTTTTAGGAACATTATCCCAGTTTATTTCAATAAGGCTGGTTTCACACTGCAGTTTTTTCCCTGATCAGGTTTGTGTGCCAAAACCAGGAGAGGAACTTGCAGAGAAAAAGTATAATTGAAAGATTGACACCTGTTCTGAGTTTTGGAGACACTCCTGGTTTTGGCACACAAACCTGATGGAACCTGATCAGGAAAAAAACTGCAGTGTGAAACCAGCTTTAGGCTGGCTTCACACCACGGTTTTGTGCATCAGGATGTGTCCGGTTTGAAACGGACAGAACCTGATCGGTTTTGCCTCCCATGTATCCATTTGGTGCTGGATTGATCTATTTGGCCATCAGGTTTTGTGTATTCTGTGCCTGATCCAGTTTTGTCAGGTTTTTCACCATCCCCAAAATCGGAGCCTGCAACATTTTTTGTCTCTGGTGCAAAAATTGGACAAGACCGAACCGGATCCGGAGCAATCCAGTTTCCATATACTGGGAGTCTATGGTGCCGGATCTGGTAAAAAAAAACAAAAAAACCTGATTTGTTTCCCTGATCCGGTTTTTAGCACTGAGCATTCTCATAATGCTCCTTCAGCACCATGGACACTGGCTCCACCCATTATAGCCTATGGAGAAGTTATTCACAATGCTTTTCAATGGAGAAATGAAAGAAACGAATCCTGCAAAAACAGGATCAGGGTGCTTATTTGCCATCCGGTTCAACCCATCAGGTTCTGACAGGTCCTGTCAGGGTGATCCTGCAAAAAACAGGATCCACCCTGACAGACAAAAACCATGGTGTGAAGCAAGCCTAAATAATCTGTTAGCCAATTGAAATATCTTCCTGAAGCTTTTGCAACTAAATATCTCATTTCATAGACCTAAAAGAGCACTTATTTTTGTTTCACTTCTATGAAGACTGCCTAGTATGTAGTCATATTAGATCCACCAATTGGTTCAGCCTGTTAAATCAGTGGGGCATATATTAATGCCAAGGGTTAGAAGACTAAATATTCTGTATATTTGCAATGGCTACAGTGGAGATAGTCAGTTATTTAGTAGTACGTATACTGGAGGGTACCTGTAGTTCTACCCTCCGTACACTTTACATTACATTACATACACATTTTTCACCACATTAATATACCATAATCAGGGAAAATTGTCTGTTTTTCTTTTTTTTTTGAACCATCATTTATTGTTTCAAATATAACCATAACCACAGACAGTAAAGAATATCACAAGTAGCAATATTATAACAGTTGATATCCGTGTACAGAAAAATTCACTTAAACAAAACAGTTGGAAGATAACGACATCCCTAATCCCACCCCTCCTTTCCTAGATAACATCCTAGAGTTGCTCGCATTACTCCACACATCTCATTAATCATAAAGATTGAGTGCCACCATTAGATTGGACATTTCAGTTTTTTAGCAAAAACGATTGCCCCAAATAGGTGTCTGGGTGTAGGACACATTAACAGTCCAGGGGGGTCATTTGGCTGGTTGGTTCCCTTTAAAGTCTTTTCACAGTATTTTGCAGAAAGGAGGAGATAGAGGACCTGTTGTTGGCCTTCTACGGCCCCCTCCATCTCCTTGTGTACTTGCCTGTTTCCTGGTATGTGCACCATGCTTTGGACACTGTGCTGACCGGCACATCTTCCCTTCTTGCCACAGCTTGCTTTGATGTGCCATCCCATGATTATTGGGCCCTCCCCAGGCTGAAAATAACAGCCCAAAGCTGCCCAGTATTGATGCATCCATTTGATGTGCCAAATCCTGGAAATTTACCTGGCTCATCCCAATTGTCCTGGTGTGGTGGCATTCAAAGTAATATAGGGGGTTAATGACAACTGTGATTTACCAAAAAAAATCACAGTTGCCACGAAGTTCTGGATTAGTGTGACGACCCTCATTACTAATCCTGTAAGAAAAAAGATATAAAGACAAATCACAGAAAAAATCTTTTATTTAAAAAAACAAACCCTGTTCTTCCAATTTATTAACCCCCAAAATACCTCTGCAGATCTGACACAATCCACTTCATATGACGTCCCATGATGACAATTCCGGCTCTGCTACATCTGAGGTCGCAGTGGGCGGTCACATTAACAAACGTGACCGATCACTGCAGCTTCAGGAACACACTGATCCACAGCTGTAAGAGCAGTGACGTCAGTGAGTTCACCTGAGGATACAGCTAGTGCTTCCCATGGTACCCCAGCTGTGACCTCAGGTGAACTCCTTGAACTGAACTCAAACCACTTAACTGATTTGAACTGAATTCCAGTAATCCAGCATTGAGTTCAATGGTTACGAATTACCTGATTATCCAACATTAAAGTCAATAATCCGGTGTAACAGGCCAGATTACACCCCCCCCCACCCCCAGAATATACCCGGGCTTAAAGTGGCCTAGCCCAGTTTATACCCCGGGTATGTTATGGCCAAGCCCAAACTATACCCCAGGGTGTAAACTGGCCTAGGCCAGATTATACCCCTCTGGGCCAGAATATACCGCGGGTCTATTATGGCCTAGCCCGAAGTATACCAAAGGACCATTGAGTGATATACTCAATAACTGGGCCCCAGTCAGTGCACAGGGGCCCAGACAGCACACAGGGGCCCCAGGCAGTGCAAAGGAGGGCAGAGACAAAGCACGGGGCCCCAGGCAGCTCACAGAGCCCCAAGCAGTGCACAGGGCTTCAGGTAGCACAGGGGCACCAGTCAGTGCATGGGGCCCCAGGCAGCACCTAACAGCTAGGGGCCCCAGGCAGAATATGGGGCCCCAGGAAGTGCATGGGTACCCAGGCAGCATACAGAAGCCCCAGTAGCGTACTGGGCCCCAGTAGGCCCAGGGGAAGTGGCACAGGGGCCCCAGGCAGCGCTCAGAGGCCCCAGGCAGAATACAGGGTCCGCAGTCAGTGCTCAGGGAAGACCCCAGCAGCATAGAAGGACCCTAGACAGCGCACAGGGGCTCCAGGCATGCACAGGGGCCCCAGGCAGTTCACAGGGGCCCCAGACATCACACAAGGGCCCCAGATGTCGCACAGGGACCCCAGACATCACACAGGATTGAGTGATATACTCAAGAACGTGGCCTTAGACATCGCACAGGGTTTCCCAGACAGCGCACAAGGGGTCCCAGACATCTGTGCTGCCTGGGGCCCTTCTCTTGGTGCTGCCTGGGGCCACTTTGTGCCGCTTGGGCCCCTGTATGCTGCCTGGTGCCCATGTATGCTCCTTGAGTGCTCCTGGTGTTTTTCTACCTGGGGCCCCTGTGCATTGAATGAGGCCCCTTTGTGCTGCCTGGGGTCTCATTTGCTGCCTGGGGCCCCTTTGCACTGCCTGGGGCCTGGTGCTAGACTAGGGCCCTGTGTTACTGGACTGTGTGGCCCTGGGTTCTGCCTGGGGCCTTATTGGCTTTGACTGGGGACATTTGTGCAAGCTGGCCCGAGGATCGCCTACCATTATTGAGCATATACCAGGGTATACTCTGTCCACAGGTGACTTTAACCCCGGGTATATTCTGGGGGGGGGTTAATCTGGCCTGTTACACTGGCACCATTGAACCTCAATCCTGGATTACCGGATTAGGCTACGTGCACATGCTTGAGTATTTGCTTGCTGAAATGTCTGCACCAAAACTTAGGCCTCGTTCACGCAGTGCGTATTTTGCACGCATCTTTGTGCGTGCTTTTCCCCCCAAGGCACCTGCTCTGCATTTCACAGCATGTGAATGGACTTTTACTTTTGCTGTTCACATGCAGCGCTATTTTGGCTGCGCCTTTAGGGAGAACGCGTGCGTGTAAAAAGAATGACCATGTTAATTCTTTCTGCTTTTTGCGCGCGCTTTCTCCCATAGGCCCATGATAACCGCTGGAGTTACGCATCGCCATTCAGACGATGAGTAATTCAAGCGGGAATACGCCGGCGCTGATGTCGAAGAGGGGAGGAAGAATCCTGTTCCTCCTCCCCTTTGTCAGATCTGTAAAAAAAAAATGCGCATATAGGGTCTTATCTCAATTAAACACTTTCTCTTTATGATGTGGAATTGCTCACCTTATTCAGTTGTGAAACCCACAACTAGTAGAAAAGCGTAAATGCAGCTGCTGCAGGGACCCGCACTCCCACAGGTAACCTGGTTGTGACGCAAATCTTCTTGGAGAAAATGCCTCAATATCTGCGCTGCTGCTCCAGGATCAAAGGAACAAAGACACAGGAATGTCTGGATCAGCTTAAGCCTTTATTTTCGACGCGTTTCAGAGCCACATACCAAGCTCCTTCCTCAGGGAACATCAAGATTACACTGAGCAGAATCTTATTTAAAACAGAAAAGGCGCCAAAAACATAATTGAAATTACATCAGCAGAAGGGAGGATCTAAACATGACGTCACATTGTTTGTAAACAGAATCATGTAACAGCTAAAATAATTATCAGTGTCAAATTCACATAGAATAAATCAATAAAGTGTACACTTGATATAAAATTGTTTCATATACATGAAGAACAAAAAAAATATAAATACTGTATATAGTCGTGTATAAGCCGAGTTTTTCAGCCCAAAAATTGGGCTGAAAAGTCTCCCCTTGGCTTATACACGGGTCAATACGGTAGGCTGCTGTGGTGGGGGCTGTGTCCGGGGCTGGGGAGGCTGGAGGAGGCTGCTGTATGAGCGGCCCTGTCACGTGGGGCTGCTCATTATATATGCACTGCTTCCCCCTATCTGGCCCCCAAATGCTGGCACTCGCCCCCACCCCTCTGTGTAAGGGCCCCCCCGCTGCTTATCTTACCATCCCGGTCTTCTGCACAGCGCCGGTCCTCGGTGCTCCGTCCTCCATGCTCCCGTCCGGCTACATCCGGGATCCCCGGCCGTCGCAGGCATATGACGTCATCATGCGACGGCCGGGGATCCTGGATGCAGCGAGGACGGGAGCATGGAGGACGGAGCACAGAAGACCGGCGCTGTGCAGAAGATCGGGGATGTTAAGTTAAGCAGCAGGGGGGCGAGTGCCAGCATTTGGGGGCTGCTGTGTACCCCCGGGGGCTGCTGTGTACCCCCGGGGGCTGCTGTATATACTGGTGGGGCCTGTATACCACTGGGGCTGCTGTATATACTGGTGGGGTCTGTATATACCACTGGGGAGGCTGCTGTATACCGCTGGGGCTGCTGTATACCCCCGGGGCTGCTGTATATACTGGTGGGGTCTGTATATACCACTGGGGCTGCTGTATATACTGGTGGGGTCTGTATATACCACTGGGGCTGCTGTATATACTGGTGGGGTCTGTATATACCACTGGGGAGGCTGCTGTATACTACCACTGGGGGGGCCTGTATACCACACTGCTGGGGGCTGTATACCTGTGCTGGGGTCCACCCTCGGCTTATACACGAGTCAATAGGTTTTCCCAGGTTTTGGGGGCAAAAGTAGGGGGGGTCGGCTTATACTCGGGTCGGCTTATACACGAGTATATACGGTAAATCAAAGTGTAAGACATAGAAACTGGAAAATTCCTAGTGTGGAATCAAACTCACAAAAAGAGAAATGTGCTATATACCATGCAATGTGCAGATATTCTGCCTATTGAGCGAACTCTCCTCATGGCCACTCTCAGTAATAGAATGAGTATAAAGACAGAATGGGTTGTGAAGAACAAAGTGGATATAGCAATCAAATCTAAGAATAAATAGATGATCAACAAGTGAAAAATAAGAAACACCTCTAATGTGTTATATTTATATTGCATATATATATATATATCTCTGTAGAGTGTACATAAAATTATAATGGTGAAGGTGGGAGTGGAACTCGGGATGAAAAAACTGCTAAAATAACACTTCATGTATGTTCTGTGCTAAATTATCTGTGATCGATATGCATCAAAAATGAGAGATTAAAAAAGTATTCATATATAATAATGAAGTTTTATAACATTGATCCATCTCTTTGTAGATATCAGCATTGCATAGGATCATTGGGAAGACTGAAGTCCAAGAGTGAAGGGAAGATCGGCGATCCAGTGCCAAAAATATGAAAATATACGTGTTTAATAAATATATATATTAAAAGGAATGGATATGTATAAAAAAATTAATCACATTTAATAAAAAAATCTATATCTATAAAAGTTAATAAATTATGAAACAATTAATTATGAAGAGTCAGTTGGAAGAGAGGGAGTGAGGAGTGAGGAGCTGGTCGCTGGGAGAGATCCAGGCCCAGGACCAAGGACCACTGATCGCTGTGTTGCACCCTAGGGAAAGGGTCGGAGGCCAGTGGAAGAAACAGGGAATTAAGAAAAGGGAACCAGTTGCTATAGCCCTTTAGTACACCCGGACACTAGAGTCTGATGCTGATACCATTTACTGTTACAGCAAAAACCCGGAAGACTCTGGAGAAGTTCACCCCTGAAGAGAACAAGTAAGAGACGCTAAACTGACCAAGTATAGGACCAGGGGCCATAGGAGAAACAGGGACCCCGCAGAAAAACCTCATTGCCAGTTTAGGACAAAGCCCAGAGAGGGAGAAGAAGCGGTGGGTTCAGGCTCAGGCAGGGCTTATCCCAAACCACAGACACATAGGAGGCCTCATAACTTTCTAAGGTGGAAGTCCCAAGTTGCACCGGGGACCTGGTCAAAACTCTGGACTCTACCTGTTACCTTGTCACCAGTAAAAGGTACCGAAACAACCATCACTGTGTGTGTGTGCCTGTTGTCCGCCGCAATTCACCGCCTGGTTTGCAAAGATGCAACTACTACTCCCTCATCCATCCCTGCTGCCCTGAAGTAAAGCTCTACCTGTGGGGAGCTGTACCACACTCTGCTGCACCCACCATCACCTCAGCGGTCGGCTGCAATGCTGGTATATCCGTTACCAGGTACCATAGGTGGCGTCCCGTTAACCATTCCTTCCAACAGATGAAGCAGGCTTTAACCGGTGAGGAAATCCTGGCTTACCCTGATTATAACCTACCATTCCTCCTTTACACGGACGCAAGCAATCCACACGGGTAGAGAAAGTCAGGCACAGTCAATCTGTAAATCGCTGATATAACCCACAAAGTGTGCGATTCCTATGCATGGCGGTGCACGTGTGCGTGTTAGCAAACAGTCTCGTATAGCGATTCAGATAAGAAACACGGCACTCACCATAGGTAGAATCTTCATAGCTTTTATTCCATGCGATTCAACATAGACAAAACGCAGGGAGGGGAGGGGGTGCTGAGACTCGGTGACGGTTCCCCGTTTCGCAGCGAGACTCGCTGCTTCTACGGACCAAACTAGTCTGGCGTCTGACGTCACATCCGAGGTATTAAAGCCCCGGACGGGTCCGCCCACGCCAGCTCACAGTGTAATCAACGTGCTCTATATGTGAAACAATACTTTAAAAACATAATTACATATCATACAATCAAATATGTCCGCTTGAGAATTTTTAAAAAAAAATATTATACGTTCAAAACATTGAAATGATAACGTACTATATAGAGTAATGGTCGGCTCAACAAAAGGAGGATTATTATCAATTTAGCTCAAATAGATGAGTACAATGTCAATATTAAATATAAGGAACAGTATAAATACTATTAAATCCATACTTATAAGAATAAGATAAGATAAAGACCTGATCGATGGATCTAAAAAAAGACCTGATCGATGGATCTAAAAAAGGGGGAAATAGCAGGAAGGGTGGAGAAAGGCAAACGCAGAGAGATTGAAAGAGAAAAAGAGAAAGGAAAGGAAAAGAGGAGAAGCACTTGAAAATAAACAACAGGTATGGCAACAACTCTTATTATATAGTTGACCAAACCAGGCATGCCTTATAATAATTTACCGTATATACTCGTGTATAAGCCGAGTTTTTCAGCCCAAAATTTGGGCTGAAAAGTCTCCCCCTCGGCTTATACACGAGTCAATACGGGGGGGGGCTGTGTCCGGGGCTGTGGAGGCTTCAGGAGGCGGGGGGGGGAGGGCTGCTGTATGAGCGGCCCTGTCACGTGGGGCCGCTCATTAAATATGCACTGCTTTCCCCTGTCAATCAGCGGCAGGGGGAAGCAGTGCATAACTAAATAAATCCCCCCCAAGTGCTGGCACCTGCCCCCCTTGTAAGGGTCCCCCCCCCCGATGGTTATATTACCATTCCGGACTTCTGATCCGCGCCGCTCCTCGGTGCTTCATCCTCGCTGCTCCGTCCGTCTTCTACATCCCGGATCTCCGGCCGTCGCAGGCATGTGACGTCATCGCGCGGCCGGGGATCCCGGATGTAGAAGACGGACGGACGGAGCAGCGAGGAGCAGCTAGGAGCGGCGCGGATCAGAAGTCCGGAATGGTAAGAGAAGCGGGGGGGGCCCTTGCAAGGGGGGGCGAGTGCCAGCATTTGGGGGCTGCTGGGGACCCCCAGGGGGCTGCTGGGGACCCCCTGGGGGCCGCTGTGTATCCCCAGGGGCTGCTGGGGACCCCCAGGGGGCTGCTGGGTACCCCCTGGGGGCTGCTGGGGACCCCCTGGGGGCTATTGGTACCCCCAGGGGGCTGTTGGTACCCCCTGGGGCTGTTGGTACCCCCAGGGGGCTGCTGGTACCCCCTGGGGGCTGTTGGTACCCCCAGGGGGCTGTTGGTACCCCCTGGGGGCTGTTGGTACCCCCTGGGGGCTGTTGGTACCCCCAGGGGGCTGTTTTGTACCCCCAGGGGGCTGCTGGGTACCCCAGGGGGCTGCTGGGTACCCCCTGGGGGCTGCTATATGTACCCCTGGGGGCCTGCTGTATACCACTGGGGCTGCTGTATACTACCACTGGGGCTGCTGGGGCTCCTGTATACTACCACTGGGCTGCTGGGGCTCCTGTATACTACCACTGGGGCTGCTGGGGCTCCTGTATACTACCACTGGGGCTGCTGGGGAATCTGTATACTACCACTGGGGCCGCTGGGGCTCCTGTATACTACCACTGGGGCTGCTGGGGAATCTGTATACTACCACTGGGGCTGCTGGGGCTCCTGTATACTACCACTGGGGCTGCAGGGGCTCCTGTATACTACCACTGGGGCTGCTGGGGAATCTGTATACTACCACTGGGGCTGCTGGGGAATCTGTATACTACCACTGGGGCTGCTGTATACTACCACTGGGGAGGCCTGTATACCACACTGCTGGGGTCTGTATACCTGTGCTGGGGTCCACCCTCGGCTTATACACGAGTCAATAGGTTTTTCCAGATTTTTGGGGCAAAAGTAGGGGGGTCGGCTTATACACGGGTCGGCTTATACACGAGTATATACGGTACATTGAAGAAATGGAGGCAAAAATGGGACCATAAATACTGCGCATAAAAATGAGATACTCCCCTCCATCTTGAGTAGGAACATACACCGTGGCCCCAATGGTTAAATCACAAAAAAGGGGAGAAATCATTCCTCTCATTTAGACCCAAGGCATCACATGCTCCAGTATCATTAATCCATCTACTTTCTGACTGTAACAATTTTTTATGTAAGTCCCCCCCTAACGGGGATGCCACCACTTGTTCAATGCCAGCAAAACACAGTACATCCGCATCACCATTATGTGCATCCCGTACATGTTGGATGAGCCTGGGGCTACCCACCCCTGTTCTAATAGAATTTTGATGTTCCCTAAACCGAACATACAGTTTCCTGATGGTTTTCCCTACGTAAAATCTATTACACGTACACCAAACTACGTAGACTACCCACTTAGTTTTACAACTAATGTAAGACTTTACCAAGTGCTCTTTCCCCCCAATTCTAATGGGGTTGTCAGTTCTATGGAACTTACAAAAATTGCAATTCTTACAGCGGTAATTCCCTTTTGGGCGGGACTTGTCTAACCAGGTTACCTTCTTTTTAGGCTCCAACCGATTCCTGACCAAAAGGTCAGACAAGTTGTTACTCCTTCGATACGTTACTAGAGGGGGTCCTATATTTTTAGAATTGAGGTCTTTGTCTTTAGTTATAATAGGCCAACACTTCCTGATTGCACCTGCAATAACATTGTACATAGGGCCAAATTTGAAAGTGAATGCAAACCTCTTGTGCTCTTCAACTTGTTTTTTCAACGTTAGATCATTTTTATCCAATTGAGGGAGTTTTGCATGCGCTCTCAAACGGGTCTCCTGCAAAATCTTTTTAGGATACCCTCTTTCTACGAACCTTTCCTCTAATTTAGAACATTGTGCCTCTCTGATAGTAGGATTATTGTTCATTCTCTGAACCCTAAGGAATTGGCTGTATGGCAAGCCTTTCTTAGTGTGATAAGGATGTGCACTCTCAAAATGCAATAAAGAGTTGGTACTAGCTTGGTACAAGCAATGTAGGCCTGGGAACAGTCCTTTCCCAGATTCAAGATGGTAGAGAGCGAGTAATTGCCTACGCCAGCAGAAAACTTCGACTCACCTAGAGGAACCCAGAAAACTACAGTTCCTTTAAGTTGAAGTTCCTGGCCTTGGTCTGGGCTATAACAGAAAGGTTCAAGCATTACCTCGCAGCTTCGAAATTTACAATCTACACAGATAACAACCCGTTAACACACCTGGATACCACGAAGCTTGGAGCATTGGAGCAACGCTGGATGTCCCGACTGTCGAACTATGACTTTACTATCAAATACCGGGCAGGCCGCAACAACGCAAATTCTGATACCCTCTCGAGAAACCCTCAAGTACATCTACGAGGATTTGAAGAAGAGGATGACTTAGAGGAAATAAAGCTCCCAGCTTTCCACAAAAGTAGAAAATGGAAAATAGCTGAAGAACACATCTACCAGAAAAGTCAGACTGTTGAACTAAACCTGTTGCCTCACTATGGATGGAAGGAGACTCAAGACAGTGATCCGGCAGTGAGCCTTGTAAAGAAGTTAATAAACCAACCAGGTTCCCAACTTGAGAAGAATGCTCCACCAGAGGCCCAACACCTGTGGAAAGAAAGAAGCAGATTATTCATCTATGAAGGTCAATTGTGCAGACGGTATATCAACCCAAGAACACATGAAATGGTATGGCAAGTTGTAGTTCCAAAGAGAGATGTCCAAATTGTATTGGAAGTGTACCACAATGGAGCAGGACACTTTGTATGGAGAAAACTGGAAATATTGTTACGTGAGAGATTATATTGGATCAGCATGAGAGCCTCCATCGAGAGATGGTGTAAAAACTGTGGACCATGCTCATTAAGAAGAAGAGGCCGTAACAGCCAGAAAGCACCACTCCAGCCTATCATCACCAAACAACCATTAGAACTGGTAGCCTTAGATCATGTCAAACTCGCACCCAACAAATCAGGCTAAACCTATGCTCTTACCATGGTAGACCACTATTCCAGATTCCTTGTGGTAGCCCCTGTAAAAGACTTAACAGCTGAGACAGCAGCAAGAACATTTCAAGCCTATTTCTTCAGACCCCATGGTTATCCAGACCGAGTATTAACAGACCAAGGACCTGCCTTTGAAGCTGAAATATTTCAAGAGTTCTGTCGCTTATACCGATGTAGAAAAATTTGCACCACGTCTTACCATCCTCAAACTAATGGAATGTGTGAAAAGATGAATCACGTGGTAATAGAATTGCTGAAAATTCTACCCTTAGAAGAACGAAACCAATGGCCAGAGAAGTTACCAGATCTAGTTGACATCTACAACAACATCCCAGTAAGTTCAACAAATTGTACCCCTGCATACCTCATGAGAGCAAGACAAGGAAAATTGCCAGTAGACTTTGAAATAGGCATAGTAGTTCCTGAAGAAGATACTACAGACACAGATTGGGATACTCGTAGGAAAGAACAATACCAGAAAATTTAAGAATGCGTTGAGAGAAGTCTGGAAAAATCTAGAGGGAGACAAGAAACCAACTTCAACAAAAGTGCACAAGGAACACCCTTATTACCAGGTGAATTGGTTTTGAAAAGAAAAAGACTGCACAAACTAGATGATCAATGGGAAAAAGAACCATACACTGTGTTACCATCCAATTTTGATAACCAGAAAACCTGTTTAATCAGTAAAGATCATGGTGAAACAACTGCAACAGTGTCCAGAGATCATTTGAAGAAGTGCCCTCAACAGCTTCAACCAGAAGAAAATGTACCTTGTCTAGAACCAGAAGAGAAAGAGAAGCCAAAGACAGTCTAGACAATCATTGTAGAGTTACCAGCTGATTGGCCTCAAATAGAAGGTACATATCTAATCCCAACTTTGATGTTTCCAACAGCAGTAGAAGTGCCAAGAGTACAAAAACCACCTGTTGTACCGGAACCAGAGAATCCTGCAATCGGTGTACCTGCCATTCCTACTGTGAGATCAGGTAGTCGCAGCCTGCTACCCAGTTTACCAGTTACACATAGATCCACTTTCACCAATCCTACACCAGAATTACGTAGGTCAACACGTGTGAATCTAGGACACCCACCACTCAGGTACAGAGAGAGTAAGTCATAACATATGAGAAAATGTAAATATGTTCAAGATGTAAATGTTATCAATGCTAATGTACAGAAAAGAGTGAAGAGTAGGTAAAAACAACCCAGACCAGGTACACAACACCAGTAAGAGGGGTGAGTGGAGTTGGTGTCAGGAGCTGTCTAGGGAGAGCAAAATTTTGGCCAATAGGTAACCCCAGGGCCAGGAGGCTTACAGCGCTTATGACCTGGTAGAGGCCACTACAGTACCTAGGACTCCTACGCCGAGGCACCCGTATTGTTTGTTGTTGTGTTTTTGAACTTTAAGCCTACAGAAACTTTACCTGTTGGACTTTTTGAATTATCCCCTTTTCTTATTTTCAAAAATGGACCATAGCCACAGGACTGGTAGTGGCAAACACCCGTTTAAACACCCTTTTAAACAGCCTGCAGCGGATGGACTAGCGCTGTATGGACTGGTTACCCGTTTTCTTATTTATACCTGTTTATTGTAAATTTTTCATTTTTAAGACTCTGTTCAATGACAGATTTAAATAGTTATGATATGTTATGGAAAAATGTTTCTGTCCCGGAGGACTGTATTTAACTAGGGGATAATTTGGCACCCCTGCGGGGGATTGCCACAGGTTCCACCAGTGCAAGGAGGGAATTGCACCTTGGTTCGCTCAGCACACCACACCTTCCACCCCAGACCTGAAGGGGGAACTCTACTGGCTGCCTTAAGCCAGTTCCCCTTTAAAACATCCAGGCCTGAGGGAAGGAGTTAGTCAGTCCCAAGAGTCAGTTGGAAGAGAGAGTCTGAGGAGTGAGGAGCTGGTCGCTGGGAGAGATCCATGACCAGGGACCACTGACCGCTGTGTTGCACCCTAGGGAAAGGGTCGGAGGCAAGCGGAAGAAATAGGGAATCAATAAAAGGGAGCAAGCTGCTATAGCCCTTTAGTACACCCGGACACTGGAGTCTGATGCTGATACCATTTACTGTTACAGCAAAAGACTCAGGAGAAGTTCACCCCTGAAGAGAACAAGTAAGAGACGCTAAACTGTCCAAGTATAGGACCAGGGGCCATAGGAGAAACAGGGACCCCGCAGAAAAACCTCATTGCCAGTTTAGGACAAAGCCCAGAGAGGGAGACGAAGCGGAGGGTTCAGACTCAGGCAGGGCTTATCCCAAACCACAGAGCACAGACACAGGGGAGGCCTCATAACATTCTATGGTGGAAGTCCCAAGTTGCATCGGGGAGCTGGTTAACACTCTGGACTCTACCTGTTACCTTGCCACCAGTAAAAGGTACCAAAACAACCATCACTGTGTGTGTGTGTGCCTGTTAACCTCCGCAATTCACCGCTTGGTTTGCAAAGACGCAACTACTACTCCCCTCATCCATCCCCGCTGCCCTGAGGTAAAGCTCCACCTGTGGGGAGCTGTTCCACACTCTGCTGCACCCACCATCACCTCAGCGGCCAGCTGCAGCGCTGGTATACCCGTTACCAGGTACCATAGGTGGCGTCCCGTTAACCATCCCCTTATCCCCCACCATTCCCAGCCATTGAGGGTCCAGGGCACGGGACCGGGGATTGACCAGCTGTGATTCCCCATCAAAGCCGCCATCAGCCCCGGTACCCGAGTATCCCCTACCCTGTCGACCGCCTCATGAACATAGCCTTAATCTCCTGGCAGGAAAATAAACTAAAACTAACTCCTTTTGACACACTTTTGATGCATCTTCAGTGCAGTTTTGTCACAAAACTGCAAGCATTGACTTCAATATGTCCATCTGCATTCCCTAGCCGAAAAATGCACTAAAACATTCACATAGTTTTGATTTGTTCTGGATGCGACCTTTTGATGCAGTTTTGTCACAAAACTGCATGCATTGAGTTTGATGCATTCATCTACATCTCCGGACAGCAAAAAATTAACCAAAACCGTTTTGATGCATTTTAGCATGCGTATTTCATTGCATTTTTAATACATATAGGGGCGGAAATACCCTGTAAAAATGCTATTTACATAACCCAGATAGACTTCATTTTAAATTGTAGGCAGACCTTTCCTGTCAGACTGGTAGCCCTTAGAAGGGTTCACTATGCAAGAAATACTTGATAACAAAATTTTGAACAATATGAATCCAAGTACCCAGCAAGTATGAAGTATTTGCTTGGTACTTGGATTCAGATTGTTCAAAAGAATATTAAGTGCTGTTGATTTATTTGTGCACCAAATTTGCAAGGTAAAAGAAAGCAACATGTACACAATACCTATGAATTCTCATTGACTATGCTGGCATAAGGACTCGCATGCAGTTTTATGTCACAACAGCACTAAATATGCAATAAAAATTAGTCACATTTTTAATGTGTTTTTCTGTCAGGAGATCAGAGTTTTGGTGCAGAAATTCATGCAAGCAAATACTCAGCGTGGGAATGACGCACACCAGGGGCCAGGGTTACTCCCGGTTTAGACAGGCGATTCTTCTCCTTCCTTGTCACGGGTGGACCGCGCCTGCCGGTAGTGGGGCCCGGTGTAGTGCAGATCAAAATTGAGGTCGTCTTACGGGAACAGATTAAAAAGGGGTTTTAATTTGTTTTCTTCGTGACGCCACCTATGAGTAGATTCGGTAAGGGCTACCGACGCTGCGGAACCTCCCGGGGTGATGGACAGCAGCAAGATGTTACGCTCCCCACAGGCTGAGCGGTGATCCCCGGGGGCTGGAGCTGCTCAAGATGTTGTGCGGCAGCTGCGGTTACCTTTAGTTAACAACGGACAGTTCATAAGGAGACACGGACACAGATAGTCTCTGCAACGGTTCTTTACTGTAACCAGCAGGCAGTACATGGCTTACAGTGGTTGAGTAGAAGACCGGGTGGACTCAGCAGTGATAGTGCTCCTCAGAGATCCGCAGTGTACCTCCTTTCTACCTCCTTAGCTTCTCTTGCCAGCGTCGCCCAGGAATACCAGGTCGGTACGGGGAGGCTGCTTCAATGCCCTATCCATGATGTACGTTCTGGATGCTTTGGGGAGCCTTGGGTCCCTCAGTGGGTACACCGCTGGTTAGACGACTGGAAACTGGCTGGTGGTGGGGTGCTCCTGTAAAGCTGATCCTCCACGGGGCTGGTTCGCGTGGCAGAGGTGAACTGCTGCCAGCTTCGGTACCAGTGAACCGGCTGTGAGTTGTGGGCACGGGAGTCTTTTGGGAACCCGTGTAGATATGCCCATTCCCGGTGGTTAAGGCCTCAGGTGCTGACACCCGACCGGTGACGGCCCAGGGGCCCGCACGGAGTGCGGAGCCCCCGCTCCTCTCCAAGTTCTGTGTTCTAGGCTCTGCTCTAGATTCCAGACTCTGTTCAGACTGTCTAGATTATTGTGTTCTCTTCACTACCCTAACACTCCACCCACCAGGACCTATGATTGGTCCCCTGTTCTAGGTGTTGTATGTTGGGTTGGATCTCTGAGTTAACTATTTCACTGCTTTGTCTAGAGAATATTGCGGCTGCAATACTCCCTTGTGACGCACTCGTTGCGGGGCGCCACACTCCCCCTTGGTTAAATCAGCTTGTCCCCAAGCGTCAAACTACTCACATTACAGAGGTTTTTTTTTTTTTTTTACATATATGACACACTTTTATTAAAGTAGAAAAACAGGTAAAGAAATGCTTTGATGTTATAAGCAAAGAAACAGGTAATCACTTTGTGCGGACCCGGCGGGCGGTCGACTGTACTTTAACTAGAGTCCAGGCTGTAGCCGCGAGATCACACAGTCAATGATTAACGGGAACAGAGTCATTGATGAAAGTTCAAGTTTTAAAGTCACTGGCTCTGAGGGTGATGGCGTACCCGGATAGCAAACCACCCATCTGCACAAGCATAGCGCTCATAGGTGATAATATCGCCCCGGTATAGGTCGCGATCGGGATGTCCTCTTGGCAAGTTTGACTCAACGTCCCGGCGCCCCACAAACACCTCCTCATTCAAACCCACCTCCCAAGCGAACCCCCACCCGGTATGTAAGTTAAAGGTGGAAATTCTACCTTCACGGCGGAGTTCATCAGGCAGCGGCGGCTGGCGGCGAGCCTCGGCACGGGCCTCCATGTTGGCGCGTTCTCTGGCTTGCCACTCCTCTCGTCGTCTCTGGCGTATATCTCCGTCGTTACGGCTCGGGGTGTAAAGATGAGTAATGGAGCTGGTGGTTTGGCGGGAAGCTTGAACTTGGCGGGCTGTCTGTATCGGAACCCGGTGGAACGGCACAGGGGAAGGTGTCGGCAGTGCACCCGACCAGTGTACCCGAGCTGTGTGCCCGGAAGGAAGTTCTTTGTTGTCTCCCCAAGCGAACCCGGTGTCGAAATCCTCAGCGGTGCTGTGGGTCTCGTCGTCATCCTCTCCGACCTCTTCCTCGATGATCACATCAGGCTGCTTGTTGATGAAAGACGTTAAAGCTTGTTCCGTTGTACAACGGGGCGGTGGTGCTGCGGATCCTTCCGTAGGGACGTCCTGCAGGGCTTCCAGGCTGCCTGCCTCTTCATCTGTTTCCGCAGGTAAAGGTGTTTCAATCCCGGTTACCAGGTAGGCCTCTGTGGTTGCAGAGGAGGCCTCCGGTTCTAGGGAGAAACAAGCGACAGTCTCGGTAGTGTGGAAACTAGTCGCGGGTTCCGCAGGTGGAACCTGGTAGAGATCGAGTTCTTCCATGGAGCGTGTTATGAGCTCCGGCTCAAGAACGGAATCGGTTGCGATGTTGGTCGCTGGAACGGGTCGAGTTGCGGCCTCCACCGGAATGACACAGTCTATTGGCTCCGGTGACGGAGCAGGACAGGTGGTAGGCGAGGGTGAGGCGGTCGAGAAGCTGGTGACGTCGTCTGGGCTTGGAGAAGCTGCACCCGGTCGGCTCTGCTGCATCGCATGGTGTAGTCGTCTGCCTAGGGTCGCGCTCCAGCTACGGATCGTCCATTCCACTGTCTCTAGTAACCGCACCCGGAGGTCTTGTAGAGCCTCTAGTCAGAAGTCGGGGCTGCCGTCTATGGTAAGGGCAGGATCCGGACCCGGTTGGCTTATGGCTGCTCTGGCCTCCGCCTCGACCTCCCGCATCAGGTCTTGGAGTCTCATGCTGGCCATTCTTCTTTGGAGGGAAACCACACCCGATCAACCGGTAAGACGTTCTGGTTGAGCTGGTGAAGATGTCTTCTCTCTCTGTCGGTGTGTCTAGGTATGACACTCCCATCTCCTCTGGGCTTCTGTAGTCCAATCGTGGGAAAAGTCTTTGGGGTCCGCCCCATGGTTGATTCGAGCAATCAGGGCGGACAAAGAGTTTGGCGCCTTTCGTCCTTAGCCCTCCCACAGTGAGGGGGGGGTTGACTCACTCCTGGGCTTCACGTGGCGGCTTCTTGTGGCGGGAACGCCATCTTGGGCGCCATCTTGACCCAATGGTGTAAAGGCGGGAAAGTTCTTTTAGGGACGAACAAAGTCCAATTGTAGACAATAAAGTCCAGTTTAAGCACAACATACCCGTTGGTAACGGGCCTGCTCGTATCCTGTTCGTGACGCCATTTTCTGACGCACACCAGGGGCCAGGGTTACTCCCGGTTTAGACAGGCGATTCTTCTCCTTCCTTGTCACGGGTGGACCGCGCCTGCCGGTAGTGGGGCCCGGTGTAGTGCAGATCAAAATTGAGGTCGTCTTACGGGAACAGATTAAAAAGGGGTTTTAATTTGTTTTCTTCGTGACGCCACCTATGAGTAGATTCGGTAAGGGCTACCGACGCTGCGGAACCTCCCGGGGTGATGGACAGCAGCAAGATGTTACGCTCCCCACAGGCTGAGCGGTGATCCCCGGGGGCTGGAGCTGCTCAAGATGTTGTGCGGCAGCTGCGGTTACCTTTAGTTAACAACGGACAGTTCATAAGGAGACACGGACACAGATAGTCTCTGCAACGGTTCTTTACTGTAACCAGCAGGCAGTACATGGCTTACAGTGGTTGAGTAGAAGACCGGGTGGACTCAGCAGTGATAGTGCTCCTCAGAGATCCGCAGTGTACCTCCTTTCTACCTCCTTAGCTTCTCTTGCCAGCGTCGCCCAGGAATACCAGGTCGGGTACGGGGAGGCTGCTTCAATGCCCTATCCATGATGTACGTTCTGGATGCTTTGGGGAGCCTTGGGTCCCTCAGTGGGTACACCGCTGGTTAGACGACTGGAAACTGGCTGGTGGTGGGGTGCTCCTGTAAAGCTGATCCTCCACGGGGCTGGTTCGCGTGGCAGAGGTGAACTGCTGCCAGCTTCGGTACCAGTGAACCGGCTGTGAGTTGTGGGCACGGGAGTCTTTTGGGAACCCGTGTAGATATGCCCATTCCCGGTGGTTAAGGCCTCAGGTGCTGACACCCGACCGGTGACGGCCCAGGGGCCCGCACGGAGTGCGGAGCCCCCGCTCCTCTCCAAGTTCTGTGTTCTAGGCTCTGCTCTAGATTCCAGACTCTGTTCAGACTGTCTAGATTATTGTGTTCTCTTCACTACCCTAACACTCCACCCACCAGGACCTATGATTGGTCCCCTGTTCTAGGTGTTGTATGTTGGGTTGGATCTCTGAGTTAACTATTTCACTGCTTTGTCTAGAGAATATTGCGGCTGCAATACTCCCTTGTGACGCACTCGTTGCGGGGCGCCACAGGAACATCGCCTTATTCCGCACTGAGTTGAATGGTGCTGGATTATTGACTTCAATGGTGTCGGATACTCAGATAATCCGACACTATTGAACTCAATGCTGAATTACTGGACTTCAGTTTAATGAGTTAACCTAAGGTGAGTTGATTCAGTTCAAGGAGTTCACATCACCTCAGATGAGTTGACCTGAGGTTGCAGCTGGGGTACCATGGGAAGTGCCAGCTGTGACCTCAGGTGAACTCACTGATGTCACTTCTCTCAAAGCTATGACTCGGTCAGTGTGTTCCTGATGCTGCAGTGATTGGTCACATTTCTTCATGTGACCGCTCACTACGACCTCAGATGTAGCTTAGCCAGGATTTTCTTTGTAGGACGTATGGAGTAGATTACGTCAGACCTGCAGGGGTGTTTTAGGGATTAATACATTGGAGATTTATATTATCATTTGTATTTAAATTGTTTGATTAAGTCTCACCATTAGATGATCTAGCTTGTCGTGGTGCTTCCTACATAAACCACACGTCATCCATATATCTCATCCATTGCTTTCTTTGCCAATTGCTCAAATACATTTCTCTTTCCCATGCTCCAAGAAATAAATTGACGATCGACAGTGCACAATATGCATCCATTGCAGTGCCTTGTATTTGCAAATATACCATGGTGATCAAAATTAGAGAATCAATGTATGATCACTTGATTTTTTCAGACAGAATGTAATCTGCCAAAAGCAAGAAAAAAATATGAGCAAATAACCTAAAGTGAATAAATAAAATGCATAGTGAATAAAAGTAAAAATAGGGTACTTGGTGACATTATTTTGATCAAATAAATGTGCAAGCCATCCCAACACAACAAGGTCGCCCCGTGGGACAGTCCCTACCTAGCAGTAATAAATACCTTACCAGATGTCAATGATATAGATATGATAAGGAATGAGCAGGCCCTGGGTCCCAATAGAGAACACCAGCAATGGGAAGCTATACACACATAATATAATGTCCAGCTCGTATAAGGCAGGCCACACCTCAGCGAATGACTGCAAATAAACACAAAACCTGAACTGGAACTGAAATGTAACCATGCAGTAGGTGCATGTTCATATAGTCCACAAAATAGCAAAAACAAGAAAAAAGAATAATGTAGATTGAACAGTTGAAGGTTTTTGTGTAAGGGGAACACCATGCCACTAGAGCAGTGTTTTCCAAAATAATCAAAGTTACTTAAAACATTTATTTTGCACAAAACGTGATGATCATAATTAGAGAACAGCAATGAGTGTAGACAGAGAAAGATTAAAACTAAATGTGAAGGTTACAACAGTCACCAATCAGCGGGAAGTGTACAGACCTTTGCTTTGTACAGGCCTTTGCTTTGAATGACTTCAGCACATCTACGACCACAGGACATCACTAGTCTCTCACACTGCTCTGGTGTGATTTTGGGCCACTCGTCTCAGTCTCTTCCACAGTTCTGTGATGGTTGTGGGTTTCTTGGCCATAACTTTGTCACCAAAGATTTTCCAGAGGTTTTTCTACTGGGTTTAGATCAGGACCCTGGGCAGCCATTTCATTGTTTCAATCTTTTCTGTTTCAAGGAACTACTTTACCCGTTTTGCTGTGTGACAGGGGGCATTGCCCTGCATGATAATTGCTGGCTGAGTGCTGAATGCAAATAAGTAACCATGTGTTAAGAAGGTTCTCATAGGTGCTTATATTCACACTGCCATGTACCTGTATAAGAGGTCCAAACCCTGCACCCCTGCAGCAGAGAACATTCTCCAAATCATGACACTTCCTCCACCATCTTTGACTGACTTGTTTACATGCTTTGGTTTCAGTTTTCCCCAGTTTATTGACAAACGTAAAGTTTCCCATCAGACCCAAATAAATTAAACTTGCTTTCATCACTAAAATGAACTGTGGACCATTTCTCCTCTGTCCACACAATATGCTCTTCACTAAAGGTGAGTGTAGCCTTTTGATTCTTTCTGCTAATGAGAGGTTTGGTCACTGGAGTGGGCTTTCAGAACCCAATTGCTCTTAAACATTGTGACACTGAATGGCGAGACAGATCCTTACCCTGTTCAGTGCTAAACTGGCGAGCTATTCCATCTGCAGTGTTGAAACAATTACCCATGGAGATTCTCCACATTATCTTTTCATCTCTTGCATTTGTCTTTCGAGGGTGACCAGCCTTCTTGGGGGACTTGAGTTTGTGATGTGTAAAGATGCAATATTCTAAAAATCACAGACTTGGAATAACCAACTTCTGTTGCTATGGTTGATAGGGTGACCCCTTTGGCCTTCATCTGGAAAACCTGCTGCCGGAGGCTTTCTGTCACTTTGGAATGGCACAGCATTTTTGCACAGTGAGTGCAAACAGAAAAATTAGGCTGATTAAATAAGGTTTGTCATATAATTAAGGAAATTGGCATCAGGCGCCTGATTAACACCAGTAACTTGCAAGTATAAGAAGGTGTTCTCTAATTTGGCTCAATGTTTGTTTTCATTTATCTCATTTACAATTTTATTCTGTGCTTTAGAATATATTCAATTTATGAACTAAGCTTAAAATACTGCTATTTTACTTAGGTTATTTTCACATAGGACAACACAATAATCTTAACATTAAGGAAATTGTGTGTTCTCTAATTTTGATCGCCAGTGTGTATATAGCAGGTAACAAGGTATGCAAACCAAGCAGCTGAATAGCAATTATATCTATGGGGAGCAACACATGCCCGCTCAAGCATTTTAAGGGGAAAATCTGCACAAAGAATCCATTTGATGGACATCTATTCAGTGTCTATGGTTGTTATTAAATCTTGCAATAGAACATGATCAAACAGTTTTACGCAGATTGTTTAGTAAATACATACCAACATTTTGAACTTACTTATCACATTTATTTTGGCACTACATTACAAGTGTACGTGCAAGTAAAGTGATACCATAGTTCACATGGTAGCTAAAATGTATTAAAGAACTTGAAAAAATGTCAGCTATGTAGTTGTACTGTTACAATGCTAATTCCTTCGAATATTTGATTGAAATCTGCAGTGATTGCTAAGATTTCTGATATCTAACTGTAATTAGTTCAGCCAGTAGAGGTCATGTTACACGACCCAGTCATGTAGTTTATTCCCTTTTCTTAACCCCACAGCGACAACCTTACGTCTACAGACGTCGGAAAAAAAAGGGTACTTATGCCTAGCCGACGTCTATAGACGTCAGCCAGGAATAAGCCCTGTAGCGCCGCCCGGTGACCAAATATCTCTGGGGTTTCAGCTACCGGGGGTAGCTGAGACCCTAGAGATTATGGATTGGGTGCCCCCAGTCTCCAGACACACCCCGCCCTCTTCCCCGATGCCCAGTCTCCAGATACCCCCCCTCCCCCGATGCCCACGCATGCCGCCGCCTCTGAAACTCCATCCAATGTGACCAAACATCACATCGGATGGAGTTTGCAGGCCCCCCGCCTCCCCCACGCCACTCTTACCTACCAACGATCCTGATTCGGTCCCGAGTCCCGCGATCCTGGGGGCCTCTCCTCCCGTCTGCTGTCTTCTGTGCGCGCATTGGAGTGCGAGCGCGCCTCTTCTGTGCGCGCACCCTGGTTTGCGCACGCGCCGCTGTTGACTTTGTGTGTGGCCCAGGGAATGACAGATCATGAACTCAGTGAGTTTATGACCTATCAGAATCCTGGGGTCACACAGAGGTTAACAGTGGTCTCCACATCAGATCACCATGAACACCAGTGTTAACCCCTGTGTGACCCCAGAATCTTGATAGGTCAGGAACTCCGTGAGTTCATGACCTATCAGGATCCTGAGGTCACACAGGGCTTAAGACTGATCTTCATGGTGATCTAATTTTGAGATCATCATGAAGACCAAAGTTAACCTCTTGTGACCCAAGGATCGTGACCTGTCATCCTCCTAGCAATGTACCTGCTCTTATAGCATATGAGGGATGCCCCAAATGCTATAAAACTGAGAATCATCGCGGGACCTTCCCACTGGACTACATTGGACCTTCCCACTGGACTACGTTGGACGTCAAAGAATAATAAAGATGGGGTCCAAGTAGGGTTTGTGTTTTTTTTCTAATAAAAATACTTTTCTCTGTCTTGTGTCTTCTTTACAATTTACTAGAGGTTCTTAATGGCCCGGTCTAATGTTGCCCAGACTTTAAGAATCTCGGGCTTAGTGCCTGCTGCCAAAAAGCTGGCATTAACCCCTTATTACCCAGTCTGCCACCACTACACAGCAACTGGAAGAGCTGGTACAGCGCCAGAAAATGGAGCTTCTATGAATGAGCCATTTTCTGGGGTGGCTACGGGCTGAAATTTGAAGTGGGGGGGGGGCAGAAAGCTTGGGCCTCCCCACGCTGAGGATTCCAGCCCCTAGCTGCCTAGTTGTAGCTGGCTGGACCAAAAATCTGGCGAAGCTCCACGTCATTTTTTTTTTTCATTATTTTATTAAATAATAATTTTTTAAAAAAGGTGCTTCCCTATATTTTTGGTTTTCAGCCAGGTAAAACTAGGCAGAACGGATTGATGTCAGCCCGTAGTTGCCTGCTGTACCTGGCTGGACCAAAAATATGGCAGAGCCCAACGTAATTTTTTTTTTTAAACTTCAATAAAGAAATGCAGGAGAGGAGACGTCCAGGACACAGTATCTCTGGATCTTGTGCACATGCCCTAAAAGTGAGGAATTGTGTGAAAAAAGAAAATGTTCAATATGACGACCTATTGTAATCAAATTGTGTGAAGTAGCTGTAGGTTCCACATACTCAGTATACCCCTAGATATAATCCTTGAGGGGTTTAGTTTCCAAAATGGGGTCACTTATGGGGGAGCTCCAATGTTCAGGGTGTCTGCTAACAATTTGAATGGAAAATTAGCTCCAATTGTTAGCGGACACCATGTCGCGTATGGAGAGCCCCTGTGTGCCTGAACATTAAAGCTCCCCACAACTGACCCCATTTTGGAAACTAGATCCCTTAAGGAACTCATCTAGATGCATAGTGAGCACTTTGAACCCGCAGGTGCTTCACAAATTAATCCGTAAATATGAAAAAAGAGAATTTTTGTGAAAAAAAAGTACTTTTTCATTTTTGCGGATCAATTTCTGAAGTATCTGGGGGTTCAAAGTGCTCACTATGCATCTTAAGTTCCTTGGGGGGCATAATTTCCAAAATGGGGTCACTTGTAGGGGAGTTCCAATTTTTAGGCACATGGTAACTGATACAGCACAGTCACTCCTGAGGACGCCCAGCAATATTGGCGGGCAGAAACGCGTCGAGAGAGGTCGTATTACTAAGACATGAGTGGTCGTACGACTAAGACTGGGACTGGCACAACATCTATACACATCAGATAAGTGATTGAATGATTCTTACCTGCCTGATAGGGTTACTTACCTATGTTTGATATGTGTGAGTTACTGAACCTGCGGTACTACTTAGTAATAAGACATAAGTAACTGTGTGCATATATACATATATACTCTTGGAAGGAGGGGAGATCATACGACAGAGGGCATACTATATTTGAGACCAGTCAGATGTCACAGTAAGGGGTGAGGTTTGGGGCGATTTACCTTCCCTCCTCTAAGTACACATGATATATTGAAATGTGTGCTATGCACTTACGTGTGAGAATGGCCTTAGTACGGTAGTATCCTCCTGGGTTACGATCATATACCTAGGATAACACTCCTCTAACTTTAGACATAAACCAGCACGCACACACGTAGGGAGAGCACTGGGGGTTGACCCAGGCTCTCATCTAGTATAACTCAGCAAAGAGCATAGGTACCCTGCCGGTAGCAAATTACCCCTAGTGAAGATATAGGGACACTAAGGGTGAGCCGTCGTGGAACGAGGACACCGGATATGTTATGTGTCTAAATCTCCGTAGTCAGGCAGGGACAGTTGGCAGGACAAGGATAGATGTATAGGGGTCTGCCTCCACAACTGTTCAGCTATTTTTACCAGATACAGGTGTAGGGAATACACACACCATTGACTGTTTTTAGTAATAACTAATAAAGAAGCTATTTTAATGTGCACTCTTTGCAGATTATAATTTTTTGGTTAGAGTCACACCTTATTATCTTTCTAAAAAGTGACTTTCATGACCTTGAAGGACTCCATGCAGTTCAACAAAGATTCATACAATTTATTAATGAAGTCATCAGGAATAGCAAAGAATGCAGTTTACATGCCTCCCAGAGTTCATCTAGATTCTTTGGTTTTGTCTTCCAAGCTTCCTCTTTCATCCTACCCCAAACATGCTCAATGATGTTCATGTCTGGTGACTGGGCTGACCAGTCCTTGAGTACCTTGATCTTTTTTACCTGGAGGTACTTTGTTGTAGAGATGGATGTATGAGATGGAGCACCATCCTGCTGCAGAATTTGACCCCTTTTATGATTTGGAATATAAGAGGTAGTTAATATTTCTTGATATTTTAGGCTATTGATATTGCCTTCCACCTTACAAATGTTTCGCACACCCCCATACTGAATGTAACTGTGGCGCCATGCAGGCGTGACAGAGGGGGTACCGTAAAAGTGGTGCAGATACTCCAGCTGCAAGCGGATTCTAGGATGGTGGGTGTAACCCATAACTAGCACCCCACAGATCACATAGTGGGAGGTACCCGGGAGGAATAAAATGACCTCTAGGGGAAACAAGGAGGTCTTTCAGCAGAATGGCAAACTAGGAGCAAGAGTAGTCTCCCTCTTTTTGGATGAGAGGGAGAGAGGGTCTGGAACAGCAGGAGAAGGAGGAAGATAGAGAGAGTGAGAACCAGGAGAAAGAATCCCAGGAGCAGAATGCCAGTTGGGGAAAGGAGGACTTGAGGAGATCTATCCTCGACAGCTTACCGGGTCCCGGAGCCCGCACCTGTGGGATACTTCAGGACCAAGAAAATCCGGAGTCCTGGAGAGTCTACAATTCACCCCAGGCACCTAAGCAACCAAAAGAGGGAACTAGGCACCGCTTGATGGTTCGGCGGTTGGCCAGCAGAAGGTTATCCGACGGGAGCAAGGGTGAGAGGAAGAACGCAGGTCCAGCTGATTCCAAGTCACCGGGCTTCATATAATTACTGGGAAGCAGGAAGGAATAGACGGGAAGGAAGGCACACACCAAGGGTTCCATCATACCACCTGGCATCCGCTTGCAGCCACCCGTTAGCTGCCTGTGTTTAACATCTGAATGCTGAACTGAGAACTGTAACTAATGCTGCTAAAGTTTCCAGTAAAGTACCCGGAGAGAAGTGAACTTGACTATGCTGCATTTCCTTTCGCATGAACTTGTTACTTTACGCTTTGCTGCCCAAGAGGTCCAGTCCTACCCGTGGATGACTACACTATCCTAGCAGCAATACCATCTTTCTCCAGCGGACTGTGGCGGTGCTGGTGCAAATCACCAGAAACTACAGGTGGCGTCACGACAACAACATCTGTAAATAGTCCCCTGTAAATATCACCCATTTTTCAAAAGATACCCCAGGACACGGGGTCAGGCGCGGCCGCCACTCCCTGTGACATCGTTAACCTCTTGCCGCCTGACACCCGAGTACCCCAAAAGCCTGGGCACTACATAACCCCAGAACAGTGATCTTTCCAGTACCTAATTTAACTGTTTTCTTGCTGTATTTTGCATCCACATGGGCTTCAGTATGTCTCCTGCAGTGTTTGCAGCAGCTGTGGTGTAATTCTACTGACACTTTTTTTATTTGTCTTTTGTTTAGTGCTGGCTTCTGGGCACTGATTCGACCATGGAGGCCATTTCGAGACTGAATCCTACAAACTGTTCTAGTTGACACAGGGACTTGAGGTGACCAGGCCTGTTGGAGCTCTGCTACAGTGGAAGAGTGGCTTGCTTTGTATTTTCTAACCAACAAACGTTCCTCCTTAGCTGTTGTCTTGCGGGGTCTGCTGGACCTGGGCTTGTCAAACACATCTCCAGTCTCTTCAAATCTTTTTTTAATTCTTTGTACTTGACACTGAGACACATTAAAGGTGCCAGGCACCTCTGTAGTGGTTCTGGTCTTCAGCCTCTTGATAATCAAGGCTTTGGCCGCAGGGTGGATTTTTGGCATGTTGTCAGAGCTCAAGTTGCAGCTCAAGTGAAGGTCTGGGGCAATGGGTTTCTTTTTATACACTCCCAATAATTAACCGATCATTTACTGAGCACAGGTCAGGATGTATACTAGGATTGGGTGCATTATATGACCAGGCGGACAAAACTTTTGTCTTGCCAAAATCTGACCATTCTGTGTTCATTAAATGATCAATATTTCAGCATTGATCCCAATTTATTTTCTTAACCTAAACCACTTTTGGGAGGGTTTCAGCTTTCAAAAGAGTAATTTATACAACCAATGGATGAATTTAACGTCAGGTTATAAGCTTTTAATTACATAACATGGATAAGCGACATAACTTCTGTCAGGGAGTGTACACTGCACAGTACCACTTCTCCTGTCTTGTTGTTCAAATTGATTATTCCCAAATGGAAGTCATCTATTCTCTCCTCTTCGCTGTGGATCTGACCGCTGGGACCCCACAATCTGGGGAAATGTAGCTTTGTAGAGTAACATGTAAATGGAGCTGTAGTTGAATTTTCCCTATGCAGCACCATTCATATGTGGCTCTTCAGATAACTCCTATAAGAAAGTGATGAAATTTCATGGATCGGGGCTGATGGGTGATAGTGTGTGGGCTGCTGTGGTTTGTTTTCCATGGCTGCTTTTTGGCCCCAGTCTGGCCCTGAGGCTGCCTGAGAGATGGTGAGTTCCCTTTCACACAGAGGCTGGACTGACATCTGTCTGGGATGATTTAGTGAATGCTGCTTTGAGTAGGGTGTTGGTCCAGGAGGTCCCTTCCAACTCTACCATTCTTTGATTTACATTTCTGCAGTCACAGAGTGATTTCTGGTTTTCCTCTCAAACCTGGACAACTCCTTTGAATGGATAAATAAATATTGCAAACTGCATTTTTTTATGTGTTTGGATTGCTTTTGATTATTTATTCAATGATTTTTTACAATGTGATAGAAACTACACAAAGAATTACGGTAATTCAAGCAGCAACTTCTCTGCAATATTTTATCTCTGCAGTAGGTGGCAGAAACAGATTTGAAGTCTCTTTGTCGCTTCATCAGCAGAATCTTTTTTTTGTGACAGACTGGTTTCAAGACGGCACGCACGTTCTTCACTTAGCTTTTTGACTAAACTCCTGCCTGAGTTTTTTCTGTTTCATATAATTTTTTGTATGTCTGCTTTTTAAAAGCAATACGAATTATTTTTAATTTCGTATAACCGTATTTTTCGTGCACCTGATTGTAAAACGCACTCACAAATTTGAAGGAAATGAGAAAACTTTTTTTTTTAATGTTAAATAGGGTCGCTCTTATAACGTAAGTGTCCGTCTTACAATTAGTATATATGTCCCCCATCCCAGGTACATGAACATCTCCCCATCCTGGTATACATGTCCCCCCATGTTGGTACACATATCCCCCATGCTGGTACACACAGCTCTATAACCCCCATGCTGGCGCACACAGCCTTCATGCTGGCACACAGAGCCCCCATGATGGTATACAGAGCCCCCATCGTGCATACATAACCCCCATGTTGGTACACATATCCCCCATGCTGGTACACATAGCTCTATAACCCCCATGCTGGCGCACACAGCCCCCATGCTGGCACACAGAGCCCCCATGATGGTATACAGAGCCCCCATCGTGCATACATAGCCCCCATGGTGGTGCACAGAGCCCCCATTGTGACACACTTAAAAAAAATACTAAATGATCATACTCGCCTCTCTCCATCGCTGTCCGTGCCATCCATCCATCTTCTCGTGTCAGCATCCCGTCATGTGAGCAGTGTGCAGTAATGACGTCACTGTGCAGCGATACTCACGTGACTGGATGCCAGCGCAGACAGCGGAGATGGAGCAGGGAGCAGGGAGCAATGGAGAGAGGTGAGTATGATCATCCTTCCAGGGATAGTCACTGCTTTCCACGCAATCAATGAAAGCGTGGGAGGCAGTGACTATACACACAGGATTGCAGCCGCTGAGCTTTGGACCGCTCCTAGGCTCCTGTTATATGCGCTGCTCCCCCGCCTGTGATGGACAGGGGGATGTAGTGCATATTACATGAGCATAATGAGCGGCCCCACGAGACCACAGCACGCAGCTGCAGCCCCAGACACCGCTCCTGAACTGCCCCCTCGCCTACAGCATAAAATAGAATAGATTTGGATTATAAAACGCACCCCCCACTTTCCCCCAAATTTATAATAAAAAAAAATATGGTAAACAAAGGATGATGCAGTGTGTTCAGCAAATATAGCAAACAGTATAATTAGAATTGCAGAAAAAATAAATTGTATACATATGCGAAGGATAAAAAATTCATACTCAAATGCACCCATAGGTGGAAACACAAGCCAAAATACAAAAGGAAGAACCTGAAAGCAGTACAAACAAGTGAATCTATTCAGGGTTTAAAAGTACTATTTCCATGGTTTGATAGGTTAATGTCTTATTAAAGAAAATTACAATAATTTAATGGTAAAGAAAAACCAAGAAATTGTTGCGCCACACTGTGCAAATTAGCCGAAGCAAGGGGTTATATTAATATGTCACTCACCTTTTCTAGTTGCGCCCCCTGCACAACTAGGTTGATGATTTGAGGTGAGAATTAACCGCAGGCATAAATCCGTTGCTACGTGTAAAGAAGCTTTTCCTTATGGAACTTCAATGTCTCTCCCAGAGATCATGAGCCCAGGGAAGGGCAGCTCCTCTGTGTTGACCAAATCCTGTCCCAGAGCTGCTCTCAAACCACACTCCCCAAAGGGAGGATTTGAGCACGATATGAAGTAAAAAGGTATGATAAAATGAGCGCTAGGGACAGAAACAGGCACTGGGCTCTTATCGAATATTACCTTTCAAATTTATTGTGAACAGTAGATGTTATAGGTCTCCTCGCCACAACATGTTTCGACACTAAAGGTGTCTTTCTCAAGTGGATCACCTGTTTCTGTCCCTAGCGCTCATTTTATCATACCTTTTTACTTCATATCGTAATAATTTAATGGTGTGATATATCCCATATTTTTTGCTTTATAAAACGCAGCGGATTATAATACATACCACAAGTTTGGTGAAAGAAAAGATATTTTTTTTTAATGTTAAATGCATCTTATAATGCCAGTGTATCAGTATGTATGATCCCATCCTAGTATATATATCCCCCATCTTGGTACATGACCCGCCGATCCAGGTACATCCTGATATATAGCCGTCCATCCTGGTATATAGCCGTACATACTGGTGCATAGCCCCCCCATCCTGGGTACAGCCCCCCTCCATCTTAGATATGGCCCCCATGCTGCAGCACACAAGAAAACAATAATGTAACTTACCTCTCCGGCACTCCCCTACACCGCTCCCTGCTTGCCGCTTTTTGCATCCTCCTATGTTGCCGGCATCCAATCATGTGATTGGTATAGCAAAGTGATGTCATCGCTGTACACCCCAATCATATGATCTGATGTCGGGGCCATGGGACGTGAAGTGTGGCAAGCAAGGAGTGATGGAAGGGAGTACTAGACAAGTAAGTTACATTGTTTATTATTTTCTTGTGTGTTGCAGCATGGAGACCATATACAGTGATGGGGTGTACACTAAATCTTATTTAATATGCACGCTCCCACGCCCTCCTCTCAATACCAGCTTCAGCACTGAGAGGTGGGAGGGGAGAGTGCAGTGCATAATTAAATTAGCCTAATGAATGGGGGCACATGCCCATGGGCTGCCTCTGCAGCCTGCCAGCCTGCTCCAGAGCCACTGCTCCCCCAGCACAGCCCCACCGATCTGTATATTCGGACTATAAGACGCACCTCCCACTTTCCCCAAAGTTTGGGGGAAAAGTGCGTCTTATAGTCCGAAAAATGTGCTTTCTTGAGGCATGGGGATGATTTGGAATGATGAATTTTCAACATTCG
This sequence comes from Allobates femoralis, assembly GCA_033576535.1. Classification (NCBI taxonomy): domain Eukaryota; kingdom Metazoa; phylum Chordata; class Amphibia; order Anura; family Aromobatidae; genus Allobates; species Allobates femoralis. The sequence goes on from JARQOC010000004.1 coordinate 148,456,944, forward strand.
AGGTGCAAGAGTCAGGGCTAGACTGGCCATCAGGCAATTCTGGCAAATGCCAGAAGGGCTGATCCAGCAGTGAGCAACATTGATCGCAAAAATGTTAACTGTATCTGCATCCTCAGGACTCTGATTCTGTCAACAGTTGTATTGGACTAGAAAACCATCTGCTCATTGTTCTGGCCCCCATAAAGTTGCATTGAGCTCTTGTGACGTATCTTCTGACTGCCAGCCAGACAAACTTATAGGCACAAGATGGTGTCGTAGGACGGGAGTGGTGTTGGTAAAACATGAAGATGCCGGAAGGTGAGTATATGACCAAGGGCAGGGAACATTTAAAGCTGGAGTGGTGCTTTAACTATATGAGGCAGACTGAATGAATTTGAACTTTGTCTGACCTTAAATTCATCAATGTCTGTTTGAGGAGGGCATACAAGTGTGGTCAACTGTGCTCACCTCCAAAAATGCAGACTAAGCCAAATGGAAACCAGGAAGAGCTCAAACTGCCTACCTCATTATAGGAATAGCTGTAGGAATGGGGACTTCCATCTGAATTCCATATTTCAAGTTTTCAGACAAAAACTCCAACAACGCTACAAAATTGTGGTCCAAATTTAATGTTATTCCGATCTTAGACTGCATGAATAAGAGGTTACGCTCTTCTATTCATTATATACATTACATAGAATTGTGCATTCATGTGTATTGTTGAAAAACATAGTGAATAGCTGTTGACCTTACCTTAAGAGCTGTATATATACGTTAGGGCTATGTTCACACACAAGGTTTTACTGCGTTTTTGTGAAGCATTTTTACCATGGTTTTATGCTAATCTATCCTAATCTAAACTTGCATTAATGATTCCCAGCAAAACCATGTGATTCAGGGAAAAGCTGTCCACACACATTGGTTTAATTTCTTTGTAGAAACTGAAACCTGTACAGGTTTTATTGTTTTGATAAGAATGAGCATGTCAGTTAATTTCTGTGTTTTTTGCAGTGTTCTATGGCCAAAAATGCAGAAAATATGCAGCAAACAAAAACGCAGCAAAACGGGCTAAAATTGCTGATAAAAAATAAACGTTTTCTCCTGCCAAGAAATCTGTATTTACTAGAAACCCCAAAGTATTGCTGCAGCAAAACCTTACATGTGTGAACATAGTCTAATGGCGGGTTTACACGCCGCGATATCGGCGTCCAACTCTGATCCAACTCCGACAAAAAGTCACGTGGTTCGGGAGTTGGACCGATATCGCTCGCGCGTTGTACGGTTTTGAACTTACAATGCGATCCTGGATTGATGCCAAAACGATATCGGGGTTGAATGAGCGTGCTCTTCAAACTGCCCGATATCGCATGGCCGTTGTAGCAGCATCGTAGCGTTGTAACAGCACAACTACGATGTGTACTCGCAACTCACCCATTAACTCCATGTTAAATGGTCGTTCCTAGGTTGGTGGGCGGACACATCGCAGTGACGTTGTTTCCCGATATCGCAGCGTGTAAACCGCCGATGCGATATCGGGAAAAGTGTCAAAAAATGCGCGCTCCAGCGCCGTTGTATACCGATATCGTCCCGATATCGGGACGTGTAAACCCACCATAAGAGTTCTTAACTGAGAGACGACCTGTTCAATTTCATGTAAGGCTGGTTTCACACTTCAGTTTTTTTTCCTGATCAGGTTCCATCCAGGTTGTGTGCCAAAACCAGGAGTGTCTCCAAAACCCAGAACAGGTGTCAATCTTTCAATTATAGTTGTTCTCTGCAAGTTCCTCCCCGGTTTTGGCACACAAACCGGATGGAACCTGATCAGGGAAAAAACTGCAGTGTGAAACCAGCCTTAGGGCCCTTTCACATCAGCATTTTTTTCAAATCGCGGCAGATGCGGTGAAAAAACGCATCTGCCGCGATTACCGCATACCGCTTGCACTTGCGGCACGGTTGCGGTAAACGCCATACAAGGTATAGGCGGACTTGCGGCAGGTGCGGCAAATGCTGTCAGCTGCGTTTTTTTTCGCGGCCGCACCTGCCGCAAGTGCCAAAACCGCACTTGCTGCACCTGCCGCAAGTCTGCCTATACCTTGTATGGCATTTACCGCAACCGCGCCGCAACCGTGCCGCAAGTGCAGCCGGTATGCGGTAATCGCATTCTCTAAGTACTTTGTGCTGCCACTAAGTTACTCCAGACTTGGCTCCTTGACATCTAGATGCTGCTTGTTAAGCTCTGCTACTCTGACCTTTCTGCTGCTCAGCTGCCTTCAATGATTGGTGCATTTTCCAGATCCTGGCTGTTTGCTTCCATCCTCCAAGACTCCCAAGAAGAAAAGTACAACTAGTTTGCCTGAACTTGCCTGGTCTGTAATACACTTGACTTTCTGTTAGGTTGCCAGTGTACACAATCCGGGACTTTAGCCAGTTCGGGCTGCACTGCTGGACTTTGTGCAGGACTTTATGCGGGACTTCTTTCAGTCCTAAGGTACACTGGTTAACTATTTGTTTGCGCAGATATCTGCTAAAAACTGGCTCTAGACTATCTCATTATTGTGCCGATTGCACTCTGCATATATTTTCAGGACTAAATCTTCAGTTAGTTTCTATTTTATAGACGTGTTTGCTCTGCTTCTTGTTTTGTTTGTCTCACCTGAATACAGACTTAAACTCAAAACTTGTCTCTGTCTTGTCTAGTCCCAAGCTATTAGATTCCTAAGAATATCCACAAAAGTGCTACACAGTGCTGCATGAATGAAAAGATTATCATGACAATAGTTTGATGAAGCTGACATATCATTCTGTACCTGTTTGCCTCCATGGATCTTGCAGTGGCTAGCCTCCTTCAACTGATTTATCAGAATCTTTCGCTTTTCTTAAAAGAGTATTAAAGGAAAGTGATGTACAGAGAATGAGTAAATGTTTTAATCAGCACTTAGTATTAAATGTTTAATTTTTTTTAAAATTTTTGGCAACTTTTTTTTTTCATTTCACAATTTTATTAAGCCCTTCAAGCCATTGTGGTTTTCATTTCTTTTTTCCCTCCCCATCTTCTAAGAGCCATAACTTTTTTATATTTCCATCAATATACCATTATCAGGGCTTGTTTTTATGCTGTGTTCAATAGGCAGCTGTCTGAACTGTCAGGCTTGGGTCTCTGCCCGATCTATTGAGGCCTGTGGGCACTTAGAGAGGTGAATCACTAGAGATAGTACCATCCTGATTGGGTATACCTTGTCATAGTGAGATGGATTTCACAATGTTTTTAGCAAAACAGTGTCAACTAAGTACCCTGTTATTTATAGAACATATACTACTACTGTTTACTTGCTGCTGGGTATTTGCTCATATTTATTGTTATTTTAGGTCCTGATTAATAAGGAGGTGCACGTCTCAATGAATTAGCAGTTTTTGAAAACTGACCTCGCTTGTTTATGCCAAGTTCCATTCAAGAACTGGAGTAAGATCTCTGGCATAATGTGTGCCACAACTCATCATGAATTAGACAACCCTGTTTTGCCCTTTTTGGTGAAGCTTGACAAAACAAACAAGAATATGCCAAAAGTTTAAAGCTTAGTTCACATGTTCTGTAAGGCCGGCTTCACACCATGTTTTTTCCCTGTCAGGTTCTGTCCGGTGTTTTGCAGGATGCACCGAACAGAACCTGAAAGCTCTGGACAAACAAAACCGGAGGTCAAATATGCCCTCCGATCTTGTTTTATGCCAGAATAGTCTGTGCCACTGTTCAGTGCTGAAATATCAGCACAGCGGCTTGCAGGGGAACTGGCCGCGGTGCTGATATTTCAGCTGTGGAGCTCTCCAGGTACTTAAATTCAGTGGCGGCTGTAATTTCAGCACCCGGGAGCTGGCATGATTTTCTGCCGGATCCGGTGCCCATAGACTCCCATGTTATGGGCACCAGATCACCTCGGATCCAGGAGGATCCGGTTTTGTTTGATTTTTGCCCCGGACACAAAAAATGCTGCAAGCTCCGATTTTGTGTCCGGGGTAAAAAAAAAATTTAAACAGCCAGATCCTGCTGGACAGACACCAAATGGTTAGCCAATAACTGCCATCCGGCACCATTGAGTTACAATAGGTGTCAAAATCGGATCCGGGGCTGTCCGGTTCACACCGGACAGCCACAGATCTAAAAAATCGTGGTGTGAAGCCAGCCTAAGCATCCACTAGAACAGCTCCTGCAAAGATCCATTGGAAAAAAAGTTGTGCAGGATCCATTTTTTTAACATTGGAGTCTATAGAGAACGGATTTGTTAACTAATTGCTATTTATCTTCCATTTGTAACAGATCCTGTAAGCAAAAATCAGATCTATTACAAATGCAAGAACAACAGAGGTGTAAATAGCAATCTGTTTATGGATTTATGGATGCGTTTTCGGATCTTGGAAGCAATCTGTTTCTTACCAAGAGACAAAAAAGATGTATTTGCACAACTTTTTTCCCAACAGATCTCTGATTACTGGACATGTAAACAATTTTTTCTTTACCTTTTTCATGCCAATATTCCAGCATATTTCATTTGCTAAATCAAAGCCACTGACATTAGCCACAATATCTTTGACCTTATTTTTTTATTGCTGTATCTTACATTTCTGTGTATTATTGATAAAGGAGGGGGAGGAGGGTCAGGTGTGACATCACGTATTGTGATTTCAGAATCCTGTGTAATCCTATGTATAGAGCTGGTACCTGTCATTGCAATCCTCCATCTAAGGGTGCTTTTACACTGCCTCGCTTAATACAAGTGTATGGAGCAAGGTCGCACCCACTAGATAATCATGCCCACTAGTCAAACTCCTGCCCCATACACTTGTATGGAGCGAGGCCGTGCCCAATAGTTTTGTTTTGCCAGGAACATGCATACCGTTCCAGACTTACGAAATCCTCGCAGTGCACAGTGCAGGTGTCGGGAGCAATGATGATTCTGTAGTCATAAAGAGTAACTGCAAAATTATCATTTTACACCAGACAACCCCTTTAAGATTAGGTCATTTTCTGGTGATAGCTTCCCTTTAAGATGTCTATGCAGTTTAGATAACAGTTGGCCACAGCTGTGTTCTCACCCCATGTTTTTTCCAGTCAAGTCAGTTTTGAGATGAAGGAGCCTGAATTTGTTTGTGCTACATGGGAACAAGAAATAAAACATTTCTAATTAGTTGGTGTGAACTACGGAGCTAGCTGTATGTCAAAGATGTATGTCTAAAGGTACCATCACACCTTTCAACATCGTTTCCGACGTCGTTCAAAAGTGACATCAGGAACAATGTTGAAACAATATCGTTGTTGCGTCGTTCTGTGTAAACGCACGATTCAATAATGATAGTTGTTCAAGTCGGAGTTGACAGGTTTTCCTGCATGCAGGAAAACCTGTCAACTTCAACTTAAACAACCGACGGGATCATTCGGTGTGACAACGCAATAGCAATGCCACGGCCGATCCCGCCTATTTGCTGCATTGCAGCGGATCGCTCGCTGGGTTGATCCCAGCCCAGCGAGCGATCACGGCGCCAACATCGCAGCGCCGTCACCGGCAACATCTTGCCGTGTGACAGCTAGGCTGCGATGTCGGAAGCGAGCGCGCACCCGCGGCATTGCATCCGACATCGCAGCCGATGTTGGATGGTGTGACGGTACCTTAAGACAGAGTTGCAGCTGGAGGCCTGGATACTGGGTAATTCACCCTAAAGAGGTAACAGATATTTGAATTATAGAGGGTGGCCCAGTGCTAACCTTTAAATATGGCTCACAAAGAATAGGCTAGAAGGTATGTGGTTAATGTTTATTAAGAAATAATATAACACATTAAAACTATTAAAAATATATAAAATATAAACAATATAATAGATATATATCTCGAACATCTGTACATTCGAGTGGTGCTAGAAAATTATGTTATCAGGAAGTAGTAAACTTTCTCTTGATATAAAAACTAATGTACTAAGAATATATAAATAAAAATAGATAGAGAACTTCTGTATTGCTGAGTTCTACTTTGTGTATTTCTTAACAGTAGTGCAGAGTCTTTGAAACTTAAAATATATTACAAAATAGCAAGTATTGCGAGTACTACTATTATTTTATGAGAGTATACTCTCCACCAATGTTCAAACTTAGATGTTGTTATGTAGAAAATCTTGCTGCTCTTTAGATTCCCATGACGGTGGTATTTTAAGGATATCTTGGGGTGTCGATATTTGTGAAGTTTTTATGTGGAACTTCAGAGGATGGTGCTTAGGTTTATATGGTGCTATACTTGGGTTAATGTAGTAGTGTCTCTTGAGGGGTGCCCGCAGATGGTGTTTCTGGTTTGGTGGCTACTTGGTCACTGTTCAGGTCGTTATGTTAGTTTTGTTCCTAATCTCTTTGAGCTGGTCGGCTTTAGACAGCATTTTGTGTACCGAAATTTTTGTTTTGAGGTTATCAGTGGCGATTTGATGTATAGGATGGTGGTGAGACTGTTCTAATGCTGGGCTGTGTTGTTGTTTCTAATAATGACCTTATATAAGATACACCTGGTATATCTGTTATACTCTTGGTGAATGTGCACTTTTTTTCAATTGTAGAACCCAATGGCTTTAGGTATCAGTCTCTCTCTGTGCAGCTCAGGCCGGTGACATCCTCTCTGGGCTCGGAGAGCTGCTGACCTTTTCCCAGCCGTGGTGCCCGTGGGCTGCTGAGCGCTGCACGACTTACTGAACGATAAATCCTAGTTCTCTGTATGATTCAAATAGTAAATAAAACATGCAATTAACTACCATCAAGCAGTTTGTCAAGATTATTGCTCACTGATCACAAGGTGCTGCAGTGGATACAAAACATTTAAGTAGGTCAACTGCATGTGTTCCAAGTCCATGATCTCCCCCTTCGCAAAGCTTAAACGGCATCTCACTCAACAAGCTGTTCCCTAGCTGCTTTTGGTACACTTTTTTTTATTTAATTTGGGAGAAAATCTCAGAATTTGGAGATTATATTACTTAATATAATTTCTAGAAGTTTTGTGTGTATGTGTGTATATATATATATATATATATTATATATATATAATGTATAAACTTTTAATATAGTAAAAGTAGCATGTTGTAGTGCAGAGACATATTTGGAATTCCCATGCTCTCGCTTTGTAAGATGTAGTTCACACTTTAGTCAGAGCTGTCAATGCACAATTGCTGATGGTCACGTTTTGGAAAACACATTATCAGGAGTGAACTCCCACTGTAGTCATTGGTTGAACTTGATTTTGCCTCAAGCCTGAATTTAATGTAAATTTCTTAGCAGATACAGACAACCCACCTCGGAAAGCCTCAAAAGATGATCAAGCAGAACATATGAGATTAACAATGCACCCTAGGCAAATATTAGAGTGTACCAATCCTTCACCCTGGTCTAATGTGCATATTGTGTAATTTTAAATGCTAATGTAGCTGAAAGCTTTGCTCACATATTAGTAGTAAATATACAGGATTTAAGTCTCAAGCATAAGAAAATGTAGATCATTTCATTTATTATAGATACGTATAGTATCAATTAAAGGAGTATATCCTTTGAAATTTGAGTTTGCTGGCTTTGCCAAATTTCCCAAAACAATTCAATTGTGAGTTTCCTTTAGAGTCAAATAAACACTTTTTAAGCTCTATAATGTAAATACAGCTTTTTTAAAGTCCAAAAAACTTCAATATTTTCTTGCTAGGGGAGAATGTATGGTAGCCAGGTATAACCACCAGTGTATTTAACAACACGATGCAGTATCAGACTTCTTAGGTTACCTAAATTGTATAAACTGTCTGTATTTCCCCTTTTGGGGAGGGTTGTTTGCTAATCACTGTAGTGTCCACACGATATGAGGCATTCACAAGAGTAAACTTTAACTGTACTTTATTCTTGTCTTCTATCTTTCTCCATCATATAGCAGAACAGTCTTTCCTGCAGCATGCATCCAAAGTGAAACCAAAACTTAACTCTCCACCTCCTTCTCCTTACCCATCATCCAACAGACCTAGTTTTCTTAAAGAGGCAGATCTAATTATTGTACATTACATCATCCCCTTTTTTTTTTTTTTTTTTTTTTTTTTACAACTTAGAAGAAATACACTGACAATATAACCATGTGAAAATGTCCAATAAATATATATGTCGGTTTTGGCCTATTTAGTCTATTCAAATCAGGCACCAAAGAGAAACAAACAAAAAAAACACAAAAGACAAAAAAAAGAAAACAACCAAAAAGAACTCTGCATGTTTTCTGTTCTTTCCTCTTTTATACTTCTTCAATAAGCCGCGATGGAGCCCTCCTTTCTCGTGTTGGATAGCGTCTGGGCTCCGTGAGTGTGTCCATTATTGAAGAATTGTTCACTTCCGGGTGGTCCTCTCCACCATCGAGTACCAAGTCTTCCACCAGAGGAAGATCATTACCATCATTTTGCGGTATGATTTTAAAATGTGAAGAATTTCGAGTTATGAAGTGTCCATTTCGCTCAGCCGTGACCATGCTGCCTTTCTTATCAGTGACATTGTATTGTGCAGGCTTATAAGTAGCTGAGGTCTTGTTGGTTGGTTTTTGACGCACGACAACAACATCCCCTTTTTTGATGGCACTTGGCTGTGCCCTTCGCCTTCTGTCTGCATAACGTTTCATAGCTTGTTTGTTAGCAGAGTCTGCTGATCGCACAGAAGAGTCACTTGGTAAGGGATGACTGGTCACATCAGGGATACGTATCCATGGAGTTCTGTTGAACATTAGATGAGCTGGAGCAGCATTAGTAGTAGAATGTGGCGTATTACGATAATTGCGCATGAATTTGTATAATGACTGTTTCAGCGGGGTGTGCTCCAGACTCGCTGCCTTGACTCTTTTCCCCATAGTGCGCATGAAACGTTCTACTATACCATTGGCTTGTGGCCAGCAAGGTGTGATTTTCCTGTGACTGAACCCCAAGTATTCAGAAAATTGTGTAAACACATGTCCATTGAACGGAGGTCCATTGTCTGTTTTAACCACTCTTGGAATGCCATATGCAGAGAATATGTCATCCAGTTCTGGAATGACACTAGTGGCAGATGTTGAAGATATGAAAGAAATGACAGGGTATCTAGAATATTCATCCATTGTTACTAGAATGTACTGGCCATTGGGTAATGGTCCATATATGTCGACTGCCACTTCCTCCCAGACAGCAGTGGGTAGCGGAGACATTTGCAGTGGTTCTAAGTTTGATGATGGAGTAATGAATTGACAGGTGGAGCAATGTCTAATCTTCTCTTCCACCAATTGATCCATGTTTGGGAACCACACTTTTTCTCTAAGTAATTTTTTAGTACCAACAATTCCCAGATGACCTTCATGTGCGATCTGTATGACTAAGTTGCGCAAAGTCTTAGGTACAACTAGTTTGGTACCTCGAAGAATGAGGTGTTCTTCAGTGACTGATAATTCATCCCGTACACTTGAGAATAGTTTTATTTCCTTCAGATCAATCTCAGAATCTGGAAATTTTTCTTTTTGAATTTCATGCCACCTTCGATTTTGTATGATTTGTATTAAGGCACATAGCGTCTTGTCACTCGTTGTTGCATTCACAAAGTGATCAATGGAGAGTGCTTTAGGCACTGCATGAGCTGTAATGAAGCGTATGTATTCTTCAATGGAGGATTGCTCAGGTGAGGCATCATTCATAGGATGTCTTGAAAGATAGTCAGCTGGATTGCTGTATTTTCCAGGTTTGTGAACAATTTTGTAGTTATAGTCCTGTAGACGTAGACCCCATCTTTCAATGCGTGCAGGCATTTTAGCTCTGGGATTTCCAAAGATCGTAAGGAGTGCTTGATGGTCAGTGACAATGGTGAAGGGAGCTCCATAGAGAAATAAGTGAAAGTGTTCACATCCCCAGACAACTGCCAAGCTTTCTTTTTCAGGTTGTGAATATTTCTTTTCAGTGCTTGTTAAACTTTTACTTGCATAAGAAATGATGTGAGGATCTTGATTATTATCCTTATATTGTGCTAAGATAGCACCCAGCCCCACGGGACTGGCGTCCACAATTAATTCGGTTTGAAGTGTCGGATCAAAATAAGCCATGATAGTGGTTGAGCAAAGTTCATTTTTAATTGCTTCAAAAGAGGTCTGACAGTCTTGAGACCATTGAAAAACACAATTTTGCTTTGTAAGTTCTCTTAATGGACTGCTGATAGTTGAAAAATTTGGAATATATCTAGCACAGTAGCTTGCCATTCCAAGAAAAGAGCGCACTTCACTGGCAGTTTGTGGAATTGAGGCTGTCTGGATGGATTCTACTTTCTTAGGGTCAGGTTGTACTCCTTTTTCCGAGAAGATGTGACCATAGAACTCTAATGAACTTCTATCAAATTCGCACTTTTCTTTGTTTAAAGTGAGTCCAGCAGAGAGCAGGCATTCAAAGATGTTGTATAGAGCACGATTATGTTCAGCTTGAGTTTTACCAAACACCAGTATGTCATCACTGTAATTAAAGGCATTTGGAACGTGTTGAATGACGCTCCTTATCGAATCCTGAAAAATTTCTGCTGCTGAGCAGACTCCAAAAGTCAATCTTTTATATCTTCTGAGGCCCACATGTGTGGAAAATGTTGTTAAGTATCTGGATTCTGGACTCAGTTCTAATTGGTGATAGCCTTTATTGAGGTCGAGCTTTGAAAAGACAGTCGCTCCATTTAATAAATGAATGATGTCATCAATCGTGGGTGAGATATGTCTTTCTCTCTGGATAGCGGTGTTGGGTAGGCGCATGTCAACACACAGTCTCACCTGCTCTGGAGTCTTTGGTTTTGGAACTACCACAAGTGGAGAGACCCACGGAGTGGGACCAGTAACAGTTTCAATGACGTCCTCATCCATGAGGAATTGAAGTTCTTTTTCCACCTTCTTTCTCAGGTGAAAAGGAATGCGTCTATGTGGTTGGGCTACCGGACGAACGCTGTCGTCCACATGAAGATGTATTTGAGAGTCCTTTAATTTCCCCAAACCACTAAATAAGGAGGGAAAACTGTTTACCATGGCCTGTACATCCATGTCTGCCGGGTCAGTTATGGTATGAATAATCTGGATGAGACCTAGCTTCAATGCAGTGTGATAGCTGAGAAGACAGCCTCCCGATCCTTGTAATGTGTGAAAAGTGGTTTTATGTCTGTTTTCTTTATAGCTGATTTCCGTGTCAAATTGTCCTCTTGTGGCTAGAGGTGTTGTAGATCCATATGGGAAGATTTTTGTGTTCACTTGCTGTAAAACTGGCTTATTTTTCAATTGTTCATATGCAGTGCTGTCTATAATATCCACTGAAGCACCCGTATCTATTGTAAAGGTGATATTGGTGTTGCAGATTGGGAGTGTGATGCAGGGAGACTGCACGGAGCCAGTGGCAGAAGTGGTGAACACATAGTTTTCCGTCCCAGACATTTCTTCTGTGTCCTGATTTATCATTTTTATATTTGCGGGCTTTGTCAGAGGCAGAGAAGACTTGTATTGTGCTGACCTGCAGACAGCTGCAAAATGATTCCCTTTTCCACATTTACTGCATGTCTGTCCTATGGCTGGACATTTGTTCAGGTGGTGAGGGAAATCCTGTCCACATCTATAGCATTTCCTCTGTTTTGGGGTTTGCTTGTCTTGGGCATTCTTATGCTTGAGATTATGCACATGTAAATGATCCCCACTCTCCATTGCAGTAGCCTGATGATCTGCTGTTTCTATAGCACGTGCCATTTTGAGTAAATCATGTAGAGAGAGATCCTGCTGCAGAGCCTTGCGCCTTATGTTAGTGGATGAGCAGGTGACAATTACTTGAGTTAGAATTTCATCATCTACATCAGTGAATGCACATCCATGTGCCAGTTCTCTCAGCCGGGTGACATAGGTGTCTATGGATTCTTCTGGGAGCTGCTTAGCAATTCTGAATTTGTATCTTTCATATCTGATATTTTGTTTGGGATTGAAGTAGTCAGTGAGAGCTTTGGTGCAATTCCTGTATGTGTCTGTCTCGGCTGCAGGTAATGTGCTGTATACATCATAGACTCCTGAGCCTGCACAATGTAAGAGTACAGCCTTCCTTCGTTTCTCCTCTTTTATGTCCACGGCTTCTAGAAAGTTCTCAAATCTGTTTAGCCATTTTCTCCAGTTATGGGAGAGATTAGTAGCATCAGTCATATCAAACTGTGGGAAACTGTGTAAGTATTCAGCCATGATAGAGTCTCTCAGTGATGCTGGTGTGTGAAGCAGTAAACAGGGATCAGTACTCACAGCAGCCGGTGGTTATATCATCCCATCCTCGTCGCCAGTTGTAGTGTCCACACGATATGAGGCATTCACAAGAGTAAACTTTAACTGTACTTTATTCTTGTCTTCTATCTTTCTCCATCATATAGCAGAACAGTCTTTCCTGCAGCATGCATCCAAAGTGAAACCAAAACTTAACTCTCCACCTCCTTCTCCTTACCCATCATCCAACAGACCTAGTTTTCTTAAAGAGGCAGATCTAATTATTGTACATTACAATCACCAAATGATTAGGCAATTACAAAGCCTTTTCATTTAGCTGTCCAAAAATTATCATTATTTTCTGCAGACAAAACATTTGCTATGTTTTGAAAATGAAGAATTTATGGTTTGTTGCTACCAAGCATGTTGCTACCAAGATGTCTGTAGCTAGCATGGCTGTGAAGTGGTTGTGATAGGAGACGCACAATAGTTACGATTTGGCAGGCCATGAATTGCTTGGAAGTATAGAGTCAGCTACTGCAGCCCCAGCAGCAGCTGTACTAGAGTATAGTTGACTTGATGGTTCATCAACGGCGGCAGCAGAATGGTGTTGATGAAAGACAACGGTCAGGTATGCAAATACAGACAATTTAATTATTGGATTCATCCAATGGTGCATGAAAGTCTGCACTGATCCATGTCTGATTAATTTTCCAAGTACTTTTAGTTTTCCATTCTTGTAGATGATAACCTGGTCCACTTTGGAGTGACTAATCCACCGGCCAGGCTGATAACCCTCTATAATATTACACTAGAGGTGGGCCTGGGCTAGTTCTTGCCATTGGGCCAATTTCTTTGCTTAGAAATCCATGTGATTGGAGAAAAGAGTATCTGCGTGAAAAAGGACACATTCTGGGTATGACTGAATCTGTCTTTTCAGGGGGTGCAACTCTGCTGCTGTGCATCAGTTTTTGCACCAGTAAATAAAACAATTTGGTATATATGATAGATATGTAATTTAATTGGTTCTGCTGACTCAATTCAAAGAATTTAGTTTTGAAAATGTTAAACAATTCATCTGTTTCTCATTTCTCTGACCTGCCCTGCGCAGAGGCTGGACACTTATAAAAGTGTTAACACTGCAGAGAGCACATAGTGGTCACTCAGTCTTCAATGTGGTCTGCAAGTGTCCAGTGTGCAAAAACTTTACCAATTAAGGAACACATACCTACCTGTTAACTGTTGACTGACAATTTAATTTAAGGAATTCAAAGAATTTAGTTAAATGGGTTTTGCACTACTTGGACAGCCCCTTCTGTTACTTCATTTACTCTAGGTAAAAAAAAAAAATATTAGATAGCTTATACTCACCTCCTGTACTGGCTCCATCCCAACAGTGTTAGTATTCACATACCCGGGGGTTACGTGACGTTGTGATGTCACACAAGACCCGCATCCAATCACCACAAGCTCCTGCATCCCCGACTTTAGACAAATGAGTTTACAACAGTAGGTAAGCCCTGTAGATGTTGCATATGTGGTGCCCTGGGGTTTACAGGAAGCCACAAGAACACCTAGAGCATGGAGGTACCACAACAGGTAACCTACACACTCAACACCTTCCACCCCAGGCCTGTAGGGGAGCTCCACTTGCTGCCTTTAAGCAAGATCCCCTATAAATACTGGTGCTGGAGGCAGAGTTACCCAGTTCAGTACGGAGCAGTACTGAGGAAGACGACCTGGTGTCGGAGCCACACTAGGTCCGAGCCAGAGTACCACCTTAGCTAGTGTAAGGAACCCGAGAGTGAGGGTCGAAGGCAAGGCGAGGAAGTAACAAAGACCAGAGCAGATTGGGGGCAGAGGAGCCATACCAGCTCACCCCAGGAAGCAACCCGGACACCAGAGTTCGAGTCTGCTAAGGAGCAGCTAGCCCAGCAGAAAACACCAGTTTTCCGAGGAGATTCTAGTCTCCCGGACCCCTGTAACAGCAGCTAACTCAATTGCCAGGACTCACAGAAATCCCCTGAGGCAGCGGCAATCCAGAGAAGGTTCTCACCAACTACTACAGGCAGGAAAGATGTATAGGAGGCCAGACCAGGTTCTAAGCAGGTCAGGGCTTCAGGACAAAGTAAAACAGGAATGAGGAGGCCTTATAAATCACTCGCTGTGGAAATCCTAAAGTGCTTCCAACACCACCTGGAGTGTACCCCGGACAGTGCGGTTTGTCATCAGTAAAGGTACGGAGAACTACTTCCAGTGTGTGTTATTACAGCCCCGATCCTGTCCCATCCAGAGACTGTAAATACTGCCCGCCTGCAGAGCCACAACCCTGTACCCATGCTTCATTCCCTCATCACTGCCCCGGGGCCCTGTTCCACCTGCGGGGAGCCACATCACCCAGCTGCCGATCCATCACCCCCGGAGGTCTGTTGCAGTGCTGGTGCCTTCACCGGACTCCGTAGGTGGCGTCACGACATCTTCAATCAAGATCCCTGTAAATAATTCCCCTTTTTCAAAAGGTACTGCAAGGCACGGTATCGGGCACTGGCCACTTGTGACATCCCCCTGTAGTCAGTGCTCGAGATCCGAGTACCCCTGCCTCCGGCGACACACTTACTTCCTGGTGATTGCTAATATGCCAGTTTTGCAGCCCCCATAGTTTCTAAACAATTTTGGAAAAAAATGTTTTTATTTTTTAATTTCATTTATAAAGTTTAAAGAATTTTATTTGGGAAAAATTTTCAACAACCTTACCTTTTCTGACAATCTTGATCAAGGTTCTACCAGAAAAAGTCAGCCAAGATGCAGTCACTATAATATTTGATTTCAACCAAAAGTAGAATGGAGCGGATTTTGTAAAATTAATGCATGTAATTAAATAAACTTTTGTTAAAGAAAATGTATTTTCAGCCCAAACCTGACAAGGGCAGCATTTTGATACAATAAATAACAGCTAGGTATCTTTCATTAAGACTGAGAGCACTTTATTTTTTCTTTCCAAAAGACCAAAAGACCATACAATCCAGGTGGTCTGGCATAAATTGTGATGAACTTTGTAATATGACATTACAATATCCATGTATTTGGACAATTGGGCACATGCTTTTCAGGCACACAAAAGAAGAACTGACGATGCAATAGAGGTAGAGGAAATATATGGAGTGGGAGAGCAGCGGGTAAGCTCGATGATGGTGCTGATCACAATAACAAGGCCACAGCCTCTCCCACTTTCTAAAATGAAGTGTCATCAGTGACACTCATTTACACAGTGCAATGTGAACAATGACCGAGTGCTCTCTGGCCAACTCAGATTAGTAGTAATGAGTCAGCAGCAGAGAGCACTGTCGGCGCACCTTGTAAGACAAATACTTGGCTTGTAGTGACCAGTGCTGTCCCCCACAACTGACTCCATGAGTGGGGTATGAGAGCCTGACATCCACAAGTGGGTGTTGAGCTTACAGCCCAACATTATGCAGGATGATTGGCCATTCTCTGTGACAGCGTCTGTGATTGTCTGTTGGGTCCCTCTGCAGTGAATATCCAGAAAGTTAAGGCGTTGCCCGGAAGTATTAGCAGTGAGAAGCAGTAAGTATGATGCTGCCATTTAATAACTATTTGCTTTATTTTTTAGCACCCCCGAACCGAACCTGAACTGTCACACGGACTTCCCAGGGAAGTCAATGTTCAGGATCTGTACCCAAATACTAGGTGCTCGGTATGAACCCTGAACTTAACAGTTCTAGTTCACCCATCACTAATTAAAAACAGAAAAATATAGTATGATACAGAGACAAATGTAAACATGAAAACTGCTAAGCAACAGCATGTATGAAAAAGACTTGGTTATACTAATAGATCACTGACTGAACATGAGTCAACAGTGTGATGCAGCAGCAAAAAAGGCAAACACAATTCTGGGGCACCTAATGACGTAGCGGTAATCAGATTTATGAAATTTTTATAAATGATGTGACTATTGGATTTTATCTCAAATATGCTTGTATACCTATAGATATACATTTTTTTTATGTTTACATGTATCTCTATTTTGCTCAGTATTTTACTGTTTTTAGGTCTATGTCTAGTTTTTTTAATATTAGGGCCATCAGTCACTATGTTCGAATATCAATTCTTCATCCTGCAGTGTTTCAAAAAATAATTTGATTGATCTATCCCTATTTATCTATTTTTTTCAATTAATACATCTTTTATCACATTTGGTATAAAAAATACAACCTTAAAGTAATAATATTTCTCTATTCATTCCTTAGCACTTTACATACATTTGCAATACTATCCCCATTGGGTCTCCTATTCTAAACATCCTATCAGTATGTCTTTTTTTTTTTTTTACATGGGGGAGAAAACTGGAGTGCCCGGAGGAAACTCACACAAACACAGGGAGAACATACAAACTCCTTGCTGATGTATTTAGTAGGATTTGAACCCAGGACCCCAATACTAAAAGGTTGCAGCGCTAAACACTGAGCCACCATGCCGCCCAGGTACCATCCTTCCATTAGCTTTGTGTTTTAATGCCATCTTTAGAATTTACAACATCAACTACAGAGTTCTAGCGCCATTTCATTTTTTTTCCCCTGACAGCATTTAGATGTTTGGCATTTATTATATGTTTTAATTAATTTTAAAGATATTTATTCTTCTATTATGTCTAAATCACGTCTGTAATGATCATAAGTTTTCAATTCTATTGTTTTTTCATGTTATTACTGTTTTTTTTTTTATAAAACACACCTAATTCCCGCACAGCGGGGCGTTTCTGTAAGACTGGAACCCACTATCCTACTTGAATGTGAGTCTCTTGGACGAGACTCGGATCAGTGACCCTGAACCTTTCCCTCTCTGGACGGGAATGTGATGCTACACAAAAAACACAAGCAGCTGACAGCCCTGTCCAGAGAGGGGGAGGCTGTTCAGGGTCACTGATCAGAGTCTCGTCCGAGAGACTCGCATGTAACTAGGATAGTGTGTTTCCACCCTAAATGTTGACACCACCTTTGTGTATTTAACCCTCCCCTGTTGTATTGATCTTCATATGTAGTTCTGAAATGAACCTGAAATGCGTAAATAAAAGATATTTGAAGCATTACCATGCATAGAACTACTCCTCTTTCACAGCAGCCTGCTTCACCAGCATGTCTATCCCCTACTTCTCCTAATCTACATGCAGAAAAAAATCTTCTTTTATCTGCATTTATTGGGGTTGTGAAATACACATCCCAATCAAGTGAGCAACCCCCTCTCCCCCTGATTTTATTTAAAACATTTTTTTATGATGATCCTCTTTTGAGCCGTTGTTCATAGAAAACTGTGATTTCTGCTGTACTGAAGCACTACTCTGTATAGTACAAGCGATCAGATGATCGCACCTTCAAGTCCCTAAGGGGACTAGTAAAAACACAAAATAGTTTTAAAAAATGTGAAGAAAATACCAAAAACACAAATGTTCAAATCACCCCTTTTTAGCCCACTGAAAATTAAACAAATAAAAAAAAATACACATATATGGTATCGCTGCATTCAGAAATTTCCAATCTATCAACATATAAAATAAATTCATCCGATCGGCAAACAGTGTAATGACGAAAAAGTCAAAACACCAGGATTGCAGTTTTTTGGCCGCCACAAAAACAGAAAAAAATGCAAATATTTGTGATGAAAAGATTATATATAATATATCCCCAAATAATATCAATAAAAACATCAGCTCGGGGTGCAAAAAACAAGCCCTCACATAGACCCAGATCCCCAAAATTTAAAACATTACAGCTTTTGGAAAGTAGCTGTGAAGAGAAGGCCATATCTTATGTATACTTACCTAGTGGCGTGTGTCATCAACTTCCATCGGGATGTCCACAAATCCCACAATCCACTGTGCCCACTGGAAGCCGCACCATATTACCTCACCCAAGTGATGGATGTTCTAATATGATGCAAGCTGGTGAAGGCACCGACACCCAATGCCGACATGACACGTGCCACCCGCCTCACGCCCAACACCTCTCACCACACCCCACTTCCTATGACTTACCAGACAGATAATGAACCTGCAGTGGTGTTACTGTCATGTGATTAGTCTGGTGACTGGGCAGAGCCAGTTTCACATGACTGATCACTGACAGTCCGACGCTGCTCAGCACCACATAGGGTAGGAGGGGGAGCAAAAAGGGAGTGAGAGGGAACGCACAGGAAGGGGTTGACAGGCACAGGGAACAGAGCACACAGAAAGAAGAGAAGGGGAGAGAGGCATAGGGGACAGTGTGAACAGAGAGAGGAGAGACAGGCACAGGGGGGAGTGAAGCACAGAATGGAGACAGGGACAGAGGAAAGGCACATGGGGGAGATAGTGCACAGAAAGGGGGAGAGGCATGGAGGGAAGACAGTGCATAGAAAAGGGAGACAGGCACATGGGAGAGAGAGGCACGGAGAGACAGGCACAGAGAGAGAGAGGCATAGGAGGAGACAGTGCAAAGAGGGGGAGACAGGCACAGGGAACAGAAAAAGGCACAGAGAGGGGAAATAGGCACAGGAGAGGCAGGTACAGGGGTGTAGCAGTGCACAGGGGAGAGAGGCACAGGGGGGAGAGACGGCACAGGGAACCAACAGCGCACAGGTGACCGACAGCACACATGGGACAAACAACGCTTGGGGAAGACAGTGTACAGGGGAAAAGAGAGTGCACAGGGGGAAAAGACAGGGATAGAGACAGTGCACTTGAAAGAGAGTGAAGCAGAAAACACCGGTGCTTGTCTTCTTGAATTTCTCTTTATTATTTTTTGAAAATTATAAAATCA
This sequence comes from Allobates femoralis, assembly GCA_033576535.1. Taxonomy (NCBI): domain Eukaryota; kingdom Metazoa; phylum Chordata; class Amphibia; order Anura; family Aromobatidae; genus Allobates; species Allobates femoralis. Next base: position 148,475,983 of record JARQOC010000004.1, read on the forward strand.
TTCAGCGTGCTAGCTGGGCGCTATGCGCATTTCGGAAGAACAACTTCCTTAATCATTAGCATTTGGCTAATGATTAAGGAAGTTGTTCTTCCGAAACGCGTCTAGCGCCCAGCTAGCACGCTGAATGATTTTATAATTTTCAAAAATAATAAAAGAAATTCAAGAAGACAAGCACCGGTGTTTTCTACTTCACTTTGTTTCCTGGGCAGTTGCCAAGCTGCCACACCAGGTGGTTAATGGGCGGTGGAGCGGCCTATCCCTTTCCATTTGAATGAATCACTTGAAAGAGACAGTGCACAGGGTGGAAACAGTGCACAGGGGAGAGACAGGCACAGAAGGGAGAGACAATAGAGTAAGCAGTAGAGTAACAGGTTTATACATGAGACAGGGGCAGACTTATTGCATGTGCAGCCCATGCTTTGAACCGGGGCCCTGAGCTGGAGGGGGCCTCGAGGTCCAGTAGCTGTCCACATGGCTAATTTGCATGCTTAAGCAAATTAGCCATGTATGGCCGGCGCAACCAAGGCGGCCCCTGGGAACTTTGTGTTTGCCCCTGAGAGGGGCCCCCGGCCCCCTGTGCGCTCTTCCCTGTCTTCAGGACAGGCAGGGCTGAGGGGGTCTCTGCGTGCCAGTCACAAACACAAGTTCTGAACTATTAATGTAGTTTATGATTGCAGAAGGACCTTTGGTGACATAACAGTCATGTGACTCACCAAAGGCCCCCTGCACTGCACTGCTTCCTGCACGGCACTCAGGAAGCTCAGGAGTCTGGAGGGAGAAATGGCCATCCCCACACACAGTCTGCTGGGCAGAGAACAGAGAAGCTCTGTGTGTGATCCCTGCTGCTGTGCTCCCTCTCACTGTAGGTGCACAGTCTATATAATGTAATATATGCTTATCTGTATAGTTACTGTATGTGTCAGCGTCAGTGTGTCTGTGTCAGTGAAAGTGTGTGTGTGTGTCAGTGAGTGCCAGTGTGGGTGTTAGTGTCAGTGTGTGTCACTGAGTGTGTTAGTGTGTGTGTGTTAGTGAGTGCCAGTGTGTGTGTCAGTGAGTATTAGTGTGTGTATGTGTGTCAGTCAGTGTGTCTGTGTGTATGTGTGTCAGTGCGCGTGTCAGTGTGTATGTGTGTCAGTGAGTGCCAGTGTGTGTGTCAGTGAGTATTAGTGTGTGTGTCAGTCAGTGTGTCTGTGTGTGTCGGTGTGTCAGTGTGGTTGTCAGTGAGGGCCAGTGATGAGCCCAGGGCAAGGGGTACTGAGATACCGGGCCTGGGTTTGATGGATTTAAGTGGGGAATCACGGGTGGTAGAGTTCCTGGTTCCGTGCCCAGGCTGTCATTTGTTAGATGGAGGGGGAATATTTACAGGGGATAAAGAAGGTACATGCTGCCACCTGTGGATCCCGGTAATATGGTACCGTTGCTGCAAGCCGGCCGCTGAGATGATGATGGGTGCAGCACAGTGTGGTCCAGCTCCCCACAGGAGGAGCTTTTACCTCAAGGCAGCGGTGATAGAGGATTATGAGGGGGATGAGGGGAGTTGTGGTGGTTCTTAACCCTCCGGTGAGATGCTGGTGGTGCTGAGGCTCTCCGGGCACTGGCGAGAAGAATGACAGAGACCAGTTCAACTCCAACTCCAATTTACTGGGTACCGGCAGATGTTAAGGTGAAACATGGTGCAGTCTGGTGTAACGGGTGATTGTTGCCGGTCCGGGTATCCCTATGGAGTCTCTAGATGTTCCCTTCTTTAGTCTTTCGGGGTCTATTTCTATCCTTCTCTCTCTCTTTCACCACCCTTGCAGAGCTCTCCCGCCAGTCCCCTGGTCTCCAACAGTGGAGCACGGGTTTCCTTTACCGGTACGGACGGGGGTCCAAGTAAGCAATACCTCCCGCCACCGGAATCCGGGCCAATGCTCCTGTGATCTTGGACCTATTTTAGGCTGAGGGGCGAAGTACTTTCTTGTGACTCTAACGGCAATCCAGTGATTATGGGCCCACAGCTCGTCGGTTTGCAGGCCAGAGATAAACTGCTGACCGCTTGGCTTTCCGTGTTGCCGGTGTTCCCCAGACTAAACCAGCCGGTGCTGGTCCATCTCCTACTGTCCTGGACCCCCTCTTAGAGATGGGGATCCCTCCTGTCAGCAGCCTGCCAGGCACGTCCTATCTGGCTGCCTTCCCAGCACTAGCTAACTAACTGTCACTCAACTCTTTCTGCTCTAACCTAGGCTCCACCCCCTTTTGGACCTACTGAATAATCAGTCCCTTTACTGCAAAGTGGCCTAGTGTTGTGCGTAAACTGAGACTTCACAAGATAACCCCGAACTCACAACTTACAGAGATACCACATATATTTACTAGATGCAATACCTCTCTGTGGCGCCTAGCCAGAGGGGTGACACACCAGTGTATGTGTCGGTGAGTGTGTCAGTGAGTGCACAGAATGCTGACACAGAGACTGGAGCAGCACGGAATCGAGGAGAGGTATTTATTGTTTTAATAATCAGTGAATACACAGTGGCCAGAGGACAATGTAGTGTGCATTACACCAGGGGTCCCCAACCTTTTTTGCTCCGGGGACCGGCGTCAAGCAAGATAATTTCTCAGAGGCCCGGCGGGGGATGTTATAGGGGGCGGGGCTTTGATCATATGGGGTGGGGCCATGTAGAAGGGGTGGGGTTTAGTATCCTGTTTCCCCGAATGATGCATTACATCTTATTTGCGGGAATGTCTTATTTCTCTATCCCCTTGCAGCCCCAGCCTCCTTCTGCAGCCCCAGCCTCCTTTTCCAGCCCCCAGCCTCCTCTTTCAGACCTCAGCCTCCTTTTCCAAACCCCAGCCTACTGTTCCAGCCATAACCTGCTTTTCCATCCCCCAGTCTCCTCTTTAACCCCCCAGCCTCCTCTTTAACCCCCCAGCCTCCTCTTCCAGCCATAACCTGCTTTTCCATCCCCAGCCTCCTCTTTAACCCCCCAGTCTCCTCTTTAACCCCACAGCCTCCTCTTTAACCCCACAGCCTCCTTTTTAACCCCCCCAGTCTCCTCTTTAACCCTGCAGCCTCCTCTTTAACCCCGCAGCCTCCTCTTTAACCCCCCCAGCCTCCTCTTTAACCCCCCAGTCTCCTCTTTAACCCCCCCAGCCTCCTCTTTAACCCCCCGGCCTCCTCTTTAACCCCCCGTCTCCTCTTTAACCCCCCCGGCCTCCTCTTTAACCCCCCCAGCCTCCTCTTTCAGCCACAATCTCCTCTTACCACACACACACACACAGACACACTTCGTTCACCAGCACCCCCCCCCCGCACCTCCTGTATCAAGTCCTCTCTCTTCTTTTCCTCAGAGAAGTCATCAGCCAATCACAGTGCAAAAGCCACTAGCCAATCAGGGCCTGGCTGCTGCACCGTGATTGGCAGATGGCTTCTCCTGTAGTTCTATTCACAGAGCTGAGGAAAAGAAGAGAGGGACGTAACGAATGATGCAGGGGGCGGTGACCTCTCCGGGAGCCGCTGCAGAGCTCAGCTTAGCTGAGCACACTGTGTAGTGCTGGTCTCAGTGTCTGCAGCTGTGCGGACCGGCACCCAGACCCCCGAGGCCCGGTCCTGGGCCGCGGCCCGGTGGTTGGGGACCCCCCTGCATTACACAATATGGAAGACTATAGCGGATACATTCTAATATATGAAGGTCTAAGGGGGGTGCATTATACTATATGGAGAACTATGTGGGGTGCAATACTATATGGAGGACTTTGGGGGTGCATTATTACTATATAAGGACTATGGGTTTGCATTATATGATATGGTGGACTATTGGGGATGCATAATACATATGCAGTGCATTATACAATATGAAGGCTATGGGGGTGCATTTATGATATGGACTATGGGGTGCATTATATGACATAAAGGGCTATGGGGTGCATTATAACATATGAAGACTATGCGAGCATTATACAATATGGAGACTATAGGGGTGCATTATAATATATGGAGGAATATGTGGTGCATTATATATAGGAGCACAGCCATTAAACCAATAAAAAATCATTGAAACATAAATATATGGAGCACTATGCAGTGCATTATATGATATGGAGGACTTATGTGGCCCTGTATACTATATAGAAGACTATGTGAGGCCATTATAATATTTGGCTAAGTTTGTGGAGGCCATTATACTATTAGAGGGCTATGATGGGGTCATGATAACATTTGGAGGCTATGAGGGAGTCTTTATACTTTATGTAGGACTATTTGACAGTCATTATCTGTATGGAAGCAATTATACAGTGTGATGGTTTGTGTAGGTCCATCATACGTGTGGAGGTTTGCGTGGAGGTTTGTGTGGGTCATCATCTAGTGTGGAGGCTGTGTTGGGAACATTATACTATTTGGAGGGATAGTAGAGCCATTATATGTTAGGCCATTTTACTGCTTGAAGGCTTGTGTGGGGACACGTTGGGGTCACCATACTGTGTTGGTGTAGTCAGGGGTACAGTGGGACATTATACTGTGTGTGGAGGGTACTTTGGAGCAATTCACTATGGGGAATTATATAGTGTTTTGCCCCGTATGTTGCATCATACTTAATGGGGACAATTAAAAGGGTATCTAGAGGCTTCAGTGTGAAGAAAATTACTTTGTAGGGATTGAAAAGTCTTGAGATGTGCTCTTATATGACCCAGCCAAATATTATTGTTTTTGGGGGCCCAATTAGAAATTCTGCTATGGGGCCCCATGATTTCTATGTACACCCCTGCATGACAGTACTCAGCCAAGAGCAGAACTCTATGATCTCCGGCAGGGAGTGCAATGCAGGAAGTGCTGGAGACCATAGAGTTCTGCTCTGGGCTCATACAGTCAGGCACTGTGATCAGCAGCCCTCTGCCACACAGGTTAGGATGGAAAGCATGGGGGGAGGAGCGCACAGGGGGCCGGCGTCCCTGTCAGGGGCAAATACATAGCTCCCAAGAGCCCACAGCCATCAGGGAGAATGCACAGGGGGCTATATATGTTATTTGGAGGTTGTGCTGGGCTATATATGTTATTTGAAGGCTGTGCTGGGCTGTATATATCATTTGGATTCTGCAACTGGCCTCCAAATAATATATACAGCCCAGCAGTAGCCTCCAGATAATAAATACAACCCTGCATAGCCTCAATATAATGCATACAGCTCATTTAGTGTGGGAAAACCCACAGCAAGAATTGATATGCTGCAGATTTTCTCGCACTAAAATATGCAGCATTTATAAATATTAAAATCTATATATTTACATAACTTTGTTGCAATATGAAGGGGGAGGAGCAAAAAATTTCTTGCACAGGGGCCCATTAGTTTGTGTCCGCGCCTGACATGAGACCATATAAAAGTGAAAATATGCTTTTACTCATATTTATCAATATTGCATACATTTAAAAAGGCAGAGAAACAGGAGATGTATTTCTGCTATACACATACATATCACACAAGAAATAACAGGTATAAGTCTGCTTTGCAAAGAATACCACATATAAGTAAGTGGTAGTAGAGATACCTCAATCCAGAAGGAGAAAAATTATACAGGCGTGTGATCAAGGCCGCAGCATTCTTGAGGCGACATGAAGTTTCTGCCTCAGGTGGCGAGCCCTGCTAGTAGACAGTGGGCGGCATCCGCAGGGGTGCCTGGTGGTAGCGCGACCCCTGCAGATGCCGCTCCCTCTCCTATAGTCCTGGCCACCGCTGTATTATGCCCCCCTGCAGTGTGATCCACCTGTAGAGCCGTAAGCTTACAGGACCTGTGATGATGTCAATAAAGGGTGGAGGAGTCAGAGATCACATGATCAGCTACTCCGTGTATGCAGGCCTCCCCCATGCAGGATGAAGTGAAGAGGTGAAGAAGTGGATGAGGTGAAGTTTGTGTGGGGTCAGGAGGGATTTACAGTGTGGATGTAGCAGAGCCGAGAGTGTACTAGATGTACGGAGCAGAGCCGAGTGTGTACGAGGTGTACGGAGCGGAGCCATGTGTGTACGAGGTGTACGGAGTGGAGCCGAGTGTGTGCAAGGTGTACGGAGTGGAGCCGAGTGTGTGCGAGGTGTACGGAGCAGAGCCGAGTGTATGCGAGGTGTATGGAGCAGAGCCGAGTGTGTGCGAGGTGTATGGAGCAGAGCCGAGTGTGTGCGAGGTGTATATGGAGCAGAGCCAAGTGTGTGCAAGGTGTAAGGAGCAGAGCCGAGTGTGTGCGAGGTGTACGGAGCAGAGCCGAGTGTGTGCGAGGTGTACGGAGCAGAGCCGAGTGTGTGCGAGGTGTACGGAGCAGAGCCAAGTGTGTGCAAGGTGTACAGAGCAGAGCCGAGTGTGTGCGAGGTGTACGGAGCAGATCCATGTATGTACGGGGCATGCTGAGCCGTGTGCGTACAAGGTGTGTGTACTAGTGGTAGCCCCCCGCGGATGCTGCTCCAACTCCTATAGTCTCAGCCACCTCTGCTGGCAGCATTCTTTTCCCGAGTCCCGGCCGCCGCTGTCCGCACTCAGCAGCTCAGCACAGCGGGGCATGATGATGTCATCACTGAGCCCCACTGTACTGAAATATGCAGAGCGGCAGAGCAGATGCTGAGGAGACCGGAGCAGCAAGAAGAGAGGTGAGTATTTACTTTTCTTTTTTTAATCAGTGAGTACACTGATGGGAAGCTATGTAATGTGTAATTTAATATAAGAGGACAATGGGGGCCCATTATACAATATGGAGGATTATAGGGGTGAATTATACTATATGGAGTACTATGGGGGTGCATTATACTATATGGAGGTATGGAGGACTATGGATTTGCATTATATTATATGGAGGACTATGGGGTTCAATATACTATATGGAGGACTGTGGGGGTGCATTATTCTATACTGGGGAACTGTGGGGCTGTATTGTACTATATGTCATGCTTTGAAGGGTTGCAATGTATAAGGTGATAATAGCGGAGGACAGTGGGGGTGCATTATTCTATATGGAGGACTGTGGCGTGCATTATACTAAATGGAGGACTGTGGGGGTGCATTATTCTAGATGGAGATCTGTGGGGGTGCAATATGCAATTAGGAGACTATGGGGTGCAATATACTACATGGAGGACTGTGGTGGTGTATTACTCTATATAGAAGACTATGGTGGTGCATTATATTATATGGAGGACTATGGGGGTGCATAATATATGGAGGAATTTGGGGGTGCAATATACTATGTGGAATACTATGGGGGGTGCAATATATTATATGAAGCCAATTATACTACATGGAAGCCATTATAATATTTGGAGGGCTCTGTGGGAGGCATGATAATACGGTACTTGGCGGGTTAGAAGGGAGCCTTTATACTTTATGAAGGGCTGTGTTGGGGGCCATTATACTGTACATAGGTCCATTATACTACATGGAGGGCTGGATGGGGGTCATAGTTGGGGATCATACTGTACTGGGGTAGTTGAAGGAGGTACAGTAGGGTCATCATACTGTGCGTGTGGAGGAATGCACTGTCGAGGAACATACAGTGTTTGTGGGGCACTTTGGTTGGCATCACACTTTATAGGGGCAATGAAAGGGGGATCTATGGGGCTTCAGTAGGAGGAAAATTACTTTGTGAAGGCTGAAATGTTGTGAGAGATGTACCTATGTGGGTGCCAAATTAGAATTTCTGCTATGGGGCCCCATGATTTCTATGATGCAGGATGCATTGTCCCTCTGCTGCAGGACTGATTGGCCATAACTTACACATCAGGTCCAGTGCTGCCCCTCGGTACATACAGGCATCCAGCCATGTTTCTCCTAAGCAGCGGCTGGTTGGTGGTGCTTATCCCTCTTCCCACTCCCATATCCTTTGCTCAACCCAATAGGAAGGACCCTGCAGGTCGTTACCTGTGGTGAGTGGACGGTGCTGCATGGTGACATGTCTGACTAGTCAGTGCCAGGCAGCGGTCCAGAGTTTTGTAGGCGTGTACCAGAGGTTAGCAATCAGTGCTGCCTCCTGTGCTATAAGGATGCAGGACTGTGTCAGCCTACAGGACCACAGCTCTGCCAGTCGTCATTAAGTGTCTGTAGCTTGTGCCAAGCCGCCATTGTCATTTATGATCCTTGTTCTGGATTCTGTTGTGAGGTTCATCTCTGTTCATGTGATGGTGACGACATCCTTGTGTGGACATCTTTTTTTCTGTTTTTGTCACCTAAAATGTCCACCATCTTGCTCATTTTTACAGGATATAAATCTGTATGAACCAGATTTATTTTTATTGATTAAAAAAAATTACTAGCGGGGGGGACTAGTTTGGGGGGTGCCGTTTAGCAGTTCGCCTCAGGTAGCAGAGAGGCTAGGTTCACCCCCTGCATGTGACCATAGAACTGAAAGAAAGCTGTAATCTAATAAGGATAAATGGCAGAGCAGGAAAATTGTGACACAAGCAAGTTTTTTTTTTTTTTTTTTTTTTTCATTTCTGAATTTTTTTTCACTATTTAAATTAGGCAAAAACTTTACATGATTGGTATCTACATCATTATACTGACCTAGAGAATCATACTACCAGATCAGTTTTATGGTAAAGTAAATGCTATAAACAAAAAACCTAAAAAATAGTTGCAGAATTCCACTTTATTTTCTATTTCACCACACAGAATTTTTTTTCCCACTTACCATTACATCATATTATAAAATGAATGGTGTCATTCAGAAGTACAACTCATCCTGCAAAAAACAAATCGTCACATGCTATACGGACAGAAAAAGAAAAAAAGTTTTGGCTCTTGGAATAAGGGGAGGAAAAAATAAAATCGCAAAAAATTAAAAATGACCTGGTACTAAAGGGGTTAAAATATTCCTTTTCCAAGGACATCTGCTGCTTTATGCTGAGCACTACATAGGTGTGGATGATAGACATTTTTATGCATGCCTCCCAACTTTAAAAGATAAGAATTACGCAAAGTCACTTCCCTAACCTTGCCCAGTCCTTTATACGTGGCCACGAAAACCCTTTTCTCTGTATGGTACTTTTTCATAGTGAGCTCCACACACACAGTATGAAGCCCACCACACAGAGTTAGATGCCCCAACAGTACCCCACACACAAAGTTATGCCCCCACAGTCCTCTACACACAATATGATGCTCCCAAACTCCCCACACACACAATATGATGCTCCCAAACTCCCCCCACACACAATATGATGCTCCCAAACTCCCCTCCACACACAATATGATGCTCTCAAACTCCCCCCCACACACAATATGATGCTCCCAAACTCCCCCCCACACACAATATGATGCTCCCAAACTCCCCCACACACACAATATGATGCTCCCAAACTCCCCCACACACACAATATGATGCTCCCAAACTCCCCCACACACACAATATGATGCTCCCAAACTCCCCCACACACAATATGATGCTCTCAAACTCCCCCACACACACAATATGATGCTCTCAAACTCCCCCACACACAATATGATGCTCCCAAACTCCCCCACACACACAATATGATGCTCCCAAACTCCCTTCCACACACAATATGATGCTCTCAAGCTCCCCCCCACACACAATATGATGCTCTCAAACTCCCCCACACACACAATATGATGCTCCCAAACTCCCCCACACACACAATATGGTGCTCCCAAACTCCCCCACACACAATATGATGCTCCCAAACTCCCCCACACACACAATATGATGCTCCCAAACTCCCCCCACACACAATATGATGCTCTCAAACTCCCCCCCACACACAATATGATGCTCTCAAACTCCCCCACACACACAATACGATGCTCCCAAACTCCCCCACACACACAATATGATGCTCTCAAACTCCCCCCACACACAATATGATGCTCTCAAACTCCCCCACACACACAATATGATGCTCCCAAACTCCCCCCCACACACAATATGATGCTCCCAAACTCCCCTCCACACACAATATGATGCTCTCAAACTCCCCCACACACAATATGATGCTCTCAAACTCCCCCCCACACACAATATGATGCTCCCAAACTCACCCACACACACAATATGATGCTCCCAAACTCCCCCACACACACAATATGATGCTCCCAAACTCCCCCACACACACAATATGATGCTCTCAAACTCCCCCCACACACACAATATGATGCTTCCATACCCCCCCACACAGTGTGCTGTTCTTATATCTCCCCACAACCACCTTCCCACAGTATTATACCTTACACAGACAGTATGATGCCCCCACACACAGCATGCTGTACTAATAGCTCCCCAGAGCCACCTTCCCACAGTATGATGCCTCCGCATTCACCTCACAAAGTGGGATGTCACTGTAGCCCTTCACAGCCACCCACAAACAGAACAATACCACCCACAGTCCCACACACACTATGATGCCCCTCCACACATAGTTTGATGCCCTCAGTATGCACCCACACAGTATGTTTCTTCCATTAAAGCATCCCATTTGCCCATGTCCCGGTTCTTTGCTGAACTAGTCTCTACTTCCAGTCATATGACCCAAAGATCTTTGCAGGTCCTTTAGGCTTGACCCTGACTGAATGATGCAGGAGAGATCTATGACAGCTCCCGCAACAGCTCAGTCAAATTATAAGCATTCTTAGAATTTGTTGATAAATTCTCAAGTATTTGTTTAACCTATCAAAAAAAGTAATTTCAGACCCCTAATAAGTTCAGCGGTTAGACCCCTAGTGATCATACATTTTTCAGCTAATGGATGAGTGATAAATGTTGTTTATGAGCCCTTTTAATAGTTTCATCTGAACTATTTCTGTACCTTCCTTTGGATGTGTTTTCCTCATTTGCTATCTTGTCCTCTGTTTATTCTTGTCTGCATGCCTAGATACTGACACCTGTCTCTTGTGTCATATTGTTTGGAGATCTGTGCCCTTGCCTGTTCTTTTTGTTATTGTCATTTAGAAGAAGAGTACATTATTACAACACTGTCTCATTTTACAAACTATTGAATTTCTTTGAAGAAACATGTTCAAAGGTTGAAGAGTTTTATAAATGTAATAGGAGGTAGTAGTTGAAAAATAAATGTCATTGGCTTCCCTGGGAGGTGGATTCTTTGCGTCATTGATTAGGGTATGCAACAAGGTGATATCACAGCAGGCAGGACTTGACATATGGCTCACAGGTCAGCGAGGTCTGCATGCTGTCCTGCATACATCGCTGTACAAGTGGAGAAGGATAGCTCAGAAGACACAGAATCAGGAGTCTGGATAGTATTAGGAAGTGAAGAAGTGTAGTCAGTCCATGACTTGCAGAAAACCAATGGTTAATTTCAAAATTTCATGCTATCAGGAGACAGATGGCAATGACGAAGTCAATCAGCAAAAAAATGGTTAACTTAAGGCAGAAGTGATGAACAACAGACAAACTGGATAGTTGCTTGAGCAAAAGATTAAATGGTGTAACAGCTGTAACTGTAACAGCAAACGTTTATGAAAAAGTTTGGGCACCCCTCTTAATCTTACTCCATTTTTTTTTTTTAAATTGTTTTTTTGCAACAGCTATTTCAGTGTGATATATGTAATAACTGATGGACACAGTAATATTTCAGGATTGAAATGAGGTTTATTGTACTAACCAAAAATGTGAAATATGCATTATTTCAAAATATGACAGGTGCCAAAGTATGGGCACCCTTCTGATTTTCATGATTTGAATACTCCTAACTACTTTTTACTGACTTACTGAAGCACTAAATTGGTTTGGTAACCTCATTGAGCTTTGTACTTCATAGCCCGGTGTATCCAATCATGAGAAAAGCTATTTCAGGTGTCCACTTGCAAGTTGTTCTCCTATTTGCATCTTCTCTGAGGAGTGGCATCATGGGCTCCGCAAAACAGCTCTCACATGATCTGAAAAAAAGATTGTTCAACATACGGTAGTTGTTCAGGGGAAGGATACAAAAAGTTGTCTCAAGTGGCCGTCACACGTCTCGACATCGCGAGTGATATTGTAAGCGATCACGTGCACGCGCGATCGCTTACAATATCGCTCACATCGCTGGTGAGATGTCACACAGACAGACTCACCAGCGATGTGGAGCCGCGATCTCTCTGGTTACTATGGTACACATCGGGTTACTAGGCGCCGCGCGGCGCTTAGTAACCCAACGTGTACCATAATTACCATCTCCCAGCATAGGCTCTGCCGCTGGGAGATGGATCATCGTGGTGTCACACACCACGATGAAGCAGATCGTGACATCGTTCATCGCTAGATCTGAGCTCCGGAGCTCAGATCTGCGATGTCACGATCAAGCGATTTTACATAGTAAAATCGCTTGATTACATGCAACGATGCCAAAACGATATCGCTTAAGCGATCAAAAAGGAGATCGCTTAAACGATATCGGGCTTAAAATCGTTGCGTGTGACGGCCGCTTCAGAGATTTAACCTGTCAGTTTCCAATGTGAGGAACATAGTAAGGTAATGGAAGACCACAGGGACAGTTATTGTAAAGACCAGAAGTGGCAGGCCAACAAAAATATCAGAAAGGCAGAGAAGAAGAATGGTGAGAACAGTCAAGAACAATCCACAGACCACCTCCAAAGACCTGCAGCATCATCTTGCTGCAGATGGTGTCACTGTGCATCGGTCAACAATACAGCGCACGCTGCATAAGGAGAAGCTGTATGGGAGAGTGATGTGAAAGAAGCCATTTCTGCATGCACGCCACAAACAGAGTCGCCTGAGGTATACAAAAGCACATTTGGACAATCCAGTTTCATTTTGGAAGAAGGTCCTGTGGACTGATGAAACAAAGATTTAGTTGTTTGGTCATACAACAAGGCATTATGCATGGCGCCACAAAAACCCAGCATTCCAAGAAAAACACTTGCTACCCACTGTCAAATTTGGGGGAGGGTCCATCATGCTTTGGGGATGTGTGGCCAATGACGGCACGGGGAATCTTGTTAAAGTTGAGGGTCGCATGGATTCCACTCAGTATCAGCAGATTCTTGAGAATAATGTTCAAGAATCAGTGTCAAAGTTGAAGTTACGCAGGGGATGGATCTTTCAGCAAGACAATGATCCAAAACACCGCTCCAAATCTACTCAGGCAATCATGCAGAGGAACAATTACAATGTTCTGGAATGGCCATCCCAGTCCCCAGACCTGAATATCATTGAACATCTGTGGGATGTTTTGAAGCGGGCTGTCCATGCTCGGCGACCATCAAACGTAACTGAACTGGAATTGTTTTGTAAAGAGGAATGGTCAAAAATCCCTTCATCCAGGATCCAGGAACTCATTAACAGCTACAGGAAGCGACTAGAGGCTGTTATTTTTGCAAAAGGTGGATCTACTAAATATTAATGTCACTTTTCTGTTGAGGTGCCCATACTTTTGCACCTGTCAAATTTCGAAATAATGCATATTTCACATTTTTGGTTAGTACAATAAACCTCCTTTCAATCCTGAAATATTACTGTGTCCATCAGTTATTACATATATCGCACTGAAATAGCTGTTGCAAAAAAACAATTTTAAACAAAAAAAATGAGTAAGATTAAGAGGGGTGCCCAACCTTTTTCATATGACTGTAGTGTGGCAAGCTTCAGATATACATGGGGTAACAGATACTAATGCACAGCCCCCCAAATACTCAAACAGCACACAACCATTAGAGTTAGCATTAAAATGTCTTGAATGATGATGTCAAAGGGGTTCACTGGGTTACTTAGAAAACCTGGCCAACAGCAATGGGCAGCAGCCATGAGAGAATGGGAGCAGAGACTGGTCCTGGTTCTAGGACAGATTATTAACTGTCACGAAAATGGTATAGCAGATGAGGGGATGGGAAGCAGGATTGCAATAATGACCAAGGTAAACTGGGTAGCTAGGCTTACCCTATAGACTGGAATCTCTAGCTGACCGTGTATCCAGAGGGACCTCTGATGGTGAGGAGGTCTGGAGCACTACCCTTTCCCTGCTCCTCACCCAGGCCCGTGCTAACACCCCCTCACCTCCACCCATGAACCAGCATACACAACAACTCCCACAAATAAAGAAAAACACCAAGAAGCTAAAGAGCACACATGTCATCTCCGCTTGAGGTCTTGAAGAGACTATATCAAATTGTGGGGTATTGGTTTGTCTTTTGGTCCAAAACACGTAAGCTTGTGAGCCCCTACACGGCTCCCCACAGGTCACAAGTCCTATCCACTAAATTTTTATCTCAAGTGAGCAAAGGACACAAATAAAAAATAAATTCTCTTACAACAGCAGATTCTGGTCAGACGACCATTACAGTCAGTGCTGTGTGCAGCTTTGCCCAGGTTATAACTGAAGGCATTATGAATACAAGACACCAGCCCCAATCACTAAACAACCTCCATTCACACAGAGGGAGTGACCACTGGTTGTCCTGCAAACACAATGGGCTCCATATGGGGCGCAGTTCACACAGGCCTGCACAGTGTATGCCCAGCCTCTTACGTTAGCCCCCATCTCAGTAGGCGGGCTGTTGCGGCATTCAACACCGCTACCTGCAATTTGATATAGTTTAAACTAACTAATTTTCCACAATTTCAGCACTTGTCATTGTGTTTTTTTCTTGCACTCTTTTGTTGCTGTGTGTAGCTGGGCCGTATGGATGCGTTTGTTCCGGCGCAGGTAGCGGTGTTGAATGCCACAACAGCCCGCCTACTGAGATGGGGGCTAACGTAAGAGGCTGGGCATACACTGTGCAGGCCTGTGTGAACTGCGCCCCATATGGAGCCCATTATGTTTGCAGGACAACCAGTGGTCACTCCCTCTGTGTGAATGGAGGTTGTTTAGTGATTGGGGCTGGTGTCTTGCATTCATAATGCCTTCAGTTATAACCTGGGCAAAGCTGCACACAGCACTGAGTGTAATGGTCGTCTGACCAGAATCTGCTGTGGTAAAAGGTCTTGAAGAGACTAAAACTCTATCAGCAACACCTAATGAAAGGAAGTGGAACTATTTAAATAGATGAGGGAGTGGACTACTAGATCATCTGACACACTCAGGAGCAGCAGCTCATGTGCGCCTGTAGAGTCATGTAAGGAATATGGGATATATTCAGAGGACATCTTGCAATGAGTAAGCGGAGGAAAGGTGAGTAGAATTGTTAATTTTTTGAGTCCATCATGAGGATCATATATACTAGGATGAGGCCATATATACCAGGATGGGGTCATACATACCAGGATGGGGTCATACATGCCAGTGTGGGGGCCATATATGCCAGGACAGAATCCATATATACCAGCATGAGGCTGAGATGAGGTCCATATATACCAGGAAGGGGCCATATATACCAGGCTGGGGGCCATATATACCAGGATGGGACAAGGATGAGGACCATATATACCAGGACTGGGATCATATATACCATGATGGGACAAAGATGGAGGACATGTATACCTGGAAGAGGCCCAGGATGGGGAATATTACTACAGAATTGGGTGAAATTCCCCCCATAACAGTGTGAGCAGCAGATTTCCCCCATAACATTGCATCATGACCACATTTCTTGCTTCAAATTTTTTTTGTTATATTTTCTTCCTCTGAGCCGTTTGTGCTTCTTATGGTCTGGTGTATCTTACAGTCTGAAAAGTACGGTAATACATTATACACTCTTCAATCTTGAAATTGCAATACCAAGAAGGAAAAGTCATTGGCTGATTGATGTCACAGGATCTATGTACATGTTAATTATATGGAAATGATGGAAAAATTTAAACAAAATTTTCAAAACATCTTGATTTGCTCAGTACTGAGTAGAAGCGTCATGTGCAGAAATGTACGCAGTTACACAACAAGGCATGCTTTCTATAAGGTTATTATTGGTTGCATTGGGAACGCATATAATCAAGATCTACTGCTGGCCGCTGCCTTTGCAATAAGTGATTAATGACGTCCCATATATTCTCGATGGGAGACAAGTCTGGAAACACAGTAGCCTGTGGTAGCACATTTAGGCCATACAGGCTGATCACAGTAACATGTGGCCTGGCAATGTCGTGTTGAAAAAAACAGTTCCAACACTTTGGAGAAATGGCCGCACTAATAAATCAAGTGTTTTAAAATTTTATTTCCGTATTTCCACAATTCCCATATCATTCCATGTCTATCAGATCTGCAATTTCCATAATTCCATCACTTTTTTTAAGTGGTGTTGCAGTTTCACTGTTGAGGAGCGTATGTTACAAAACTTAATTTTAACTGATTGTGTTTGAGTCAAGAAGTCATTTATGTAAATAAGTAGATTTATAGTTTTTTAACGTAATCCATGTGTCATCAGGGATCAACATGTATGATATTCAAGCTTGAAAAATGTAGGCATACAACACAACAGCCATTCCAGCATGTCCCGGATATAAGACACCTGACAGATGGAATGTGTGAATGAGAGACACTTACAAAGGCATGAAATAAATAAACCTTATGTGACACAAAATTGTACTTTTTTCTTGAAATGTATTTGACAAGGATGCTGTCGGTAACACTACCCCCTGGACAAGCAGATGTATTGCAGGACACAGCAGTGTAAAACAGTATGAAAGATGCTTATTACAGCGTCATTCACTCTGCAAAAACTCAGCTTTAACTGATGTGTAAAGTGGTTTTGTAGGTGCAATCTTGGGCGTATCCATGCACTTGCAGTCTATGGCTCCTCTTTTCTTCTCTTGACTTATTTTACCCTTGCTTCTTGATTGACAGTATTGACAGAGACTATGCTGTTTAAGGCTATGTTAAATATTTGGCCAGTTTCTCACATTGTTTTTTTGTAAGCCAAAACCAGGAGTGGATGAAAAATACAGAAGTGATCAGTGGTGTAACTTCAGGCCCAGGGGCCCCGATGCGAAAGCTCCAATGGGGCCCCCAATTACTGGAAATCTTTAATAGCAATAGTCTTTTTCTATAGGCCAAAGGGACTTTTGGGGCCCCGTAGGCTGCAGGGCCCGGGTGCGATCGCAACCCCTGCACCTATTGTAGTTACGCCCCTGGAAGTGATGCATGTAGTGGTGAAAACATTTTAGAATGTGAGAGTCCTCAGTGGTTGATACCTTTTAATGGCTAACTAGAAAGATGGTAATAAATAGCAAGCTTTCCAGACACCTCAGGTCTCTTCATCAGGCTTAAGGTACTGTTAAACGGCACGACGTTGTTACAATGTCGGCAGCAATCTCGTGGGCGCACGATCGTTTTTGGCATCATTTCAACATCGCTGGTGGGATGTCACATGTCTAGATATCGTGAGCATCTCACCAACGATGTAGTGAGCAGGTATCGTTCGCACAGCCCAGTGAACTATACCTGCTAATTGCTGTGAATGGGCGAAGTCGTGAACAACATCGTTATCGCGGTGTCACACAGAACGATGCAGCAGGTTGCTTGAGTTGATTTCATAACCCTGTCAACTCCAATCCAGCGATTTATCACTTACGATGTCGTTTCAACGTCGTTCAAACCATGACATTTTAAGTGATGGTGTGCATGATGTCATGCCGTGTAACGGTACCTTTATAATGACCTTTCTGTCAGAGACCATTCTGTGTTCTGCTTCATCTCACCTGTCTTAAAGGCCACTTCACACACACAGATATCTGAGTCCAATATCTGAACAGATCTCTGGTTGCAGTGAAATCATGGACACATTGCTCCATGTTGTACACAGCCACAAAATGGAGCAATGTATACATGATTTCACTGCAACCAGAGATCTGTTCAGATATTGGACTCAGATATCTGTGTGTGTGAAGTGGCCTTTATATACATAAATGGAGGGTTGGATAATGCAGTACATATGTGTGTGTTCAGAATTTGTGTCATTATTAAGTCTGATAAAGAGGTCTGGGTTGTCTTGAAAGCTTGCTATTTATTACCGTCTTTTCAGTTAGCCATTAAAAGGTATCAACCATTGTGGACTCTCAGATTTTAATATTTTTCTATCTACTGGCTAAGGGCCTTTTCACATCAGCAGTAAGCGCTGATCGCGGCACTTGCAGTGAAAAAAACGCAACTGTCGCGGTTACCGCATAACGGCCGTACTTGCGGTTCACTTGCGGCAAGCCCCATGCAATGTCTATGGGGCTTGGGGCAGGTGCGGCAAGTGCGGTCAGCCGCTGTTTTTTTTGCGGCCCCATCTGCGGCAAGTGCCAAAACCGCACTTGCCACACCTGCCGCTCACCTTACCGCCAGCCCCATAGACATTGCATGGGGCTTGCCGCAAGTGAACCGCAAGTGTGGCCATTATGCGGTAACCGTGGCAGATGCGTTTTTTTCACCGCAACTGCCACGATCAGTGCTTACCACTGATGTGAAAAGGCCCTAACACAGTACAAACCTTTTTTACTGCATGCAGTGGCGTAACTTGAAGCTTTTGAGCCCTGATGCGAAAGCTCCAACTGGGCTCCCAATTATTGAAAATATTTAACAGCATTAATCTTTTTCTATAGACCAAAGAGACTTTTTGGGTCCCCTAGGCTCAAGGGTCCAGGTGTGATTGCAACCCCGGCACCTATTGTAGTTACGCCCCTGGGTGCTCGTGTTTCTATTCTACTTTACCTCTGATTATTCCTCTACTGGTTTTAGCTTGTAAATACTGATGTAAAATACTGAACAAATACTCAAAGTGTGAATGTGGCCTAATAGCAATATGTCATCACTTCTGTATTTTTCATCCACTCCTGGTCATGGCTTAGGGCCGCTTCACACTGCGGCATGATCCGGTCCGATTCTGTGCGGGAGGACCGAGACTGCTGCAGACCGAATCAGCACACAGGACTGGGGGGCTATTATGCCCTCCGGTCCTGTGTGCAGCGCACGCAGTTCCTGCTGCTGATAGGTCAGGACCGCGGCGCCCGCGTTCCTGACCTGTCAGCGGCTGCACACAGGACCGGAGGGCATAATAGCCCCCCAGTCCTGTGTGCTGATCCGGTCCGCAGCTGTCGGGTCCTCCCGGACAGAACCGGACCAGATCATGCTGCAGTGTGAAGCGGCCCTTAGGCTGGTTTCACACTGCAGTTTTTTTCCTGATCAGGTTCGATCAGGTTTGTGTGTCAAAGGCATTGTTCACACTCAATTTGCGTTTTTTTTAGCACTCTTAAAAGCACTTGCGTTTTTTTAAGAGTACTTAAAAATGTCCCTTGTGTGTCTGAAAGGATTTGCCACGTTTTTGGACTTAGTCATTTTTTCACCAAAAACGCAGGCAAAAACGCAAGCGTTAACGCAGGGTGCATAAATGTGCCTTTTAAAAACGCATGCGTTTCCCATAGGGCCCCCATGTTAAACAAACGCATGTGCGTTTTTTCAAAAACGCATGCGTTTTTTTTAATATGGGCCCCTATGGGAAACGCATGCGTTTTTGAATGGCACTAAAAGGTACTAATGTACCATGCGTTTTTGCATGCGTTTCCCATAGGGCCCCATATTAAAAAAAACGCATGCGTTTTTGGAAAAATGCACATGCGTTTTTTTACAGCACCCAAAAACGCTGCATGCAGCGTTTTTTGGACTAGGGGTAAAAAACGCAAATGGAGCTGAAAAACGCAGCTACACTCAAATGTACCCTGCGTTAACGCACCTGCGTTTTTTTTAACAGCCCAAAAACGCAGAGATGGTCAAAAAAACGCATGTGTGTGAACATGGCCATAGCCAGGAGTGTCTCGAAAACTCAGAACAGGTGTCAATCTTTCAATTATAGTTTTTCTCTGCAAGTTCCTCTCCTGGGTGTGGCACACAAACCTGATCGAACCTGATCAGGAAAAAAACTGCAGTGTGAAACCAGCCTTAGGGCCGCTTCACACTGCGGCGTGATCCGGTCCGGTTCTGTCCGGGAGACCCCTGACAGCCGCGGACTGGATCTGCACATAGGACTGGGGGGCTATTATGCCCTCCGGTCCTGTGTGTAGCGCACGCAGCTGCAGCCGCTGACAGGTCAGGACCGCAGCACCTGCGGTCCTGACTTATCAGCAGTGGGAACTGCATGCGCTGCACACAGGACCGGAGGGCATAATAGCCCCCCAGTCCTGTGGGCAGATCCGGTCCGCGGCTGTCAGGGGCCTCCCGGACAGAACCGGACCGGATCACGCCACAGTGTGAAGCAGCCCTTAGGCTGGCTTCACACCACGGTGTGATTCGATCCGGGGCTGTCCGGTGTAAACCAGACAGCCCCGGACCGGTTTTTGTCCCCATAGTAGCCTATGGGGTCGGATGGAGCCGGATGGCAGCTCTCTGCCATCCGGTTTCATCTCTGCGGTGCAATTCGGGAGAATTCGGATTATTCTCCACCGACACAAAAATGTTGCTTGCAACATTTTTGTTTCCGGGGTGAAAAATCACCCCAAAAAGCCGGATCCCGGATTGTCCCAGATCCGGGGCAATCTGGTTGTCCCTAACCTGGGAGCCTATGGGGCTGGATTGCCCCGGTCCAGGCGAATCTTGGAACTGGATACCGGTGGCTGCACGTCGCTGTTGTTTCAGGACCGCGGCTAGCTCCATGCTAGCCGCGATCTTGAGAAATCAGCAGCTGCGGCTGCAATTACAGCCATCCGGCTGTACACAGGACCGGAGGGCACATTTGGCCCTCCGGTTCTGTGTGCTGATCCGGTCCGGGGCTGTCATGGTCATCCCGGACAGCCCTGGACCGGATCACACCGTGGTGTGAAGCTAGCCTTATAAAAACTGATGTGAAAAACTGACCAAAACTGAACATGTGAATGAAGCCCAACACAGCCTTATATGGTGCCGCATTAGTACTTGCACATCCCTGTTCCAGAGGTATGTGCCACTTTTTCTTGACAGGAAAACTAAATGTGAGCAGCCACACACAGACAGCATTTGTGTATATTGAGATGTTTGGTGCCTTTCACAATAAACATGTAAGGCCGGGTTCACACCATGGCACAGTCCGATCCGGGGCTGTCCGGTTTGCAGCCGAAGTCTTGTTATCGCAGCCGCAGCAGCTGATAATTTAAGATCGCGGCTAGCGGGGAGCTGGCCACGGTCCTGAACTGTAAGCAGGGGACAGCTGGTGGTGCTGAAGTTCAGCGCCGGCCGGCGATGAGCTTCAGCACCCAGCATTCGGCTCCTGGGTGCAGCTCCGGCGTGACATGGGGGTCTATGGCGCCGGATCGCACCAGACCAGGAGGATCCGGGAGGGTCTGAGTGTGTCAGATTTTTTTCCCCCCGGACACCAGAATGTTGCATGCAACGTTTTTGTGTCCGGGAGGAAAATCTGAATACACCCGAATCCTCCCGGACAGATGAAAACCAGATGGCAGATAGGTGCCATCCGGCTCCATCCGGCCCCATAGCATATTATGGGGCCGAAATCTGATCCAGGGCTGTCCGATTTACACCGGACAGCCCCGGATCGGATCATGCCGTGGTGTGAACCCAGCCTCAGGTGGGTTAAGGGGAATATGGAGGTTCTGCTTTAATGTTTGTGATATTTGTACGGTAATTATGTGTCTACAGGGCCCGTCACACGCTACGATATCATGAACGATGGTGACGTTGCAGCGATGTCTAATCAACATCGTAACGTGTGACACGTCTCAACGATCAACGATAAGTCGTTGATTGTTGATCGCAAATTTATAAACCTGTTCATAAATCTATTGTCGGGTGCCCGCTGGAAACGCAGCATCACTGCGTGTGACAGCAGGAGACCAATGATCAGCGAGCTCCCAGCGCCTCACAGCAAGCGCTGGGAGCTGGTATCCAAGGTAAACAGCGGGTAACTAAGCGCCACACTCTGGTTAGTTACCTGCTATTTACCTTGGATACCAGCGTTCTCACCCGTCCTGATCGCTGGTGAGTCTGCCTATGTGACAGCTCACTGGCGATCAACTCATGATGTCTCAGTGATCCCACCCACGATGGATCGTAGGTGGGATCACTGGGACATTGAAGCGTGTAACCCAGGCTTAATAGATATATATAGATTTATATACACTGGCGATCAAAATTAGAGAACAATGTATGATCACTTGATTTTTTCAGACAGAATGTAATCTACACTGATCAACATTTGTAGGTCTTTGTGTAAGGGGTGCACCATGCCACTAGAACAGTGTTTTACAAAATAACCAAAGTTTATCAACTTAAAACTTTTATTTTACACAAATCGTGATGATCATAATTAGAGAACAGCAATGACTGTAGAGACCATCAACACAGCAATGCTTTTTGTCTGAACTATATAAGGCTCAGTTACACACACAGATAATTATGCAGAGATTGTTCGCAGATCTCTGGTTGCAGTGAAATCATGGACACATTGTTCCATTTTGTGGCTGTGTACAAATGGAACAATGTGTCCATGATTTCACTGCAACCAGAGATTTGCAAACAATCTCTGCACAATTATCTGTGTGTGTAACTGGGCCTTAAGTGTCATAATTCAATCTGCAGCCCAGGGGCAGACTGGCCCAGGTGCAGGGGGGCAGGTGCTCCCCAGGCTGGTGGTATTTCCCTAATTTAGGGGCCCCATTAAAGAAATGGGCCGGCTGGCGATGCTTTGCGGCCGCTGCTGCCGCAATGATAGCTGGAGACTGGAAGGAGAAGGACGTTTGCGGCCGGCGGGCAGACTAGTAAGTGACATCAATACCTGGCCGGATTCGATAGCACAAACCTACCTTTGCCCTAACCCCCCCGTTCCGCTCCTCACCTGGCCGGGGCAGGAAAAATCATACTGCCCCCAGGGCAAAGTCCACCAGCCAGACCCTGCTGCAGCCTAATGTAGTCACATGTCCAGGAGGCCTGCAGTTTGACATATGTGATGGGGTCCATCTCATCACATTCTTGCAAAACTACTTTAATTTCATATTAGTGAGAGCAGATGCGTATCAGAGAACTGTAGAATGGAGTTCAAACTGTTCCAGTGCATCCAATCTAGGTCAAGATGTTTCAAATTTGACAGAATTATACTTAGAATATGCGCTAGTTAAGTCCCCAAGCAACATCTAGTCGGCTGATAATTGAATATCTCAGAGCTAACCCCATCTCTTCAGAGCTCATTGGACACTTGAACTGTCCAATAAAGCAAGGTCTGACTTTTAGTAAGAAAGATCGCTCAGATATAAGGCCACTGTCATCATAGAACTATACATACTGTGCACCACATATTCTCGCCCTGAGAAATTGACAGTTTCATTGGCAAGGACAGGAGGACTCCTGGACACTATTGGTGCAAAGTGGCCCTTATTAGAGCAGGGAACCCACTTAAAGGAAAACTGTCAAGTCAAAAATCCACATGTAACTGATATAATTTTCTAATTCCTCCCTCTAAACTCTCTCTATTGATATATTTCTTTTATTTATATTTACTTGCTATCTTCTGTAAATTTCAAATAAAGAGATTCATTCCATCTGTCAATCACAGTGAATGATCCACTTAGTTTTCTGCTGTCCACTCCCCATACATGAATATGCTTGTCACATCACAGCACAGGAGATCAGTGGGGGGACTGTATTCTCCTCTCAACTCTGTGTGTAGCATCACAAAAGCTGAACTACAACACAAACTGTCACAGCAGGGATAACTGCTTACAGAAACAAATGGAGTCTAGATCAGGCAGACCTGCACTAGCTCTCCCTCTGTGGTGATATTAACTGAACAGACCTGTAAGTGAAACCTGACACTGCACTGTTAGCAAAGGGAGGAGGGAGGAGAGAGCTGTAGAGATGGCGTGCATGACATGACAGCACAGGACTAATTGTCTCTGCTTATAATGAGACAGGACTAATGCAGCAGCTCTCTGCAGGGTCTGACAATGGTGATAACATGGAAACTACAAACGGTACAATAATGATTTTACATGTTTTTAAAAGGTCTGCCCAGGACCTATTGAAATGTAATATTAGTATCATACTGAAAAGTGACCTGAGTGTCCCTTTAATATCAACAGTGACAGGAAGTTTAGGCTAACATTCAGAGAGATTGGCTCACTTTACTGTGAACTTGAAGATTTCAAGGGGAACTCTGGGGAGAAAAATATTTTTTATACTGTCCCTGCCCTTCTACATGATGAAGCTGAGCTGGGCACTACAGTTCTAGGATCTATAGATCGCTTATAAATCAATAAAATCATATCTGTTCCTCAGCTATTGCCCCTCTCTTTAGGGACAGATAAATTCGCTCATGCATAGTGCTAAAATTTCAGGGGACAGGAAGCTACTGTGGTGGCCCTGCTCATGCAGGTAACCACAGATCTCTCTAATGCACAGCTGGGTTTCCACAGCAGGTACCTACTACTAACAACACCTTCCATCCCAGCACAGTAGGGGGAGCCCAACTTGCTGCCCTTAGGCAAGATCCCCTATATATACTGCTGCTGGGGGAGGAGCTAGTCAGTGTGTGCAGATGCTAGAAGAGCTGCAAGACGTCCTGGTGTTCGGTGCTGCGTTCAGGCCCGGGCCAGTGACCCGGAGTGGCCCTTCAGTGTCCCACAAGCCTAAGTGGGACTGAAGGCAGAGAGCTTCAAAGCAGAAATGGGAATGAGGAGCTTGAGGGAATTCATCCCAGGAAACGCCGGATATTGGGGATCCACACCTGTGGGGACTATAGGCCCACAGAAAACCCCGTCGCACCGTGGAAGCTTCAGCTACCCGGTCTCCCAGGTGGGTCAAGAGAAGGAGCAGGCACAGCGGGCCAGCTGCAGTGTCCAGAGAGGGTCATCTCAGAGACCGCACAGGAGGAGAGAGAGACAGACAAAGGAAGAGGTGGACGCAAGTCAGGCTACAGCAGGCTGTGCTTCAGAAACTACACAAAGCAGAGGAGGCCTTATACCCACTTGCTGTGGGAACCCACTGTGCAACCCTGTCATCCGTCGGTGCCCTGGACATATTTACCTGCAAGTCATCAGTAAAAAGGTAAGAGACTTTCCTGCGTGTGTGCATTCTTCCCTTCTACTCCCAGCAACCTCTATAGACTATTTCACCTCCTCCTAAACAAGCTCAGCTCTACTTCAACCTGCTTCCCTTACTACGCTGCCCCGGAGGTCCCGGTCCTGGCTGCGGAGGACTAAACCATCTCAGCCGCATTACCACCGACCTCCGGGGGACTGGAGCTGCGCTGGTGACATCTCACCAGGTACTGCAAGTGGCGTCACGACAAACTATAAACTTGTACATAATCCCTTGTAAATACCCCTTTTCAAGAGAATAGTCCCCAGGACACGGGGTCAGGCGTGGCCGCCATTCCCCGTGACACCGTTAACCCCTTCTGCCGCCTGATACCCGAGTAACCCACACCCTGGGGCGACACCCTACCAAGTTGATATGGGGAAGGGGAGACCATGGCAGTGCTGAATCAATCAATGCAGTGCTTTGTCTCTGCTCCTAGCCTGATGCATGTCAGTTCATATTATGCACCATCATATCATTATACAGTAGAAGATCAAATATGTATTTACAGTATATCTGCTTGGTGACATGATTGCTATTTGAAGGGAGAACACAAGTCATGATCTCTGCTGCAGCATGAGGCTCAATTTCTTTATCGCAAAAGAGAGGGGTGAGAGCTGAGGAGCAGATATGATTGTATTGATTTATAAGTGATCTATAGATCCCAGAACTGTAGTGTACAGCTCTGCTTCATCATGTAGGAGGGCAGGGACAGTACAAAAAAGTTTTATCTCCCAGATCTACCCTTTAACGACATATGAATTAAATTAAATGGACTAGATCAAAGCCCCACAATAAAGATAGGGTTTTGATTCAGGAGGTTTAAGAACCTACAGCTGTTACTACTTTTTATTATCTTACTTTTCGGAAATGGATCTATTAAAAGTGCAGGTAAGCTCTGGGCCTTTACTTTCTCACAGCCACGAGCTTCAGAACAGTTGTTGAAATCTGTTCTACTTTCCACATTGATTGGTTGTCCATGCTGTATATGTTTGTAGGAGGTAGTCTTTTTTTTCTCATCTTGACTGGGATACAAAAAATTTCTTGCCAGATTTATCAGTTTTTTTAAAAAAAGGAGATCACAGACAGGAGTAGATTAAGATAACAAGTGCTTGTTTTCTTGTTTGCTTGTTTTTTTTAATCTTTGGTTTAGTATTCCTTTACATTTATACTGATATCATTACAGTGACCTCTACTTGTAAACTGTTTCCAAAAGTAATAACATTTAAGTGACTTCTAGAAATTCAAGGAGTAAACTTGGGTGACCCCATAGAGTCTCCTTTGCATATATTCTATGCAGGTATATTTGGAACATTTCCTTGTCACCACCATAGTCATTATGCAGGTGTAGAAATACCTACACAAGGTGTACTCAACACAGATTCCACAAGTGTGTTTTAATATGGGCCACCAGCTGCAACAGTGAGAACCTATCATGATATCCAAGTGCTGCCCATCATTTTCACAAACTCATAAACTTGGTTTTTTAATTCATTTATTTTTTTCATTTAACAGCTTAAAGTAATTCAGCCATATAGACGACTGAGTCTGGTGATCCTATTGATCTCTGTACAGTGTTTTGTTATATAGAGGTAACGGTCATATTATAATAGTATGTACTCATTATGTAGTGGTAATGGTAGTTGACTTTGTGTAGCAGTATTATTTTAGCCTACTATAGTAGTAATTTTGGTAATATTTGTCTTTTATAGTGTACTAGCTGTAGTACCCGGCTACGCCCGGGTTAATAAATAACTGCTGTTAGCTATAACAAAATAGAATTTGAATATGTCATATTAATGACCTGTAGGAAAATAGAAGCTGAGCTGTGATTGATTGCTATAGGCAGCCTAATAAATCTCCAGCCAACAGTAAACCCTCCCCCTGGCCGGGTAGTATATGTTACCTCACACATACACATAATAGACAGCTCATGTGACTGACATCTGCCTTAATTCCCTATATGGCACATGGGTTGCACATTGGCTGTTTTTAATCAGATGTTTATGTTTGGAAAATAAAGATAACACACGTATGAGGCGAGTTGTGTGAGGTGATTTGTGCACATCTGTGTCTGTCTGTGTGGTGTGTGTGTCCGTGGGGTGTGTATGTGTGTGTCCCTGTGGGATGGGGTCTGTGTGGTGTGTGTCTCATGTTGTGTGTGTCTCTTTGTGGTGTGTGTGTCCCTGTGGGGTAAGTGCATGTGCCCCTATAGGGTGTGTATGTGTGTGTGCCCCTGTGTGGGGGTCT
Source organism: Allobates femoralis (assembly GCA_033576535.1). Taxonomy (NCBI): domain Eukaryota; kingdom Metazoa; phylum Chordata; class Amphibia; order Anura; family Aromobatidae; genus Allobates; species Allobates femoralis. Next base: position 148,503,126 of record JARQOC010000004.1, read on the forward strand.
GTGGTGTGTGTGTATCTGTGTTGTGTGTGTCTCTTTGTGGTGTGTGTGTGTGTCCCTGTGGGGTGAGTGCATGTGTCCCTATAGGGTGTGTATGTGTGTGTGTGTCCCTGTGGGGGGGTGTCTGTGTGGGGTGTGTGTGTCTCTGTGTTGTGTGTCCCTTTGTGGTGTGTGTGTGTCCCTGTGGGGTGAGTGCATGTGTCCCTATAGGGTGGCTATGCGTGTGTGTCCCTGTGGGGGGGGTCTGTTTGGGTGTTGTTGTCTCTTTGTGGGGTGTGTGTCCCTGTGTGGTGAGTGCATGTGTCGCTATAGAGTGTGTGTGTGTCCCCTTGGGGGTGTGTGTGTGTCTTTGTGGTGTGTGTTTGTTCGGGTGCGTGGTGAGTATCCAATGTTGGGGCTGCACCTTAGCGACTATACACTTTGCTGTTACTCTTTGTGTGCATGTGGTGTGTATACATGTCCCTGTGTGTGGTGAATATCTCATGTTGGGGCCCCACCTTAGTGACTATATGCTGGTATGTGCTGTTAGCCTTTGGCGCTATCATTAAGCCCCTCTCATTCACAATTGTCAACTGGTAACTGTCACTTTTTCCCCATTATGTAGATAGGGGCAAAATTGTTTGGCGAATTGGAATACGCGGGGTTAATATTTCGCCTCACAACATAGCCTATGACGCTCCCGGGGTCCAGACGTGTAACTGTGCAAAATTTTGTCTCTATAGCTGACAGGTGTCGATTTTCCTCCCACACGTTTCCTTTCCCTTTTTTCCCATTATTAGATAGGGGCAAAATTGTTTGGTGAACTGGAACGCGCAGGGTTAAAATTTCGCCTCACAACATAGCCTATGACGCCCCCGGGGTCCAGACGTGTGACTCTGCAAAATTTTGCGGCTGTAGCTGCGACGGTGTAGATGCCAATCCCGGATATACATACACATACACACACATACATAAACACATTCAGCTTTATATATTAGATTTTAGGGTTGGCAACAGTGGCATACAATAATATGTATAGATCCTCTTAAGTGATAGGTGTAGTCTTGTATGGGAAGACATGAATTTGGGGGTCAAAACGTCTGATCTTTTAAGATCCGAGCAGTAGGGTACTGATAATGATGGCAGACCATTCAGCTGCTATGGGGACCCTGAGTCGGGGGAGCCCGGTGCTAGCGTCGACACTGCCCCCCAAGGCATTCCACTTTCAACTGTGTGGGATTGCGATGATGGAGATAAAAGCAATGATAAAGGAGGGAGCACTCCACTCCCTCATGCATTATTCTCCCGCTGTGCCTGCGCTCTGACGTCTCAGCACATCGGGTGTGATGACATGCCAGTACGTGAGTGCACTGACAGCCAGTGGCTATTATACTATATGGTTGACTATGGGGTGTAAATTATACTATTTGGAGGACTATGGGGGTGCATTATGGTATATGGAGGACTGTGGGGTGCATTATAATATATGGAGGACTACGGAGCTGCATTATTCTATATGGATGACTATTGGGTGCATTTTACTATATGGAAGACTATGGGGGTGCATTATACTATATGGGTGACTATGCTATGTGCATTATAATATATGGAGAACTATAGGTGTGCATTTTACTATATGGAGGACTATGGGGTGTGCATTATAATATCTGGAGCCATGCATTATAATACAGTGGGACTGGAAAGTATTCAGACTTCTTTAAATTTTTCACTCTTTGTTTTATTGCAGCCATTTGGTAAATTCAAAAAAAGTTCATTTTTTTCTCTTTTTACATTCATCTCCCTATCTTGACTGAAAAAAACAGAAATGTAGATATTTGTGCAAATTTATTAAAAAAGAAAAACTAAAATATCACATGGTTATAAGTATTCAGACCCTTGTTCAGACACTTATATTTAAGTCACATGCTATCCATTTCCTTATGATCCTCCTTGAGATGGTTCTACTCCTTCATTGGAGTCCAGCTGTGTTTAATTAAACTGATAGGACTTGATTTGGAAAGGCACACACCTGTCTATATAAGACCTCACAGCTCACAGTGCAAGTCAGACCAAATGAGAATCATGAGGTCAAAGAAACTGCCCAAGGAGCTCAGAGACAGAATTGTGGTAAGGAACAGATCTGGCCAAGATTATATTCTTATAAAAGAATTTCTGCAGTACTCAAGGTTCCTAAGAGCACAGTGGCCTCCATAAACCTTTAAATGGAAGAAGTTTGGGACCACCAGAAATCTTCCTCGACCTGACCATCCAGCCAAACTGAGCAATGTGGGAGAAGAGCCTTGGTGAGAGAGGTAAAGAAGAATCCCAAGATCACTGTGCCTGAGCTCCAGAGTAGAGAGGTGGAAGAAAGTGCCACAAAGTCAACTATCACTGCAGCCCTCCACCAGTTGGGCCTTTATGGCAGAGTAGGCAGACAGATGCCTCTCCTCAGTGCAAGACATATGAAATCCCGCATAGAGTTGCTAAAAAAACACATGAAGGACTCCCAGACTCTGAGAAATAAGATTCTCTGATCTGAGGAAACAAAGATAGAACTTTTTGGTGATAATTCTAAGCGGTATGTGTGGAGAAAACCAGGCACTGTTCATCACCTGCCCAATACAATCCCATATTTTCAAACCACCTGATAGAGGTAACAAGGCCCTCCTAATACAATATATCTTCCAAACAAACCCAAAGGAGTCAGGCCAAATCATTTGCAATTCATTATTTATTTTAAAAGAAACACCATGTAAAACTGACAATATACAGTGGTACACAGAAGGAGGACCGCTTGACAAAGTTCAACCACAATAGTATTCACAATGGTATTCAAAATAGTATTCAATCCTCAGGTATAACTTTATCCATCAAACAATAGTGCCCCTAATGGGTGCACAATATACCTAATGAGGATGACACATTACAGACAAGCCAAGGGTCCCATTTACCTTCCTGTGACCGCCCCCTGACGCGTTTCGCACCAGCTTCTTCTGAGGAGGGTCCTCAGAAGAAGCTGGTGCGAAACGCGTCAGGGGGCGGTCACAGGAAGGTAAATGGGACCCTTGGCTTGTCTGTAATGTGTCATCCTCATTAGGTTTATTGTGCACCCATTAGGGGCACTATTGTTTGATGGATAAAGTTATACCTGAGGATTGAATACTATTTTGAATACCGTTGTGAATACTATTGTGGTTGAACTTTGTCAAGCGGTCCTCCTTCTGTGTACCACTGTATATTGTCAGTTTTACATGGTGTTTCTTTTAAAATAAATAATGAATTGCAAATGATTTGGCCTGACTCCTTTGGGTTTGACCAATACAATCCCAACAGTGAAAGATGGTGGTGACAGCATCATGCTATGAGGGTGTTTTTTAGCTGCAGGGACAGAATGACTGGTTGCAATTGAAGGAAACATGAATGTGGCCAAGTACAGAGATATTATGAATGAAAACTTCTTCCAGAATGCTCTGGACCTCAGACTTGGCCAAAGGCTCACCTTCCAGCAAGACAATGATCTTAAGCACACAGGTAAAATAAAAAAAGAGTGGCTTCAGAACAACTTTGTGACCATTCTTGACTGGTCCAGCCAGAGCCCTGACCTCAACCCAATTGAGTATCTCTGGAGAGACCTGAAAATGGCTGTCCACCAACGTTCACCATCCAACCTTACAGAACTGGAGAGGATCTGCAAGGAAGAATGACAGTGTGGCGCCCCTGCGACCAGGTGGCCAAAAGAGAGAAGTGCAGCAAGGTAAGCAAGGTGGTTACAAAACACACCCACATCTCACAAACACCGACCCTACGTCTAGGACTTTAGGATGGGCAAGGGGTGGCGGGTGTAGCACAGTGGGTGTAACGTAGGAGGACACTGACAAAGTGGGTGGAGTGACCTAAACAAAAACCCAAGAAAACACAGGGGTAGAGCAGAAGAAGACTGAAAGAGAATGAGTAACAACAGAACAGAGAGAGACTTCCCAGACAGTTTCGGGCTCCCTGGAGGCGCTGAATCCTGTGAGGCACAGACCCCTGGAGAGAAAGCCCGCTCCATAGCCTGGAAGCGACAGAAGGGGAAAGACTGAAAGAGACCTCACAGCAAAAGAAGATGGGAGGACAAGGGCCCGGCAGCCTGATAGATCCGTGCTGCGCAGAGTAACCCTTAGCACAGTGACAGACAGAAGGATCCTGGTGTGTCCAAATACCTGAACCTGGAACACTGGAGGGCTAGGCGACACCAGAGAACCGGCTCTGAAGAGGTGACTGGGGATTCCAGACCCTAATCACGAGACACATCGATCGGGGTCAGAGACTTTATGTGCTGCAGCCTAAATTGCCACCACGGACTAGGAACACAGTCGTCATACTAGGACTGGTGACCCTGACTGTAAGGGAAATATATTCACCTGTGAGTCCGCGACGACCAGACTGAACCTGTGGGTGAGGTATTACGATAATACTGAGAGATGGGCCTGAAAGGACTTTGAGGGAGCAACACAGAAAAGCTACCTGAGCTGCACAGTTTGAGTAACTTGGAGCAGTGCTGAAGTGTTTAAGTGTAACTTGTGTAAACTGTGAAACTGCTGTGGAACAATCAAGTAAAGTACCCTGTAAGCTCACACTTGCCTGAGACTGTTCCTTTCCAGCACCACATCCAGCACTAAGACAACCAGCATTGTGGAGAGCTGCAGCAGCAAATGTTGCAATTGAATCCCACTTGAGGAGCCACAGCCTGTCAGCCCTGCACACTGGCTGGAGGAGCTTCAGCTTGGAAGTAAGTGACTTGTACCCAGCACAATAACTCACAAAGCCCCATCCATTATCACTACTCCTGCCCTGGGGACCCTCAGCCCTACCCCAGGAGGGCTTACCATCCACGCTGACCCAAGTCACCGTCCCCAGCAGGAATACGGCAGCAGTGCTTCTACTAAGCACATACCCCGGGTGGCGTCACGACAAATCATCCCTTGTAAATGTCCCCTTTTTGGACTGATCCCAGGCCACAGGACCGGGTCACAACTACCGTGATACACCAGAGAGACAGCACTGGCCCGGCTCCCGAGTACCCCATAGCCTGGGGGTGCATCAAGAGGATCCCCAAATCCCAGTGTGAAAAATTTGTTGCATCATTCCCAAGAAGACTCATGGCTGTACTAGCTCAACAGGGTGCTTGTACTCAAGACTGAGCAAAGGGTCTGAATACTTATGACCGTGTGATATTTCAATTTTTCTTTTTTAATAAATTTGCAAATATTTCTACAGTTTTGTTTTTTTCAGTCAAGATGGGGATCAGGGTGTACATTAATGAGAAAAAAAATGAACTTCTCACGTCGCCGTTGGATTTGGTGACTATTATTCCTGCTCCAGCCACTAAGCGGCGCCGGATTCTTTCAGCTAGTGGTGCCGGTGATAGGGAGGCCATGTCCTCATCGGGGCTTGCTTCTTTGGTTCCTGCCTCTGTTGCTGGGCATTGCCATGCTCCTCTTGTCGGTGATGCTGGTTACAGGAAAGAATTCCCTGCAGAGGCATCTGGTGAGTGCAAGCGTCGTTCCTCTTTCAGAAGTGGGTTGGGTGGTACCAGTCGCGCATCACCATCTGGCCTGGTTGTAGGGGCTGTTCGGAATAGGTCATCAGGCTGTGAGCTCCAGCCTATGTGTTGGAATATGTTAAGTGCAACAACTCCAATCCTATATGTGTAAGTGTTATATTGCTAGGCTTGTGCATTGTCAGTAAAGTTAGTTTAAAAAAAAAAAAAAAAAAAAAGGAACACTCCCAAAAGCTCACACACAGGAAATACCATGTGACTGTACCTGTGTCTGTGCATGTGAAGAGAAGCACATCAGCTTGCTAATGCTGCAAAGGGACTTTTAAGATATATATTCCTGTTTCCACAAAGCCCTTCATATCTGTACCTGTTTGTTGCTAATCAAAAGCTAAGTTCTGTTGTCAACACGCTTTCAGTGTATCCTGAATGATCCGCTGCCAACAGGTTATGGGCCGTGCATTACACAGAACTCCAGGAGTGACACAGAACGGTTCCCTGAGAAATGCCCACAGGAAAAATGCCCACAGGAAAAATGCCCACAGGAAAATTGCCCACAGGAAAAATGCCCACAGGAAAAATGCCCACACGGAAAAATGCCCACACGGAAAATTGCCACAACGGAAAAATGCCCACACGGAAAATTGCCCACACGGAAAATTGTCCACATGGAAAATTGCCCACGCGGAAAATTGCCCACACGGAAAATTGCCCACACGGAAAATGCCCACACGAAAATTGCCCACACGGAAAATTGCCCACACGGAAAATTGCCCACATGGAAAATTGCCCACAGGAAAATTGCCCTCATGGAAAATTGCCCACACAGATAACTGCCATTTGCAGCATCACAAAGTTTCAGATCTCTGATATTTGAGGTGCAGGTGAGGATTCACATGATCTGTGATCATCTTGTGAATCACAGTTGACCTAGTAAGTGCAGAAATGCTGAAGATCTGTGGTTTGTAGCAGTCGGTCATTATCTGCAATAGATAGATCCAGTCTGCTCTCATCTCTCATGGTACCTTTACACGCCGCGACGGCAGGCTGGATACATCGCGCTACTTCACGTGCACGAGCACGCTCAAACGGCTACAAACGGTGAACGCATCTCCTTTACACGCCGCGACAAGGTGCGCTACGCCACGCTACATCTATAGCTAGCTACATCGCCGGGTGTCTCAAGTAGCCAGCTGTAGCTTAGCGTACCCGCTTCACACGCCGCCACCACAGGTGAGTGGGAGCAACAAAGGCAGGACGTAAAACACATAGGCGTGCCACAGTCCTGTACGCGCGCCCAAATCACAACCATTGGCCAACACTACGGAGTTGTGATTGGGCACGACGGAAAGGGCGGATGGCCGAGACGTGACGTACCAGTGAGGGGAGTGAAGCACGGAATAAGCGGTTGTGACATGGCGGAGTGTGGCGAATGCATCTAAACCGATGGTAAAGCGTCACCCAGGAGCGGTGGCAAGTCATCTACCCAGTGTGCATAAAAGTAGCGGTGCCGGGGCTATGTGTACGTAGTACAAGTGTTTGCCCTGTCACGCACGATCAGCGCTTGTGACAGCGGCGTGTGTAGATAGCGGCGAGGTGCGTTTCTGCGACACACATGAGCGGCTTACAACACACAGTATGTGCGTTCTCTGTGTACATTGTATGTATCTATCTCTGGCAACAGATGTGAATGTAGTGGAACTGCTCCGTAGCAAACCTGTGAAAGATCTGTGTGACAGTGTATTAGAAAACACCTGAGAAGAATATGTCCTGCATCAATGTGCTGTCTGCAGGTGACCCTCTGCCTAGAACAAAATAAAGGCTCATGTACGCACAATGGCCACAAACACTGTTAGCCAAAAGACTGGAAAAAAACATGGCTACCCACACATATTGTCTGCACAATCCCAGCCAATAGGTGGCTATGACATCCCAGGCCCCCACCATAAACTTCATCACATTTCCCTCCTCCACCAAGTAAACAGGCTCACACATTTGTTTGGATCCAAAAAAGTATTTTATAAATCAAATTCATTCATCGTGACCTTGGATTACAATTTGTAACCAAAAATACATCCAAATAAAAACAACAAATAAAGTGCATGTCACAATCTGCCAACACATTGCAGAGAGAGCAAATTGAACCCACATTGGAACCTGTGGAGCAGCAAAAAAAGTTTCAAACAACATAACAACTAACTAACTAACTAAACATCATGCACATTAGGAAAAAACAAAAAAACAAATTGGTAAACACAAAAGAAAAGGGGTGCAGCTACCCTGCTGTCACCTCCATTGCAAAGTTAAATAAACCTCCCAGAACCAGCCAAACTACATGGCCTGGTCCTGCCAGCTCACTGCACCAGACCCATTGAAGTAGGAGCAGTAAGCGTCTCTACTGTCCCTGGCCTCCCGCCGAGTGCGGCCATGGCTCTGCGGCTGGAGTGGCACAATCACATGGCCCTCATCACGCCAAGACCCTGGACGGAGCTCCCCTGTTGTAGCGTCTGCATGATCCACATAACCTCCTGGCGTGTATGATGGCCTATCCCTACGACGCAGGAAGTTATGCAGCACACAGCAGGCCACCACTACCGCGTCAATAGACTCCGGTTTCATATGCATAGGCGTATGAAAAACCCGGAATCTATTCGCCATTATCCCAAACGCATTTTCAACTACACGGCGGGCCCGGGATAGCCGGTAGTTGAAAATGCGTCTCTCAGAAGTAAGGGCCCTCTGGGGATATGGCCGCAGTAGGTGCTCCTGAAGTGGGAATGCTTCATCCGCCACAAACGCAAAGTTTAGATGTTCGGTCGTGTGCTCATTTGAGGGTAAGTTTAGCCCACCATTCCCTAGTAGTGTTGCCAAGGAGCTTTGGGCAAACACACCCCCATCTGAGTTGCGACCGTTCATTCCAACATCCACGTAGAGGAACTCATAGTTGGCATCTACTACAGCCATGAGGATTATACTACAATACCCTTTGTAATTGAAAAACAAAGAGCCAGAGTTGGCAGGTTTGGTAATCCTCACGTGCTTACCATCCAATGCCCCGCCACAGTTGGGGAAGTTCCACCGGGTTTCAAACCCTCGGGCTACTTCCAGCCATTCTGCGGCTGTTTCTGGCATTTTCATGTAGGCTGGCTGCAGAGCTCTCCAGATGGCCCAACACGTTTCAGGGATCAGGCGGCTCAGCAGGGGCAGGGAGACACGTGACATGTATGTGAGTGATGTCATGGACTGCCCTGTAGCCAGGAACCGCAAAGTGATCGCCAACCGCTCAGCAGGTGATACTGATGGGCGCATTATAGTGTCCTGACGCGCTATCATTGGCCCTACACGCTCCAATAGGAAGGTGAAACAGTCCTCGGACATACGGAGATAGTTTCGGTAATCATCAGGACAGTTAAGCTCCAGCTCCCGCAACAGCTGCATGTGGCCCCGGGTTTCCCGCCTGAGAAGCCAATCACGGGTCCACAACCGCCGCTGTCTGCGCCTCATCAACCTTTCATACCGATCCTGATACCACATTTGCTCTTCCACCAACGCAAGAGCCACGATAACATTGCGGTCATGGATATTCTGCATCCTCAATATCAGCACCTGTAGATGAGAAACCACAACATGAGTACGTAGAACAATATGTGCCAATGTCAGCAGGTTAAGCAAGCCACACCTATTTTTGAGGACACACTATAGCCAACTGGAGGGGAACTTGCGTCAGGCCCCGAAACACATCCCTGAAGCCAGGAAAGCCAAACACCCAGTAGTCACCCCAATCAAAATGGAAGACGCCCAATGATAATGGCCTCCTCTACATCAACTTCTATGGGAGTTTGTCAAAGTAAAACATCTGCACCTAGGTGAGTTAGAAAGGGACATGTGTCACCAATAATGTATGATAACAAATTTGCAGATGCCATTACACAGACCATAATCAAAATGTGGCCATTTCCTAATCTGGGAGTAAAACAAACAATACGTACCCCGATAGGCTGGTCAAGTAAGCTTACAAGAAGCCAACAACTTAGCACATGAGTGAGGTTGGGTACCCATGGTTACATATGTTTTTGCTGGTGGCATTTGTCCGAACCATCTATGTTATGTCTTGAGTGCCACACCTCCAAGCCATGTCTCATCCTATCCCCGTTCGACCCAGTCTCCATTGGCCACAACCAGTATGCAGAAATTGATCCAGGTGACAGGAGTAACACATTTCTGTCTACAGTCCTGCAGCCAATCTCCTGTATGGTGTCTGGAAACAAACACAGCAATGTATATGTTCAAATATTCATAAGCACCAAACCAAATGCCTACTCCAAGTCCACACAGTACACTATATCTTCCCCAGCAATACACACCCCTAAACACTACGCTAAAACAGTGTCCTGCGGTCGCAAATAACAACAACATATGCACCCACACCCCGCCATTTCCATGTGTGTCCACAGATACTTACTTAATGGGTCTGGCCAGCAAGCGTAATGTTTGGCGGCATGCGGACCTTTTAAAGGGCCGCCAACCTATCACGATTCAGCGATCTCCACCAATTAGCGGAGGTTAATTGCGGCCCCAGGTGTCCCATTACGCTGTGCGTCATTGTGTCCGTTGTGATTGGTTTAGCGGACTATAAAGCCAGGCCAATGGCCACTACACCTTGTCCAGAGGTCCATGTGCATTGAGCTACTAGTGTCCTGCCTATCTTCTGCTGCTCTGACGGTAAGCCTCTTTAGCGGTTTCTATGAGAGTGCACGGGACGCTGATGCTTGTATTGGCGGCCGCTTAGGCATTGTGTGTATGGGCATCTTTGATACGGCCTTTAATTTTGGCCCTCTAATTAGACAGATGGTCAGTTTTTCTAGTGTATGGTAATAGCCAGGTATAGCCTCAACTGGTATTGTGTGCGTATAGATTTGGTCTTTGATGTAATTTGTGAGTCAAACATATAAAGTAGAGATTTAGAACTGTGAGGCACATCAGCATTTGATGCCTGCAATTATTGGTCCCTTCATTGCAGGGATTCTTGTTATGTCTGTTACAATAGCAGTCCCATGGATGGCCACACAACTACATGATGATGTGTTTGCACATTACATGTAGTATGTGCAGTCTTGGCACAAACCACGCCCTCCTTTCTCATCTGCTTAATGTTAACCATTTTGCTCAGTACAAAGGTAGTAGCTACCACACAATGTCTTTGCTCACATGTTGGCCTACAGGTTGGTACGCACACACCGTCTCCAGGTGTTGTTTTATTATGGACAGTGGGTTCTTAAATCAGGTTTCACACATGTTTAGGGGGCCACAGAGTACCTGACATGTGTAATTTTGTCACATATGTCTTTTACTTTGGACCGGTGTGACATTGTGCAAATGGCACACATAGGCCAAGTTGTACTAACAGTTATTGCTGCCTATAATGTACATATGAGAACCTTATGAGCATGTAAATAATGTTCACAAGGTTTTGACAGATCAATATGGCTTGTGTCGTGACGGTCTGGATTGGCTGTGTTTTGTCTTCCCCAGATGCCGAGGTGTACTGTGGAATTTGAAACCCAGCTTCTCACGGAGTATCAGCGGCACGAATGTTTGTGGCGCAGCTCGCTGCCTCAATATAAAAACCAGGCAGCGAGGTCCGAGGCCTACAGGAGTCTTGTGGCTCTAGCCAATCGCTTGGAGTCAAGGGTAGGCAAGATTTGGGACCAGCATGCGGTGGCCTTAAAAATCAAAAACATGCGGCAGTCGTTCATGCGGGCTCACAATGACTACCTGCGCCGTCGCTCAGGAGCTGGAGCTGATGAGGTACCATCACCTACCCTATGGTACTATCCCCTCTTCACCTTCATCCTGGGCGAGGGGAGCTCGCGTCGAACGACCACCAACCGCCCCGTTGCTGCGTCCCATGTAGGCCCGGATGAATCACCATCTGCGCCACAGGAGGTGGGTCATCGTGTTACAGTGTTGCCCCACAATGTTCCCTTCACATGTGTGGTTTGGCCAAACCAGAACTAGCACACTTTTGACACATTTTCGGCCTTGGTGTGGGAAACCTTTTTCTGTCTGTGAATCTGCCCTCCTTCCATGATTTAGGATTATATGAATTTAACGCAGAGAGCCGTATTCCAAAGTAGCATCTCCCCCAAATATCGGAACCGGAAAAATGACATGTGTAATGTTGTTTAAATTATTATTGGATTTAAATGAAAGAAGCACATAGTGGCATCTACTCAAATTTGCTGGCACACATGTGTGTTGGCTCTGGTGCAAGTGGGTTTTCGTTATTAGCAGGTTTGATGGTTTCACATCATATTAGTATTGAAAATGGGAAGGTGGCCAACATCTGTGTTTGGCCAGCCCAGCCCCCAGTATCAAGGTGTTGTGGTGACATGTACTCATTGGTTTACGGCTCTCTGACTGACACCTAAATCTGTATTGTGCTGAGTACGTGGAATCGTAGAGGTGAGTGTCCAGGCGCAGTACAGGTTTTGGTGTTGTTAAAGTTTGGTGGGTTGCTGTTTGTAGATTCCTTCCATATATTTTGTTAGTGCCTTTACTTTAGTGGGAGTGGTATATTGTGTCCTGTGTCCATGGTATGGTGTGGTCCTTGCCGTCACTAATGTTTTCTTTTGTTTCCTCTCCCCCCCACAGGCCCCAGAAGAGGACGGCTCCATTGCGGAGCATTCTGTCGCTGATGATGCTCAGCCCATGACATCTGGGGCTGAGCAGGAGGGCGGGGCGAGTGATGTGGGTCCGGGCCCAGGGCCCAGCTCCAGGATCCGTCGTCGCAGACGTCCTGCACCACCAGAGACGGAGCTGGGCACCTGGGCCCGACGTGTGCTGTTGGATGAACAGCGGACCCACATCGACAGCAACGCCCTCTACATGAGCGACAGAATGCGAGGGATGGAGCCGCTCCAGAAAAAGATCCTTCTGAGGGTCTTCAACAATGCCGCTGATGCTGCCGATGATGGGGCCCTTCAATGGGGCTGCCACGTCCCCCCCCCCCCATGCAACACACCTTGTGGCCCCTTTCCCCAGCTGCCCCATCTCGGCCCGTGAGAAGACCGGCCCCGCCACAGTCACCCCATCCCCCCTCAACACGTCGTCGTACAACCAGACGTTCTCAGGCAGGTCGGGGCTGCCCTCAGAGGAGGGGGATGCGGCATTGTCAGAGCCGACAGAGGATGATTAATTTGGACACTAGTAGCCAATGCACCAAATTGGCACTCTGGACTTTAGCATCTGTAGGAACCTACTTTTGTTTCTACTTTTTTTTGTTTGGATTACTTTTTAGCAGACTTGCTTAATATGATTTGTTTGTTACTTTACCTTTTTGACGTTATTAAAATTTTGAGGATACTCAATTGTATGGTCTTTTTGGTATATGGGGGGGGGGGGAACCTTGGGTGAATGGTGTTGTGCACAATATAGTTTGGGCCAGCCCACACAATATGGGCCAATGGCCTCAGAGTAGGACTACCATAGGTTCCTTTGTACTGTGTTAGCACTTTCACAAAGAGGTGTGGTAATGTGTGGGAGATATTTTCCTGTAAAACATGGTTTCCAGCCAAAGATTATAGTTGTAACATGAGGAGCCAAATACAAAGGTAAACAAACATTGTATTCGCTACATACATGTGTGTAAGCCATATGCCACAATACACATAATGCAGCTTCCACATAGGTGTAGCCATCCAAGACTCCTCATGGTCCCAATGTGGGACAGTATAGGTACAGAAGGCAAAGGGCTGGGCAGTCCACACTCCTCATGGTCCCAATGTGGGACAGTATAGGTAGAGAAGGCAAAGGGCTGGGCAGTCCACACTCCTCATGGTCCCCATGTGGGACAGTATAGGTAGAGAAGGCAAAGGGCTGGGCAGTCCACACTCCTCATGGTCCCAATGTGGGACAGTATAGGTAGAGAAGGCAAAGGGCTGGGCAGTCCACACTCCTCATGGTCCCAATGTGGGACACTATAAGAAAAGAGCCCAACGGGGCCAAAATAAAAAAAAAAACATTACCACATTTTTAAGCCAACAAGGCAACTTGGGTAATTTGTTAGCGTCCAACTAGGACAACAGTTTTTTGTGGCCATGTTTGGCCTGAATAAAATGCAGCCAACTACTTCATGGCTGGGATCCATGTTCTGGACATAGGCCCTCCAGCATTTGACCCAGCCGTGCAAGGTCCTGCAGGCCACGCTGCAAAGCCCTGGTCATGCGGGACACAAACGCCTGATGGGCAACGACGAATTCCTCCATGGTAGGGGCACCTGTATTGGGAGTAAACACACACTTTAGGACACAGCAGTCGCTGGTGATGGGTAGGCAGGACTGCACACAACCATCCACTTACCCTGTTCCTCTAAATCCACATCAACATCAGACGGGGACAGAGATGGGCTCAAGCTCCATCCAGATGAACCCGCACGTTCACCATCTGCATGAATAGTTAAACAACATTGTTAACTTTGTGGACTGAAATCGTGTTGTGCAAGATGAAATTAATGGATCAGTGTGCAGGGTGTATGTGGCAACATAACACACTTACCACCATAGTGACTGTGTGGGGACATGGTCACCCCAGGACTCGCCACTGAGCTGGAGACAGTGGGAGGTGGTGTTACTCCCTGCCTGGGGCTCCGTGGCCACATTACGTGGTTTGGTGGTAACAGGGATCCTGGACTACAGGGCACACCCTCCTCTGGGCCAACAGGTGCTTCCAGTTCCTGGCCCTCCTGTGGGGAGGTGATCTCGTCTTCCTCCAGCCATCCAGATGACGACACCTCGTCACACTCAAGCGGGCTGCCAGGTGCTGACTGGTCCTCCAGGTCCTCTGTCCCGGTAGGTGACGGCAGGTCTTGCTCCTGAGGGCCGGGGGAATGTGTGGAGCTTGTGGCCAAGGGTGCCACTTCAGCCAGATGTGGCGGTGTTGTGGATGGGCCACCTGGGGGTGGGGCATGGGGCCCTTCTTCAGATGAGGATTCTGAAGCTATTCCCGAAGAAAAAAGAAAAAAGTGCTAAAATCGTACTAACACATTGTTCCCATACATATAGGTCATGTGGCTATGTATTTGACAGCTAACTTAGCCTCACCCAGGTGATGCTGGATGCATACCCTCACGTTGTATGCATGTACTGTGCGTGTGTAAAATTGAGTGCGGTGACTGGAGGACCACAACACTGTGAAGATGTTTAGGATTGTGTAGGCCACACTGTCCCTTGTCATATGTTACCATCCATTTTTGTGTACTGTGGGACATGCACATGTGGCGGTGTGTGTTTGACCCCAACTATTACTCACCACGCAGCCTGGCAATCCTGGCACGGATGTCCAGTATGCGACCCGGGCTCTTTTGTTTCAAGTCAGCGATCTTCTTCTGGATCTGCTTGACTTTCCGCTCTACCCCCAGTTTGCGGATCAGGGCCCGCTGGATCCGGCGGACGGTGCACCGATTGCGCAACCTGGGGTGCCGGTGGTGATGGTGGCCCCAATAGTCCCAACGGTCACAATAATCTATCAGGATTATCAGCTCCGCCATGCCCCAAGTTGCAGCGCGGGTAACGGCCGCCATGCCTGCAAAAGGTCTGTGCAGAGTTTTGAGCTGCTCCTTGCAGGCAGAGTGAAACTGAAACTATCGTAATGACGTCATTACGGCTTCGTTCGGGGTCACGCACATTTTGAACGAGCCCTACGCGCTGACACGGGCGAACCACTTCGGCGGCACCTACTAAACAACACCTATATAGCGATGCGTACAGCAAGCCTGTGCGCTGTGTAGTGAGTAATCTTCTTCGATGCGGTGTGGGTATACGTGCATCACTGTGTGAGTTGCGCACAGGCACTGAAGGACACTTTTAGCAGTCATCTACATTTCAATAAGGCATGGCGGTCTGTGACATACTTCACCGCTGTGTCCAGCATTATTCATTATGTGTTTACAGGATGTGCACACTGTATCTGAGAATCATGGGCCATTTGGTTTGGTTTCCCGTAAGTTGTGGGCCGCGTAATTGTACTAAGGTATGATCGTGCATACGGCGCGTATGTGTAGTGCTGAAGGGACAGCTCATCCAAGATGGAGGGCTGTGCGGCAAGGCCCAATCGGCACGCAGCAGCTTCCACCAATGATCGCACATGGGGCGCGGTAAGACGGAGCCGAGGTCACGCCTTAGCTACATTGCAGCTACATCGCAGGGTGTCCGGAGTTCCCTTCCGTTGCTTCTTTACATAGTAATATAGTAACATAGTTTTTAAGGTTGAAGGAAGACTTTAAGTCCATCTAGTTCAACCCATAGCCTAACATGTTGATCCAGAGGAAGGCAAAAAAAACCCCATGTGGCAACACTAATCTCCACATTGGGGGAAAAAATTCCTTCCTGACTCCAGATACGGCAATCAGACTAATTCCCTGGATCAACGCTCTATCAAAGAATCTAGTATGTATAACTGATATTATAGTTTTCAAGAAAGGCATCCAGGCCCTTCTTAAATGTTAGTAGTGACTTACTCATTACAACATCATGTGGCAGAGAGTTCCATAGTCTCACTGCTCTTACAGTAAAGAATCCGCGTCTGTGATTATGATTAAACCTTCTTCCCTCCAGACGTAGAGGATGCCCCCTTGTCCCAGTCTCAGGCCTAAGAGTAAAGAGATCATTAGAAAGGTCTCTGTACTGCCCCCTCATATATTTATACATTATTATAAGATCACCCCTAAGCCGATACAGCTCGCTACCATCGGCGATGTAGCCATCAGTTTTCGAGCAGAGCCCATAAACAGATGTATCTGTCGCCGGCTGTAGCGTCGCGTCTTCAGACGCCGCTACGACGGGCTACATTGACGCTACAAGCTACATTTGTAGCCTGTAGCGGGCTGTATCCAGCCTGCCGTCGCGGCGTGTAACAGGTACCATCAGTGATTCTGCCTTACTCCTCCCTCCCACCAGCCCAAAACAGCAGAACCGAACCAGCAGCAGATTCAGAGGAGCCATCACTGCTATCTGTACTCACAGGAGTATCACTGGATTATCTGTGGAGTTACATGGGACTGCAGGTCTAATACATTATCATCTTAGTGGGCAATTCTATGTGGGCAATTTCTGCCGACATTCTTCTTTGCTGCACAGCATCTCACCTATAACTCTATACCATTCTTCTGCCTGACAGAACATCTCACCTATAGGGTACAGGCACACTAAAGGCCCCGTTACACATAGGGATGGGCGAGTCTACTCGCTAGGACACGTTACTCGGCGAGTAGTAAGGGACTCGCAGGACTCGGTACTCTGCGAGTTTCCCAACGATTACTCGCATAGCAACGAGTCCAATGCAAATCAATATCAATCCTAGTTTTGTCAGAGACTCTGACAAAACTAGGATTGCCATTGACTTGCATTGGTCTCATTACTGTGCAAGTAATCGCAGGGAAACTCGCAAAGTAATTGCTGTTACTTTGCGAGCCAAGTCCAGCTGTCTGCTCTGTGCAGGCTGCCGCAGCTCCAGGGTCCTAGAGCCCGCCTGCTCACAGAGATGATGTAGCAGAGCTGAGATTGTTCTCAGTCTGCTCATTCCCTGTGCATAGACATCTATATCTATGCACAGGGATGTAGCAGAGAGGACATCGCGTTTTGGACTACGTCGGACGGAAGAGGATTTTTTTAATTAAAGATGGAGTCCCTAATGGCTTTTTTTTTTTATTTCTAATAAAAAAGTTTCTCTGTGTTGTGTTTTTTTAACCCTTTATTGGAGATTCTTAGTGGCCGGTCAAACATGGCCTGACATTAAGAATCTCGGGCTTAATACCAGCTTGTATAACAATGCTGGTGTTAACCCCTTTATTACCCAGCGTGCCACCGCCACCAGGGCCGCTGGAAGAGCGGGGTTCAGCGCCAGAGGATGGCGCTTCAATGAACGCGCCATCTTCTGGGGCGGCTGCGGGCTGCAATTTTCAGCGGGGGGTGCCCAGAAAGCTTGGGCCTCCCTGCGCTGCGGATTCCAGCCCCCAGCTGCTTAGCTGTACCTGGCTAGACATAGAAATTGCGCGGAGCCCCACGCATTTTTTTTTAATTATTTCATGAAATTCATGAAATAATTAAAAAAAGGGCTCCCCTATATTCTTGTGTCCGGCCAGGTACAAATAGGTACCTGGGGGTTGGGGGCAGCCCGTCGCTGCCTGCTGGATCCGGTTGGTTCCAGAAATGCGGCGAAGCCCACGTGAAATTCTTTTTCTGACAAATCCATAAAACAATGTAAATAAAAGGGACTGCATCTTTATTAACCCCTGGACCATGGGCGAGGGGTTAATAAAGATGCAGTCCCTTTTTTATGATTGTTTTATTGATTTTTCAGAATAAAAATTACATGGGCTTTGCCGTATTTCTGGAACCAGCCGCTAGCGAAGTCGCTGCAACTTCACAAAACCTGTGACATTGCAGATATATCGTTAGAGATATCGCTGTGTGTAACGCGGCCTTAAGGTATGCATTATCAGAGCAATTTTGATGATTGACAGTCACGCGAGTGCTTTCCGTATGGTCATGCGACTGTGGTACGAGTGTGATGCAATTATGCATTTTTTTTATCAGCTACCATCAGTGTGACATCCATGTGACCTATACCTCTATACTATCCCCCTGCCCAGCAGAGCATCTCACCTACACTTCTATACTATTCCCTTGTATTGCATAACATCTCACCTATACCTCTATACTATCCCACTGCCCTGCAGAGCATCTCACCTACACCTATACTGTTCCCTGTTCTGCAGAGCATCTCACCTACACCTCTATACTATCCCCCTGCCCTGCAGAGCATCTCGCCTATAATTCTTTATTATCCTACCCTGTAAAGCATCTCACCTACAATTCTGCTATTTTCCTGCCCTGCAGAGCATCTCACTTACACCTCTTTTCCATCCCCCATCTTGCAGAGCATCTCACCTACACCTCTATACCATCCTCATCTTGCATAGCATCTCACCTACACCTCTATACTATCCCACAGTTCTGCAGAGCATCTCACCTACACCTCTATACCATTCCCTGTCTTGCAGATCATCTCACCTACACCTCTATACCATCCCCTGTCTTGCAGAGCATCTTACCTGCCCCTCTATACCATCCCCTGTCTTGCAGAGCATCTCACCTGCACCTCTATACCATCTGCAGTCCTGCAAAGCATCTCACTTACCTCTATACCATTCCTTGTCTTGCAGAGCATATAACCTAAAGTTCTATATTATTTCTCCAGCCCTGTTTTCCTGTTGGCATTCATGTCTGTGGGCATTTTTCACATATCAGGTGAACATCCTCACCTTGCACCTCAAATATCAGAGATCTGAACCTTGTCATACTGCAATTAGCATTTTCTGTGTGGGCAATTTCCCGTGTGGGCAAATTTCTGTGTGGGCAAATTTCCATGTGGGCAAATTTCCCGTGTGGCAATTTTCCATTGGCAAATTTTCGTGTGGGCAATTTTCCGTGTGGGCAATTTTCCGTGTGGGCAATTTTCCATGTGGGCAATTTTCCTGGTGGGCAATTTTCCTGTGGGCAATTTTTCCGTGTGGGCAATTTTCCGTGTGGGCAATTTTCCGTGTGGGCAATTTTCCGTGGGGCAATTTTCCGTGTGGGCAATTTTCCTGTGGGCACTTTTTCCTGTGGGCATTTTTCCTGTGGGCAATTTTCCATGTGGGCATTTTTCCTGTGGGCAATTTTCCATGTGGGCATTTTTCCTGTGGGCATTTTTCCTGTGGCAATTTTCCATGTGGGCATTTTTCCTGTGGGCAATTTTCCATGTGGGCATTTTTCCTGTGGGCATTTTTCCTGTGGGCAATTTTCCATGTGGGCATTTTTCCTGTGGGCAATTTTCCTGTGGGCATTTTTCATGTAGGCAATTTTCCATGTGGGAATTTTTCCTGTGGGCATTTTTCTGGTCACCGGAAGATTTATGACCCTGCCTTTACTCTAAGAACACTAATGCTTTTCTTACAGCTGTAGAGCTGTACATGAACAATACGTATGTGGCTGATTACTCTGGATCCAGGATCAGTAAAACGTTTTGCAGATGTTGACCAGCAGTGAGACACCTCGGTCTTCAGACACCATTGTGGACTGAGCCTTCATTTCACTGTAAGGCAAAAATTGGAGAAATCCCAAAAATCTGGTGCTGCTGTAATCTCTTTGCTTTTCCGTCAGACCTTACCATGTATGACTCTGGTAATGTATTCATTATGACCGACTAAAAAAAAGTCCCATGTGCAGCCAGCTAATGTCCATTATATAATTATTGCTTTCCTCTGATTTAGTTATGAAGAACGGATGAGACAATTTAGAGGTAATGCTGATTTTATACACATCAACATGAAATCTGCTCTTATTCCTTTTTCTCTTAATTCGATTAATTTAAATTTTATATATACCGTTTTTTCCGGACTACAAGACACACTTTTTTCATCCAAATTTGGGAGGAAAGTGTAGGGTGCGTCTTATAGTCCAAATATGACATGTGGCGGCTTGCTGTGGGGAGGGGGCAGCAGGTGAATTGGGATCGCAGGCAGGAAAAGCACGCTGCTGCTAGGAAACCACGCGGGCACCACTGCTCTTGGTGAGGGTCCACACGCTCACTTGTTAGCACTGGCTTCAGTGCCAAGAAGGGGGCATGGGGATCAGGTAATGAATATTTCATTACTTTTAACAGTGGTTGCCGCAGTTGCAGGATTCCTGCAGTGACTGGGGAGATCTGTGTCTGGAGGGGAAGGGGCAGCAGGACCGGGTGCCACATAGGAGGGACAGTCATACCTGGCCCTGAGAAAGTGTAGATCACTGCAGTAACAGGGCCAGGCATGGCATACCTGACAGCACAGCGCAGTCTGTGCTGAGTGCTCATGTTGGTGCAAGTCAATTGTAGGACCTGTGGTGATGCAATGTGGAGGGCAGGCTCTGTGCTGTCATGTGATGCTCCAGCCCTGCCTCTTCATTACATCCCGTCCTATAGCTTCTGGGTTTTGTTTTGTTCTTTTTTTACAAGTTTTTTCCATAGGAGTTTTTTCACCCAGTTCCAAAAGTTCACCCTTGGTGATATTGACCCTTTATAACCCGAGTATTCCTCAAATTTCCGGATAAACTAAAAGATATTTCCTACTTGTTTCAATGGCCGGAAAAAGAACAAGATGACATCTGCAAATAAGGCTGTCTAAGGCCCTTTTCACATCAGCGTTTTTGTCCGGATCCGCACACAAAAACCGATGTGTCGCCTAATGGTCGCACTTGTGGCAAGCCCCATGCATTGTCTATGGGGCGTGCGGCAAATGCGGTAGTGCCACGATCCGGCACTTGCGGCAGGTGTGGCTGCGCAAAATAACCGCAGTTGACCGTGTTTTTTTTCACGCCCGCAAGTGCCGATCGAGGCAATGGGGCTTGCCCCAAGTGTACCGCAAGTGCAGCCGTTAGGTGGCAGATGTGTTTTTTTTGTCCTGATCGGCTGGATCTGAACAAAAACGCTGATGTGAAAGGGGCTTTATTGATGCTACCGCCCAGCCTGATTCCCTCAAATAGGTCTGACTCTTCCATATACCGAGCGAAGGGCTCCAGTGCCAAGTTGAACAGCAGTGGTGACATCAGACATCCTTGCCTGGTCCCTTTATGTAGATGGAATGTCTCAAAGAGGAAGCCTGGCATGTGTATACACCCCTCCAGAAATTTACTAAAATTGCCCTTATGTTGAACGAGTCCAGAGTCGCCCCTAGCCAGTCCCAGCTAACATTGTCAAAGCTTTCTCTGCACCCAGAGCCAGCAAAGCTGGTCTCTCTCCTGACTGGCAGTGGCGACCCACCAAGTCCAACACAGTTAGTACCTTTTGTATTTTTTAACTGCTGCCTTACCCTTAACAAATCCCACTTGTGCAGGGTTCACCAGTTGGCGTAGTCATACTGCCAATCTGTCCACCATTAAATTTCTGACAATCTTCTGGTTTACATGAATAAGAAAAATGGGTCTTTAAGAGCAGCCTCCAGGGGATCCTTACCCTGTTTGGGTATGATTTTAATGTACATTTCTTTAGATCTTTCTGTTCTGACCTCAATTAAGAGAATGGTTTTATAATAATTTAATAGTGGGGACATATGTTCCCTGAGGGCTTTATAAAACTCCCCTCTGAAGCCATAGCTTCCTGCTTTTAAGCGTGGCTTGCAGGATCTGCGCTAATGTAAGACACCTTGTCTTAATTCTACATTATAAACTTTTAAAGTACACAGTACATAAAAGCACTGTACCACTCTGTGGTGAACTAGAACTCCCAGCATGCTATAGGATCTGCAGGACATGCTGGGAGTTATAATTCTCCCATGGGATTTTAAAGCAGCACTCCAGTGTTTTTTTTTCCAGCACTGGAATGGTACTTTAAATATAAGCCCTGTGCCCCCATTCTTATTCTCACCTTCCAGCATCTTCATATGGTATTTAAACGACATCACTCTGGTCCCGCAGCACCATCTTCTGCCCATAGCTTCCAACTAACTAACATAATTATTTATAATAACATAGCATATAATATGTTATTTATGTTATGAAATATTTTACCATGTTTTTTGCTTCAAATATTTTTTTCCCCTATTTTCTACCTCTAAAACCCAGGTGTGTCTTATGATCCAAAAAATACGGTATAGCATTGCATAATAATGTATTCTGTGCTCCAGTATCAGATTTTCTGGATTAGAGGATGCATATTTAAAGGGGATGTCCGGTCTGCAAGGCTGCACTCACTACTCGGACATGCCTGCTCCATACACTTGTATTGAGCAAAGCTGCGCCCACTAGTCAGGTCTCCGGTTGGGAACATTCATATCACATAATTACAGTCTGTTACCGGTTTAGAAGCTGGCAAATCCTTGCAGCGCACAGTGCATGTGTTGTGAGGATTGCAGAATTATCAATCACATAGAGTAACTGCAGAATTATTGTTTTGGAGTGGACAACCCCTTTAAATTGCCATTTGTTCATATGTTTCCAAAAGTAAAACCGCTCAGTAAGATCTAGTTGGTCCTGGAGACATTGTGGGTAATTAATGTGTAGAGAACGTTATGACTCACCGTGGCCGGGACTCCGGTTTAGACAGGCGATGCTTCCTTCCTCCTTGTCACGGGTGGACCGCGCCTGCAGGTAGTGGGGCCCGGTGTAGTGCAGATCAAAAGTGTTTGAAGACGTCTTGGTGGAACAGATTAAAGGGGTTTTTAATTTATTCGTGACGCCACCTATGAGTAGATTCGGAAAGGGCTACCGACGCTGCGGAACCTCCGGGGGATGGACAGCGGCAAGATGTTACGCTCTCCACAGGCTGAGCGGTGATCCCCAGAGGCTGGAGCTGCTCAAGATGTTGTGCGGCAGCTGCGGTTACCTTGTTGTGCGGACGGACAGTTCATAAGGAAGCACAGACACAGAAAGTCTCTATAACGGGTCTTTACTGTAACCAGTAGGCAATACATGGCATACAGTGGTTGAGTAGTAGACCGGGTGGACTCAGCAGTGATAGTGTCCCTCAGAGATCCGCAAGTGTTCCTCCATTCTACCTAACTTGTTGCCAGTGTCGCCCAGGAATACCAGGTCGGGTACGGGGAGGCTGCTTCAATGCCCTATCCATGATGTACGTTCTGGATGCTTTGGGAGCCTTGGATCCCTCAGTGGGTACACCGCTGGTTAGACGACTGGAAACTGGCTGGTGGTGGGGTGCTCCTGTGAAGCTGCTCCTCCACGCTTTCTGGTTCGCGTAGCAGAGGTGAACTGCTGCCAGCTTCGGTACCAGTGAACCGGCTGTGAGTTGTGGGCACGGGAGTCTTTTGGGAACCCGTGTAGATAATGCCCAATCCCGGTAGTTAAGGCCTCAGGTGCTGACACCCGACCGGTGACGGCCCAGGGGCCCGCACGGGGTGCGGAGCCCCCGCTCCTCTCCAAGCTCTGTGTTCTAGGCTTAGCTCTAGATTCCAGGCTCTTCTGTTCTCTCAGACTGGTCTAGACTATTGTGTGTTCTACTACACTTCCCTAACACTCCACCCACCAGGACCTAGGATTGGCCCTCTGTTCTAGGTGATGCATGTTGGGTTGGATCTCAAAGTTAACTGGATCATTGCTGAGTCAGAGGATATTGCGGCTGCAATACTCCCTTGTGACGCACTCGTTGCGGGGCGCCACAGTTATAGGTTACATCAGGACAAATGCCTAATCTATGGTGACACAGCTGAACACTTCCTGCACAGCGATATACGAGACAGGCAGGAGGGACACTAGCTGGTGGTTTTATCAGGTCTGCTTTGTTACACTCCACTTATATTTTTCAGTGTTAAAGCAATTGTTCCATTTCACAGATTATTCCATGGGCCATATTCTCAGTAACTTTAAAATAACAAACTAAGTTCATGTTCACCCTCCCAGGATCCTGCAGTGTAGATGGCATGAGCCACTGTGCTGACTGATTGGCCGCTGTGATGTCACGCTGCAGCCAGAGGCTGTGCTGGACCTGGGAGGGGTCATTGAAGCTCTGTTTCTTATTTTATATATCACTGAGCCTATCTATTATAATAGGCTCCACAGACTCTATTTGCATATTCAAAGTTCCCAGGGGGCAATGGGCCTAGGAATTCACTGTGTTGAGTGCTTTAGCCGTCTGCCCGCAGTGTTTTCTTGAACTGGTCTCCCTGAGATCAGTGAATACTTTGTTTTGTTGGTCTACCAGGCATTGCTCCCACCTAGCCAGAATCCTACGCCACACTGATGACAGGGCAGCACCCCGAAACAGCTGTCTGTGGATGGATACCTGGCCTTGGTATTCCCTTGTCATATCTTTAAGCTTGTAAAGAGCTGGATATTGACTCAAAGGGCCACTTAATATGGTGGTTATCATGGCTAGGTCCTTCACTAGAGGAAGATCTGGCTAGTCCTGTGTTGAGACTCCTAAACGAGGCTCCACAGACTCTATTTGCATAAACTAAGTTAATGTTCACCCTCCCAGGATCCTGCAGTGTAGATGGCATGAGCCACTGTGCTGACTGATTGGCCGCTGTGATGTCACGCTGCAGCCAGAGGCTGTGCTGGACCTGGGAGGGGTCAGTGAAGCTCTGTTTCTTATTTTATATATCACTGAGCCTATCTATTATAATACCGTATATACTCGTGTATAAGCCGACCCCGTGTATAAGCCGACCCCCCCCCCCTACTTTTGCCCCTAAAACCTGGGAAAACGTATTGACTCGCGTATAAGCCGAGGGTGGACCCCAGCACAGGTATACAGCCCCCAGCAGTGTGGTATACAGCAGGTCCCCAGCAGTGTGGCATACAGCAGGACCCCAGCACAGTATACAGCGCCAGCAGTGTGGTATACAGCAGGTCCCCAGCACAGTATACAGCCCCAGCAGTGTGGTATACAGCAGGTCCCCAGCACAGTATACAGCCCCAGCAGTGTGGTATACAGCAGGTCCCCAGCACAGTATACATCCCCAGCAGTGTGGTATACAGCAGGTCCCCAGCACAGTATACATCCCCAGCAGTGTGGTATACAGCAGGTTCCCAGAACAGTATACAGCCCCAGAAGTGTGGTATACAGCAGGTCCCCAGCACAGTATACAGCCCCAGCAGTGTGGTATACAGCAGGTCCCCAGCACAGTATACAGCCCCAGCAGTGTGGTATACAGCAGGTCCCCAGCACAGTATACAGCCCCAGCAGTGTGGTATACAGCAGGCCCCCAGCACAGTATACAGCCCCAGCAGTGTGGTATACTGCAGGTCCCCAGCACAGTATACAGCCCCAGCAGTGTGGTATACAGCAGGTCCCCAGCACAGTATACAGCCCCAGCAGTGTGCCATTACACAGGCCCCCCTCACAGTATGGAGTATGGCGCCCCCCCCTCACAGGATGGCCCCCGCATGCAGCGCTGCGCACATACATTACCTGGCTATCAGCTGTCACCCTCCGGTGGCGATTCGCTGCTCCTGGTTCCGGCTTCCATCTTCATCTCTGTCTTCCTGCTTGTCACGTGACCGGCCGGCGTCGCGATGACGTCATCGCCATGAGCCCCGGCCACAAAGCAGGAATACAGAGAGGAAGATGCAGCCTGGGGCCAGGAGCAGCGAATCGCCACTGGAGGGTGACAGCTGATAGCCAGGTAATGTATGTGCGCAGCGCTGCATTCGGGGGCCATCCCGTGAGGGGGGGGCACCATACTGTGAGGGGGGCCTGTATGACTCACGTATAAGCCGAGGGGGGGACTTTGCAGCCCAATTTTTGGGCTGAAAACCTCGGCTTATACGCGAGTATATACGGTACTTGCCTTGTGGCATCTATCATGCACTTTCACTGTAATCATGTACTCCCATTACGTGATTGACCAGCACAAGTTCCGGTGGCCAAATGATTGTTGTCCAAATATGGCGTCCGGTAGTGGTGCTGCCGACACCAAAACCACACATACACACCATGTTGCCGCAGCCTGATGGCAGTCATCTTCCCACTGCAAACGCAGCAGAATGAGGCAGGACCTGTGGTGATGTCATGGGCGGAGTTAGGTGCATGTAACTGATTACATGACTGTGACCTCACCAAAGGTCCTTTACCTCCCATGGTCTCTGCAGCAAGGTATACAAAGCCCATGTCACCCCCCAGCAAAGTATGTGCTCCCTCCGCAGCCTATGTTCCCCTCTGCAGTATATGTGCCCCCCACCCCAGCAGTGTAATGTTACCTTTACATACTTTCTTTTAATTTTACTTTTACCACAGGGGGAGGGGTGGACACACAGGGGGAGAGCGTACAGGGGAAGACAAATCAAAGGAGAGAGCACACAAGAGGAGAAGACCGCGCACAGGAGTGAACACATGGGAGAAAGGGGGATGAGATGGCCCTCGCCTCCATCATGACGTCACTGCCTCTCGATGTGATAGCAGCGCGCCTCCATCTAGTAGGCTAATAATCTTTGCAATGAGACAACCTCTTTAATGATGCATTTCAGATTGTCTTCTCAGTATTATTCTACTTGAAACATTGTATGATGAGTCCTGATATTTTCTCTTGTACAGACACATTTTATATATTGTACCAATGATCCTCCTTCAGAGTAATGCTTTTTATATGGTTCTGTCTTACAAATGTATTAATAAGACATTATATTTTGTTTGTGTTGTTGTCTTTTAGTTTTTAATGTTTACGGAGCACTCGGAGCCGCTTCACCTGCTATGTGCTGTCAGGCCTCAATCAGGTATCAGTGTGCCCCATACGTATCGTGTCCGTGTTTATCATGGCTACAATTATAGTCTGATGATATTCACATGTCCGATGTTTCTCTGGAAGCACGGATGAAAAGTGACAATACAAGTCTATAGGTCTGAAAAAAATACCCAGATGGGGTCAGTGTGCTGCACGTATGTAACCTTGCACGGATAGGAGAAACGTTTGTCACTTATTTATTTTTCTAGTTAAATGGAGAGAGACAGCACCACATACCCAACGGGATTCTTCACACTTTCTTTATTCCAGCACACCAAGCGACGTTTCGGACTGTGTCCTTTCTCAAGCAACAGTATACACAGAAACAGTCCGCTTTATATAGTATAAAACCACTCCCCTTAATCACATTCCACCAATTGTGCACTATACAGAGCAATTAACATATTCCATAACCATACAAAGGATTAAAATTACCCCATCCATACACATTCCAGTCCTTATTGCGTACCGATGCTCATCATATCTAGGATCGTTATATATATAGTCCAGATGATGTCCACATTGTACCTCCATGCTCAATTCATATAGTAGCTTCCTGGTTCCTTCATCCACCAATCCCGGCCGTCATTAGAGTATGTTTGACTCACCGCGGCCGGCGGACTCCGGTTGATACAGGCGATTCTTCTCCTTCCTTTTCACGGGTGGACCGCGCCTGCCGGTAGTGGGGCCCGGTGTAGTGCAGATCAAAAATGAAGACGTCTTACGGGAACAGATTAAAAGGGGGGTTTAATTTGTTTTCTTCGTGACGCCACCTATGAGTAGATTCGGTAAGGGCTACCGACGCTGCGGAACCTCCGGGGTGATGGACAGCAGCAAGATGTTACGCTCCCCACAGGCTGAGCGGTGATCCCCGGGGGCTGGAGCTGCTCAAGATGTTGTGCGGCAGCTGCGGTTACCTTTAGTTAATGACGGACAGTTCATAAGGAGACACGGACACAGATAGTCTCTGCAACGGTTCTTTACTGTAACCAGCAGGCAGTACATGGCTTACAGTGGTTGAGTAGAAGACCGGGTAGACTCAGCAGTGATAGTGCTCCTCAGAGATCCGCAGTGTACCTCCTTTCTACCTCCTTAGCTTCTCTTGCCAGCGTCGCCCAGGAATACCAGGTCGGGTACGGGGAGGCTGCTTCAATGCCCTATCCATGATGTACGTTCTGGATTCTTTGGGGAGCCTTGGGTCCCTCAGTGGGTACACCGCTGGTTAGACGACTGGAACTTGGCTGGTGGTGGGGTGCTCCTATAAAGCTGCTCCTCCACGGGGCTGGTTCGCGTGGCAGAGGTGAACTGCTGCCAGCTTCGGTACCAGTGAACCGGCTGTGAGTTGTGGGCACGGGAGTCTTTTGGGAACCCGTGTAGAAATGCCCATTCCCAGTGGTTAAGGCCTCAGGTGCGGACACCCGACCGGTGACGGCCCAGGGGCCCGCACGGAGTGCGGAGCCCCCGCTCCTCTCCAAGTTCTGTGTTCTAGGTTCTGCTCTAGATTCCAGACTCTGTTCAGACTGTCTAGATTACTGTGTGTTCTACTTCACTACCCTAACACTCCACCCACCAGGACCTAGGATTGGTCCCCTGTTCTAGGTGTTGTATGTTGGGTTGGATCTCAGAGTTAACTATTGCACTGCTTTGTCAGAGAATATTGCGGCTGCAATACTCCCTTGTGACGCACTCGTTGCGGGGCGCCACACTCCCCCTTGGTTAAATCAGCTTGTCCCCAAGCGTCAAACTACTCACATTACAGAGGTTTTTACATTTTTATACATATATGACACACTTTTATTAAAATAGAAAAACAGGTAATGATATGCTTTGATGATATAAGCAAAGAAACAGGTAATCACTTTGTGCGGACCCGGCGGGCGGTCGGCTGTACTTTAACTAGAGTCCAGGCTGTAGCCGCGAGATCACACAGTCAATGATTAACGGGAACAGAGTCATTGATGAAGTTCAAGTTTTAAAGTCACTGGCTCTGAGGGTGATGGCGTACCCGGATAGCAAACCACCCATCTGCACAAGCATAGCGCTCGTAGGTGATAATATCGCCCCGGTATAGGTCGCGATCGGGATGTCCTCTTGGCAAGTTTGACTCAACGTCCCGGCGCCCCACAAACACCTCCTCATTCAAACCCACCTCCCAAGCGAACCCCCACCCGGTATGTAAGTTAAAGGTGGAAATTCTACCTTCACGGCGGAGTTCATCAGGCAGCGGCGGCTGGCGGCGAGCCTCGGCACGGGCCTCCATGTTGGCGCGTTCTCGGGCTTGCCACTCCTCTTGTCGTCTCTGGCGTACATCTCCGTCGTTACGGCTCGGGGTGTAAAGATGAGTAATGGAGCTGGTGGTTTGGCGGGAAGCTTGAACTTGGCGGGCTGTCTGTATCGGAACCCGGTGGAACGGCACAGGGGAAGGTGTCGGCATTGCACCCGACCAGTGTACCCGAGCTGCGTGCCCGGAAGGAAGTTCCTTGCTGTCTCCCCAAGCGAACCCGGTGTCGAAATCCTCAGCGGTGCTGTGGGTCTCGTCGTCATCCTCTCCGACCTCTTCCTCGATGACCACATCAGGCTGCTCGTTGATGAGAGATATTAAGGCTTGTTCCGTTGTACAACAGGGCGGTGGTGCTGCGGATCCTTCCGTAGGGACGTCCTGCAGGGCTTCCAGGCTGCCTGCCTCTTCATCTGTTTCCGCAGGTAAAGGTGTTTCAATCCCGGTTACCAGGTAGGCCTCGGCAATGGCAAGGGAAGCCTCCGGTACGGGGATAAAACAGGCGACTGTCTCTGTAGTGGTGAAACATGTCGCGGGTTCCTCAGTGGGAACCTGGTAGAGATCTAATTCTTCAATGGAGCGTGTTATGAGCTCCGGCTCAAGAACGGAGTCGGTTGCGATGTTGGTCGCTGGAACGGGTCGAGTTGCGGCCTCCACCGGAATGACACAGTCTATTGGCTCAGGTGACGGAGCAGGACAGGTGGTAGGCGAGGGTGAGGCGGTCGAGAAGCTGGTGACGTCGTCTGGGCTTGGAGAAGCTGTACCCGGTCGGCTCTGCTGCATCGCATGGTGTAGTCGTCTGCCTAGGGTCGCGCTCCAGCTACGGATCGTCCATTCCACTGTCTCTAGTAACCGCACCCGGAGGTCTTGTAGAGCCTCTAGCCAGAAGTCGGGACTGCCGTCTATGGTAAGGGCAGGATCCGGACCCGGTTGGCTGATGGCTGCTCTGGCCTCCGCCTCGACCTCCCGCATCAGGTCTTGGAGTCTCATGCTGGCCATTCTTCTTTGGAGGGAAACCACACCCGATCAACCGGTAAGACGTTCTTGTTGAGCTGGTGAAGAATTCCGTCTGTGTGTCTATGTATGACACTCCCATCTCCTCTGGGCTTTTGTAGTCCAATCGTGGGAAAAGTCTTTGGGGTCCGCCCCCATGGTTGATTCGAGCAATCAGGGCGGACAAAGAGTTTGGCGCCTTTTGTCTTTAGCCCTCCCACGATGAGGGGGGGGTTGACTCACTCCTGGGCTTCACGTGGCGGCTTCTTGTGGCGGGAACGCCATCTTGGGCGCCATCTTGACCCAATGGTGTAAAGGCGGGAAAGTTCTTTTAGGGACGAACAAAGTCCAATTGTAGACAATAAAGTCCAGTTTAAGCACAATATACCCGTTGGGTAACGGGCCTACTCGTATCCTGTTCGTGACGCCATTTTCTGACTCACCGCGGCCGGCGGACTCCGGTTGATACAGGCGATTCTTCTCCTTCCTTGTCACGGGTGGACCGCGCCTGCCGGTAGTGGGGCCCGGTGTAGTGCAGATCAAAAATGAAGACGTCTTACGGGAACAGATTAAAAGGGGGGTTTAATTTGTTTTCTTCGTGACGCCACCTATGAGTAGATTCGGTAAGGGCTACCGACGCTGCGGAACCTCCGGGGTGATGGACAGCAGCAAGATGTTACGCTCCCCACAGGCTGAGCGGTGATCCCCGGGGGCTGGAGCTGCTCAAGATGTTGTGCGGCAGCTGCGGTTACCTTTAGTTAATGACGGACAGTTCATAAGGAGACACGGACACAGATAGTCTCTGCAACGGTTCTTTACTGTAACCAGCAGGCAGTACATGGCTTACAGTGGTTGAGTAGAAGACCGGGTAGACTCAGCAGTGATAGTGCTCCTCAGAGATCCGCAGTGTACCTCCTTTCTACCTCCTTAGCTTCTCTTGCCAGCGTCGCCCAGGAATACCAGGTCGGGTACGGGGAGGCTGCTTCAATGCCCTATCCATGATGTACGTTCTGGATTCTTTGGGGAGCCTTGGGTCCCTCAGTGGGTACACCGCTGGTTAGACGACTGGAAACTGGCTGGTGGTGGGGTGCTCCTATAAAGCTGCTCCTCCACGGGGCTGGTTCGCGTGGCAGAGGTGAACTGCTGCCAGCTTCGGTA
The DNA here is from genome assembly GCA_033576535.1 of Allobates femoralis. Lineage (NCBI taxonomy): Eukaryota > Metazoa > Chordata > Amphibia > Anura > Aromobatidae > Allobates > Allobates femoralis. The sequence goes on from JARQOC010000004.1 coordinate 148,534,320, forward strand.
CCAGTGAACCGGCTGTGAGTTGTGGGCACGGGAGTCTTTTGGGAACCCGTGTAGAAATGCCCATTCCCGGTGGTTAAGGCCTCAGGTGCGGACACCCGACCGGTGACGGCCCAGGGGCCCGCACGAAGTGCGGAGCCCCCGCTCCTCTCCAAGTTCTGTGTTCTAGGTTCTGCTCTAGATTCCAGACTCTGTTCAGACTGTCTAGATTACTGTGTGTTCTACTTCACTACCCTAACACTCCACCCACCAGGACCTAGGATTGGTCCCCTGTTCTAGGTGTTGTATGTTGGGTTGGATCTCAGAGTTAACTATTGCACTGCTTTGTCAGAGAATATTGCGGCTGCAATACTCCCTTGTGACGCACTCGTTGCGGGGCGCCACATGTTGCCATAGTAACATTGTCCACAAACGTCCTGTAATGTGAGCAACTCCGTCGTACAGCCAATAAGGAGCGCTCCGTATTGCGCATGCGCTACTAATCAAGCGCTGATTGGTCGCCAGGCTCAGTCCCATTGCGCATGCTCCGGCGTCCTGTTTATATCAATCAATGGAGCACACTTCCTCCTAAACTTGCCGTGCATCATTACAACGGCTCCCTTCCTATTTTTCTATTCATCTGTAAAAAAAACAATAGAAAAATTGGAGCCCGGCTCAACAGGACTGGGTTTTCTTTTCTTTTTCAAAATAAAGTAAAGTGCATTCAAAAAAACTTTACATGGTCTTCATGACCCAGGTGCTGCGTTTCGACTACACTAAGTCTTAAGGCCACGTTACACACACAGATATCTGTTCAGATATTGTTCAGATATTGGTCACAGATCTCTGGTTGCAGTGAAACCATGGACACATTGTTCCATTTTGTGGCTGTGTACAATGTAACAATGTGTCCATGATTTCACTGCAACCAGAGATCTGTGACCAATATATCTGTGTGTGTAACGTGGCCATTACTCATTACTCATGACTTAGCATAGAGCAGCCGGGTGAGCTGGAATCAAGCTTCTACTATCTGTAAAAAATAAAAAAACACTGATGATATCCTTATAGTAATAACAGATACACGGACCATTTACTTATCCAAAACCATGCTGATTCCAGTACTATTTTATTATGAGTCCATATAAGCATGGATGTGGGAATGAGGCCTTTGCCAGAGGAAGGGAAAAACTACAACTACGTTACGGGGAAGATCCAGTCACCCGACTGCTGCAGGTAATCACAGGCCACATAGGCAGGTAAGCGAAGAAGGGGATGGGATCACATCCTGGCCTGGAAAAGACCAATGTCATATTTCATCCTTTTCTGAAATGTCTAAATGAAAATGTAATTTGTGAATACGTTTTTCAACAGATTGGATCATTGTCAAACTGCTGCACCTTTAGGGTACCGTCACACCTGGACATATCGCCGGCGATTCCACAGGCGACGCACGTGCGCACGTTTTTGCGTGTCGCCCAAGGTCGCCGACGCCCATTTACACGGGGCGACAACTCAGGCGACGACCTGACCGGAAATTGCCTGAGCGTCGCCCAAGGCCAACGGGCGATCATGTCGCTGGTGGCCGCTTGGACGTCACACAGAGCAACCACATTAGCGATGTGGGCATGGTTTTGTCCCGCGTCTCGGAGGTAGGTGTTCACATTATGTTTAGTGACGCCTCGAAGACGTGTGATTGGTTTTGGTGTCTGATGCAGAATTGACATGTACTGTCAATTGTGTTGGTGTAAAAAGAGACATTTGTCAATGGCACATCTCTGCACTTTGTAGCACACACTGGCGCATCAATGCGATGCTTTTTAATAATATGTACGCTCCTGGCTATGGCCCCTTTGTTAGATGCGTTTTACGCTGTTTGCGGCAGTTGCGGTAAAAAAAAGCAACTGCCGCGATTACCGCACTTGCGGTTCACTTGCGGCAAGCCCCATACAATGTCTATGGGGCCTGCGGCAAGTGCGGTTTCGGCACTTGCGGCATGCTGCGTTTTTTTCCCAGCCGCACCTGCCGCAAGTGCCGAAACCGCACTTGCCGCACCTGCCGCAAGCCCCATAGACATTGTATGGGGCTTGCTGCAAGTGAACCGCAAGTGCGGCCATATTGCGGTAATCGCGGCAGTTGCGTTTTTTCTTTACCGCAACTGCCGCAATCAGCGTAAAACGCAGACGACAAAGGGGCCTAATACACCTTTCAGCACCATGGAAAGGAAAACGACTTTATTGTGGGACGTACACATCATCAAATAGGACGCTGAGGAACAAGCCTACCAATCGTAACGCTGGAGCTGCCACCAATCCACGCAGACCGCCAGAGCTAGTAAATACGCCCTGAAACGCCTACCGGAATGGTATAGGCGATGTGTGCTGTCGCCCTTGACATCGCTCATGAGATGTTACACAGGGCGATCAGCACACATCGCCCAAGAATGGTCACCTGGTTTCAGAGCTTGATGTGAAACCAGGCGACCATTCAGACGTGTCGCCCTCGCCCATTTACATTGGGCGACAGGCCACGCCTCAGCGTCACCTATGAAATCGCCGGCAATATGTCCAGGTGTGACGGTACCCTTATGGTACCTTTACACACCGCTACAACAGGGTGGAAGCAACCAGGTGCTTCACGAGCACGTAGCAACGGTTACAAACGGTACCCGATACCGCCTTTACACGCCGCTACAAGGTGCTCTACAGACGGTTTAATCTATCTCTGGATGCACCGCCGGGTGCCTCAAGTTACCTTCTGTAGAGCACTGTCCCTCATTTACACGCCACTACAGAAGGTAATATGGGAGGACCTGGTGCAGCAGGGACAACACATAGGCGTGCCAGAATTGTGGATTACGAGACGCTCGTACGATGATTGGACAATGCAATAGCATCATGATTGGCCAGGCAGCGCAGGAAGGCTGGCTAATACATGATGCTATTGCAATTGTATAGTGTGACTGGTCAGCTCCTTAAATATGCTGCCCTATGCAGCGACAACCAATCGTAACGCAGGATCTTCCACCAGTGATCGCTGATGGGGCGCGGTATCCTGGAGCCTGTGTCACGCCCCAGGTACATAACTAGGTGTCGAAACAACCCTACTGTTCCTCCTTTAGACGCCGCTACACCCCGCTACCATCGGGTTGAAATCAACCTGTTTTAGAGCAGTGCTCTGAAACAGGTGCTGCAAGTGACGGGTGGCAACAACCGAGTTTACACGCCGCTACCTCGGGTTGATTTGACGGTGCATGATGCATTTGTCTCATAAACCCGGTTGTTTCCACCCTGCTGTAGTGGCGTGTAAAGGTACCATTAGGGTTTCTTAATGAGTTTATTTTTTTTATTTTGGCTGAGCTTTCAAAGAAGAAAGTCATCAAAAACTGCTTACATCTGAGATTCTACAGAAGTGGTCAGTTTTTAATGAATTTCTTTGGGTAGACCATTCTAAATTGCTTTCTTGCCATGTGGTAGCTCCTTAGGGTGCCGTTACACACAACGATGTTCCAGCGATCCCAGCAACGACCAGGATCGCTGTGTGGTCGCTGGGGAGCTGTCAAACAGGCAGATCTCCACATCGCTGGGACGCGCACAGGCATCACGTGATGCCACATCATAGAATTCGAAGCGGGGCATTTGAAAAAACAAGGCGCGCTCATACAGCGATGATTACGCCCATCGGGGCAAAATTGGAGCGGCGAGGCGGGGGGAGCGCAGCCCTGGGGACACTGCCCCTCTTTCAGAAACGCTCACTTGACAAAAATCATGTAAGTTATTAAAACATCCTATTTCACTTTTCCAAACACCCAAGAGCTCAGACAGGGATGATTCAGAAAGTATTTGGGTGCTGCAGGGACAGGTATTGACAGGTTAGGGGGCTTACATGAGGTGACAGGTTCCCTTTAAGTCAAGTTGTCACTTTATTTCTGCCCTTTATTTGCACTTGGTATTGTATTGCAAACTTGTTATGCGTTTTTCATTCGCTTTCATTGATGGTCCCCGTATATAAAAACCAACGATCCTTGCTTGATGTGCTGTAAGGATGACACAATGATTGCTTTTATCTTGTCCACATGTGCTCCACAGCCTCTGATGGTGAATTTTTGTCTTCATGATTCAAGCCAAGTTGCACACATGTGCCCTCCGAGTCTCTGAATCCTCCTCTCCTCTCTGAATCAATATGCAGCCAGTGATGACGGACCACGTGATTCTCCATGTGGGTCTGATGTCTCCGTTCCCATTACACGGATGTCTGGGAGCCACTTGCATCACTTTAAGTTGTGTGCTGACCTCATTGGAAAGGGCACTTTTTTTTTTATTTTTTATTTTTTTTTTAACTGCCCCAACAATGTATGGACTCCATCCCCTGACAGGTGGAGTAATGCAGCACGCGTCGGGGTGAACACCATTCCTCTAGGAGCGTTGTGTTTGTATATAGGTAACATAAGGTTCTGAAAACCTTTTCTTGAAATTGTGATTGATACATGCTTGTGTATCTGGTGATATAGCTTCTCTCTCACTTGAGATTAACACTTATGTCTTTGTACACCATGATTCCCTATTTGGTGGCACTATTGTTTCATTACTAACTGTCTTCGCATGCTGTTCCTTATTAATTCCATATATATTGATATATATGCTATATGGAATGTGCAATTCCCTCTTATTTGTATGTATCCCCCTCTTTCTTTCCCCAATTCTAAACTGTTTTTAATATAGCTCAGTATGGATTTAGGTTGTTTCTTTCTTTTTTTCTCTTTATATTACTACTAGCTGGGTGCCCGATGCACATGCATCGGGATTCTAGAAGAGCGAGTCTCTGACTCGCAATGGCCGCTTCGCGGCCAATGCTTCGCGCTGCTAAGGCGACTCGCCATGCCCGCTGCGCGGGCATAGCGAGTCGCCTTAGAACTGCTCGCAATGGCCGCTGCGCGGCCAATGCTTCGTGCGTATCCACATGACCACGCTTACTCGCAGTGCGAGTGGACTCAGAAGGGGCAAAAAACCCATTCGCAATTATATAATAGATAGCCGGTCATAGTGAATGTGTGATCATTCCAAGTGAGCCCCAAGTTCTGTCCCTCGACCCCTGTGGCTACTTGTTACGCCCTGAGTCACCTCTATCTATTTTATGATTTTTCCTGTGTCTCCTGTATTCTGCGTCTGTGGCCCGGTCTTTTCTGGTAGTATTATATACAGTAGTATCTATACAATGTGAGTGCCCCATCACAGAGACTGAACACCATAACTAGTGAAATACGGTAACTTTGGACAGGTGATGATATTGTGGCTGGAGTAATGTGATCCCCCGCAGTGTACATCGCCCCCTATAGTCCCTGGTCCTGCAGTAGCTGCCACCATGTATATAGCAGATGAGACACGTTATTAGATGCCAGATCAGCAGGTCAGTCCGTTGTAGTTCTGGAGTGTTGAGCGATTATCACTGTGTAGGGTGAAGTGCAGACAAATAAAACACACCACAGTATATTATCTATAAGTTTTTTTTATTAATTGGAATAGCAATAAGCAACATTGTAATGAAAATATTACCGACTCTTTAATAAATTAAAGGTCAAAGTGACTCTCGGGTCCAGCCCCGATGGGGACCACAGAACTTGCTGTGGACATTGCGGACCTGATGAGCCACCCAACCCAAAGATCCAGAGGAAGGCGAAGAAAACCCCCGGAGTGTTCTACCTCAGGGGGAAAAAAAATTCCTTCCTGACCCCAATTCTGGCGATCGGATATCTCCCTGGATCAAGTCTGTCCTGCTGCATATTGCTGAATAACTGTACATCATGGAAAGAAAGACATGCCACCTGCCACTAGAAGCTCACAATCTAGCACGATGGATGCTCTGGGCAAGGCATATGGGAGGCCGCCCGTAGGCCGCAAAGCGGGGGAGGGGGGCCTCCCGTAGGCCGCAAAGCGGGGGAGGGGGGCCGCCCGTAGGCCGCAAAGCGGGGGAGGGGGACCGCCCGTAGGCCGCAAAGCGGGGGAGGGGGGCCGCCCGTAGGCCGCAAAGCGGGGGAGGGGGGCCGCCCGTAGGCCGCAAAGCGGGGGAGGGGGGCCGCCCGTAGGCCGCACAGCGTGGGAGGGGGGCCGCCCGTAGGCCGCAAAGCGGGGGAGGGGGACCGCCCGTAGGCCGCAAAGCGGGGGAGGGGGGCCTCCGTAGGCCGCAAAGCGGGGGAGGGGGGCCGCCCGTAGGCCGCAAATCGGGGGAGGGGGGCCGCCCGTAGGCCGCAAAGCGGGGGAGGGGGGCCACCATAGGCCGCAAAGCGGGGGAGGGGGGCCGCCCGTAGGCCGCAAAGCGGGGGAGGGGGGCCGCCCGTAGGCCGCAAAGCGGGGGAGGGGGGCCGCCCGTAGGCCGCACAGCGTGGGAGGGGGGCCGCCCGTAGGCCGCAAAGCGGGGGAGGGGGCCGCCCGTAGGCCGCAAAGCGGGGGAGGGGGGCCGCCCGTAGGCCGCAAAGCGGGGGAGGGGGGCCTCCGTAGGCCGCAAAGCGGGGGAGGGGGGCCGCCCGTAGGCCGCAAATCGGGGAGGGGGGCCGCCCGTAGGCCGCAAAGCGGGGGAGGGGGGCCACCATAGGCCGCAAAGCGGGGGAGGGGGGCCGCCCGTAGGCCGCAAAGCGGGGGAGGGGGGCCGCCCGTAGGCCGCAAAGCGGGGGAGGGGGGCCGCCCGTAGGCCGCAAAGCGGGGGAGGGGGGCCGCCCGTAGGCCGCAAAGCGGGGGAGGGGGGCCTCCCGTAGGCCGCAAAGCGGGGGAGGGGGGCCGCCCGTAGGCCGCAAAACGGGGGAGGGGGGCCGCCCGTAGGCCGCAAAGCGGGGGAGGGGGGCCGCCCGTAGGCCGCAAAGCGGGGGAGGGGGGCCGCCCGTAGGCCGCACAGCGTGGGAGTGGGGCCGCCCGTAAGCCGCAAAGCGGGGGAGGGGGACCGCCCGTGGGCCGCAAAGCGGGGGAGGGGGGCCGCCCGTAGGCCGCAAAGCGGGGGAGGGGGGTCCGCCCGTAGGCCGCAAAGCGGGGGAGGGGGGCCTCCGTAGGCCGCAAAGCGGGGGAGGGGGGTACGCCCGTAGGCCGCAAAGCGGGGGAGGGGGTTCGCCCGTAGGCCGCAAAGCGGGGGAGGGGGGCCGCCCGTAGGCCGCAAAGCGGGGGAGGGGGGCCGCCCGTAGGCCGCAAAGCGGGGGAGGGGGGCCTCCGTAGGCCGCAAAGCGGGGGAGGGGGCCGCCCGTAGGCCGCAAAGCGGGGGAGGGGGGCCTCCGTAGGCCGCAAAGCGGGGGAGGGGGGCCGCCCGTAGGCCGCAAAGCGGGGGAGGGGGGCCGCCCGTAGGCCGCAAAGCGGGGGAGGGGGGCCGCCCGTAGGCCGCACAGCGGGGGAGGGGGGGCCGCCCGTAAGCCGCACAGCGGGGGAGGGGGGGTCGCCCGTAGGCCGCAAAGCGGGGGAGGGGGGTCGCCCATTGGCCGCAAAGCGGGGGAGGGAGCCGCCCGTAGGCCGCAAAGCGGGGGAGGGGGGCCGCCCGTAGGCCGCACAGCGGGGGAGGGGGGTCGCCCGTAGGCCGCACAGCGGGGGAGGGGGGCCGCCCGTAGGCCGCACAGCGGGGGGGGGGCCGCCCGTAGGCCGCAAATCGGGGGGAGGGGGTATAGGCTGTGGCTGCTGGCATGAGCTCCACAGAAATACTCACCTGGACTTGTCACCAGGGCTGTGAAGTCGAAACATCTGACTCTTTTCAACTTCCCTGAATCCAGACACAGACTCAGACTCTACAGCTCTGCTTGTCACCTTCCTGTTGTCTGGGTCTAAAAACACAAAATGATTCACGTTTAGAACTTAATACTTTCTATTCTGATTGTGAAGTCACGGAAAGTCAGTGATGTTGTGTGAGCTATGATATCACGGTCACTGCTGTCAGGGCCGGCGTCAGCACCCGGCGTACCCGGGCAAGTGCCGGGGCCCGATGGCTTGGAGGGGGCCCACCGGGCCCCTGAGGGCTAGGGTCACACTTGTGTTGTGACCCTAGCCTGACGCAAGTATTGTCTGCTGCAGCGCAGAGCGTTTAACGCTATGCGCTGCCAGCAACTGAGCCCATAGAAACCCGCAGTTTACATTGACAACGAGTGGTTGTCACGGTAAACGTCGGGTTTCTATGGGCTGCCTCCAGCGCATAGCAGCGTTGCAACATACAATACTTGCATAAGGCTAGGGTCACAATGCAAGTGTGACCCTAGCCTCAGGGGCCCCTGAGCACTGCCCCCACAGCCAGAGCCATATCCAGGGGGCAGCTGGGGGGTCATTTTCAGGCTCCTGCAGGCTGCAGCATCGGAGGTCTCCCTCCTCCCCCCTCCACGGGAGCCGACAGAGCTGCACACACTCTGTGCTTACAGGACCTGCGATGATGTCACATGGAGGGAGGAGTCAGGGGTCTCATGATCAGCTCCTCAAGGCCACTTCACACTCACAGATATCTGAGTCCAATATCTGAACAGATCTGTGGTTGCAGTGAAATCATGGATATATTGCTCCATGTTGTACACAGCCACAAAATGGAGCAATGTATCCATGATTTCACTGCAACCACAGATCTGTTCAGATATTGGACTCAGATATCTGTGTGTGTGAAGTGGCCTTCAGTGTATCCAGGACTCTGCTGGCCATCAATGATGCTCAAATAAGGTGAAGTTTGTGTGTGGTCAGGAGGCATTTACAGTGTGAATGTAGCAGAGGTGAGTGTGTACTAGGTGTATGGCAATTAGGTGAAGGTTATGTGTGGGGTCAGGAGGGATTTACAGTGTGAATGTAGCAGAGGTGAGTGTGTACTAGGTGTATGGCAATTAGGTGAAGGTTATGTGTGGGGTCAGGAGGGATTTACAGTGTGAATGTAGCAGAGGCGAGTGTGTACGAGGTGTATGGAGCAGAGCCATGTGTGTACGAGGTGTACGGAGCAGAGCCGTGTGTGTACGAGGTGTACGGAGCAGAGCCCAGTGTGTACGAGGTGTACGGAGCAGAGCCACGTGTGTACGAGGTGTACGGAGCAGAGCCACGTGTGTACGAGGTGTACGGAGCAGAGCCCTGTGTGTACGAGGTGTACGGAGCAGAGCCCTGTGTGTACGAGGTGTACGGAGCAGAGCCCTGTGTGTACGAGGTGTACGGAGCAGAGCCACGTGTGTACGAGGTGTACGGAGCAGAGCCACGTGTGTACGAGGTGTACGGAGCAGAGCCACGTGTGTACGAGGTGTACGGAGCAGAGCCACGTGTGTACGAGGTGTACGGAGCAGAGCCACGTGTGTACGAGGTGTACGGAGCAGAGCCACGTGTGTACGAGGTGTACGGAGCAGAGCCACGTGTGTACGAGGTGTACGGAGCAGAGCCACGTGTGTACGAGGTGTACGGAGCAGAGCCACGTGTGTACGAGGTGTACGGAGCAGAGCCGTGTGTGTACGAGGTGTACGGAGCAGAGCCGCGTGTGTACGAGGTGTACGGAGCAGAGCCGCGTGTGTACGAGGTGTACGGAGCAGAGCCGCGTGTGTACGAGGTGTACGGAGCAGAGCCGCGTGTGTACGAGGTGTACGGAGCAGAGCCCTGTGTGTACGAGGTGTACGGAGCAGAGCCGCGTGCGTATGAGGTGTATGGAGCAGAGCCGCGTGTGTATGAGGTGTACGTAGCAGAGCCGCGTGTGTATGAGGTGTACGTAGCAGAGCCGCGTGTGTATGAAGTATGTGTACCAGTGGTAGCCCCCCGCGGATTCCGCTCCTATAGTCTCAGCCACCTTTGCCAGCAGCATTCTTCTCCATAGTCTCTTCTGCCGCTGTCTGCATTGTGCAGCTCAGCATAGGGGGCACGATGTTGTCATGACTGCTGATATGTGCAGAGCGACCGGAGGAGACCAGAGCAGCGAGAAGAAAGGTGAGGAGAGAGAGAGATCTGGACGGCCAGACACTCCGCTTGGCTGCGGTGCCACCATATGGCAGTGCGGCTCCATTGAGCTGCTTGCATTATTTGTGTGCTTCAGGATGCTTGTGTATATACCAAGCATCCTCAGACGCACAAAAATGCAACATTTTGCATTTGAAGGGTATTTTTAAAAGGCGCAAGGGAATGCAATCGCATTTTAGCACGCTCCTAACAATGTGTAATATACTCACTGTCAGGAGCAGCTCTTACTGGATTCGGCAGTCACTGTTCCTGTAAGGCTGCCTTCACATAGGAGTTTTTTTTTAAATGTGGCAGTTGCGGTAAAAAAAACCTGCATCTGCCGCATTTTCCGCCTAGCGGCTGCACTTGCTGCACGTTTGCGGCAAGCCCCATGCATTGTCTATGGGGCTTGCGGTAAGTGTGCGGCAATATATATATATACATATATATATATATATATATATATATATATATATATATATATATATATATATATATATATAGTCCGCGATATGTACTTAAAGGGGGCCCACTGAGACCTTTTCGCCCGGGGCCCACAGAAACCTGGAGCCGGCCCTGACTGCTGTTCTTATAGATCGAGATTAAAACATAAAGGAATAGCTCACTTTAAAGAGGACCCCCCCGCCCCCCATGCTTTCCAAAGGGAAAGCACCACTAGATGCAACGTGTATGCTGCATTCAGAGAGGGAGTCTCCCATGTCTCTACCGACCCCCATTCAACCTGTAATAAACAATTTTGACAGTTTTAAGATAGGAAGTCCAGAGGCATGCGCGGGAACGTCAGCGCCAGAGCCCGCCCTGCTGTATGCATTCAGCATGATCTTTAGCAGGGCAGGCTCTGGCGCTGACTTTCCAGCAGCCGGGACCCGCTCCTACTAATTCCTTGCTGTGCGCCTGTGTGAGTTCAGATGCTGAGGCATGCGCACAACAAGGAGGGGAGACCCAGAAAGGCAGGAGGCGGAATAGAGAGGCAGGGGTCAGGATGACCCTGTGAACAGAGAGGACTACATAATCAGTAAATCCCTACAGGTTTCTTATCTTAAAACTTTCATAATAGTTTATTACTTACAGGGGGCGGGAGACATGGGAGACCCCTTCCCTTAACGCAGCAGACACGCTGCATTCAGTGGTGCTTTCACTTTGGAAGGCATCAGGGGGTCAATGGGTCCTCTTTAATAAATCGGCAACAACCCTGCATATAATTGTGAGATGCACATTTAAAGGGACCCATCTATTTTATTCCATATTATCCAGTGCCCTATGTTCTAAAGGAAAACTCAGGACTCCATACTGCTATTCCTGACCACAGTAAGCAACTCCCAGGTCACCCAGTGATTCAACAATAAAAGAGAGCTGACAGCAGAGACTGATGGCATTTGCAATTCATTTTTGTTAAAAATGCTCAAATTTGACGTGAAGGGCAAAACTACCCAATAATGAAGCCATATGGAGTTGTCCCAACCTGTGTCACAGCGAGTGGGCCCTCCTGTTTGCCCAGGGCCCCAATACTTGCCTGGGTGCTGATGCCGGCCTGGTGTACATGCACGTTATTAGATCAGACTCTAAACCAGACTCAACAAATGTATTACATAGAGCCCTCCCATTAGGGGCTGTAATATTACGTGTCCTGTAGAGGCTCTGCTTCACACAACAATAACAGCTGATTGCAAGAGGTTTTAGCTGTCAGACAAGTAAAGAGCTCTGTACCTGCAGGGGTGTACATAGACATCACATAGCAAAAATCACAATATGTGCTATAAAGAAAAAATATAGGACCCACACACCTATGGAGAGATAGGACATGATGTTACTGATCATCCATATTTCGGTCGGTTGGAGGCTTTTGCACTTTTTGCTTAAAAAAAAAAAAAAAAAAAAAAAAAAAAATTTATACGTAAGTACTTGACATTTTTTAATGATTACAGCAATTTTGGAGTTCATGTATCATTGATCGCAGGGTACGTATGCACTATGTGTGTATATGACTCTAAATGGCACATGTGTACCTCATGCATTACAGCTTAGTAACCATGGATACCTATGTAACTGTCACTATATGTGTGGTTGTAACCATGGATACATAAGCTGGAATGCTTCATATGATGTAAGTGACATTAGCTAATCAGGAGAACTATACTACATTTCTAAGTGGAGGGATTTGCTATTATTATTATTATTATTACTGCACCTACTACATTTTGGGATAGGACCTTGGAGACGGGAATACCCCTTTCACTACTATTGACAGGACTAATAAAGCAAAGCAAGGCCTGGGTTTCTTCCGCCTATGAACCGACCTCAGGTATGTTTGGAGGTAGCAGATGGAAGGTACACATCTGTCATTCAAAAGCCACAGAATGCTGGCATGGCCGCTGGACCAGGGTCCTGGGAATTAATTTGCCCATCTATAGTTTTGTCACAATTACAACTCTTTACAGATTAGGTTTCCCATTGCTGGGGTACAACCAATTTGTGTAGAGTCTCCTGTGTGAATGATCAAAGCCTATGCTGTGCCACTCCACTCACTGTGTATGGGACTTGGAGATACCCAGCTCTCAATAAACGGGGACTTGGGACACTAAGAATCAGTCACTGTTGGGATGTTTGTAAGGCTGCAGTTACAAGGCAACTTTGCCTGCTAAACATGATGTGCAGTCCAAATAATTATGGTCCGCTTCAACATCACTGTGCCATGTATTTGAATGGGGTTTCATTACAAACCCAAGAATACTGCGACCATAAAAAGTAAGTTGCAAAAAGTCAGACCCATTCAGATTTTTTTTTTTGTAAATTGCTTGTCACAATAACCCAGCGGGTCTCACTGCAACCTCATTCTACAGCAATAACAGTTGATTGTAAGAGGTTTGAGCTGCTATATCCCCCCTATAAGAAAAGAGCTCCCTACCTGGGTTCATCCATTCCGGTTGTAAGGTCCTAGTGGCACAAGATGGCCACAGTGTAGAACTTTGTACATTCTATATCAGTTGTGATGTCATTTGCTCAGTGATGTCATCAAACCTGCCAAGAATAATGCTAACACAACAAGCAAGTCCCAAGAAGTCAGACCCATTCAGATTTTTTTGTAAATTGTTTGTCACAATACCGCAGTGGGCCACAATGCAACTTCATTCCTCAACATTAAGCTACGATGCAGCAGCAGCAATTCAACTAACATCTGCACTATCCGATCCTCCCACTCCGGCTCCAAGACTTTTCCAGAGCTGCACCAAACCTCTGGAATGCTTTACCCAAAGAATCAGGACTATCCACAACTTGCATGGCTTCAGACGATCCTAAAGACGCATCTTTTTAAGGCGGCCTATCATACTCCCTAACATGTCCATTGTACTGTAGACAGTGAATGGCTATCCTCTGGACATTATTCTTCTACAAACTCACCAACCATAAAGGTCTACACAGACTGATGACCATTCATGTAAGCTTAGCCCTATACCCCATTTCCTCAAGATGCTGACCACCAGTGCAATAAGCCCGCACCTTGTACAACCCCTATCCGTTGTAGATTGTAAGCTCTTTTGAGCAGGGTCACCTTCATTTCTTGCTTTATTTATTGTATTTTTTTTCACATTGATTTATACCTATTGTTTTTGTATCCATGATTGTACTTTATTTGTTCTCTATTGTAATTACTTACTGTATATTTTCTGTACGCTAACCTACATTGTAAAGCGCTGCGGAATATGTTGGCGCTATATAAATAAAGCTTTATTATTATATTATTATTGTGACCTGTGTTGTGGCCAAAGTCACCAAATAACTATCCTACTCTGATCTGCTTTGTGTTTATTTATGACTAAAAACCACATTCTCGTTGAACTGAAATTTGATGTGGTCATAAACCAGCTGAGAGAAGCTCAATTTAAAAACAAAAGACAGGAGTTCCAGACTCGCACTCTAAAAACAAACTCAAAGGGAGAAGTTAAGGCCCTGTCTCACATAACGATATCGTTAGAGAGATCGTTGTAACTGTGGCGTTACAAAGATCTTTCCAGCGATGTCGTTCTATGTGACACTTTGCAGCGATCAGGCCCCTGCTGTGAGGTCGCTGATCCTTACAAAGTGCTGCGGGTCATTTTTTGGTTTCCCGCTGGTCAGCACGCATCGCAGCGTGTGACAGCGAGAGAAACCAGCGATCAGTGACCTCACAGGACTGGTAACCATGGTAAACACCGGGTATCTAGGCAGCGCGCGCTGCCTAGATACCATGGTTACCAGTGGTGTTTACCATGGTTACCAGTGTTCTCCCTGCTTAGCCCTGCCTGTAAGCCGGGAGAACGCTGGTACCTATAATAAACAGTGGGTATCCAGGCAGCGAAAGAAGATTCCTCCTATACGTTTAAACAGAGAAACTCGTCCAAACTGCACGGTCCTTAAACCGAACCTGTCGCTCCCCGTTTGGGCATTCTAAACTATGCCCACCATCTGTAACATGCTGTAATTGGGGTTCCTGCAACCCCTCTGTGCCCAGAGGTCCTCCTGAATATACAGTACCTGAAGTCTCGCGAGACTTCGGGCACTGTGTATCTTCAATGGATCACAGTGACCCGCTCCACTGCACAAGCGCGAAATATGCCTGCCATTCAACAGCCATACACAGGGGAGGGGGGAATGTCAAAACAGCGGGGCAGCTATTCAAGGCAGGGGGCGGCGCGGACCACAAAGAGCTGACCCTCCCGGACCTTTTCAGCCCTAATTATCAAACAGCGTGGGACAGAATAAAAGTGCATTTCTGAGGTATGCAGGGGGACGTCTGGGCACATAAAGGGGTAACAGGAACCCCATTTACAGCATGTTAGAGATGTTGGGCACAGTTTAGAATGCCCAAGAGGATGACAGGTTCCCTTTAAGAAGGACTCTTCTTCATGAGACCAAGACCTAGTAGTTGAGAAGCCTGTACTAGACATGAAGATGAGCGCTGTAAGCAGCAGATAGGATAGAACCAGAAATGGGATGATACAATGAGTCCCGTGCAAGAATTGAAGTGCCAAAGATTTATTTCAGGGAACTGAAAAGAGAAGGAACATGCCCTACCTTGGTCAGAGACAAAGAACACTGGGAGACTGAAGGTTCTCAGGACAGAGTAAAATCAGAACGGAAAAAACTGAAATGAAGGTTTTCACCCAACACTAAGTGGAGAAGAGTAACTCCACCGATGCAAAAGGCTTCCCCTGAGGAATGCAAAGATGTAATCCTTCTGGAATAGGAAAATGGTAGGGAAAGAGAGGAAAAGGATAGCACAGGAATAACCCTGAGCATAGTGGAGTCAAGAGGACAGACCAAGGGAACATGAAGGAGCCTCTTGGATACCAATTGCTGAACAGGCTACCCACCAAACCAATATAATCGAAGTCTCTTCGATAAAATAATCCCCTGTCTTGGGGCCAGGTGGGCCTGAAGTCCCAAACCTCCTTCAAAAAGGTGAATTGCTGGAAGTACCTGTGAGCATTGCCTAGTCCATGACAGAGGGGTAATGATTCTACCCGAGAAAAAAAAAGGCAAACAAGCAAATAGCTCCATGTTTCCGGGAGGAATGGAGATGAGGGTAATTGAACGTCTCAATAAGTCTGGGAGATTAGAGTAACTGAACTCAATAAGTCTGAAAGTGAAAACAGGTGGAACGTACCAGTCCGAATGGACTAGGAAACCTGATCCCAAGAAGATTGAAAAATGACGCTCCCTGAGCCGATCTAAACCCCAGAGAAGAGTCTGTAAGGAACCCGGTGACTCTCATATTGTGCTGAAAAAGGAGGGTCCTGGAATCAAACAACCGTTTAAGGAAAAAATCTGAGGAGACATCGGATGATTCTATTGATAATCTAAACCCTGCAGTAACCGTGGAAAGATAACAAACTCTTAACAAATGTTCATGTCTGTGCGCAGGGCTGTACTAATACTCTGTATTGTTCTAGAATTATAATATGTGCTGTTTTGATAGCTCCTAAGATATCAAAACATGTCCCTGCAGCATCCCATCACTAATCTCACACTTCTTTTGTCTCCTAAAAGCATCTTGTGAAAGTGGAGATAAACATTTAAATACTTACTCATTAGTGATTATAATTAGACGGGGCCATATTCTTTAGTCACCAGGGGGTGTTGTTTTGCAGCTCCAGGATCCACCCTGTCTCTGTCTGTGCTGCTGTGAATCTAAAGGCAGGACTAATGATTTTCATTCTGTGAGTGATAGGGAGGGGGGAGGGTAAAGCCTGCACAAGCAGAGCAAACACACAGAGAGAGGGTGGATCCTGGAGCCTGCAAAACAGCCCGCCTTGGTGACTAAAGAATATGGCCCCTGCTAATTATAATCACTAATGAGTACGTATTAAAACGTTTTTATGCACTTTCACAGGATGCTTTTAGGAGACAAAAGGAGTGTGAGATTAGTGATGGGATGGTGCAGGGACATGTTTTGCTAGCTTAGGAGGCGTTTTGGAGGTGACAGAATCCCTTTAATACTCACCGGTGAGCTTCCTATGCTGCTGTGCCAGCCATGTTGGATTGAAGAGGACTAAATTGAATGGAAGTCAGACCGGGAAAGTGACTACATGCAAAAATGTTCACTCCTTTTTTAAGGATACTGTAGCTTTAATAAGTGAAGGTGTCCCACTGACCATCTCTCAACATCCAGAAAAGCAAAGTTCTGCTACCTAATACAATTTACAGGCAAGGTTAGACTGTTCTCACTGGAATCCTGCGCCTCTAACAAGTACTTTTATTTATTTTTTACAATTCACCATAAAATCCTATAGGGAAAAAACCCGCAAGTTTCGGAGTTCCTTAAAAGACCCATGCGTTTTGGCTTGAAGCCACATCAGTGTCCTAGATCACCCGTGAGTCTCGCTGCCCAAACTCAAGCCTTAGTTACCATATTTTTCGGACTATAAGACACACTTTTTTCCCCAAAAAATTGGTGGGAAATGGGAGTGCATCCTATAGTCCGGATGTAGCATACCATACAGCTAGGTCACAGGAGACAGGGTCGCCGCTGCAGGAAGTTGGCAGTGGCATGAGTGGGGCGATGCTGGCCCTGGGCTGGGAGGACAGGGTGCACCAGTGCGCAATGCAGACACCATTGATCCCCTGGCAATGGACTTCAGGAAAATGGTTGTGGAGGCAGTACATGCGCAGATTGAGATCTCTACTCTTCTAGATCTCAACCTAAGTATTTACTGCTTTCACGGCCATTTTCCTGAAGTCCATTGCATTCACCACCGGGAGATCAACGATACGTGCCTCGCGACACCCCATTCTCCCAGCCCAGTGCCCACAGCATCACCCCTCTGGTGACGCCGCTCCAAATCCCCCCTCTTCTCCGATATGCTACACTATAAGTCAGACCCCCATTTTAAAATTTTACTTTTTTTTGAGTGCACAATGGGGTCAAAAAAAAAATACAGAATATATGATGCTATCTAATTTGGATGGGGAGATTTGCAGTCCTTCTGTTCACCACGGTTTGTACTGACAGTAAGTCACTCCGGGCTCCTTATCTGTACACTTTATAAAGTCTTTTTAACGACTTACAGGGAGGCTAGAAACATGGGGGACCCCTTCCCTGAATGCAGCAGACACTCTGCATTCAGTGCTGCATTCAGTTAGCATAGCAACAGGGGGGTGACAGGTCCTCTTTAACCCCTTCATGACCTTGGAATTTTTCATTTTTGTTTTTTTGCTCCCCTGCTTTCAAGAGCCATAACTTTTTTATTTTTCCGTCAATATAGACATATGCAGCTTGTTTTTTGTGGGACGAGTTGTACTTTCATATGCAATAATTTATTTTGCTATTTAGTGTACAGGATACATTGCAAAAAAAATTATAAATGCAGTGAAATTGAAAAAAAAAAGT
This sequence comes from Allobates femoralis, assembly GCA_033576535.1. Classification (NCBI taxonomy): domain Eukaryota; kingdom Metazoa; phylum Chordata; class Amphibia; order Anura; family Aromobatidae; genus Allobates; species Allobates femoralis. Next base: position 148,552,086 of record JARQOC010000004.1, read on the forward strand.
GCAATAACACATTTATTTTTGGGTATTTTTGTCGCCATATTCACTATATGGTAAAACCGACATGACTGGGTGGTGTTTCAGGTCTTTACGAGTTCGTAGATACCAAACATGTATACCTTTTTAGGATACCTTTACACGCCACCACTATCACTGGCAACTGGTATCAACCGTACGTGCACGCGCATGTTTTTAACGGTTGCCAACGATCGCCGATGCCGCATGTACACACCGCCATTGCGTTGTCAACTCAAGGCATCGTGGTTCCCCGGAAGTTCCTACAGATCCTGCGGATAACTTGCTGTTGAATACCGTCGCCGCTTCACATGCCGCTATCCACAAAGGAATATGGGCGTACATCTTTAGCGCCGCAAGAACATAGGCGTGACAGAGTTGTGTATTCCGTGACGCTAATATGCTGATTGTACAACGCAGTAGCGTCATGATTGGCTAGCCTGCGCAAGGAGGCTGGCTAATACATGATGCCATTCCAATTGTGTAGTGTGAATGGACAGCTCTTTAAATATGGCGCCCTGTGAAGGGACAGCCAATCGTAACACAGTAGCCTCCACCAATGATCGCTGATGGGGCGTGGTATCCATGAGGCTGTGGCACGCCCCTGGGAATTCACTAGGCGACGCTGATTCCATCCCTGTCTCCCGTTTACACGCCACTACCATGGCAATTCTCCCTTTGTGTTGCCTTGGATTTTAGAACACGGCTCGGAAACAGCTACCTGAAGCAACTGCGAGAAACCCGATCACTTTTCCAAATTACAGGCCGCCACTTCGTGGCACTTTCAAGGCAACAGTCACAAAAATCACGATTGCCAGACAGTTGCTACCACGCAGTGGCGGCGTGTAAAGGTACCCTTACTGGTATCTAGGTAGTGAAGAAAAATTCTGAAGTTTGACCAAAAAAAAAAAAAAAAAAGGACTTTTTGCGCCATGCTCTGTGACCCATAGTGTTCTCATTTTTCGGGATCTGGGGCTGTGTAACGGCTTATTTTTTGCGCCTTGAGCTAACGTTTCTAATGATACCATTTTTGGAGGGATCCGCAGTTTTGATCGCCCGTTATTGCATTTTATAGCAATGTTGCGGCGACCAAAAAAACGGAATTGGTCGGAATTGGAAAATGGCGTTTGGACCATTTTTTCCGTTACGGAGTTTACGGCTCTCATTAACGGATTTAATACGATGATAGATCGGGCGATTCTGAACACAGCAATATCAAACGTATTTTTTTTTAAATACTTTTATTATGATTGGGGGAAATGGGGGTGATTTTAACTTTTTTTTTTTTTTACAGGTTTTTAAAAACTTTATTTTTTTATTAATTTTTATTTTTACACTGCCTCTTTAAGAGGCACCTTGCTGCACAGGCTAATCGCTTTTTGTTTTTTTGTTTTTTTTTTAAATATTTTATTGTCAATTTTTTTCCACATAATTTAACAACATAACAACAAACAATAGAAGCCAAATCACATATAACAATAATAACCGTAAAGGAGGAGAGAGAAAAAAAAAAAAGGGAAAGAGAAAGAGGATCATACAATCGATGTTCACAAAACACTTCTGGGTAAAGTGCAAATTGTTATAACTAAATTAGTATTATGATACAATAAATCAAAGCTAGCTTATTTGCATCGTAATCAAATCAAATCAACCTCATAACGACATCATAGTATCCATACCCTTTTTCTAGACTATATAATATTTACTAACCACCCAGGGCTGCCACATCATTGTTACCTTTCTTTTCCTTGAGTTAGATTGAACCAACATTAATTCATATCTACAGTGTAAATTTACTCTTTCTATTATCTCTTTTATATTTGGAGGGGGAACTTCTTTCCATTTCGTTGCCAACAATATACGGGTTGCTATCAATATGTGCGAAACTAACCCTCTTATTTGACTTGGAATATTTTCCAAGCCAATATGAAGAATCGCCATACAAGGATTAATTAGTACCGCGACTCCCGTAATTTCCAAGATCACCTGCGCTATTACTGCCCAAAGAGAGGCCAGAGCCGGACACGCAAACCAAACATGTTTCTGAGAGCCTACCTGTCCGCAACCTCGCCAAAGATAAGCATGAGAGGTGCGGGCTGAACTAAGCAATTCTATTTGGGCACCAATACCATCTCAGTTGCGTTTTCTTCAATTGCTCATGTGATTTATACATGAAGACACTCTTTTGATCTCCTTTATACTATTCCCCCAGGCTTCTAAATCTATTGATTCTCCCAGCTCCTGTTCCCATTTCTCCATGTAAGGGGCTTTGATTCTTTCAACTGGGACTATTAAAGACTTATAAAATGCTGAAATTCCACTTGTATTTGAATCTGAGGCCATAAAGCATTTATTTATTCTCCCTTCCCCAGAGTCAGTACGTCCTAAAGATGAAATATTATCAAATAGGTGTCTAATTTGTAGGTATTGGTAGAAGTGTCTACGTATCCCAGTATATTTATTGGATAGTTGGTCAAAAGGGAGAAGCCCCATATTTCCCTCCATCTCTCCCAAAGTTTGGATTCCCGCATCCCACCATAATTGAAGGTTTAAATATGGAATATGGGACTCGATAGCATATACCGATATTGACGCTCGAGGTACCCTAATAAGGGACGGAACCATTGTCCTCCAAAGCCTCACTGCCGCCCGCATTGTTGGCAATAAGGTACAATAAGTGCTTGTCTGAATTACCTCTGATTCCAATGCTAATCTGGTGGAACCTCGTCTTGAATAAAAGTTTTCAATCTGTAACCATTTCTGATCACCAGTCATCTGCCACCATTCACGTAAACCAACCAAGACCGAGGCCTTATGATTAGTGATGGGCGAATCCTAAATTACTCGGAATCACTTGACTCTAGCGAGTCCGAGCACAGGACTCGCTACTCGTTGCGAGTCTAGCGAGTCCAATGTTAATGAATGGGGAAGCGAGTAATAGCGAGTAGTGTGAGATTTACAAATCGCAGATGTGTCTCGGAAGCTTCAGCCTGAAGCAATCCTAGTTTTGTCATTTATTTGCATTGGACTCGTTTACTTTGCAACTGTAATCGCTGGGAAACTCGCACAGATAAGAGTCCTGTCTGCTCAGTGTGCTGGCTGCCACAGCTCCAGGGTCCTAGAGCCCGCCTGCTGCCTGATGTAGCAGAGCTGAGATTGTTCTCAGTCTGCTCATTCCCTGTGCATAGACATCTATATCTAAGCACAGGGGATGTAGCAGAGAGGACATCACGTTTTGGACTGCGTCGGACGGAAGAGGATTTTTTTAAATTAAAGATGGAGTCTCTAATGGCTTTTTTTTTTATTTCTAATAAAAAATTTTCTCTGTGTTGTGTTTTTTTTAAAACAATTTAATAGAAATTCATGGCGGTCATGTCTAATATTGGCGTGACCGCCATAAATTTCGGGCTTAGGGCCAGCTGATAATACAAAGCTGGCCCTAACCTCTTTATTACCCAGCGTGCCACCGCCACAGGGCCGCTGGAAGAGCGGGGTTCAGCGCCAGAGGATGGCGCTTCAATGAACGCGCCATCTTCTGGGGCGGCTGCTGGCTGCAATTTGCAGCGGGGGGTGCCCAGAAAGCTTGGGCATCCCTGCGCTGCGGATTCCAGCCCCCGGCTGCTTAGCTGTACCTGGCTAGACATAGAAATTGCGCGGAGCCCCACGCATTTTTTTAAAATTATTCATGAAATTCGAGACTGACTCTGAGACTCGACTCTGAGACTCAGACTCTGAGACTCAGACTCTGAGACTCTGAGACTCGACTTGAGACTAGACTCTGAGACTCAGACTCTGAGACTCAGACTCTGAATCTGAGACTCTGACTCTGACTCTGAGCTCTGAACTCTGAGACTCTGAGACTCTGGACTCTGACTCTGAGACTCTGAACTCTGAGACTCTGAGACTCTGACTCTGAGACTCTGACTCTGAGACTCTGACTCTGACTCTGAGACTCTGACTCTGACTCTGAGACTCTGACTCTGACTCTGAGACTCTGACTCTGACTCTGAGACTCTGACGACTCTGAGACTCTGACTCTGAGACTCTGACTCTGACTCTGAGACTCTGACTCTGACTCTGAGACTCTGACTCTGAGACTCTGACTCTGAGACTCTGACTCTGACTCTGACTCTGAGACTCTGACTCTGAGACTCTGACTCTGACTCTGAGACTCTGACTCTGATCTTGACTCTGAGACTCTGAGTCTGACTCTGACTCTGAGACTCTGACTCTGAGACTCTGACTCTGAGACTCTGACTCTGAACTCTGAGTCTGACTCTGAGACTCTGACTCTGAGACTCTGACTCTGAGACTCTGACTCTGAGACTCTGAGACTCTGACTCTGAGGGTGAGACTCTGAATCTGAGACTCTGAGACTCTGACTCTGACTCTGAGACTCTGACTCTGAGATTCTGACTCTGACTCTGAGACTCTGACTCTGACTCTGAGACTCTGACTCTGACTCTGAGACTCTGACTCTGAGGTGAGACTCTGAATCTGAGACTCTGACTCTGAGACTCTGACTCTGAGACTCTGACTCTGACTCTGAGACTCTGACTCTGACTCTGACTCTGAGACTCTGACTCTGACTCTGAGACTCTGACTCTGAGGGTGAGACTCTGACTCTGAGACTCTGACTCTGAGACTCTGACTCTGAGACTCTGACTCTGAGACTCTGAGACTCTGACTCTGAGACTCTGAGTCTGACTCTGAGACTCTGACTCTGAGACTCTGAGACTCTGACTCTGAGACTCTGACTCTGAGACTCTGACTCTGAGACTCTGACTCTGAAATTCATGAAATAATTTAAAAAAAATGCGTGGGGCTCCGCGCAATTTCTATGTCTAGCTAGGTACAGCTAAGCAGCTGGGGGCTGGAATCCGCAGCGCAGGGATGCCCAAGCTTTCTGGGCACCCCCCGCTGCAAATTGCAGCCCGCAGCCGCCCCAGAAGATAGCGCATTCATTGAAGCGCCATCCTCTGGCGCTGAACCCCGCTCTTCCAGCGGCCCTGGTGGCGGTGGCACGCTGGGTAATAAAGGGGTTAATACCAGCTTTGTTATACAAGCTGGTATTAAGCCCGAGATTCTTAATGTCAGGCCACGTTTGACCCAGCCACTAAGAATCTCCATTAAAGGGTTAAAAAAACACAGAGAAAATTTTTTATTTGAAATAAAAAAAAAGCCATTAGGGACTCCATCTTTAATTAAAAAAATCCTCTTCCGTCCGACGTAGTCCAAAACGCGATGTCCTCTCTGCTACATCCCCTGTGCATAGATATAGATGTCTATGCACAGGGAATGAGCAGACTGAGAACAATCTCAGCACTGCTACATCATCTCTGTGAGCAGGCGGGCTTTAGGACCCTGGAGCTGCACAGAGAAGACAGCTGGACTCGGCTCGCAATGTAACAGCAGTTATTTGCGAGTTTCCCTGCTATCACTGGCACAAGGGCCGGCTCCAGGTTTCTGTGGGCCCCGGGCGAAAAGGTCTCAGTGGGCCCCCTTTAAGTACATATCGCGGACTATATATATGTATATATATATATATTGCTGCACACTTACCGCAAGCCCCATAGACAATGCATGGGGCTTGCCGCAAATGTGCAGCAAGTGCAGCCTCTAGACGGAAAATGCGGCAGATGCGGTTTTTTTTTTACCACAACTGCCACATTTTTAAAAAAACTCCCATGTGAAGGCAGCCTTACAGGAACAGTGACTGCTGAAACCAGCAAGAGCTGTTTCTGACAGTGAGCATATTACACGTTGTTAGGAGCGGGCTATAATGCGATTGCGTTCCCTTGCGCTTTTTAAAATTACCCATCAAATGCAAAATTTTGCATTTTTGTGCGTCTGAGGATGCTTGGTATATACACAAGCATCCTCAAGCGCACAAATAATGCAAGCAGCTCAATGGAGCCGCACTGCCATATGCTGGCACCGCAGCCAAGCGGAGTGTCTGGCCATCCAGATCTCTCTTTCTCCTCACCTTTCTTCTTGCCGCTCCGGTCTCCTCCGGTCGCTCTGCACATATCAGCACAGTGATGACATCGTGCCCCTCCATGCTGAGCTGCAGAATGCAGACAGCGGCAGAAGAGACTCTGGAGAAGAATACTGCTGGCAAAGGCGGCTGAGACTATAGGAACGGAATCCGTGGGGGGCTACCACTGGTACACATACTTCGTACGCACGCGGCTCCGCTCCGTACACCTCGTACACACGCGGCTCCGCTCTGTACACCTCGTACGCACGCGGCTCCGCTCCGTACACCTCGTACGCACTGGCTCTGCTCCGTACACCTCGTACGCACATGGCTCTGCTCCGTACACCTCGTACGCACATGGCTCTGCTCCGTACACCTCGTACGCACACGGCTCTGCTCCGTACACCTCGTACGCACACGGCTCTGCTCCGTACACCTCGTACGCACACGGCTCTGCTCCGTACACCTCGTACGCACACGGCTCTGCTCCGTACACCTGTACCCACTCGGCTCTGCTCCGTACACCTCGTACGCACACGCTCGCTCCGTACACCTCGTACCACCTGCTCGCTCCGTACACCTCGTACGCACACTGCTCCGCTCCGTACACCTCGTACGCACACTGCTCCGCTCCGTACACCTCGTACGCACACGCTCCGCTCCGTACACCTCGTACGACCGCTCGCTCCGTACACCTCGTACGCACACGGCTCCGCTCCGTACACCTCGTACGCACACGCTCCGCTCCGTACACCTCGTACACACACGGCTCTGCTCCGTAACCTCGTACACACACAACTCTGCTCCGTCACTGTACACACCTGCTCGCTCTACACCTCGTACAACACGGCTCCGCTCCATACACCTCGTACACACACGGCTCCGCTCCATGCACCTAGTACACACTCGCCTCTGCTACATTCACACTGTAAATCCCTCCTGACCCCACACATAACCTTCACCTAATTGCCATACACCTAGTACACACTCACCTCTGCTACATTCACACTGTAAATGCCTCCTGACCACACACAAACTTCACCTTATTTGAGCATCATTCATGGTGGCCAGCACAGTTCTGGATACACTGAGGAGCTGATCATGTGATCCCTGAGTCCTCCCCATCCATTGACATCATCACAGGTCCTGTAAGCACAGAGTGTGCACTGTGCAGCTCTGTCGGCTCCCGTGGAGGGGGGAGGAGGGAGACCTCCGGTGCAGTAGGAGCCTGAAAATGACCCCCCAGCTGCCCCCTGTGTATGGCCCTGGCTGTGGGGGCAGTGCTCAGGGGCCCCTGAGGCTAGGGTCACACTTGCATTGTGACCCTAGCCTTATGCAAGTATTGTATGTTGCAGCGCATAGCGTTTAATGCTATGCGCTGGAGGCAGCCCATAGAGACCCGACGTTTACCTTGACAACCACTGGTTGTCAATGTAAACATCGGCTTTCTATGGGCTCAGTTGCTGGCAGCGCATAGCGTTAAACGCTCTGCGCTGCAGCAGACAATACTTGCGTCAGGCTAGGGTCACAATGCAAGTGTGACCCTAGCCTCAGGGGCCCGGTGGGCCCCCTCCAAGCAGTCGGGCCCCGGCACTTGCCCGGGTACGCCGGGTGCTAACGCGGCCCTGACTGGCACAGTAGCCGAGTCTAATGCAAACAATGGCAATCCTAGTTTTGTCAGCGTTTGCAATTGATTTGCATTGGACTCGTGCGAGTAAACGCTGGGAAACTCGCAGAGTACCGAGTCCTGCGAGTCCCTTACTACTCGCCAAGTAACGAGTCCTAGCGAGTAGATTCGCCCATCCCTACTTATGATACAACATTAAGTCTGGAAACCCCATCCCACCTGCCTCTAATGGAAGGTATAGTATTGTTTTAGCTATACGCGTTTTTTTATGGGCCCAGACATACTTACTAGCTAGGCGTTGCAAACCATAAATACATTTTTTGGGGATATCCAGAGGAAGAGTCCTAAAATAATATAAACTTTTAGGGAGGGCCATCATTTTAAAAATATTTATACGAGCTATCCAAGCTGATGTAATTTGATGCATCCTCTCTAATAATACTTTAATTTTTGTATGAAGATTTGTAAAGTTGACTTTAATTATCCGGTCTGACTTAGTCAGAGTTATACCCAGGTATGGAATACCTTTGTCCATCCACTGGAAGGAAAAAGCCGCTAATCGCTTTTTGGAGATACAGATGAGCTGCAGCTCATCTGTATCTCTCAGAATCGCGGACCTGTTGTGGTTGGCAGCGCCTGCCAACCACAACACGGAACTGCTCAGTGACCGCATCCGGGGTCTAGCCAGGACCCCGGGCTGTCCCGTGAGTGCCAGAGATCCCACGATACTATTGCGGGATCTACGGAGCAGGCGGGGAACAGCGCATTCCATGCCGCGGCCGCCTTGGATCCCGCTGTCAGTGATTGACAGCAGGATCCAAGGGGTTAACAGTGCCAATCAGATCCCGGATCCGATCGGTGCTGTTACCCTGACATCTCAGCTGATGAGATCAGCTGAGATGTTGGGGCTTTGATGTGAGCGCCGCGCCAGAACTCACATCAAACCACCCTTACCGGCCCATGACATTGTACAACGTCATAGGTTGGGAAGGGGTTAAGCCCATCTGTAAAACATGAGGGTTTCAAAACTACAAGGATGTGTAGAGCACCAAGGCAGCCAGAAAGTGAGCAAAAATATGGAGAAGGGTCATAAGGCCTAAATAGAACTGCCGAGAAAGGCAGCAGTCTCAAGCAGGACCTGAGGAATCAGGATGATAAACTCTGAGGGACGTATTAAAAAGAATGAAGAAAAGGAATAAATAAATAAAAAGAATGAAGATAATAACTTATTACAGAAAGATTATGTAGATGTATAAAAGGTTTCTTGGGAAACTTAGACATGGAATGAACACATATCCCATATAACCAGGTGTATATTATGTTACCTGAGCATTTTAGGTGTGGAATGAAGATGAAATATCTGTAGATAATAGGAGAATGAACACACATCCCATATAACCAGGTGTATATTATGTTACCTGAGCATTTTAGGTGTGGAATGAATGGAAATTATCTGTAGATAATAGGAAAATCTGGAATTGAATGAACATGAAGGTAACATAATATACACCTGGTTATATGGGATATCTGCTCATTTTCCTATTATCTACAGATATTTCATCTTCATTCCACACCTAAAATGCTCAGGTAACATAATATACACCTGGTTATATGGGATATGTGTCCATTCCATGTCTAAGATACCCAAGAAACTTTATATACATCTACATAATCTTTCTGTAATAAGTTATTATCTTCATTCTTTTTATGTATTCCTTTTCTTCATTCTTTTTAGTTCGTCCCAAACTCTGAGACTGGGTTATATGTGCTTTATACAGTCTTCCTGACTAATCAGTAACATTTCTATAAAGCACCAGTAGATCTCTGCAGAGGTTGCAGCAGTAGGAGAACTTCCTAAACACCCCTGAATCATATAGGATTTTTTTTCTTTTTAAATCCATTATATTTCACCATGGATAGTAAATTTAACAATTTTCTGCACATGTACACTGGTGAATGTGTGCGTGTTGGCAGCAGATTATTCTGGATTCTGTCCCAAGTGTGTGACATCAGAGCTTATTTATTCAGCAACAGGAATAAATAAGGTTAATAGATCAGGAATAAAACCTATCTTATGTGTCTCTGTACTGCTTCTACAGCTGCTTCTCTCTCACATAAAGATATAGCAAACAGACACAGGAAACTGGATACACTCACATGCTCTTCCTGTGTGAGCCTCTGGGAAGTTTTGTTTTTTTTCTTGTTCTAACTTTATCTACAATATATAAACCTAGCAACTAAACACTCAGATACAGAAATGAAGTTGAAGTTGCATACATAAGCAGTATTTCTAAAGATCGTCTATGATGATATGCAAGTTTAGGGTTTTGACTAGTCGAGGGGGTGTTAGTTCCCCAACTAGTCAGCTCACTTAGCATTGCATATATAGAAAGGAGAGAAGTCCGGCTTTCAGGAAACTCGAGTTTCTGGAATAAAAAGAAAGTTATTATCACTGCTTGGTCCTGGGATTAATTCCTTGTGAACTTTGGACAGGAACAGCGCAATCCTGAAAGCTGGACTTCTCTCCTTTCTATACATGCAATTCTAGTGACCGGGTGATTGCTGCAGTTCATCGGATCCTACCCAATTGTGGTTATGGTTGTTGTGTTCCACACAACTGAACCAGGTGAGTGGATCCATATGTGAAATGATTTTACCATTGGATAAGACCCTATTGTGGGCTTCTGTCTCTCCCTTTTTTATAGCTTACTCAGCATGTTATTCTGCCCCAGTGGGAGTGGTAATATGCTTTACCAAAGCCGTTGTCATTGACAGCATTACACAAAGCAGCCTATGAGCGCACATTTGTTACCCTTACTGCATTGTGTTTCTCTGAATTTGGGTGTACATGTCCCAGCTTAAGAGGCTCACTGTGCATAATCAGAAGTCATCTGCACTTGCGTTCATGCGCACTACTCTACAGCTGGTACATGTACACCCAAATACAGTTAAACCAAAGCCATTGTATAAATTTTATTTATTAATAATAATGTAGAGCAATTGATTTTTAATAAACTATAAGAGAAATCTGGTGCAAAACCATTCGTAAACGTTCGACAAGATGTCCCCACTAGACTGTGTCTGCAGCAGACATGTTGATTCTCGGTCAGATCCATCTTCACACTGAATATGGCTACATAACCATATAAGGCTAAAAGGAACATGGCCTACATAGTGCTAGCTCCTGACTGCAGCCGATGAGGTGCCAATGTATCAGATTGCTTCAGTCTACAGCACCGTGCTAAGCAATGTCAGAAAGTCTGGATCAGTGCAAACTCCTCTTTCCCTGGCACAAGCTTCTGATCTGTCATCTGTCTCCACACAGCTCAGTCAGGATTTCTGTTAACCTTCAATGCTTGCACATTATACTGCTTCCCATCAGCCTTCTCTCAGAAGCTATGGAAATACACACACAATGCTGGTAGAAGCTGGCTATGCCCACACAGCCATAAAATGCAGTTCTTAAAAGAGCAAAGAAAAATTTGAGACAGTAAGTCATATGGCACAAAAAAGCAGTATTTTAGCTGCTATGTGACATATCATTAACAACTAGTGCAGTATTGTGTGTGTTTGTTTTGTCTTTTCAATTAAATGGCATTTCCACTTTAACTGTTCACAATAACAGTAATTTTGACCAGGGGTGCCCAAACGTTTGCATACCACTGTGTCATGTACCTATCAGGGCTCCTGATGAGCGTAGCCAGTCCATGTGCAGTCAATATACTGATAACATACAGACAGCACCTGACATACCGTAGTCACAAACATTCAAAACATATCTCTAAAACATAAAATTTCTCCCTACATTCACCACTTAAGTGAGAATGAAAATATTAATAAACGGATAATGGAAGAAGGAAATCCACCCTAGGATGGTATATTGAATATATACATATGATACAATAAACAGATAATAAACTTGTAACACACACAGCATCCATTATATGTGCTTCCAAATTCAAATCATATCCAATCCACAGGTAGGTTTCCTCTCCCAAACACCATCTAGAATAAAAGAACAAAGAAAAAAACAGTATCAATGACCAAGAATCAGAAGAGGGATTACAGTGTTGGCCAAAAGTATTGACACCCCTGCAATTCTGTCAGATAATACTCAGTTTCTTCCTGAAAATGATTGCAATCACAAATTCTTTGGTATTATTATCTTCATTTAATTTGTCTTCAATGAAAAAAAATACAAAAATAATTGTCCTAAACCCAAATTGGATATAATTCCACACCAAACATAAAAAAAGGGGGTGGACAAAAGTATTGGCACTGTTGTTTAATTAACAGCACTTGTAACTTACCTGTGGCACCTAGGTGTTGGCAATAACTAAATCACACTTGCAGCCAGTTGACATAGATTAAAGTTGACTCAACCTCTGTCCTGTTTCCTTGTGTGTACCACATTGAGCATGGAGAAAAGAAAGAAGACCAAAGAACTGTCTGAGGACTTTAGAAACCAAATTGTGAGGAAGCATGAGCAATCTCAAGGCTACAAGTCCATCTCCAAAGACCTGAATGTTCCTATGTCTACCGTGCGTAGTGTCATCAAGAAGTTTAAAGCCCACGGCACTGTGGCTAATCTCCCTATATATGGACGGAAAAGAAAAATTGACAAGAGATTTCAACGCAAGATTGTGCGGATGGTGAATAAAGAACCTCGACTAACATCCAAACAAGTTCAAGCTGCCCTGCAGTCCGAGGGTGCAACAGTGTCAACCCGTACTATCCGTCGGCGTCTGAATGAAAAGAGACTGTATGGTAGGAGACTAAGGAAGACCCCACTTCTTACCCCGAGACATAAAAAAAGCCAGGCTGGAGTTTGCCAAAACTTACCTGAGAAAGCCTAAAACGTTTTGGAAGAATGTTCTCTCTTTTTGGGCAAAGACATCAACATAGAGTTTACAGGAGAAAAAAAGAGACATTCAAAGAAAAGAACACAGTCCCTACAGTCAAACATGGCGGAGGTTCCCTGATATTTTGGGGTTGCTTTGCTGCCTCTGGCACAGGACTGCTTGACCATGTGCATGGCATTATGAAGTCTGAAGACTACCAACAAATTTTGCAGCATAATGTAGGGCCCAGTGTGCGAAAGCTGGGTCTCCCTCAGAGGTCATGGGTCTTCCAGCAAGACAATGACCCAAAACACACTTCAAAAAGCACTAGAAAATGGTTTGAGAGAAAGCACTGGAGACTTCTAAGGTGGCCAGCAATGAGTCCAGACCTGAATCCCATAGAACACCTGTGGAGAGATCTAAAAATGGCAGTTTGGAGAAGGCACCCTTCAAATATCAGGGACCTGGAGCAGTTTGCCAAAGAAGAATGGTCTAAAATTCCAGCAGAGCATTGTAAGAAACTCATTGATGGTTATCGGAAGCGGTTGATCGCAGTTATTTTGGCTAAAGTTTGTGCAACCAAGTATTAGGCTGAGGGTGCCAATACTTTTGTCTGGCCCATTTTTGGAGTTTTGTGTGAAATGATCAATGTTTTGCTTTTTGCTTCATTCTCTTTTGTGTTTTTTCATTGAAGACAAATTAAATGAAGATAATAATACCAAAGAATTTGTGATTGCAATCATTTTCAGGAAGAAACTGAGTATTATCTGACAGAATTGCAGGGATGTCAATACTCTCAGAGTGTGATTACATACACAAAGTTGGTAACCCGTTTTTGGATCGTGTGGTGTGGTGGGGGAGATACATTGATGACGTCATCATTATCTGGGATGGTGTCGTGGATGTTGTCTTCCCCGCCGCACCGCATGACTTTTTTCGGTACATTAACAGTAATTTGTATAACATCTTGTTTACATCTCAAGTGTATGATTTCTCTGCGCCTTATTTGGACGTCATACTTATTGGTGACAAACAAAGAGGCACAATCCACACGGCTCTGTATAGAAAGGAGATTAGTGGTAATTCACTTCTCCATGCAAGCAGTTGTCATCCCAGACATATTGTTCACAATTTGCCGGTTGAAGAACTTATAAGGGCAAAGAGATCATGTTCAACTGAGTTGGCTTATCGAATTGAGAGGAAAAATATGGAACATAGGTTCTTGGTCCGGGGGTATAATATGAGTACATTAAAACGTGCCTAGAAATTGGTGGACCAAAGAACTAGGAGTGATTTGCTTAGGTATGATCACTCGTGTGTAAATAAGAAAATTGAATATGATCCTACTAGCTGTGAGCCCGATGCAAATGCATCGGGTGTCTAGAATATTTGTAAATTTTTTTTAAGATTTTCAAATAATAATCCAATTATTCCAATGACATCTTTACACCAACTACATATATTTGTATGATTGATATCATTTAAGGAAAATTAGATATATATATATATATATGTATAGATTAATATACAATATATATATATATATACTAATCATATACATATATATAATATGACATCTATATATATATATATATATATATTAATCTATATCTATATATCTATATATATATCTATATATATATATATAATTATGAATATATCAATAAATAATCAATTATATTGGCCCAAAAAGATATCTTTTTAGGGCCCTTTCACATCAGCGTTTTTTGAAATTCGCGGCAGATGCAGTGAAAAAACCGCATCTGCCGCGTTTGCCGCATAACCGTTACACTTGCGGCGCGGTTGCGGTAATCCCCATAGAAAGTATAGGGGGACTTGCGGCAGGTGCGGCAAGTGCGGTTTTGCACTTGCGGCAGGTGCGGCCGCGAAAAAAACCGCGGCTGACTGCGGTTTTTTTTTGCGGCCGCACTTGCCGCAAGTGCAAAACCGCACTTGCCGCACCTGCCGCAAGTCCCCCTATACTTTCTATGGGGATTACCGCAACCGCACCGCAAGTGTAACCGCATCTGCCGCGTTTGCCGCATAACCGTTACACTTGCGGCGCGGTTGCGGTAATCCCCATAGAAAGTATAGGGGGACTTGCGGCAGGTGCGGCAAGTGCGGTTTTGCACTTGCGGCAGGTGCGTCCGCGAAAAAAACTGCGGCGATGGCGGACATATGGGGTGCGGACATATGGGGGGTGTGTGGGGACAGCGGGGGGGTGTGTGTGGACATCGGGGAGTGTGATTACAGGAGAGGCTCCGGAGCACTGTGTCAGCATGTGCTGACAGCAGCGGCTCCGGAGCGGGATCGGAGCGGGGGGGTGCGGACACATGGGGGGGGTGAGGACATATGGGGGGGTGTGGTGAGAGGGGTTGGGGGTGTGTGGTGACAGCGGCGAGGGGTCGCAATGCCCGCTACGCGGGCAATGCTTCGAACGTGGTGACGTCACAGAGTGACAAAGCCACGGTCTTTTGCGGGGTCCGACACGGAAGTGCCTATGGCAATTATATAGTAGATATCAACATTCTCTACGCCTTATAGTATACATTATACAGATATTGTAAAGATATTGCAAAAATGTCTTCCCATTTTACATCAGGACTCAATACTGTCTAAAATACTTTCCAAAGGCTACCGCTGTGTCCCTTGCAGAGCAAAAACAATAGGTAATATCATCTCACCTACAATGTTTACGATACAAAATGTGATCAAACTGACTTGGTTAACATATAAAGGTAATTATAAATGTGCGACACGTTACTGTGGATTGTGCAAATATATGAAGAAAACAGGGGAATTCTCTAGTTGTAAAACAGGATGCAAATATAGTGTAAAATCTTAAATTAATTGTAATAGTACTCATATTATATATCTTGCGACCTGACCCTATGTAACATGAATTATGTGGGTAGTATGATCAGGCCATTAAGAAAGAGGATTTCAGAGCATATTTCTGCTGCAAATCCGCAGTCAAAATCTGTGTACAGAAATGTTTCAGGTCTTTCCATGCATTTTCTAGAGGTTCATGAGGGAGACATGCGGAGCCTTGAGGTTATGGGTATAGAAAGAATTTTTGTATGTGGTCGTGGCAGGGATCGTGAGCATATGGTACGCTTAAGAGAATGTTATTGGATACTAATACTTGAGACACGTTTACCTGCTGGTCTAAATGATAGAAATGACTTATGTTATTGTGGCACCCTGTGACAGGTAAACCACAGAACCAACTAGTTCACTAAGGGATTTCCACATCTGGTACCTCACATACACCCAACACCTTCCACTCCAGCAGTAGGGGAGCACCACTGGTTGCTATTAAGCCAGATTTCCTATAAATACAGGTGCTTGGGGTGGAGTTAGCCAGAGTGTGCAGTCACTAGAAGAACTGTGAAGTCAGCTGTCACTCTGGGTGTAGGGAGACACCCAGCACTGGACGACAACAGGGGGGGAGAAAGGAGTCCCTGATGCTAAGGGCAAAAAGGGGGAATAGTGACCCCTAGAACAACTAGAACTGACACCTGGCTCTCCCAACGACCCTATACAGTTTCCGCAACTGTCGCCGCCAGGATACCGATTCCCTGACTGTCCCTGGACTACCACTACACAGGGCTCAGAGCGGGTGAACACTAGTCTACCCAGCTAGCAACTAGAAAACACACAAGGGAAACATACAAAGTGGGGAAGAGATACACTGCTTTGATCCAAGAATCAATCAGGAACACCTGACACTATCACCAGCAGTGTATCCTGGGAGTCAAGGGAAATATATAGGCAGCTCCAAGGTAAGGAATCGGCTGGGTCCTAGTGACCTGCAGCTTTAACTAAAAGGGAAATGCCTCTTAAAGCGACAGAGACATTTTTTCTTTAGGATGTGGACTGTTTGGCCAAACGCTGGGACCTTCTGCGAGTGACCTCTACAGTTTCATCCGTGCCTCCTGACACACCCGTGACATAAGCTCAGTGTCTAGTGAGCTAAAACTGGTTACCGGAGCCATGCTAGGCCCGACACCAGTGCACCGCCAGAGCCAGTGTGAGAGTCCAGAGAGCGAGAGCCGAAGGCAGGGACGAGGAACACTACAAAGGGGGCAGAGGAGCCATACTGGCTCACCCCACCAGAACATCGGTCACTGGAGACCGAGTCTGCAACAGGGAAAGAGTTCAGCCCAGCAGAGAATCCAGTACATCGTGGAGGGTTAGCTTCCCGGACACCCACATTTGAGAGCCAGGGACCGCAGGAGAGATAGCCGTAGCCGAGAGAGAGCCATCAGTGCAGCAACACGGGTGTGGAGAAACAGGAGGTCAGGCCTGGTTTTATGCCAGCCAAGCTTTGGGACAAGGAACAGGACAAGGAGGCTTATATCCCACTCGGTGTGGAAATCTTGAGGTGTAGCCTTCAACCCAGAGAGTGTATCTGCAAGAACACCAGTAAAAGGTACAGAAAAAGACTTTATTGTGTGCGTGTCCCTTCTTCAACCTGTACCACACCTCAATGACTACGCTGCCCCATTCCTACCGTGCTGCCTTATTCCACCATTATACCCTACAGCCCCGGGGAACCTGCTCTTCCTGTAGAGAGCTCCAACACCTTGCTGCCGCCCCTCACCCCGAAGGTCCCAGCAGTGCCGGTGCCATCACGGGATCTACAGATGGCGTCACAACTGCCAATAACTTTAATCCCTGTAAATACTACCCTTTTCATGGTCAACCAAGGGGACAGGCTCGGGCACGGACCACCTGTGTACCCAGTCCCTTGTGGCCCCAGACATTATTTCTATTGAACCCTAGTACTATTTGTTCCATTTCTTTACTAATTTACAGTAATTTTGGGCTCCAGATAATTATAAAAGAATATGATGTATAAGGGATACAAGTGCACGTATTTATTTTTGTGTGTTTTCCCTTTCATCCTGAATAATTGTTTTATGTCTTGATTATAATCATGTATCCATGGATATATGGTGACATTTTAATGGCGCAGATTATTTAATGCAGTTACTTATAATACATCTGTTAAAGCAGGGGTCTCAAACTCGCGGCCCGCCACGCTCCCCAGTGCGGCCCGGGGCACCATGAAAGCTAAAAGCATGCCCCGGGCCATTATACATGGAACCGCCGCGGTACCGCTTTACTGTGACTTCCGGGTACCGCCGGCTCAGCTCCAACAAGCGCCTTCGCGCCTGTACATTCACGCAAGCAAGCGGCCGGTGGACCAATCAGAAGCCTCCTGTGACGTCTGCTTTCATGAATGTACAGGCGCGAAGGCGATTGTTGGAGCTGAGCCGGCGGTACCCGGAAGTCACAGTAAAGCGGTACCGCGGCGGCTCCATGTATAATGAGCCCGGGGCATTAATGTAATTGGGCTGGCCGGGCTCTCAGTTTGCGCCCGCAGCTGCTGCCCTGTGACAGAGCGGGAGCACAGCGGTGAGTGAGCGCTGGAGCTGACAGCCCCCCCCTCTCCTCACCCGGCCAGACCTGACAGCAGACGCCCCCACTGCTCCTCACTCAGCCGGAGTTGACAGCACATCGCCCCCCCTTCCCACTCCTCACCCGGCCAGAGCTATACTATACGTGGGAACTGGTTACCACGATACACATCGGGTAACCAGGGACAGCGTCTGCTGAAAGCGGCCGCATACACGCACCTGCGCTTCTCTGTCAAAGCCTAAGTATTTAGCGCAGAAGCGCTAAATACTGAGAGCGCAGGTGTGTGGACAAGCCTATATATACACACCCGCACATTCACACACACTCACTTAAATCCACACATACATCCTCAGACATATTCACACAAACACATACACACCGAGTTTGAGACCCCTGTGTTAAAGGATGTACTATATATTATGCATGGTTAATGGTCAGATATTTGATTCTTGGTCATTGATACTGTTTTTTTCTTTTTTCTTTTATTCTAGATTTTGTTTCGGAGAGGAAACCTGCCAGTGGATTGGAAATAATTTGAATTTGGAAGCACATATAATGGATCCTGTGTGAGTTACAAGTTTATTATCTGTTTATTGTATTATATGTATTCTAGATGGTGGCCCGATTCTAACGCATCGGGTATTCTAGAATATGTATGTAACGTAGTTTATTTGTGAAGATGTAAGAATAATCCCAGTGCGAAGATGGGTATAAATCCCACGCCAATATCACTGATTGGTTGCGGCCGCAGCGGTGTTGGTGTGCAGCGGTGTTGGTGTGCAACGGTGTCAGTGTGCAGCGGTGTCAGTGTACAGCGGTGTCGGTGGGCAGCGGTGTCGGTGGGCAGTGGTGTTGGTGGGCAACGGTGTCGGTGTGCAGCAGTGTCAGTGTACAGCAGTGTCGGTGTGCAGCGGTGGCCAGCGGTGTCTGTGTACAGCAGTGTCGGTGTACAGCAGTGTCGGTGTGCAGCGGTGCTGGTGCTTGGAATCAACAGAGTCATGCAGCTGAGTAGCTCAGCAGAGGGGGAGGAGGAAGACGAGGAGGTTAGGTTGTGTCTTCTCGCACAGAGAACTCACGTTATTTGCTATGTTTATTAAAAAAAACTTCAATAGAGGCAAAAAAAACACAATTTGACTCCTAACTGCATGAATAACACATAACCCAGCACTGTGCGTTACTATGGCAAAAATACGGTCACCGTGGCAAGTGTTGTCCAAAAGGTGTCTGGCAGCAGAACCTCCACTTGATTACCCGTTACAGTCGGGGAGAGTGAGAGCCCGTCAGTTGTTACAGAAGTGGACATGCCTGCTGGTTTTGACTGATCTTAGATACCCAGCACACCACTTGTTTGTCAATCCACCATAACATCTCTACCTGCACCTCCCTGACCATGCAGCAGTTTCTCGGGTACACCCTACTCCACCCTCTCTCAGCATAGCAGCCAGTCCTTAGTCCCACAGTTGTGGTGGATACAAACAGTTTCCGAAAGCTGATGGCTGTTGCAGCCCCTTAGGATCAGTTGCCCAGATGCCATTACAACATCACCCCTTCCTTGAGAAACTGTGTGTGACAGCGTGTTTATCACCTCTGACATCTGGATGAGCAACCATGGCCAGGGCATTACAACTTGCTCACTGGGTACTGAGTGACACTGCTGGGTGCGGGGCCAGGTACAGAAGGGGCTACTCCCAAAGTCTTAAAATCTCTTAAAGACTTTTGGGACAAACGTCTGTACCTGTAGCTCTGCCTGTACCTCTCATCCACTACTTCTGCCTTGTTCACCTTCTCTAGGGCCCCTAGCTGTGTCCTCAACCTCTCCTGCACTGTTGCAACAGTTCAGACTGAATACCCCCATCTCTGTATTGCGCTGCCAGGACTCCCCTCCATCAAGTAGTGCTGAAATTAAAATGCCTTGGAGATGTGAATCACACAGCTAAAGAGTTATGGACAGCTATGCAGGCTGTTTCAGCAATATCTGCAAGTGAGAGACAAAACAGAGCGCAATGGGTCTTATCGTATGGGGAAACTTAATACCCTTAAAATTGTATGTGCTCAGCTGGGCCAGTTGTGTAAACCCACAACTGGTGTCTGCGTTCATACAGCTGCTGCTGGACCCACACTTCCTCGTGCAAAGTGGCGTATATACAGAAATCCAAACAATAGTGCTCCTACCATCCATGCTGCTGTATCAGGAAAAAAGGGGGCCAAACAAGGTCATGATGTAACAGTGTTTTATATCCTACGCGTTTCGGTGCTGTCTCCTTCATTGAGTCACCCAGTTTAAAAGTGTAGATCTGAAATGCGTACTGTGTCCCTCACTGCTGTGTTAGGTAAAACCAATCCTAAGATTGTATTCCAGCTTTCTTTGATACTCCAGTATGTGCGTGTCCCTGTCCAAGGTGGGAAACATCTGGCTAAATTAACTCTTGTACTGCACATCCAACAGTGTGGCAACACACTAGTCATCGCTAATTCAAAACAAATAAAATTGGTGCTTCCTTCCTCTATCCTCTCCCGCTAACCTCTGACAACAGAAAGGGGAATCATTTCTTCCTCATCTCCTGACTGTTCTGTGCCCATCATCTCTTAATCATGGTCCTCCATTTGTGGCACCCTGGCACCCTGTTGGGCACCACAGAACCCTTGAGACATGAATGG
Source organism: Allobates femoralis (assembly GCA_033576535.1). Lineage (NCBI taxonomy): Eukaryota > Metazoa > Chordata > Amphibia > Anura > Aromobatidae > Allobates > Allobates femoralis. The sequence goes on from JARQOC010000004.1 coordinate 148,572,631, forward strand.
AGCAGTAACAGCAAAGCAACACTCACAATACACCTTAGTACACCTTTAACACCTGTTTCACCCCAAGCCTCTAGGGGGAGCTCCACTGGTCACTTTGAGCCAGTTCCCCCTATAAATAGGAACTTGTAGGGAGAAACACCAGAGTGTGCAGACGCTAGAAGCTGCAGGACGTGTGCATCCACCGGTTCTGGAGCCATACTAGACCCAAACCAGCACACCTGCCCAGTGAGGGACCCTTGCAATTGGGGTCAGAGGAAAGGAGAAAGCACCTCTCAGGGACACTAGAGTTACCCTAACTCTCCCCCATCATCCGGTTACTGGAACCGAGCTGTGAGAGCTACCCAGCCACCACAGAGAACCAGCATAACTAACAGGGAGTCTAGCCCCCTGTTCACCTGAAGCACCTGCCGATGAGAGCCCAGGGAAGAGCATTGATCCGGCTTAACCCTTTTTACAGTGCCCTCAGTGCAGTTACCCAGGTGAAGCATGTTCCACTGAACGCATAACCGGTCCGGGAAGGATTCCACATCTACCAAACCTCACTAGAGAAGACAGAGAAAGGAAGCCTAACACTGCTTGCTGTGAAACTCCAGAAGTGTCAACCTCACTATCCCGGTCCGAGTGTACCTGCTTTCCACCAGTAAAGGTACCCAAAAGACTTTAATGTGTCTGCGTTTGATTCCTGGACCTAACAGCAGTATTACTAAGCTGCCTCACAACATCTTGCGCAGCTCCTGGCCCCGGGGACTCCCGCTCATCCTGTGGGGAGCGACCCATCTTGCTGCATTCCATCCCCCGGAGGCCCAAGCAGCGCCGGTGGACATCACCGAAATTCTCACAGGTGGCGTCATGAAGATTATTAACCCCTACTGTTCAAGCCATCCCCCTATTGATCTGGACCACCGGGCCCCACAGCCGCAGGCGCGGTTCCGTGACAAGGAGAAGCAGACGCCTGCGACGTGCAGAATCCGGCTACGGTGAGTCACATTTATTCCTCAGCTCCTGCAACTTCACTACCAACTTGTCAGGGACCATGAGCCTTCCTCTATCACCCTACTCCACCCTGACATGCCAGCCATCTGTGACGAGAGTCGGGACTTTTGAGATATTGATATCCTTTCTGTGTCCTCTTCCTCCTCCTCCTCTTCCTGTGATACACCACCTCATCTTGCATACTTTTCAACGTTTGCTTCAGTATGTACAGTACATGACCAGAATAGTGATGCTAATGACAGCATCATTAGTGCTAACTATCTTACTAGCCATTTTAAGTACAGAAAGGTACAGAGGTCCTTGATCTATGCCCACTCTGCAAGCATCATTTGCACCACATTCAGCCCGCTTTGAGTCACTGTACACATCATTACATACTGCACCAGGGCTTATCGCTGTTGGCATAGTTGCTGCAACATGTGCACAGTGGAATTCCACTGTGTCGGCACATCGCATACTAAACAGTTAACTAGTTGTCCAAAAGATTTCTGTAGCGATGCTAGTTGATGAGCCACGGGGTGAGAACAGCGGAAGTCAGCACACAGTGACCAAGCCTTGTGCAGCAGCTCATCCAGACTGGGATAGTGGCAAAGGAATTGCTAGACAACCAAGCCAAGTGTGTAAGTTTGCCCCAGCATACGGCCACCACTAAGTTTGCACTATTATTGCACATGGCTGTCCCTGGCTCCAGATTTAATAGAGACAGCCATTGCTGAAACTTGAATCCAAACAATAGTGCTCCTATTTCAGGAAAAAATGGGGCCACACAAGGTCTTGATGCAACTGTGTTTTATTCCCTATGCGTTTCGGTGCTGTCCCAGTTCCTTCATCAGGGATTTTTCTAACTTCTTTCCGACATCTACTGTATGGCGCAGCAGTAGGTGACATCATAGAAGCTGTTGCCCATTCAAGTCGCAATGATGGCAGAGACGGCACCATCATTAGAGTGTCTGATTGTAACTGCTTCAATTGCTGTGATAGGTATTAACACCTATCATAGCTAATTAACACCTTAAATACTGCATTCAATAGAGTCAGTAGTAGTTTTATGGATTTTTGAAGTTGGGGGCTCCTTTTTTAAGCCTATCGGCACCAATATTAGGCCAGGACCAAGTGAAAACCTTTGGGGTCTAACAGGTGAAGTGCCAATGTAAGGCTCACAAATCTAATATTGTGCACTACAAAATTATAATCAGTGATCAGGCAACTAACGGTTAAACTTTTATAGGAACAAAGTGAAAAAAGCTTTTTAAAAAAACTTAGAAAAACTGAACACTAATTTGACAAAAAAAAATTGTATGTAAGATTGAAAGCAAACAAAAAAAAATACACATACAGTGCCTACAAGTAGTATTCAACCCCCCGCAGATTTAGGTGGTTTGATAAGATGCAAATAAGTTAGAGCCTTCAAACTGCAAGCGAGAGTAGGATTTATTAACAGAAGCATAAATCTTACAAACCAAAAAGTTATGTTGCTCAGTTGAATTGTAATAAATTTTAAACATAAAAGTGTGGGTCAATTATTATTTAACCCCTAGGTTTAATATTTTGTGGAATAACCCTTGTTTGCAATTACAGCTAATAATCGTCTTTTATAAGACCTGATCAAGCCGGCACAGGTCTCTGGAGTTATCTTGGCCATTCATCCATGCAGATCTTCTCCAAGTTATCTAGGTTCTTTGGGTGTCTCATGTGGACTTTAATCTTGAGCTCCTTCCACAAGTTTTCAATTGGGTTAAGGTCAGGAGACTGACTAGGCCACTCCAACACCTTGATTTTTTACCTCTTGAACCAGGCCTTGGTTTTCTTGGCTGTGTGCTTTGGGTCGTTGTCTTGTTGGAAGATGAAATTACGACCCATCTTAAGATCCTTGATGGAGGGGCGGAGGTTCTTGGCCAAAATCTCCAGGTAGGCCGTGCTATCCATCTACCCATGGATGCGGACCAGATGGCCAGGCCCCTTGGCTGAGAAACAGCCCCACAGCATGATGCTGCCACCACCATGCTTGAAAGTAGGGATGGTATGTGGCGCCCCGCAACGAGTGCGTCACAGGAGGGTATTGCAGCCACAAACGCAGCCGCAATATCCTCTGACTCAGCAATGAAATAGTTAACTTGGAGATCCAACCCAACATGCAACACCTAGAACAGGGGACCAATCATAGGTCCTGGTGGGTGGAGTGTTAGGGTAGTGGAGCAGAACACACAACAATCTAGAGAGTTGGAAGGAAGACTAGAACTTGGAGAGGAGCGGGGGCTCCACACCCCGTGCGGGCCCCTGGGCCGTCACCGGTCGGGTGTCAGCACCTGAGGCCTTAACCACCGGGACTGGGCATATCTACACAGGTTCCCCAAAAGACTCCCGTGCCCACAACTTACAGCCGGTTCACTGGTACCGAAGCTGGCAGCAGTTCACCTCTGCCACGCGAACCAGAAGAGTGGAGGATCAGCTTTACAGGAGCACCCCACCACCAGCCAGTTTTCAGTCGTCTAACCAGCGGTGTACCCACTGAGGGATCCAAGGCTCCCCAAAGCATCCAGGACGTACATCATGGATAGGGCATTGAAGCAGCCTCCCCGTACCCGACCTGGTATTCCTGGGCGACGCTGGCAACAAATCAAGTTAGGTAGAATGGAGGAACACTTGCGGATCTCTGAGGAACACTATCGCTGCTGAGTCCACCTGGTCTACTACTCAACCACTGTATACCATGTACTGCCTGCTGGTTACAGTAAAGACCCGTTGCAGAGACTATCTGTGTCCGTGTTTCCTTATGAACTATCCACCCGCACAATAAGGTAACCGCAGCTGCCGCACAACATCTTGAGCAGCTCCAGCCCCCGAGGATCACCGCTCAACCTGTGGGGAGCGTAACATCTTGCTGCTGTCCATCCCCCGGGGGTTCCGCAGCGTCGGTAGCCCTTACCGAATCTACTCATAGGTGGCGTCACGAATAAAACAAATTAAACCCCTTTTAATCTGTTCCACAAAGACGTCTTCACTTTTGATCTGCACTACACCGGGCCCCACTACCGGCAGGCGCGGTCCACCCGTGACAAGGAGGGAAGAAGAATCGCCTGTCTAAACCGGAGTCTGCCGGCCGCGGTGAGTCAGAAAATGGCGTCACGAACAGGATACAAGCAGGCCCGTTACCCAACGGGTATATTGTGCTTAAACTGGACTTTATTGTCTACAATTTGGACTTTGTTCGTCCCTAAAAGAACTTTCCCGCCTTTTCACCATTGGGCCAAGATGGCGCCCAAGATGGCGTTCCCGCCACAAGAAGCCGCCACGTGCAAGCCCAGGAGTGAGTCAACCCCCCCCTCATCGTGGAGGGCTAAAGACAAAAGGCGCCAAACTCTTTGTCCGCCCTGATTGCTCGAATCAACCATGGGGGCGGACCCCAAAGACTTTTCCCACCATTGGACTACAAAAGCCCAGAGGAAATGGGAGTGTCACAGACAGTCAGACAGACTTCTTCACCAGCTCTACCAGAACGTTTACCGATTGAACGGGTGTGGTTTCCCTCCAAGAAAAGAATGGCCAGCACGAGACTCCAAGACCTGATGCGGGAGGTCGAGGCGGAGGCCAGAGCAGCCATAGGCCAACCGGGTCCGGATCCTGCCCTTACCGTAGACGGCAGCCCCGACTTCTGGCTAGAGGCTCTACAAGACCTCCGGGTGCGACTACTTGAGACAGTGGAGTGGACGATTCGCAGCTGGAGCGCGACCCTAGGCAGAAGACTCCATCATGCGATGCAGCAGAGCCGACCGGGTACAGCTTCTCCAAGCCCAGACGACATCGCCAGCTTTTCAACCGCCTCACCGTCGCCCACAACTTGTCCTGCTTCGTCACCGGAGCCCATAGACTGCATCATTCCTGTGAGGACCACAGCTCGACCCGTTCCAGCGGACGAAACCGCAGGCGACCCCGTTCCAGAGCCGGAGCTTCCAATATGCTCCCACGAAGAAGCTGACATCTACCTGGTTCCACCTGCGGAACCCGCGACTAGTTTCCACACTACCGAGACTGTCGCCTGTTTCTCCCCTGAACCGGAGGCCTCCTCTGCAAATACAGAGGCCCACCTGGTGACCGGGATTGAAACACCACTTCCTGCTGCTACAGAAGAAGAGGCAGGCAGCCTGGAAGTCCTGCACAACGACCCCGAGGAGAACTTTGCCGCACAGCCACCCACCGATACAGAGGATTCCATCCCATCGTCTTCGCCAGCCGAGCAGCCCGACGTAGTCATCGAGGAGGTCGAGGAGGATGACGAGGAGACCTACAGTCCAGCTGAGGATTCTCACACCGGGTTCGCCTGGGGAGACACAAGGAACCCTTCTGCCGGGCAATCAGCTCGGGTGCACTGGTCGGGTGCCGCCGCAACAGTATCTTCTCCGGTTCCGCTGAACCGGGCTCCACTCCAGACTGCCCACCAAGCTCGAGCGGTTCAACAACCAGCACGCCGTTGTGACTTTATCCACACGCCGCATCACTCCGACGAAGAGGTACGTCGTATCCGGAGAGACGAGTGGCACACTCGACTGCAAGCCAACATGCAGGCTCGCGCCGAGGCCCGCCGCCAATCTCCATTGCCTGAACAATTCCGTAAAACCGGGCGGGTAAGCACATTTAACTTGTCCACCGGGTGGGGATTCGTAAGGGAGGAGGGTGTGAGTACCGAAGTGTTTGTGGGGCGCCGTGATGTGGAATCGCACCTACCGCGAGGCCATCCAAGCCGAGACTTGTATAGAGGGGACATAGTAACCTATAAGCGCCATATATGCCGTGATGGGTGGTTCGCTATACGAGTCCGGAACACTGCTATCCATCAGTGACTTGAGTTGTTGTTTGAACTTTGCTATTAAACGAGACTTCTTCCTGTTCCACCGTAACACCGCGACTTGGCGGCTACAGCCTGAACTTTTATTCTAAGGACAGCCGACCGCTCGCCGGGTCCGCGCAATGTGTTAACCTGTTTATTTACCTTTTTCACTTTTATGCATATGTGACTTGTCATTAATAAAAGTGTATTACCTGTTATAAAATATAAAAACCTCTGTAATGTGAGTAGTGTGACGCTTGGGGACAAGCGTATTCAACCAAGGGGGAGTGTGGCGCCCTGCAACGAGTGCGTCACAGGAGGGTATTGCAGCCACAAATGCAGCCGTAATATCCTCTGACTCAGCAATGAAATAGTTAACTTGGAGATCCAACCCAACATGCAACACCTAGAACAGGGGACCAATCATAGGTCCTGGTGGGTGGAGTGTTAGCGTAGTGGAGCAGAACACACAACAATCTAGAGAGTTGGAAGGAAGACTAGAACTTGGAGAGGAGCGGGGGCTCCGCACCCCGTGCGGGCCCCTGGGCCGTCACCGGTCGGGTGTCAGCACCTGAGGCCTTAACCACCGGGACTGGGCATATACTACACGGGTTCCCCAAAAGACTCCCGTGCCCACAACTTACAGCCGGTTCACTGGTACCGAAGCTGGCAGCAGTTCACCTCTGCCACGCGAACCAGAAGAGTGGAGGATCAGCTTTACAGGAGCACCCCACCACCAGCCAGTTTTCAGTCGTCTAACCAGCGGTGTACCCACTGAGGGATCCAAGGCTCCCCCAAAGCATCCAGGACGTACATCATGGATAGGGCATTGAAGCAGCCTCCCCGTACCCGACCTGGTATTCCTGGGCGACGCTGGCAACAAATCAAGTTAGGTAGAATGGAGGAACACTTGCGGATCTCTGAGGAACACTATCGCTGCTGAGTCCACCTGGTCTACTACTCAACCACTGTATACCATGTACTGCCTGCTGGTTACAGTAAAGACCCGTTGCAGAGACTATCTGTGTCCGTGTTTCCTTATGAACTATCCACCCGCACAATAAGGTAACCGCAGCTGCCGCACAACATCTTGAGCAGCTCCAGCCCCCGGGGATCACCGCTCAGCCTGTGGGGAGCGTAACATCTTGCTGTTGTCCATCCCCCGGGGGTTCCGCAGCGTCGGTAGCCCTTACCGAATCTACTCATAGGTGGCGTCACGAATAAAACAAATTAAACCCCTTTTAATCTGTTCCACAAAGACGTCTTCACTTTTGATCTGTACTACACCGTGCCCCACTACCGGCAGGCGTGGTCCACCCGTGACAAGGAGGGAAGAAGAATCGCCTGTCTAAACCGGAGTCTGCCGGCCGCGGTGAGTCAGGTATTCTTGGGGTCGTATGCAGTGCCATCCAGTCTCCAAACGTCACGTGTGTGGTGGCACCAAAGATCTCGATCTTGGTCTCATCAGACCATAGAACCTTGAACCAGTCTGTGTTAGAGTCCTCCAAGTGATCATGAGCAAACTGTAGACGAGCCTTGACATGACGCTTTGAAAGTAAAGGTACCTTACGGGCTCGTCTGGAACGGAGACCATTGCGGTGGAGTACGTTACTTATGGTATTGACTGAAACCAATGTCCCCACTGCCATGAGATCTTCCCGGAGCTCTTTCCTTGTTGTCCTTGGGTTAGCCTTGACTCTTCGGACAAGCCTGGCCTCGGCACGGGAGGAAACTTTCTAAGGCTGTCCAGGCCGTGGAAGGCTAACAGTAGTTCCATAAGCCTTCCACTTCCGGATGATGCTCCCAACAGTGGAGACAGGTAGGCCCAACTCCTTGGAAAGGGTTTTGTACCCCTTGCCAGCCTTGTGACCCTCCACGATCTTGTCTCTGATGGCCTTGGAATGCTCCTTTGTCTTTCCCATGTTGACCATGTATGAGTGCTGTTCACAAGTTTGGGAGGGTCTTAAATAGTCAGAAAAGAGATAATTAATCCACACATGTGAAGCTCATTGTTCTTTTTGCCTGAACTACTTCTTAATAATTTAGGGGGACCAAACAGAATGCTGGTGGTTTGAGGGGTTGAATAATAAATGACCCTCTGAATTAACTTTTAACGCTAAAAAAAAAAAAAAAAAAAAATATTTTTGGCTGCAGTGCATTTCCCACTTCCAGGCTGATCTACAGTCCAAATGTCACAATGCCAAGTTAATTCCGCATGTGTCAACCAGCTAAATCTGCAGGGGGTTGAATACTACTTGTAGGCACTGTAATTATCGGTGCATCCGAACTACTGTAAAACAGTACCGTAAGATGAACATCATAAAAAATATAATAATAAACATGCCAAAAAATTAACTTTTTCATTTTACCAACATACAAAAATGGAATAAAAAGTGATCAAAATCTTCTAAAAAATAATGCTTTCACTGAAAACGTCATTTTGTCACTCAAAGGTTTCACTTTCAATTTTTTTCTATATCCACCCAGGGACGTAACGATCGTGGTCACAGGGATAGTGGCTGCGACGGGGCCTGGAGGCACAGGGCCCCGCGATGCCCGCCAGGCCTTGCGCCCACCGATCCCAGCTCCTGCTTCACATGGATAGCATCCATGTGTGACTGAGCGGCATTCTTCAGGGCCAGTGTGTCAGGGAGGGGAGGGGAGCCTCCTGCTTCCTCCCCCACCACACCCCTAGCTACCTTTTATCAGCCGTTTGGGCTTTCCATGTGCGTTCCACTGTGAAACGCATATAGCAGAATGGTTCCGCCTCCTCCACACTAGCAGAAGGCACTTTCTGCTTTATGCGTTCCACAGTGGAACGCACACTAGCACCACCTCATCTTGAGTCTTCTCTTCAGTTATTGCAAGGAGACTGGAGCAGTGGGGGAACGGGGAGAGGAAAGTATGTGGAGCCCACTGGATCGGGGTACTCGGTGCCGGACCAGGGTACTGCTGGGGGATGTCACGGCATCCTGGTCCGGACCGTGTCCCGGGCCCGCACAATAAAAGGGGGGGTTATTTACAGGGGATTTGTCAGTCGTGACGCCACCCACTATATGCGGCCAGTGATGGGGCTCCCGCTGCTGCAGAACCTCCGTGGATGATGGGATAGCAGCTTGGATGAAATAGTTCCAGTGGGTAGAAATGGGTTCCACGGGGCAGGGCGGATAGTAGTAGTGAAAGTCTGTGATGGTGGTTATTGATGCTGCAGGAGAGTAGGGGTAGCAGTAGAGATGATGAGAGTGGAGGCAATGGCAGTTTATGAGGGAAAATGGGGCTTCAGCATAAGGATCACACACACTCACGGTTTCTGTAGTTTTCCAAGTCTTTACTTGCAGATGGTAAAAGCAGGTTATTGTCCACGGAGTCTGTACCGGGTTGCTCCCACCCTGACCTGGTCATTGGCTTCCTACTTATGCGCTGTGTGTGGCCCTGCTGCCGCTTGTAGCTGAACTGCTGGCCCTGTCTCCTCTCACGAGTACCAATCTGCTGGGCAACTTGAGTCCTCTGTGTCACTGACCCCTTCATGTTGCTTTGCTATGGTACAGTGAAGATGGTGAACCCACTATCCGTGTTTACTGTCCTGTCTGTCTCAGGCACAGCCTCGGATCCGGTATCCGTCCTAAGGCTCTCCGGGGTTAAGTTAGGGTAACTCTTATCCCGGGGATGTTCCCTGTTCCTCTGTCTCCTCTCCTGAGACCTCACAGGACCTCCACTTCTACTTGACTCTGCTCCTGCTCTCAACTTAACTTAAACTGACTAACTGTCAGGGCCACTTTACACACACCAACTTATCTGTCCAACTTCTGACCAACTTACTGGTTGCAGTGAAATTATGGACACATTGTTCTATCTTGTGGCTGTGTACAATGGAACAATGTGTCCATGATTTCACTGTAACCAGTAAGTTGGTCAGAAGTTGGACAGATAAGTTGGTGTGTGTAAAGTGGCCATTAATGTCACTCTGTGGTAAACAACTTTAGCTCCTCCCACTAGTGCAGGTGCCACCTAAGCTCCTCCCACTTTCTAGTGTAGTGTTGTGTGGGGAGTAAACCTGTGTTGATGTTTCTGTGGCACATTAACCCTTGGGGTGCCACAAGTACAGATTTATATTTTTAATAAGTGAGTGCATGGTGGTCAAAGACTATGGGGGGAGGAGGGGGTGCATTTTACTATATGGACAGTAATGAGGTTGCACTATATAGGTATGAGACTGCATATATAAGGCTGCACTATGTGCGGCTGCACTGTGTAGAAAGATATAAGGCTGCACTATGTGAGGCTACACTATATGGAGAGTTTTGAGGCTGCATTATACTATTATAACCATGATGCATCTCTACACCGTCAGCAAAGCCAGGGTCTCGAGGGTCCCTGAACAAGCACAATGAGCATCTCTACATTAATGTGTTGTGCCATGTTGGTAGTCTCTGTGGAGGTGTGCTTTGCTGGGTTGTATGAGTTCAGCAGACACCTACTTCCTGAGTTTGAAGTTCACTCCTCTCTTTATGGCCAATTCCCTGACTTCTGAGTGTTTCTGCTGTGAAAAAATTGGACCGCCCACAGATGGTCAGTGTACTGTTTGTTTGCTGTACATTTTGTTGGACCCATTGACTTGCATTGGGGAGTGTCGCACAACTATCGCATACTGTAGCAGCATGTTGCTACTTTTTTCTCATCCAGATTCTGGATGAGAAAAGAAGGTGACGACACACGTTAATCTGTTCTGACTCATTTAATTACATTGGTCCGAGGGCAATGCGATATTTTTTCACATTGCATTTGTCCAATTCTCACGCCAGTGTGTCTGAGCCCTGATGGTACCTTCTCACTCTGCAATATCGGCTGGCAATCCTAAAGGCAATATGTCGCCCTGGAGCAATCGCCATGAAATTGCCTCACAGTTGCAGCGTGTGATTGGGGAATTTCGGTGTGATAAATCGCCTCTCGCCTGATTCCTGAACAGTGCTCTGAAATCAGCCTCAATCATGAAGGCAATATTTCCATGTTGTGGCGTGTGATAGGGCGATAGTGATAGAATCAGCATCGCCTATGATTTCCCGTAGGCGTGCCACAGTGTGCTGTAGTGCCCCATGTGAATTGATTGGTGGTGGCTACTGTGTTCCCATTGGCTATCAATTGACACCGCGCCATATTTGAAGAGTTGTCCGTTCAGCGCCACACAATGGAAATGGCGTCATGTATTGGCCAGCCTTCCAGCGCAGGCTGACCAATCATAACGCTGTTGCGTTTACCAATAAGCGCGTATGGGGCGCAGTGTAAACCACTGTGGCACACCTATCTCTTCGCCGCGCTGAACATGTACGCCCACATTACCTTTGAGATTGCGGCGTGTGAAACGGGGATGGGATTAGGCAGGAATGCTTTCAGGGCGCAATTGCGGCGTGTGATGCTGCCATCGGCGATCTGAGGCGACCATGAAAAACGTGAACGCACACGTTAGATTGCCTCATATCGCCAGTCGAGATTGCAGCGTGTGAAGGTACCATTAGAGTAATTTTTGATTCATGGTAAGTCAATTTGTTGTGAATGGACTTTACTAGCCAGATTTGGCCATGATGAATTCAAATTTCAGAAAATTATCTCATCATGATAACGTCCTTCATCTAAATCTGATTGTTATATACGCTCCCTTGCCCTTGTTGTTACTGCAGTTGTGTTCATTTTCCAGAGACATTAAATTACTGTTTAATTGATTCTGTGTCTAGCTAGATCATTCTTGTAAATCTGGTTTAATCTTTGAAGCAGGTACCTATAATTAAGATTGTTTTGGGGGAAATTTGTCCTGAGTAGCAAAGACTTCCAAAGGTCACTTGCAGTGACAGAAAACAGAAATTCATTTGTGGCTTTTATACACAAGGTACTGTAATGTTTGTTTTTAGTGAAAAAGTGTGCCATTCATGCAATAACAAGCAGGTTCATTAAGTTTTAGGAATTTATATTATGATATAGTGTGATAAAAAGTTAGTATTAGGGCACTTGAATTAATTTTATTAGCGATCTTACATTGGGTTTATAAGAGAAAAATGTTCACATAATATGGTCCAAGAGTAGTGACTGATTAGAAAACCCAAACTGTAAAGTTTGGGGTCCGTGCATGGACCCCAAACACGGACTTCACAGGAGGTCTATATTAGTATTTGGGTTCGGACGTACGGATAAAGCTTGTTGAAAATGCTGCAGTGCAGCCAATCAGCAAGCTTTACCATTGCAAAATGGCAATTAAAGCAAGACAATTAGGGTATGTGCACACTGGCCGGGTTAGGGTCGGGTTTTGCTGTGTAAACCGCCGATCGGTTTACATAAGTTTTATGTAAATTTATGTTAATCCAAAAGCGGCTTTTGGATTAACATTAAAACCTATGTAAACCGACACCCGCTGTGCACACAGCGGCGGTTTACACATGCTCATCCGTTGCTAACCGCTGGGTTCCCAGCGGGTTAGCAACGAATGTGCATGTTCTATAAACCGGCCGGTTCTGCAGCGGCTGCAAGCAGAATCATGTACTGCTTCCAGCCGCTGCAGAACCGCCGGCGCTAACCCGCTGTGCACCCGCCGCAAACCGAGGCACAGCCGCGGCACATACCCGCCAGGATGCCGGTGGATGGCTCCAGAGCTTCCTGGCGGGTCCGCCCAGCCGCCGCCGACACAAACCCGTCCACCAGTGTGCACATAGCCTAATACTTACCAAGCTTTAGTGCTGCTATCACACTGCTTCCATTAAACATTATGCATAATCATTATGGCAGCGTCTAGGATTGGTTGCAGTCAGACTGTGCCCCCACCCTCTGTGCCGGTGTCTGTGAATGGTTGTCATCAGTGGTGTAACTTTAGGCCCAGGGGCCCCAAAGCGAAAACTCCAACGGGGCCCCCAATTATTGCAAATGTTTAATAGTATTAGTCTTTTTCTATAGGCCAAAGGGACTTCTGGGACCCCCTAGGCTCCAGGGCCCGGGTATGATTGCCGCAACCCCTGCACCTATTGTAGTTACACCCCTGGTTCTCATATACACTAGTGTAAAAATAAGTAAATAACTGGAAAAATGGCATAGTGTCCCCTGTATTTTTATACCAAGTGCATGTAAAACACATGGGTGGATGCTACAACCCCCAGCCATGTTGGGGGATTGTATTCTCAGCCTGGGGAGACCCATGGTTATTGGGCCATCCCCAGGTTAAAAATTGCAGCCTGCAGCTGCTCCAGACTTGGTGCATTCATTAGATGCTCCAATATTGGCGCCTACCCGGTTCATCCCGATTACCCTGGGGCGGTGTCAATTGTGGTAATTTAAGGGGTTAATGACAGCTGTGTTTTGTCAAAGGAGTTAAAAAACCTTTTTAACACCATCGACCCTCCATGATCTTAATCGCTGGGTGAATAGTTGCCATGATTTCCTGAGGTCACTTGATGACTGCTGTGTATAGTGGCCAATTATTTCCTGCTATAAGGTGAGTCTAACAGGCAAAGTCAGTGAGACACTGACAGGTCTCAGGTACTGCAGTTCACGAGTGCTGTAATGCATGAACCCAAGATAATTGTAAAAAATATACTTTTCCCACAGTGTAAAAAGTGAAAAAAGAAAACACACACTCAAAAAAAGCTTACATAAATCACCAAATGCCATTTTGACACTAAAAATATAGCTTTTGTGTTAAAATAAAAATAAAAAAGTATGCAGAATTGGTATCGCTGTGTTATTCAGAAATTACCTGAATGATAACACTTTCATGTTATTTGTCCTGTGATGGCGAATATCATAAAAAAATCAAAACAATGAAAATTTTGCTTTTTCTTCATACTGACACACATAAACTTGAAAAAAAGCAGTCATATGTAAATAAAAATGGTATAAATGAATAAAGTGATGCAAAACACAATACATTTTGGTAAAATATTGATTTTGGTGTGCAAAAGTATTAAGTGTGGTGCAGCAGCTGGATGCCTTGCTGGAGTTGGTGCTGGGAGTTGTGGTTCCACGCCTCGGCTAAGGCATTACATGTGCTATGATGCAGGTTTGAGAGCCCGGGCAGTGTCTGTCTAAGGCGGCCGTCACACGGTTCAATATTGCGAACGATATCGTTTAAGCGATCTGCTTTTTGATCACTTAAGTGATATCGTTTGTGAATCGCTGCGTGCAATCAAGCGATTTTACAATGTAATATCGCTTGATCGCTAGATCGCAGATTGGTGAGCCGGAGCTCATATCAAGCGATAAACGCTTGTACAATCTGCTTCATCGATGGTGTGTGACACCACGATGAACGATCTCCCAGCGGCAGAGCCGTATGCTGGGAGATGGTATCTATGGTAAACGTCGGGTTACTAAGCGCCGCGCGGCGCCTAGTAACCCGATGTGTACCATAGTTACCAGCGATCTCGCTGGCCCACATCGCTGGTGAGTCTGTCTGTGTGACATCTCACCAGCGATGTGAGCGATATTTTAGCTATCCGGTGCACGACGCTTTAGACATATCGTACGCGTGCCAACCGGATCTGCTGAAGGCTGACACTCAGACTAAGCAACTCCTTCTGCACTGGCTGTGAGTCAGCACAGGTCCTGTTCCTCTGAGTTGAGAAGAGGCTTGTGTCCAGACACAGAGGGTTTGGAGCTCCTGAACGTGGTGAGAAGACCTTGGAGACGCCTCGAGTAACCGGAGCTCAGAAAGCTTGAACCTGGTCTGGGCCTGGATCAGGCTGGAGTCCATGTGGCCTGTGAGAGCAGCAGCCTCTGTAACCGATGGATTAAGGTCAGTGGGCACAGTAGCACTGTCATGGACTAGATGTAATGGCCCATGTGGTGACACTGCCATTGAGAGAGATTGGGAGTGTCTCAAATGTCCTGTTTATCAAGGACTATGCAAACACTGCCTGGCAGGCACATCTGCCATTGGAAAACGGCTGAATTGCTCTATTAAAGAGTGAATTGTGCACTACATGCAGTTTATAAGCTTTTTAATAATTGCTGGACTTTGCATCACTTTAAAACTCTACTGCTGATATCAATTCCACTGCCACGTGTGTCCCCCAGGGTGCGCTACCTCACACAAGGCATAAATAAAACAATATGAATCTGGTATTGCTATAGTCATATTGACCCAAATTAAAAATTGGTCTTATCACTGTCACCCCACGATGAATCGCACCAAAAAAAATATAACCATAATGACTGACTTGATGGTTTTTGTTCATCTTCTGGCTGAAAAACTAAATAAAGTGTGACAAATATTATGTACCCCAAAATTGTACCAAAAAATCTTTAGCTCATCGTGCAGAAAATAAGCTTTCAAACAGTTCTGTTCCCAAAAAATAAGAGTTACAGCCCTTAAAATTTGTTGATGAAAAGAACAAATAAGACAATATAAATTTGGTACCACTGTAATTATACTGACCTGATGAATTAAGCTATCTTATCACTAAGGGTACCGTTACACATCGCAATATCGCAATGCAACATCGACAAAAAGTCAAGTTTTGTGGTCGTTGCAGTTGATATCGTTCGTGCGTTGTGTCGTGTAACAGGGCAATGCGACTCGAAAAAATCACATGGACGATATTGCAAGAAGATTGTGCAAGCCCTTCAACCATACGATATTGCATATGCGATTTGGCGTGATCGTGCAGTGTGACGGCGCAACTACGATGTGGAACGCAACTTCCCCTATTCACTACAATGTTAATGCTCGGTCCCTGGGTTGCTCATACCCAGGACACAAAAGTTGCGTACACATGATTGCATGCTGTAACTCTGTGTGACTCTACTATGCGATCTTGGACAATTACCAAACTGCGCCGTGAAATTGTATCAATCGAAATGATATTGCGTCGTGTAACGGTACCTTAGGCCCTTTCACATCCGTTTCGTAATCGCAGATGCGTGAAAAACGCATCTGCCGTTACCGCATAACCGTTCACGCGCGGGTTCGTTTTTCTATCAATTTATAGCATATTCGGCAGTGCGGCAGGGGGTTTGCACTGCGCAGGTGGCCGAAAAAAACCGAAAGCCGCGTTTTTTCGCGCGCACTGCCCAATGCAAACCGCACTTGCGCACCTGCCGCAATAGCTATACATTGCATAAAAAAACCGACGCCGCAGTGACGTATGGCATGCGCAATCGGTTTTCACCGCATCTGCAATTACAAACGCAGATTAGCACCCTTATCTGTACGAAAAATGGAATAATAAAAACTATTCTTGTACTGCTGTTTATTTCTTCATTCTACCTCCGCAAATTTGGAATATTGCTCAGTTCACATTTAGCCTGTGCTCCTAGCTGAGCGCTTATGTTGGAGTTTTCATGTGAATCCCAAAAAGTGCGATTCAGACAAAAGCCCTGACAGAAGCCACTCAAGATAATGAGGCAGATGGAGACACTTAGGACTTTATCTGGTCCCTGTTCCGGAAGTGTCCGTCATTGTAGGTGGCTTTTAGTGCAGAAGTGGTGACGACTATAGTTCTGTGCATGCCTAAAAAGACATATACTAATTGAAGTCCAAAGTGTCTCCATCTACCTAATTATAGTGAGTGGTTCCATCTGTGGTTTTGTCTTGATCACATTTTTGTGGGATGTATGCGGAAGCTCCAATGTAAGTGTTCAATATAGTCCTGGGTTCCACTAGCGTATGGCGTGGATCGGACCCGTAGAAGCGACATAAGTCGCGAAACGGCGTCGTAGTCCGTCCAATGGCCCTTCGTGCCCCCTCCCTGCACCCTGTCTTTCCATGAACTTCTGGAATAAAGAATTATCCCGTCTACTCCAGTGAGTGCCGCCCTTTCTTTTTATTGCTGTTGAAATGCTGGTGCTTTGGCTGTGCACCGCCGCCTGAGAGTACGCCAATACTGGAAGACTGTCCAGGACCTGACTGTGGTAACATCTAGTGCCCCGTTTGCTTCTCCTTATATTGTTTTTATAATATGCTAATGACCCTCAGGTCCTGCTCTGCTGCGATCATGAGCCGAGTGTCATGCAACTGTGATCTCATGCTCTCCTCTGTAGCTGTGATCCGAGGAGGAGAGAAAGATTAATCTCTCTATGGCGGCCATCACACGCTTCAATGTTGAGAGCGATATTGTTAGCGATCACATGAACGTGCGATCGCTAACAATATCGCTCACATCGCTGGTAAGCTGTCACACAGACAGACTCACCAGCGATGTGGAGCAGCGAGATCGCTGGTAACTATGGTACACATCGGGTTACTAGGTGCCGCGCGGCGCTTAGTAACCCGACGTTTACCATAGATACCATCTCCCAGCATAGGCTCTGCCGCTGGGAGATCGTTCATCGCGGTGTCACACACCACGATGAGGCAGATTGTTCAAGCGTTTATCGCTTGATATGAGCTCCGGCTCACATATCTGCAATCAAACGATTTTACATTGTAAAATCGCTTGATTACACGCAGCGATGCACAAACAATATCGCGTAAGCGAACAAACAGCAGATCCCTTAAGCGATATCGTTCTAGAAATTGATGCGTGTGACGGCCGCCTATCTCCTACATTGCTGGGCTCGACGTATATTGCACTGCAATCGGGTGACATCGCATGCACCCACAGAGCATATGATCCGAGACTCACTGCCAAACCCAGCATGCTGTAATACTTTCCTCAGTATGATTTTGGCTGAGGGAAAAATAACAGATTGACACTGCCTGATTGTTTAAAAATGGTGCAAATGCAATTTGATATTTAATCTACCGTATATACTCGTGTATAAGCCGACCCGTGTATAAGCCGACCCCCCTACTTTTGCCCCAAAAATCTGGAAAAACCTATTGACTCGTGTATAAGCCGAGGGTGGACCCCAGCACAGGTATACAGACCCCAGCAGTGTGGTATACAGGCCTCCCCAGTGGTAGTATACAGCAGCCCCAGTGGTAGTATACAGATTCCCCAGCAGCCCCAGTGGTAGTATACAGATTCCCCAGCAGCCCCAGTGGTAGTATACAGGAGCCCCAGCAGCCCCAGTGGTAGTATACAGGAGCCCCAGCAGCCCCAGTGGTAGTATACAGGAGCCCCAGCAGCCCCAGTGGTAGTATACAGGAGCCCCAGCAGCCCCAGTGGTAGTATACAGGAGCCCCAGCAGCCCCAGTGGTAGTATACAGGAGCCCCAGCAGCCCCAGTGGTAGTATACAGGAGCCCCAGCAGCCCCAGTAGTAGTATACAGGAGCCCCAGCAGCCCCAGTGGTAGTATACAGCAGCCCCAGTGGTATACAGCAGGCCCCCAGGGGTACATATAGCAGCTCCCAGGGGGTACCCAGCAGCCCCCTGGGGGTACCCAGCAGCCCCCTGGGGGTACCCAGCAGCCCCCTGGGGGTACCAGCAGCCCCCTGGGGGTACCAACAGCCCCCTGGGGGTACCAACAGCCCCCAGGGGGTCCCCAGCAGGTACCCCAGCAGCCCCCAGGGGGTACCCAGCAGCCCCCTGGGGGTCCCCAGCAGCCCCCAAATGCTGGCACTCGCCCCCCCTTGCAAGGGCCCCCCCCCCCGCTTCTCTTACCATTCCGGACTTCTGATCCGCGCCGCTCCTCGCTGCTCCTCGCTGCTCCGTCCGTCCGTCTTCTACATCCGGGATCCCCGGCCGCGCGATGACGTCACATGCCTGCTACGGCCGGAGATCCGGGATGTAGAAGACGGACGGAGGGAGCAGCGAGGAGCGCCGCGGATCAGAAGTCCGGAATGGTAATATAACCATCGGGGGGGGGGACCCTTACAAGGGGGGGCAGGTGCCAGCACTTGGGGGGGATTTATTTAGTTATGCACTGCTTCCCCCTGCCGCTGATTGACAGGGGAAAGCAGTGCATATTTAATGAGCGGCCCCACGTGACGGGGCCGCTCATACAGCAGCCTCCCCCCCCCGCCTCCTGAAGCCTCCACAGCCCCGGACACAGCCCCCCCCGTATTGACTCGTGTATAAGCCGAGGGGGAGACTTTTCAGCCCAAATTTCGGGCTGAAAAACTCGGCTTATACACGAGTATATACGGTAATTGCACTCGTCCTTTGAAAACTTAAGTGGAACCGAAGTCTTAAGGCCACTTTACACACACAGATATCTGTGTCAAACCTCTGAACAGATCTCTGGTTGCTGTGAAATCATGGACACATTGTTCCATTTTGTGGCTGTGTACAAATGGAGCAATGTGTCCATGATTTCACTGCAACCAGAGATCTGTTCAGAAGTTGGACCCAGATATCTGTGTGTGTAAAGTGGCCTTAAAAGTGATAAAAAAAAAGTTATATACCACAACATGGTAAAAATAAAAATCCTAATTTATCCCCCACAAAACCAACCCCCACTCAGTTCCGTCCTCTGCCACTGGAAATATAGGGGTCCGTCATGTTACTGGTAGAACAAAGTCTCTGGAATAGTGACAGCTCCCACTCTTTTTTCTCATTTAATGTCACCTACAATTTTTAAAATCAATTGAAAAAGAAACCTTTTTGGCTGGAAAAATAAAAATAAGGAAGTTAGGCCCCTTTCACATTAGCGTTTTTAGCATTGTCTATGGGGCTTGCGGTTGAGTGAAGTTCTGCTGGATGCGGCAGATCCGGCACTTGCGGCGGCAAAAAAAAATGCTGCTGACAGCATTTTTTTTGTGGCTGCAACAGCCAGTTTTGCCGCACCCGGCAGAGCCGCACTTGCCGCTCCCGACCGCAAGCCCCATAGACAATGCATGGAGCCTGCCGCAAGTGCAGCCATTAGGTGGCAGATTCGGTAAATCTGCTGGATCTGCTGCAATTTTAAAAAACACTCATGTGAAAGGGGCCTAAAATAAGAAGGTTACATAGAAATCCCCTTAAATTAATAATTTGTTGAAGTCACCTTTGAATTGATGATGGCATTCATTTTTGGAGTAGGAGTCGATGAGCAAGACACATCTAGAATTGACAATCTTTGTCTGCTCTTCCCTCCAGTAGCGCTCCAAATCTGTCAGATTGTGAAAGCATCTTCTCTACAGCGCCCTCTTCAGGTAACTCACAGATTTTCAATTTGATTCAGGCCGAGACTCTGACTGTGCCACTGCTAAACTTTTCTTCTGACAAAGCCATTGCTTTGCTGATTTAGGGTGCGTTCACACGCTGCATATTTGCTGCGTATTTTTACACGAGTGCTCTTGCAGTTTTGGTAGCCAAAACCATCAGTGGCTGATTAAAACCAGGAATGGCTGATTAAAACCAGCAGTGGCTGATTAAGTACAGAAGTGGAGCACTTGTTTCTATTAGATTTTTCCTCTGATTGTTCCACTCCTGGTTTTGGCTACAAAAACTGCAACAGCACTCGTGTAAAAATATGCAGTGTGTGAACGCACCCTTAGGCTGGTTGTACACTGCAGTTTTTTGCCTGATTAGGTTTCATCAGGTGTTGTGTGCCAAAACCAGGAGTGTCTCCAAATCTCAGAACATGTGTCAATTTTTCATTTATAGTTTTTCTCTGCAAGTTCCTCTCCTGGTTTTGGTACACAAACCTGATCGAACCTGATCAGGGAAAAAACTGCAACGTGAAGCCTGCCTTAGGCCGACTTCACACCACGGTTCTATCAGGTCCGGGGATGAACCTGACAGCCCCGGACCCGATTTTACTGTAGTGCAGCCTTATGGGGCCAGATGGCAGCTATCTGCCATCCGGTTTCCATCTGTCCGTGAGGATTTCACCAAATTGGATCCTCCCGGATTCTCCCGGGAGAATCCGGGAACCGGACACCGGCTGCTGAAGTTCAGCGTGAGTTACGCTGAACTTCAGCACTAGGGAGCTGTCCACTGTGAAGCGGTTCAGCACCATTTAGCAGGGGACAGCTGAGCTTGGCTGCATCCGGCTACAAACAGGACCGGAAGGTATATAAGCCCTCTGATTCTATTTGCAAATCCGGTCTGGGGCTGTCAGGTTCACCCCTGACAGCCCCGAATTGGATTTAACCATGGTGTGAAGCCAGCCTTAGAGGTATGCACCCAAGCCATCCCTCACAGTGCATTTTTGATGAGTTTTTGGTGCAAATTTGATGCAGATATTAATGTAAGTTGTGACTGTTTAAATAAAGCTAGGATACTTTGGCTGAAAAAAAGTCATATCTTGCTCCACCCCTCAACACTATTATGTCCTGCGGATTTATATGCAAATTAGGCACAAAATAGGCAACAAATACGCAAACACTGCTGAGTATCCTCTGTATATTTTGAGTTAACATGATGGTCTATGGGTGAAAATTGCGGGAAAATCCACAGTAAGAATTGACATGCTGCAGATTTTAACGCAATAAAATAAACAGCCGATCCGCTGCGGGAAAACAAAACACACCACACTGATAGGACTTCACAAATCCCATAAACTTTGCTGGGAAAATATGCTGCTGCATATTTAGTGCAGATTTGCTGCGTATCCGCACCAAATAAACAGCAAAATACACATCGTGCAAACATACCCTTAGGGTTGTTGAGGTGAAAGGTGAAATTCCTCTTCATCATCAGCTTTTTAGCATAGCCTTGAAGGCTTTGTTGAAAAATGTACTTATATTTAGAAAATTTATAATTCCCTCCACCTGTCAAAAAACAATGGCAAAGCATAAGACTGCCTCCACCATATCACACATGTTTTTTCTTCAATTATTCAAGGACATACAGTTCTAGGTATTGTTATTGTTGTGCCAATGTAAGGAACATTCTACTAGAACAGCTAAACTTTAAATAGAGTTAAGAAGAATCACTGGAAATGATGACAGGCATATAGAACAACTCAGGGGCGTAACTACCGGCATAGCAGACGTAGCGGTCGCTTTGGGGCCCGGCGCTTGTGGGGGGCCCGGACCCAGCGCCGCTACGCTGCTATCCGGTCAGCTACAGGCCCCCAGTGGGTATATACAGGCCCCCCACTCCTCCCTTTCTGCTGCACACGTCACCTGTAAAGGAATACATCATACTTAAGGCCACTTCACACACACAGATATCTGAGTCCAATATCTGAACAGATCTCTGGTTGCAGTGAAATCATGGATACATTGTTCCATGTTGTACACAGCCACAAAATGGAGCAATGTATCCATGATTTCACTGCAACCAGAGATCTGTTCAGATATTGGACTCAGATATCTGTGTGTGTGAAGTGGCCTTTACTTATCCCTGCCGCTGTCGCCGCTCTGCACCGCGCTCCGGCTTCATCCGACTTCTTCCTGGTTGTGACGTCATTGCCTGCGCCCGCCGGTCACAACCAGGAAGAAGCCAGATGAAGCAGGAGCGCGGTGCAGAGCGGCGACAGCGGCAGCCAGCAGGGATAAGTAAGTATGATGTATTCCTTTACAGGTGACGTGTGCAGCAGAAAGGGAGGAGTGGGGGCCCTGTATATACCCACTGGGGCCCTGTATATACCCACTGGGGCCCTGTATATACCCACTGGGGCCCTGTATATACCCACTGGGGCCCTGTATATACCCACTGGGGCCCTGTATATACCCACTGGGGCCCTGTATATACCCACTGGGGCCTGTATATACCCACTGGGGCCCTGACTGTATATACCCACTGGGGCCCTGACTGTATATACCCACTGGGGCCCTGACTGTATATACCCACTGGGGCCCTGACTGTATATACCCACTGGGGCCCTGACTGTATATACCCACTGGGGAGGCTGATGTATACCACTGGGGCTGCTGTATATACCACTGGGGAGGCTGATGTATACCACTGGGGAGGCTGCTGTATACCACTGGGGCTACTGTATATACCACTGGGAAGGCTGCTGTATACTACCACTGGGGAGGCCTGTATACCAGACTGCTGGGGGCTGTATACCTATGCTGGGGTCCACCCTCGGCTTATACACCAGTCAATAGGTTTTCCCAGGTTTTGGGGGCAAAAGTAGGGGGTCGGCTTATACATGAGTATATACCTTAAACTGGGTGGCGTCAGACTGTTAACACCGATTCGGTAAGGGCGTGTGTCTTGAAGGGGGTGTGTCATTGGGGGCGTGTCTTGGAGGGCGCCCCGTTCAAAAGTTTGCTATGGGGCCCTGCCAGTTCTAGTTACGCCCCTGGAACAACTACAGCAATTTCCAGCATCAGGAAGATCAATAAACAAAGCATCTGCTGGTACACGGAGAAGTAATCACCCAGGATCGCCGTGGACTCACCGAGGAGGGTGAGAAAGTGTCTGTGTGTGTGTGTCTGTCTGTGTGTGTGTGTCTGTCTGTGTGTCTGTGTGCCTCTGGGTGTGTCTGTCTGTGTGTGTGTGTGTGTGTCTGTCTCTGTGTGTCTGCCTGTCTGTCTCTGTGTGTCTGTCTGTGTGTGTGTGTGTGTGTGTGTCTGTCTGTCTCTGTGTGTGTCTGTCTGTCTCTGTGTGTGTCTGTCTGTCTCTCTGTGTGTCTGTCTCTCTGTGTGTGTCTGTCTGTGTGTGTCTGTCTGTGTGTGTCTGTCTGTGTGTGTCTGTCTGTGTGTGTCTGTCTGTGTGTGTGTGTCTGTCTGTCTGTGTATGTCTGCCTGTCTCAGAGTGTCTATAAAAAATCCAAGAATGCGCACATAGGGTGATATCTTCTTTGAAGAAGGATAAAAGGTTATATAAAGAGGCTGCTCACCTGATACAGTTGTGATGACCCACAACTGGTAATGATCGCTCAGATACAAGTAGCTGCTGCAGGACCGTACTCTCCACAGATCCCTGTGGTATAATCAGCTCCCAGGACACAGTACCTCGAGGTCCGCGCTGCCACTTCAGAAAGGAACAAAAGAAGCCAGTACAAGAGAATGTCTGGATCAACGATTCTTCTTTATTGTCCTACGCGTTTCAGAGTCATCTCCCAACTCCTTCATCAGGGAATGTCCCTGATGAAGGAGTTGGGAGATGACTCTGAAACGCGTAGGACAATAAAGAAGAATCGTTGATCCAGACATTCTCTTGTACTGGCTTCTTTTGTTCCTTTCTGAAGTGGCAGCGCGGACCTCGAGGTACTGTGTCCTGGGAGCTGTCTCAGAGTGTGTCTTCCTGTGTCCCCTTATTTGTGCTGTTTTTGTGCTGCATTTGTATGTACACAAATACAGGACAAATGCAGCACACACAAAAGGTTTGTGCTGCATTGGATTATAAACAGTTGCTTTTGTGTAGCTGGCAAGTGAAGCCCCAAAAAATAAGCTCAGTGAGCACATAGCCTAAGGGGTTACAAAAAATGCCAAAGATTTCTAAAAAACCTCTTCTGCTTGAAAACTTCAGTGAGTTCACTAGAGTTTAAAACGCATTCTATGCATATGCCCTAATAACTGTGGAAAATATTTAAAACACTTATCTGCAATTTGTGGGAAAACATTTTTGTGATACAATTAAAGTGATCCTGTCACCCCCAAAACGCCTCATAAGCTATTAAAACATGTCCCTAGACCTAGAGCATATTATCACTTATCCTACACTCCTTTTTGCTCAGAAATGCATCTAGTGAAAATGTATAAAAACACTATTTAACTCACTCATGAAGTAATAGCGCCCCTATACATATCAACCTTAAATTTATTTAATGAATAAAAAACAACACTCCAATTGTTTGTGGGATAAATTTATTTATTTAACCTAAATAAACATTGGTAGGGTTTCTTTGCCAAGTTTAATTCATATATCCAACTCATCCATGAATATCATCAATAATAAATAACTGCCATTAACTTGAATAAATAATTGAATCCATAAAAATGTATTTAATTTAATTCCTTAAGGATCCACCCAAGTTATTGGATGACCCGGCCCAACAGGGACTCTGCTAAAAAGGCAGAGGCTCCATCCACAAAGCCACCCGACCAATGCTCGACCATAATTTGGAAGTCTAAGTTCAAAATGTCGTATCCCACAGCAGAGAGGTGTATGGCATCTCTGCCATACAAACTAACTTCAAACCCTTCTAACTCGAGATGTCGAAAGCAAAAACCACCAAGTTTTTGGCAAGAACCTAGACAGATCCCTGTTCACTCTCCTCTTTATCCTTTCCATAAACAATGACCCGTCCGCTTTCCAGCTGAGACGGGAAACTATCTTGGAAAAACACAAAGAAGCCGAAAGAAAAAGGTGCGAGATCCAAGCCAGATCTCGCTTTACCTGTTTCAATAAATCCGAGGATCTAAACTTGCCTAAATCATTGCCCAATAAATGTAAAATCAAGAGATCTGGCATAGGGAATTTAAAGCACAAATCCAACAAAACCTGTTTCAGTTGGCACCACCGAAGACCTCTAACTCCGTGTCAATAAATTTGCATTGCTGAAGGGTCGAATGATAAATTAGCAGAATAAGTCCTCTGTTGCACCCGGTGATGCGCCCAATAAACGTAGGAATGACCCACGATCCAAACGCATTTAGGGCCTGTAAAATAAAGAATTAACAAGTGAATAACAAATTAGGACGAACATAAAGCTTATGCCTTCTAGATTTCCACCTTTCTATCTTCTTAATATGCTCTTCATCCAAACCAGACCGGGCAGCCTCAGTGGCTGCCCCAATTCTGAACGAATGAGTGGTAATATGTAAAGAGCTTAAATGCAACGAATGTAAACACTTCCTAAGCACAGCAGAAAACTGAAAAACTGTAACGGGAAAACCCGTATTATGAAGGAAAAGATGTGGAAAACCACGAGGACGAATAGACAGCCAACGTCTCATGTTGTCGACTGGGCAGATGGACAAATCTTGCAACGCATGCAAGATAATTTCGGAACCTTTCCCGTCCAGGTCGGTCTTCGACTGTCGAAGGAACATCACCAACTTATCAGAGGTAACCAACACATCAGAAAAATAAAATCCAGGTGGACCAAAGCGACTTGCTGCTAACAACTCACTAACTCTCATAGCCGAAAAAAACAATGTAACAAAAATTGTATCGAACAGAATGCTTTCAAAGCCATCGAAACAAACAAACTTGGAAACCTCACACAATTTCCGCAGAAGTTCAATCGCAACGGGGCGTCTGGAGTCTACCGAAAAGCCATCCCTTTTAAAGCCTTTTAGAAATTGTCTAACAGAAAACAGAGACGTCAAAGGAGGAGTATTGTACAATTTCAGGAAAAAGGAAATACCAGCCACTATTTTAGACAATGCAGGATGAGAGATCCCGTCTTCTACACAGCACGTCATAAATAGCAGTGCACAGTCAGACTCACAGGAAACCGGGTCAAAACCACGTTCCGTGGAAAAAACCTTCCAGCGCTCCCAAGAACGAGAATAATCAGCCCACGTTCGTGGAGCAACAGACTGCGAAATATAACGGGAAACCCGGGTCAGATCACTTCCCAAAGAAATGCCGGAACAAAAATTCTCCTTCCGAACGCCATCGGAAAACGGGCCAGGAATTCTTTTATGCACTGAAAAGACAAGAAAACACCAACATCATCTTCATAAGAAGGCCTAAAAGAGACCTTCAGCCAGATATTGTGTTGGAGCAACTCCAACATCAATAATCTCAGCACTTTAGAGACCATGGTATTTTTTGACGGCATAGTATTTAAGGAAAAAGAAAAACCTTTAGAGGAAGACAATAATAAAATTCACTTATTGCTCAGGGACTGACCCCATACTGAAAATAACAAGAAAACCGAAAAAATCTCGAGAAAAACCAAAGAAAATTCCTTGCCATGAAATGAAGCAGGCCAAGTCTCAGAAAACCATTGACCATTATAAAAACCGCCAGCTCCAGAAGAAGAAGCTGAGGAAAACAGTCGCAAGGTGCTTGACAACTGAAACTCAGACTGCCATGCAGAAATCCCGTTAAACTCATCAAGAAAACGAGACCAAATCCACAGATCTTCTTTTAAGTCCGCAGAAACAAGTATCCTGGAAGAAGAACTGTGTCCGGCCGTAGCATCGTACAACCGACGCAAGAAAACTCTCCCGATAGGAATAAAGCGTAATGCGAAATAAAGGGATCCAAGCAAAGCCTGAAACTCCTTCAAAGAAGCATATTCCCGTCTCAAAAATTCGCCGACCAACAATCTGAGCTTGTTCAGCTTCTCGGCTGGAAGGCGACAAAACATGGAGACTGAGTCGATCTCAATCCCTAAAAATTCTATACATGTACAGGGAAGAACCGTTTTCTCCTCAGCTATAGGAACACCGAAGGAGGACATGAGAGACAAAAAACGCTCCATCAATTGAGAACAAACATCTGACCGGGGGGGACCTAAAAATAAAAAATCGTCCAGATAGTGAAGGACACGACCGTGTGGGTAAAGAAAATGAACACACCAATGAAGGAAAGAAGAAAAAATCTCGAAATAAAAACAAGACGATGAAAAACCCATAGGGAGGCAGCGATCAAAGAAAAAAGAACCTTCAAAAGTAAAACCTAACGAACAAAAACCCGAAGGATGGACAGGCAATAAACGGAACGCAGCCTGTATATCGGTCTTCACCAATAAGGCGCCTTGACCCAAATCCCGAAGGAAATCAACCGCCATGTCAAAGGACGCGTAATGCACCGATGCATCGTCTTTATTCACTTGATCATTCAAAGATTGACCTGGCGGAAAAGATAAGTGATGAATAAGGCGGTAAGATCCTTTCTCCTTCTTGGGGACCACCCCAAGCGGGGAAATCCGAAAATTCTCAAAAGGGGGTCAGAAAACGGACCCGAACACCTCCCCAACTGCAATTCCTTAAGAATCTTATCCCTCACTACCTCGGGAAACCTAGCAGCAGAAGGCAAATTGCCAATATCCTTACATCCCAACTGGTCAAAAACAGGAACAAGAAAACCGTAAGAAAAACCTTCAAGCAGGAGTAGAGCCTTCTCCTTGTCTGGGTACCGCCTTAGGAACGGTAGCATTTCTGCTACCTTCACTGGCGTTTCCGCTCGCGAGAAATGGCTCTTTAGGATTAACTCCCTGCTGTCCTTGAGCATACTTTTTAAAGCATTTGACCATGGGATCAGCCCCCCCGCAAGTGGAACACTCATGTTTGTAATGACAATTGTGAAGCCACTTGCAGGAGGACTCATTGAACGCGAAGCATAAGCCCTTTCTAATTTGCTGAGAAACAGGCTGCCTCGAATAAAAAACAACACTCCAAATGTTTGTGGTGGGATAAATTTATATGTTTAACCTAATAAACAATGGTGGGTTTCTTTGAAAAGTTTTAATCATTATATCCAATCATCCATGAATATCATCCATAATAAATAACTGCCATTAACTTGTAATAAATAATTGCAATCATAAAAATGTATTTAATTTAATTCCTTAGGGAGTACACCAAGTTATTGGATTGACCGGCCTCAACCAACAGGGACTCTGCTATAAAGGCAGAGGCTCCATCCACAAAGCCACCCGACAGATGGCTTCGACCAAAATTTGGAAGTTTAAGTTCAAAAATGTGTATCCACAAGGCAGAGAGGTGTATGGCATCTATGCCATACATATAACTTCAAACCTTTCTAACTCGAGATGTCGAAAGCAAAAAACCACCAAGTTCTGGCAAGATCCTAGCCAGATCCCTGTTCCACTCTCTTCATTTATCTCCTTTCCATAAACATTGGACCGTCCGCTTTCCAGCTGAGACGGGAAACTATCTTGGAAAAAAACACAAAGAAGGCCGAAAGAAATAGGTGGCGAGATCCAAGACAGATCTCGCTTTACCTGTTTCAATAAATCGAGGATCTAAATTGCTAAATCATTTTTTTTTACCCAATAAATGTAAAAATCAAGGATATGGATAGGGATTTTAAAGACAAATCAACAACCTGTTTAAGTTAGGCACAACGATGACCTCTCACTCCGTGTCAATAAATTTGCATTGCTGAAGGGTCGAATTGATAAATTAGCAGAAAAAAAAAAAAATTTCCAGGGGACCAAAAAGCGATTTTGCTGCTAACAACTCCTAACTTCTAGCCGAAAAAAACAATGTAAAAAAATTGTACCCAACAAAATGCTTTCAAAGCATCGAAAAAAACAAATTGGAAAACCTCACAAAATTTCCGCGAAGTTAAATGAAACGGGGCGGGGAGTCTCCCGGGAAAACCCCCCTTTTAAACCCTTTTAGAAATTGTCTAACAGAAAAAGGACGTCAAAGGGGATTTTGTACAATTTCAGGAAAAGGAAATCCCACCACTATTTAAAAATGCCGGAGGGAGATCCCGCTTCTAACAGCACGTCAAAAAAACGTGCACAGTAGACTCACGGGAAAACCCGGGGTCAAAACCCCTTTCCGGGGAAAAAAACCTTCCACGCCCCCAAGAACGAGAAAAACACCCACGTTCGTGGAGCAACGACTGCGAAATATAACGGGAAACCCGGTCAATCACTTCCCAAAAAAAAAGCGGAACAAAATTCCTTTTTTCCGAACGCCATCGGAAAAGGGGCCGGGAAATTTTTTAAAGCACTGAAAGACAAGAAAACCCCAAAATCATCTTCAAAAAGCCTAAAAGAGACCTTCAGCCAGATTTGTTTTGGAGCAACTCCAACATCAAAAATTTCCGCTTTTTAAAGAGACCATGGTTTTTTTGAGGGCATAGATTTAAGGAAAAAAAAAAACCTTTTAAGGAAACAATAAAAAATTTTCACTTTTTGCTCAGGGACTGCCCCCATACTAAAAAATAACAAGAAAACCGAAAAAATCTCGAAAAAACCAAAGAAAAATTCCCTTGCCATAAATGAAGCAGGCCAAGTCTCAAAAAACCATTGCCCCTTATAAAAAACCGCCAGTCCAGAAAAGAAGCTGAGGAAAACAGTGCAAGGTGCTTTACAAATGAAACTCAGACTGCATGCAGAAATCCGTTAAAAAACCATCAAAAAAACGGACCAAATCCACAGATCTTCTTTAAGTCCGCAGAAAAAATATCCTGGAAAAGAAATGGCCGGCCGAGCAGTACAACCACGCAAAAAACTCTCCCGTAGGAAAAAAGCGATGCGAAATAAAGGGATCCAAACAAAGCCCGAAACTCCTTAAAGAAGCCCTATTCCCGTTTTAAAATTCGCCGACCAACATCTGATTGTTCAGCTTCTCGGGAAGGCGCAAAAAATGGAGACTGATCGATCTCAATCCCTAAAAAAATTTATAATTCAGGGAAGAACCGTTTCTCCCACTAAGGAAACCAAGGAGGAATGAAGAAAAAAAAACCTCCATCAATTGAGACAAAAAATCTACCGGGGGGACCTAAAAAAAAAAAACGCCAGATAGTGAAGGACACGACGGTGGGAAAAAAAAATGAAACACCAATGAAGGAAAGAAGAAAAAATCTCGAAAATAAAAAAAGACGTGAAAAACCCATAGGGGGGCAGCGATAAAGAAAAAGAACCTTAAAAGTAAAAACCTAAGAACAAAAAAACCAAGGATGGACAGGCAATAAACGGAACGCAGCCTGTTAACGGTCTTCACCAATAAGGGGCCCCGACCCAAATCCCGAAG
This sequence comes from Allobates femoralis, assembly GCA_033576535.1. Taxonomy (NCBI): domain Eukaryota; kingdom Metazoa; phylum Chordata; class Amphibia; order Anura; family Aromobatidae; genus Allobates; species Allobates femoralis. The sequence goes on from JARQOC010000004.1 coordinate 148,602,828, forward strand.
GAAATCAACCGCCATGTCAAAGGACGCGTAATGCACCGATGCATCGTCTTTATTCACTTGATCATTCAAAGATTGACCTGGCGGAAAAGATAAGTGATGAATAAGGCGGTAAGATCCTTTCTCCTTCTTGGGGACCACCCCAAGCGGGGAAATCCGAAAATTCTCAAAAGGGGGTCAGAAAACGGACCCGAACACCTCCCCAACTGCAATTCCTTAAGAATCTTATCCCTCACTACCTCGGGAAACCTAGCAGCAGAAGGCAAATTGCCAATATCCTTACATCCCAACTGGTCAAAAACAGGAACAAGAAAACCGTAAGAAAAACCTTCAAGCAGGAGTAGAGCCTTCTCCTTGTCTGGGTACCGCCTTAGGAACGGTAGCATTTCTGCTACCTTCACTGGCGTTTCCGCTCGCGAGAAATGGCTCTTTAGGATTAACTCCCTGCTGTCCTTGAGCATACTTTTTAAAGCATTTGACCATGGGATCAGCCCCCCCGCAAGTGGAACACTCATGTTTGTAATGACAATTGTGAAGCCACTTGCAGGAGGACTCATTGAACGCGAAGCATAAGCCCTTTCTAATTTGCTGAGAAACAGGCTGCCTCGCTACAAAGGGTTGTCGCTGTGGAAGCATTACCTGCAGCCACAAACCTACATCTTTCACCCCCCATTTTAATGAGGGGTGAATAGACAATTTCTGTCGAAAACCCTCATCATATAACAACCATGGAACGCCCCCAAAGTGGCGATAGGCCTCCAACACGATATCTATGTGTTGGAGGAGCCCAGCACAGGGGACAATGGTCTTTTCACATAAAACAGCAGAATATATCAAAAAAGCTTGGAGAAGTGAAGGACTTAAAAACCTTCTTTTTCTCAGCCTCCTCAGCTTTATCCAGTCTGAAAGAATTTTTGCTGGGTAGCAGTGAAAACAGATCAACGTACTCCCCAGCCCAAATTTTTTCTTTAACGGAGGAGGCCAAGTGAAATCCTAACGGTGAGATCTCACAAGGCAATGCCTCCTTAAAAAATGCTCCTGGGACCTGAGCCCTGGGAGGGGGTCGTACAATACTACCAATCCCCTCAGCCGGGCCTGTCCAACCCCTAAGTGCCTCCCTCACCGCTGAATTAACTACATCAGCAATAGAGGATGATGACACATTAACCCCAGACACCGGGTACACAGATATCTCACCCTCCACTGATCTGTCAGGCGAAGGGAATCTCCATTCCTGTCCGGATGTCGTTGCATCAGGTGGCGTCTGCCCTTGATGAGCCTGTGATAGAGCTGCTCCTCCATGGCTGGATGAGGCCTCCGTCACCGTCGGGTTCCATACCTCCGTCACCGTCACCGTTGCCGCCGCAACTCTGCTCCTGTTCCGTGGCCTTGGTACCGCCTCTTGAAGAATCTGTTCCGACGCTACATGCCCGTTTCTCACGTCACCTACAGCTGAACCGTGCACTGCCGGCACCGGAACTGGCTGATTCACCGGGTCCCGATCCCTTCCGGGGCCGCGCGGCACATGTCCAGCCCCTTCCTGACGTGGAGACAATGCCGGCCTCTTCCGGCCTTGACTCCTTCTATTCCTGGCTGGGGGAGGTGAAGGAGAAGGAGGCCGAGTCCTCCTGGACCTTTCACTGCGCCGGGGAGCCCTCTCATCCTCCCCGACTTCCCCTTCTTCTAAAGGATCCGGGGTGCTGACACCTGTGCTGCCGCAGCTGAAGAATCCTCCACCAGACAACGGAGCAGCCACTCTCTTCCCCCTCCAGAGCTTGCCCTATCAAGCAGACGGCCCAACAGCTCTTCCATCCTCCGATGCTTCTTCAAACTCCTGAGGTAAAGTGACGTTCCTGACAGGAACCGTCACCTTATATAGTACTGGCCCCCACTCTTCCCCCCTGTCTTAACCAATCACCGTTCGTATTCTTTAGGCGCGCAAACAGATGTTCACAGCGCACCTCCCATTTCACTACAAGCTTTCATTAACCCTTTAATGACCAAATAAAACAGTATCTTTTAATAAGAGGCGCATTCCCTCATGAAGTCACCATTTTTATTAATGGTGCCTTTCCATTATCCATGTTAATGAGCGGTGACTATATTCATAGTCACCCAGGCGGGCTCTCCTCCTCATAATATCATGCCTTAATAGGCGTGATCTTGAATGCTGATTCAAATCTGCGTCTCCCCGCTCTCCTCTGTCCCAGCGGCGCTGCAGTGCGGCTTAAATGACACGAATCGCGTCATTTCCGGCATTGGGTGACTTGTGTACACCCGCACCGCTCTGTTATGCCTCCAGCACTGCATTGCGCATGACTATAGCCACCGGTCATTAACATGGCTAATGAATGAGTTAAATAACGTTTTTATACATTTTCACTAGATGCATTTCTGAGCAAAAAGGAGTGTAGGATAAGTGATAACATGCTCTAGGGACATGTTTTAATAGCTTATGAGGCGTTTTGCAGGTGACAGGATCCCTTTAACTAATTTATAGAGTGAAATTTTTAACCAAATGCTGAACAAACTTCCAATGTGACAAAAGAATTTTGCCATTGTTTATTGCAGACAATAAACTTTGTAGTAGAAATTATCTGCCACATCTGCATTAAAAAGAGAAAGACGTCAACTCCTTTACATACTCTGTGCATTTCTGCCATAGAAATATAAGGCTGATACTGTGGTACCCCGCTAAGCAGGCGTCACGGAGGGGTACTGCACCCGTAAAAGAGGTGCAGATACTCCAGCTGCGGGTGGACCCTAGGATGGTGGGTGGAACCCATAACCAGCACTCCCACACTAGATTACACGGTTGGAGGTTACCCGGGAGGGAATAAAACCACCTATAGGGGGAACAAGAAGGTCCTTTGGTCTTTTGCCTTTCACCACAAGGCCTTTGCCTCTAGGTCTTGGAGCGTTAGTGAGTTGAAGGAGAGACGGAAGAAGAAGAAAGGGCTTAAGAAAGGATCCCAGGAGCAGACAGCCGAAAGGGAGTGAGGAACTTGAGGAAGTTTATCCCAGACGGCTTACCGGGCACCAGAGACCGCACCTGTGGGATACTTTAGGACCACAGAAAATCCGGAGTCCCGTGTAGTCTTTAATTCTCCCAGGCACCTTAGCAGACCAAAGAGAGGGTACCAGGCACCGCTGAAGGAGCAAGTGGTCGGCCAGCAGAGAGTTACCCGACAGCGGTGAGGGTGAGGAAGAGAGGAGGCCAGGCTGATTACAAGTCACCAGGCTTCACACAACAAACTGGGAAGCAGGAAGGAACAGACGGGGTTAGAGAACACAGGCACACCAGGAGTTCCACCATACCACCTGGAGTCCACCTGCAGCCACCCGATAAGTTACCTGTCCTCATACCATCAGGATTGCTGAACTGTAACTGTGTATGCATGCAAGTGAACAGTAAAGTGCCCGGAGGAAAAGTGACTTTTGACTCTGCCTGTATTCCTTCCAATGAACTTGTTTCCAAACAGGAACGCTGCCCTGGAGGTCCAGTCCTACCTGTGGAGGACTTCACCAACTTGCCGCTGTACCATTCACCTCCGGCGGACTGTGGCAGCGCAGGTGACAGCTCCCCAGAAACTACAGGTGGTGTCATGACAAACTGTACATAGTCCCCTGTAAATATCAACCCCTTTTTCAAATATAGGCCCAGGACACGGGATCAGGCGCGGCCACCATTCCCCATGACACCGTTAACCCTTTAGAGGCCTGATTCCAGAGTGCCCCAAAAACTTGGGCTCGACAATACTCTCACCTTTCTACTGTGCATTTACTGCTTGTGTGCAGCAGTGTTACACCTGCTGCAGTACTGTCTATCCCCCAGCCAGGAGTGCAACTGCTGCTGCTTACTCACCCAGTAGCTTTCCTGCGCCGTCTGTCAGTGTGCAGCTTCCTGTTCTGGGCCAGCTTCCCCAGTCTCTGTCCTGCAGGCCTTCCGGGTACATGCTTAGGTGTGCAATGACATGCTTCCTTCTCTTAAAGGCCCTAATCCGAAATGATTCTCAGCCTATTGCTGAGAAGCAAAATGTATTTAAGGCGCCTTCCCCCATTGGGAGGTCCATGAGCAATGTGGCCATATCATAGAGAAGTTACTAGATCTCAGGTCTCTGTCCCTGAAGCAGAATAATCAGTGATGTAGAAGGTGCTTGATGCAAGATTATCAGTGAAGTCTTTACAGTTCAGAAGGAGAATAAAACTGCTCACCTATACAGGTATGGATATCAATTCTGGGCCCCAACACGTCCGATTATCCACCACGCTCGGATCCTTCAGACGTAACCTGAAAACCCATCTCTTCAGGAAAACTTACAGTCTACAATGACTGAGCTGCCGCCCCACTGCCACCCGAGCTGCCGCCTCACCACCAAAAGATCTGCTGCACCCCTGACCTACTGTTTCCTCCACCCAAAATCCTGTGGAATGTAGGGTCCTTTCCTTTCTATATCAGTCTGTCATTGTTAATTTGTTTACTGTAAAGTATATCTATAATTTTGTATGTAACCCTTCTCAAGTTCAGCACCATGGAATTAATGGTGCTATATAAATAAATAATATTAATAATTCTTTGTGGGATGCTTGGAAACCCTGTCCTTGAACCCTTTTCTGTGACCTTTGCCTTTGTACATTGAACCTGGTGCCCGTGTTTCTGTACCCTTTTCTAACGTGTGTCTCAAACTAGACCCCTCTATGGCGTGCTTCTGATTGCTACAGCCTGCACCTGCCTGGTACAGTCCGCTTTGGCCTGCACTTGTCTGCTGCAGCCTATACCTTCTGAACCTGATCCCAGTCTATAGCTACCTGCTCCGGCCAAGGGTTCTCTCCTGCCTGCAGCAGTCACTCTGGTTGTATCTACCCAGGGACTGTCTAGCCTAGTCCATAGTTCGATCTCTGGTGTCAGCTGTCATGGCATCCAGACCTGGCAGGGGTTGTGCTTGGCAACCACATATCAGCTAAGACCATTGCCACCTAATGTGGTAGTAGCAGACATCTTGGTGGATCACATAGGCTAGGCACCTCCACGACCCAGTGGTTCCACTCCCAGATGCCTGCTCCTGCATGCGATTAAGTGAGGCTGCACCCATTCTAGGGGGATTCTGGCCAGGAGTATGGATACTCACCTCCATGTGACTGCCGTTCATGGATCTGACACCAGCAAATCCTCACAAAACTAAATTTTGTGAAGGTTACAACAGTCCATCAATGCCAAAGACAAAAAAAACCAATAGTGCACTTGCAGGATGCAGTCAGACCCCACTTATGTAGCAAGCCCAGGTGCAGGCTGATAAATCACCTCAACCAAGGTATGGGAGGCGACTTGCCGTGCACACTAAGGGCCTGCATAGGGCACCATTCACACTGATACATATGGTGCAGAATGTCTGAAAGCTACCCAAAGGCTCTGCTGCCTGAGCCATGGGCCGAACAGTACAATGTTTCTGCACCACTAGATGAATGGTGCCCCCTAGGGGCCCAACAACACCCTGAAATTAATAAGAAAGTGCAGAAAAGTTCTCTGTATAATGAACAAAAAACTTTTATAGATGGGATATTGGTTCATGTGTTGTCCAAGACAGTAGGAAATGTACTGGCCTTTGCTTTGAATGACTACAGCACATCAGCACATCTGATGACAAGCTGCCGTAAAGTAACCATGCGCATGCGCAATGCGCGCCACAAGGTCGTCGATGCACCCAATGGGTGTACCGACATCATCATAGCTGGATATGTCGCGATTAGCATCACACCAGCTAATTCACACCCATGGAGGGGGGAGATGATGCTCCACAAGGATTATCACGCCCATCTGGGCGTTAATAATTGCACTACAGGCAGGGGAAAGAAGCCACAGGGAACGCCCTGTGTGACTTCTCAAGACATCAGAAGCCGCAGATCTAGAGGTATATAAAGCACTTTTATAAACATTCAAAACACACAATTTTTACACAAAGGTATAGGTATAATAGCGATGATGGTGCAGGGACAGGTATTAATAGGCTGGGGGGTGATTTTTAGGGATCAGGTTCCGTTTAAAGAGAGATTTGGTCACTGCAGAGTGGGTGTTCAGTCAAAATGCTCTTAAATGTTGTGATACTGTATGACGAGACAGATCCTTACCCAGTTCATTGCTGAACTGGCAAGCTATTCCAGCTGCAGTGTTGAAATGATTACTCATAGAGATTCTCTATAATATCTTATCCATGTATTTGTTTTTCGAGGGTGACCAGCCTTCTTGGGGGACTTGAAACGGTTTGTGATGTTGTAAAGATGCAATATTCTAGAAATGAAAGACTTGGAATAACCAAGTCTGTTGCTATGGCTGATAGGGTGACCCATTTGGCCTTCATCTGGTCAACTTGCTGCCAGAGGGTTTCAGTCACTTTGGAATGGCCAAGAACCCCCTCACAAAGGCTATACCGCAACATCCACCAACTAACATGGTCACGCCCATCTTGAAGCACATCATACATCCAGTAGGCATGACTGCCTTCATCGGTGGGCATGAATGGCTTCTTTGGTGGGTGTGGCGGTAATTCTTCCCATCCAATAGAATAATGCAAGGGCAGCCTTTGACCACCCCTGAAACATGCCCCTATCATGTGATGCAAGTCACGTCAGACCTGGATGGAGCACACACAAGTCTAGCATCTACCATCAGATCATAGCTAATATGCCTGCCATATTACTACACCCTCTGATGATCAGTAGCGCTCACGGTGTAACGACCACCATATTAGTACAGCAAAACATTCCCAATAACGCTCTGGTTGCCAGATTTGGGCTCCCACACATAACTAGTACCATTTAGATACCATTGCCTGTTACTACATACATGTTTATCACACAAATAACCAGTACCATTGGGATACCATTTTTAATCATTACCAGCATTCATCATATTTTCCATACATATACCTACATTGTTGTTTGCATTTTAGACAATTCCACTGCTATTGCACCTATTTTTTTGTTCATTTAACCTAAAACATGAATAATATAGTTGAATTAATATATAATCAGTAAGTTCCCAGACCTTGTCTTAGCCCACTCACACAGCCAGATCAGAATATCCCACACACTACACTGATGAGGGGCAGGTACCCCGAAACGCAGTGTCTGTAGTTTGGGGTTCTGATCTGGCACAAATCCAAGTCATATTAAAATCTTGTTGGAAAGCGATTATGACTTTGAGGTGCTGCTTAAATGTGGCACTGGAGTTTCTCCACTTCCTTAAAGAAGTGCAAATTTGTATATAATCTCACACATTCTAGAATCTCTCAATGCAATAGAATCGGGTCCCTGTCTAGTTTTTAATGTACAGTACAGACCAAAAGTTTGGACACACCTTCTCATTCAAAGAGTTTTCTTTATTTTCATGACTATGAAAATTGTAGATTCACACTGAAGGTATCAAAACTATGAATTAATACATGTGGAATTATATACTTAACAAAAAAGTGTGAAACAACTGAAAATATGTCTTATATTCTAGGTTCTTCAAAGTAGCCACCTTTTGCTTTTATTACTGCTTTGCACACTCTTGGCATTCTCTTGATGAGCTTCAAGAGGTAGTCACCGGAAATGGTCTTCTAACAGTCTTGAAGGATTTCCCAGAGATGCTTAGCACTTGTTGGCCCTTTTGCCTTCACTCTGCGGTCCAGCTTACCCCAAACCATCTCGATTGGGTTCAGGTCTGGTGACTGTGGAGGCCAGGTCATCTGGCGTAGCACCCCATCACTCTCTTTCTTGGTCAAATAGCTCTTACACAGCCTGGAGGTGTGTTTGGGGTCATTGTCCTGTTGAAAAATAAATGATGGTCCAACTAAACGCAAACCGGCTGGAATACCATACCACTGCAAGATGCTGTGGTAGCCATGCTGGTTCAGTATACCTTCAATTGTGAATAAATCCACAGCAGTGTTACCAGCAAAGCACCCCCACACTATCACACCTCCTCCTCCATGCTTCACGGTGGGAACCAGGCATGTAGAGTCCATCCGTTCACCTTTTCTGCATCGCACAAAGACACGGTGGTTGGAACCAAAGATCTCAAATTTAGACTCATCAGACCAAAGCACAGATTTCCACTGGTCTAATGTCCATTCCTTGTGTTCTTTAGCCCAAACAAGTCTCTTCTGCTTGTTGCCTGTCCTTAGCAGTGGTTTCCTAGCAGCTATTTTACCATGAAGGCCTGCTGCACAAAGTCTCCTCTTAACAGTTGTTGTAGAGATGTGTCTGCTGCTAGAACTCTGAGTGTCATTGACCTGGTCTCTAATCTGAGCTGCTGTTAACCTGTGATTTCTGAGGCTGGTGACTTGGATGAACTTATCCTCCACAACAAAGGTGAGTCTTGGTCTACCTTTCCTGGGGCGGTCCTCATATGAGCCAGTTTCTTTGTAGCACTTGATGTTTTTTGCAACTACACTTGGGGACACTTTCAAAGTTTTACCAATTTTTCTGACTGACTGACCTTAATTTCTTAAAGTAATGATGGCCACTCGTTTTTCTTTACTTAGCTGCTTTTTTCTTGCCATAATACAAATTCTAACAGTCTGAAAGGAAAAAGAGAATGAGAGTTCTATTGCCCAAGTAGCTAAAACACGTATGTACTGTCCACACAGTGTATATTGCACAAAGTATTACTTTATTAGATGCAATGGATACAATAACAGACGTGTCCAAGGTAAAAATGACAAGACTTTAAGATATTAAGAGGGAGACAAAGTGACAAGTGGGCAAGACAGGCAAGGGCTGTATGTAGAAGGTTCAGAGGGGTAGTAAAGGTGCAGAGTGCCAAGGTGCATAGATCAGGGTAAAGGTAGTTTATCCTGTTGGAAGTAACAAAACCCCTGATCTAAAATTACAATAAAGTGCACAGTAACAGCTTACCCATGAGCCTAGTAAGGGTCCCTGCCACGTCTGCCCACTGGTCCAGTAGCCCCGACACGTGTTTCGCGTCGGCTGCTTCGGGGGGCTAGTGGTGACAAGTGCTCAACAGTGAGGGCTTTTTAAATGGAGTCATAACCAATGGGAGACCGCTGATGTTGCTGCATTTGCAGCACTGGCAAAAATGGTTGTCAGACGGCGGGGTGGGCATTCTGGGTTGCACCGGGTCCGGAACGCAACTTCCGGTGACGTCATTTCCCCAGTGCACCCTTGATAGAAGTCCCCCTCGCCGCCCACTTCCAGTTTGCCAGTGCGCATGCGCACAGCGTCTAGCGCCATTTTTGATTAGGGCAGAGATAAGGGCGTACTAGTAGCGATCTGGGAATGATCCCAATCGCTACAGATTAACGTTTTTATGTCATTTCTGCACTAATAATAGTGGGGCAAGTAGGCTAGAGAGGACTGGACTGAGACACAATAGGTATAGAGCAGAGGAGAAAGAGGAGTAGGGAAAAGAACAGGATATTACACCAACAGTACAATAAATCATATATAAACCCATATACTGACAAAAGTCAGTCCATATTAGGCGATGTAGTGCCTGTATTCCTACAAGTGTGTATTTTCATCCCAATTCCTCCATAGCTCTTGTGTTGTCCCATATGGGTTCAGTCCATCACTCCCATAGGTCGACTCACATCTCCAAATCCCAAATTAGGAAAAATAATAAGTGAACCTAAAAAAGTGAATAAAGCACAGATTAAAAAGCTGACAATCCAATACACAACTCTGGATACGCCGAACAGCGATCATTTTTTCATGGGCAGCATGATTCAGGCAGGCCATGTTAACTCCAAAAAGAGGCATAGGCAGGGAGAGTTTTCTCGACCATCCGGACACATAGGGTTAAAATACACATATGCAAAAATCCCTATATAAACCCCAGCCATAATGGCATGTAGGTCAAATTACCAGGGCACCCACAAGAACCATGACCCATTGGTAAATGGATATAAGGGAACAATGCAGGGCTAAAATGTCTAAAATACATTATAAACAGTGACACTCGTATTGGGCTGACCCCCTAGGAGCCAAGGCGTCATTTCGCAAAGAGAAGAGTCAGGATTCATAAAAAAGGCGAAAAACTAAGTCTTTCATTCAAGCCTGCCGGTGACATCGTGCCTAGTGTCACGATCCACCGGCATTCCATTTTGGCTAGTTCTTTTTTAGCATCTCCTCCTCGTATCCCAAGCTGCACTTTGTCTATCCCACAGACTCTTAATGTCTCTGGGTTGCAGTCATGGAATTTTTTGAAATGACGAGGAAGAGTGCGTAGAGTACTCAAGTCCTCCACACTCTCAGCTGCCATTATACTCTTCTCATGCTCCCTCACCCGACGCCTCAACTCCCTGGTTGTCAGACCCACATACACGAGGCCACAACCACATGTAGCATGGTAAATAACACCTGAAGTGCTACACGTGATATATTTCCCTATATTGAATTCCCTAGAACCATTATGGTTCCGGAAGAGCCTGGTACGAATGATACTAGTTCTACAGGACAGGCAGGAGCCACATGGGAAACAACCAACTAGTGCACGTCCAGTATTAAAAGGAAATAAAGGTTTTTTGATATAGTGACTGTGCACTAGTCTGTCTCTCAGGCTCCGGCCCCTCCTGGCGGTCATCAGGGGTCGATCAGGGATAACAGAGGATAGAGTAGGCTCAGTTTTTAGGACATCCCAATGGCAGGTGAGGATTCCCCTGATTGTCGTCCACTGATTATTATATGTGGAGATGAATCTCAAAACAGGGGATCCCTCCTTGTCATTTTTACGGTTTTTGTTTGCTAAGAGATCGCACCGTGGGGTCTTTTTTGCCCTTGTGTATCCCTTTTTGATGCTCCTCATACTATAGCCTCTGTCTTGAAATCTCTCCCTCATGTCCGCTGCACGTTCTTTAAACACGTCTCCCTCAGAGCAAATACGTCGAAGCCGCAAAAATTGGCCGACCGGTATTGCTCTGATGGTTGACGGTGTATGTGGGGAAGTAGCATGGAGGAGAGAATTCACTGAGGTGTCTTTTCTAAAAATATTTGTAGCCACCTCTCCATCCTCTTTGATGGTCACCTTAATGTCTAGAAAGTCGATCTCATCCCTGGCATATTTGAAGGTTAGTTTTATGTTGAGATTATTGCTATTGAGGGACTGGATGAACATTTCGAGTTCGGGGACGGTTCCACTCCAGACGACAAATATGTCGTCAATATAGCGGAGCCAGCACAGCGCATGGGGGACAAGTGCCTGCCCCCCGCCAAAGATCCCCCCCCTCCCAGCGACCCAGGAAGAGGTTTGCATATGACGGGGCGCAGGCCGCCCCCATCGCTGTGCCGCACCGCTGCAAGTAGAACCGATCCCCGAACACGAAAAAATTATGTGTTAATATGTACTCCAGTAGTTCCAGGATCAAGTCTCTCAACTCCTGATTCCAATTAGACATACTCAAAAAATAGCTAACTGCCTCAAGACCATCAGTATGCCCTATGTTGGTATACAGGGACTCCACGTCGATGGTCACCAGCAACACCCCATCCTTCTCCAAATATAAACCATCGACCCTACGTAGGACGTCCGAGGTGTCCCTGACATAGGAGGGCAGCGTCTCCACTAAGGGGTGTAGATAATATTCGATGAACTTACAAGTTGCATCACACAGCCCTCCTATGCCAAAGACAATCTGACGCCCAGGGGGGACTTCCAGGTTCTTGTGAACCTTAGGTAAAAGGTAGAGGGTGGGGGTGACCGGTGCATCGACGAGGAGTCCATGCATGACCTTTTTAGGGATAATCCCCGCCTCGAAGGCCCTCTCCAAAATGTCCCTGAGCTCTACAGAGAACCTGTTAATGGGATTGGAGGGGAGCAGTTCGTAGTAGTTTTTGTCTTTTAATTGGCGCATTGCCTCCTTTTCATATAGGTTAGTTGGCCAGATCACCACGTTTCCCCCCTTATCCGCTGGTTTAATTACAACTCCACCTAGATCCCCAAGTTGTTTGAGGGCCTGTCTTTGGGAAAAAGAAAGATTATCTTTATGGTGACGTTTACTCATATTCTTCAAATCCCGGGTGACTAGTCTATTGAAAATGTCAACCTGGGGGCATAGTGAGAAGGGGGGAAACGTGGTTGCTCTTGGCATCACTTCCCTGGGAAAAGTACCTGTCAATGGTTGTGCCGTCTCTCCCTCCAATTCCTCCAGTTCTCTCAGAGCCTCAAGTTCCACCTCCGAGAGTTCCATTCGTGCAGTGTCCTTTTTGTGATGAAGCTTACGAAGAATCACCTTCCGCAGAAACAAGTGAAGATCTTTAATCACTGTAAAACAGTCAAAGTTTTGATTAGGTACGAAAGTAAGTCCCAATTTCAGGACCTCAATCTGGGTGGGGGTTAGAGTGTGATTAGAGAGGTTAATTACCTCTAGATTCCCACTTTTCCCAGTTTTCTTGTTCACTTGTTTAGGTGAAGCTGGTATACGTTTACTAAGATCTTTTACACCATTATTCTTCGCCGCCTCAGCTCTAGTTAGGGGTCTAGGTACTAGGTTTGATCCCGATGGCTCCTTTTTTTTATGAATCCTGACTCTTCTCTTTGCGAAATGACGCCTTGGCTCCTAGGGGGTCAGCCCAATACGAGTGCCACTGTTTATAATGTATTTGAGACATTTTAGCCCTGCATTGTTCCCTTATATCCATTTACCAATGGGTCATGGTTCTTGTGGGTGCCCTGGTAATTTGACCTACATGCCATTATGGCTGGGGTTTATATAGGGATTTTTGCATATGTGTATTTTAACCCTATGTGTCCGGATGGTCGAGAAAACTCTCCCTGCCTATGCCTCTTTTTGGAGTTAACATGGCCTGCCTGAATCATGCTGCCCATGAAAAAATGATCGCTGTTCGGCGTATCCAGAGTTGTGTATTGGATTGTCAGCTTTTTAATCTGTGCTTTATTCACTTTTTTAGGTTCACTTATTATTTTTCCTAATTTGGGATTTGGAGATGTGAGTCGACCTATGGGAGTGATGGACTGAACCCATATGGGACAACACAAGAGCTATGGAGGAATTGGGATGAAGATACACACTTGTAGGAATACAGGCACTACATCGCCTAATATGGACTGACTTTTGTCAGTATATGGGTTTATATATGATTTATTGTACTGTTGGTGTAATATCCTGTTCTTTTCCCTACTCCTCTTTCTCCTCTGCTCTATACCTATTGTGTCTCAGTCCAGTCCTCTCTAGCCTACTTGCCCCACTATTATTAGTGCAGAAATGACATAAAAACGTTAATCTGTAGCGATTGGGATCATTCCCAGATCGCTACTAGTACGCCCTTATCTCTGCCCTAATCCAAAATGGCGCTAGACGCTGTGCGCATGCGCACTGGCAAACTGGAAGTGGGCGGTGAGGGGGACTTCTATCAAGGGTGCACCGGGGGAAATGACGTCACCGGAAGTTGCGTTCCGGACCCGGTGCAACCCAGAATGCCCTCCCCGCCGTCTGACAACCATTTTTGCCAGTGCTGCAAATGCAGCAACATCAGCGGTCTCCCATTGGTTATGACTCCATTTAAAAAGCCCTCACTGTTGAGCACTTGTCACCACTAGCCCCCGAAGCAGCCGACGCGAAACACGTGTCGGGGCTACTGGACCAGTGGGCAGACGTGGCAGGGACCCTTACTAGGCTCATGGGTAAGCTGTTACTGTGCTCTTTATTGTAATTTTAGATCAGGGGTTTTGTTACTTCCAACAGGATAAACTACCTTTACCCTGATCTATGCACCTTGGCACTCTGCACCTTTACTACCCCTCTGAACCTTCCACATACAGCCCTTGCCTGTCTTGCCCACTTGTCACTTTGTTTCCCTCTTAATGTCTTAAAGTCTTGTCATTTTTACCTTGGACACGTCTGTTATTGTATCCATTGCATCTAATAAAGTAATACTTTGTGCAATATACACTGTGTGGACAGTACATACGTGTTTTAGCTACTTGGGCAATAGAACTCTCATTCTCTTTTTCCTTTCATAATGTTTACTGAGTAGTCTGCCCCTAACATGATCATACCCGGTCCCTTTTTTCTCAAATTCTAACAGTCTATTCAGTAGGACTATCAGCTGTGTATCCACCAGACTTCTGCACAACACAACTGATGGGCCCAACCCCATTTATGAGGCAAGAAATCCCACTTATTAAACCTGACAGGGCACACCTGTGAAGTGAAGACCATTTCCGGTGACTATCTCTTGAAGCTCATCAAGAGAATGCCAAGAGTGTGCAAAGCAGTAATCAAAGCAAAAGGTGGCTACTTTGAAGAACCTAGAATATAAGACATATTTTCAGTTGTTCCATACTTTTTTGTTCAGTATATCATTCCACGTGTTAATTCATAGTTTTGATGCCTTCAGTGTGAATCTACAATTTTCATAGTCATAAAAATAAAGAAAACTCTTTGAATGAGAAGGTGTGTCCAAACTTTTGGTCTGTACTGTATAATCACCAATAATATGTGTCACAGACTTTCGCCGCTTATGTCGCTATCCCACAATGCACTGCGGCACCATTGTGGCATAGCGACACAGGCGAAAGAAGTCTAAGTGACACAAACACCACCGCTACCGTCAGGAGATCAGTGGCGCTAGCCACTGATCTCCCGATGGTAGCCGCGGCTCATCAACCGCCGCATGAAGGTCAGCGGCGACGCAATATGGCGGCCGGGATTTAAATCCACCGCCAAAGCGCGTCACGTGCCAACAGCACTGATTGGTCGATGACCGCGATGACCAATCAGCGCTCTTGGCGCGTGATTTAAACCGTGCTTCGCTGATTGGCTGCCTCGGATCGCAGCAACCAATCAGCGAAGTGGCTCTTGCCTTGGCGGGAGATTTGAATCCCGCGCAGCTCAGCCAATCAGCGGCGCGGGATTCAAATCTTACACCAAGCTGTGCGCCGCTTCAGTAGTTAGCACTGTATGGTGGTTCAGTTGTTAGCACTGTGTGGTGGCTCAGTGGTTAGCACTGTATGGTGGCTCAGTGGTTAGCACAGTATATGGTGCCTCAGTGGTTAGCACTGTATATGGTGGCTCAGTGGTTAGCACTGTGCGGTGGCTCAGTGCTTAGCACTGTATATGGTGGCTCAGTGCTTAGCACTGTATATGGTGGCTCAGTGCTTAGCACTCTACAGTAGCTCAGTGGTTAGCATTGTGATGCGCCCCCAGGCTATGGGGTATTCGGGAGCTGGGCCGGTGCTGTCTCTCTCGGGTATCACAGTAGTCATGACCCGGTCCCATGGCCTGGGATCAGTCCAAAAAGGGGGTATTTACATGGGATTTGTCGTGATGCCACCCGAGGTATGTGGTTAGAAGAACCACCGCTGTCGTATTCCTGCTGGGGACGGTGACTTAGGGCAGCGTGGATGGTAAGCCCTCCTCAGGTAGGGCTGAGGGTCCCCAGGGCAGGAGTGGTTGTATTGGTTGGGGCTTTGTGAGGGATCATGATTCACACAGTCACTAACTTTGCTGCAGCTCTCCACGGTGCTGGTAGTCGGCGGCTTTGCATGTATAAGGTTCCGTTAGAGCACAGGGCAACAGGCGCAATCAACAGGCAGACTCACTGATATGCGTTTTCTCAGTCCCTTTACTGGAGTTAAGGCAGATGTTATACACTGTCCATGGAGTCTGGAGAGCAGTTTGAGGTAATTCTCACCTGGCCAGGTCGTATTGGCTTCCTCACTGTGCTTGTGTTGCGGCCTCTGCAGTTGTTTAAGATTGGCTGCCAGCCCTGTCTCTGTCTGCATCTACCAGTATAACAGGCAACTCGAGTCCTTTATTGCTCTACTCCACCCTTGGAAGTCAGTGTTACTGGATTCTATACGTTGCTGTGTCCCTGGTACTGTGTAGCTGGAGAGTCTGGAGTCCCCTACTCTCCGGTGTTCACTGTCGGTGTGTGTAAACCTGCACAGTCTCGGACTCCGGTGTCCATTCTTGCGTTGTTCCTCTCGCGGAGGGGAAGCACAGGGTGGTGCAGCTTCCAGGTAGGTTTCTTTCTCTCCTCTTTCCTCAGACCCTGGCCTTAGGTTCAGCAGTGGACCTTGGGATGAGCCTGGCACAGCTCGTTTACACCCAGGTCTGGTTCTCAGTTTGCACAGGTACTGCACTCAACTGTGCTCTTCACAGTCCTCACAGGAACTGAACTTGTTGCTCCTCAGACCAGAATATATAGGGGAGCTCACCCTGAAGCCGGGCTTGATCTCCCCCTTCTGTCTGGGAGGTGTTGGTGTTGTTTGAGTGTTGCCTGAGTGGAATACCCCTTACCGCTCTCTGGTGACACCTAACAATGGTGACACTGTGGCACTATGACTCTGGAGTGCCACAATTGTATTGTGGCTCAGTGGTTAGCAATGTATATGGTGGCTCCATGCTTAGCACTGTACGGTGGTTTAGTGGTTTGAACTGTGTGTGGTGGCTCAGTGGTTAGCACTGTGCGGTGGCTCAGTGGTTAGCACTGTGCGGTGACTCAGTGGTTAGCACTGTGCGGTGGCTCAGTGGTTAGCACTGTGGGGTGGCTCAGTGGTTAGCACTGTGTGGTGGCTCAGTGGTTAGCACTGTGCGGTGGCTCAGTGGTTAGCACTGTGTCGTGGCTCAGTGGTTAGCACTGTGCGGTGGCTCAGTGGTTAGCACTGTGCGGTGGCTCAGTGGTTAGCACTGTGCGGTGGCTCAGTGGTTAGCACTGTGCAGTGGCTCAGTGGTTAGCACTGTGCGGTGGCTCAGTCGTTAGCACTGTGCCGTGGCTCAGTGGTTAGTGCAGTGTCGTGGCTCAGTGGTTAGCACTGTATATGGTGGCTCAGTAGTCTGCACTCTACAGTAGCTCAGTGGTTAGCACTTAGCACTGTATGGTGGCTCAGTGGTGAGCATTGTATGGTGGCTCAGTGATGGGAGGCACTGTGAAAAAAGAATGCGCATATAGGGTCTTATCTCAATAAACACTTTCACTTAGCGATGTGGAATTGCTCACCTTTGTCAGTTGTGAAACCCACAACTGGTAGAAAAGCATACAGGCAGCTGCTGCAGGGACCGCACTCCCAACGGAAACCGTGGTTGTGATGCAGAAATTCTTGGACAAAGTGCCTCAGTGTATGCACTGCTGTTCCGAGACCAAAGAAACACAGACACGGGAAAGTCTGGTTCAGCTACAGCCTTTATTTTCCGACGCGTTTCGGAGCCTCCTCCCGAGCTCCTACCCTGAGGAAGGAGCTCGGGAGGAGGTGTGGTGTCCCTGCATCCAGGAGGCCACAAAGGGAACTGCAGCCAGGCAGGTAGGACAATAGTTGTACAACAACACCCTCACAGCCCACACAACCCACGTGCAGTAGATGGTAGCATCCAGCCCTGAGATTGGTGACTCTAGGCAAACGAGGGGTGGTGAATTTAGAGGAGTGGGTTGGGCACACATGTAGGCAGGTGACTTGACAGTAGAAATAGTGAGGGAGAGGAGGAAGGAGTTCAGTAGGCCCAGGGTGCCGAGCAGCAAAGACAGACCAGAAGCTGAGAAGCACGGCACAGGCCGAGAGACAGCAGCGGGTTGAGCTAAGCTGAGCAGGAAGAAAGGCTCACACGTCCTGTGAGTGTAAGGTGTAGGAGCGCAGAATCTGCACCGAGCCAGGGTGAGCCGGTGGAGAGAGAAAGCACGTCCGAAGCCAATACCACCAGGAGTGTGAGGAGACGGAGAGGGAAGGTGATACCCGGGCCCTAGACTTACAGCTAAAGCAACCGACTGCAGGTGGAGTAGCCCTCCTACAATACTGAAAGACGCAGAGGGAAAGAGCCTGGTAGAGCCTCACATCTTGAGGACTGCTGGAGGCTGGGCTGAGTAGAGTGTCGGCTCTAGAGGGGACCGTAGTTTACCCGGAATCCCCAAACAACACGACGTGGGACCACAGCTACACGTTAGGGTCCCTACCCCAAAGGACAGGCAGCTCAGTGACGACCAGGAGGACCCACAGGGGCCCGAGTCACCGCCATACTGTCCGGAAACACCCACCAAGTGTACAGAGAACGTTAACAGCCCGGAAAGGACATAGAGACAGTATGAGGGGTCACATAGAGAGACCTGGCTGCAGAGAGTAAAAGGGAACCCCGGAGGGGAGAGTGAGCCCGTGTACTGAACTGAGAGTTGTAAAGAACTGTAACCAACTGTGAGCTGTATTGCAATGCTTTGAGAGTAAACACGGAAAACCCTGAATCTGCTTCCCTTGTGTCTCTGCGTGAATGCTATTCCTCCATACAGGATTACAACGACCCTGCAACTGAAGAGCCACAGCCTGTCAGCTCCAGCACTGAGGAGGATTTCTGAAGCATCTGGCTAGTAAGTGAATTGCACCAAGCCTGAACACTACACCATAGACTTAACTCTTACTGCCCCGGGGAACACAGTTCTACCCACTGGAACTATCCCATTTAAGCTGCTATTCCATCATCCCGGAGGTTCTGCAGCAGCGGCGGCCCCATCACTGGCCGCATATAGTGGGTGGCGTCACGATTGACAATCCCCTGTAAGTACCCCTTTTATTGCCGAGCCCGGGACACGGTCCGGACCAGGACCACCCGTGACTTCCCCAGCATCCGACCCAGTCCAGTACTGAGTACCCCTGTTTTAGTGGGCCCGACAGAGGCTCCGAAACGCGCCGGAAAATAAAGGCTGTAGCTGAACCAGACTTTCCCGTGTCTGTGTTTCATTGGTCTCGGAGCAGCAGTGCGGACACTGAGGCACTTTGACCAAGAATTTCTGCAGTGATGGGAGGCAGGCACACAGGAGCCAGAAGGCACAAAGGAGGCAGGGGCACAGGGGATGCAGAAGCCACAAGGGAAGCAGAATGCAGAGGGGAGGCAGAGGCACAGGGGGAGGTAGAGTCATTGGGAGAGACAGCACACACATGGAGAGACAGCGCGCACACACAGGGGCTGTGAACACAGAGCGGAGAGAAAGGCACAAGTAAGACAGAGCACACAGGGGAAGAGACAGCACAGACAACAGAGAGCTCACAAGGGGACACAGGCACAAAGACTGCCCTCCCGATGCAATAGCATAGGGCCTATTTCAAGTATTTTATCATTCTTCACCCATTGAACTTAGATCAGAACTGCTGCATTCATGTTCATATTGTCAGTGCCTGTTCCACCCTATGTGTCAGAGAAGCCTATAGTCTTTATATGTACATGCTGCTTTATAAAAAAATGTAACCTGCAGTTTGACCTTTTCTACTATCTTTGACACTGGGAATTTCCTGTGTTTTTTTCTTCATACCTGAATAATATCAAGTGAAAAACAATGTTTTGACATAATGGTGCTTGAGGTGAAATTCATCAACTGTGGTTTATAAAGAGGTTTATCTCTCAATATTTCAAAAAATTTTAATGTGAAGTATTAGATCTGGTGTTAGTTTATTCCTGCATTACAGTGTGCCCACTCTCATCAATTCTAGGGAGAACTGCAAATCATGTGCATGTGAATAAAATATCCTGTGACATCTTAGTCATTAGGGCTCCACAACAGTCCTCCAAACATGATTTCAAGTTTAAAGCGATTGGTCTACAGTCAGGGCCGCACCGTCCATTGGACAAGGTGAGCCCTGTCATTCAGGCGGCAGCCGGCAGGGGGAGCGGCAGTGCAGAAGCGGCGCCTCATGCACGCAGCCTCCCCCTGTCATGGCGCCGGCCGCTCACCCCGAGCGCGCCGCAGGTAAGCGGCGCGACCCGGGGAGAGGGACAGAAGAGGCGCCCACGGCTCAACAGCACCCCCCCCCCCCCGGTACTCACGGGCGCGGCCGTCAATATTGCCGGTGCCGCGGCTCAGGCGGCTCGGGCGGCAGAGGGGGCGGCAGTGCTGGGCCGCGGCTCAGGCGGCGGAGGGGCTTGGTGCACCCCTGTCTACAGTAGAAGCTGCAAATCCACCTATTAGGGTATGTGCCCACATGAAGGTTTTGCTGCGGTTTCTGCATGCAGTTTACCATTGGTTTTATGGTAATGTATGCTAATTTGTTTTTGCGGTTTTGATTCCCAGCAAAACCAATTTGTTTTACAGAAATGCTGTGCCCACACATTGGTTTTGCAAGTGTGAAGAACTGTCAAATCCCTGCGTTTTTGGTGCGGATGGGAGAGAATTAACATGTTTTATTTTTCCTGCGTTTTTGGTGCAGTCAATGGAAAAATGCAGGAAAAACGCAGCATCAAAAACGCAGCAAAAACACACAAAAAATGCAGGACCTGAAATCAGCAAATCTCCTGGCAAGGACTCTAGGATCCTTGAAACCAGTACAGGTTTTGCTGCGTTCAGGACTGCTGAAAAAACGTCCTGTGGGCACAAACCCTTAGGCTGGTTTCACACCACCGTTTTTCGGCATCCATGTGAATCTGGCCTAAACTGAATGTACCCGCATCAGTTTTTTGCCCCATTGACTTTCAATGGGGCGGAGGCACTTGAATTGTGTACGGTTCGCCCTGTATCCAGGTGGATGCGGGTGTCCCCAGATTTTTATTGGAGACAAAATCTGCATCTTGTTGTGATTTGGTTTTTGAGAAAAAAAACATGAACCCCTGCATCGACCTGGATCCAAAGCACCACGGGTTAAATCTAAATGTACCTTTACACGCCGCTACAGAAGGTTGAAAACAACCGGGTTACGGAGACAAATGTATCTTGCACCGTCAAATCAACCCGAGGTAGCGGCGTGTAAACTAGCTTGTTGCCACCCGTCACTTTCGGCACCTGTTTCAGAGCAGTGCTCTAAAACAGGTTGATGTCAACCCGATGGTAACGGCGTCTAAATACGGTACAGGGAGGTTTTTTCGCCACCTAGATAACTCCCTGGGGCGTGACACAGCCTCCGGGAAAACGCCCCCCTTCAGCGATCATTGGTGGAAGCTCCTGCGTTACGATTGGTTGTTGCTGCATAGGGCGGCATATTTAAGGAGCTGACCAGTCACACTACACAATTACAATAGCATCATGTATTAGCCAGCCTTCCTGCGCTGCCTGGCCAATCATGATACTATTGCATTGTCCAATCATCGTACGAGCGTCTCGTAATCCACAACTCTGGCACGCCTATGTGTTGTCCCTGCTGCACCAGGTCCGCCCATATTACCTTCTGTAGTGGCGTGTAAATGAGGGATGGTGCTCTACAGAAGGTAACTTGTGGCACCCGGCGGTGCCTCCAGGGATAGATTAAACCTTCTGTAAAGCACCATGTAGCGGCGTGTAAAGGCGGTATCGGGTACCGTTTGCAACCGTTTGTACGTGCTCGTGCACGTGAGACACCCGGTTGTTTTCAACCTTCTGTAGCGGCGTGTAAAGGTACCTTAAATGAGGGTCCATGAGAGATGGATTCATCTGGACTCCAGATCCCGGTGGATCTGGATTTCCAGTCCATGTCCTATGAACTTCATATGCGCAAAACCACCCTCCCTGTCAAATATGCAACTGGATGCTCCTTCAGTGGGTGCGGGTACATCCAGTGTCTTCATTGCGGGGGAATCCGGGGGCATGCAGGCTTTTCCTGCATGCCCCTGAATTCCAAAATATGCTAGTGTGAAACCAGCCTTAATTCCTATTTTTTTTCACTTGTAGAACAGATGGACAATTATTTCTGTACTTCCTGGCTTTCCAGGCTACACAGGCTATACAATCAGGGGCTGATTAAGGATAGCCAGGGCCCTGGGCTGTTTAGAAGCTGAGGGCCCCCCAACCCAAAGTATTATGGGACATGTCACATGATCATTTTTTGATAGATCATGTGATTGGCAACATGATTAGCACACAGGTGCAGATTCGTAAAGGCAAAATGAGAAAAACTGTGACACGCTACTCATGCCGCTCCAATTTTTTCCCTTATATAGACCACTATACAAAACACAGCACTATATATAATAGAGCAGGGGTGGGAAATTAATTTAACATAGCTTCTAAATACATCATGAGCCCACAAACAGACCCCTCCATACAGCAAGAGCCCATGACTCAGCGTGGGCTAGGGAACTCAGGTCTCAGGCGCAGTCTGTAGGTCACGGTTTCGGTGCCTGAGGCTATTGTGGTCAATAAAAAGGGGAAAAATAAAATAATAAAATAATAAAAAGGGAATAAAGTTTTTGTTCGTGACGCCACCTGTAGGTTTCGGTGATGACATCGGCGCTGCTTGATCCTCCGGGGTGATGGGCGGCAGCAAGATGGAATCGCTCCCTACTGGACGAGCGGGTTCCCCGGAGCTGTGAGCTGTAATGGTGGAATAGGGCAGCTCGGTTGTTTCTGGAAAGCAATGCAAATCAATGGCAGTTCTGGAATAAGGCTCGGACACGTTGCTCACTCTGAACGGGTATTTACTCGGGAATTCTGCAGCATACAGAGTAATGCAGTTCTTAATGCCGGGTAGTGCACCGGGTGGTTCCTGCAGTGAGTAGTGTCTCTCTGAGGCTCCACAGGTGTCTTTCTCTATCTCTTACTGTCCCTTCACTTCGCTGCTCTGTGATACCCCATCAGGAACACTGAGGGCCTTCGGTTGGGTCACCGCTTCACGTCTCATGGCCCCTGGCCTTCAATGGTGGGTGCTCCCGGGATAGAGGCGGTGGTTGGTGGTTTGTGAGTCGGGCTCCTATGAAGCTTACGACCACTCCGGGTTCTGTGGTGCAGGGATGAACCAGCTGGACCACGTCGGAGCCGGTACTCCGGGTTCTGTGGACTGGGCCAGGATAGTCAGTTATCCTCTCTATTCTTTGGCCTCTCTCTGTCTCTTCTGGGTCACCAGGTTGAGGTGCCCTCCCTATTAGCTGTCTCTGTTCTTTTCCTGTTCTTCTCCCACTCTGCTACATCTGCTGCACAGTTCTATGCAGCTCCTGTCACGACTTGACTGTTACACTCTTCTTCTTGGTACTCTCTCTTCTGATCTAACTGTTCTAACTCCTTGCTGCTTTCCCCACTGCTATATACCTAGTCTCTCCTCCCTCCAGGACCGGTTACTCTAGGATCGGGTGCCTAATTGGTCCTCTAACACTAGGTGTTGCATGTGGTGGATGGAGCATCAGGATTATCCTACTCATCACTGGAACAGAGAATATAACACCTTCAGTCAGGGGTGTAGTACCCTCCTGTGACGCACTCTTAGTGTGGCGCCACACCCACGCATAACCCCCAGCATAAATCAAGAGCCCAAAAAGCCCTCTGTATTCAGTAGGAGCCCACACATTGCCCCCTGTATGCAGCAGGACCCAACACATAGCCCCCTGTATGCAGGCCCAGGTGGCAGGGGGGCAGGTGCCCCCTGGGCTGGTGGTATAGTCCACATTTCGGGCCGCCCCCTACAGAAACAGGCCGCGGGAGTCGGGAGTCGGCCGGCGCGGCGATAGCACATGACGCTGGAGGTCCGGGATGAGGTAAGGGCTGTGGCTGGCTGACAGCACCCCCCCCCCCCCGCTTCTCAAGTCAGGCTGATAGCACCCCCCCCCCCCGGTCCTCAAGTCAGGCTGACAGCACCCCCCCCCGGTCCTCAAGTCAGGCTGGCAGCACCCCCCCCCCGCTCCTCAAGTCGGGGCCGGCAATGGAAATCTGCCACCGGGTATAGAGGCTCCAGCCAGCCCCTGCCCTGTGTATAACTGGAGCCCATACATAGTCCCCTGTATACAAAATATACCACACATTGCCCCCTGTACACAGCAGGACCCCACACATTGCCCCCTGTATGCTGCAGAAGCCCAAACATAGCCCTCTGTGTATAGTTGGAGCCAACACATAGCCCCTGTATACAGCAAGAGCCCACGCATTGCCCCTTGTATACAACAAGAGCTCACACATTGGCCCCTATTTGCAACAGGAGCCCACACATAGCCCCCTGTATACAGCAGGAGCCAACATAGTCCCCATATAGAGGTACACATCTCATACACATATAAGAAAAATTAAACCACCCAAAAAATGCAATTTTCAGGTCACCTCAGTTTCCTAGGTATGGACGTAAATCCAGTCAAATCCAATCCAATCCAAAAAATCATCCCGTCACTGTAAAACAAATTATACTTTATTCCATGTCAATTAAAAATTCCAACTCCGAAGGAAATCCAGGTATGATCACAACTTGTTATGACTAAGGGGTTGTGGACCCTGAAATGCATAAAGATGCTATACAGAATGTGAACTCTACATTGTGATACTACCTGGATATGCCATCTGACTTCAAAATAAAACCACATAATCTCATCACTCTTCTTCCAACGTCGATCTGCACTGATCCTCCTGTCTCCACGTCCTCTTGATGTTAGCATGGAAAAGCTGTTACCCTGGTGTTGGCTGATGAAGTCATTTGTCAGGAGCTCCCCAGAGCTACATTGCCACTCTGTATTGCCGGTAGTGTAGTTCTAGGAAATCTCCTGCCTGGTAGGGGCTGATTGGCAAATTTTGTCCTGCTGGCAATCACAAAGCAGCAGCCCCCTTTAAGATGCAGTGACTCATCTGTAACCTGCTTAGCTCTGGCTGCTATATTAAAGCAGCTGAGATGAAAGGCTTTATATATTAGGGTAGCTGGTACATACAACTTCTGGCAAAAATTATGGAATCACCTGGCTCGGAGGATGTTCATTAAGTTGTTTAATGTTGTAGAAAAAAAGTAGATCACAGACATGTCACAAAACTAAAGTCATTTCAAATGGCAACTTTATGCCTTCAAAAAACACTGATGGTACCTTTACACGCCGCCACAGGATGGTGGCAACAACCGGGTACATGAGAGAAATGTATCTTGCACCGCCAAATCAACCCGAGGTAGCGGCGTGTGAAGACGGTTGTTGCCACCCCCCAGTGGAGGCACCTGTTTCAGAGCACTGCACTAAAACAGGTGGTTACCAAGCCGATGGTTGCGGCCTGTATCGGCGTGTAAATAAGGAACAGAAGGGTTGTTTCTACACCATGCTATGTACCTGGTATGTACCTGGGGCGTGACACAGCCTCCGGGAAACCACCCCCCTTCAGCGATCATTGGAGGAAGCTCCTGCGTTACGATTGGTTGTCGCTGCATAGGGCGGCATATTTAAGGAGCTGACCAGTCACACTACACAATTGCTCGAGCGTCATGTATTAGTCAGCCTCCTGCGCTGCCTGGCCAATCATGATGCTATTGCTTTGTCCTATCAGCGTACGAACGTCTCGTAATCCACAATTGTGGCACGCCTATGTGTTGTCCATGCTGCACCAGGACCGCCCATATTACCTTGTTATTGCGGCGTGTAAATGTAGTAAGGTAAGCTACAGAAGGTAACTTGTGGCACCCGGCGGTGTATCCAGAGATAGATGTAACCTACCGTAGCGCACCTTGTTGCGGCGTGTAAAGGTGGTGCGATTACCGTTTGCAACCGTTTGTGCGTGCTCGTGCACGTGAAGTAGCCGGTTGTTGCCACCATCCTGTGGCGGCGTGTAAAGGTACCATAAAGGGTGCCATCACACCTGGCGACGGCACCGGAGATGTCGGCGGCAACTGGCGGGAGCTCGCACGTTTTTGGTGCCCCGCCAGCATCGCCGTCCCCCATTTACATGGGGCGACACCTCCGGCAACGCGCCAACGATCTGACAGGCGGCATCGCCGCTGGGGTGTCTCAATACCCCAGCGGCGATGCAGTACAATGCCTGTCAGGACACCGGCGGCCGTTTACATGGGGCGATGTGGACACATCGGCCCAGATCGGCTGCCTGGTTTCACATCACTGATGTGAAACCAGTCGACCACTCAGAGGCACCGACATCGCCCCTTTACATCAGGCGACGCAGGGGCCACGCCCCTACATGGCCTAATACATCGGCAGTGCCATTGCCAGGTGTGACGGCACCCTCAAAGGAATCAAGATAAAAAATGTGCTAGTCAGTAAGGGTAATTTTTTCAGACCAAGTAGAGGGAAAAAATTATGGAATCATGAAAACCAACACACAAAAGAACACTCCAATACATCACTAGTATTTTGTTGCACCACCTATGGCTTTAATAACAGCTTGCAGTCTTTGAGGCATGGACTTAATGAGTGACAAACAATCATCAATCTGGCTCCAACTTTCTCTGATTGCTGTTGCCAGATCAGCTTTGCAGGTTGGAGCCTTGTCATGGACCATTTTCTTCAACTTCCACCAAAGATTTTCAATTGGATTGAGATCCAGACTATTTGCAGGTCATGACATTGAACGTACGTGTCTTCTTTCAAGCAATCTTTTCACAGTTTTTGCTCTATGGCAGGATGCATTATCATCTTGATAAATGATTCATCATCCCCAAACATTCTTTCAACTGATTGGATAAGAAAACTGTCCAAAATATCAATATAAACTTGGGCATTTATTGAAGATGTAATGACAGCCATCTACCCAGTGCCTTTACCTGACATGCAGCCCCATATCATCAATGACTGTTGAAATTTGCATGTTCTCTTCATGCAGTCATCTCTATAAATCTCATTGGAACAGCACCAACCAAAAGTTCCAGCATCATCACTTTGCCCAATGCAAATTCGCGATTCATCAGTGAATATGACTTTTATCCAGTCATCCACAGTCCATGATTGCTTTTCCTTAGCCCATTGAAACCTTGTTTTTTTCTGTTTCAATGTTAATGATGGCTTTTGTTTAGCTTCTCTGTATATGAATCCCATTTCATTTAGGTGGTTTCTTATAGTTCGGTCACAGACATTGACTCCACTTTCCTCCCATTCGTTCCTCATTTGTTTTGTTGTGCATTTCCTGTTTTGGAGACATATTGCTTTAAGTTTCCGGTCTTGATGCTTTAATGTCTTGTTTGTATTTGGACCAGATTTTAGACACAGCTGACTGTGAACAACACACATCTTTTGCAACATTGCATGTTGATTTACCCTCTTTTAAGAGTTTGATAATCCTCTCCTTTGTTTCAATTGACATCTCTCGTGTTGGAGCCATGATTCATGTCAGTCTACTTGGTGCAGCAGCTCTCCAAGGTGTGATCTCTCCTGTTTAGATGCAGACTAACAAGCAGATCTTATTTGATGCAGGTGTTACTTGTGGGAATGAAAATTTACAGGGTAATTCCATAATTTTTTTCCTCAGAATTGAGTGATTTCCATAATTTTTTCTCTTCTCTCTGCTAGGTCTGAAAAAAATTACCCTTACTGACTACCGCATTTTTTATCTTGATTTCTTTTAGTGTTTCTTAAAGCCATAAAGTTGCCATTTGACTTTAGTTTTGTGCCATGTCTGTGATCTGCTTTTTTTTCTACAACATTGAACAAATGAATGAACATCGTCCGAGCACGGTGATTCCATAGTTTTTGCCAGGGGTTGTAGATATGGGAACAGAACCGAGATTACTCCATAAATACAGAAACTGAAAGAAACTACAGCACGGGTATGGGAATAAAACCAAGCTAACTACAAGTGCATCTCAATAACTTAGAATATCTTCAAAAAGTTAATTTAGTTAAGTAATTCAATACATAAAGTTAATATGCAGTAGCCGCCAGCAGCTGATGAGTGGAGCAGCTCCATACAAGGGGTTTCTGGCTGGCTGCCACTAGAACAAAAATCCACTGATATGTCAGTGTGTCTAATCAGTGGTACGTTTTGTGAGGGTGGGAGTAGTATGTGTAGTT
Source organism: Allobates femoralis (assembly GCA_033576535.1). Lineage (NCBI taxonomy): Eukaryota > Metazoa > Chordata > Amphibia > Anura > Aromobatidae > Allobates > Allobates femoralis. The sequence continues at coordinate 148,630,415 of JARQOC010000004.1, forward strand.
CCTGTCTGATGGGTGAAGATATCTCCAGGCATCAATCAATTCCAGAGAATGAAAAATCAAGCTAATCTGGTCCAGATCTTTTAGGATAACAGTATTCTTCCGTGTTGAGGCATCAAGGGAGGGTTCCAAAGCGATATTTAGGTCTCCACTGACAATAACAGCACCCTCTTGAAATAAACGTAATTTATTCAAGACTTTTTTTAAGCCATTGCAGATGATGTGTATTAGGAGCATATAGGCTACAAATAGTCACCATATTACCTCCGAGTAAACCTTTAAGAAATATATAACGGCCCTCAGGGTCTATCGAGTTCTCATGTAGAAGAAAGGGAATATCTTTAGCCCTTTTTTGAGGTGATCGTGCATGATGCCCTCTGTCGTAGAAGCACCAGTCCATCCTGTTTGAAGCCCCAAAGGGAAGTCGCGTGGACCTGACAGTTTTACTTCACTCTATTATAAGACACTAGCTGGGTGCCCGATGCATATGCATCGGGATTCTAGCAGAGCGAGTCTCTGACTCGCAATGGCCGCTTCGCGGCCAATGCTTCGCGCTGCTAAGGCGACTCGCCATGCCCGCTGCGCGGGCATAGCGAGTCGCCTTAGAACTGCTCGCAATGGCCGCTGCGCGGCCAATGCTTCGGGCGTATCCACATGACGACATTGACTCGCAGCGTGAGCGGACTCAAAAGGGGCAAAAAACCCATTCGTGATTATATAATAGATTTGTAACAGATTTGGGTCCACATCTGCTAAATATGTGCAATCTGTTCTGAATGGCAGCTCCTTCCCTCCTCAATACTTAAAGGCACATATATCTATTTTATATAAAGATGGCAAAGACCCAGAGCTCTGCAGAAGTCATCGGACTATCTCCCTCCTAAACAATGACCTTAAAATATTTGCAAGCTTAATAGCAAAACGTTTGGCGGATTTGCTACCTCAACTTATTTCCTTGTAGCAGACGGGGTTTGGGTCTGGTAGAGAAGGGAAGGATAATGCAAGCAGAATCCTACATCTGTTACAACATGCGAGAATCAACAACCTCTCCAGTCTATCCTCAACTCCGCTGCCCGACTCATCTATATGTCCTCCCGCTACTCCCCTGTCTCCCCTCTCTGCCAAGCCCTTCACTGGCTCCCCGTCTCCAAGAGATCCCAATTCAAAACACTAACCATGGCGTACAAAGCCATACACAACCTGGCTCCACCATACATCTCCGACCTGGTCTCCCGATACCTACCCTCACGCAACCTCCGCTCCTCCCAAGAACTCCTCCTCTGCTCCCCCCTCATCACCTCTTCGCACAACCGAGTCCAGGACTTCTCCCGGGCATCTGCCTTACTCTGGAACTCCCTACCCGAACACGTCAGACACTCTCCTACCCTGAGTAGCTTCAAGTGTCACCTGAAGACTCACTTGTTCCGTCAAGCCTACAACCTGCCATGAGACCCAGGCGACCGCCCCATACCTGACATTCCCCCATCCTACTGTATCCTAACCCACCCCTCATAGACTGTGAGCCCTCGTGGACAGGGTCCCTGCCCCTCCTGTACCTATACGTCCTGATCGCCTAGATTTAGTGTACTTGTTCTTGTCTCCCTCAACCTCATGTAAAGCGCCATGGAACCTAATGGCGCTATATAAATAAATAATAATAATAATAATAATAACCTGCCATTGCTCCTCTTTGGGATGGATACTGAAAAACCTTTCGACAAGGTGGACTGGACATCCTTTCGTCAAACTTTATTATCCACTTTCCAATTTCCTTAGCTGAAGCAATCTTTAAAATGTATTCCTGGTCTACTGCGAGATTATGCATTAATAACCAACTATCAGATCCCTTCTCCATCCAAAATGGCACAGGGCATGGATGCCCTTTGTCACCCCTCCTTTTTGTCCTTGCTATGGAACCTCTCCTCTGATGTATCCAACATGAGACATCGATTAGAGAAGTACAAGTAAAGGGAGTTCACCACAAATTGCAGAAGACTTGCTGATAATTTTATTGGAATCTGACAGGGGCATCCCTGCCCTCATGCGTGTACTACAGAAATATAGCACTTTATCCAACTATAAGATTAACCCAACGAAATCTGAAGCATTAGGCCTAAAAATCTCCAAATCTACAATTGATAGATTTCAAGAACTATACCCTTTCAAATAGCCATCCAAAAGTATCACATATCTAGGGATTAAAATTGGAAGATCAGTTAAAGACCTCCTTGATCTTAGCTTTATTTAGCATTGGTAATATGTTATCGTAACAGTGCAAACCTGGAGAGCTCCTTTCCTTTCCTGGATTGGCAGAAAAAACTTATTGAAAAGTATAAAGGCCACGTTACACACACAAATATATTGGTCACAGATCTCTGGTTGCAGTGAAATCATGGACACATTGTTCCATTTTGTACACAGCCACAAAATGGAACAATGTGTCCATGATTTCACTGCAACCAGAGATCTGTGACCAATATCTGAACAGATATCTGTGTGTGTGTAACGTGGCCTTAATTCTCACTAAATTCCTTTACTTATTTGAAATGCTCCCTATACACATACCTTTCTAAAATTAACTCCTTTTTCTTTAACTTTATCTGGGCAGACAGAAGACCTCTCATTAGCTCATCTACACAAACATTGCCAAGGTCCAAAGGGGGCATGGGAGCTCCAGATATCTTTCAATACTACAAGGTTGCAATGCTCACTAGTATACTGGAATGGATCAGGAGCCCTGCAGATAAATTGTGGATTCCAATTGAAGAACATTTAACACAAACTTCATTGCAATCTTTTTTCCCTACTTTATGACTTTCACAGCAAATCTCTACAGCCATCAAATGAAATTACACGTGAGGTACTTAAGGTTTGGGAGAAGGAACACTCTAAAGGTACCTTTTACATGCCGCAAATTTTGGCGGCAATAGAAGGCAATCTAACGTGTGTGTACACATGTTTCATGGTTGCCTCAATTCGCTGAAGGCGCTTTTACACGCCGCAATTTCGCCCTCAACCCAAGGCGACGTGTCGCCCCGGAAGTTGCCTTACCAATAGCGGGAAACATCCGGTAGACTCCCGTCGCAGCTTCACACGCCGCAATCCCCAAAGGAATGTGGGTGTACATGTTCAGCGCGACCCAAACATAGGCATGTCAAATTGTTTTACACCGCACCCCAAACACGCTCATTGGACAACGCAATAGCGTCATGATTGGCCAGCCTGGGCTGGAAGGCTGGCTAATACATGACGCCATTGCCATTGTGTGGTAGTGAATGGACAGCTGTTCAAACATGGTGCGGTGTCAAGTGACAGCCAATGGAAGCACAGTAGCCACCACCAATCATCATTGACGGGCGCGCAGTCTCCAGCACCCTGTAGCACGTCTCCGGGAAATCAAGAGGCGACGCAGATTCAATTCCTATTGCCCATTCACACGCCAAAAGCCGGGAATGTCGCCTTCATGATTGCCTCTGATTTTGGAACAATGCTGTGAAATTGGAACAAGGCGCAACCTATTTTTATCGCCACCAAAATTGACTCCTGTTCTTGCGGCGTGTAAAGGTACCCTTAGGGTACCTTTACACTCCGCAAACCACGGCAAGGAATTTGACCGGCAATCCGTTGCCCCGTCACCATCGCCGTGAAATTGCCATGCAATTGCGGCGTGTAATTGGGGAATTTGGAGGCGATAAAAAAGGTTGCGCCTGGTTCCGATTTCACAGCACTGCTCCAAAATCAGAGGCAATCATGAAGGCGAAATTCCCTGCTTTTGGCATGTGAAGTACTGATAGGGATGGAATCTGCGTCGTCTATTGATTTCCCGGAGGCGTGCCACAGTGTGCTGGAGACCGCGCCCCGTCAGCGATGATTGGTGGTGGCTACTGTGTTTCCATTGTCTGTCTCTTCACAGGGCGCCATATTTGAAGAGCTGTCACTTCAGCACCACACGCATCTTCACCTACACAACCATCCACTACATCAGTTGAATTACACGCGCATTCAATAGCGCAAGCTATTGTTGGCGTGTGTATTGGAAGTTTCACTGTGTTCACTATACTGCCACACATGACAGTTCAGATGTTGGCCTACACATCACACATGGGTACCATCAGAGGTGTAACTAGGTTTTCTGGCACCTGGGGCAAGGATTTATTTTGGCGCCCCCCCCCCCCTCATCACACCCGCCACCGCCAATTTTTATTTGATGAGGCATAGTGTGCCTGCCTGATGTATACATACATATACCTCAGGTATATATATGTATACATCAGGCAGGCACACTATGAGGTGTATATATGTATACATCACCAGGCAGGCACACACTATGAGGTATAATACCTCATAGTGTGTGCCTGCTCCTGATGTATACATATATATATATACACACCTCATAACTCTCTTTCCTGACTCCCTGCCCAGGACAGGCATAAACCCCCCCTCCCCGCCCGCCTGCTCACCTGTGTGTGTAGGTTACTTTATTGGGCGGACAGGACGGCTCAGTCAGGACTCGGGAGGAGGCAGGCAGGCTGCAGCAGCTCCTCTTCTTCTCTCTCCCACTGTACGCGCGCCGCGCGCTCACTGCGTGCGGTGCGACGTGACCCGGGGGGAGGGCGGGGGGTGGGAACTGCTGCCAGGGGGCAGGGGTTGTGCACGCACAGCGCCGCTCGTGCACAATATGAAGGGCGGTGTGGAGGAGATTAGCGCCGGCGCTGCAGTGCCACCGCCGGACACCTGACCTGATGGTGGCGCCAGCGCCCCCCGCTGAGTGGCGCTCGGGGCAAAAGGTCCGGCTGCACCCCCTAGATACACCCCTGGGTACCATAGGCAACGCACTGCAATCGTTTGTGAATTTGGTGACGCTGATGGCTATATTAGGGTATGTGCACACAGGGAGTTTTAGGGCCGGATTAGCAGCGGAAACCGCCGGTCGGTTTACATAAATTTCATGCAAATTTATGTTAATCCAAACCGGTGTTTGGATTAACATAGAAACCTATGTAAACCGACCAAGGCTGTGCACACAGCGGCGGTTTACACATGCTCATCCGTTGCTAACCCGCCGGGTTCCCAGCGGGTTAGCAAAGAATGAGCTTGTTCTATAATCCGGCCGGCTCTGCAGCGGCTGCAAGCAGAATCATGTGCTGCTTCCAGCCGCTGCAGAATCGCCGGCGCTAACCCGCTGTGCACCGCCGCACACCCGCCCGTCTCCCGCAGCACGGACCCGACAGGAAGCCGGTGGACGGCTCCGGAGCTTCCTGTCGGGTCCCGCCCAGCCGCCGCCGCCACTAACCCGCCCCCGTGCGCACATACCCTTACGCTACTCCCGCTCCGCAGACGGGGACCTTGTTAGCGTCCTCAATGTTGTTTGGCGGCGTCAGTGTGCGTGATGACGTAATTACATTTGTTTTGGTTATTCCCTGCCTGCCAGGTGCCTGCCCCTCCCCTGCGTATAGGAGAGGAGTCATGGCTGCCGCAAAGCACACTGCCACATGGGGTCTGGCGGAGCTAATGCTCCTCATAGACATATCTGACCACCATGATTATTGGTGTGCCCAGCGTCACCGGCACCCAAGGCTGTGCAAACGCAGCATACTCCGGAGGATCCAGCGGGCCCTGATCAACAAACTGGGGGTTGAGAGGACCTGCAAACAGATCCAGAAAAAAATTGAAGACCTGAAACAAAAGTCCCCAGGGCACATTGTGGATCTGCGTGCCAGGATTGCCAGGCTGCGTGGTGAGTATGTTGCAATGCCAAACACACACATGGCAAGCTACATACTGCAAACACTACACAAACATCATGTGGTATTGTGGCATGCCACATAATGTGGCCTAAGCCACAATGTTGAGCTGTCACCAATGTGAATCTGCATGTTGGTTACACTGCAACATGAAGGTGTATGAAACACTCATTTGTCATACAAATGGTGATGGCTATACTGATCCTTGATGTGTGTTGTGTCAAAAATAGTTGTTTTCTGACTGCAAAAGTGACAACAACATATTAATGCGATGCTCAACACACACATGACACCTTGCAGCACATATGTGTGACCTGTGACACATACAATTCTTCAACACAATCATCACAATACAGAACACTGACTCCAATCTCAACACTATGTGTTGGCCCCCATGCTGCAAACACATGATGCTTACTGGCTGCTCTTGTGTTCAAGATTCAAATACCTACCATGCTAAGGCAAGGGTTATGTAACATTCAAAATATGTGGGCATTGGTGTTGGACTCATGTGCCAACCCAGAGTCAGCCCTCACCAGAGGGAATGCGCCCACCATAACCTTTGACCGTATCCTTCACGCCCTCATGAAATTCATACACACACAAGGTGTTTTCCCTCTGTTGTGTGTCTTTTCTAAAATTTGTCTGTTATCATGTTTGATATTACAGATGACGAGGACTCTGTGTCTGGGGACGCTCCACAGTCCCCACCGGCACCCGGGACACCCCCACCACCTGCATGGGGCATGTTGGACAGGCCACGTGATATATGTATTTGGGCCCACTGCAGTGAAATATGTCAAGGTCTATCATTACAAATGCCACACATTGTGTAACTAAGGACATTTCAACACACACACCTCAGATACACAGATATTTAGGGCTAAACATAGTGCTGGAGTACACATATTGTCCTGGCAAGGATCTCACACAACATTATGTGTGCTACAGGACATGGAGTGTATTTACGATGCGTACACGTCGCTAATTACACTTCTACATGACGCTACCTGAAGCAGGACATAAGGAACACAAACATCAGCCAACATATGGGTCTACAGCACACAGAAAAGAACGTCCAGGAGTGCCCAATAGCATGTGCCCCCACTTACCGTCTGTCCAACAGAGAACATGTGAAGAGACACTACTAGCTCAATGCACATTCCAGTCGGGGCAGGGGTTGCGCACCAGCATGTGCTTATTTAAAGACAACCTGACCAATCACAAGATAACAATTACGCCTAATGATTGGTCGCACCTGCGTACGCCCAGGCGGCTACGTCGATTACAAGACGCCGCTGCGTTCTGATTGTTTGCACCTTACTATTAGGGGTCGCTATTGTGTAGTGTAGGTGACGTCCAAGTGGTGGGGTATGTAGTTACTCGTGATGTTTGTTGCCATATATACTATTGTGTCCTGCCAAATGGATGCATGATTGTGTGGACTACCTAAACCTGATCTTCATTGAAAAGCCATTTTGCCTTTGCCATACAGGATCATGTTTGAAGGATGCATGTGTCTTTAGTTGTGGAGCTCATCTGAATTGAGGACACATAGTACTGTCGTTTACCACACACAATGGGACGTTTAAGGCCAAAATCAGATGTGGGTTGTGGCGTGTTGCTTCTGCGAATGTGTTGCCCACAAGATCCTGCATTCACAACACATCAGGGATGTGTCTTGGACATGATGAGCATTCAATACTCTGCTAGGTGCAATGATATTTTTTGCAGCACACAAAAAAGCCTGAGTTACCTGTGTAAAATAATTGTAAAGAAGTTTTCAAAAGCATGATTAAATTAATGTGACCTATATGTTTGACCATGCCTTGTGGTCACACATCAACATTATGGCCACGTATATGGGCTTAGGCTAATGATGTGTTGCAGTAGACAAGGGAGATGTATTGTACAGGACGGCCAGGGGTGTACAGTGCCCAGGTTTGGTTGACACACACTGCAATGTTTTGTTTGGGCCTTGATTGGTGGTCTTTATGTATGTGTGTGGGCTGGAGTTCACTTTTGGTTATGCTGTGGTAAAGTGGCCAGGAGATGTTGAGGGAAGGAGGTGGTGTGTGTAGATGATGTGTGGTGAAGCGTTATTGTAGTGATGTTTCTTGTTCTCACTTTTGCAGGGGTTGGTACGTGAGATGATGTTCGACCCTGATGGAGATGCTATCGTGGCTCTTGCCTTGGTGGAAGAGCAATTGTGGCTGGAGGATAGATATGAGAGGTTGCGGGCTCGCAGACCATGGCGTGTGTGGACTCGAGATTGGCTTCACCACGGGGACACCTGGAGTCATATGCAGCTGGTACGTGAGCTAGAGGATCGTAGTCTGCATGATTTCAGGAACTACCTCCTTATGTCCGAGGACTCTTTCACATTCCTGTTGGAACGCATATGGCTGTTGATAACCCATCAGGACACTGTGATGCGTCGAGCTGTGCCACCTGAGGACTGTTTGGTAGTAACTTTGCGGTTCCTGGCTACAGATCGGTCAAGGACCAACCCTCAATAAATTTCACGTGTATCACTGCCACTGCTGAGCCACCTGATCCCCGATACGTGTGAAGCCATCTGGAGTAGTCTGCTGCCATCCTATATGCAGTTTCCCACAACACCCGCTGAATGGATGGATGTTGCCAGAGGGTTTGAGGACGCTGGCAATTTCCAAACTGCGGCTGTGCATTGGATGGTAAGCATGTGAGGATCAACAAACCCCCAAACTCTGGGTCTTTGTATTACAATTACAAAGGATATTGTAGTGTGGTCCTCATGGCCTTGGTGGATGCGAACTATGAGTTCCTCTACGTGGATGTTGGAATGAACAGGCGTATCCCAGATGGGGGTGTGTTCGCACACTGCTCCTTGGCTCAAGGCCTAAGGACCGGTGGGCTGAACTTGCCCTCAAATGATGACACAACCCATCATCTAAACTTTGTGTTTGTGGAGGATGAAGCCTTCCCACTTCAGGCACACCTTCTATGGCCATATCCCCAGAGGACCCTTACTTCTGAGCAGCGCATTTTCAATTACAGGCTATCCCGGGCCCGCCGTGTGGTTGAAATTGCATTCAGGATCATGGCCAATACATTCTGGGTTTTTCATACACGTCTGCATATGAAACTGGAATCAATTGATGTGGTAGTGCTGGCCTGCTGTGTGCTGCATAGCTTCCTGCGTCGTAGGGATCGGTCATCATATACACCGGCGAGTTATGTGGATTCAGTGGACCCCACAACAGGGGAGGTCCGTCCCGGGGATTGGCGTGCAGCCGACCATGGTGTGGCGCCACTCCAGCCGCTGAGCCAGGATCGGACTGAGCAGGATGCCAGGAACAGTAGAAACGCATACTGCTCCTACTTTAATAAAAGCCCTAAGCCAACTTCCGTCACTATGTAACGGTATCGCTACCGTGACAAAAGTTGGCTGTACACCCGTCGTGGGTGATCCAAGATGGCCGACTTTTGGCGGTAGCGGGGCTTTCAAAGCCCCACCACCGCCATTGGAAGCCTCTGCTGCGCCCCACACTCTGTCACCCCCCCACTTCATCATACTCCTCATCACACACATTCCCCCCCCTCTTCATTCAGCAACTCCACACGACCCCACTTCACATACAACCCCCCCCTCTCACCAGCAATTATACCCTCATCTACACTCATGCTGCCATCTATACTTACCGCCTCGCCATCGGAGCCCCTCCTCTTCCATGCCGCCGCCCCTGCTGCCTCCATCGGATGGTGTTCGTCGCCGTCTATCTGTCCTCTCCGGTGACATCCAGCGTCCAAGATGGCGTCCGGGAAGTCTCGCGATATCCGCAACTCTCGCAAGACTTTCCGGACATCATCTTGGTTCTCGCCATAACCAATATGGCGTTCGGGAAGTCTCGCGATATCCGCAACTCTCGCAAGACTTTCCGGACGTCATCTTGGTTCTCGCCATAACCAATATGGCGTCCGGCAAATCTCACGATAGTTATCGGACGCCATTTTCTTTTTGCCATTTCTCAATTGCATCCTGAAACTCTTGTGAGATCCAGGACGCCATTTTGAATGGCGCGCTTTTTGAAATTTTACTTCTGGGGGGCAGAGACAGGGGCCAGAAAGAGAGCACTGGGGGCAGAGAGAGTGGAGCCAGAGAAAGGACTGGGGGGACCATAAAAGAGAACACTGGGGGACAGCGATAGGGGCAGAAAGAGAACACCGGGGGGCAGAGACAGGGGCCACAAAGACAGCACTCGGGGGCAGAGACAGGGGGCAGAAAGAGAACACTGGGAGCCAGAGACAGGGGCCAGAAAGAGAGGACTGGGTGGCAGAGAGAGGGGGCAGAAAGAGAGCACTAGGTGGCAGAGACAGGGAGCAGAAAGAGAGCACTGGGGGGGGACCGCTGCACACCGACAGCACCGCACACCGAAACCACCGCACACTGACACTGCCGCACACTGACCTGCTGAACACTTGCACTGCTGTAAGCATCTATTATAATAAAAGCCCTAAGGCAACTTCTGTCAGTATGTAACGGTATTGCTACGTCACATCCGTGACAGAAGCTGCCTATACACCCGTCACGAGTGATCCAAGATGGCCGACCTTTGGCGGTAGCGGGGCTTTCAAAGCCCCACTACCGCCATCGGAGGCCTTTGCTGTGCCTCACAATCTCCACTGAGAGTGAAAAAATCCCTGGTCTGTGGAGCGCTAGGACTGGAGATAAAATGGCACTAGGGTTATTTTTAGAAAATTATTTCTTTATTAACCTCTTACAGGCCACTACGCGTTTCTGCAGCAAAGTGCTGCCTTCATCAGGTGAAGGCATGTTGGATCTGCCCCGTCTGGCGACATCCATCCTCGACAATGATTTCTCGCAAGACTACCCGCCCGTCATATTGGATCTCGCGAGATCCAAGATGGCGGCCGGGAAGTCTCGCGATACTTCCCACCCGCCATGTTGGATCGCACCACATCCAAGATGGCGTTCCGGAAGTCTAGCGAGACTTTCCGGATGCCCTCTTGGATGTGGCGCAATCCAACCCTCCCAATGCGATAGCATCGTGCCTTAATCTAGTTAATTAGATTTCTATTTACTGTCAGTAATCTAGGAGCAGAATGAGTGTGTATGTTTGAACTTTCATGACTCTATTTGGCAACTAGATTGACTGAGGTATCTAGAACAGGAAAAGTTCTTCTCACGAAAGTCAGAGCAAGATTTATTTATCTTGCACTCTGTCAGACACTTCATCTATTAGCGGGGTTGAGGAAAGATGTTTGTTTGCCTTAGTACTTGTCATTCTAGCGTTGAAATATTTTTCTTTATTTCATAAAAAGTATGAAATATTCTATAGAAACAGATAAATATTTGCGTATATATTTATACACAGTCATGGCTGAAACTGTTGGCATCCTTGAAATTGTTACAGAAAATGAAGTATTTTTCTCAGAAAGTTATTGCAATTACACAGGTTTTGTTATACATATTTTTTTAAAGCAGAAAAAAAGTCAGATTGGACATAATTTCAGACCAGACTCCAAAAATGGGCCGAACAAAATTGTTGGCACCTCCAACTTAATGTTTCGTTGCTTACCCTTTTGGAATACAATCACTCACTTCCTGTCATCATCAATTAGCTTCTTACACCTCTCACCTGGAATTTTGGACCACTCTTCTTGCCCCAGGTCTCTCATATTTGTAGGGCGCCTTCTCCCAAAAGCAATTTTAGGATCTCTCAAGGTTCTCAATGGGATTAGATCTGGACTCACTGATGCCACTTTCAGAAATCTACATCTGAAATCTGTTTCCATCTTTTCTGGGCTCTTCTTCGTTCATAAGAGAAAATACTCACCCTGGAACCATATAATGCAGCCATCACTTTTGACCTGAAAAATCCAATTTAACCCATCGATTCTTGGGTGAATATAGTCCATTCAAAAAAGTGCAAGTCCTGGATTCTTCTAAGATACCCATATTTTTCGCTTTATAAGACACACTGGATTTTAAGATGCACCCCCAAATTTGGTGAAGGAAAAGATAAATTTTTTTAATGTAAAATGGGGCCCGTTTTGTAATGCCAGTGTCCATGAGGGCATCTTGGGATATAGCCCCCCAATCCTTGATATGGCCCTCTTAATCTGGATATGGCCCCCTTGTGCTGGCACATGTTCCCCAGTGCTGGAACATGTCTCCCAGTGATGGCATACATCCCCCAGTGATGGCACAAGTCCCCCAGGGAAGGCATATGTCCCCCAATGATGGATCATGGTCCCCCCTGTGCTGACTCATGGCCCCCTGTGATGGCACATGGCCCCCCTGTGCTGGATCTATGGCCCCCCTGTGCTGGATCCATGGCCTCCCTGTGCAGAATTTGGCCTCTCCATCACTCTGTATGGCCCCCCATGCTGCTGACCTCACTAAAATAACAAACCACTTTTTACTTACCCTCCGACGCTGTCCTCTGTGGCTCCCTGCTTGCCCCACTTCCTGATTCTCAGAGAAGCCGGTCATGTGATCGCACAGCAGAGTGGCTTCATCACTTCGGGCTGGATCACATGACCGGCTTTCCGAGAATCAGGAAGTGGGGCAAGCAGGGAGCCACAGAGGACAGCGTCGGAGGGTAAGTAAAAAGTAGTTTGTTATTTTAGTATGGGCAGCAGCATGGGGGGGGTATACAGAGTGATGGGGAGGCCATATCCAGGCCATATCCAAAAAGGGGGGGTGCAGGTACATATAACAAGTGCCACTCCCCCAGTCTATACCTCGGCGCGGTTTCAGCACTGAGGTGATGAACAGCGGGTGCAGTGATATTATATGAGGCTAATGAGTGGGACTGCATGACCTCCCGCTGCCTCCTGCAGCCTACCTCCTCCAGCCCCCGGACACACTCCAGAGCTGCCCTCACCCTCCCCTGCAGCATAGGACCGTACATTTGGATTATAAAACACACCCCCACCTTCCCCCAAAATTTGGGGGAACAAAAGTGTGTTTTATAATCCGAAAAATGTGGTAATAAAAAACGTCTTTATTGTCAATCCATAAAATAGGATGCCACATGCAGGGTAGACGTTAGGGTACATCTTCTCTGCATGGAACAACCTATTTTATGGATTGACAATAAAGCTGTTTATTATCTGAGAATCCAGCACTTGCACTTCTTGAAATATGTTTGGGATCATTGTCGTGCTGGAAGACCCATGACCTAGGACTAGAAATGAGCCACCACCTAGTGTTCAAATTCGATTCGATTGGTCGAATTGTGGGTGTGTTCGTCGAATATTCGTTGAACTCCATCGAACACCATTGAAAACAATGACAGGCAAACACAAACACATAGAAAACACAAAGAAAACGTATAGAAAATGCCTTCAAAGTAGGGATGGGCGAATCTATCTCGCTAGGACTCGTTACTCTGCGAGTAGTAAGGGACTCGCAGGACTCGGTACTCTGCGGTTTCCCAGCGATTACTCGCACAGTAATGAGTCCAATGCAAATCAATGGCAATCCTAGTTTTGTCAGAGACTCTGACAAAACTAGGATTGCCTTGACTTGCATTGGACTCGTTACTGTGCAAGTAATCTCAGGGAAACTCGCACAGTAAGGAGTCCAGCTGTCTGCTCTGTGTCTGCTCTCAGCCTGCAGGCTGCCGCAGCTCCAGGGTCCTAGAGCCCGCCTGCTCTCCCTGTGCACAGAGATGATGTAGCAGAGCTGAGATTGTTCTCAGTCTGCTCATTCCCTGTGCATACACATCTATATCTATGCACAGGGGATGTAGCAGAGAGGACATCGCTTTTGGACTACGTCGGACGGAAGAGGATTTTTTGAATTAAAGATGGAGTCCCTAATGGCTTTTTTTTTTTTATTTCTAATAAAAATTTTTCTCTGTTTTGTGTTTTTTTTTAACCCTTTATTGGAGATTCTTAGGGCCGGGTCAAACCTGGCCTGACATTAAGAATCCCGGGCTTAATACCAGCTTGTATAACAAAGCTGGTATTAACCCCTTTATTACCCAGCGTGCCACCGCCACCAGGGCCGCTGGAAGAGCGGGGTTCAGCGCCAGAGGATGGCGCTTCAATGAACGCGCCATCTTCTGGGGGGCTGCGAGCTGCAATTTGCAGCGGGGGGTGCCCAGAAAGCTTGGCTCCCTGGCTGTGGATTCCAGCCCCCAGCTGCTTAGCTGTACCTGGCTAGTACATAGAAATTGCGCAGAGCCCCACGCATTTTTTTTTTAATTATTTCATGAAATTCATGAAATAATAAAAAAAAAATGCGTGGGGCTCCGCGCAATTTCTATGTCTAGCCAGGTACAGCTAAGCAGCTGGGGGCTGGAATCCGCAGCGCAGTGATGCCCAAGCTTTCTGGGCACCCCCCGCTGCAAATTGCAGCCCACAGCCGCCCCAGAAGATGGCGCATTCATTGAAGCGCCATCCTCTGGCGCTGAACCCCGCTCTTCCAGCGGCCCTGGTGACGGTGGCACGCTGGGTAATAAAGGGGTTAATACCAGCTTTGTTATACAAGCTGGTATTAAGCCCGAGATTCCTAATGTCAGGCCAGGTTTGACCCGGCCACTAAGAATCTCCAATAAAGGGTTAAAAAAAACACAACACAGAGAAAATTTTTTATTAGAAATAAAAAAAAAAAGCCATTAGGGACTCTATCTTTAATTAAAAAAATCCTCTTCCGTCCGACATAGTCCAAAATGCGATGTCCTCTCTGCTACATCCCCTGTGCATAAATATAGATGTCTATGCACAGGGAATGAGCAGACTGAGAACAATCTCAGCTCTGCTACATCAGGCAGCAGGCGGGCTCTAGGACCCTGGAGCTGCGGCAGCCTGCAGGACCCGAGGGCACAGAGCAGACAGCCAGACTCATTACTGTGCGAGGTTCCCTGCGATTACTTGCACAGTAACGAGTCCAATGCAAGTCAATGGCAATCCTAGTTTTGTCAGAGTCTCTGACAAAATTAGGATTGCCATTGATTTGCATTGGACTCGTTACTGTGCGAGTAAACGCTGGGAAACTCGCAGAGTAACGAGTCCTAGCAGATAGAGCCTGAAGCTTCCGAGACACATCTGCGATTTGTAAATCGCACATTACTCGCTATTACTCGCTTCCCCATTCATTAACATTGGACTCGCTAGACTCGCAACGAGTAGCGAGTCTCGGGCTTGGACTCGCTAGAGTCAAGCGATTCTGAGTAATTTAGGACTCGCCCATCGCTACTTCAAAGGTGTCCAAAAGCTGACAAACTACTCAGAAGACACAACAAACAAATGGAAAAGTGACAAGTACATATAGTCATGCGAAAAGAAAGGAGGTGGAGGAATAAAAGGAGGAGGAGACACAGATATAGGCATGTCATGCCCTTCCAAAATCTTGTAAGACACAGCAAGGGGATTCCAACAAGAGTCTCCATTTTTCCAAAAATTTGGGCACAGACACCACTTAAGTGGCATCAATTGCCCCAGAGTTGCAACCTTAAAATGGTGACTTTCATGCAGCACATTCAAAAATCTACAAGCCTTTAGTCTCCCCAGGATGACACAGGGGTACAAAAGTCCTTGCGGATCCATGACTTGTTCATCTTGATGAACGTTAGTCTGTCTACATTGTCACTGGAAAGCCGCGTGTGCTTATCTGTCAGCACACCACCAGCAGCGCTGAAGACATGTTCAGAGAGCACACTGGCTGCGGGGCACGACAAGATCTCTAAGGCATGAGTGGTGAGCTCAGGCCATTTTTCCAGATTGGAAGCCCAAAATGAGCAAGGGTCCAGTTCCACAGTCATGGCATCGATGTTCACTTGGAGATACTCCTGTACCATCCTCTCTAGGCGTTGACTATGTGTCAGACTTATTCTCTCTTCTGGCCTTGCAAAGGATGGTCTAAAAAATTGGTGAAACAATTCCACAAAATTACTGTTACCACCAGATACGGTGTTACTGTTACGGTTTGAGTGATTACTCGACAGTCCCACGGTTGGCAAGTTAGAACTGTGAGATTCACTATGTGCACCATTGATGTTTTGTCGAAAAGCAGATCTAAGATTCTGTAACAGCTTCTAATGATACTCCTGCATGCGTGTATCCCTTTCTATTGCAGAAATTATTTCGCCAAATTTACTCTTGTACTGGGGATCTAAGAGTGTGGCAACCCAGTAATCGGCATTACTGCGAATTCTGACAATCTGAGGGTCATGTTGCAGGTAGTGCAGCAAGAAGGCACTCATGTGTCTTGCGCATCCAGGCGGACCAAGGCCTTGTTGTCTTGGTGGCGGTGAGGTAAGAATCATGCTTCCGTCCTCTGCCCTCTCCCCCCAACCTCGCAAAACAGAAATGTGATCAAGGTCTCCCTCATCTACTGAGTCTTCCTTGCCCATCGCCAGTTTGTCCTCCATTTGTTCCTCAGCTCATGCACCTTCCTCAACAGTTTGGCTGCTACCATGCGCCCTCGTTAATCCCTCTCCCACACCCTCCCATGCTTTCTGCCTTGGTGCTGCTGACCGTCTGGACCTTGGAGATCTTGCTATCCCTTCCGCATACGACTCCTCCTGTACTTCCTCCCCCTCCTCTTGTCCCACCACCTGACTTGTTTAAAGTGTGCTGCAGCATGTACATGATGGAATAGTCATGCTGATAATCGCATCGTCAGCACTAAACATCTTCGTTGTCATTTCAAAACAGTGTAGAAGGGTGCATAGGTCCTTGATCTGAGACCACTCCAGCAGTGTGATTTGCCCCACCTCTGGAACTCGTTGGCCCACACTATATGTCATAATGTATTGCACCAGGGCTCGTCGGTACTGCCACAGTCGCTGCAACATGTGCAGAGTTGAATTCCATCGTGTCGGCACATTACATTTCAGCCGGTGAACTGGCACGCCGAACGACTGCTGTGGATATGCAATTCGTTGAGCGGAGGGATGCGAACAGCGTAAGTGAGCACACAGCGACCGTGCCCTCTGCAGAAGCCCATCTAGGCCGGGATAGTGGGCTACAAATTGCTGGACAACCAGTTTTAAGACGTGAGCCATATAAGGCACGTGTGTCACATTGCCCCGGCGAAGGGCCGCACCCAGGTTTGCAGCATTGTCGCACACGGCCTTCCTTGGCTACAGGTTCAGTGGAGACAACCATTGATGAAACTCGGTCTCCAGAGCTGACCACAACTCCTCAGCTGTGTGACTCACATTTCCCAGACATTTCAACGTAAACACCTCCTGATGACATTGAGCCCTGCTGCCAGGATAGTAAGGAGGTGTGCAGGATTCCTTCTGCGCAGTTAGAACGCGGGTGGCATTACCAGACAGGCTTTGGGTGCAGGTGGAGGACCGAAACGAGGTTGAAGAGGCAGAAGTGGAGAAACTTCTACATACAGAGGATTGACGCACAACTCATGGGGACTGCAAGACTTGTACAACAGCCCCTTCTCCTGCTGTCGCCATAGTTGCCCAGTGGCCAACCAGCGACATGTAACGCCCCTGTCCATACTTACTCGTCCAAGTGTCTGTGGTGAAATGCACCCTGTCACACACAGTTTCTCAAGGAAGCAGTGATGTTGTGTGCGACATGCTGGTGTAGCGCAGGCACAGCTTTCTTTGAGAAGTAGTGGCGACTGGGCATCTGGCACTAGGGCACTGCGACGGACATAAGGTCTCGAAAATCCTCTGTGTCCACCAGAGGGAAAGGCAGCATTTATGTAGCCAACAGCTTGCAGATGGTGAAATTCAACCTCTTAGTTTTGTCATGGCTAGGAAATGGTCGTTAACTTGTCTACATCTGAGGGACTGAGGGCTGGCTGCTGGGCTGAGACGGGGTTGAGTAGGGTGTCCCTTGGCAAACTGCTGGTCTGTGAAGGAGGTGCAGGCGGAGATATTATGTTGCCTTCATCCAAAGGTGGTGCTCTCGATGTCAGAGAGCGCTCAACACCAGCAGGACTTTACACTTCCAAAAGAACTAATGACCTGTCAATCACACTGGCTGTTGCGGGTAAAGAAGTGGAAGTCTGTGTCTAAAAGCACGTGTGACTGTTGTCCCCACAGTCACGGAGGATAAAGAAAACGCAGATGCACTTGATGGGCCAGACAGTGGTTGGCCCGGCCCGCTAGGCTGCATTGTAGCACAGTGTGCTTCCCACTGCAACTTATGCTTCATATCCATGTGACGGTTCATGCATGAAGTACTCAAACTATTGATTTTTTTGGCCTCTACTTAGATTTTGGTGACAAATCTTACAGATACCATGAGTTGGGTCATCCTTTGCGATCTCAAAAAAGGCCCAGGCTAGGCAAGGCTTCGAGCCCATGCGACCTGAAGAGCCACCACAACTTCTGCTGAAAGGCAGGGTTGTGGTTGAGGATGCAGCTGTTGACGTGCTTCCAATACTCTGTTTCTGTCCAGGAAGGCGCAACCTATCCTCGTTGTCACTAGCATCCTTCTCCACCCCCTCTGCTGACCTCATCGACTGGCTGATTGTGGGTTGACAGTACATGGGATCTCCAACCTCATCATCACCCTGTGTGTTCTCACACCCGTCGTCCTCAGAGCCAACCTCTTCCTGCCCTGATTGAAAAGTCAAGTTGTCGTTCCAATCAGGTATCTCAGTCTCATCAGTATCTTCCTCACTGTCTCCACCAAGAGGAGTTACAGTTTGGGAATGAGGGTCTACATTATACTCAGAACCTTCTTCATCTGGGCCTGGATCCGACTCACAAAGCTTCTGAGCATCAGTGCAGAACATTTCCCGTCTGGACTCACAGAAGCTTTGGAGCAGACCTCTGATTCCCAGGCTATAGTATGAGTGAACAGCTCTGCAGACTCAACCATCTCTGTTACCTCATACTCAGATGGGTGACTGGAGACTTGGGAGCTGTGAGGAAGCAACTGCGATTGGGGTGACACCTCTGAAGACTGTAGTATTTGTGATGTTGACATTGAGGTGGTGGAGAACCCACTTGATGGAGCACTTGATATCCATTCAAGCACCTGCTCTTTTTGTGCCTCATCTACAATTTGTAGTGATAGTCATGTCCGTAAGATTGTCCACGAAAAGAAGTAGACATCTTAGTTTGGCTGGAAGATAGTCTTTCTTCTGAAGATATTACTGTTGCTTTACCACCTACCGCACGGACACAAACTTTTTTTCCCTTTCCAACATGCCTATTCCCCTTTCCACCAACAACAGGCCTTCAGCCACCCATTATGGAGGTTAACTAATTGGCAACTCTGTAGTTGTTGGCACAAAAAACTATGGATGGAATCCGAGCAGAGCTGAGTGGTCAAACTGTGGTACTAGACCAAAAGGATTGCCTGGGCTCGATGCAGTTAACAATTGTTATTAGATAAACAGATGGTGTAGCTTGCTTCACAGCTGGGTTACTCCGCTGACTACCAAACACTGCTACTAGGCCCAAAAGATTGCGTGGGCTATATGCGGTTAAAAATTGTTATTAGATACACAGGTGGTGTAGCTTGCTTCAGAGCTGAGCTACTCTGCTGACTACCAGACACTGCTACTAGGCCCAAAGGATTGCCTGGGCTAGATGCAGTTAAAAATTGTTAATAGATAGACAGGCAGAGTAGCTTGCTTCACAGCTGGGCTACTCCACTGACTACCAGACACTGCTACTAGTGCAAAAGGATTGCCTGGGTTAGATGCAGTTAAAAATTGGCTACTAAAGACAGGTGGTGTAGCTTTCTTCACAGCAGTGCTACACTACTAGCCCAAAAGGATTGGCTGAGCTAGATTTGGCCAGATGCTGTGAAAAACACTTACACAGCACTGGCACAGACCTGCCTGGCAAAAACTAATAGGAACTGCTCTCACCTAGTCCTCAAAAGGGCTGATATTACAACTAGTCCCTACTTCTCTGAATTAGCCCTCAAAAGGGCTGATATTACAACTAGTCCCTACTCCCTAAACCTATCTCTCTATCTAACTTGAAATTCGCTTGCTATCTGGCTGACTAACTGACACTGTATAGCGCTCATAGCAGCAGCGGCGCTTAGATGGTGCTGACATTGCTGGATGCTGCTGTGTATGTTGTTTGTCTTTAAGAGCTGCATGGTTGATAGTTGTGAAGGTCATTGCCTCCTGTGTTGTGCTCCAGAACTGCAATCACTATTATGTTCAATTGCTGGTTGAGGGGTTCATGTGTGACTCACCTGGAATCCCTTCCCCTGGCTTTAAATAGCCTTCCCTCTCCTCTGTCTGGTGCTGCTGATAGCTATTTGCTCTAGGTCTTGGTGCTGTGCTGATGCTTAGCTGCAGGGCTAAAGTCTTTCCTTGGGAAAAGCTGTGATTCCTGACCCGTGGGTGGAGGTAGGGGTCCTCAGCCTAAAGCTAATCAAGAGTTTTAGGGGACAGGGTGGCGGCTCGGAACTCCTCACCATCAGAGGTACCTCCAAGATCAGGGTGAACCAGGGACCCCAGCATAAAGGTCAGATTAGGCTCTCCTGATCCCCTTTTGGATTCACCTACCTGTTACCTGATTCCCTTACCTCACAAGCGTGACACTATCTGACACAGAGCTGCAGCACTGAGGAAATGGTGGCGAGAGGAAAATGGCTGGGTCTTATAGGGCAAGGACTTGTGACATACACAGCCAATGACACATGCCATTGCTTGTGTGTAAAAAATTAACTTTGCTTGTGTGTGATAAGCTAACAGACTGCACCGCCCCACTGTAAATGCGATAAGGAAAACAAAATGGAGATCGGCATTATTTCAGCACAGATCTATCCCCCGCACCCCCCCTTCCCCGCCCACTGTACTCTGAAACTGTGTATTAACATTAAATAACAGTATTACTCTGAAAATACAGTTACGCTTTTGGTGAACGAAGTGCTCTCGAACATATCCTTGAACTGCGAATTTGAAGAAAATTGTTCGCATTCGTCGAATGATTTGAACATCATCCAAAATAGGTCGAATTTGAAATTGGTGAACATTTCGAATCGAACACCTCTCATCTCTACCTAGGACACAAACACAGCTTTCTGACACTGGGCACTGCATGTCGAATTAAAATCCCTTGGTAATCTTCAGATTTCATGATGCCTTGCACTCAGCAAAACAACCCCAAAACAGCTTTGAACATCCACCATATTTGACTGTAGGTACTGTGTTCTTTTCTTTGTAGGTGTCATTCTCTTTTTGGTAAACAGTAGAATGATATGCCTTACCAAAAAACTCTATCTTGGTCTCATCTGTCCACAGGACGCTTTCCCTGAAGGATTTTTGCTTACTCATAAACATTTTGGCAAACTGCAGTCCAGCTTTTTTAATGTCTCTGTGTCAGGAGTGAGGTCTTCTTGGATTTCCTGCTATAGCGTTGACCCTGGCTGCATCATCTCGACCCTGCTGCATCATCTCATCCTCAGCTGCATCATCTTATCCCTGACTGCATCATCTCATCCCTGTCCTGGACTGCCCCTCATTTGTGACCATTTGTCCATCACTACAGCTCCCCTCCCGCTGCTTCTGATCCCTGGCAGCTTCTGACCTCCTGCTGCCCCTATCATCCCCTGCTCACAATATACAATGTTTCTGCTATCTTTTCACTCTCACTCCCATCCTTCTCCACTTCCTACTACCCCCTCTTATCCCTCTACCCAGCAACGAAGTACTTCTCTCACCCTCCATCCTACCTAGCCACCTCACCCACTCCTCTGAACTGTTCCTTCACTTCCAACCCTCTGTCTCAAAACAAACAGGCCCCCCCCACGCAAACTCTCCTGCCCTTACCTCCAAACCCTCTCTCTGCTCATCCTATTTGTGGGCGACATCGCCCCTAATCCTGGCCCCCTCCATCACATCCCCAGTGACTTCCACCCCACTCCCACGACCTATCACCAACCCTCGAAACATCAAGAACCTTAGACCCATTCCTCCAGCCCCTGCTTCCCCAGTCCCTTTACCTGGCACACTCTGGAACGCACGTTCAGTCTGCAACAAACTCCCTTTCATCCATGACCTCTTTATCTCTAATAAACTCTCATTACTCAGCATCACAGAGACCTGGCTCACCCCCAATGACACGGCCTCCCCTGCTGCACTTTCCTAAGGCGGATTCAGTCTGTCTCACCCCCCCTCCCCTTCGACAAACATGGTGGTGGGGTTGGAGTACTCCTGTCCAATACCTGCTCGTTCACCCTCATTCCACTGCCTCCCTCTGTTACCCTCCCCTCTTTTGAAGCCCACTCTGTGCGCAACTTCTCTCCCTGCAACCTTCACCTGGCCGTCATCTACCGTCCCCCTGAATCCATCACCTCCTTCCTCGACCATTTCACCACCTGGCTACTTCACCTCCTTTCTGCAGACATCCTGTTGTGGATTCCTTGCATGAAATTTCTGGTTTGTAGCTTCCTCGTGTGGTTGAGACTGGTGATGCATCTACCCTGTCTGTGAGAGATGTATCACCTGAATCTGATAATGACTGGAGGGTTGGTTTGGACTGGGATATTTAAGTGTGCTCATTTGGCCACCTCTTTGCCAGTGGTCAATTGTTCATGAGGTGACTGTTTGTCTCCTGCCTTCTCCTGGTCCTTGCTGAATCCCTAATGGCCACTTTACACGCGGCTACATTTCTAGCTTATCCACAGGTAACTTACTGGCTGCAGTGAAATCATGGAGACATGGTTCTATCTTGTACAAATGGAATAATGTCTCCATGATTTCACTGCAGCCAGTAAGTTACCTGTGGATAAGCTAGACATGTAGCCGCGTGTAAAGTGGCCATTAGAGATAAGTGTATGGTTGTTTTTCTGCAAATCTGTGGCTCATTTGTAATGTGCCTTATGTATCTGAATTAATCATGTTTCTGCTCTGAGTGTAGGATTTGCTATCTTGTCTGTATAAGTGTTGTTTTTTCCCTGCATTCAGTTAGGGAGGAATTTCTCCCTAGTCTATTAACCATTCCATTCATTTCATTACCTGTCTGTAGTTCCCAGTTTTGTTTAGTGTCAATTTTACTGACTTTGGAATTGTTCGCAGGAGTCTTGCTGGTTTAGTGGGAGGCGAGACTGTGTGGGCTCAGATTTTTTTGTATATCCAACAGTTGGTTTTTTGATAGGGTTTTGCTGCTGGTCGCAGAAGTGATCTGTCCTGTCCTGTCTCTATTTAGTCATAGTTGGGCCTCTCTTTGCTTGTGTCTATTTTCTGTCTGTGTATTGTTTTTCATCTCCACTAACCGTCAGTATTTGTGGGGGCTTGCTATTCCTTTGGGGTCTGCTCCGAGGCAGTCAGGTATTTCCTGTTTCCGTCTTTAGGTTTAATTAGTCCCCCGGGTGTGCTGAGGCGCTATAGGGCATCGTAGTGTGCCTCCATGGCTACTTCTGTTTGTGGGAGTTAGTCAGGATTCCGTGACCAGTATTAGTGTCCAACCTCTACTGTGAACACCACATGTTACTCTTCAGTTGCCGATTTATAACAACATCCCCACTATCATTAGGGGTGATTTCAATATCCCCATTAACACTTCCCACCCAACCGCCTCTAAACATCTTTCACTGACAACTTCCCTTGGGCTCTCTCAATGGTCCTCCTCTGCCACCCACAAAGACGGGCACATGCTAGACCTAATCTTCATCCGCTTTTACTCCCTCTCTAAACTCACAAACTCACCCCTCCCCCTGTCTGACCATAATCTACTGATTTTCTCCTCCCTCTCCCCCTACTACACTACCCTGTCCCCTGCAAACTTCTCCACCCCAGCAGAAACCTAAAACACATCGACCTACAATCATTCTCAGAATCCCTTCTCCCTCTCGCTGACATAGTTTCCATACACGACACAGACACTGCCACCATCCTATATTATACCACTAGAACTACGGCCCTCAACTTAGTCGCCCCACTCACATATAATGCTCCTTGCACAAACAGGCAACCCTGTTACTGGGCTTATGATTTCATGGCTATGACATCAACCAATGCTTTCACATTTATTATTTAGATCAGGGCTAGCTTTCAGTAGCTTTATAAATATTTCCTTGATTCTTATTATATGATGCAACAAATTCACACAGCCATTATGGCATTCCCCTTTGGAGATATAGCGCGGTGTGCAGTGGATCTATCGGTAAGTTTTTATATGTAATTTTTGAAGCTTGCACCCACTATAAGAGGTGTGCGCCCATACTGTTATATATATATATATAGTTACTTATATTTGGGCAGCACCCCGCCCAGTGACTAATGTGAGAACATTTACACAGGTGAGACATTCCCTTTAAGACCATGATTTTAACTGCATTAGGACACTTTTCCATTCACACTTCCAGGTTGCAGACATGTGGGTGAGCTTAGGACCCAGTATAGTGAAAGAACTTTGTAAATAGTTACTGGGCTTATGATTTCATGGCTATGACATCAACCAATGCTTTCACATTTATTATTTAGATCAGGGCTAGCTTTCAGTAGCTTTATAAATATTTCCTTGATTCTTATTATATGATGCAACAAATTCACACAGCCATTATGGCATTCCCCTTTGGAGATATAGCGTGGTGTGCAGCGGATCTATCGGTAAGTTTTTATATGTAATTTTTGAAGCTTGCACCCACTATAAGAGGTGTACGCCCATACTGTTATATATAAACAGGCAACCCTGGCACACCACCCTCACTAAAGACCTGAGACAGGCTTCCGGGCCACCGAGAGGAAATGGAAGAAATCTCACTCCACTGAGCACTTCGCACTATTTAAACAGGTCCTCACTGACTTCAAGACGGTACTCGCAACTGTCAAACAAGCCTTCTTCTCATCCATAATAACCTCCCTGTCCCACAATCCCAAACAGTTGTTTAAAACTTTCAATTCCTTACTCCGCCCGCCCGCTCCTCCTCCCTCTCCCCTTATCTCTACTGAAGACTTTACCTCCTTTTTCAAGCAGAGAATAGATAAAATCAGACACAGCTTCGACCCACTGTCCTCACAGCTTTCCCTCTCACCCGCACTGCCCTCTCCTTCCATCAGCTGCTTCTCTCCCATAACAGAGGAACAGCTCTCCTCCCTTCTGTCAAAATCACACCTCACCACCAGTGCCCACGATCCTCTCCCATCCCACCTCAATCCCAACCTCACCTCTGTCTTCATCCCAGCCCTAATCCATCTCTTCAACCTATCACTTATGTTGAGCCCCAGGCCCTGGGGTACTTGGGTATCAGGTTCGGTGGGTGTTTCATGGGGATGTCACAGGTGGCAGCGCCTGAGCCCGTGGCCTGGGAACACTTCAATAAGGGGTTATGTACAGGGGATAAGAGTTTGTTGTTGTCACGTGATGCCACCTGTAGTACCTGGTGATGGGTCACCAGTGCCGTCACAGACCTCCGGAGGGCGATGGTATTGTGGCAAGGATGGCAAAGCTCCCTACAGGTGGAGCTGTCCTCGGGGCAGCGTTCCTGTAAGCAAACGGGTTGAGTTCTGCAGCACAAAGACACAGAGGCAAAGTCACTCTCCTGGGTACTTTACTGTAAATAGTCATCAGCATACAAGTCCACAGTTCAGCAACAGTTGCTAAAGAAACAGTAGCGCTACGGGTGGCTGCAAGTGGACGCCAGGTGGTATGGTGGTACATGTGGTAAGCCTTAGTTGACGAACCCGTGTCATTTCTTCCCCGCCTAGGATGAGTCTATACCCAATGGCTCCTTAAAGGTAGACTTGGGGCTCCCCTCCCTCATGGTGAAGAAGCAGGCAGACCGCTCCGTCTGGCAGGGTGTCGCATTCGGTGAACAGACCGCAGCAGCCGGTTGACGACTTCAGAGGTGGACTCTGGCTGATTCCTCGGGGCTGGCGTTCCCGTGGTGGACTGGGGAATTCCCTGCAGTATGGTCGCTCCACGCTGGGGTTCCCCCTTTCTCTCTAGGACCCAGACTCCCGCGTTAAGCACCCTCTCTCAGGATCCCCTCAGGATCCTCTCATCTTTTCTCTGGATCAGTGTAGAGCTGTCCGGGTTAACCTTCCGCCTCGCTCCACACTCCAACTTCCTTCTCCTCACTCTCTCTGTTCCCCCTAGAGGTGAATATATCTCCCTCCCGGGTAACCTCCCACCTCTATTCTAATGTGGGAGTGCAGGAATGGGTCCCACCCACCAGCCTAGTATCCACTTGTAGCTGGGGAAAATTACACTTCTTTTACGAGTACAATAACCCACTGTGACGCCTGACCATGTGAGGCGCCACACTTACTACTGCCATCTTCCCCTCTGCCTTATCACATCTATCCTCAAAAAACCCTCCCTCGATCTGTCATCTGTGTCTAACTATTGCTCCATATCTCTTCTCCGCTTCGCCTTAAAACTACTTGAACAACACGTCCACTCTGAACTGTCCTCCCACCTCTCCTTCTGCTCCCTCTTTGACCACCTACAATCTGTTTTCCGATCCACCACTTACCAAAACAGCCCTAACCAAAGTCACCAATGACCTTCTGACCGCCAAAAGCAAGTAACACTACTCCGTCCTCCTCCTCCTTGACCTTTCTGCCGCCTTCGACACTGTTGACCATTCCCTTCTACTTCAGATCCTGGAATCTCTTGGCATCACTGACCTAGCCCTCTCCTGGATCTCCTCTTACCTAACGGACCGGACCTTCAGCGTCACCCACTCAAACACCTCCTCTTCGCCCTACTCCCTACCTGTTGGAGTCCCCCAGGGCTCAGTTCTGGGACCACTACTCTTCTCCATCAACACTCTCGGCCTAGGGCAACTCATTGAGTCCCATGGCCTCCAGTACCATCTCTATACCACCGATACCCAGATTTACCTGTCTGGCCCCGACATTACCTTTCTACTTTCCAAAATTCCACAATGCCTGGCAGCTATCTCATCCTTCTTCTCCGCCCACTTCCTTAAGCTGAACATGGACAAAACTGAGTTCATCGTCTTCCCCACAAGCTGCTCTTCTCACTCCCCGACCTATCCATCAAGGTCAACGACTGCTCGCTGTCCCCAGTCCCTAACGCCAAGTGCCTTGGGGTAATCCTCGACTCTTTCCTCTCATTCAAGCCCCACCTCCAGGCCCTTGCCACCTCCTGCCGACTACAGCTCAAAAATATTTCCTGAATCCGCTCTTTCCTTGACCACGAAACTGCTAAAACACTCATTCATGCACTCATCATCTCCTGCCTTGACTACTGCAACCTCCTACTTACTGCTCCTGACTCCCTGCACCTCTCCAATCTATCCTAAACTCTGCTGCCCAATTAATCCACCTGTCTTCCCGCTTCTCCCCCATTTCCCCTCTATGCCAAGCTCTTCACTGGCTACCCACTTCTCAGAAATCCCGGTTTAAAACACTAACCATGACATACAAAGCCATCCATGACCTGTCCCCTCCATACATCTCTGACATTGGTCTCCCAATACTTACCCTCACGCAACCGGTGATCCTCCGAAGAGCTCCTCCTCTACTCCCCTCTCATTACCTCTTCTCACAACCGCGTGCAGGATTTCTCCCAATGCTGCTGCTTTACTCTGGAACTCTCTGCCCCA
Organism: Allobates femoralis; assembly: GCA_033576535.1. NCBI lineage: Eukaryota > Metazoa > Chordata > Amphibia > Anura > Aromobatidae > Allobates > Allobates femoralis. Next base: position 148,657,639 of record JARQOC010000004.1, read on the forward strand.
ACACATCATACACTCGCCTACCCTGGGAACCTTTAAAAGATACCTGAAGACCCACCTCTTCTGTCAAGCCTACAACCTACAATGAGACGTGGTCCACTGCACCGTCTCAGAGTAGGTGCCACCCCCTCCTACTGTATCCCCACCCGCCCCCATTTGACTGTGAGCCCTCACGGACAGGTTCCCCTCCCGTATCTGTACGACTTGACTGTCCATTTGTATTGTACCTGTACTCCTCTACTCTTCCATATGTAAAGTGCCATGGAATCTAATGGTGCTATATAAATAAATCATAATAATAGCATTTAATTCATTGAAATGTAGACAGGGAGTTCACTCTGACACTGATGTGCCCTGAGCCTGCAGGACAGCTTGAATTTCTTTGGAACCTCATTAAGGACTATCTTGCATTGCAACTTTTCATTAATTTTCTCTGCCATCTACATCCAGGGAGATTAGCTACAGTGCCATGGATTTGAAACTTCTTGATTATGTTGCTTACTGTGGACAAAGGAATATCAACATTTCAGGAGATGGTCTTGTAACCTTGAGATTGTTGATATTTTTTAATAACTTTGGTTTCTCAAGTCCTCAGTTAGTTCTCTTCTTTCTGTCTCACACACAGACACACACAATGCAATGATTGAGACAAATTCTCTATTTTTTTTTATCTGGTTTCAGGTGATTTTCATATTGCCCACATCTGCTACTTGTGACAGGTGAGTTTGGGCAAGAATCACCTGCTTGAAAGTTGTTTGCCATGATTTTGGGAAGATGACAACAATTTTGTCCAGCCCATTTTGAGGTTTTTTGTGAACTTATGTCCAATTTGCATTTTTTTCTGTCTTTTTTTGTGTTGTTACAATCCACACAAAGGAAATAAATATGTGTATGACAAAACATGTGTAATAAATGCAAAAAAGCAATAATTTTCTTGGAGACAAAATCCTTTTCTGGATCAATTGCAAGGGTGGCAACATTTTTAGTCAAGACTATATACAATATTTTTTGGACTATAAGACTTTTCCCCCACACACAAATTTTGGAGGAAAGTGTGGGGTGTGTATTATAGTCTGGATGTTTCAGACAGTGGCTGTGGGCATGGCATGGGGTCACAGGACACAGGAGCCGCATTGCAGAAGGAAGGAGCCATCACTGGGGTTTACATGTGTGTCTGCTATTACAGAAGATTCATATTTACTTCTCTCCACGCCCATAACCTCCTGCTCACCGCTCTTCACTGAATCTGGCTCCAAGAAGTAGGTTGGATTATGGGTGTGTGGAGCAGTGAATATGCATTTTCTTTAATAGCAAGCACACCTGATCACCCAGCCGCCAGCAGTGGCAGCGGCTGGGCAATCATGTGTATCCACTATTAAAGAGGACCTTCATCCTCTGTCCCACCCATCTGCCTGCCTCTCCCTTTTTTATTTAAATTCTGCTCTGCTGGTGCCATCTTTGAGGGGGCAGCATGTACACATTGTGCTTCTGTGGTCTGTCTTCAATATAATGGTGCTGGGAGTACACATGCACAGACTGCAATCTCCAGTGACATGTTATTGAAGATAGTCTGTAAAAAAGTAGAGACCTGAGGCATCTGCATGTACTATTTAGTTTGTAATATGCTTGGATGTGGCATAAATGTACAAGATCAGAATACCCTTTTTAGGCCAAGGACACACTGAACAAGACCTTGCAAGACACTCGCATGAGTCTTGCATGACTCATCTGGAACATAATGCCATTTCTCTGGACAGGAGTGTGTCAGCTGCATGTGCTTCTATGCAGCTGATGTGCTCCTGTCCAGAGATACGGCGGCCGTTTCAGGTGAGTCATGCAAGACTCATGTGAGTATCTTGCATGCGTCTTGTTCAGTGTGTCCCTTGCCTTTGAGTGAGTTCAGATGTGATGGAATTAATGTGGATTTGAAGTGCAGACTCTATGCCACATACACAGAAGAGATTACAATTTAATACATGGTGGGGGATCATTTCATGTCAGAAAAAAATACTTGAAAATCAATTTTCCTAATGATAAAAAAATACTGGGTAAAAAAATCAATAGACTGGGAGCATCAAATGGCAGTTTTGCACAAGGCAACATTCAGGCTAATGCCAGCCCTGTTGGCAACAAACACGGTAATTCCTCAATGAACAGCATTGTACCCCTAGTAATGAACACCTTCATGCTGTTGACTGTCAAAAGATAACCCATTAAAGGGACACTGTCAGGTAATTTTTCAGTATGATACTAATATTACCCTTGAATAGGGCCTGGGCAGACCTTTTAAAAACATGTAAAATCATTATTGTACCGTTTGTAGTTTCCAAGTTATCACCATTGTCAGACCCTTCAGAGAGCTGCTGCATTAGTCCTGTCCCATTATAAGCAGAGATGATTAGTCCTGTGCTGTATAAACTGTCATGTAATTATGCACTCCTTCTCTGCAGCTCTCTCCTCCCTTGCTAACTGCAGTTATATGGAAAAGAAAAACCAAAAAATTGTTGCGCCACACTGTGCAAATTAGCCGAAGCAAGGGGTTATATTGATATGTCACTCACCTTTTCTAGTTGCGCCCCCTGCACAACTAGGTTGATGATTTGAGGTGAGATTTAACCGCAGGCATAAATCCGTTGCTACGTGTAGAGAAGCCTTTCCTTATGGAACTTCAACGTCTCTCCCAGAGATCAGGAGCCCAGGGAAGGGCAGCTCCTCTGTGTTGACCAAATCCTGTCCCAGAGCTGCTCTCAAACCACACTCCCCAAAGGGAGGAATTGAGCACGATATGAAGTAAAAAGGTATGATAAAATGAGCGCTAGGGACAGAAACAGGCACTGGGCTCTTATCGAATATTACCTTTCAAATTTATTGTGAACAGTAGAAGTTACAGGTCTCCTCGCCACAACATGTTTTGACACTAAAGGTGTCTTTCTCAAGTGGATGTTCACATCCACTTGAGAAAGACACCTTTAGTGTCAAAACATGTTGTGGCGAGGAGACCTGTAACTTCTACTGTTCACAATAAATTTGAAAGGTAATATTCGATAAGAGCCCAGTGCCTGTTTCTGTCCCTAGCGCTCATTATATCATACCTTTTTACCTCATATCGTTGCTAACTGCAGTGTCAGGTTTCACTTACAGGTCTGTTCAGTTGATCTCACCACGGAGGGAGAGAGCTACTGCAGTCTGCCTGATCTAGACTCCATTTGTTTCTGTAAAGCAGATACCCTGCTGTGCTGTGACAGTTTCTGTGTTGTAGTTCACCTCTTGTGATGTTGCACACAGAGAGCAGAGAGGAGACTACAGTCCCCCCCACTGATCTCCTGTGCTGTGATGTGACATGCATATTCATGCATGTGGAGTGGATAGCAGAGAACTACGGTAAGTGGATCATTCACTGTGAGTGACAGATTGAATGATTCTCTTTATTTGAAGTTTACATAAGATAGGAGGGGAATACAAATAAAAGGAATACATAAATAGAGAGAGTTTGGAGGGAGGAATTTGAAAATGATATCAGTTACATGTGGATTTTAGACCTGACAGTTTTCCTTTAATTTTAAGGTCCCAGAAGACACTTGCAATGGCACACCATGGTCAGTAAAGAAAAGCACTCAGTGCTCAGGAGGGGTGGAATAAGATGCAGCAGATGAGCCCATGAAGCAGCTGTCAATGATGAAGTTCTGGATGATGGGGACACCTGGGAAATGGGTACTAATTTTAAATTACAGCAAATTGTAAAAATGTTTGGTCTTGCAAGAAGGAACATTGGAATAGATTTTTAGGTATCTGACAAACCTTTTAAATATAGTATCAGCAAATATATAACAGAACAAGGTATGCTGTTTTATAGAATTCATCCATCACCTGTTGCAGTCATCCATACTGAGTAACATTCCTTTACTTCAGTTTATTTAGGTTTAGACCAAACAATGGTAAAAAAAATCCTTTGCCACGCCTACTCTGAAGTTTTGCCCCCATCAATAGTCACACACGCTTAACCTTAATCAAGTTCAAATACATAGACAAAAATGTTCCATTTTGAACTAGCTACGTGAAAACAACTTACAATATTATATGCTCTATATTAGTTTTTTTGTAATGTAATCTATGTAATTATTTACCAACTAGCTGTGAGCCCGATGCAAATGCATCGGGTGTCTAGAATATGTTTATTGTTTTTTTAAAGATTTTTAAATAAATAATCGCATCATCAATAGCAATAATATTAGCAATAGCATTATTATTAGCAGTAATAGCAGTATTAATAGCATTATTAGCAGTATTATGAGCATTAATAACAGTATTAAGAGCATATAGAAAGTATAGGGGGACTTGCGGCAGGTGCGGCGGCTGAGGTAGCGACTCGCAATGGCCTCGCGGCCATTGCTCGCGCTACCTCAGTGGTAAATCGCTAAGTTTGTGGCCGAGCCTCTGGTTCTATTTTCGGCCAGCGACTCGCAATGGCCGCTTCGCGGCCATTGCTCGCGCGTGGTGACGTCACTTAGTGACAAAGCCATGGCGTTTTTTCGGGGTCCGACACGAAAATGCCTACGGCAATTATAGAGTAGATATACTGCAGAGTGCCATAACCCCTGTCCTGTATATATATATATATATATATATCTATATATATATATATATATCTATATATATATATATATATATATCTACTCTATAATTGCCGTAGGCAAAATCGCGTCGGACCCCGAAATCGCCGTGGCTTTGTCACTATGTGACGATGGTGCCGGGAGGGTGAGTGGCGGGATTGTGTCGGGGGGCAGGATGGCAGGTGTGCAGGATGGAGCCGGGGGGCGGGGCAGGATGGAGGCGGAGGGGGGGGGCAGGATGGAGGGAGCGGGCAGGATGGAGGTGGAGAAGGATGGTGGCAGGGGGGGTAGGGTTGGATAGTGGGGAGCGGGGCAGGATGGAGTGAGCGGGGCAGGATAGAGCCGGAGGAGCAGGATGGTGGCGGGGGGGCAGGATGGAGTGAGCAGGGCAGGATGGAGCGAGCGAGGAAGGATGGAGCCGGAGGAGCAGGATGGGGGTTGGGGGGGCAGGATGGAGCGAGCACACTTGCACACACATGCATCATGTACATAGCACACCTGGACGCACATGCATCATGCACACAGCATACCTTCAAGCACATGTATCATGCACACAGGACACACATACATCATGCACACAGGACACACATACATCATGCACACAGCACACACATACATCATGCACACAGCACACACATACATCATGCACACAGCACACACATGCATCATGCACACAGCACAAACATGCATCATGCACACAGCACAAACATGCATCATGCACACAGCACACACATGCATCATGCACACAGCACACACATGCATCATGCACACAGCACACACATGCATCATGCACACAGCACACACATGCATCATGCACACAGGACACACATGCATCATGCACACAGGACACACATACATCATGCACACAGGACACACATACATCATGCACACAGGACACACATACATCATGCACACAGGACACACATACATCATGCACACAGCACACACATACATCATGCACACAGCACACACATACATCATGCACACAGCACACACATGCATCATGCACACAGCACACACATGCATCATGCACACAGCACACACATGCATCATGCACACAGCACACACATGCATCATGGACACAGCACACACATGCATCATGGACACATCACACACATGCATCATGCACACAGGACACACATACATCATGCACACAGGACACACATACATCATGCACACAGGACACACATACATCATGCACACAGGACACACATACATCATGCACACAGGACACACATACATCATGCACACAGGACACACATACATCATGCACACAGGACACACATACATCATGCACACAGGACACACATACATCATGCACACAGGAAACACATACATCATGCACACAGGAAACACATACATCATGCACACAGGACACACATACATCATGCACACAGGACACACATACATCATGCACACAGGACACACATACATCATGCACACAGGACACACATACATCATGCACACAGCACACACATGCATCATGCATACAGCACACACATGTATCATGGACACATCACACACATGCATCATGGACACAGCACACACATGCATCATGGACACATCACACACATGCATCATGCACACAGCACACACATGCATCATGCACACAGCACACACATGCATCATGCACACAGCAGACACATACACCATACACACAGGACACACATACATCATGCACACAGGACACACATACATCATGCACACAGGACACACATGCATCATGCACACAGGACACACATGCATCATGCACACAGGACACACATGCATCATGCACACAGCACACACATGCATCATGCACACAGCACACACATGCATCATGGACACAGCACACACATGCATCATGGACACATCACACACATGCATCATGGACACAGCACACACATGTATCATGGACACATCACACACATGCATCATGCACACAGCACACACATGCATCATGCACACAGCACACACATGCATCATGCACACAGCAGACACATACACCATGCACACAGGACACACATACATCATGCACACAGGACACACATACATCATGCACACAGGACACACATACATCATGCACACAGGACACACATACATCATGCACACAGGACACACATACATCATGCACACAGCTCTTAAACTTGCCGCTCCCGGCGCAGCGCGGCAGGCAGGAAGCGGCGGCTCCTTCTGCACAGCCGCTCCCCTGGCATGGACGGATGGATGGTGCGGCCCTGGGCAGCGGGAGCAAAGGGGGCCCCGCGAGAAGCAGAGAGGGCAGGAGGACCGGGGGGAGCGCGGGCAGGAGACGGGAGGACCCAGGGGGGCGCGGGCATGACACAGGAGGACCCGGGGGGAGCGCGGGCAGGACACAGGAGGACCGGGGGGAGCGCGGGCAGGACACAGGAGGACCGGGGGGAGCGCGGGCAGGACACAGGAGGACTGGGGGAGCGCGGGCAGGACACAGGAGCACCGGGGGGATCGCGGGCAGGACAGAGGAGGACCCGGGTGGGGGGGCTGGGAGAGAGAGAGTGTCCCGGACATTGCAAGTGAAGCAGACTCGCAAAGCCATTGAGTGAGGCTTTGCGAGTAGCTGGAGGCTATTCTGTGCAAACTCGCAAAGCCATTGAGTGAGGCTTTGCGAGTAGCTGGAGGCTATTCTGTGCAAACCCGCAAAGCCAGCGACTCACAATGGCCTCGCGGCCATTGCTCGCGCAGGCTAACGACTCGCATTGGCCGCTACGCGGCCAATGCTTCGCTCGTGGTGACGTCACATAGTGACATAGCCACGGCGATTTCGGGGTCCGACACGATTTTGCCTACGGCGGCCAATGGTTTGCTCGTGGTGACGTCACATAGTGACATAGCCACGGCGATTTCGGGGTCCGACACGATTTTGCCTACAGCAATTATAGAGTAGATTGTGCAAATGAAGAGGTGCTAGTTCTAGTTATTAATATGCTTAACCCTCTCAATCAGAGACTATCTTATATTTTTGTTTTTTGTCGCTTTTTTCCAAAAGCCATAACTTTCTTTGTCGACATAATTATACAGACTTATTGTTCTGTATGGAGACGTTTTGTAGTCTTGAATTGCATCTTGTATTTTTCCATAAATTGTAATTAAAATGGAATAGTGTGTATTCTCCCTGCTTTCTTTAGCCACTTCACTTCACTTTAGCCACTGGATAGGGCCCACATCTTGGATATGGGCAGCTTATCCTGCTACATGGCCCCCCAATCCTGGATATGTGTCCCCCATCCTATATATTACCCCCCCAATTCTGGATATGGCCCCCTTATCCTGCATATGGTCCCACATCCTGTATATGGGCCCTCCATCTTGCATATGCTTGCCATCCTGCATATGACGCTCCCATCCAAGATATGGTCTGCCAATCCTGGATATGGGCCCCTTACCTTGGTACATGACCACCCATCCTGGATATATCCCCCTTATCCTGGTTATGCCCCCCTATCCTGGATATGGGGCCCCTTATCCTGGATACGGCACCCTTATCCTGGTTATGGCCCACCATCCGGTATATGGCCTTCATCCTGCATATTGCTCCCCTTATCCTTCATATGGCCCTACCTATCCTGGATATGGCCCCCTTATTCTGGACATGGCTCCCTTATCCTGTTTATGGCCCCCCATCCTGGATATGGCCTCCATCCTGCATATTGCGCCCCTTATCCTGCATATGGCCCCACCTATCCTGCATATGGCCCCACCTATCCTGCATATGGCAATTGAGCAATTAAATATAATTAAATATGAGCAATTAAAATGTATGGGTATAATTAGGAACCTGGCTACAACAAGCCTTTAACATAAATATTTAGTGATGTCACTGTGAAAAAATACGTCTGGGCGCTTATACAACTAAAGTATACTTCTTTGGAAGTGTTTCTTAATAATCTTTCAGTTGTTTTACAGAAAAGGCGGCATGTTGTTTTGCAGCGGTCATGGGGCCAGGCTCTTCGACTCTCCAGGTCTCAACAGTTCAGGGGATTTCACTGTGGCTCTCCCTGGAAGTCGTGGCCACGACTGGTCGTTAACAGCGGAATATTTACAGGGGAAATAAGGTAAAGAATATTTATACCGTGTTAGCCAGTAGATAGAAAAATATATTGCAATCTGAGAGTCCTCAGTGGTTGATACCTTTTAATGGCTAACTGAAAAGATGGTAAACATAGCAAGCTTTCGAGACGACTCAGGTCTCTTCTTCATTATCAGCCTGAAGCCTGATTGCAATATTTTTTTCCAGGGGAAATAATGTTTTTTTAAATTTATTGTGACGCCATCTGTGCTCTCTGGTCAGGGATGACCAACGCTGCTTGTATAGGTCTACAGGGGATATATGTTATGGCAGCTTTGATGTAACACTCCCCATAGATGGAGAGGGCATCTAGGGTACAGTAGGTGGTGGATGATGGTGGTTGTGATGAATGAAGGAAGGCACTGAAGAAGTGGACAGACAGAGGAGCTGCAGTTCGTACTAGCACCTTTACTTGCAGTTCTCAACAGTCTTTACCCAGCCGGGGTGCTGTGTCCCTCCAGGTTGCAGCTTGGCCAGCTCCCAGGTGCAGTACCACTGTGGAGACCAAGATGCAGGGGCGCCACAGATGCTTCAGCCAAGAGACCTCCAACCCTACATTCAGTATTCAACTTTTTGGATAAGACAAGATGACAAAATAGTTTTGCAATTGTAATAATAATAATAATAATAATTTTATTTATATAGCGTCAACATATTCTACAGCACTTTACAATTCAAAGGGGACATATACAGAAAATTTGAGACAATACATAGTAACAAAAAATTAAAAAATCATCCTGATCCTGGCTCGCAAGCTTACAGTCTGAGGATGTAAGTACAACTTAAAGCAGGGATGTACAACCTCTGGTGGTCAGAGGCCCACATTGTCAACCTGAAGCACTAATATGATGGGCAGTAGAAAGGTATAATATCATTTGAGACAGATATGGCATATCAAAAGTATATGCCATAATTATCTCATAGGTTCTTTGTTGGCGGAGTTAGCTCATTCTGCGCTCCCGACCCTCTGATTATTAAACCAGCAGTCAAATTGTCCCCGTTGTGATGTATGCACTAGTCCCACTGTCTCCTGTGTGATGTATTTATAGCAGTCTCTCAGTGACATAATAATCCACTGGCCACAGAGAAAAATTTGCACCTGGGCCCTCACTTGCATGTTCAGATGTGTAGACCCTTGTTATGTACCAAATCCTATGTAGACATGCATGTTGACCTCCAAAATGTGATATTATCCGCCATCCAGTATTAATGTCACCCTTCTTGATATAATTTAATTCATTCAGAGCTCCTTCTGGCAATAATATCCTCCATCTATTTATATAATCCTCCCGTCTTGTCTGTCATCCATTTCCATCCTGATGTCCTCCTATCACTTGACTGCGGCATCACTCAAGTGATGGGTGTGCAAGTATGGCGATCCTAGAGACTGCAGAAATAGGATGCTTGTTACATCGCTGGTCTGTGGACATAGCAGAGACAGGATCTTGTGCTTTGTAGGACATCATTGTGGATTACCATCTGAGGGTATTTTTGGGGTTAATAAATGAGAATATGAAGGTTGTCTGTATATTTTATTTCAAATAAATTATTTTTATCTGTGTGTGTCTAAATATTTACTCACAGGATTGATAATGGGTGGGTCTCAAAGAAGCCTGGACATTATCAATCTATGGCTTAATGATAAGCTGTCAATACGCAGTTGTCATTAACCCCTTCTATGACCCCAATTCCACTGCACCAGGTCATCAGGAAGAGCTAGGTGTAAAGCACCAGGATTTGGTGCTTCTAATGAATGTGCCAGTTTCTGGGGCAGCTGTGGTCTGTATTCTGTAGCCTGTGAGGCATGAATAACTATGGGCCTCACCACGCTGAGAATACCAGCCCCTTCCCCAGGTCTCAGCTCAGCCAGCTCTCCTTTAAATGCACTGCATGGGATCGCATCCCCGCACTGTGCATATCCTGGCAATCTATAACTCCTCAATATGCAGAATGCAGAATAAAGCATACCTATTCCTCAGCGGTCCTGTGCTGCTGCTAGTGTGAATATTCTTTACTCTGACTGGTGGAGCATCAGCACACTGATCATTTGTACACCAATCAGAGCAAAGCTTCTCTCCTGCCCTCCTGCTCTTCTCACATGCTGCCTGCAGCTAGACTGCTATACGTTCTCTGCTATCACCTTAACCATAGAATGGAAGACTGAGGTGAGTTGGTGAAAAAAATTGTTTTCCTTGCTCAGACATTGTCCCCCTTAACTTGCTGCCCTAGGCACCAGATCACCAGAACCTATTGACCAATATGCCTATTGGTACCTTGGTGTCAGGACCCATCACAGTAGTCCCCACACTGTATGATGGCCCCACAGTAGCCGTCAAGTACTATATTGCCCCTCACATTAGCTCCCACACATTATACTAGCCCATATAGCAGTTCCCACTATCTACTATGGCCCCTACACAGTATAATGCCCCCAAAGGTAGTCTCAACACATTCTGAGGGCCCCCATTCTGCATAAGGGCACCCACAGTAGTCCCAAAAATGTATATTGGCCTCCGCATTAGCTCTCACACTATAGAATGACTCCCATAGTAGTACCCACACCGACTAATGGTCCCCACAATCACAATATGCCCCACACTGTATAATAGCATCCACATTAGCTCCCACGCTGTATAATGGCATCCACAGTTTATGAGGGCCACATAAAATATTCCCTAAAATGTGTGAGATCCCCCACTGTAGTCCCCACATTGTATGATGCTCCCACAGTCACACCCAGTGGTGGATTATAATGAGGTCGTTTTGAGCTGTAGCCCCGGGCCCAATGGTGTGGGGGCCCCACAGCCCAGGAGATAAGTTGCCCCATTATAATCCACCGTGGCGTCACCACACACCACAACGCACACTCTGCAGTGGTGCACAGACCTGACTGCTCAGCTCCGCCCCCTTCTTCCTCCCTCACTGATGACTCCGAATGTTATGACATCACATGACGTACAAGTCAGACATGCAGAGGACATTGGAAAGACCGCGCGGTGAAGGCACACACGCGGCCCGCCACCTACTTCAGTCGGGTGGCCATAGAGGATCTGAGGGCTGAGACGAGCTGCTGACGACCTGCTGTGGAAGGCTGGCAGCTGTGCTAATTCTGCCGGGCTTTGCTGAATCCTCCTGCTCCAGGAAGACCCAGAAGACTTCCCAGGCAGCAGGCAGCTGAGTATACCAGTCCCATTCACTAGTGTCAGTATACCAGTCCCATCCCCTAATGTCAGTATACCAGTCCCATCTACACCCAAATATCACTATACCAGTCCCATCCACACTCCAGTATCATTATACCAGTCCCATCCACACCCCAGTGTCATTATAACAGTCCCACCCCAAGTGCCATTATACCAGTCCCATCTACACCCCAGTGTCAGTAAACCAGTCACATCCTCCAGTGTCAGTATACCAAACCCATCTGCACACCAGTGTCAGTGAACCAGTCACATCCTCCAGTGTCATTATACCAGTCCCATCCCCAATGTCATTATACCAGTCCCATCCCCAGTGTCATTATACCAGTCCCATCTGCACCCCAGTGTCAGTAAACCAGTCACATCCTCCAGTGTCAGTATACCAATCCCATCCACACCCCAGTGTCAGTAGACCAGTCACATCCTCCAGTGTCATTATACCAGTCCCATCCCCAATGTCATTATATCCGTCCCATCCCCCAGAGTCATTCAAGACCTTGATCACATAAGTCGCTGAAAAAAACAGAGATATATACAATCAGGTGCTGTTGTTACATATATTACATATATACATTATATTTACAGCATAAAATACATGTAAAGTCTAGTATATCCATGTCTGACATCTGGTGATGCTCATAGGAGAAATGCCAAGACTATGGTAAATATGAGAGTAGGACTATTCAAGTACTGAGAGTGAGATAGGAGGGCACAGATGGTTGCATCATTATTCAAAGTCAATAGTCATGTGTGGAGAAGATATTGAAGCATAAAATAACAAGAGAACATGCCTACCCTTGAGCTATGTTGTGGTTCATGAAGGATGTGGTCCTTATGGTCAGTATAGGAACAGTGGGTATGCCTGGATAGAGGGATTTGTATGTTTAGATTAGAAGGGGAGAAGGAATTAATGATGGTGGAGGAATAGGGTGGTATAGTTACTTATCATGCATGGTGATAAGAGTTTGCTAAATATAAGTGCCTAATAGCCATAGTGTGTATTTAAAACCCCTTGTGATGTCATAGAACCTTCTAGAAAGATCTAGTTCAATCCCCATTGGTGAAAATGATAAAGTTATAGGCATTTACCCTTAATAGTTCTGAACTGAGGGCTGTCCTGTACAGGGTAATGGTCACTAATGCCTTTAGATTAGCCAGGGTCAGAGCGGTCGCTCTATGTGGCTGTGGAGGTAAGTTACATAAACATTAGCTTGTGTCAATGTGCGGAGAAAAATGTACTTAACTTAATTGACCAGGTCATCATGGCTCACTCACGGTGGTGGCACGGCGGTGGAGTGTGTTCACACTCAGTTGTAGCAAGGAGGAGTGACAAGGGGTGGTGTGTATCGCTCCTTTTTATTCTGTTCTGCCCATGTGACAGGAAATGATGATTGCTGATCTCAGGACAGGATGTGACATCACCGCACATGCTCAGATGAAGTGTCAGGCTTATGGCGGCGGCCATGTTTTTGGTTGGTAGCTAGGTTTATAGAAGTCATGTGATCACATCGGGTCACATGACAGTGTGATGATACACCACATACTTTATCATAGTATAATCTTAAGGGCAATGTTGTTAAGAGGATAGCGGTTTATTAGGGATGTGACCCCAATGTGTTACAAGGTAACAGTGGTCAGACTGTGGGGTTTGTTATGTATTTTAAGGTTAAATGTAACACTTAAGGCCGCGATGTTACACTGAGATTCAACTAGTGTGAGGCAATGGTTTAACAACATTGAATACTATATAACCAGTGTTGTAGTCAATATAAGTTAAAGTACATTATGTATGGGCCATAAAGATGTTACTGAGTCTGGATGCTAGTATGTCAAAGATCTGATGATATATATGATATATGTTGGGTATTAGTGAGTACGGTATATATGTTGATAGACATTGTGATCACATAATACATCAGAAAAAAACAAGTAGGAGTCCAAACTTAAAAATAAGATAAAAGAAATCAAAGAGAGAGAAAGGAAACTTATGGCCAAAATACTAATGCTATGCTTTTTGTCCTTACCAGGGAGTTATGTCGTGCCCTGTTATTTGTATAGATTAGGTGACCTAGGGAAGAATGTCAATAGTTAGTTATGCCACTCTATTTCACGGTTGAGACCCCTAGGCGCTAGGGTGTCGAGTGTGTAAATCCAATAAGTTTCTCGCTCTTTCAGAAGTTTGATATGATTACCCCCTCTTCTGGGTCTATGTACCTTTTCTAACACTTGGAAGCGTAGTTGAGAGATGTTGTGTCTAGCTTCTTTGAAGTGGGCCGGTAGGGGTAGCCAGGTGTATTCACATCTGATGGCAGATTTATGGCTAGAGATCCTCCTCCTGATTGCCTGGGTTGTTTCCCCTACATACAGCAGTCCACAAGGGCACTTGCTCACATAGACCACAAAATTGGAATCACAAGTGTAGAAGTCCTTTATGGGTAGGATTTGCCTGTCCGGGGGTGTGTGACTATATTGCCTTTGATGACGTTTGAGCATGACATACAGCTTAGACAGGGATAAGTACCTGTTCTCCTTTGACCTGTGAGGGTGCATGAATGGATGGTTTCCTTAGTCCCTATGTCCGCTTGTACCAATCTGTCCCGTATGTTTGGGGGTCTCCGCAGGCACATCAGGGGGGGGTTTTTGAATGACTCGACACTGGGGTATGATCTTGTCAGTAGTGGCCAGTGTTTGCGGATCAAATTATGTACCCTTAGTATGGAGGGATGGTGATAATGGACAAAGGGAAGCCTCACAGGTTTCGTCATGTCACTGGGTGGTGTAGTATCGGTGCGGGCTCTATGTAGTTCATCAGTGAGTAGTTTTTTCGGGTAATTTCGACTAGCGAACTTATTGGACATTTCGGTTAGACGTGTGTCTCTAGTTGTGGGGTCGGAGACAATTCTATTGACTCTCTTAAACTGTGATCTTGGCAAGCTATTTCTAGTTGCTTTTGGGTGACAGCTGTCATATAGGAGGAGACTATTGACATCTGTAGGCTTTGTAAAAATGTCTGTAGTAAGATATCCCCGGTCATCTTTTGATACTCTTGTGTCCAAGAAGCTGATGTTATTGGTGTCATGGGATAGTGTGAATTTGAGTTCAGGTCTGATCTGATTGATGGAGTTAAAGAAGTCAAGGAGGCTGTCCTGGGGGCCATGCCATATGCAGAAAATGTCGTCAATGTATCTGTACCATACGAGAGCTTGCTGTTGGAAGGTGTTATTGGGGTATATATGGTCTCTCTCGAACCTATCCATGTAGAGATTTGCATATGCGGGGGCTACGTTCGAGCCCATCGCGGTACCCCGTATCTGTACATAAAAATCATCTTCAAAAAGAAAATAATTTTCACGTAGTACCAGGTTAAGTAGATCAATACATAGGTTACTTTGGTTGGTATTGGTGTTGGCCTCCTGTAGGGTAAGGGAAACTGCCTCTATACCTTTGTCATGTTCAATAGAGGTGTATAAACTGTTAACATCCAATGTACACAGGATACTGTTAGGTGGAATGGGTCCCAGATCCTTCAGTTTTTTTAGAAAGGAGCTAGTGTCTAGGAGGAATGATCTAGTCCTGTGGGCATGTGGAGTCAAGAGTTTTTCTAAAAATACAGACAGCGGGCTTAGGATAGAGTCGGTGGAGGCCACAATAGGGCGTCCTGGTGGATTATGGAGGTCCTTGTGGATTTTGGGAAGTATGTATATGACGGGGGTGATTGGATGTACGTTGGATAGGAATGTTTTGGTCTTGGTATCAATCGTCCCATTTCTTATATATTCGTTTGTGATGTTCTCTATTTTACTACGTATGGAGAATGTAGGGTCAGTCAGGACGCGTTTATAGGTCAAGGTGTCAGTCAGCTGTCTCCTAATCTCCTGGATGTACTGAGTCTTATTCATAACCACGATTGCTCCACCCTTATCCGCTGGTTTTATAATGATATTTTTGTTATTTTGAAGTGAGGCAATTGCCTGTTTATGAAGTGGTGATAAATTGTGGCGGACAGGGAGTAAGCCAATACGATGGTCATGGATGATCTCCTTGATATCTCTATCAACCAGATTGATGAATGCTTCAGCTGCATGATGAGTTTTAGGTGGGATGAAGGTACTAGGATTCCTCAAGCCCAGGTTGTCTATAGTCAATTGATTAGTAGTCCTCTGATTAGCTGTAAGGTTGGGTCTGTGGTCCCCAGTTGGGGGGTTCCCCTCGAAGTGCACCTTGAGTCTGATGTTACGATAGAATGATTGGAGATCCTTCTCTAATTGAAAGGAATCCCATTTGGGAGTGGGGCAGAAAGATAACCCTTTGTTTAAGACTTCTAATTCTAATGGTGAAAGAGAGTAGTCAGAGATATTAACGACTATGTTTGGACTCCTACCTGTGAGCGCAGAAGCATCCGGTCCGGATCTCTTCCCCCTCCTGGTCCTCCGGCTGGGCGTGGTGGGTCTAAAAAACCCGCTAGTCTGGAAATTGGATATCCGCCAGTGTCGCTGCCGGATCCTGGAGTAGAACCGCCTGAAGGAGTCGAACCTCCAGAAGGGGGGTTCCCCCTTGGAGGTCTGTTCGGTCTTGGTCGTGGTGGGCGTCTTGGTGCTGGTTCGTCCCATCTGTACACTTTGTTTGATAGATAGTCCTCAGTATCTCGTTGGAATTTACTTCTTTTGCGTTCTTCTATGGTTTTGCGATGGGTAGCTAGGGTTGTTTCGACCTTGGTCTTAAGTGAAGTTAATTCAGTAGAACTGAGAGTGGAAGTGAGTTGTGTCTCAATCGCCGTCACTTTGGCCTCGGTGTCCTTGATTGCTTCTTGTAGGTACTCTATCGTCAGGAGTATGATATCGAAGGAGCACTTGTTGAGGATTTCCTGGAAAGTTTTGCAATACTTCTCGTTATCTGAGAATAGCGTGGGTCTGAGATTACAGCGTAATCCTCGAGGAATTTTGTTTTGTCTGAAATACTCGCCAAGAGTAGCACAGTGGAGGTCGTAGCCTATCAGTTTCTTCCTCTCTCTCTCCCAGTCCTTGGTTTTCAAGTCCTTACTGGGGACGTGTAGGAAGTCAGAGGCAGTTCTTATTCTGGACAATATAGTTGGTCCAGCTGCGTCGTCATACCGGTATACTCCAGATGACATTGGATCGATCGGTGCTTATAGCCAAACACGCTTATAGTATGAGATTCAATGGCTAGCACACGATAGGTGTGGGGGTATGGTGCTAGTGAAGGAGGCTCGTAAGTCCCACATAAATGTCCATTAGAATCACTGCACACATACACTTAAGGAGTTTTTTTGCTTGTTGGTGAAATTTATTGAAACAAGTGCTCTTATAGTGATTGCGACAGAATGACGTTTCGGTCATTCAAGACCTTGATCACATAAGTCGCTGAAAAAAACAGAGATATATACAATCAGGTGCTGTTGTTACATATATTACATATATACATTATATTTACAGCATAAAATACATGTAAAGTCTAGTATATCCATGTCTGACATCTGGTGATGCTCATAGGAGAAATGCCAAGACTATGGTAAATATGAGAGTAGGACTATACAAGTACTGAGAGTGAGATAGGAGGGCACAGATGGTTGCATCATTATTCAAAGTCAATAGTCATGTGTGGAGAAGATATTGAAGCATAAAATAACAAGAGAACATGCCTACCCTTGAGCTATGTTGTGGTTCATGAAGGATGTGGTCCTTATGGTCAGTATAGGAACAGCGGGTATGCCTGGATAGAGGGATTTGTATGTTTAGATTAGAAGGGGAGAAGGAATTAATGATGGTGGAGGAATAGGGTGGTATAGTTACTTATCATGCATGGTGATAAGAGTTTGCTAAATATAAGTGCCTAATAGCCATAGTGTGTATTTAAAACCCCTTGTGATGTCATAGAACCTTCTAGAAAGATCTAGTTCAATCCCCATTGGTGAAAATGATAAAGTTATAGGCATTTACCCTTAATAGTTCTGAACTGAGGGCTGTCCTGTACAGGTCAGCCGCGGTTTTTTTCGCTGCCGCACTTGCCGCAAGTGCAAAACCGCACTTGCCGCATCTGCCGCAAGTCCCCCTATACTTCCTATGGGAAAAACCGCAACCGTGCCGCAAGTGGAACGGTTATGCGGCAAACGCGGCAGATGCGTTTTTTTCACCGCATCTGCCGCGAATTACGAAAAACGCTGATGTGAAAGGGCCCTTAGAAAGCTCTTTGGTCGTGCCCATGTTGTAGAGGTTAGAGTCTGACTGAGTGTGTGGACAGGAGTCTTTTATACTGGTGACAGTTTAAGGCTGCTTTCACATCAGCGTTTTTTTAAAATCACGGCAGATGCGGTGAAAAAAACGCATCTGCCGCGATTACCACATAACCGCGCACTTGCGGCACAGTTGCGGCAAGCCCCATACAATGTATATGCGGGCTTGCGGCAGGTGCGGCAAGTGCGGTGTTGGCACTTGCGGCAGGTGCGGCCACGAAAAAAAACGCGGTCAGACGATTTTCTGGATTTTATTTTTGATATTCTATCTTTCACTGTTAAAATTAACCTACGCTAAAAATTATACACTGTACATGTCTTTGTCAGTGGGCAAACTTACAAAATAGGTAAGGGATCAAAGACTTATTTCCCCCACTGTATATGGAAAAAATCTTGGGACACCTATTCCACAATTTCACCAATAAGAGCTTTTATGACGTCCTATTCTAAATACAAAGGCATTATATGGACTTCGTCCCCGCTTTTCTACTATATTAACTTCCACTTTTCTGAGAAGGCTTTTTACAAGATTTTGGAATGTGTTTCTGATAATTTTTGCCCATTTATAAAAAGAGATATTTGACAGGTGTTCAGTGGTATTGAGGTCAGGATTCTGAGTAGTCAGTCAAGTTCTTCCACCCCAATCTCATACAACTATACTTTTTTTATGGACTAAACATGTGCGTTGAAGCACAGTCTTGCGGAATAGAAAAGTGCCTTCCCAATTGGTTAAAAGAGTAGAATTGGCCAAAATGTCTTGGTATGCTTAAGCATTAAGATAAACCTTCATTGGTACTGACTAGTCTAAGCCAACAATTGAAAAACAATCCCAACTTTACAGTTGACATAATGCAATCGGTCAGGTAATGCCCTCTTGGCAAGATTAATCCATCAGACTGTGACATAGAGAAATGTGATTCATAGCTCTGCAGTACAATTTTTCATTGCTCCAGAGTTCAGTGGCCCTGTGCTTTATAGTTTTTTATTTGTTGCTGGCATTGTGCTTGGTGATGTAGGGCTTTCATGTAACTGCTCAACATAAAAAGCCATGCCCTGAAGCTTTCAGCACACAATTTTTATTGTGATGAAATGATGAACGAGCAGTAAAATGCTCAGGTACTTGGTGCTCAGGTCGAGCATATTGAGATACTCGGGTGCTCGACACGAACACCGAGCCCAATGTTAACCTATGGGAAACCCAAGTATTTTTCCGGCGGCACCCCCGGCAGCCTGGATAAACCCTAAAAAAGTCACAAATGCATTAGAACAGTGCTCAAATGACATGGGAACAGCATGGGGACCCCATTAAGCATTTCTGACTCCCAGGTCACTGCTGTGAATAATGTTGTCTGAGTATTACGCCACTTTTACAGACGCACAATAAAATGTCCAAAACCGAAACCAAAATGGATTTTCCTGGGGAAAATGGTAAGGACACATACTCACTTGAGAGACAGTGTTGGTGTATTATATTTTTTTTTATTACTTTAAAGATTTTTTTTTTAAATTGGGAAGCACTCCGATGCCCCATGGAAGAGACGTGGAGGAGGACCTCTTTAAATATTGTATGTTCTCATTCTTAGGAAGTGGGTCTTCCATAGTGTTGCCCTATGCAGGGTGCCAAAAATTGGGAGGCACTCTGATGCCCTTTTGAAGACACGTGGAGGAGAACCTTATTAAATAATGCTCCCATTATTAGGAAGTGGGACTCCCATGGTGTTTTATCCTCCTTCCTCCCACCATGCCGAGTGCCAGGATAAACTGATCCCACACTTGGACACTCTGAAGTGCTATTCACTTTTCCATTTATAGATTCGGGCCTCTCGCCCACTCCACTTGAAGTGGGGCAAGAGGAGATCGTATGTAGCGATATCCCAATATTTGAGCAGCCATGATTGTACGAAGGTGATGGTGGGAATGTGTAACAAGAGGTGGCCAATGAGGACACACAATTATCAGAAAGTCAAAAGGAGGACTAGGGTGCGGAAGTGGAAGACGACGTGGTGGATGATATCGTAACTGACCGAACCTTGCAGGAGTACATCCAGAGCGAGGACAGCTGCACACGGGGGGAAGGTAGGGGGGCCTAGCAACCCTACATGCAGGATGAAGCAGTGTGGTGGCCGCAGACAGAAGGCAGGCATCCGTTCCCCATAACACCAACACGATGGAAGCCATGCCAGCATCAGCAGGGGTAGCAAAACTTCCAGCCTGACTACCACCAGCATGATCAGGCACATGGCCACAAAACACCTGACTTTGTGGCTGAACCCCAGGGTCCCGGATCATTGTCTGTGGGTGACACCACTACTTCTTCCTCTGTTGTGCGTGCAAGGCAATCCCCTGTCCATAGTGCATTCGAAGATGCCTCCTGTCTTGCACCTGTCATTGCACAATCATAAATACCACCATCAGCAATCACGTCAACGTCCATACCCCAGTCCTTGGAATGCAAGCGCAAATATGCAGCCAATGCCCCACAGGCCAAACTACTCAATTTGCACATTTCATGACTGCTTGCACTCAAAACGTTGCCTTTTAGGCTAGTAAAGACAGAAGCATGCAACAGCCACCCCTCGTTATTCGGTTCCCAGCCGCCACTATTTCTCCCGGTATGCCATCCCCGCATTACACAAGCACGTATCCCAAAACATTAACCGTGCCCTTAATAACGCAGTTACCGGGAAATGTCATCTAACCGCGGACACGTGGACAAGTGCTTGTGGTCGGGGACAGTACATCTCGCTGATGGCACACTGAGTTAACATAGTGGAAGCTGGGACCCAGTCTCCCGGCGTCCTCCCGACGCCAAGGATTGCAGGCCCTAACTCAATCAGGGTTGCCCCCACAGTCTACAGCTCCTGCATGTCATCCTCCTCAGCCTCCTCCTCAGCCTACTCCTCCTCTTCACCCTGCACATCAGTCAGAAGCTGGAAGCACTGCAGCACTGCCTTGGCCAAGCAGCAACAGGCTGTGCTGAAGCTAATATGCGTAGGTGACAAACCGCACGATGCTAAAGAGTTATGGACAGCTCTGAAAAAGCAGGCAGATCTATGGCTCACACCGCTGAACCTACAGCCAGGCATGGTCGTGTGTGACAATGGCCGAAACCTGGTAGTGGCTTTGAGGCAAGGCAAGCTCACACATGTCCCTTGCCTGGCCTATGTGGTCAACCTTGTGGTTCAGCGGTTTCTTAAATCCTACCCAGAGCTGTCAGATCTGTTCATCAAAGTGCACCGCCTGTGTGCCCACTTTAGAAAGTCACCTACTGCTCTGACCGCCCTTGCTGGGTTTCAGCAGCGTTTGCAGTTTCTGGCTCACAGACTAATGTGTGATGTCCCCACACGTTGGAATTCGACACTGCAGATGTTGGTCACGATTTGTGAGCAGAACAGGGCAGTTATTGACTACCAGCATCAACAAGACCGTCCGTATTTGCTTCAGACTCCACACATAAGACATAAGAAGTGGACGTGGATATCCGACATATGTACCGTCCTCCAAAAGTCTGAGGACTCCACCAAGATGGTGAGCGGCGATGACGCCATCATTAGCATCACCATCCCACTTCTCTGTCTTCTGAAACGCTCTCTGCTCAAAATCAAAGAGGATGCATTGCATGCGGAGCACGATGAGATGGAGCACAGCCCAGCCTCATTTCATCCAAACGTGGATTAGGGGACAATGAGGAAGAGGAGGAAGAAGAACAGGAGCTAGTTTCATGCACTATAGACGGTAGCACCTGCACAACTGTCATGGCATCTGTTCAGCGTGGATGGCCAGAGGACTGGGTGGAGGAGGAGGAGGAAGAGAGTCAGTCGCCCTCTTGGTGAGGACATGGAAGATTTACCTGTTACCAGTCTGACGCACATGGCTGACTTTATGTTACGCTGCCTGTCCCATGACCCTCGCGTTATCAAAATTTTGGGTGACACACATTACTGGCTGGTGACACTTTTAGATCCACGCTACAAGGAGAACTTTATAACTCTTATTCTCGAGGTGGAGAGGTCTACAAAAATGGGGCAGTACCAGAAGGCCCTTGTTGCGGAATTATTAAAAAAATTCCCTTCTGAAAATGCTGGCGGCAGAGGTCACATTTGGTTGACACAAGGAGTGCAGGGAGAGAGACAGAATGTCAATACAGCAGAGGCAGGGGAACACTGCCAAAGTTCTGGGAGAGTTTTTTCATCCCCTCCCATGGCACGCGCCCTGAGGCGCAGGGTACTCTCATAAAGAGTGGAAAGTTTGGGAAGATGCTGAAGGAATACCTTGCCGACCGTACCAATGTCCTCTGATTCCTCTGTGCTTTATATTATTGGGTACCCAAGGTGGACACGTGGCATAAACTGGCTCTCTACACCTTGGAAGTCCTAGCCTGCACTGCCCTGCCGCTGGCATTTTGTCATAGCGGGTTTTTAGTGCCACAGGGGGAATTATTACTGATATGCGCACCTGCCTGTCAGCTGAAAATGCTGACAAGCTGACTCTTATCAAAATGAACAAGGGCTTGATTGGGCCAGACTTTTCAAACACCACCAAATGATAGCAGCGTAATATAAATTCAATGCCAATATCTTTTTTGGGGAGGTATATTAGCATGCTCCTCTTCAGCCCCACACATGGGAATACGCTTCCTGATTTTAGCTATTTTGCTATTAGCTTACTCCTTCTCCAAATCCTCTACCACCATATCACCAGGGTGACTGTGGTCCATGATGCAAAACGCACATAATATTTTTTAATGGTGGTATGATGCCCGTAACAAAAAAAGGTTATACAGTATATTCATGTATATCCCCCAGGGGTAAATGTTTCTTAGTCCATACTTAGTGCATGGGCATTACAAGTATGGAAACCCACTCCTTTGTAACGAGAACGTTGTTTTTATGTACCCTCCTCCACGTCACTTCCAAGGGCCATTGGAGTGGCTACCAATTTTTTACAGCCCTGCATAGGGTGGGTGAGAAATATGCGGTCCAGACTCACGGCTACTGAGACATTGACTGTGTGGAAGACAGGGTGATTGTGGTGGTGGCAAACTGACCGGAAGCATTATCTTCTGTTCAACCAACAACCTTTTGACACTGGTCTGGGTGTAATAGTTTCCTGAAAAGGAATATACACACTGCAGTCTGGTATATATCAAGCCTGTATACAGGCACATTAATCCTAAAAAGGAATATGCACATTGCAGTTGCTATATTCCCTGCCTGTATACCGCTAAATTATTCTAAAAGGACTGTTGTTTTGATGGAGATAGATATCAGAAGCCTGTACACCAGTCCCAGATGTGGTGATGGTATACAGCCACTTTTGGTACACCGCAGTGTGCTATATACCCTGTCTGCCTGTATACAGCTAGATTAATTCTAAAAGGACTGTTGTTTTGATGGAGATAGACATTAGAAGCCTGTACACCAGCCCCAGATGTGCTGACTAGTATACAGCCTCTTGTGGTACACTGAAAGTGTGCTATATACCCCTCCTGCCTGTATACAGCTAAATGAATGCTTGGAATGACTTATTTTGATGGAGATAGATATAGGAAGCTTGTACACCAGCCCCAGATGTGCTGACAGGTATGCAGCCACTTGTGGATACACCACAGTGTGCTATATACCTTGCCTGCCTGTATACAGCTAAATTAATCCAGTAAGGACGATTTTTTATGGGGATAGATATCAGAAGCCTGTACACCAGTCCCAGATGTGCTGACTGGTATACAGCCACTTGTGGTACACCACAGTGTGCTATATACCCCTCCTGCCTGTATACAGCTAAATTAATCCAGTAAGGACTGATTTTTTATGGGGATAGATATTAGAAGCCTATACACCAGCCCCAGATGTGCTGACTGTATACAGCCACTTGTGGTACACCACAGTGTGCTATATACCAGTCCTGCCTGTATACAGCTAAATTAATCCTTGCAAGGACTGTTTTTGTAGTATTTAGATAGATAGATAGATAGATAGATAAGATAGATAGATAGATAGATAGATGTAGAAAAAAATGGGCTGCAGCACTCTGTTTAAGATGTTTTCCAAGCCTTTATTGGCCTTCAGGCAGGTTGTTGCTACAACTTGCCTGAAGGCCAATAAAGGCTTGGAAAACATCTTAAACAGAGTGCTGCAGCCCCTTTTTCAACATATGGTCTGTATGGAAGAGTGGCTGAACCCTACTCAGGACTGATTTAGCACCTAACTCTTTGTAGTGAGAAACGCTGCTCCAAAAAAAGTTTCTTCATAGATAGATAGATACAGTCATATGAAAAAGTTTGGGCACCCCTCTTAATTTTACAATTTTTTTTTTTTTTTAAAATTGTTTTTTTGCAACAGCTATTTCAGTGTGATATATGTAATAACTGATGGACACAGTAATATTTCAGGATTGAAATGAGGTTTATTGTACTAACTAAAAATGTGAAATATGCATTATTTCAAAATTTGACAGGTGCAAAAGTATGGCACCCTTCTGATTTTCATGATTTGAATACTCCTAACTACTTTTTACTGACTTACTGAAGCACTAAATTGGTTTGGTAACCTCATTGAGCTTTGTACTTCATAGCCTGGTGTATCCAATCATGAGAAAAGCTATTTCAGGTATCCATTTGCAAGTTGTTCTCCTAGTTGCATCTTCTCTGAGGAGTGGCATCATGGGCTCCTCAAAACAGCTCTCAAATGATCTGAAAAAAAAGATTGTTCCACATAGTTGTTCAGGGAAAGGATGCAAAAAGTTGTCTCAAAGATTTTAACCTGTCAGTTTCCACTGTGAGGACATAGTAAGGAAATGGAAGACCACAGGGACAGTTCTTGTAAAGGCCAGAAGTGGCAGGCCAACAAAAATATCAGAAAGGCAGAGAAGAAGAATGGTGAGAAGAGTCAAGAACAATCCACAGACCGCCTCCAAAGACCTGCAGCATCATCTTGCTGCAGATGGTGTCACTGTGCATCGGTCAACAATACAGCGCACCCTGCACAAGGAGAAGCTGTATGGGAGAGTGATGCAAAAGAAGCCGTTTCTGCATGCATGCCACAAACAGAGTCGCCTGAGGAATGCAAAAGCACATTTGGACAAGCCAGTTTCATTTTGGAAGAAGGTCCTGTGGACTGATGAAACAAAGATTGAGTTGTTTGGTCATACACAAGGCGTTATGCATGGCACCACAAAAACACAGCATTCCAAGAAAAACACTTGCTACCCACTGTCAAATTTGGGGGAGGGTCCATCATGCTTTGGGGCTGTGTTGCCAATGACGGGACCGGGAATCTTGTTAAAGTTGAGGGTCGCATGATTCCATTCAGTATCAGCAGATTCTTGAGAATAATGTTCAAGAATCAGTGACAAAGTTGAAGTTACGCCGGGGATGGATCTTTCAGCAAGACAATGATCCAAAACATCGCTCCAAATCTACTCAGGCATTCATGCAGAGGAACAATTACAATGTTCTGGAATGGCCATCCCAGTCCCCAGACCTGAATATCATTGAACATCTGTAGGATGTTTTGAAGTGGGCTGTCCTTTGCTCGGCGACCATCAAACTTAACTGAACTGGAATTGTTTTGTAGAGAGGAATGGTCAAAAAACCTTCATCCAGATCCAGGAACTCATTAACAGCTACAGGAAGCGACTAGAGGCTGTTATTTTTGCAAAAGGTGGATCTACTAAATATTAATGTCACTTCTCTGCCCATACTTTTGCACCTGTCAATTTTTGAAATAATGCATATTTCACATTTTCGGTTAGTACAATAAACCTCATTTCAATCCTGAAATATTACTGTGTCATCAGTTATTACATATATCACACTGAAATAGCTGTTGCAAAAAAACAATTTGAAACAAAAAAAAAAGGGTAAGATTAAGAGGGGTGCTCTGTTTTAGTGGTGCTTTAAATGCAAGAACCCTGCCCCCTGTCTGATGCTCACCTTCAGGCTGCTTCACCCACTATCACAGTTGCTCCATTGAGCTCTGGCAAAAAGTGATCTGCCAGTGTGCTCCATGGAATCTCCATGGTGTTTCTTGGGGTGCATCAATGATCAGTTTTCAATGCTTGTTTTGGCTGTCATATAGAGAGTCAGTCTGAAGCTATGGACACAAGATGGTGCCGTGGGACTGAAGCGTCATCGGTAAAAGATGAAGCTGCCTGATGGTGAGTATATGACAGGGGGGCTTTTCTTAAGGCGCCACTCCTGTGCTAAAAAAAAATAAATGCTTGAGTGGTTCTTTTGGAAACTGTAGATGTAAATGCAACTCAGCACTCAGAGACCCCACTTTGCAACTCTCTGTGGACTGTCCCTTGCAATTGTGTGATTCTGGTTCCCAAATGCCTCTACTTTTCATTAATATCACTTACAGCTGATCGTAGAATATTTAGGATGGAAGAAATTCCACTAAATGACTTGTTACAATGGTGACTTTCTTTTACAGGACTGTGGTCTAATGTTGTGATCTCTTTAGAATGAGCGATTCTTCCACAAATAGTTGTGATGGCAGATGACATGGCTAGGTGTTGCCATTTGCCAATGAAGGCCTTTAGATATTACATCACATTGAGTGTCCAGGCTGGAGTCCAGCTTTTGTTGAATATTCATTCTAAGAAGGTTTGGAATATAAGATAATTTTTGCCACAACACAGGTGTTATGACCAAAGATTGCTCTGTAGCATGACTATGTTATTGTTATTATTTATTATTATTATTATAGCGCCATTTATTCCATGGCACTTTACATGTGAAAAGGGCCATACATAGGCAAGCATAATTATAAGCAATACGAGGCACACACAGGTACTGGAGGAGAGAGGATCTCGTCTGCAAGGGCTCACAATCTACAGTGGATGGAGAGGATACACTAAGAGAGGGTAGAGCTGGTTGTGTGGTGGTTGGTGAACTGAGGGTCACTGCAGGATGTAGGTTTACCGGAAGAGTTGGGTTTTCAGGTTCATTTTGAAGGTTTCCACAGTAGGCGAGAGTCTGATGTGTTAAGCAGAGAGTTAAGAGTATAGGGGAAAGCACGGGAGAATCTTGTAAGCGGTTGTGGGAAGAAGACATAAGAGGGGAATAGAGAAGAAGATCTGAGAGAATCGCAGGTTGCGTTTAGGTAAGTACTGGGAAACCCAAAGTCACTGATGTATGGGGACAGATTGTAGGTGGCTTTGAGGAGCACATTTATGTTGCAGCATAATGCAAGTGAACACCTTTGGGAACCAGTTGAATTTTATGCTACTTTCATGTTGCTGCCCCAATACCCTTAGAGTTACATGCAACTCCATTCACTCCCAGTATGCTGCGATGTAGCAGCAGTAGATGCAATCTTTGGCAGCATTACCTTCGCCACTGCTAAAGTCACCATGTAGAAAGTAACCTTAAATTTAAACATATTATCATTTTTTAGTATTAAGTAACATCACAAGTAACTGTGATGTATTTGAGTATTACTCAAGGTAAGAGGTGAATATTTGTTTTGCGGCAATAAATAGGCAGTTTAACAAGGCAATAAGTAACTTACTGCAGCCTTTCAATTGTCTCCTGCCTTGAGCAGCTTTCATTTAATAAAGAAGCTGACAAATAAGAGTCCTATGAGAGCTGCCACACAAATCATTGTAGCTCCACCTTAGCTTAGGAGAAGTATGTCGTGGTAAAACATAGTTTTCACACCCCTAAATTCCCCTATATAGATCACTGAAAACCTTTGAGTCTCTATTTGAACTTTATTACAGCTGGATAACATACAGATATCATAACCATGTATATTACACCAGGCATCCAAAATGATAAAGAACACCATTATGAGATGGAAGCTGCCCCTAATTTGCTTCATGTGGGAGATTGCTATGATAGTACTTTTGGAGTTTTTGTACGCTATGCCCCTTCTGCTGATCCCCATTGGACCGAGGAGAAAAAAAAATTAAATATCAGCAGCAATATTGAAAATGATTTCTACTACAGGTATCCAAGTAAGTACTGTTCATGTCATAGGTCATTTCTAGGCTGCTTACTGGTGTAGAACAGTTGCCTATATTGAGTTTGCCTATCTCATACCATTTTCATTTATAGTGTTTTATACAAGGCTATCCAAAGTGCAATACCAAAGAAAAATCCATACATTTAGATTTTATTATATGTAGAACACTTGAGCCTGAAAATCTGATGCATGGATCTATACTTAAGCCTCCATTGTAATAAAAAAGCTCTCATATTGGTGATTTTCAGAAATGGATAGGGGTGAAAGAAAAAGACAATACATGTCATAAACTCATTTTAGTCCACTGTTATCACTTAGTATTTGAGCTTTATTATCACTTGTATTAGTTTTGGGGTAGTGCTGATGTAGGGTCTAGAAGGGTCTAGGACCCTTCTTTGGTCATTGGTCATTGCACTTGCAGTCAGTTCACCCTTTAGTTCAGTTCCCTCCTTCATTATGCAGATTGTGTTTTAAATTCATATTTCATTTTTTAGGCATTAAATATCGAGGAGCAGCATTTTTAATATTTTCTTACCCCAAGTAGTTTTACATTCACCAATTGTTAACCTAATCTATTTAAAAATATTATATATATGTTTGCTCTGATACCAGTTTTTGCAAATATAGTTTAATAAGATACTTTATTATACTTACTGCTCCTAGAGCTACCAATATAATTTTTCTAATCCTGAAAAATTCTGTGCATTCAGTGGATTTATTATATTTACTTTATTTCTTATGAGAATGGAGTATTAGGGACACCAGACCGGGCACAATCAGCCATTGATTCAATGCCTTAAATTTTGTATTGTGCCATTAATTATAAATGTATGATATTTATTCAAAACAGTTACTCGTTTTCATGCCTTTTTTGCTTTTTGATCATTATGCGCAATTTTTGCCACATTACACTGGTTGTTACTAAGTTATGCCACAGAGCAATGATATAACTATAATGGGTGCAAGGGCTGCAATTGTATCTGGGGAATGGAGTCTAGTGTCCCTTTGCTTTAGCTCATATGAGAACACTAATAGCATTAGACACCCATCATACTTAGGGGCTCTATTGGAAATTTTGCATTGGAGCCCTTTAGAGTCAAGTTATGCATATTTTGTGCTGTATATTGTGCACTTTTTTTTTCAACAAAAGTGGGGGTAAGTGCAAAGCGTCTTAAAAAGTGGAAGTGCCAGGCAGATGGATCAAGGATGTGGTCAGCACAAGACAAGGGTTGTGGCCTGCTGCTTCTCCACTGCCCGAAACTGCACTCGCATCTCCCTGCAGCCAGAAGAGCAGAGGTGGAAGAAGTCACCCTAGCTGTGCCAGGCAGCGAGGACAGGTAAGCGGGAAAGTCTCATACTTACCCTCCCCCTGGTGTTCTTCCCAGGTGGCTGGGAATATGGATATGGATTCTGTGTGCACCCAGCTACAGGCACAATGCGCGTAGGCATGAAATTGCATGCAATGTTGCGAAGTGTAACGGTACCCTAAAACCAAGGTGCATCTTATATTCAGGCGCGTCTTATAAAGCGCAAATGCGTCTTTTTTTAATCATTTTACAACATTCTGTCATTATTATTCGGCAGATCTAGCAGTAAAATCATGTGAAAATATATATATATAATATATATATAATTATACATTTATGCAGTATCATTGCTCCAGCCTTCTATAAGCAACTGGAATCAATAAGTTGTAGCCCCTTACACAAATTCCCTTTTGCTGAGCCCGTGTAGTCTGGATACGTAGAGCTCATTACTTCCTAAATATATCACAGGCAGCAGGTATAATAGAAGAAAGAGAAGAAAGTCTCTGAATCCTACTGTTAACACCAAGTACATGAGACTGCACTTACTATAGTAATTATTAAAAGTGACAATTATTCTAACGTTCAAAGAACTAAAAATAGAAGTTGAAAACTTTCTCTGCATCTTAATGGAAGATCTTAAAGACTCCACAGCATTTGTACCTTGTGAGTCGGTGGCAGTTCTCCCGCACCTGTAGCTGGGGCTACCTCATTCATTAGCGAGTGAGCACACTGACAGGTTACCGTCTGTTGACAGCCACCAAAAGCTTTGAAAAAGGTTTGTGATTTAATGTTTGCTTTCTTCAAAAAAGGGTTACGCTATCATTCCTCAGTTAAGGGAGGAGTAGGTCAGCTTTTCTGGATACATACCAGTCCCCAGCAAGTTTCCTCTATTAAATGAGTCGTCCCCTACTTTAAAAGTTAACCTTAAAGGGAACCTGACAGGATATTATTGCTGCTGAAGCCCCAGGCAACATAAAGCAGACAACTGCAGCCATGTATATTTAACTATGATATGCTTCAGCGTTCAGTAGAAAATATAGTATATTTAGGAAAAAATAGCCAGTGACCATGTATCTCAGATAACTAATCTAAGAGGTCTTGGAGGATGTGACTCAGGGGCGGACCTACCGTGGTGCAGCTGGTTCAGCTGCACCAGGGCCCTGACCGGGTAGGGGGCCTCTCAAGCCTGCAAGGGGGCCCCCAGCCGACCCCCATGTCCCTGTGTCAGAGGAGAGGGCGTTAACTGAGGGAAGCTTCCTGCTTCCCTCGGCTGATCCCGCCCCTCCTCTCCTCTCGAGCCGCACGCTGCCCCCTGACACACCCAACCCCCCCCGGTCCTCGCCACCTAATGCTGCACCAGGGCCCGGCAGGCTGAAGGTCCGCCACTGACGTGGCTTATAGCATTGCTTAATCAAGGGATGCAAAGTTTAACACCAAGGAACCCCATCCCACTGTACTAGAAGTGCAAATTTTGCAAAAATATACATGCAAATTTCTCCTGAGAGGAAGAGGGACTGAACTCTAGAGAAATCTATTGGAAGTAACGACAAATGGCATAAATCACAAAACTAGAGATACACCTATATGTCTCTTTAGTCCGATAGTTTACCCATTTAATGATGCGAAAACATACAACCCCTAATCAGATTTCTACAGCATGCACACCCCAGAAATGATCCAGTCTGGTAGTGCTCGGTGTAGACTGTGTCAATCTAAATAGATTTAAATAGTTTATAGAGATAAAGAAACAGATGGCACTCACCGTGCTGAGCTTTGCTTTACTTTATTTTCATGTTCAGGGGCAGATACATATAGGGAGGGAGGGGGAGCGGAGACATATGCTCTTAGGCTAGGGTCACATTAATGTTTTCAGCGTTGCCTGGGGTTGCGCTGAAAACTTAGTTTTTGGCAGCATAAACACAGTGCAACCGCCACGGTAGCACCGCGTTAACGCTGCCCATACTGACCTATGGAGGCCCCGCCCCTAACAAGGCTCCCACGCTGTCATCAAATGGAAATCTCGCGGTATTTCCTAACTCGAGAAAAGTTGCAGAAAGTGTCTTTTCTCACGTTAGCTAATATCGCAAGATTTCCATCTGATGACAGTGTGGGAGCTGCGTTAGGGGCTAGGCGTCCATATGTTAGTATGGACAGCGTTAACGCAGCGCTACCATGGCATTACCACCGCGTTTATGCTGCCAAAAACTAAGGTTTCAGTGCGACCCCCCCAGGCAGTGCTGAAAAAGTTAAAGTGACCCTAGCCTTACCCTTTGGTATATCCCAAGAACAATCTAAGATGATTAGATAAACTTTAAAGGCCACTAGCGTCAAACTCATGTGAGTGCAATGCGGGGAAAACTCGCATTGCACTCGGACCAATGTCAATTAGTCAGGTTAGATTGTTACTTTTTTCCTCCGCTGAACTCGCATTGCATGCCAAACTGCAGCATGCCACGATTGCACGCATATCTCACATGCGAGTAGCCAATGCAAGTCAATAGGTGCGATAAAAAATAGCTCACAGCACACTGACAGCGTTTGTAGCATGGTTAGAATATACAGATAGGATAGATAGATAGATAGACCAATAACAACTGAAGCACTCCAATAACGATGTATTTTGCCTTTAATGGCCTTCAGGCATCTCTGTGGGACGTTTCAGTCCTCAGACCTTCTTCCAGCAAAGAAGAAGGTCTGAGGACCGAAACGTCCCACAGAGATGCCTGAAGGCCATTAAAGGCAAAATACATCGTTATTGGAGTGCTGCAGTCGTTATTGGTCTGTATAGGGGGGTGAAGGAACTAATCCCTGAACTGATTTGCACCAACCCTATAGGGGATTAAGTGCTGCTCTTAATTTTTTCAATATAGATAGATAGATAGATAGATAGATAGATAGATAGATAGATAGATAGTAGGAATAGCCAGATCTGGCTTACCAGACTCCCGCTGCTACTTCCGGGCTGCCCATTAAGCCTCATGCACATTCACTTCACTGAACGGCAAACAGTCAGTCACAGACACTCACACTCTGTGAGAGCCTCTGTGATTGGTTGTTTCAGTCAGAGTGCATTTCCTCAATCTGGACAGTGATTGTGCTTGGTTGCCATACCCATTTGGGTATGGCAACCAACGTGCCGTCAGAGTGTTAAATAAATAAATAAATAAAAAGAAAAAGCATGGGGCATTGCAGTATTTTAAGTCTAGCCCAATGAAAGTGGACAGCTGCGAGCTGCCACCCTCAGCTGCCAAATTTACCTTGGCTGGCAAAAAAAAAATGTGTGAGTTTTGCCTTATTTTTAATTGCCAGCCAAGGTAAAACTAAGCAGCTGAGGCTGGTATTCTCAGCGGGGTGAGGGTCCATTGTTTTAGGGCTTCCCCCACGCTAAAGAATACAAAACACAGCCACGAATGAAAATGGTGAGTTCATAAGAAGCACCATTTCTAGGCGCTTTACCAGACTCTTCCAGCAGCCCTGGTTGGGGATGGCATGCTGAGTAGTAAGGGGTTAACACCAGCTTTGTTTTTCCAGCTGGTATTAAACCCTGAGATACTTAATGCCAGGCCAAGTTAGACCCAGCCATTTAGAATCTCATAAATGGTTAAAGAAAACACAACACAGAGATAAATTAATTTATTGAAAATAAAAACACAGAGACACCGTCTTTATTACTCCCTCCCCACCCTTGAACCCACCCATGATTCTCATCTCCTGTCTTATTGAACAGATGAAGCTCTGCTACATTAGAGACCATGGGGAGGAAGTACGCTTCTGCTCCGCATAGTCTCTGATCACTGAATAAGTGAGCAGAGACCTGCGGCGTGTTAAGCGGTGACATCACCAAGGATACTGTTGCCATAGTAACTGAATGAGTGGTTACTATGGCAATGGTGTCCTAGAGTGATCTCAGTTAACTACCTGCTCACCCCTGAGGCTCCTGAATGAGCCATGGGGATAGCTGCTGAATTTCAGTTAACTCCCTGGTTACATCACTGCTATCCCTGAAGCTCCTGAATGAGCCAAGGGAATAGCAGCCGGTAAGCAGGGAGTAACTGAGTTCACTCCAGGAACCATTTCCATAGTAACCTCTAGCTCAGTTACTACGCCAACTGATTAGCATAATGGTCTAACTTGGCCTGACATTAAGAATCTCAGAGCTTAATACCAGCTGGTAAAACAAAGCTGGTATTAACCCCTTATTACCCAGCATGCCACTCCCCACCATGGCCACTGGAAGAGCCTGGTAAAGCGCCTAGAAATGGTGCTTCTAATGAATGCGCTATTTTCAGGGGCTGCTGCGGACTGCTATTCTTTAGCATGGGGGAAGCCTAAAACTATGGGCCCTCACCCTGCTGAGAATACCAGCCCTTAGCTGCTTAGCTTTTACCCTGACAGGCAATTAAAAATAGGGCGGAGCCCACACATTTTTTTTTGCCAGCCAATGTAAACTTAGGCAGCTGAGGGTGGCAGCTTGCAGCTGTCTGCTTTAATCAGGCTAGACTTGAAAATACTTTGAAGCCCTACGTGTTTTTTTTATTATTTATTTATTTAACACCCTCTGATGGCAGGTTGGTTGCCATACACTAATGTGTATGGCAACCAAGCATAATCACCGTCTAGATTGAGAAAATGCAGTCTGGCTACAACAGCCAATCACAGAAGCTCTCACATAGTGTGAGCGTCTGTGTTTTGTTGTTTGCCGCTCAGTGCAGTGAATATGCATAAAGCTTAATGAGTGGCCCCGAAAGTAGCAGCGGGAGACTGGTAAACCTGTTTAGCTATTCTAGCATCTGTCTATTCTATTCAATCTATCCTGTCTGTCTACTTTTTTTTTTAGCTTTATACAGCATGGGAAAGATCATGTTAAAAATGCATTGCACACGGACACCACACGGATGTCACACGGATGTTAGCTGAGAAACAAAATGCACGATTGCATCAACTGGCATGACACTCACATGACCATACGAAAAGCACTCGCGTTACCGTCATGCACCAAAATCGCTCTGATTACGCATATGCTAGTGTGCCTCAACCCTTATGTATACAGTATTGCAGTTTTTGTTGTGTGCTGTTTCATGCCTTGTTGGACTAAGCAAGGAAATATTTGATATAACTGATGATGTAGAAGACTTTTTCTTCTCCATGACCTAAGCATATCCAAGAAGATGAGTGATGCATGGCACTAAGACATGTAGTGGCATTATAGCTGACATCACAGGCAATGCCCACACTTTAAAATGATTGATATCTCGGAGTTCATTGATAGTGCGAGCCATCCATACTGTATTATAATATACCATGATCAAGATCCTTATATGCTGTTAGTAAATGGATCATTCATGTATACATCTTGACAAACAATACTTGTCAAGAATGGGAAAGTTTCAGATTAGAACTTGTTTATATTTTAATCAGTCCTGGAGATTCTCTGTGAAATAATTATCAAACATGCTCAAACGTTTTACTTAGGCCACATACGAGTTTCATGGTCATGTACAGACCATGTTTTCCTCATGTGCTGATGGTCTCCTGACATGAACAGATATCCAACAGCCTCATGTGTACTCCTATGAGACAGCTGAGTTCAGATTTATGGGGACGTCACACGTGTCAATGTCGACAGCGATCTCATCGGTGGCGACATTGAAGGCTGATCACTGGTGAGCTGTCACACAGGCAGACTCACCAGCGATCAGTACCAGCGAGAACGCTGTAAACCATGTAAACAAGCGGGTAACTAATGCTGTGCGGCGCTTAGTTACCCTCTGTTTACCATGGATACCAGCTCCCAGCGCTTGCTGAGAGGCGCTGGGAGCCGGCTTCTCGCTCGTCTCCTGGTGTCACACGCAACAATGCTGCGTGTCCATCGGGCGACAATCGCCAGGTTTTAGAGCAGGTTCTAAAACCTGGTGACCAGCAACCAACGATTTATCGCTGTTTGATGCGCCCTGTCACACATGTCAATATCGCTGCAACGTCATGCGCAGCAGCGATATTGCACACAATATTGACTTGCGCGATATCCCCTTAAAAGACCCATAGCCAGTCCTAATATTGTGGTCGGTTCACAAACCATACAATTCACACAGGGGAAATCAGTCGTCTATTTATGCATTCTAGCAAATGACTCACCATAAGCCGGGTTCTCAGGTCTTAGGCGCTGGCTGTGGTCACGGTTCTGTGCCTGAGGCTGTGGGGGCCCGGTGGTCAATGAAGAGTTAAATAAGATTACATAGGAATAAAGTTACTGTTTCGTGATGCCACCTGTAGGGGTCCGGTGATGGCACCAGCGCTGCTTCGACCTCCGGGGGATGGGCTGCAGCAAGATGGATCCGCTCCCTATAGGACGAGCGGGATTCCCCGGGGTCAGGAGCCGTAGTGATAGAATACGGAAGCTCAGTTGATTCTGTAGGTAAATCAGTTAGTAACAGTTCGGAAATAATGCTCGGACACGATGCTCCTCTGCACGGGTCTTTACTTAGTTCTCACACAGTACACTGGTATAACGGTTTCCACTTTCAGATAACGGACCGGGTGGTCCCTGTGATGAACAGTGTCCCTCCAAGGCTCCACAGTGTCTCTCTTAATCTGACTGTCCCTTTTACTCTTCGCTGCCTTCAACGTACCAGGTCGGGATACAGAGGAACTTCTGTTGGGCACCCGAGCCGTTGGCCTAGCGACTCCCAATGGGTCCCTGGACCTCAATGGTGGGTACCCCTCCCGGTACAACTGCGGTGATGGAGATTTGTGTGTTGTGCTCCTGTGAAGCCCTCAATCACTCCGGTTCTGTAGCACAGCAGTATATCATCTGTACTACCTCGGAGCCGGTTCTCCAGGTTTGGACTGGGCTCGGGTCGTCTTTTACCCGTACTGGTTCTCTTGGCCCCCTTCACTTCTGGGTCACCAGCTCCTGGTGCCCTCCCTGTTAGCTGTTCTGTCACGACTTGGTTCTTGTTCTTGTCTCTCCCACTTTCTAACTCTTTCTGCTCTTTCCCCACTGCTATACATCTCACTCTCCTCCCACCAGGAACGGTTGCCCAGGAAACGGGTCTCTAATTGGCCCTCTGTCTCTAGATGCTGCATGTGGTACATGGTGCCTTGGGATTAACCTGTTCATCACTGAGACGGAGCATACTGCACCTTCAGTCAGGGGTGCAGTACCCTCCTGTGACGCACTCGTTGCGGGGCGCCACACAAACAACGGGGGCAACTACTGAACTTGTTAGCTATAAAATCACTATATTTTTGCAGATTCAAGCTTTAGAGTCATAATATACTGTAATTGTTACTCTCTGCACCAGCCACCTTGTAGTAGTATGGGACTGTAGGGCTAATTAATGGCAATCTACCAGCTGTTTTTTGCTATATATTCTGAAGTCAATATGCTGTAAAAGTTAACACAAAGAATTCTCTTGTCAAGATCTGTGGTGGTGTCCATTTGCACAGTTTGTTTTAGCAGCAGGGCCTTAACATGCCAACTTGTCCGACACGCCCCCTCCTCTGATAGTCACTGCACTGTCAACATACAATGTTTATAGAAAGCTTATTGTGAGTTGGGGCAGCTTTTTCAGCTCTGCATCCAGTAATCTAACATCGTTGAATTCAGGGTCTCTTTGCCTACATCATGTTACTCTGAGAGGAGGTAGCAAAAACCTGCTAGATTATTTTTAAAGTAAAATTCAATGTATGATATTAATCTACTATATAATTGCCTAGAATTTTACTTCCTGTCAAAAGCCAACTTCAGTGGCTTTGTCCGGAGATAAATGTCCGGAGATAAGTGACGTCACCAGCGTCACCAGCGTCATCTACGCCCGCTCAGGGTGGACCAAGATGGCGGCCCTAAGCGGAGCGCACCTCAGGAAGGTCCGCTGCGCTTAGGGCCGAGCTCAGGTGGACGGAGCGGGCGCGAGCTAGCCGGGAGCCGACCTCGGAATAGCGCCGCGCGCCATAATTCAAATACACTGTGCTCAGTGTATTAAAGGGGCCATCCCCAACCAGTTCTTAAAGGGGCGGACCCCAACTACTTTTTAAAGGGGCAGTCCCCAACCATGTCTTAAAGGGCCGGTCCCCAACCACGTCTTAAAGGGGCGGTCCCCAACCACTTTTTAAAGGGGCAGTCACAGCCACATTTTAAAGGGGCGGTCCCCAACCACGTCTTAAAGGGGCAGTCCCCAACCACATCTTAAAGGGGCGGTCCCCAACCACATCTTAAAGGGGCAGTCCCCAACCATGTCTTAAAAGGCCGGTCCCCAACCATGTCTTAAAGGGGCGGTCCACAACCACTTCTTAAAGGGGCCATCCCTAACCAGTTCTTAAATGGCCGGACCCCAACCACTTTTTAAAGGGGCAGTCCCCAACCACATCTTAAAGGGACGGTCCCCAACCACATCTTAAAGGGGCCATCCCCAACCAGTTCTTAAAGGGGCCGTCCCCAACCTCTTAAAGGGGCAGTCCCCAACAACTTTTTAAAGGGCCAGTCGCAACCACGTCTCCCCAACCACGTGTTAAAAGGCCGGTCCCCAACCACATCTTAAAGTGGCGGCACCCAATCATGTCTTAAGGCAGCGGACCCCAAGTATGTCTTAAAGGGGCAGTCTCCAACCACATCTTAAAGGGGCGGTCCCCAACACATCTCAAATGGGCGGAAGCAAACAATCAGCGATATTGCCGTGGGATTTAAACCGTCTTCGCTGACTGGTCATGGCCGGCTGCGACCAATCAGTGATATTGCGCAGGATTTAAATGATAATGTATATATTTTATCCCGAAAAACCTGTGTATTCATTGCATTATTCTTAAATCTTCATAAATAAACTACATACATATTCTAGAATACCCGATGTGTTAGAATCGGGCCACCATCTATTAGTAAATAAAACTATATATGGATTCTAGACTACCCGATTCTTTAGAATAGGGCCGCCGCCATCTAGTTATACATATTTACATGGCGCTTCACTATAGCAGACCAGCATATATGGCTGAACAGACAAGTGTAATGTAATTTATGGGTCTATACTTTGGATAACATTGCTCAATCTTCTTCATACCAGTAGAATTTAATATTTAGTATAATAAAGTTTCCTCCATTCTCCATGTTGAGTTGTATTTTTTGTATAATGGCTTATGACAGTGAATCTTCTTTCTCTCTCTCCATGGTACTGAAAAACACAACAATTTAAAGTGAACCTGTCACCTAGATAAAGCCCCCAGGCTATCATTACCTGTCCCTGCACCTTCCTATTACTATTCTAACTATCCATCTCTGTCCTAAATGTGTGGTGTGACTGTTTTATAAAATGTTTTTATAACTTACTAGCTCCTATGTTAATGAAGCGGGGGCTACAGTTACTAGCCCCCCGGGCGTCTCTCCCTCTCGCCTACTCCTGCAGTCTTTATCCTGACACCATGGCCGTGATATTGAAATTCCAATGCGCGCCCCCATCCTGCCTCGGAGCACTCTTTTGCGTTCCGGGTATGACGCCGAACGCGTCATTTCCGTAACTGCGGGGTCGATACACCTTATATGTGTATCACCTGACTTGAAGCTGCACATTGTCTGTGGAGCACATTACATCAGCTCCACTGTGATCACAGATGAGCTGATGTAATGTGCTCCACAGAGCATGCGCAATGCGCAGCTTGAAGTCAGGCGATACACCTGAAAGGTGTATCGAACCCGTAGTTCCGGAAATGACACGTTCGGCGTCATACACGGAACGCAACAGAGACGCTCCGAGGCAGGATGGGGGCGCGCATTGGAATTTCAATATCACGGCCATGGGGTCGTGATAAAGACTGCAGGAGTAGGCGAGAGGGAGAGACGCCCAGGGGGGCTAGTAACGGTTGGCCCCGCTTCATTAACATAGGAGCTAGTAAGTTATAAAAACATTTTATAAAAACAGTCACACCACACATTTAGGACAGAGATGGATAGTTAGAATAGTAATAGGAAGGTGCAGGGACAGGTTGTGATAGCCTGGGGGGCTTTATCTAGGTGACAGGTTCACTTTAAGAACTGTGAATGTGTTATTAGTGTTCAGATTTTATGTTCACTAATGACGTTATCATCTCCCCAAAGGTTCAATAACAGAATATACGAGTTTACAATGGTCCTGAATCCTTAATCAGTAAATAATGCATCTGCAATACCTTTGTCTAATGCATCTCAATGACTCAAAAGACATTTATCATCTGACCACAGGATTGCTGATAAGTGTAGATTGGATGTATCAATATTGTGACCCTCATGGATTAAGAGAATATGGTTCCTGGTTTCCATGTTATATCATACTCCAATCAGGCTTGATGGAGAATCATGTTGGTGCAGGCCTGCCGGCTCTATTCACATGATCCGGGCCAGCTGCAGTCATATACTGCATTCAATCCCAAAGGAAGTGAGGAAGAATAGAATAGCAGGGGGCTCTTTCTCGTGATCGGTTGGACCCTAGTGATCAAACAATCATTAGCAGTCCTGTTGATAGGTGATACATTTCTGTAATGGAAAAAGTATTTATAAAGCTAAGTTCACATCTCATTTGTCTATTTAATTTGTCTGTTCAACAAGTGTAAATCTGGTTTCACACCTTCAGTGTGTTCACCTCAGGCTGAAAACGGGAGTATCTGCATTCGGCTGTGTGTCTGGAAACGCAGGCCACCATCACAGCAGCTGCATGATGCCAGATCCAACCGGGGATAGGGTGATAGAAAATGTAATAAAATGTATTTTGCATATGTGTATACAATGGGGGCACCTGGGGAGGGGCTGCAGGAATGGTTTTATACCACTACTTTATTTCGATCAGTGTTTGAAACCCCTTTGGCATTTGCAGCCAGAGTGGAGACTTCTCTACTTCACCTACGCAATTTACGTAAGCGCGCAAGCTATGCCTATTCTTGAAACTTCTCTAAGCACTGAACTGTCAAAAAGTGGCAGATATCTATTTTTAAGAATAGCATAGGGCACAAGCCCTTTTTCTGAGGCGGGGGTGAGGTGCAGGAACTACTCTGGGTATGCTCAGTGTCAGATACTGATCCGACTTGGCCGCATCCATCCCGGGCCGCATGCAGTCCTATTGAAATCTATGCATCGTTTTGACGCATTAAACCGCATCTGGATGCATATGAATTTTTACTGCCCACAAAATCGCAACATGGTGCCGCCGGGGGGGCAGCTCAAAACAACGCAGTCATCTGCATCCATCAAAAATGTGATGCCACCGGACGTCCATTATAAGTATAGGGACGCATGCCTGATCAGGAGGCTTCAGGATTTGGACGGATTGAGATGCCAGAACAAAAAATGCAAGTGTGAAACCACCCTAATTCATGTGTATAACAGATATATTGCATTACTGATACAAATGGAAGCAGAAGGACCCAATTTTGATGAGATCCTTCTAGGTTCCATTTTGTGTCACTTTTTAGAATTGAAGTTCTGCATTCTGTGGTTTTTATTCTGATATTTCTAGAACAAAAGATGGTACATATGGCTATAAATACAAAGCATGCTACAGTAATATTATTGGTGTACATATATACATAGTATACTATTGCCTGTATCCCTAATATGGGAATTGTACATTAATACAACACCATATAGTGCCCCTGTAGATTTCAATGCTCTAGATGCCTATTTGGTTAATACGGTTTTTGCATGAGCAATAAACACTTGAGTGAAATCAACTGATTTACTTGTGAGTGATTTACGTTTTCATCAATATGTGACATAAGGGGAGATTTGCATTAAATATTATTTTGATTATATGCAAATGATAATATATTGGGTACGGTTAAATGAAAACGTTTTCCATCTCTCACAGCTGCCGCTATGGCAAAATAAATAAAATACCCATATTTACTTAGTTTGAAAAAAGACATAGTTCCATCAAGTTCAACCTTTCTCCACTAGTTATACAGTAGATTCTCTTTCTATTTATAACCCACAATGACAGTTCTTGTGAGAAAATCATACAGTCCTTATTTAAATACCATTATAGTATTTGCTATAACTATGTCTTGTGGTCAGCATTCCACATTCTGACTGCTCTAACTGTGAAGAACCCTTTTTTATTTAGCTGCCAGAATTGCCTTTCCTCTATACAGACTTAGGGCCCTTTCACATCAGCGTTTTTTTCAAATCGCGGCAGATGCGGTGAAAAAACCGCATCTGCCGCGATTACCGCATACCGGCTGCACTTGCGGCGCGGTTGCGGTTTTTGCCATGCAAAGTATAGGCTGACCGCGGTTTTTTTCGCGGCCGCACCTGCCGCAAGTGCAAAACCGCACTTGCCGCACCTGCCGCAAGTCCGCCTATACTTTGCATGGCAAAAACCGCAACCGCGCCACAAGTGCAGCCGGTATGCGGTAATCGCGGCAGATGCGGTTTTTTTCACCGCATCTGCCGCGATTTGAAAAAAACGCTGATGTGAAAGGGCCCTAAGACCTTCTATCCCTTATAAACTAGATCTAACTTCTGAATATCTCTTTTAAAATGTGGATCCCAAAACTAGATCCTGTATTCTAGATGTGGCCTGACAAGTGATCTATAGAGGGTTAATAATACACTGGGATCACAAGATTTTCTCTCTCTTTTTATGTACCCTGATATTTGCCTTTGCAGGTGCTGCTTGACATTGAGCACTACTGCACAGCTTACTTGTAACCACAAAACCCACTAATGCACCCTTTATCATTACAGATTGATAGTCACAGTAGCGAAAAATATGTATCTGTAGGGAAATGGAGACCACAGCAATTAATGGACATTTGTTAAATTATATGCAACTATTGTGGCGCCCCGCAACGAGTGCGTCACAGGAAGGTATTGCATCCCTGACTGAAGATGTAATTTCTTCCGTCTCAGTGATGACACGGTCAAACCCAGAGCTCCATACACCACACAACACACCAGAGACAGAGGGCCAATCAGGTCCTGGAGGGAGGAGTGTAAGGTGTAGTGTGGAGGAGAAGTTATTAACGTAGGAGTAGTTGGAGTCGGGAGGAGAGAGAGAAAGAACAGGACCTGCACAGTGCTGTGCAGCCTGGCACCGAACTTGACCGGCAGGGCACCATCAAGCGGTGACCCAGACCGGACACGGGCAACTATCCAGCGGGTTAAATTATACCTGTGCCCAACACACCGGATCACCGGTTCCGAGGCGAACAGTCATCCATCACTGTTCAGCAAACCGGAGTGACGGAGTAGCTTTTTAGGAGCACCTCACTACAGCCGCAACCCAGCCGTCTTGCCAGCGAGATACCCACTTCAGTGAAACAGGCCCCAGAAACCGGGATTCGAGCCGGTAGCGAGTCCTTCAGAAGTCTTCCCCGTACCTCGAACTGGCACCCTAAGGCGACAACGGCAACCAGACAGGAAAGTTAGATAAAGAGGAACACCGTGGAGCTCTGTACTAAGACGAGTCATCGCTGGGATCACCCAGTCCGTTACCTAAAGACTGGATACCGTGTACTACACCAACCGTTACAGTAAAGACCCGTTACAGAGGAATCTAGTGTCCGTGCTTTTTCTTCAGAACTGTTATTAACTCCGCACAGCAACTACCCGAGCTGCCGTATTCCATCCGGTATAGCTCCTGGCCCGGGGGCTCCTGCTCATCCTGTGGGGAGCATCCCATCAAGCTGCCACACATCCCCCGGAGGCCCAAGCAGCGCCGGTGCAATCACTGGACTCCCACAGGTGGCGTCACGACAAACAAAAATCACCCCTATCCTCAAATCCCCTTTGATTTGACCACCGGGCCCCACAACCTCAGGCGCGGAACCGTGACAACTGCTGCATCGCCTGAGACGTGAGCATCCGGCAACGGTGAGTCACTATCCAGAGGTCACAACATGTGCTTATCTGAGCAGGAGCTGTAGCCATCCTGGTCGCAGGATCTGAGACCTCAGGTGGTCTTCCTGAGAACACAAAGGCCTCACACCTCTGGAAGGTTTCAAATGAATTGAAAAATGGTCCATGGTACCAAGGTCTTCCATTCCATAAATGCCTGGGGAAATAAATAGCTGTAAACTAAGGGTATTTAAAATGTAATATATTCATTGCTAAATTATCCATAGTCAAGTCACAGACCAGGGTTTAAAATATTAAAATTAAAAGGCTGTGCTTGCAATGCGACCTTAAGCTTAAAGAGGACTTGTCATCCCCCTGGTGCTTTCCAAACTGAAAGCACCACTAAATGCAGCGTGTCTGCTGCATTCAGGGAAGGGGTCTCCCATGTTTCTACCCGCCCCTGTAAGCTGTAAAAAACACTTTATAAAGTTTAGAGATAACGAGTCTGGAGGGACTTACTGATTATGGAGTCCTCGCTGTTCCCGGGGGTCCTCCCTGCCTCCTTCCTCTCTGTGCCGCCCCCTGCCTCTCTGTGCCTCCTCCTACCTGTGACATCAGCACCAGGCCCACCCTGCTTCAGATTATGCTGCATGCATACAGCAGGGTAGGCTCCGGCACTGCACTGATGTCACAGTCAGGAGGCGGCACATAGAGGCAGGGGGCGGCACAGAGAGGAAGGAGGTGGGGAGGACCCCCAGAAAAAGGGAGGACTACATAATCAGTAAGACCCTACAGACTCGTTATCTCTAAACTTTTAAAGTGGTTTTTTTTACAGCTTACAGGGCAGATAGAAACATGAGAGACTCTGTCTCTGAAGCAGCAGACATGCTGCATTCAGTGGTGCTTTCAGTTTGGAAAGCATCGGGGGGGGGGGGGGGGGGTGACAGGTCCTCTTTAAGCATAAAAAAAGCTTGCAAACAAAGAGATCTTTATTTACATATTGGGGTTGACTTAGCTGATGTGATCCATATTTCATCTTTGCTCCTCCAGAAAGCAGAAGATATTAGACTGGAAAGTTTAGGTATGCTGAAATTTTCTCCCTTTTATTTATGACTGTCTTGCATATTTGTATGTTCTTTTCATTTCTTATTTCTTTTTATTGTAAGCACTGTAACTTTTATATTAAAGCTTAAAACTTTAATAAGTTGACCCTTAAAGCGAACCTGTCACCCCCCCTGGACATCAAAAGCTAAAATAGCCACCTTCTGCAGCACTAAGGCTGCATTCAGAGAAGGTGTTATAGGCTTTTGATGCCCTATATTCACTCAAATATGAACTTATATAACTGCTTACACTTAAGACGACCTAAGACCGGAGGCGGGTATGCGCTCCTCCGACCAGCCCCCTCTTGTCAATCAGCCTGGTCGCCTGCTGCCTCTCCTCACAGTCTAACATGAACACGCGCCTCCGTTCTCCTCTATGGCGCCGCGCATGCGCTGTGCGCACAGCCCGACGACTTCCTGGACACCCGGCGCACAGCGCATGCGCGGCGCCATTGAGGAGAACGGAGAGCGCGTTC
Source organism: Allobates femoralis (assembly GCA_033576535.1). Lineage (NCBI taxonomy): Eukaryota > Metazoa > Chordata > Amphibia > Anura > Aromobatidae > Allobates > Allobates femoralis. Next base: position 148,702,435 of record JARQOC010000004.1, read on the forward strand.
ATGCTAGACTGTGAGGAGAGGCAGCAGCAGGCGCCAGGCTGATTGACAAAGGGGGCGGGGATCGGAGTGATGGCGAGCGTGGTCGAAGAACACCTGCAAAAACGCTCCCGGTGTAGGTCGTTCTTAAGATGCTAAGCAGTTGTATCAACGTTCAATATTCTTGACGAATATTTCTGCAGAATTTATTATGGTTTCTCAGCAATACAATAATGCTTATAAGAAAAATGTGCACCTTACTTAGTGCATTTCTGAATGCAAGCACTTAGTTTGTCTTTACAGATTAGTGGCTTATAATTTATGTTTGATGTTCCAGGGGTAGGGTGACAGGTTCTCTTTTAAATTCTTTAAAAGATATCTTTACTGCTGCAGTCAAATGACCACAGGATCATCAGCAATGGAGTGATGTGAGATTTAAAGCACCACTGCAGTGTATTTTGTTTTAACTTTACCCCTGAAGTGTCAATTTAAATCAAAGTCCCCTTTCCCTAGTATTATACTCTCTTTCTGGCATCTTAGTCTTGGTGCTGATAGTCTCAGCAGGTTGTTACAGTTGGCTACTCCAGTGTTTTATCAAGCGTTCCGGAGGTCAAAACTCAATGTCTTTCAGCCAGTCAGAAGTTACCATCAAAAGATGGCGCCGTGGGACGAGAGCGGCATCGGTAAAAGGTGAAGATGCCGCTGGGGAAGTATGGGATGGGGGACCTTAGGTTAAAAGTAACATCCAGAGGTGAAAGAAAAATTCTGGAGTTGTGCTTTAAAAGAGAATACAAGATCTTTATTTTTGCACATTTAAAAAAGCTCTGTATAATATGTGGCCTTGCAATTCTTATATATGCTGTAGCAACAGTATCAATAGAATATACTGTACGACAATAATGTGAGGCCTTCTGCCAGAAGTTGTCTAATATTATTTTACTGCTCTACATCAATTTTTATGACTACAAGAAAAATGTGACCTTTTATGAATTTGGTGTGCTGAATCCAAAAATCACATACGTATGTTTCGTAGTCAGGTCTTTTTTTATGCAAAAGATTTTTACTAGGGAATTCTTTCAGTAATAATGTAACAATATATATACGGTAATTTTAATTATATTATTTAGATTTAAATTATTGCAGGGAAGGGAGTGAAGCAGGGTCGGACGACGGTCACACCGAAACAGCCTCATTCTCTTCCCTGCACAGCTTTTACCAGAATACATTTCCAGCACTGCATTCAAGTTTTGGTGAGCGCGGTTCCTTCTTTCATTGGCTATCATTATTCAGTATATCACAAAAGTGAGTACACCCTTCACATTTTTTTAATTATTGTATTATATATTTTCATGTGACAACACAAAAAATATGACCCTTTGATGCAATGTAAAGTAGTACAGCTTGTATAACAGTGTAAATTTGGTGTGCCCTCTAAATAACTTAACACACAGCCATTAAAGGGAACCACACCAGCCATATACACTGCGGCCACCACCAGTAAGCCCTTCTAGAATATTGTATATAAGTCCCCAAGCTGATCTACATAACATTAAAAATAACTTTTACAACACTAACCTATGAGGCTGTCCTGTCCGATGGGTGTCACTGGTCTTGATCCAGCGCCTCCTCTCTGTGATCATCGTGTTACTTCCCTGCTTCATGAGGATTATACGTCCGAAGTCTTTTACACAGTATCCTTCATTGCACTTCTGTGCATGCACACGTCACTCTCTCTGCAAAATATAGTAGTTTGCATGCTCGGTCGTTCTTTAACCTTTTCTCTCAAGTGTGCATTACAGTACTCTGCTCTGCACACAACAGGGGAGAAGTGCATATAAGCAGGAGCATAATGAAAGACACCGTGTGGAAGACATAGGATGCGTTATCTAAATGGAGGGCATCATGCTCTGCTTCAGTAGGTCACAGTACATGTTGGCTTCATGGTTCCCTCAATGAACTTCCACATCTGGCAGCACTCATGCAGCCCCTAACCCTGATACTGACACCACTATGCTTGACTGTAGAAAATATTCATTTGTGTGTGTTCACCTCACCTGGTTTCCACTGCACACGCTTGACCAAATCTGAACCAAATAAGACATGCAGATTTTGATGGAGATTCTCAAAATCTGCATAAAAAAAAGCATGGAAAAGAACGCACCGTTGGCACAGGGCCTAATGATCTATGTTTCATTGACTGTTTTCTAGAAGATTAAGAAAGCTCTATAAGTTTTTATTTAGCATATTAGAAAAACTGATGAACCACTCATGGTAAAACTGACATTCACCAAAGACTGATCATAATCTGAATCCAAAATACTGAAGAAAATTGGTCCATTTGTCATGTACAAAAAATAAAAACCTAATGTGCAAAACTGGCCTTAAAATTTAATACTTGCCTGACTTCCTTTTCTATTAAATTAATGGCCATTATGCTATGAGGATTATTTTATCGAAACCCATAGGAACCTTCACATCACCACTTAGCTCTAATTTAGTGTGGATTTTTACTTTAGAGTCATTTTAGGGATACATTTATGTTATTTCATATCACTCCCCTGTGTTGCTCTTTATGGGAATATAACTTATGAATTTTCTGCTCTCTGGGTTGTGACGTGCCGTATATTTCAGACTATAAAGACACACACTTTTCACACTATAAGGCACTGAAGTCAGTGAAGAGAGGTGGGCGGGGAGAGCTGTGCATATTAAATTAGCTTAAAGAGTGGGCCCACATGATCAACCGATCACATGTGCCTGCAATTAAAGACAGTAGATATTCACATCTTCCCATGCACATTGCGTGGGAGCGGTGAATATCCTGGCAGACGGATGATAATAGCCACTGTCCATCATCATGTACTGCTCTCATCCTGGCAGCTAAGCTGACAGCCTGTGGAGCTCGGTGCATGACAGTCGACATGTTGGTGTGAGAACAGGACATTGCTCTTCAGCTGGAGAGCCATGGAGGGGTGAATAAAATTGTTTATTATTTTAAGTCTGTGCCGTGGATGGGACCATAATACCAGGATGAGGCATAAATACCAAAATGGGTCCTATACCAGGATGAGGGCATATACCAGGATGGGCCATATACCAGGATGGGCCATAAACCAAGATGGGGACCATATACCAGGACAGGGACCATATACCAGGATGAGGTATATAGATTGAGGGCATATACAAGAACGGGGCCATACACAGGATAGGGGCATATAGCAGGATGGGGGACATAAATACCAGGATGGGGAACATTGGTACAGAATATGAGGACATTACAGCTATAATCGTATCAGCAGCAGATCCCCATTTCCATAACAGTGCATTATAACAAAATTTTTTGCGCCAACTTTTCTTTCCTATTTTCAATCTCTAAAACTTAGGTGCATCTTATAGTCCAAAAAAATACAGTATTATGTGCTCAAATCTATCATGGCAGTCCATGTGAGATGTCCAATGGTAGAAAACCAACTTCTCATATATCTCCTGGATTCTGGACATCTTGCTTTTGATTTTTATGAATCCCTAAAGGCTTATTTTCTAATTGTTCCCTACTGTAAAGAAAATAGACAAATTCTGATAATACTGGCCTTTATAGTTGTCATTGGACGTAGAATACTAAAATCAACATGAATTCATGGCAAAAAAAGCAACTGTATTATATCACAATACAGCCCATCACAAAGTATGTCTCTACCAGAAACAATATATAATGTAGAATACCATTTTGAATTTAAAAATTCTCCCATAAAATCTCTATTTTTGTTTTTCTATACAGCACCAGTCTTGTCCATGGCCATGTTTGTTATGGCAGCTCTGTCCCACTCCGTACCAGCTAATAGAGTCAACAGACAAGCTGATCCATTTTTTAAGCTAAAACTATTTATGGTACCATAGTAATACATAAAGTTTAGTCAATGTGACTAATAGTGTGTCTAAGGATTAATCTATTTCTAAAATATAAAATCTATATTCAGCTTGTAAAAGGCATGCAGGTGGTTAACAGACATATACTGCTCTGTACAGTTTCATTTTATTGTAAGCGTACATATGTGATTGTCAGGTGTAATGTAAGTGAAGCATACATGCAAGAAACATAGAATATAAGTGATAGAACAGGAATAACCAGGTAATCCAGTTTCACAATGTAGTCTCACGGAATATAATATCCTTCCTCAGTTCTTGTTCATCCAAAGAAATTATATTTAAAAACTAGCTGTAGTACCCGGCTACGCCCGGGTTAATAAATAACTGCTGTTAGCTATAACAAAATAGAATTTGAATATGTCATATTAATGACCTGTAGGAAAATAGAAGCTGAGCTGTGATTGATTGCTATAGGCAGCCTAATAAATCTCCAGCCAACAGGAAACCCACCCCCTGGCCGGGCAGTATATGTTACCTCACACATACACATAATAGACAGCTCATGTGACTGACAACTGCCTTAATTCCCTATATGGCACATGTGTTGCACATTGCTGTTTTTAATCATATGTTTATGTTTGGAAAATAAAGATAGCACACGTATGAGGCGAGTTGTGTGAGGTGATTTGTGCACATCTGTGTCTGTCTGTGTGGTGTGTGTGTCCCTGGGGTGTGTATGAGTGTGTCCCTGTGGGGGGGTCTGTGTGGTGTGTGTGTGTATCTGTGTTGTGTGTGTCTCTTTGTGGTGTGTGTCCCTGTGGGGTGAGTGCATGTGTCCCTATAGGGTGTGTGTATGTGTGTGTGTCCCTGTGGGGGGGGTGTCTGTGTGGGGTGTGTGTGTCTCTGTGTTGTGTGTGTCTCTTTGTGGTGTGTGTCCCTGTGGGGTGAGTGCATGTGTCCCTATAGGGTGTGTGTATGTGTGTGTGTCCCTGTGGGGGGGGTCTGTGTGGTGTGTGTGTGTCTCATTGTGGTGTGTGTGTCCCTGTGGGGTGAGTGCATGTGTCGCTATAGAGTGTGTGTGTGTCCCCTTGCGGGTGTGTGTGTGTCTCTGTGTTGTGTGTGTCTCTTTGTGGTGTGTGTGTGTGTTTGTTCGGGTGTGTGGTGAGTATCCAATGTTGGGGCTGCACCTTAGCGACTATACACTTGCTGTTACTCTTTGTGTGCGTGTGTTGTGTATACATGTCCCCGTGCGTGGTGAATATCTCATGTTGGGGCCCCACCTTAGTGACTATATGCTGGTATGTGCTGTTAGTCTTTGGCGCTATCATTAAGCCCTCTCATTCACAACTGTCAACTGGTAACTGTCACTTTTTCCCCATTATGTAGATAGGGGCAAAATGTTTTGGTGAATTGGAATGCGCGGGGTTAAAATGTCGCCTCACAACATAGCCTGTTACGCTCCCGGGGTCCAGACGTAGGACTGTGCAAAATTTTGTCTCTATAGCTGACATCTGTCAATTTTCCTCCAACTCTTTTCCATTCACTTTTTCCCCATTATGTAGATAGGGGCAAAATTTTTTGGTGAACTGGAACGCGCAGGGTTAAAATTTCGCCTCACTTCATAGACTATGACGCTCCCGGGGTCAAGACGTGCGACTGTGCAAAATTTTGTAGCTGTAGCTGGCAGCTGTCGATTTTCCTCCCACACGTTTCCTTTCCCTTTTTCCCCATTATGTAGATAGGGCCAAAATTGTTTGGTGAACTGGAATGCGCAGGGTTAAAATTTCACCTCACAACATAGCCTATGACGCTCCCGGGGTCGAGACGTGTGACTGTGCAAAACTTTGTGGCTATAGTTGCGACGGTGTAGATGCCAATCCCGGATACACACACATACACACACACATACACACACACATACACACATTCAGCTTTATATATTAGATGAACAATGAAAGAATTACATTCATAACTTCTATTCGGTACTAACATTAGTCGTCCCCGCAAGATACCATACTTATCAGCCAGATAGTAGCTATTTTACCTGCATCTTGTAATAATGTAACTTCACTATATACAATTGGTAATATTCAGTGGCGTAATGATCACGGTCGCAGCAGTCGCAGTTGAGACCGGGCCCGGACCTGTAGGGGGCCCGCACCTTCAGCCACCCCCTGCGACCGTGATCGCAGCTCCTACTTCGCATGGATGTGCATCTCCGAGGACACACATCCACGGGACAGCGCGGTCGCAAAGGCTCCGACACTCTGTGTGTCAGAGGAGAGGAGGTGAAGGGAAGGAAGCCTCCTGCTTCCTGCTGCTGCTCCCGCCCCTCCTCTGATATGCCAGCTTCCTGCCTTGCGCTCCACTGGGGAGCGCATACAGCAGACGGCACCTCCTTCTCCTCCATAGGCATGGGAGAAAGCAGGTGAGAGGGAGGCCTTGGACACAACAAGTGAGAGGGGAGGCCTGGGACACAGCAGGTGAGAGGGAGGCCTGGGACACAGCAGGTGAGAGGGAGGCCTGGGAAACAGCAGGTGAGAGCGGGGGCCTGGGACACAGCAGGTGAGGGGGGGCCTGGAACACAGCAGGTGAGAGGGGGGCCTGGGACACAGCAGGTGAGAGGGGGGGCCTGGGACACAGCAGGTGAGAAGGGGGCCTGGGACAGAGCAGGTGGGAGGGGGACCTGGGACACAGCAGGTGAGAGGGAGCCCTGGGACACAGCTGGTGAGAGGGAGGCCTGGGAAACAGCAGGTGAGATCGGGGGCCTGGGACACAGCAGGTGAGAGGGGGGGCCTGGGACACAGCAGGTGAGAGGGGGGGGCCTGGGACACAGCAGGTGAGAGGGGGGGCCTGGGACACAGCAGGTGAGAGGGGGGCCTGGGACACGGCAGGTGAGAGGGGGGCCTGGGACACGGCAGGTGAGAGGGGGGCCTGGGACACGGCAGGTGAGAGGGGGGGCCTGGGACACAGCAGGTGAGAGGGTGGGCCTGGGACACAGCAGGTGAGAGGGGGGGCCTGGGACACAGCAGGTGAGAGGAGGGGACTGGGACACAGCAGGTGAGAGGGGGGCCTGGGACACAGCAGGTGAGAGGGGGGCCTGGGACACAGCAGGTGAGAGGGGGGCCTGGGACACAGCAGGTGAGAGGAGGGGACTGGGACACAGCAGGTGAGAGGGGGGCCTGGGACACAGCAGGTGAGAGGGGGGCCTGGGACACAGCAGGTGAGAGGGGGGCCTGGGACACAGCAGGTGAGAGGGGGGCCTGCGAGACAGCAGGTGAGAGGGGGACCTCGGAGACTGCAGGCGAGAGGGGGCCTGGGTGTTTCATATATAAGGCTGCATATATAATACTGCACTATACGGAGAGGCTATGAGGCTGTATTATGCCATATGGAGAGGCTATGAGGCTGTATTATACTATATGGAGAGGCTAGGAGGCTGTATTATACTATATGGAGAGAATATGAGGCTGCATTATGCTGTAAGGAGAGAATATGAGGCTGCATTATGCTATAAGGAGAGGCTATGAGGCTGTATTATACCATATGGAGAGGCTATGAAGCTGCATTATGCTATATGGAGAGTCTATGAGGCTGTATTATACTATATGGAGAGGCTACAAGAATGTATTATACTATATGGAGAGGCTATGAGGCTGTATTATGCTATATGGAGGGTTATGAGGCTGTATTATAATATATGGAGAGGCTATGAGGCTGTATTATACTATATGGAGAGGCTATGAGGCTGTATTATACCATATGGAGAGGATGTGAGGCTGTATTATGCTATATGGAGGGATGTGAGGCTGCATTATATTATATGGAGGATAATGGGAGTTTATTATGGGAGTTTATTATAATAATTGACTGACTATGGGGCTAACGTATGAATGGAGGACTATGGGATGCATTATAATACATAGAGGACTATGGGGATACATTGTAATATATGGAGGAATATGGGGATGTATTATAATACTTGGACGACTATGGTGTACGGAGGGAAGGACCAGGATGGGGGGCATATATACCAGGATAAGGGCCATATTCCAGGAGGAGGACCATATATAACATGATGAGGGACATTAATGCATAATTAAGAGGGAGAGGGGTCAATTTGTGAGTCTTTAGAGGATTTAAAATGTTACATGAGGCCCATTCATCTGACCAACGTGTGCGTGGGGGTGGGGAGGGGGGGCCCAGGTCTAAATTTCGCAGCGGGGCCCACCAGACTCTGGTTACGCCACTAGTAATATTATTGGTTGCAAGGATTCTGTTTCATCCCACTTAAATCATGACTTTTTTTTCAGACTCTTATGAATCCATTCTGGACCCTACTAACGTATTATAGGGTCCTTTACATTTCACTCAGTGTTTTGATATTTACAAGCCAAAAAGTTGTTGCCATGAAAAATAGCAAAATACTGCCGACAACAGATACCTTATGTTTATAATGGAGATCAGAAGTATTTCTGGATCTATCAATCAATAGATTACACTGATCTTTTAATGGCTGGATAAACATATTCTAATGCATATGGCTAGAGGCTTAAAATAAAGGTACAAGCTCATCTGACTGATCATCTGACAAGATGCATGGCATTTCAAGAAAAAATTATTTCCAGAAGGCAGGTAAGCTGTTTACTGAAATATTATTAATAATAATAATAATAATAATAATAATAATAATAATTAAATTATACACCACTAACATATTCCTTAACACTTTACAATTAAGCTTGGGTATTGTGACAATTTGTTTACTGAGTGTATTGGGGAACACTCAAAGGATAGCGGGATTGAGGCAAATAGGCAAGTTTTCCGTAGAATAATGTCCAGCAGTTTATTAACACATCCGCATAAGTTGCACAGTCCATTTAAAATACATTAACGGAACATTAATGACACTCCAGCCTGTTCCAGTCGCGGATATGCCCGCCCGGCATTTACTTTGATACATCAACGGAACATTAGTGACATACCAATCTGTTCCAGTGGTGGATATACCCATCTGGCATTTACTTTCATAGTTCGTTACAGTGTATCAGTGCAGCCATCACAACCCACACACAGAAATCGCAGTCCACCATCCAGGAAACTGCCTCACTGGGACCACCAACCCTTGTTGGTTCCAGACTCTCAGCAGTACTGCAGTTTCCTGAACACTGAGACATTCCAGGCTCCCCATGGTCTCCTCACCGCGTGTCTTAAAGGACACCATCCACTTCCAAGCATACCATCCCAGGTGCCTTCCAGGACAGTGGTTACTCCAAACACGAACAGCGAACCTTCACAAGTTCCGCCAGTCTCTCCAGACATCTATGGTCTTTCTGTCATTCCACATGTGCTCACATAAACACATGTTATAAGGTATGAGCCACACCCACATGTCAGCAACTTGCAAACTTAATCCTTATGGCACCACAAGTCCCATAGTGCCTTTTCTGGGTTTCTATTGCAGAGCCTAACTTGCTGAACTACAAGTTCCCACATACATATTTACAATGCAGTAAACCGCTGCATCACAGCACGTATATACAATAAAGACTTCAAGAAGTAACATAGTTCAACAGTTTCAGGAGGAGTGAGGGCCCTGCTCACAAGCTTTTAACCTGTAAGAAAATGATGGGTGTGGAATTGAGGGCCCAATAAAATTGTTTGTCAGGTATGATCCAGTCAGTAAATATAATTAATAGCTGCGTGGGCCATCATCAACCAATATCAGTTAGCAATTGTTATTGGGTGCATGGAGGATGCGGAGACACATTAATAGAAGGGACCAGATTCTGAGGAAACTTTGGGAAGAGGAAACAGAGAAGCGTTAGATTAGTGAAGTCCAAAAAAAGGACGAAGTGTATGGTGATCCGCGCTGCTGAAATGAGAGGGTCAAACCAAGGGATGGTATAACGGTGCTCTTTATTCCTTCTCCAATGCGTTTCGGAGCCTGCTATACTTCTTTTATTGCTATCCCTGAGGAAGGAGCATAGCAGGCTCTGAAACGCATTGAAGAAGGAATAAAGAGCACCGTTATACCATCCCTTGGTTTGACCCTCTCATTTGAGCAGTGCGGATCACCATACACTTCGTCCTTTTTTGGATTTCAGTTGGATACCATTTACACGTGGAGTGTGGTTCCTGCAGCAGTTGTATACGCGCAAACACCAGGTTGTGGGGCACACAACCGTACCAGATGAGCACCTAATACAATAGCAATAGCCCAGCTATCATTGAGATAAGACCCTATTGGGCTTTGTTGTCTCTCACTATCTAGATTAGTGAAGTGACGTGATTGTCTAACAGTGGCAGTTTTAGAGAACACGTAAATGTGATGGATAGGTATTAATTGGATTGTCTGCAGTAGCGCAGTCTAGAAAACCGGCTCAGCATGAGAGAAGTCTTGGAGACTAAAGTGGGAGGTTCAAATTATGGATGTTGTTAGTCTTAGGTCAGTTGCAGAATGGAGAGCAGGGGTACGGTGATTCACATAGCTAAGAAAAGAGATGTATGGTGGTGCAGAACTGTGTTGAGCTTTGTGGGTGAGAGAGATGAATTTATATTGTACTCTCCAGCATAAGGGTATCCAGTGCAATGACAGGCACAAAGTGGAAGAGAAGCTGTGCAAAAAGGAGACCAATCAGTAGAGAGTTGCAGTGGTCCGGATGAGAATGAAAAGATCACCAGTAAGTGTTTATGCAGTTTCAAAGGTGAGAACAGATCAGATACTGGAGATGCTTTTAAACTGCAAGTGACATAAGCAAGTAAGTGATTAGGTATAAGTAAGAAATGAAAGTAGACACTGCATGCTGCTTGGGAGATATGGTTGCGCCACTCAATGAAATTGCAATATCAGGTACAGCTAGGTTAGTAGACGGAGGAAACATGAGAAATTCAGTTTTGAAGTGGTTCAGTTTCAGCTAGAGGGAGGGATGTTAAAGGCAGTGGACAGACAATCATTGGTGTTATCTATTAAGGTTGTGGTGATGTCTGGAGATGTGTATAATAGAGTGTCATCAGCATATGCAATTTGTAAATCGCACATTACTCGCTATTACTCGCTTCCCCATTCATTAACATTGGATTCGCTAGACTCGCAACGAGTAGCGAGTCCCGGGCTCGGACTCGCTAGAGTCAAGCGATTCCGAGTAATTTAGGACTCGCCCATCACTAGTCTTGAACCAAGTGTCATTAGCATATCACATCCCATGCACTCGCATCACATGCCATACGCTAGTCTAACCCAAGCCTAAGAGGAAAACTAGCCAGCAAATGATACAGTGAAAGAGCGGTCTGGGAGGTTGCAGGAGAACCAAGAAGGAACGGTTTGTTTGAGACCAATAGAGGAGAGCATAGTGATGAGGAGAACAGGTAATGGAAGATCCAGGTGAACAAATTAGATAATAGGATAAAAATGCATTTATTTCATCTTCAATAAAATCACATGGGGAATAAAAAGAACGGGAAACACATGCCCATATATTTCGAACCCCAATGGGCTTTAATTATAGCAAGGCATGATATATAATGTGACACTTAGGATATGTTTCAGTTAATATCTGTAAAGGAAGCAAGCGCAAATAGGGTCTTATTGTCATGTAAAAGCGGGGGCTATGAAGCCGCTCAATGAAACTGCTCACTTTTGCAAGTTGTGTGACACACAACCAGTATAAATCACATACTATAGGTAGCGGCTGCGAGACAGACTTCCACATGCAATGTGGTAGGAAGTGCTAGAATTCTATAGGGACAGTGTGTAGTAGGTCCGCACTGCTACACAAACCACGAAGCCCGAATCTTCAATTTATGAGGTTTCATTAGATCTATCCAACGCATTTCAGAGCCTGCTATGCTCTTTCATCAGGGAATGCAGCTCCCTATTGAAACTTAGGATATGTTAACACATTGCGTTTTTGCTGCGTTTTTTGCAGCATTTTTTCTTGAGTCTTATGCAAATTAAAAGCTGATTTTTATAGTACCAGCAAAAGTTATGAAATTTCAATAATCTCACAACTGCTGCTTTTTTTCCCCTGACTAATATGGAAAATGTTTGCGTTTTTGAAAGAAGCAGCATGTCAGTTCTTTCAGCGTTTTTGCAGCATTTTTGTCACCATTGAAAGCAATACGAAAATGCAAAAACCGCTGCATTATTACTACTTTTGTGGTTAATGAAACTAACTTTATTAAACATACTGTATACAAATGACTCACCAAAAACTCAGAAAAAAAAAAACAAGCAGCCAAAACGCAGCAGAACCTCCATTTTGGAAGCAGCTTTTTTACTGCCAACACAGTAGGTTTTGCGTTAGAAAAAAACACTGAAAAAATTCAACGTATGACATAACCTTATGTATGATCTACAACGCTGTACGCAAAGCTGATCAAATGAAAGTTTCTGTGAATGCTAACAACCATCAATTAACTGTTATTGTATGCAAATAGCAGCATGGTTAAAGTCAGAATAATAAGTATAATGGGAGGATATTATGTCATTTATTTCAATGTAAATATATTAAGTCAGATCTGTGATTTAAACCTGATGGAACTCTTGTCTAAAATGAACACTGTGCTGGTGTTCAAGGCAAAAATCCAATATGCCTCACACAGCAAACTTACTGAATATTGCATGACCACCATAAAACAATAGAACAGTGAGATGTTCATTTTTCTTGTACATAGTGAGGAGGAGCTGGTGATCCACAGTATCAAATGCAGCGGAGAGATCCAGGAGGATCAACAGGGAGTAGTGACCATTAGATTTAGCTGTTAGTAGATCATTAGAGACTTTAGTAAGAGCAGTTTCAGTAGAGTGTGAGGTGCGGAAACTGGATTGTAGAGGGTAAAGAAGAGAATTATCTGAGAGATAGTGGATCACATGGGAGGGAAACAAGCATTCCAGAAATTTTGAGATGAAAGGAAGATTAGAGACAGTTAGCAGCAGAGGTCTGGTCGAAGGATGATTTTTTTTAGTTAAAGGGAACCTGTCACCTCCATTAAGCCCCCCAGGCTATCACTACTTGTCCCTGCACTTCCTATTAGAACTCTAACTATCCCTTTCTACGCTAAATGTGCCCTGTAACTGTGTAATAAAAGCTTTTTATCACTTACTCATTACTATGTTAATGATTGTTAGCCCCCCTGGCGTCCTCTCTGTGTCCCGTGGCCTTCTCCTGTGTAGTTTATCATGCCCCGATGGGCATGATATTGACTTCCAAATGCGTACACCCCAGCCTGGCTCGCTCTGTTCTGTAGAATGCCGGGTATAACGCCAAACGCGTCATTTCCGGTACTCCGCAGCCGGACTTCAGGCTGCATAGTACGCTGTGATGAGCTGATGTAATGTGCCCCACAGAGCATGCGCAATGCGCAGCTCTGTGGATGAGTGCGGAGTACCGGAAATGACGCGTTCGGCATCATACCCGGCATTTTGCAGAGCAGAGCAAGCCAGGCTAGGGGGCGCGCATTTGGAAGTCAATATCACGCCCATCGGGGCATGATAAACTATACAGGAGGTGGTCACGGGACACATAAATAGCTTTTATTACACAGTCACAGAGCACATTTAGCACAGAAAGGGATAGTTAGAGTAGTAATAGGAAGATGCAGGGACAGGTAGTGATAGCCAGGGGGGCTTTATGGAGGTTACAAGTTCCCTTTAAGTGGGTAGTGACAGCAAGGGAGAGTGACTGAAAGAAAAGTGATGGAATAAGGTTACTGGTGGGTGGTAAGAAGCGAGGAGCCTGGGAACTTCTCCTTCTGTGAAAGGTTCAAAGGTGGAAAGTGAATTTGAGGAGGGGGAGGGAAGAAGATTCAAGCTGTGAGGTGATTGGATGAAAACGTCCTGATACATATATTCATTTTTTTCTTGGAAATAAGTGGCCAAATCATCAGCACTGAGGTTGGTGATGGCGTTCGGTACTTTATTGCTCAACAGGAGTGGAAAATTTAGAAAAAAGAAAAGAGAACACGTAATACGTTAATATTGTCCTCAATCTCTTTATATTTCAAACTTGACATCTATATAGTTTTGCTTTATGGAGTTTTCACTCACAATGTGAATAGAGATTTAATTTGATATAACTACCCTTCTAAAGATAATGACGCAATAGGCTGTAGTTTCCCAGTTTTTCTCAGGTATTTATGTTCAAGCGAGGTTAATATTGTAAATTTTTTTACATGACATATTCAAGTACCGTATATACTCGCGTATAAGCCGAGTTTTTCAGCCCAAAAATTTGGCTGAAAAGTACCCCCCTCGGCTTATACGCGAGTCAGTGCTGTATACCGATGTATACATCGGTACATACCGATGTATACATCGGTATACAGCAGCCCCGTAATCCAGGGCCCCCCCAGCCTGACTCCGGTCACCTGTAAAGCAAACTATACTTATCACAGTGCCGCTGTCCGTGCCCGCTCGCAGCTGCCGACCGCGATCCTCCATCTTGCGTCTTCTTCCTGTTTCTGTGCTCGTCGCGGGCAATGACGTCATTCCCTGCGACGAGCACAGGAAACAGGAAGAAGACGCAAGATGGAGGATCGCGGACGGCAGCTGCGAGCGGGTGCGAGCGGGCGCGGACAGCGGCTCTGTGATAAGTATAGTTTCCTTTACAGGTGACCGGAGTCAGGCTGGGGGGGCCCTGGATTACGGGGGCTGCTGTATACTACCGCTGGGGCTGCAATATACTACCACTGGGGCTGTATACACCACTGGGGCTGCAATATACTACCACTGGGGCAGTATACACCACTGGGGCTGCAATATACTACCACTGGGGCTGTATACTACCGCTGGGGCTGCAATATACTACCACTGGGGCTGTATACACCACTGGGGCTGCAATATACTACCACTGGGGCTGTATACACCACTGGGGCTGTATATACTACTGGGGCTGCCTGTATACTACTAGGGCTGCCTGTATACTACCACTGGGGCTGTATATACTACTGGGGCTGCCTGTATACTACTGGGGCTGCCTGTATACTACCACTGGGGCTGTATATACTACTGGGGCTGCCTGTATACTACTGGGGCTGCCTGTATACTACTGGGGCTGCCTGTATACTACCACTGGGGCTGTATATACTACTGGGGCTGCCTGTATACTACTGGGGCTGCCTGTATACTACCACTGGGGCTGTATATACTACTGGGGCTGCTGCTGTATACTACCATTGGGGCTGCTGTATACTACCACTGGGGCTGCTGTATACTACCACTGGGGCTGCTGGGGATGCTACATACTACCACTGGGGCTGCTGTATACTACCACTGGGGAGGCCTGTATACCACTGGGGGGGCCTGTATACCACACTGCTGGGGGCTGTATACCTGTGCTGAGGTCCACCCTCGGCTTATACACGAGTCAATAGGTTTTTCCAGATTTTTGGGGCAAAAGTAGGGTGGTCGGCTTATACACGGGTCGGCTTATACACGAGTATATACGGTATCTAGTTTTTGCAAATTTTATTCTTAATGAATGCACTGCTATATACATAAAAAATCTTTTTATATTTCTAACCATTCATTTATGTATTTTTCTTTTCTTTATGCAGTTTTCAATCACAAAGTGAATAAAGATGTAATTTGACATGATCCTCTTTTTTTCTCTCGGATAGAAGCTCACCTGTGGAGCACCATTTTGCATTCATATTAATTATTTGTATTAATGAATGTTATTTACAGTATTTGTGATAAGCATTATCATTGTATATTGATAGCTTAAAACAGAGTTCCTATGATTCTGTGTATATTTCTATGACTAAGGTCATAAAGGGTCCTCCTGTTTTTAATTAATTTCTAATAAGAAAAAGTAATTTTATCAATGGAAGTGACAAAACATCCTATTTTATTTCACTGAAAAATGTAGAAGCGTTCTTTTGGATTGTTGGATAGTGATGTCCTAAGGGCGGTGTTTGGCCAGATGGAGAGCACAGGTTAAGTTTTGAGTACGAACTTATAGTAGATGAAATGTTCTGCTGAAAGTTGCTTTCTCCACCGACACCTGAAGCATCGCTGGAGAAAAAGTGTTTGCAGCATGTGTCAGCGTTGCTGTTGTTTGTCATTGCCTGCTTTCGGTTGTTCTATGTGAAGTAGATATAGCCTCAAGCAAGGGCACTTTCCAATGTCTTATTTTAGTTGTGACAATGCTATGTCTGTACAAAAATGGGAGGAGATCAGAGCTAAAAATGACCGTGAATTGTTCTTAAGTTATTAAGTAGGATTGCATATAGCTTTCTGTACTTGTGTGAGTAGGGCATATGTTCTTGACAAAGAAAGATTAATGCGGTGGGAGAGTAGGAGAGGATGCACTTCAGTTGAAGCTAGTGTGGTTTCGGGAAAGGCCTCCGCTAAGTCCTGCTGGGGGGCCTTCAAGGACCCAGGGAACACCTGGGAATTCTTCGGTGACCACTTAGTACCGTATATTCTCATGTGTAAGCAGAGTTTTTCAGCCCAAAAATTGGGCTGAAAAGTCCCCCCCTCGACTTATACACGGGTCAATACCGTAATCCTATGGTGGGGGGACGCGGGGGGTGGGGGCGCTGCGCAGTATTTCTTACCTTGTCCCCGTTCTGCAGTGCCTCCGGTGTCCTCCGTGCTCCATTTCCGGTCTGCTGTGCTTGTGGTTCCCCTGCTTCGGTTCCATCATCATCGGTGCTGGGGGCCGCCATCTTCCTTCTTCCCTCCGCCCCCGGCCAGTGATGTCACAGTGATGTCAGAGCAGGCTGCGCAGTGATTGGCTTGCACCCGTGATCACGTGTCACGGGTGCTAGCCAATCACAGCGGGCCTGCTCTGACATCACTGGCCGGGGGTGGAGGGAAGAAGTAAGATGGCGGCCCCCAGCACCGATGATGATGGAACTGAAGCAGGGGGAATCACAAGGCACAGCAGACCGGGAACGGAGCACGGAGGACCGGAGGCACTGCAGAACGGGGACAAGGTAGGAAGCTGTGTGTATGTGTGTGTGTATGTGTATATATGTGTAATTGTGTGTGTGTATGTATGGTATGTGTATGTAAATAGGCTGGCTGCCAATATAAGCCATACCACTGGGGCTGCTGTATATACCTCTGGGGCTGCTATATACTACACTGGGGCTGTATATAACCACTGGGTGCTGTTGACTACCACTGGGCTGTATATACTTCTTGGGCTGCTGTACACTACCACTGGGGCTGCTGTATACTACCACTTGGGCTGTATATACTTCTGGGGCTGCTGTATACTACCACTGGGGCTGTATTACCTCTGGGGCTGTTTATACTAACCACTGGGGCTGCTGCTGTATATACCACTGGAGGCTGCTGTATACTACCACATGGGCTGCTGCTGTATATACCACTGGGGAGGCTGCTGTATACACACATGCTGGGGGCTGTATAATTGTGCTGGGTCCACCCTCGCTTATACACGAGTCAATAGGTTTATCCCAGGTTTTGGGGGCAAAAGTAGGGGGGTCGGCTTATACACGGGTCGGCTTATACGCGAGTATATACGGTATGTTTTTGCAAGTTGCCTAAACTTATTTGTGCTCATTATTCTTCTTTTAATGTTCACAATATTATAAGTAGCTCGTGCTCTTCATCATCTAAACTTAGATACAAAATTAAAGTATAATTTTGGACGAAACGCATCTTTCTCTAATCCTTTCTATTACACATTTTTTAACTCCAAAGGTTTAGCTCGCTTGTACCTAGATTAGAGAATTATTACAGAGTAAATCATTCCTTCATGGGAGGATTGCCCATGTAACAGCCCACAGACACTTACTGATAGGGGTTCATTGATTTGCAGTAAGTGATGTGTTCATCCCTATTCAATATGGTTTATTAAATAATGTAAGATAATAAATTTGTAAGTAAATATATCTTTCAATACATTATGCCTAGCCGAGCCATACAAAAAATATTAACCCAAAACCAATAATACTATTTATTCAAAAGTAAAAACTATAATATTTCATGTTTTTTTTTACTATTTCAAAAGAGTAATCATAAGTGCACATTAGCAGCATTTACTAGAAATTGTAAAATAATGGTAGACGTTACAATAATTAATTGGTGCAGACACAACAAAAAAAAGCTTGGTAAATGAACAGGCCATATTTCACTTTTGAATTGTGGGTATTTTACTATTATTCTAGGTTTCTTTAAGGTCACTTTTCTCAGTTTTTGAGACTGTTTCTAAGTACAGTAGTTCCCGGATAATTCCCCTCCGGTTATGAGCTCTGTAATATAGAAATTACCACATCGGTGATTTATGAAACGAAGGTGTTACAAAACGTTTTCAAAACTTGTGACATTTTAAGACTTTGTAAGTGAAGATAAATTTACACTTTGTTAAACGTTTCAGTTCTTCAAAAATGATGAAAACATTACAGGTATGTGTAATTTGTAGAATGTGGCTTTGGGGTGCAATGTTAGCAGAGTGACTTTGCTTTTTATCTGCTTTTATCTTTGTAACATTACGAGTCCGAATTATCAAAGCTTATCTAAAAGCTTTGAAAATTTGCAAAATTTAGGTTTAACTCAAAGTTGTCCCTAAGTTTTGCAACTTTTGGTGTTTTTTTCACCAGTTTCTCCCAGCTTTGACAAAATGGACACATTTGTTATGGTAAGGGGGTGTGGCAGGGGCATGACACCACAGTTCGTCTAATTCATGATGAACTGTTGAGTTCCATAGCTAGAAATCTCCCACCAGTGTTTGGTTGAAGTGAGATTTCTTGCGTAACTCACGGAGGCTCGTGCCACTCATCAGACGCTCCAGATTCATAAAATTATGTGCACCTTTTTATGATTCATGAACATTTAACTCCAACACTGCCCCTTATCAAGCCCAACGTGAACAACCCCGGTCTTGATGAATCAAACTCTGTGTCTCTTTGATACTATCTCATGTAGGCGGCCGTCACACGCACAGATATCTATAGCGATATTGTAAGCGATCACGTGCACGCGCAATCGCTTACAATATCGCTCACATCGCTGGTGAGATGTCACACAGACAGACTCACCAGCGATGTGGATCCGCGATCTCGCTGGTAACTATGGTACACATCGGGTTACTAGGCGCCGCGCGTCGCTTAGTTACCCGACGTGTACCATAGTTACCATCTCCCAGCATAGGCTCTGATGCTGGGAGATCGTTCATCGTGGTGTTATACACCACGATGAAGCAGATCGTGGCATCGTTCATCGCTAGATCTGAGCTCCGGAGCTCAGATCAGCGATGTCACGATCAAGCGATTTCACATCGTAAATCGCTTGATTACATGCAACGATTTCTTGCCCGATATCGCTTAAGCGATCAAAAAGGAGATCGCTTAAACGATATCGGGCAAGATATCGTCCCGTGTGACGGCCGCCTAACACAATTGATCCATTAATTGTGATTACACCAGGGATATACCATAAACTGTATAGTCTACGCATACTAAGTTGATTGTTACCATACTAATACTAAAATAGTGATTTTCCTAATTAAACTATTACTGCGATATAATAAAGCACCCATATTGCAGAGGCTTGTTAATGATACTAATAGGATCTTGAGGATCGCAATGTATCAAAAAGCATAAATATAGTGTTTAACTAGAGGACAAATGTCAGACTTTGAGAACGGCGTTCACTAAAATACTAGATATAATATGTACTTAAGCTCCCAGTCAGAGCCACTGCAAAAAGTGCCACAGGAGCCAAGTACAAGTCACTATGAACAATTAAGGGCCGCTTTACACACACCAACTTCTGTGACCAACTTCTGAACAGATCTCTGGTTGCAGTGAAATCATGGACACATTGCTACATTTGTACACAGCCACAAAATGGAACAATGTGTCCATGATTTCACTGCAACCAGAGATCTGTTCAGAAGTTGGTCACAGAAGTTGGTGTGTGTAAAGCGGCCCTAACAGTGCAAGCAAGAGAGTGATGGTAACGTAGACCATTACTATGTATATGATAATCAGTTTTAAGTGTTTCAAAGTGTCCTAGTGAAGTAAAATTGATATGAATGCTTATGTATGTAAATTTTCTACACATGGTATCTTGGCAATTTCAGGAATGTGAAGTAATGTAAACTCATATAGTCAT
Source organism: Allobates femoralis (assembly GCA_033576535.1). Taxonomy (NCBI): domain Eukaryota; kingdom Metazoa; phylum Chordata; class Amphibia; order Anura; family Aromobatidae; genus Allobates; species Allobates femoralis. The sequence goes on from JARQOC010000004.1 coordinate 148,722,371, forward strand.
GGCTGAAAGTGTTACCACTCTTGAAATTGTTCCAGAAACTGAAGTGTTTTTCGCAGAAAATTATTACAATTACCCATGTCTTGTCATGAACATGTTTATTTCCTTTGTGTATATTGGAATAAATACAAAAGAAATTTGAAAAAAAAGGCAAATTGGACATAATTTCATACAAAACCCCAAAAATAGGATGGATTAAAAATTGTTGGCACTTTTTCAAAAATTGTGTGTAAACATCTTTGTTTCAAGCATGTGATGCTCGTTCATACTCACCTGTGGCAAGTAAGAGATGGGGGCAATATGAAAATTACACCTGAAACTAGATAAAGAAGGGAGAAGTTGACTCAATCTTTGCATTGTGTGTCTGTGTGTGCCATACTAAGAACAGGGAACTGAAAAAAGCAGAAGAAAAGTGTCTGAGGACTTTAGAAACAAAACTGTTGAAAAATATCAACAATGTCAATGTTATAAGTCCATATCCAGAAATCTTGATATACCTTTGTCTATGGTGCGCAATATCAAGACGTTTACAACCCATGGCACTATAGTTAATCTCTCTAAACGTGGACAGCAGTGAAAATCGATGAATGGTTGCAATGCATGATAGTCTGAATGGTGAATTAGCAACCCTAATCAAATTCCAAAGAAATTCAAGCTGTTGTACAGTCTCAGTGGGCATCAGTGACAGTGCAAGCTATTTATCCACATTTGAATTAAATGAAATGCTATGGAGAAGACAAAGGAGGACCCCACTGCTGACACAGAGACATAAAAAGCTAGACTGTCGTTTGCTAAAATATACAGTGCCTTGTGAAAGTATTTGGCCCCCTTGAACTTTTCAACCTTTTGCCACATTTCAGGCTTCAAACATAAAGATATAAATTCTATTTTTTTTGTGAAGAATCAACAAGTGGGACACAATCGTAAAGTGGAACAAAATTTATTGGATATGTTAAACTTTTTTATCAAATTAACAACTGAAAAGTGTGGCGTGCAATATTATTTGGCCCCCTTGAGTTAATACTTAATAGCGCCACCTTTTGCTGTGATTACAGCTGCAAGTCTCTTGGGGTATGTCTCTATGAGTTTTGCACATTGAGAGACTGAAATTCTTGCCCATTCTTCCTTGCAAAACAGCTGGAGCTCAGTGAGGTTGGATGGAGAACGTTTGTGAACAGCAGTTTTCAGCTCTTTCCACAGATTCTCGATTGGATTCAGGTCTGGGCTTTGACTTGGCCATTCTAACACCTGCATATGGTTACTTTTGAACCATTACATTGTAGATTTTGCTTTATGTTTGGGATCATTGTCTTGTTGGAAGATAAATCTTCTTCCCAGTCTCAGGTATTTTGCAGACTCCAACAGGTTTCCTTCCATAATGGTCCTGTATTTGGCTTCGTCCATCTTCCCATCAATTTTAACAATCTTCCCTGTCCCTGCTGAAGAAAATCAGGCCCAAACCATGATGCTGCCACCACCATGTTTGATTGTGGGGATGGTGTTTTGAGGGTGATGAGCTGTGTTGCTTTTAAGCCAAACATATCGTTTTCCATTGTGGCCAAAAAGTTTGATTTTGGTTTCATCTGACCAGAGCACCTTATTCCACATGTTTGGTGTGTCTCCCAGGAGGCTTGTGTTGAACTTCAAACGAGACTTTTTATGGATATTTTTGAGAAATGTCTTTCTTCTTGCCACTCTTCCATAAAGGCCAGATTTGTGCAGTGTACGACTGATTGTTGTCCTATGGACAAACTCTCCCACCTCAGCTGTAGATCTCTGCAGTTCATCCAGAGTGATCATGGGCCTTTTGGCTGCATCTCTGATCAGTCTTCTCCTTGTTTGAGATGAAAGTTTAGAGGGACAGCCGGGTCTTGGTAGATTTGCAGTGGTCTGATACTCCTTCCATTTCAATATGATCACTTGCACAGTGCTCTTTGAGATGTTTAAAACTTGGGAAATCTTTTTGTATCCAAATCCGGCTTTAAACTTCACCACAACAGTATCTCAGACCTGCCTGGTGTGTTCCTTTGTCTTCATGATGCTCTCTGCACTTGAAACAGAACCCTGAGACTATCACAGACCAGGTGCATTTATACGGAGACTTGATTACACACAGGTGGATTCTATTTATCATTACCAGTCATTTAGGACAACATTGATCATTCAGAGATCCTCACTGAACTTCTGGAGTGAGTTTGCTGCACTGAAAGTTAAGGGGCCGAATAATATTGCACACCCCACTTTTCAGTTGTTTATTTGTTAAAAAAGTTTAAAATACCCAATAAATTTCATTCCACTTCACGATTGTGTCCCACTTGTTGATTCTTCACAAAAAAATTTGAATTAATATCTTTGTTTGAAGCCTGAAATGTGGCAAAAGGTTGAAAAGTTCAAGGGGGCTGAATACTTTCACAAGTCACTGTACATGAGTAAGCCAAAATTCTTCTGGGAAAGCATCTTGCAGACAGATGAGACCAAGATAGAGCTTTTCAGTAAAGAACATCATTCTACTGTTTATTGAACACAAAACAAAGTCCCAAAGAAAATTGCTTTCCTTAAAATTACCAAATCTCACAAAAATGGATGTCTATATCACACCCAAAGGAAAGCTTCAATATAAAGATTTAATGATCAGAAAAATCTTTATTAAACTTCATAAAATATTACAATAAAATAATATGATTCAGAGCATTCCCTCTGGGGGGAAAACACAAGAAAACACCTCTAGGCTAGTCAGAATAACAGCATAGTATAAAATGCAACATCAGTATATTACAACTACACTCTGTACGGTGGAGTCCAAATGTCACTTAACAATCCTGACCCACATACATTAAACTACAAAAAATCCTATTGAGGAGATTATCAACCACCTATCCACTTCCTATTCACTTAGTTGATACTTATTTTAACTACATAATTCACTCCCCATAGGTATTTTAAAGTTCACAATATCGCTGTAGCTCAATAACCATCCATAGTCTCTCTCCACTACCGCTAGATCAGAACTGCAGTGGCATTAATATAACTATAGAGATGTGCATCATACAGTTAGGGCCAGAAATATTTGGACAGTGACACAATTTTCGCGAGTTGGGCTCTGCATGCCACCACATTGGATTTGAAATGAAACCTCTACAACAGAATTCAAGTGCAGATTGTAACGTTTAACTTGAAGGGTTGAACAAAAATATCTGATAGAAAATGTAGGAATTGTACACATTTCTTTACAAACACTCCACATTTTAGGAGGTCAAAAGTAATTGGACAAATAAACATAACCCAAACAAAATATTTTTATTTTCAATATTTTGTTGCGAATCCTTTGGAGGCAATCACTGCCTTAAGTCTGGAACCCATGGACATCACCAAACGCTGGGTTTCCTCCTTCTTAATGCTTTGCCAGGCCTTTACAGCTGCAGCCTTCAGGTCTTGCTTGTTTGTGGGTCTTTCCGTCTTAAGTCTGGATTTGAGCAAGTGAAATGCATGCTCAATTGGGTTAAGATCTGGTGATTGACTTGGCCATTGCAGAATGTTCCACTTTTTTGCACTCATGAACTCCTGGGTAGCTTTGGCTGTATGCTTGGGGTCATTGTCCATCTGTACTATGAAGCGCCGTCCAATCAACTTGCAGCATTTGGCTGAATCTGGGCTGAAAGTATATCCCGGTACACTTCAGAATTCATCCGGCTACTCTTGTCTGCTGTTATGTCATCAATAAACACAAGTGACCCAGTGCCATTGAAAGCCATGCATGCCCATGCCATCACATTGCCTCCACCATGTTTTACAGAGGATGTGGTGTGCCTTGGATCATGTGCCGTTCCCTTTCTTCTCCAAACTTTTTTCTTCCCATCATTCTGGTACAGGTTGATCTTTGTCTCATCTGTCCATAGAATACTTTTCCAGAACTGAGCTGGCTTCTTGAGGTGTTTTTCAGCAAATGTAACTCTGGCCTGTCTATTTTTGGAATTGATGAATGGTTTGCATCTAGATGTGAACCCTTTGTATTTACTGTCATGGAGTCTTCTCTTTACTGTTGACTTAGAGACAGATACACCTACTTCACTGAGAGTGTTCTGGACTTCAGTTGATGTTGTGAACGGGTTCTTCTTCACCAAATAAAGTATGCGGCGATCATCCACCACTGTTGTCATCCGTGGACGCCCAGGCCTTTTAGAGTTCCCAAGCTCACCAGTCAATTCCTTTTTTCTCAGAATGTACCCAACTGTTGATTTTGCTACTCCAAGCATGTCTGCTATCTCTCTGATGGATTTTTTCTTTTTTTTCAGCCTCAGGATGTTCTGCTTTACCTCAATTGAGAGTTCCTTTGACCGCATGTTGTCTGGTCACAGCAACAGCTTCCAAATGCAAAACCACACACCTGGAATCCACCCCTGACCTTTTAACTACTTCATTGATTACAGGTTAACGAGGGAGACGCCTTCAGAGTTAATTGCAGCCCTTAGAGTCCATTGTCCAATTACTTTTGGTCCCTTCAAAAAGAGGAGGCTATGCTTTACAGAGCTATAATTCCTAAACCCTTTCTCCGATTTGGATGTGGAAACTCTCATATTGCAGCTGGGAGTGTGCACTTTCAGCCCATATTATATATATATAATTGTATTTCTGAACATGTTTTTGTAAACAGCTAAAATAACAAAACTTGTGTCACTGTCCAAATATTTCTGGCCCTAACTGTACCTGACTCACTGAAATGCCTGCGTGTGTTCGTGCTCCCTCCTCCCCTACAGCCGTTTCGCTTCTGCTTCTTCCAGGGGGTGTCCGGGGGGGTTGACACCACTGGGGCTGCTGTATACACCTCTGGGGCTGCTGTATACTAACCACTGGGGCTGCTGTATACTAACCACTGGGGATGCTGCTGTAAATACCACTGGGGCTGCTGCTGTATACTACCTCTGGGGCTGCTGTATACACCTCTGGGGCTGCTGTATACTAACCACTGGGGATGCTGCTGTATATACCACTGGGACTGCTGCTGTATACTACCACTGGGGCTGCTGTATACACCTCTGGGGCTGCTGTATACTAACCACTGGGGTTGCTGTATACTAACCACTGGGGCTGCTGCTGTATATACCACTGGGGCTGCTGCTGTATACTACCTCTGGGGCTGCTGTATACACCTCTGGGACTGCTGTATACTAACCACTGGGGCTGCTGCTGTATATACCACTGGGGCTGCTGCTGTATACTACCACTGGGGCTGCTGTATATACCTCTGGGCTGCTGTATACCACACTGCTGGGGGCTGTATACCTGTGCTGGGGTCCACCCTCAGCTTATACACGAGTCAATAGGTTTTCCCAAGTTTTGGGGGCAAAAGTAGGGGGGTCGGCTTATACACGGGTCGGCTTATACACGAGTATATACGGTATGTGGGTCAGGATTGTTAAGTGACATTTGGACTCCACCGTACAGAGTGTAGTTGTAATATACTGATGTTGCATTTTATACTATGCTGTTATTCTGACTAGCCTAGAGGTGTTTTCTTGTGTTTTCCCCCCGGAGGGAATGCACTGAATCATATTATTTTATTGTAATATTTTATGAAGTTAAATAAAGATTTTTCTGATCATTAAATCTTTATATTGAAGCTTTCCTTTGGATGTGATATAGACATCAATTTTTGTGAGATTTGTTTATTGAACACGCATTAAGGCCTACAAGAAAAGAGCACTGTACCTAAAGTAAATATGGTGCCAACACGTTCGGCCATGACTGTAAAAAGAAGATTTATATTCATAATGGTCTTCAGGAGTATACCTTTTAGAGGGTGCAGGGGTTGAAATCACACCTGGAGTTTGGAGGTCCAAAAGGTACCTATGGCCCATCTTACAAAACGCACACAAACTAGTAAAGACTTGGGCTAGTTGATGGACCTGTTGGAGGTCCACAAGTTTCTAGTTATGTCACTGTCGGTCACCATAGGAAATAAAGCGATCAAGTGACCTCATTGGCTGGTAACCATGGTAAACAACTGGTATCTAGGCAGTGTGCGCTGCCTGGATACCCAGTGTTTATCATAGTTACCAGCGTCCTCCCTGCTTAGCACTGCCTGTAAGCAGGGAGAACGCTGGTAACTATGATAAACAGCGGGTATCCAGGCAGCGCGCGCTGCCTGGATACCCGGTGTTTATCATAGTTACCAGTGTTCTCCCTGCTTACAGGTAGCGCTAAGCAGCGAGGACGCTGACATCGCCTTCAGCGATGTGGGAGGTGGCTCCCATGGCCCTGATCGCTGGGGAGATCTGCCTGTTTGACAGCTCCACAGCGATCAGGTAACGACGCTCCAGCGATCCCTGCAGGTCGTTATCGCTGTCGGGATCGCTGGAGCAATCGTTATGTGTGACAGGGCCTTAACACGTTTTTTTTTTTTTTGTTTGTTTATGTATACATGTTTGTGTCTTCAGAATTTGTGTCGTTATCTGCCTGAGGAAGGGGCCATAGAGTACCGAAAGCTTGCTATCTTTACTATCTTTTCAGTTAGGCTTGAAACACATTGGCATGTAAAAAAAAATGGTTCGATTGATGTATCCGAGAGTTGTACGAGTGTCATTCGTTTTTTGATCAGTGTGGCTTCTGTGTGCTGTCCGTGTGCAATCTGTTTTTTTTTCTCACCAGCTATTTACTGTGTAATCATTTACAGAAACATTTTTTACAGTTCTCTGAGCTACAGAATGATAATATATTAGTGAAAAATCACATCCGACTCGGATGGTCTGTGTGCGGTCTGTGTGTGTGGCACCCTGCAGTACAGGTAGCCACAGGAACACCTAGTGCATGGTGGGATTTCTACGTCAGGTGCCCAAACACACACAACACCTTCCACCCCAGGCTTGTAGGGGAAGCTCCACTTGCTGCCTTAAGCAAGATTTCCTATAAATACTGATGCTGGGGGCGGAGTTAGTCAGTCCGTGCAGTACGGAGCAGTATTGTGAATACAACCTGGTAGCGGAGCCGTGCTAGACCCAAACCAGAGGACAGCTTAGTCAGTGCAGGAACCTGAGAGTGAGGGTCGGAGGCAAAGGCAAGAGACAAATTGGGTGTGAGAGACACAGAGGAGGCCAGGCCAGGTTTCATACAGGTCAGGGCTTTAACACAAGTAACACAAGAATGAGGAGGCCTTACAAATCACTCGCTGTGTAAATTCTGAAGTGCTTCCTGACCACCTGGAGTGTAGCCTGGACAGTGCCGGTTTAACATCAAGTAAAGGTATGGAAAACTACTCCCAGTGTGTGTGTCAGTTCTTACAGCCCTGATCCTGTCCAGCCCATAGACTGTAGAGACATTCCGCTTACAGAGCCACCTCCCTGTGCCAAATCCTATCCCCACATCACTGCCCCAGAAATCCCGCTCCACTTACGGGGAGCATCACCATCAGGCTGCCCATCCATCATCCCTGCAGCAGCGCCGATGCCATCACCAGACACCGTAGGTGGCGTCACGATCTATTCAACAAAACCCCTTTATTATTCAAAACATCCCCTTTTAAAGCAACTACCAAGGTACCCGCCTTGGGGCGGGTCATGTGCGGTCCGTGAGTTTTGTCGGACCCATAGTCTTGCATTGGGGAGTCTCATGCATGAATCGCATACTGTCGCAGCATGTTGCAACTACTTTCTCATCCGTCTCTCGGACGAGAAAAGAACTCGCAAATGTACTCTCAGACATTGAGTAACATTGGTCCGACCGCAATGCGAGAAAAACTCGCATTGCAGTCATCTGACTTTCACGCCAGTGTGTCCGTACCCTTAGCCATTAAAAGGTATCAATCACTGAAGACTCAGATTTCAATGTGTTTCTGCCACAGATTGTGAAGATATCCTATAGTAACCTGGAGGCACCAGACCAGTACAATAAGAATGACTTCTGTCAATGCTGCTTTATATTTACTGAACAAACAAAGTACAGATTTCTACAGAGCAGCAGCAGTAAAATGTCCTACACAGACGTATATAGAATAAGACTGTTTACGATACCACATTTAAGAGCTGTGTATAGCATTTTATTGCATGTTAAATATAAGCAAAGATTTAATCTTTGGAATGTGACACATTACATATTATAATGTCATGCATGTTCTCCTTCATATTTATTACATATTTGTAGATCATCGCTGAATAATGGATATTAATATGTAAATCAAAGACCTACATAGGTAACAAAAGGAAATGGTAGCCATATTATATTATGAATAATGATTCCCTCTAATTTTTATTATAATTAAAAACAGTGATTGCTAACTACATAGTTGCAAAAGTTAAAAAGGCTTAAGTCCTTCAGGCTTAACCTTTCTGAATCAATTAACATAATTTATGGTTAATTTAATTATAGTGATAACAAGATTATGTATTGTCCTCCCGTATACCATATTCACAAAGGTGTGTACCATCAGAAAGAATTGATAAGGAGGAAAGGGGAAAGGTGGGAAAAGAATGTAAATATAAAATTCAATATTCACATTCTTTTACCACCTGTCCCCTAATTTAATTATTCTTAATCTCATTTGTTATTAGATAAGCATCTAGAAATGCACTGAGTCATATTGCTACTTAATGCTGCTCCCACTCAAGGTATTCAGAGAAGTTGTATGGGGAGTTTATATTTCATTAAAATTTCATTTTTAATTATGATTGTTAAAAATGTTACTAGATTGTGGAGCAAACTTGCAGACCTACATGTGCCTGTGGAGATGCAGCAGTGCTTCTCACTATACCAATATGGCTGTTGAGTAGAGATAAGTGCATCAATCCATAACGAATGGCGTAGAAGTCAAATTTCCTGAAATTCATGGTTTCATGCAAATTCATATACATTGAGATTCAATTCTCTGTTCGCAAAAGACAAACGCTCCCGACACCATTTCCCACATTGCTGAAGCATCTGAGTTGGTTAACGTCATTTTGCATTGCTGTGCAGGGCTGTCCAATAATAATGTCCAGCAGCTCTGACATCTTACGGATCATCATACTTTGAACAGTGGTGGTCAATACTTGGATAAGCATAGATTATCAGTTCCCAGCAGAGCACAATTTGTATGGCAAAGTCAGAGGTGTAACTAGGTTTGATGGCGCCCGGGGCAAAGTTCTATTATGGCGCCCCCCCTCCCCCTCCCAAGATAGGTGAGGACGGGGGGGGGGGGGGGGGTGCTGTCAGCTTTCCTCGGTCACTCACCCCTGCTGTCCCCCTCCTTCAACCCCGGCTCCTCGGTCACTTGCCCCTGCTGCCCCCCATCCTCCTACCCTGGCCCCTTGGTTCCTCACTCCTCTCCCCCCCTCCTCCACCACCGACTCCTTGGTCACTCACCCTGTCCCTGCTGTTCCCCATCCCATCCAGGCCGTCTCTCCTCCGTCCTCCAATCACACACTGGACATATGAGGCGCCGCCGCCAGTGACGCAGTTTCCGGGTCTCCTGCGGTTACCCCGCACCGGACCCGCTGCCGCCAAGTCTCCCAGTGGCCCCCGCGGCCCCAGACTGGCGCGGAAGCGGAAGTGACATCAGGCGCTTCTGCGCCGCTAAACTGTGAATATCAGCCCCTGTGATGTGTGTGCAGCCGCCGGGTGTAGCAAGAGGGGGGATGCTGCCGACGCCCCCCCGCTGATTTGCGCCCGGGCAAAAGGTCCGGCTGCACCCCCCTAGATACGCCCCTGGGCAAAGTTGTTTTCCATCTCCAGAGTCAGTGTAGGTCTCTCTCTCCTATAGAGTGTAAGCTCTTATGATCTGCAGAGTTCTCTCGCTCTCTTTTATGTAGAGTGTGAGCTCTTATGAACAGTGAAGTCATTTCTCTCTCTTTTTCTTGCAGAGCATGTGCTATTATAGTCAGTAATGTCATCTCCTTCCTGTAGAGTGTGAGCTCTTATGAACAGTGAAGTTCTCTTCTCTCCTTCTCTTGTTCTCCTGTTGAGTGTGAGCTCTTATGGTCAGTTGGGTCCCTTTCTCTCTCCAATAAAGTATCATTTCTTCTGGTCAGCAGGATTCTCTCTCTTTTCCTATGCTCCTTCATGTGTATTTTCTGAGCAATTACAAGTTTTTCACTATTGAGATTCACACAGACTTATTTGCCACAAATCAATCTTGTTGGGAAAATTAGGTGAAATCTGCAAACTTGAATTTTACAAGATCTGCTCGTCACTACTGTTGGAGTTTAGTGATGCAGATTAAGGTGTATTTCTTCAATTGTACATACAGCTTGTCTTTGGGTGCCGTCACATCAATTTAGTGAACGATATTGTTAGCGATCACATGCACGCGCGATCGCTAACAATATCGTTCAGATCACTGGTGAGCTGTCACACAGGCAGACTCAACAGCGATCAATAGACCAGAGACATTGTGGAAATTATTTAAATATCGTTTCCACGATGTCTTGCTCCCGCTGCCAGCCTGCGGTAAGCGGGAGCAGGCTGTTATCCAAGGTAAACTGCGGGTATCAAGGCAGCGCGCGCTGCCTGGATACCCGCAGTTTACCTTGGATACCAGCTCCCAGCGCTTGTGAGAGGTGCTGGGAGCTGTCTTATCGGTCATCTGCCGGTGTCACATGCAGCGATGCTGCGTGTCCACCGGCCGACCAATGACAGATTTGTGAACATGTTCACAAATCTGCGATCAAACAATCAAGCGATTTTACATTGTAAAATCGCTTGATTACACGCAGCAACGCACAGACAATATTGCTTAATTGATCTAAAAAGGAGATCGCTCAAGCGATATCGTTCTGAAAATTGACCCGTGTGACGTGGCCTTTAGGGTACCTTTACACGTCGCAACATTGCATGCAATTTCACTTGCAACTTGTGAAATCATGGACACATTGTTCTATTTGTAAATTTCTGCTGCTAGCTACCAATTAAAGTGTCTGTAGGCAAAGATGAGGCAGCACTTATAGGATGGATGTGATTCAGTCTTGGTGTTTTTCTAGTAGATGTAACTTTTTTGCTGCAAGTCTTTAGCATGCTAAATAAAGGCTTAACAGTGGCTTGTAGCCAAAATGTTGCATCTACTAGAATAAACTGCTTTTTTTGAACTGCATCTATACTACAAGGCCTGTTTCATCATTGCCTGTTTCTCTACACCAGTGTTAGCCAGGAGGTCTCTTAAAAATCCAGACAGTATAACTTGTGACAACACGCCTGTGGTTCGCCTTTGCTGGGATCAAAGGGCACGTTGATCTTGTGTCATTTAGTCCAAACACAGCAATTTGGATGCAACTGGCACTGGGCCAGGTTTATTGTGGTGAAAGCCAACAAAAGAAAACAAAACAGCAAAATAAAATCCTCGCCTGTCCGGCTCTAACTAAACAGAATTCACCCTCACTACAGGCTGAAGGGCTTCTCCCTTCCAGCCTAAACATACAACCAAACAGCAATGGCTTCACTCACGTGCTTCTCCTCACACAGACAGGCTGTCTGTGCTCCCAGGCTGAGAGAGAGCTCCGCCCGTCTCCCAGACTCCTTTTACAGACCCAAACCGCCTCCCATTACTTCATTACCAGCCAGGTGATACAACCCATGTCAGGTTGCATAGGACAGATACCTGGGTGAGATATACCTGCCCTCCTCCACTAACCCCACATGAGTCTCACATATCCCCCCCCTCTGCTCAGACCACTCCGGCTGAGCAGCGGTACCCACAAAACAGTGCACCCTAGACAGGGCATCAGCATTTCCCATCCGCGCCCCCGGGCGATGTTCCACCGTAAAATTGTAGGCCTGCAAGGCCAGGAACCACCGAGTCACCCGGCTGTTCCGCTCCCTATTCAAGTGCATCCACTTGAGAGGGGCATGGTCCGTAATCAGCCGGAACTTCCGTCCCCCCAAGTAATATTTGAGGGACTCGAGAGCCCACCTAATGGCCAGGCATTCTTTCTCCACGATGGCATACCGTTGCTCATGTTTGTTTAGCTTACGACTGAGATAAAGGACCGGATGTTCCTCCCCGTCCCGTAGTTGCGACAATACCGCCCCGATACCAGTGTCGGAAGCATCCGTTTGGACCACGAACTCGCTTTGGAAGTCAGGAGTCACAAGCACTGGTTGAGAACAGAGGGCCCGTTTCAGGTTGCGGAAGGCCTCCTCCGCTGCCGGGGTCCATTGGACCATGACAGAGTCTTTCCCTTTTGTAAGATCCGTCAGGGGAACAGCGATGGCTGCAAAATTGGGAATGAACCGTCGATAATAGCCAGCAATCCCCAAAAAAGCTCTCACCTGCTTCTTATTGATTGGTTGCGGCCAGTTCTGGATGGCCTGTATTTTGTCAGTCTGGGGCTTAACGATCCCTCTCCCAATCACGTAACCCAAATACCGGGCTTCTTCCAGCCCGATATGACACTTTTTTGGGTTGGCCGTTAGCCCTGCCTCCGCAGGTCCTCGATCACGGCCTGTACTTTCCGGAGGTGGGTTTCCCACTCCGGGCTGTATATGACAATGTCGTCCAAATAGGCCGAAGCATACTGCCTATGTGGCCGCAGGATTCGGTCCATTAGTCTCTGAAATGTCGCAGGTGCCCCATGAAGCCCAAACGGCATATGCACATATTGGTATAAACCGTCCGGTGTAGAAAACGCAGTTTTCTCTTTGGCTGCCTCCGTCAGGGGTATCTGCCAATACCCCTTCGTCAAGTCTAAGGTTTGTGATATACCGGGCCTTTCCCAGCCGGTCTATCAATTCGTCAACCCGTGGCATAGGGTAGGCATCGAACTTAGAGACTGCATTCAGCTTCCTAAAATCGTTGCAGAATCGAATGGTGCCGTCGGGTTTAGGGATTAACACAATCGGGCTCGACCAGGCACTATGCGATTCCTCAATCACCCTAACTCCAACATCGACTTCACTTCTCGGGAGACGGCGTCACGCCGAGCTTCTGGGATTCTGTAGGGTTTCACCTGTACGGTGACGCCGGGCTCAGTTACAATATCGTGGTTGATGAGCGTGGTCTGCCCAGGTTTCTCGGAAAAAAACTTTTGGTTGTTTACGAGAAACCGCTTGACGTCTGTCTTCTGCCGCTCTGACAGAGTCTCCGCAATCCGGACTTCCGGTATGGTCCGCGTGCGGATCGGAAGGGCCAGACCGCTGATAGAGCCGGACGGTCCTTCCAGGGTTTTATCAGATTCACATGATAAATCTGCTCCGGTTTCCTTTTACCCGCCTGATGCACTTTATAGTTTACTTCACCTACCCGTTCCATGATTTCAAAGGGGCCTTGCCACCTTGCCAGGAACTTGCTTTCCACGGTGGGGACCAGGATTAACACCCTATCCCCCGGGGCAAAAGTGCGAACCTTGGCTCCCCTGTCATAGGTCCGTTTCTGGGCCTCTTGAGCCTGCATCATGTGCTCTTTCACAATGGGCATAACGGCCGCAATACGGTCCTGCATTTGGTTTACATGGTCTATCACACTTTTGAAGGGGGTAACCTGTCCCTCCCAGGTTTCTTTCGCGACGTCCAACAGACCCCGGGGACGTCGGGCATACAGAAGCTCGAAAGGAGAGAACCCGGTGGAAGACTGGGGTACCTCCCGGATGGCAAAAAGCAAATACGGGAGTAAGTAGTCCCAGTTCGTCCCATCTTTCTCTATCGCCCTTCGGAGCATCTGCTTCAAGGTTTTGTTGAACCTCTCAACGAGCCCGTCTGTTTGGGGGTGATACACAGAGGTGCGTAACTGTGTTATCCGTAACAGCCGGCAGAGCTCTTTCATTACCCTCGACATAAAAGGGGTCCCCTGGTCTGTGAGTATTTGTTTCGGGATACCAACCCGGCTAAACACATGGACCAGCTCCTTGGCAATGGTCTTGGTGGCCGTGTTACGCAAAGGATGGCCTCGGGGTAACGAGTGGCATAGTCCAAGATGACAAGGATGTGCTGGTGTCCACGTGCAGACCTGGGGAGGGGCCCAACCAAATCCATCCCGATCCTCTCAAACGGGATCTCAATGATAGGTAGGGGTACCAAGGGCTACATAGATGAGGCCTGGGCGCCGAGATCTGGCATTCAGGACATGACTCGCAATACCTGCGAATATCGTGATGCATGCCGGGCCAAACAAAACAATTTAATATCCTTTCAGTGGTTTTTTGGACCCCCAGGTGACCCCCCATCACGTGGGTGTGTGCCAGGTCCAGCACTTTCCGCCTGTAGGATTGCGGCACAACCAATCGTTGTACCGTGTCGTCCCCCTTTTTCTCTATCTGATAGAGAAAGTCATTCTCCAGGGCCATGTGAGGGTAAGCCAGCCTAGTATCAGCCTCCACCTGTACCCCGTTTATCGTCTTTACATTTTTCCTAGCCTGCAACAGGGTTGGATCCCTTAGTTGCTCGCTTTGGAAGTCATCTTTCAGGACTTCCAAATCCAGCAAACCGGAAGGTGGTCGAGTGTCCACCCCCGCTCCGGCCTGGGTTCCTCGGAATCGCCAGCCATGACTGAAAACGGGAACTGCAGGACATCTTCCCGGGATTCCCCCCCAGCCTCCTCCTGGGGATCATCCTCCAGCGGCTCCGGCCCCCCTGGAGGCATCGGAACCGGGTCACCGGGGCCTCCAGCCCGGGGTACCAACTGGTTTTCCCACAACTGCCAGAAGTGGGGAAAATCTCTTCCTAGAATAACATCATGCAGTAAGGCTGGGACTAGTCCCACCTTATGGTGCACAGTCCCGTAAAGCGTAGTAATGCAGGAGACAGTCGTGAGGTACGAGCATGTGTCTCCATGCACGCACGTCACCGAAAATCTGTCTGACGGACCAGTCGGGACTGACACCAGACTGGCCTTGACTAGAGTTACCACACTCCCTGAGTCCAACAGCGCCACAACATTCTTGCCATCAACAGTCAGGTCACACAGGTGTTTTTCGATATCGCCTGAACCAGCAGCAGCACACACTACCCTAGCAACCATAGTCACACGTTTTTCAAAGTCCGTGACCTCGCACTGCATGGGTTCAGTGGTTAACGGACAGTTCGCAGCAATGTGACCCGCTTCCTGGCAGCGAAAACACCTTACGGGCCCCTTGCTTAGTCCATAGTTCGGCCCCTTCGGCCTCACGACACCAAAAGTTCCGTTCTCCTCCGCCACTGTCTTAGAATACCTTCCCCTCCCCTAGTCCCGGATACAGTCTTACCCGACCCCCGGGGAGAGGGGGAAGAGGGAGGATGTGCCGCATCATCCAGGAGACCTTCCGCCACAGAATAACGTTCCACGAGATCCACCAGTTGATCGGCGGTCGTAGGATTTCCATGACTTACCCACTTCCTCAGGGCTGGCGGTAGAGCTCTTAGGTATTTGTCCAGGACAACCCTTTGGATTATCTCTGGCGCCGACAGCACCTCGGGTTGTAGCCATTTTTTTGTCAGGTGAACCAGGTCGAACATCTGGGACCGTGGAGGTTTATCGGGATGATAAGTCCATTGATGCACTCTCTGTGCTCGTACCGCCGTCGTCACTCCCAGCCGGGCCAGGATCTCCGCTTTTAGTTTGTCGAAATCCTGCGCGGCCTCGGGCTCCAGGTCGAAGTAAGCCTTTTGGGCCTCCCCTGCCAGAAACGGAGCAAGCAAGCCGGCCCACCGTGCCTTCGGCCACTTCTCCCGCTCGGCTGTCCGCTCGAACGTAGTCAGGTAGGCTTCCACGTCATCGTCCGCAGTCAGTTTCTGCCAGTACCGACTCACATGAATCACCCTCTGCTCAGCTTCCGGATTCGGCTCCGGTGCGGTTGCCAGGCGCTGCGCCACCTCCTGCAGCAATCGGCGGTCTCTGGTTGTCGTTTCCACCAGTTCCCTCAGCTGTGCTGACATTAAGCGGTTAGCTTCTTGCTGCACCGCTGTGGATTGCACCAGCGCTTTCACCACGTCATCCATTTTGACACTGTAACGTGATCCTCACATGGGGCACCAAATGTGACAACACGCCTGTGGTTCGCCTTTGCTGGGATCAAAGGGCACGTTGATCTTGTGTCATTTAGTCCAAACACAGCAATTTGGATGCAACTGGCACTGGGCCAGGTTTATTGTGGTGAAAGCCAACAAAAGAAAACAAAACAGCAAAATAAAATCCTCGCCTGTCCGGCTCTAACTAAACAGAATTCACCCTCACTACAGGCTGAAGGGCTTCTCCCTTCCAGCCTAAACATACAACCAAACAGCAATGGCTTCACTCACGTGCTTCTCCTCACACAGACAGGCTGTCTGTGCTCCCAGGCTGAGAGAGAGCTCCGCCCGTCTCCCAGACTCCTTTTACAGACCCAAACCGCCTCCCATTACTTCATTACCAGCCAGGTGATACAACCCATGTCAGGTTGCATAGGACAGATACCTGGGTGAGATATACCTGCCCTCCTCCACTAACCCCACATGAGTCTCACAAACTCCTCTGTACCAGCTACTAAATCCTGTTCGTGCAAACAGCAGTGACCTCAAATATATCCATAATCAGTTTATTAGGATTAACTAAGGAAACAGTTAAATGGTCACCGTATTTTCAGAAAACTTCATCTCATTTGATAACATGATAAATAGAGAAACTTTAGGTCCTGTAGTTTGCCAAGATGAATTACAGGAAGTGGGAGAAGCTTTCAGCCATTTACCAGAGGGTTGGGCTTTTAGTTTATGACAAAGAAAACCTATTGGATTGTAAGATGGCACTGGACGATAGCCGTGGGCAAGGTACTTGTACTTATATCCAGGTCCGTTACATGAAAGATGGGGCACTGGGTGTGTGTATTGGTTGAACTAAAGGTACTGTTAGAAGAAAAAGGTTTGGTACCATGTTAGCCAGTTGAGAAAATGTTGATTGCTCTCAGTGTGAGAAACAAGATACAAATCTTGTGGTTGTGATACCTTTTAATGGCTAACAAAAATAAAATAAATGATGTTATAAGGCGAGCTTTCGAGACGACTCAGGTCTCTTCATCAGGCATGGTATGACAAGATATTGAATGAAACTCAAAATATATGCATGCACAACTAAAATGATTGGACATTTGACCAAATAAACATTACAAAGACTGGACATTTGGCAAAACAAACAAAGCTGTCTTGGAGAGGATCTTCAAACAGGCAGACCCAGTGGTAATAAAGTCTTTAGGACACTAAATTATAAGGAAACCTGGTGTCCAAGATTTCCATGTCTTTGAACAACATTGTTTAGACGTGGTAATGAGCCATAAAGCCATCAGCAATGTTCAGTCCATTCTGTATACAATTGAAGCTCCTAATTAGCTTGGATTCACACACTCTTCGATGTTTTTGGGATTTGAAATTACCTCTCAAAATTAAAACCTTCATATTATCAATGTTATGTCCTTGGCCAGAAAAATGCTCCGCAACTGGAAAATTGATTTTTTCATGTGTAATTGTGTGACGATGAGACCTCATACTTGCTCTTAGACGCTGCCCAGTCTCCCCAACATAGAAAGAACCTACTGGGCAAATGGTGCACATAATTAAATATACCACATTGGAAGAGGAGCATGTTAAAGTCCCAGGAATCTTATAATCCTGCTGTGTATTGGGGATCTGTATCCTGTCTCTGGTCTCTATGTGAGCACAGGTCTTGCAGCTCTTCACATTGCATGGATAAGTTCCTTTTGGTGTATCCGAGGGCATCAAACTTCGGACCATGATGTTTCTTAAATTGGGAGGCTGCCTGTAGCACAGCAAGGGAGGGTCTTTGAATATTATTTTAAGTCGGTCATCCTTGTGTAAGATGTGATGAAGTTTCCTGGCAGTTTTCCTTAGTAACTCAAGCTGTGGGTTGGGTAAAGGTACCGTTACACGCTGCAATGTCGTAACGATCTCACCAACGATCTCACGGGAGCGTTGTCGTTAGGACATCTTTTTGAGATCATTGGTGAGATGTCACATGTCTAGATATCATGAACGACGCACCAACGATGTGGCGAGCAGCTATCATTCGCACAACCCAGCGAACGATACTTGTTCACGGTTGTGAATAGCAAAGTCATTAATAACATCATTATTGCGGTGTCACACAAAACGATGCAGCAGGTTGGCTGAACAACGCTCATCTGATTTGAGAACATGTTCTCAAATCTGTGATCAGCGATTCAATAATTCATCGTAGTCGTATCTCGGTGTCACATGCAACAACATCCTAACGATGTCGTTTGAACTACTCCAAACCTGTGATGTTTCAGCGATATCGTTCACAATATCGTGCCGTGTAACGGTACCTTTACTGACACTCTTGTCCTGCTTACAGCCACTTCTTGGGACAAGTTGGACCCTTTCAATTACCAAAGGAATGAGCGAGATGATGTTACTAAAACAGTCTCTTGTTTACTGATCAAAAGAACTATATACAATAGGTACAAGGTTGATCATTTGCAATCTTCATCTGGCATACATGTCCGAAACACATTCATCATGATTACATTCAACTTGAATAGAATGTTACACTGGTAGAACCGAATTTACTGGGAACCTCCATCTTCCTGATACAGGGCACACGGGCGAATGTGTTTTGCTGTGACCACTATACCCAAACTACTTGCAGTGATCCTTTCATGGGGCAGCTCTTGGAGCCTTAACCCACTTTCACGTGTCCTCTGCCGGATTGATCCATTTCATCTCTAAGGTCTCACAAGGCTGGTCTACACTGGACTCCCACTTCCAAGTCTCTTCCTGACCGGTTCCCCAACTATTCTGTTCTACATAATTGAGTCACCACTGTTAAGGTCCTGTCACACACAACGACACTCCAGCGATCCCGACAGCGATAACGACCTGCTGGGAGCCCTGGAGCGTCGCTACCTGGTCACTGGGGAGCTGTCAAACAGGCAGATCTCCCCAGCAATCAGGGATCAGGGAGCCACCTCCCAGATCGCTGGAAGCGATGTTACCAGTGTTCTCCCTGCTTAGCTCATACTGTAAGCAGGGAGGAAGCTGGCAACTATGATTAACACCGGATATCTAGGCAGCGCGCGCTGCCTAGATACCCCGTGTTTATCACAGTTACCAGCTTCCTTCCTGCTTACAGGCTGTGCTAAGCAGGGAGGAAGCTGGTAACTATGATAAACACCGGGTATCTAGGCAGCGCGCGCTGCCTAGATACCCAGTATTTACCATGGTTATCAGCCTGTGAGATTGCTAATCGCTGGTCTCTCGCTGTCACACGCAGCGATGCATGCTGACCAGCGGGAGACCAACGACCAAAAAATGGTCCTGAGGCCTTTGCAGCGATCAGCGATCTCATAGCAGGGGCCTGAGCGCTGCTAGATGTCACACATAGCGACATCGCTGGAGAGATCTTGCTAACGATCTCGTTATGTGTGACTGGGGCTTTACTGTTGCATAGCGAAGCTTACTACCTTTTGTACATCTGTCTTCACTGCACACACCTAATATGGCTGCACTGCTGAGAGTCTTGTCTCTATCAAAAACTCTTCATAACTGCTTTCTAACAGGAATTAGTTTCCTGAACATGCCCAGTAACCCTATCCCTTCCCTGGCTGGCTAGCTATTAATTCTGTCACCTGTGTGTGTTTTGACAGCAGGAGTATATCATGCTGACAGCACGAAACACCACTGCAGCCAAACACTAAGCTCATTGTCTATGCCAATATGGATGGCATGAGCCAATGAGCATATTGTTTGGCCAAAACACAGAAGCAGCGGTGGAAAACCATTACTGGCATATGGAAGGGTAAGTACCATCTGACTTCGCTATTTTACATTCCTGCAAGTGTGTGTAGTCCACTATTGACAAAAGATGAAAACTCTTTTAAGTAAGTGCAGTTTTAGGACATACTGCACTGGTATTTCCACCTATGGCAAGTTTAGCTTGCTGTGGTGTGTGAGGATCATCAAACATTGTTTTTCTAAAGATTGTCCATACCTGTGTATGTGGGTTAAGTTGGAGCATCCATCACACTATATGACATCTCTGACATGAAGCATACTCTAGAGCAGCATGCAGCCCTATTTTACAGATCAGAACTTTAGTCGCAGTAGTTCAATTGATAGATTCCTGTATTAGCTTCACATGGTATAATAGAAGGAGGGTCTTGGAATTTCTCAGGTGTAAGGTGTCTACAAAGACAACTTTAGAAAAATAGCCAACTTTTTCATGTTCAATGCTCAGCTGCTTTTACTAAGGGAAAACATATGACTTAGGCTAGGGCCACACTTGGGAGCCTGCATCCAGTAACTGGATGCATTACAGGATCAGTTTTTCCCCTTGCCATTTTTGGGGCATTTTTACCGGATCAAGTACCTGATCCGGTACCTGAAGGTACCTATATGTGCCATCCGGAACCTGATCCGTTTCTCATAGGGTCCCATGTTAAAAAAAAGGATCAGGTTTTGTTCAAACACCAAAAAACATTGCAGACCCTATTAAGACCTGACATCTCAAAAACTGTATCCAGTAGACGGATTGCACTTTGGCAAACAAATGTTAACATTGGAGTCTATGGGTCAGGTACCTGATCAGGTTTTCAGGATGGAAAACTGGATCCAGTAACTGGATTGCAAACTGAAATGTGGCCCTAGCCTTAAAGGGGTTTTGAAGGCTTTTGATATTATTTCTCTGTCCGAGTCTCCTAACTTTCTATTTAATTTATTCCTCTAATCTAAGCTATTTTCTAATATACTTGCATTAAAAATTCCCTACCATTCCCTGACTACACTAACAGTTACTGTTTTCTATTTTCTGGTCTGATGACGTTATGTATAAGGGCCACTTTACACACACCAACTTATCTGTCCAACTTCTGAACAACTTACTGGGTGCAGTGAAATCATGGACACATTGCTCCATTTTGTGGCTGTGTACAAATGGAACAATGTGTCCATGATTTCACTGCAAGCAGTAAGTTGTTCAGAAGTTGTACAGATAAGTTGGTGTGTGTAAAGTGCCTATAAGTACCCCAATGCATGCTGGTATACTCACACACAACGTCATTGAGCAGGGGAGAGGCTGGTGTCGCTTAATCAGACCCTGCCCTTTCCTGAAACAAAGCATTGAAGGCCACTTCACACACACAGATATCTGAGTCCAATATCTGAACAGATCTCTGGTTGCAGTGAAATCATGGAGACATTGTTCCATGTTGTTCACAGCCACAAAATGGAGCAATGTATCCATGATTTCACTGCAACCAGAGATCTGTTCAGATATTGGACTCAGATATCTGTGTGTGTGTGAAGTGGCCTTAAGATAAATATGAATTAAGCAGGATAGCCGAATGTACACAATATACAGAACTGCTGCAGCACATCTTTATTCAGTGTGCAGTGGTAATTAACATGTCCTGCAGCTCGGCTCCTTTTCAAATCCTATCAATCAGAATATTTACTAATTCTCTGTAATTGATAGACAGTCTAAATTTAAAGGCCACTTCACACACACAGATATCTGAGTCCAATATCTGAACAGATCTCTGGTTGCAGTGAAATCATGGACACATTGTATCATTTGTACACAGCCACAAAATGGAGCAATGTGTCCATGATTTCACTGCAACCAGAGATCTGTTCAGATATTGAACTCAGATATCTGTGTGTGTGAAGTGGCCTTAAGGCCTCCATACACATTAGATTACATCCCACTGATATCGTCAGGTTCGGCCAACAGATTATGAGAGCGCCTGACTCTTCCCGGAGAGATGATGTCTGTGGAGGTGAAGATCCAGCATGCTTTATTTTAGACTGCCAATCATTATGTTCTCTATGAGATAAGCCTTTAGACATAACACATAGAGAACGCAGGACAGGAGCACTTGGCAAAACAAGTGCTCCAGTGAATGGGATAGTCGTGAGATGTGAATGGCTCCTATGTATGGGAGAGCCGGATAAGATTACACTGTGTTCCAAATTATTATGCAAATTGGTTTTAAGTGTCATAAGGTTTTTTTTTTTCAGTGTCTCAGGGTTCTTTGGATCCCTGAAATCAATCTCAGATATCTGTTATAATTAGTTTGGCAGGTGAGCCCAATAAAAGGAAAACTATAAAGGTAGAATGAGGAAGGTTTCTGCCAGGCAAGTTCATCAGATTAAGAGAGCAGCTGCTAAAAAGGCCTTACAAACCAGCAAACAGATATTTGAAGCTGCTGGTGCCTCTGGAGTCCCTTGAACCTCAAGGTGTAGGATCCTTCAAAGGCTTGCTCTGGTGCATAAACCTAAATAGTGCTCACAAGCAGATACAGTCGCAGTGGGTCCAGATATACATGAAGACTAATTTTCAAACAGTCTTGTTTACTGATGAGTGCCGAGCAACCCTGGATGGTCCAGATGAATAGAGTAGTGGATGGTTGGTGGATGCCACCATGTCCCAACAAGGCTGTGACATCAGCAAGGAGGTGGAGGAGTCATGTTTTGGGAAACAGCTGGTAGGCCCCTTTAAGGTTCCTGAAGGTGTGAAAATGACCTCTGCAAAATATATAAAGTTTCCAACTGAGAACTTTCTTCCATGGTACAAAAAGCAAAAACGTGCTTTTAGGAGCAAAATCATCCTCATGCATGTCAATGCACCATCTCATGCTACAAAGAATACCTCTGTGCCATTGGCTGCTATGGGCATAAAAGGAGATAAACTCATGGTGTGGCCACCATCTTCCCCTGACCTCAACCCTATAGAGAACCTTAGGAGTATAATCAAGCAAAAGATCTATGAGGGTGGGAGGCAGTTCACATCAAAACAGCAGCTCTGGGAGGCTATTCTGACATCATGCAAAGAAATACAAGCAGAAACTCTCCAGAAACTTACAAGTTCATTGGATGCAAGAATTGTGAAGGTGATATCAAAGAAGGGTTCCTATGTTAACATGTAACGGCCTGTTAGGATGTTTTGGAGTGAAATAGCTTTTTATTTCAGTGAATGTGACCTCCTAATGCTGCAAATTCAACAAATCAGCATTTTCAGTTCTTTTAAACATATCAAATGTTTAGAAACTCTACTGTGCCTAATAATTTGGAACAGTGCATTTAGAGTTTTTTTTTTTAATTTTGAAGATTATACTGTTATCATTGGGAGGTTTCTTCAATAAAATTCGATGCATACTCTAACGGGTGATGACTTTTATTACACTGACTGTCATTGGCACCGACCATTTAGGAAATTCAGAAAAAAAGAACATTTGCATAATAATTTGGAACACAGTGTAAAGAATCAATTTAGACTAGGCAGTCTTAAAATAGACCAAATGTAATGCAGTGATTCATGTTGGATGATAAATCAGGTGTATATTTTAGGCTGTCTAGTCATTACACCATCTATTAATTTGCATTACAAATATTGACTGGTGGCAAGCAGCCATTTATCTATCCCCCATTTGCTCCAGCTGGCTGGACCATCGTTGTAAATAAACACCTCATTGTACAGTAGATTGTGACTCTTAAACAGGGTCGTCATTATTTTTGCTTTAATTATGTATTATCTATATCTGTTATTTATGACCGTATACAAGTTCAGGATTATAACTTTCTTACCACCATTGCCAAAAGCAGAATCAAAATGCACTCTCAGGAAGCAGTCAGAGCCCAATTATAAATCAAGCCCAGCTGCAGGCTAATAAACCACCTCTACCAAATTGATGGTAAGTTTTTTTTATGCTGCTTTTTTCTAGTAGTTTTTGCACAAATTATAACTTTCTGCAAAATATATTGGTGCTATATAAATAATGATTATTATCATGGTGTCTATTTTTTTTCGCCATTTAACATGCTACTTAGGGTGCCTTCACACTGCGATCAGATCCGGTCCGGGGCTGTCACCCCTGATTTTGGCCCCATAGTAGCTATCTGCCATCTGGCTTCCATCCCGCCGGAAGAATCTGGGAGAAGTGGGATCTTTCTTCCGGATCCAACATGTTCTCAAATCAGACGATCCACGATCAGCCAACCTGCTGCATCGTTGTGTGTGACACCGCGATAATGATGTCATTCATGACTTCACCCATTCACAGCAGTGAACAAGTATCGTTCACTGGATTGTGCGAATGATACTTGTTCGCTGGATCGTTGGTGCGTCGTCCACGATATCTATGCATGTGACAGCTCACCAACAATGTCAAAACGATGTCCTAACGACTGCGCGCCACCGAGATCGTTAGTGAGATCATTTCGATATTGTACCGTGTAATCGTACCTTAAGACACACCTGTTTTTCTGACCTATGATGAGGTCAGTATCATGTGACCGGCCTATACTGTACAGTATAGGCCGGTCACATGACTGTGACCTCATCATAGGTCCTTTACCCCTGAGATCTCCATTACAGAGATGCCGGTATGGGAGCCTCTGATGCCGGTGAGCCTCGGGGGGGGATTTCTTTATTTAGAACAAGGAGAGGGATAGGATTAGGGTTTAGGATAGGGGATAGAGTAGGGAACAGGGAAATAGCAGGGAGAGATGAGAATAGTGAGGGACAGGATAGGAGAGGATGCACCCACTCGCTCCCCGCAACCCGGAAGCGGGCGGGTGCCGGTAACCATGGTAAACAAGCGGGTCTCTAAGCCCGCTTGTCACCCTGGATGTCATGTTACAGCGCTGCTGTGCGGCGCTGTGACATGGCGGGGGATCCTGACAGGTCGCTGATCGCTGCCCCCGCTGGTCACACACACCGATGTGTGGTGACCAGCGGGGGGGCCAACGACCAAAAAATGGTCAGGAGCCCTGTGCAACGATCAGCGACCTCACAGCAGGGGCCTGATCGCTGCTATCAGTCACACGCAACGATATCGGTAAGGATATCGTTCCTACGTCACAAATAGGACGATATCGTTACCGATATCGTTATGTGAGACCTAGGCTTTAGAGAAAGTAGTAAGAGTATGTGCACGCTAAGTATTTACAGCTGAAATTTCTGCACAAAAAACAGTACTGGCAAAATGAATGACATTTCTGATATATAATGCAAATGCTTTTTTCCTTCCTGATTTGAAGCAGCTTAAAATCTTCTTCTTTTTTTTTTCCATTCTTTATTTAATTTTCAATTGTAACAAAGACATGGTACATAACAGCATCTTTCCATACATGTTACTTTTGTTCATTGGTACCTATGTCTATCTTGTATAGTACAATAACAAAATAAAACTTATTCTAGAACTTGAACAAGTGGTTTCTCTATTTTTACATAGATGTTATGATGGTACAGTATCTGTGTTATTTTCTGAAAAACTATAAGGTAGTAATGTAGAATTGTAGAACTCCCATGGCTGGTGACCAATGTAGTATTATCTTCGCCCCTGAGGATCCTCTCGCGGACCCCCATTCGGCTGGGCAGGTAATAGTAAAAATCTGGGGGGAAGTCACACTCGGCCACCCCGGTTCCCTATTCAATTACCAATGTCATCAATATCATCAGCTTCCTGCTCTCTCCTTCCACGGCTGCCATGTCTTTAGAAAGGAGTCATGGGAGCACATTTCCCAGCTAGATATTTCTTCCAATCTATGCAATTCTGAGATTTTGGCCATCCAATCCTCCACTGTGGGTGCTTGCTGCTGCTTCCATCTCTGGGCAATTAAGTGTTTTGCTGCCCCTAACATCACTGGGGCGAGCCCATGTTTTTTAGGGTTATAGTTATCTGACGATAGCGATAGAAGAGACACATGGATTTTAATACAGTATTTACTCCTTTCCAAAATTCTGTTAATTTCTGGCATCCAGAACATGTGAGTCAGATTGCCTCTCGCTTTCCCGCATCTCCAGCATCTCGGGGACTCTGTTAACCCCAAATGAAAAAGTCTCTCAGGAGTGTAATACCATCTCGAGAAGAGCTTGTAGGACATCTGAAGCAGTTTAAAATCTGAGGCATAATTGCTGTCAGTGGGAGAGGGTTGTTTCCCACTGAGAGCAATCAATCTTTTTTCAACAGAGTAATACGGTACCAAAACTTTTTTTTCGTTTAACCAAATCTGAGGCATGTTACAGATTGCACCTTCCAGCCATTGTCATGCTTCTGCGCTGAGCCGGCAGAACAGGTAAGTAGTAAACAACTACCTGCCTATCAGTTCTTAGCCCAATGCACAAAAAAAAATAAAACCTCTAATAACCCCTTTAAGTATTACATTTAGGATTAAGGTAACAAGCATGCTTATCTGTAACCAAGGGTCATAACCTTGATAAATGCAGTACCTGGAACACCCCTCCCCCTACAGGCAAATATAACTGAGAGTAAGGACCCACATTACCTTGGTATGGAGGATTCTCTGTCTTTGATTTGTATTTGTTGCGTGGGAAGAGGGTTTATGGGTTCTGCACTTATTAAGGTGCTAACGGTAGGTTACATTTAGGATACTGTCAGATGGTGAGATAATGGTGTGGCAGCCGAGCTGTTGAAGTTCTGACCAGCCATAGTGGGTCATTGATCACATGGTTATGAAACAAAATCGTGTAGGAATCGACAATTTTAGTGGTTGGAGATTTTGGCCTTATGCAGCCGGCCACACCATGTGGTCCAACACTTCAGCATGCTTTTTGTCTTTGTACTCGTTTTAACCCCTTCATGACCATTGATGTACTTATGTTGGTGCATTGCAATGGATTATATGAGCGAGCAAATGAATCAAGTAGATTGTGGGCCCTCGTGGACAGCATCCTCTCTCCTTCTGTACCAGTGTGCCATATGTTGTCCATTTACCTTGTATTTGTCTTTGTATACCCTTTCCACATGTAAAGCGCCATGGAATTAATGGCGCTATAGTAATAAATAATAATAATAAAGGGTATGACGTAAAAAAATAAAAAGTTTAAAAAATGTAAAAATATAAAACCATTTACAAGAATAAAGAGCGAAAAATAAAATACCTATAAATATGTATTTTTATGTAAAAGTATAAATAGACCAAAAAAATATGCATGTTGGGTATTGCCATGTCTGGAATGACCCGCTCCATAAAACTCACACTAGTTAACACTTTCAGTGAACACCGTAAAAGAGTTCATAATAAAGTGGCAAAAAGACTATGATTTTTCATCATATCACAAAAAAGTAGAATAAAACGCGATAAAAAAATTTGCATGTAAAATAAAATGGTGTCGTTGGAAATGATATCTTATTCCACAAAAAACTCGCCACCACACAGCTCCATCAGTGAAGAAGTAAAAAAAAACTATAGCTCTCAGAATATAGCAATGCAAAAACAATGGCTTTTCTTTAAAATTGTTTTTTATGGTGTTAAAGCGGCAAAACATAAAAAATATAAATCTTGCATCGCTGTAACTGTGCTGACCCAAAGAATAAAGATGTCTTATCACCCTTACAAAACGATGATTGGCGTAACAAAAAAAAAATCCTGAATTTCTGTTTCTTCTTGATTCTACCTCACAAAAAGTGGAATAAAAAGCGATCAAACAACATTATGTGGCCCAAAATGGTACCAATAAAAACTGCAACTCATCCTGCAAAAATCAAGTCCTCACATTACTCTGTTTGCAGAAAAATAAAAATATAACCTTCAAACTTCGGTGATGCAAAAAACCTTTGTTTTGTAAAAAGAGTTTTTAGCATAATTGGAGCCAAACATAAAAAATGTTTATATAAATCCGCTATGGCTGTGAGTGTACTGAGCTGACTTGTAACGCCGGTTCATCACTTATACTTAAGGTGAATGACTTAAAAACGGTAATAAAGCCAATTCTCCAACTGCAGGTGATTAGTTTATTCTGCATCACCATTGAACCCGGCGCTCCACCACCACAAGAGCAGACCCAAGTTACTCTCTCCCCACTGCCCTGTCGAATCTGAGAGTCCTCAGATTCTAATATTTTTCTATCTACTGGCTAACATGGTACAAACATTTTTTACCTCCAAGAGGGTGTAATTTCAAAAATGTGGTCACTTGAGGTGGGTTATGCTGTTCTAGCACTTAGGCATTCTGCAAATTGAGACAAAAACTAATGAGCCATGCACACAGTGAACAAATCTGTATGACATTGTTCACACCACCAAAAGACTGAATCACAAAAAAGTAGTCAAACAAACGTGCAAAAATACTCTGTTGTAATAAAAAGCAGTAAAAAGCAAGTGCTGCTAAAAAAAATAGTAAAAGACAGGGTATTTAGCTGATATGTTTTTGCAAAAGATGTATACTAAGCCTCTTTACCTCGCCAAGGTATCCCGTATCAGAGCAGTCCCTAGCTGATGTGTTTAAAAACCTGACCATATGTATTGGTACCTGTATGAGCAGAATTCAGACAGGTCCAATGTCTGACATGGACTGGCTGCAGAAGACGGTTTCCACCCTCAGCTGCCTAATTTTCACTTTTCTGGCAAAAAAAAAATGCGTGGGCTTAGCCCTATTTTTCATTGTCAGCCAAGGTAAAACTAGACCGCTGAGAGCTGGTATTCCCATCAGGGTGAGGGCCCATTGTTACAGAGCCCCCCACGCTAAAGAACAACAGCCCACAGCCGCCCCTGATAATGGCGCATTACCAGGCTCTTCCAGGGGCCCTAGTGGTGGTGGCACGCTGGGTAATAAAAGGGTTAATACCAGCTTTGTTATACAAGCTGGTATTAAGGCCGAGATTCTTAATGTCAGGCCATGCTTGCCTTAACTAAACTTGCCCTTAGAACTAAAGACACAGACACCCTTAGGGACTCCATCTTTATTACTCCCCTTTACAGCCCTCCAGGATCCTGGTCTTCTTTCTTCTCTTCTTTTATACTAGATTCTTTGATAGGGTGTGGATCCAGGGAACTAGTCTGATTGCCATATCTGGAGTCAGGAAGGAATTTTTTTTCCCCAATGTGGAGCTTAGTGTTGCCACATGGTTTTTTTTTTGCCTTCCTCTGGATCAACATGCTAGGCTATGGGTTGAACTAGATGGACTTAAAGTCTTCCTTCAATCTTAAAAACTATGTTACTATGTTCTTTCTTCTGTCTTCTTTCTTCTACAAATGTTCAGCTCTGCACAAAGCAGGAGGAGGAAAAACACTTCCACCTCCTGCTCTGTGATGACTGAATGAGCAGAGGCAGTGACGGGTAAGCAGTCATGTCATCGCCGACACCATTGCCATAGTAACCTAATAAGCGGTTACTATAGTAACGATGCCCCCAGCAAGAGAACAGCGGCTCCTGAATGAATGGCTCATACAGGTGCCTCAGGAGTTAAGGCCCTGCTTACCAGTGCTGCTTACTGATAACAGCAGCGCCGGCAAGCAGGGAGTTAACTCTGCCGTCACCGGTGCTACTCTATGCACTGCTCATACTGGAGCAGCGGCTCCTGTACAAGCTGCTCATTCAGGAGCCACTGTTGTCTCGCTGCGGGCATCATTGCTATAGTAACCACTTATTAGGTTACTATGGCAACGGTGTCGGCGATGGCGTCACCGCTTACCCGCCACTGCCTCTGCTCATTCAGTCATCACAGAGAAGGGGGTGGAAGCATTCTTCTTCCTCCTGCTTTGTGATGTAGCATAGTTGAACATTTGTAGAAGAAAGAAGACAGAAGAAAGAAGACCAGGATCCTGGAGGGCTGAAAAGGGGAGCAAAAAAGATGGAGTCCCTAAGGGTGTCTGTGTCTTTAGTTCTAATAAATATTTTTTTTTGGTGTGGTGTCTATTTTTTAACCCTTTATTGGAGGTTCTTAATGGCCGGGTCAAGCTTGGCCTGACAATAAGAATCTCGGGCTTAATACCAGCTTGTATAACAAATCTGGTATTACCCCCTTTAATACCCAGCGTGCCACCACCACCAGGGCCGCTGCAAGAGCCTGGTAAACTGCCTGGAAATGGCGCTTATTATTAATGCGCCATTTTCAGGGGCAGCTGTGGGCTGTTTTTCTTTAGCGTGGGGGTCTTATAACAATGGGCTCTCAGCCTGCTGGGAATACCAGCCCTCAGCTGCCTAGTTTTACCTTGTCTGGCAGTGAAAAATAGGGAAACCCCCCCCTCTTTTTTTTTGCCAGAACCAAGCATAATCACTGTCCAGATTAAGGAAAACCACTCTGACTACAACAGCCAATCACAGAAGCTCTCAAACAGTGTGAGCTTCTCTGATTGGCTGTTTGTCTGACAGTGCAGTGAATATGTAATTAGCTTAATGGGTGGCCCTGGAAGTAGCAGCAGGAGACAGGTGAACCCGAGCTAGCTATTATAGCATCTATCTATCGTATTCAATCACTCTATTCTGTCAACTCTTCTCACTTTATACAGCATGAGAAATGACATGTTAAAATCGCATTACACACGGACAACACACGGACAGCACTCGGATGTGATCCAAGAAAATGTCAGACACTCGCATAGCAGATGGATGCAAAACGGAACAAAAATCGGATGATACCCGTCCGACTCTCAGATACGTCAATTGGACTGTTTTTATACATGCCAGTGTGTTTCCAGCCTTTGCATCATGCTGCTCTCAGATGAGGTAGCAAAATCCTGCTGACAGAATTCCTTTAAAACAGATGTGTGTATAAATTGATTAAACTCCATGCTTAATAAGCAGACAGCACACAGAAATATGCAATAGACATGTGAATGTAGCCTTAGGCTGGGGTCACACTTGAGCCTTGGATCCGCTAAAACCTACCGTTTTTCAAAGTTGAAAATGTAGAAAAACGGATCCGTTAATGGATCCATAGGCTCCAATGCAAAAAACGCAGTGTCAAAGTGCACTGCTAAAAACACTATGCATTTTTACATGAGCATCCAAAACCGCTGCTAGCAGCGTTTTTGGGTGCTGTAGCAAAAACGCATGCTTCTTTAACATGGGACTCTATGGGAAACGCATCCGTTAACGCATGATACATATAGGTACCATGCATTAATGCATGTGTTAACGGTAGCATTAAAATGATGAAAAAAATGGCAATTTTAAAAAATGGAATCAGGTAAAAAATAACCAAAATGATTGCATGCCAAGTATGACCTCAGCTTTACTATGCTATGGAGTGCTATGCTGTGAAATTCTGGATTTCCCCTGCATGGAAACAGCATATTTCCCCAAACATAACATCAAATTAGAGGTAAATCCAGTGGATAATCCCTAGATGATCATCTGATCTGCTAAGGCTGGCTTCACACCACGGTTTTTGCCTGTCCGTGTGGATCCTATTTTTTGCAGGACCACCCAGACAGAAACGGACAGGATGTGTGGAAAGTGGTGTCAAATATGGTCCCGGATCCTGTTCTCTACAGGATTCGTTTTTGTACAGAAATGCAGAGAGAGCGAGATAGTTTCCTGCACAGATTTCTGCTTTCAGGACCATGGAAAGCATTCTGAGCAGGCGCAATGCAAAAAAACGGATCCGGGAAACTATTCTGTGTTTCCCCGAATCCCATGTTAAGTGCAACGGACCGCGCCAGATTAGTTTCTGTCTGGTTTTGTCCGGTTTTTCACCGGAGCCCAAAAACGTTGCCGTCTTCGATTTTGGGAAGGAGAAAAAACAGACAAAAACGATTCTGGCACAGAATACACAAAACCCCATGGCCAAATAGGACCAATCCGGCACCATAGGGGTACATGAGAGGCAAAACCAGATCGTGTCCTCTTAAAACCGGACAGAACAGGATTCCAAATACCGTAGTGTGAAGCCAGCCGAAGGCTAGGGCATCCAGTAACTGGATCCAGTTTTTGACATGGTGAAATCTTGAAAAACAGATTTGCTAATGCACCCATAGACTCCAATGCAAAAAAACGCAATACCAAAGTGCAATCCGTTTCACGGATTGCGTGTTTTCTAAATCCAGTATAAACATTGCCTGCAATTTTTTTGGTGCATTTTCAAAAACGTATGCGTTTTTGATAACATGGGACCCTATGGGAAATGCACGCTAGCGCTAAAAAGGAAAAAACATGACACAAAAATGTCAAAGCAAAAACTGCATCCGTTAATGCATCCTGTAAACGGATGCAACCTCCCAAGTGTGACCCTAGCCTAACTCCCTCTCCTATGCTGAAAGCTGGCTATTCATGCTAATGTATGTAATACCTTTCTTTGGTAAACTCTTTTAATTTATTTTCTCATATAGGTGGATTAAAATCTGTAACAACTATGGGATCACACATTCTTGATCTTTTGGCAGCTCTAGACGTATTTGTCGCATCTTTGCACAGAATGTATGTCAACTCCCTAATTTACTTAATTGACCTGTCAAATATCTGCACATCTTACCAAACCTATTAGGCATGTCTCTACTCTCTTTCCTATTTGTTATAAGGTGTGTGACTTTGGTGATAAACATTTAAAGCAGTTACACCCATAGAGATGCACAATATATAAAGAGGATCTGTAACAAAAACTGTGAGCTGTAATACGATTTCACAGACTCCTGAGAGAACATCATTCACCAAAGCTCCAATATGATAAGAGATACCTGCATGCGATGGAAGCTGCCAATCATCTGCCTCTTATTTCAAATTGCTATGATAGTCTTGTTTGGAGTGTTTGTACGTTTAGACATTGCTGCTGATCCCCACTGGAAGGAATACATGGCCCTTAATGACATCCCGAGTGACATTGAAAATGAGTATTATTATAGGTATTCAAGTAAGTACATTTCTGATGTAATATTTTAGATCTCAGGCGATGTGGAATAATACAGGAAACTTATGGCCACTTTACACGTCCCAACATCGGTCCGATGTTGGATACAACGGCGCTGGAGCGCGCTTTTTCTGGGCAGATTTCCAAGATCGCATAGGGAGATGTTACACAGCGCGATATCGGCAGGCAACGCGACAGGGGGTCGGCCCCCTTGTACGGCCGACCCAGGAACGACCATTTAACATGGGAGAGAATAGGGGAAGTTGTACTCCACATCGTTGTTGGGCTGTCACACAGCTTGATCCGGCCACATCGTTCATCCAATATCGGGCCGTTTGAGAGCAGGCTCATTTGATCCCCGATATCGTTTTGGCATCGTTCTTGCATCGTATTGGACATTTACACCATACAACGCACGAACGATATAGGGGCCAACGCACGAACCACGTGACTTTTTATTGGAGTTGGACGCCGATATCGGGATGTGTAAAGTGGCCATTAGTTTTGCAAAAAAAAGAAGAAAAACATATTAAGGTATGCTCCATTTGTGCTTTTTGAAAGACCATTTTGGCTTCAACAGATAACCACCACAAAGCCTATTGACTGAAGTTTAACTTGAACTTAACAATTTTTAGTAATTGCAAGATGGTTGATACATCATTCAATATGAACCTTCATTTTTTAATTCACATGGATCTGTTCATGGTCATGTGATAAACACACAGCTGCTTGACTCATTACAAGACACTGCCCTAAATTCTGTAAGGCTATGTTCACACATTGCTTTCTTGGCAGTAAAAAAAATCTTTTTAGCAGGTTTTGCTGCATTTTTGCGTTTTTGTGTTGCCTTTTACCGCATTTTTTTGCTGCATTTTAGTGTAGATTATTGTGTATGTCATTTATTATGGTGTATGTCATTTATCATGGACACATTGCTCCATTTTGTGACTGTGTACAATGTAACAATGCGTCCATGATTTCACTTCAACCAGCAAGTTGGTCAGAAGTTGGACAGATAAGTTGGTGTGTGTAAAGTGGCCCTAAAAGTAGCCTTAATTTGCCTTAAAAAAAGGCTGCAAACATGCAATGAGTGAACATAGCCTAATTAGGTCTACACCTGTGTCCCATCACTTGACCACACCAGATTTTTAGCCACTGGAACCAGGGGCGTAACAATCCAAAGAGAATGCGATTTGTGGAGTCAGTGGGTAAGTAACATTTTCAACTGAATGTGAGTCCTCAGATGAACATTCAGCTAAAATATATTGGCTTCCTGCACTGCACACAAGCCAGCCAATCATAGGTGAGCTGTTACAACAGAGGGAGGAGTCACCCAGCGTTTAGTGCAAAAGAAGGGGGAAAAAAAACAGGGAAAAGTTAAAAGACTGCCCTAATGGTAGGGAGAGGGGATGGGGTGGCTCCTAAACAGTGACTTAAGACTAAACCATGCACTCCCTATCTCCCTAGATGGGTCCCGTCTCCCTTGCACGATCACGTGCTTAAGCCCTGGCTCACCATGGGCTAGCCCTGGTCAGTGAATAGGGCAGCAAGATGCTAGTCTTATTACAATAAGACAACACTGGGAGAGAGATAAACAAACAGGAATAAAACAACAAATAGAACTCCACAGCTTCCGCTAGGACAACTTTGCCTGGGTGGTCAGCATAGAGGAACTATAACTGGCACATGGGAGAAAAAGGAGTGAGGTTAAATAATGAAAGAATGTGGCAGCAAGGAGCAGCAGCAGAGATTAGAGCTTTATAAAAATTCACCAGGATCAAAAAGCAATTCTTAACCCCTTCAATACCCAATGGAAATAAATCACCTCCGCTCATATTAATCTCAGAGCGGAATCCAAAGAGGACCTGTGATTTGTAATCACTGTGATCTTCTAATCCCAGATACCACAAAGGTATCAGCCAGATGTGATACACCCGTGACATTGACATGCTGATTGCTGGTGGCGCATGACGTCACTGTCTTGTGCCACCTGCCCCCTGCGATGGCTATGGAGTTGGAAGAAGACTTTGTTTGCTGTAGGAGTGAGGAAAGTGATCAATATTTTTTTAATAGAGAAGAATACTAGAACATTATACGAATAGGTTCCACAGAACAATGGACATTATTAAAAAATGGGCTCATGACAAGTGACATTGTTACAAAATGAGGCTTTGAACAAGGGACATTATTATAGAATCGTGCTCGGGATGATCAACGTTATTACAGGGGGTTCTACATTTAACCAATCTGTTAGTTGGGGCAAAGGCCCAAAATTTTACAGCCCGACCAATAGGTCTCTAGTTACGCCACTTATATCTGAGAAAAAATTTGGCATACCCTTCAAGAAGAAGACGAAATTTGATCATGCAAAAATAAATTGCTTTATTTTTAAAATGAAAACAGGTCCCAACGTCTCAGCTCTACAATTGAGCCTTTAGTAGGTATAATTATATAAGTAGATATCTTCTTGTGAGAAATAGACTTAAAAAGTCAAAGTATGGTAATTCATTTGGATACCTATCCATCTAAGTAATGGATTAAACTCATTATTACCAGTAGACGTTGGGATAATCAAGGGAAGAGTTAATCCTCTCTGAAGTAATAAATATTATATAGGGGATCTGCCATGGTTATATGGGGAGCCAAATTTGCTATGTTTCAAGAAATGTAGTTTCACAAAACCCATATATTGAGAAACTGAGAATATCAATGATATGGATGCCCTGTCTTGGCAAACACAAAAAAGGGCCTATGTACAAGAATAGTTTACTGGGCCCCTTTGCAGTCCTATAGCTCATTAAAACACACAAGTCCACCTGCTTTGGATGTGGAAATGGCCCCCCTAACCTCTCAGGCCCCTGTGCGGCTGCACAGGTTGCACATAATGATTTGTCCGTCCATGTGCCCTGTGTTCTTAAAGAATCATGCTGAAATTGTAACTGTGGTACCCAGCGGAATCAGAAATAGCTAAGTACTGTGCTTGGCTTGTCTACAGACCGTAAACATCATGGATATTTAAAATTGGTATATTCTGCCCTATTCAAAATGGAGCACTAAAGAGTCTGATTCCTGGTTCCTGACCCACATTATTCAGATCAATGGAGATCCAATGAGTAGGTCCCCTGTGAGTAGAGGATAACATACTATTTTGGAAATAAGCCTTGTGAATAACACTTTGTGGTAATCTAAGCTGATCTGTCAAACTACTGAAATCAATTATTTGCTGCTATATATACTGGATGACTGCTACCTGATGGTGGCATAAAGAGTTTGAATGTTGTCAATGTCTGATTGACAGCCAGGTACAAAATACCATATACTAGGCTATGTTCATAAATTCTTAAAAAGTTGTTCACCCCTTTTTGTTCAAGCTTGGCCTATTAAGCTCTAAAAATAAGACTGCAGAGACCAACATGTAAAGCAATAATGCCACCCCCGCTGTCCTTGGCCAAATAACAAATAACACACACGACTTCTTTTGTTGGATGTGGGTTGATCCCAGCTTTTATGTTAGATCCAACCATTGAATCTGTTAATGTTTATGTAAATTAGCTCCATAGTTGAAGCAATATGCCGGTTGGCTTACTCCCGGTGAGCATATCTGCCTTCAATGCCACCACTTCATCTCCAGAGTAACAATCAACCACTAGCTGTGACTTGTCATAGGGACAATTGCCAAAATAGCACTAAAATCAGAAACAAATAACAGTAAGCACATAAAACAAGGCCAAACATAAAAACAAGGACATCTCAATAATGGAGGGACGGTGGGCAGCTCCAGAGAGGGCAGCTGGAAAGAAGCAGCTCCATTTATGCATGGCGCTCAGGAACGTAACTACAACAGGTGCAGGGTTTGCAATTGCACCAAGGCCTTGGAGCCTAGGTGGCCCCAAAAATACCTTTGATCTATAGAAAAACGCTAATGCTATAAAGATTTGAAATAACTGGGGGCCCTGTTGGAGCTTTTGCATCAGGGTTCATGAGCTACAAGTTACGCCACTGATGGCTCTTATATTAAAGTGTAAAGTTGTACCACCAGATACATGTGGAGGGTTAGAGAGGGGCTTAAGGTAGCGTCACACGCCGCCATATGGCTTCCATATCGCTGGCAATTTGACGTGAGCGCGCACGTTTCGGGCACTTTTTTTACATCGCTGTGGAGCTGTCACACGTAGTGATCTTGCGTGTGATCGCAGGCAATCCTGCGTTCCGGAAATTGCCTGCAGAAGAACGCAAGTGATCTTCCCTTCACACATCCCTGCGTCACACGCCACAATCGTAGCAGCGATGTGGGCATACTGTGTGGATAGGGGTGTGCTAGAGTGTGTTTCACCGTGCCCCTATCACTGCGATTGGTGGACAGAACTGCGTTCCCATTGGTCAGCCGTGCGTGAACTCACGGGTCATCAAATAAGGCGCCTCGGACACGGCCAGCCAATCGGAATGCAGTATTACCCACTAATCGCCGCTAATGCGGTGCGAAAAAAAACACATCCAAGCACGCCTACAGGATTTTTTTCAGGATCACTGCGTACGTCGCTATCACCCTGTCACACACCAGGATGCGTTGAGATCGCCTGATGGATATCGTCTGATTTCACTGCAGTGCAGGGCAATCAGGCGACGCTCCACCAGCGATTTCTTGCTGTAGAATCGCCCAGTCACAAGCCACTACGCACAGGTGATGTGGTTTCCACATTGCCGAATTTGGGAATTGCCAAAGAAATTGCCGGCGATTAAGTGTGTAATGCCACAACAGGGCAGCTGCTGGGCATAACTGGGCACTGTTTATTAAGGGTTCAGACAATGCAGTAAATGACACGTTCCCTAAATGGTGTGCTGTCATCCAACTAAATAAAATCAATGTTGCTCCTGGATAGCGCTTCCTGGGTTTCATCAACCTCCTTCCTTCATCTTTTAGTAGCAACAATTGCCTGTTGCAGTCAACCAGTGACCATAGTAGTGAAAGGGAAAAAAGCAGCTTCAGCTAATTTTATCCTGTTGATTTATGAATTATGGCCACTTTACACGCGGCTACATTTCTAGCTTATCCACAGGTAACTTACTGGCTGCAGTGAAATCATGGAGACATGGTTCCATTTGTTACACGGTACAAGATAGAAAATGTCTCCATGATTTCACTGCAGCCAGTAAGTTACCTGTGGATAAGCTAGAAATGTAGCCGCGTGTAAAGTGGCCATCAGTGATAACTTTGTTAACCACAAATTTTATGTATCATTTTTAGAGCAACTCTCTGGAACTTTACAGTACAATTTGACTTCCATGTGTATATGCAGAGCAGATTATACTTCTTGAGGCTGATATATTACAAGTACAGTGATACCTCAGTCAGTTTTGGATTTTGTTGATTTTTTTCAATGAAATTCGTGTCTCGGTTTTCGTCGATGCTTCGTTTTTTGTCTGTTCATCGCTACTAATTTACCCATAAAAATGTGATTCCCCTTCCAAAAATAAAATCTGCACCCCTCTCTCCCCTCCTCGGCATCTCCCACACACCAAAAAGAGCTTTGTTGAAAATTAAATAACATAATAAATGTTTATTTTTTTCTTTAAATTAGTGTTTCATATTCCTTTTACAGTCATTTCTGAGTGATTCTATCATTAACCGCTATCATTATTCACTATGAAATGGGTTTTTTGTAGGTCTTTTTCAGTGTCTCGAACCAATGAATTAATTTAACATGGATTCCTATGGAAATCGTTGCCTCAGTTTTCGTCGATAATCCGTCCGAAAGGTATGACTTACTATGAAATTAATAGATCAGCAGCATTAACTGAAAGCCGCGATTAGTGTGTAGGAAAAGCCAACTGTATAATGTGGATGGGACAATGACAGTAAGTGCTGTTTCACAGAGCAACACAATGTATCTAAGAAGGATGGCCTTAAGGTGCCGTCACACCTGCCGACGTCGCTAGGACATCGCCGAAAAAGTGACGTATTAGCGATGTCGCTAGCGACGTCGCGCTGTGTAAACGAGCGGCGCGACCGCGTTTTATCGCTGGTAGCAGGTTGACAGGTTTACGGGAAGAACCTAAACCTGTCAACGGCGACCTGCGATAAGGCTGGATCGCGCCGTGTGACATCGCCAGAGCGATGTCGTCGGCGATCCAGCCTATACCGCAGCGTTGCTGCGGATCGCTCGCTGGGCTAAGCCCAGCCCAGCGAGCGATGTCACCGCCCGCATCGCTGGGTTGTCGCCGGCCGCAGCGATGCTGTGTGACAGCTGGCCAGTGATGTCGGAACCGAGCGGGCACCCGCGCATCGCTTCCGACATCGCTGGCCAGATCGTGCTGTGTGACGGCACCATTAGGATATCGGCATCAGGTGTCAGACACTTACGTTACAATAAGAGAATGACTATATTGTATCTAAAGAAAGCAATGCTGAATTTACACCCTGTTTTCTTAATGCAGAGGATTATGAGAATTATCAGTCATGATAAAATTCAACATGTCTGATCCTATCATTTTCCTCGACATTTCTAAAGGAATGTTGCCTTTGTCGTCCATCATCATATGGCTGTCAACTTATGCTGCCACTAGTCAGAAATTCTAATTGTGGGGACTGGATAAAACATATTTCAACTTCTGATTTAGTTTATTTTTCAATATAAGGTTATAAAATACATACATGTAATGGTGGGTTTACACGCTAGGATATCGTTAGTGATATCCTTGGAACGATCACGTGACCGTGATCTTTCTGACATCGTTAGTGCGCTGTCACACACAAGGATGTCGTTAACAATATCCTATGCGGCAGTGCAACTGTTAAATAGGAGAGGAAGCAGTGAGCGATGTAATAAAGCGGCAGGAACAGGAGCTTTTTGAACGATATCGTTCATAAAGCTGTCACACTGAACAATGCTGCTTCCTGAAGCAGCGTTAATTGGATGACGACCGATAGATTTGAGGTCAGGATCTCAAATCTAGGATGAACGATCCAACGATCTTTTCATCCTATATCGTTTGTTTACACGCAACGATGCCCGAATGATATCTTTTCAATGGTCACAAATCTGTGACGTTTCGAGGATATCGTTCAGGATATCCTATTGTGTAAACCCACCATAAGGTTAAACTACAGAAGTCGTACTATGCTATGTCTAAGCGGCATGCCTGTTATGTAGACTCTGTCGTTGAGTATTTCCTACAGTTAAGGCTGAGGTCACACTGGCGTATAGAAACTGATAATTCTCTCACCCGAGACATCAGATGTGATATGCTAATAACACTTGGCTCAAACTCTGCTTCGAGCGTGACCGAGTGTCATCTACTGTGCTCAGATTCTCCAAAATGCAAGAAACGTACCACAGGTGTGGAGAAAATGGAGAGCTGAATTTCTCCATCTTCTCCATTGTCAGTCTCGACATATATTTTATTGCTGTCGGATGCCATCCAAGTGTAATCCAATGTTTTGTATACAGTAAAGCCATTGACTTGAATGAGTGAAGGTGATCTGAGATACACTGTAATTCACAGCATGCTGCAATTGTTTTCTCATGCCTAATCAGATAAAGCATTAGATAGCACTTGGCTGTGTTTGGCCTTGTACCGACGCTACATTTTTTGCCACGTTTTTTTATGCGTATTTTGAGAAATTTGCATCCAAATTTACATGTCTATCCTGAAGCCAGCAAAGTCGATGATAGTTCTTAAGTGCGGTGCCCACGCTGCATATTTTTTTCCTTGCAGATTTGGTGCAGATTTTGGATGCAGAAAAGTCTGCAGTATGTCCATTATTGATCTGTATTTTGGTGCATTTTAAAGCCCTCCAGTCATTGACATCATTAAAATATATGTGCTTTAAAAACATGCAGCAAATAAGCACCAAAAACGCATTGTGTGTTTGGGTGCCAATTTCTGCCAGAAGATGCATATTTGGTGCAGAAAATCTCAGCACCAAATACGCAGCATGGGCACCTGCCTTATACACTTGTGTAAGCAAACATTAAAGAGGTGCTTCCCTACAATGCATAGTGACCACATTGCTGTTAAATAAGTCTTTTCACAAATACCTTGTGATGTGAATTCTGCCTGAGCAGCGCTAGCGCTGTCTGCTCATCCCCATCATGTGACCCCAGGCTGCAGCGGCCTCTAGTATCCTGTGATGTCACATCAACTTCTGGAATTAGAAGTGGACCCATTCTCCCTGAGTGACTGGGCTGTGGGTGGAAGTTGACATGACATCACAAGATATTACAGGTCACTGCAGCTGTGGGGGTTCACGTAATGGGGGTGAGCGGATAGTAAAAGTGCCACTCACAGCAGAATTCACAACATAAGATACTTGAGAAAATACTTATTTAACTGCTTTAAAGCGAAGTGGTCACTATGCATTGTAGTGAACCACCTGTTTAAGGATGGCTAACAACATTAGGTGAATGTCAGTTAAACCTGCTGGCCAAGTTAACCACCTGATGTATAAGGCCAGGGTCAGACTACTGTTTTTAGCAGATGTCACGGACAACTGCTGAAAACTTGCATGCAGCGTTTCCCTGTCCGCTCTGCTTAAGCGGCCGCTATTCAGCTGGATGTGTGGGCGGTTACCAAGATCAACATCGGGTAACCAGGGAGAGCGTTGAGCTGCAGCCGCGATGACTAGCGCATATGCGCTGCTGAAAAAATGACTAAGTTATTAGTGGATGTCCATGACATCTGCTAAAAAAGGTGGTCTGACCATGGCCTATGACTTCTCTCCCAAATGCAGGTATCAGGGATTGAGCACTGGGATGTAAATATACCTAATTTGTGTGTTCTCCAGCTATAAGTGGTGGTTGGCAGCAGTTTACTCCCCTCTCCCTATATAGACTAAAATTTACATTTCAGACCAGTGGACAAGATACAGGCAGTAATTAATTAGATTCATTGCATTTGTAATGACCAGAGGTCCGTACTAGATCCAGTGAGTCACAGAAACAGAGACGGAGGCAGAAGCAACATAAAATACTTGCTTTTACTTGGGGAAACAGATGGAAAGTTTAGAGTAAGATGCACAGATATGTTATTTCCCCGAGAAATAGATAAATTATTTACATACACCCAGCATCAAGCTAGGGGTCGGTGGGTTACCTTAATGTTCCTCCTCAGTGTGAGGAGACAATGCCAAAAATAAATTTACCTAAAATCTATACAGAAAAATAAGCGATTTACTACACACAGCAGCAGGACAGGTGTAAATCAGATGGATGCAGTTTAGTGAGGATCACTGAAATAACACACCGATTTACAATCTTATCAACTCTATACATACAATACATATAAACGCAGTGTACATATATGTACATATATATTTATATATCTGATCTGTTGGATACCGGGTACCTTATCTAATAGTAAAGTTTAGTCCAGTTAGTCTGTACAGGCCTGGGGAAGTACTGTTAACGCAGTAACTTCCAATGGTCTTCAGCGCCAAAAATGAAAAATAAATAAAACACAACTGTAGTAAATAGGGATATTGTGTTCTCTTGTCTGAAGGGGGGTCTTAGTCTCTGTACCTTTTTGGGAGGCCAAGTGTGTTCACCTAGAGACACCACACCGAGGCCTGCAGTCTCACAGCAGAGATTCAGTCTTTTCCTCTCACAGTATGGCCGACCCGTCTCCTCTAAAGCACTCCTCTCCTGGCAGTAGTATACTCGCTTCTTAGCAGGGAATAAGTCTTTGGTCCCCTCCAGGGGCTCTGCTGTCCAGTGGATCAGTGTCCGGTCTCAGCTTTATCTGGCTCAGACTTCTCCACAGCCACTCTCCTCACAGCACCTCTGGAGACCAGTTTACCTCAGCCCAAACTGTCATAAAGTCCTTCCTGTCTCCGTGACAACCTCCTCAGCTGACAGCCCCCACCTTTTTATTCAGGAAGTAAATTTTTACACACTCTTACACATTTATAGGGACCCAAATATTGTAATTATTGACCGTTTTAGAGGTGTATTTAAAGTCTAAAATTTTCCCATTAACATGGAAAAAAACCTTTATAAATAAATGAATGCATTATATGTGACACATACAAATGACATATAGACATAACTTATGTGCATAGTTTTTGAATGCATGCCTCTTAGCATATGCTAATATTCAATACTCACTTATTAGAAATCATAGCAAGGATTCCTTAAATAAATGCATACTTGTCCCAATCTGTTACTGACCTCTTTATATTGCCTAATGAAATGTGTATGAATGTCAGGATGGAGTGGTGCCAAGTACACCATGAAAGTCTGGTATATTAACATGAAGAACCAGGTAGGAAGAAACTCCCCATATCATAAAAAGTGTTGAATAATGTAAGGAGAGTTAATGAAAACTAATAATGATGAGCGAGCACTAAAATGCTCGGGTGCTCGGTGCTCTGGCCGAGCATCTCAAGATACTTTTGTACTCGGCCAGAGCACCGAGCCCAATGTAAGTCAATGAGTGACAGGCTCCGCCCACAGACTTCCGGTTATAAAACGAGTAATTCCGGAAAAGGGCGGGAGGGTGGGCTTTTTCAAATCGCCGCAGCATAGAACACCTTGCTGTGGCCCCCAGAGGGATCCTATCGATTAATCTGCTCCCTGTATGGTGCCAGCTCACTGTGGGCACTGAAGGGAGCAGTGTATGTGTGTCAGATCGCTATTTATTACCGAGCGGTCCGAGCATCTCGGCAGTACTCGGTGCTCGCCGAGCACCCCGAGTACCGAGATACTCGTGCGAGTACCGAGTAGCGCCGAGCATACTCGCTCAACACTAAAAACTAACTCTCACAGATTAATATACTATGTGATACAAATCACGGATTATACCGTAACTAGATGGCGGCCCGATTCTAAAGAATCGGGTAGTCTAGAATCAATATATAGTTTATTTACTAATAGATACGGGAGTGCGGTGAAATGAATTGTGTGTATACAGGCGGCTCAGTGGTTGGCACTGCGCGCGGTGGCTCAGTGGTTGGCACTGCGCGCGGAGGCTCAGTGGTTGGCACTGCGCGCGGTGGCTCAGTGGTCAGCACAAACATACACACACACATACAGACACTCGGCTATACTTAGCACCGACCCTGTGTGTTCCCCGCCGCCTGGATCCTGAGTCGACATATGACCGCCCCCGGACGACTGGATCCAATATGTAGTTCGGGTAGTTTGGCGAGACATATTGGACGGTATATTGGTCCAGTAGTTTGGGGGTGGCGACATGTAGACTGAGTATCCAGGCAGCGGACGCAGGGCCGGTGGTAAGTATAGCGGAGTGTGTGTGTGTGTACAAAGTTAAGGGAAGTGCGGAGAAAGTGACGGAAGTGTCTACATACACACATATATACACATACTGTACATGACATATGGAGGGGTGAGGAGAGCGGAGGCTGGAGGGCAGAGGACAGGGAGAGGAGAGCGGAGGCTGGAGGGCAGAGGACAGGGAGAGGAGAGCGGAGGCTGGAGGGCAGAGGACAGGGAGAGGAGAGCGGAGGCTGGAGGGCAGAGGACAGGGAGAGGAGAGCGGAGGCTGGAGGGCAGAGGACAGGGAGAGGAGAGCGGAGGCTGGAGGGCAGAGGACAGGGAGAGGAAAGGGGAGGCTGGAGGGCAGAGGACAGGGAGAGGAGAGCGGAGGCTGGAGGGCAGAGGACAGGGAGAGGAGAGCGGAGGCTGGAGGGCAGAGGACAGGGAGAGGAGAGCGGAGGCTGGAGGGCAGAGGACAGGGAGAGGAGAGCGAAGGCTGGAGGGCAGAGGACAGGGAGAGGAGATCGGAGGCTGGAGGGCAG
The DNA here is from genome assembly GCA_033576535.1 of Allobates femoralis. Taxonomy (NCBI): domain Eukaryota; kingdom Metazoa; phylum Chordata; class Amphibia; order Anura; family Aromobatidae; genus Allobates; species Allobates femoralis. The sequence continues at coordinate 148,766,584 of JARQOC010000004.1, forward strand.
AGGACAGGGAGAGGAAAGTGGAGGCTGGAGGGCAGAGGACAGGGAGAGGAGAGCGGAGGCTGGAAGGCAGAGGACAGGGAGAGGAGAGCGGAGGCTGGAGGGCAGAGGACAGGGAGAGGAGAGAGGAGGCTGGAGGGCAGAGGACAGGGAGAGGAGAGCGGAGGCTGGAGGGCAGAGGACAGGGAGAGGAGAGCGGAGGCTGGAGGGCAGAGGACAGGGAGAGGAGAGCGGAGGCTGGAGGGCAGAGGACAGGGAGAGGAGAGCGGAGGCTGGAGGGCAGCAGGACAGGGAGGGAGGCGGGCAGGGGGGAGGCTGGAGAGGGGGCAGAGGACAGGGGAGGCTGGAGGGGGCAGAGGACAGGGGAGGCTGGAGGGGCAGAGACAGGGGAGGCTGGAGGGGCAGAGGACAGGGGAGGCTGGAGGGGTTTGGGCACAGGGGAGGCTGGAGGCTGGAGGGGTTTGGGCACAGGGGAGGCTGGAGGCTGGAGGGGTTTGGGCACAGGGGAGGCTGGAGGGTTTTGGGCACAGGGAGGCTGGAGCGGCCAGGGCACAGGGGAGGGCGGCTGGACCGGCAGGCTGCAGAGGGCGCTGTACCGGGCAGGCTGCAGAGGCGGTTGTACCGGGCAGGCTGCAGAGGCGGCTGTACCGGGCAGGCTGCAGAGGCGGCTGTACCGGGGGGCTGCAGAGGCGGCTGTACCGGGCGAGCTGCAGAGGCGGCTGCCGAGGCAGGCTGTACCGGGCGGGCTGCAGAGGCGGCTGTACCGGGCGGGCTGCAGAGGCGGCTGTACCGGGCGGGCTGCAGAGGCGGCTGCAGAGGCGGCTGTACCGGGCAGGCTGCAGAGGCGGCTGTACCGGGCAGGCTGCAGAGGCGGCTGTACCGGGCAGGCTGCAGAGGCGGCTGGAGCGGGAAGAGGAGGCGGCAGGGACAGAGGGGAACGTTCCTGGCGGAATGCTCCTCCACCGGTCCCTGTAGCCGGGCGGCTAGGTTCTCGGAGGCCATCAGGAAGTACCCTTCGGGTTTCCGGAAGTGGCCTTCGGCTTTTATATTATAGATTTATTCCAAATTATTTGCATCAAACCTTTTGAATTGTGAAATTGCCAATTTATGTGTGTGACTATTAATTGGTAAGATTTTCTCCTTGTGAAGACCGACATGCCAGATCTGGTGTACCAGTAATGAGATTTAAAAGCTACGATGCTCCCTTCAGAAATAAAATATGCAAATTGTCTCTTCAGAGAGGAAGAAGACGAACTCTAGTGGCACCTACTGGAAGTAGTACTGGGATCTGTTCTCGGATCTTCTTTGGGATCTGGTCTCGGATCTTCTCTGTGATCTGAGGCAGTAAGCTCACTCTTCTGCTCATGAGACTGTCCAGCTATTGGTTGATCCCCTTCTTTGATCTTCAAAGTCTTTTATATTTAGTAACTGCACCCCAACTGTCACCTGACCCCCCTGCATTTCTTTCAATCTCTCCCCCGTGGAAACATGCATACACTCTTAAAGGGAACCTGTCTCCCCCTTTGGGCCAGATGTCGTCATTATGCACAGACACCCACTCCACTGTGCAGGCGCAGGTGCTCCTGTCAGTGCCGACGTCTCGCGAGATTTGTGAAGTCTCGCCAGACAATGGCACTGTTGAATGGAGCAAGGACACCCGATCAACTACGCAAGCGAAGATGTGCCTGTCACTCAAGGCCGGCCAGAGGAGGGTTGGGAATTTTAAAAAGTGCAGGGCAGGTTTTGCAGACCGGAGGGGCGGTGAGGACATCTTCCACCTGGACTAAATAACAGCCTCCCTGATTCAATAGGAGGCCAGCAATGGACACAATAAAAGTTATTTTCTGAGGTATGTGGGGCCAGTCTGGGCACATAGAGGGGTTATAAGAACCCCATTTACATAATGTGTAAGCTGGTGGGCACAGTTTAAAATGCCCAAAGGGGGTGACAGGTTCCCTATAAGTTCCCGATTATCCTCGCTCTATCATTTCTGACCAGCAGATGCAGACACTGAAGTGTTAACTGAATTCATCTTTTGCTTCATCTACTTTCTTACAGCATCACATAAAATACACTATTGTTGCTGAATACACATCATATAAGTGAAGCTAGGGCTGCTGCATACACTTCACAAAGGAGTTTCTGCAACTGCTGTCTTCATCAGAGGACAGAAGCTCAGAGCACATTACCTCCTGCCTCAAAGAAAATTCTGACACTGGCCAGCACGGGGGTCTGCTGTCATGGCAAACCTGCGGTGTGGATTAAATGCCAATGTCAAAGATTGACAGCAACATCTAACAGATTAACAGCCGCAGACTCCATTCTGGTCTTTCTGCATATGTTTGAGGCAAGTGGAGAAACTAGAGTCTGATGGCCCCGTGCAAAATTTAGACCTGGGCCCCCTCCCTGCCCATGTTGATTAGATGTATGGGCCCCATGGAACATTCTAAATCCTATAAAGACTCAAGCATTACCCCTCTCCCCCTTTATTATGTATTTTGGTATGAATGGTCTTCCTCCTTCTGCCACCATAGTCCTCCAATTATTACAATGCATCCCCATAATCCTCCATATATTACAATTTACCCCCAAAGTCCTCTATGTATTAAAAAGCATACCATTGTCCCCCATTCATAAGGTAGCCCCCAATCTATTTGAACTCCGCTGCCCGCCTAATCCATCTGTCTCCCCGCTACTCCCCTGTCTCCCCCCTCTGCCAAGCTTCCCGAGAGATCCCGGTTTAAAATATTAACCATGACATACAAAGCCATTCACAATCTGTCCCCTCCATACATCTCTGACATGGTCTCCCTTACCTACCCTCACGCAACCTGCGATCCTCCCAAGAGCTTCTCCTCTACTCCCCCCTCATCTCCTCTTCGCACAACCGCATACAGGATTTCTCCCGTGCTTCACCATACTCTGGAACTCACTGCCCCAACACATCAGACATTCTCTACCCTGGGAACCTTCAAAAGAAGCCTGAAGATCCACCTGTTCCGCCAAGCCTACCACCTGCAATAAGACCCGGTCCACCACACCGCCTCATGACTGGATTTGCCCCTCCTACTGTATCCCCACCCGCCCTCGTAGACTGTGAGCCTTTGTGGACAGGATTTCTCCCCTCTTGTTTCTGTACAACTGAATTGTCAACATTTATTGTTACTTGTATTGTTTCTGTTACTTGTCCTAGTCTGCCCTTTTTAACATGTAAAGCGCCATGGAATATAATGGCGCTATATAAATTATTAATAATAATAATAATAATAATAATAGTCATGCAATTATGAAAATGCACCCCAATTATCCTCTGTATAGTATAATGGAGCCTCATATGCCTCCATATAGCATAAAACACCTCACAGCCCTCCATACAGTATATTGCAGCATCATAGTCCTCAATGGCATATTGCACCCCTATAGCCCTCCATACAGTATAATGCTCCCCCATAGTACTCTATAATGACAAGTATTTAATTATAATACCCCATAGTCCTTCATGCATGCATAATGACCCCCATAGTCCTCATTGCATAGTACAGCCCACAGTCCTTCATTTAGCACAGTACAGCCTTCCATATAGGATATGCAGCCTCTTAACTCTCCATACAGTATAATGCACCCACCTCTTTTCCCCCATACTATTCTGGCCAGCATATACTTATAAAAAAAAAATCTGTACTTACCTCTCCTTTTTCCCCCACAGTTCCGTTCTGCCTGCCAAAACAGAAGACACAGGAGAAGGCGGTGCCAGTGTGCGTTCCACAGTGAAACGCATAAAGCAGGAAGTGCCACCTACTCCTAGTGTGGAGTAGGTGGCACTTCCTGCTTTATGCGTTCCACTATGGAAAGCGCACCGTCACGCAGTGGTAAAACGAAGTGCAAGGCAGGGACTGCAGTGGGAAGCAGGATGTTCCCTGACATATGGACCCCATAGTAGCTATTGTGCTGCCACACAGTGATGATATGTGAACTGGGCGATGGGATCAGCGGGTGGCTGGTGGCAGGGGCCCCTGTATGCCCGGGCCCCATCGCAGTCATGACCCCTGCGACCCCAATCATTACGTCCATTTGAGGCAGATGGTGGCTGAATAATTCAGCATCATCTGCCAGGAAAGCTATAAGCTTGGCATGCGAACCTGCATGAAAGTCAGAGTTCCTACATACGGTATATCATTGTCAGGAAGGGATTAAACATTAAAACAAATTTCTTTGTCTTTTTATATCCTAAAATAAAGACAAACAAAAGAGGAAAGCCCGAATTCATCATTTTGATTTTTGTAAATCATATTTCTTTTTCAGAAATCAGAATTTATAACAAATTTTATTTATTCAAAATGGCGCAGGATGTTAGATCAATTTTTGTGTAAATGCAAAGATTTTTTTTTTTTGCTTTCTTCCTTTATTTGCACTTTTTTTTGTAAAATATCACGTCTCTTTGTACTCCTATAGAGTTTGGGAATACAATAAAACAAAAATGTTGCAACATTTTGAAGAGTCTCAAATGAAACGTCCATTTTCTGTAATCACTAATGAAAAAAGCGAATTCAAGGCTATGGGTCTGTTAAAAACACGCACTGTACAGCACACATAAGGCATCAGAATGCCATCTGTATGCTCTATGTATTTAACATTACAAAGAGAGAGATTGTGTGTGTATTTATTTATTTAATAGTAACATAGTATTTAAGGTTGAAGGAAGACCTTAAGTCCATCTAGTTCAACCCTAGCCTAACATGTTGATCCAGAGGAATGCAAAAAACCCATGTGGCAACACTAGCTCCACATTGGGGGAAAAAATTCCTTCTTGACTCCACATACAGCAATCAGACTATTCCCTGGATCAACGCCCTATCAAAGAATCTAGTATGTATAACTGGTAATATTAGTTTTCAAGAAAGGCATCAGGCCTTCTTAAATGTTAGTAGTGACTCACTCATTACAACATCATGTGGCAGAGAGTTCCATAGTCTCACTGCTCTTACAGTAAAGAATCCACGTTGTGATTATGATTAAACCTTCTTTCCTCTAGATGTTGACCCCTTGTTCCCATCTCAGGCCTAAGCGTAAAAAGATAATTAAAAAGGTCTCTGTACTGTCCCCTCATATATTTATACATTATTAAAAGATCACCCCTAAGCCATTCGTTTTTCCAAGCTAAATAACCCCAAGTTTAATAACCTGTCTTGGTATTGCAGACCCCTCAGTCCTCTAATAACCTTGGTCGCTCTTTCTGCACCCACTCTAGTTCAGCTATGTCTTTCTCATACACCGGAGACCAGAATTGTACACAGTATTCTAAGTGTGGTCACACTAGTGACTTGTATAGAGGTAAAATTATGTTCTCCTCATGAGCATCTATGCCTCTTTTAATGCATTCCCATTATTTCATTTGCCTTGCAGCAGCTTCCTGACACTAGGCACTAAATGTGAGTTATATCGTCTACCCATACACCCAGGTCTTTTCAGTGGTAGTTTTGCCCAGTGTTTTACATTTAAGCACATAATTATACTTTTTGTTTCTCTGCCCAAGTGCATGACCTTACATTTATCCCATTAAAGCTCATTTGCCATGTATCAGCCCAGATACTAGTTTACATAAATACTACTGTAATATAAAATTGTCCTCCTCTGTATTGATTATCTGCAGAGTTTAGTGTCATCTGCAAATATTGAGATTCTACTCTGTATGGCCCCTACAAGGTTATTAATAAATATATTAAAAAGAAACGGGCCCAATACTGACCCCTGTGGTACCCCACTGTTAACTGTGACTATTCTGAGTGTGTTCCATTAATAACCACCCTTTTTTTCCTATACTGAGCCAGTTCTTAACCCACTTACAAATATCTTCCCCTATCCCCATTGCTCTCATTTTATGTATCAACCTTTTCTGTGGCACCGTATCAAAAGCTTTTGAGAAGTCCATATACACCACATCCACTGCATTTCTTTGGTTCTGTCCAGAACTTACCACTTCACAGAAGCTTATCATGTTATTTGTCATTTGACTGGAACAGTCCCTCGTAAACCCATGTTGATATTGGGTCATGAGGTTATTTTCTTCAGATACTCCAGTATAGCATCTCTTAGAAAACCCTTTAGGATTTTAGCCACAGTAGAGGTTAAGCTTACTGGCCTATAATTTCCAAGTTCAGTTTTTGTCCCTTTTTGGATATTGGCACAACATTTGCTATATGCCAGTCCTGTGATACAGACCCTGTTATTATGGAAACTATAAAAATTAAAAATAATGGTTTATCTATGACAGTACTTAATTCCTGCAGTACACTGGGGTGTATCCCATCTGTGCCTGGGGATTTATCAACTTTAGTGATATTTAGACAGCGCCGTACATCCTGTTGGGTTAAGCAGGTTACATTTAATGGAGAGTTTTTGTTATCACTGATCATGTTGTCTGCCATGGGATATTCTTGCGTAAATACTGTTGCAAAAAAGTAATTTATCATATTGTTTTTTTCGTCATCCTCATCCACCATTTCAGACTACTTTTAAAGGGAACCTGACCCCTAAAAATCACCCCCTATCCTTTTAATACATGTCCCTGCACCTTAATTATCCTACTCTACCTATCCCTTTTTGTCAAAATTGTGTATTTATAAACTTTAAAAAAGTGCTTTCATTACCTCATCTGCGGTTTCTGGACTCTTGAGAAGTCACACAGGGCGTTCACTGTGGCTTCTTTCCGCGACCTTTAGTGCAATCATTCACGCCCCGATGGGCGTGATAATCCTTTTGCATCTTCCTCGCCTTCTTCCATGGGCGGATAAGCCGGTATGACACTACTCGCGTCATATCCGGCTATCATGACGTCGGTACACCCATTGGGTGTATCGAGGACCTCCTGATGCACATTGCGCGAGGTTACTTTACAGCAGCTTATCTGTGATGAGCTGCTGTAAAGTATCCTCGCGCATGTGCAATGCGGCATCGCGAGGCCCTCGATACACCCAATGGGTGTACCGACATCATGATAGCCGGATATGATGTGATTAGCGTCATACCGGCTTATCCGCCCATGGAGGAGGGCGAGGAAGATGCAAAAGGATTATCACGCCTATTGGGGGTGTGAATAATTGCTCTAAAGGTGGCGCAGAAGAAGTCCACAGGGCACGCCCTGATGTGGACTTCTCAGGAAGCCCAGAAGCCGCAGATGAGGAGGTAATAAAAGAACTTTTGAAAGTTTTTAAATACACAATTTTGACAATGAGAAAAGCGCCTCCATAAAGCACTAATTTGAAATCAAGTCCTCCATGTATCTCAATGGGAAGTGAGGCCTATTTTCATTGGTCGCTGTGTGCTGGGCCGACCAATGAGAATAGCGCCTCACTTCCCATTGAGATACATGGAGGACTTTGAGTTTCAATTTAGTGCTTGTAAGTGAGGCGCTATTCTCATTGGTCGGCGCCAGCAACAACGACCAATTGAATAGCGCTTCACTTCCCATTGAGATACATGGAGGACTTTGAGTTTCAAATTTACCGCTGTAAGTGAGGCGCTATTTCATTGGATCGGCGCAGCACACAGCGACCAATGAGAATAGCGCTCACTTCCCATTGAGATACATGGAGGACTTTGAGTTTCAAATTACCGCTGTAAGTGAGGCGCTATGCTCATGGTGCTGTGTGCTGGCGCCGACCAAATGAGCATAGCGCCTCAACTTCCCATTGATATACATAGCGGTCTTTAGAGCTGTGCATGGACCGGGCCTTGGTTCTATTTGGCCACGGCGCTCGGCTCTCGTCGGTCGTCGCCGGGGTGGGAGACTCACAATGGCCGCTACACGGCCATTGCTTGCGCGCCTGCAACGGCTCGCAATGGCCATGAGTCACGTGGGCGCTGAGCGCCACAACTAACAAGCCACGAACAAAGCCACGGAAGTGGCGCCGTGTGCGACGGAAATCGCTACGGCAATTATATAATAGATAGTGGTTGCTCCTTTTTCTAGCATGTTTATTCCATAGGGTATAATTGTGCACAGGTCCTATTCAGGATGCTAATAAACATCTCCTAAATTGCTTTGTGTGCTTTTATGTCTAAGGACATCGTCCCAGTTTATTGCACTAAGTTCATTTCTCAATTGTTGGAAATCTGCTTTGCTGAAGTTTAGTGTCCTTGTAGCCCTTAGTACAATCTTATTAAAGGATACTTGAACTTATTATTTTGTGATCACTTTACCCAATGATCTCCAACCCATATATTTGATATGGCGATGCCGGTCTATTCGTTATATTAGGTCTAACAGTGCCCACCTTCTTGTTGGGTCCTGAACCAGTGTGAAAGGTAATTGTCTCCATAATTGTCAAAAACCTATTACCTTTGCTGGAACTGCAGGTTTCTGTTCCCCAATGTATTTCAGGTAGTTGAAGTCCCCCATAATAATTACTTCTCCCTGAGTCGCTGCTTCATCTATTTGTTTTATGAGGATATTCTCCTGCACTTCAATATTGTTGGAGACTTTATAACAAACCCCTATCAGTAATTTATTATTTTCCCCTCCCTATCTCCACCCACAGGGACTCTACATTTCCATTAGATTCACATATATTATCACGTGGGATGGGTTTAAGGATGATTTTACATATAAACACACCACCTCCCCTCGCTTATTTGTACGGTCATTTCTGAACAGACTATAGCCCTGTAAATTAACAGCCCAGTCATGGCTCTTGTCCAGCCATGTCTCCGATATCCCCACCATGTCATAAATATTTTCCAACAAAATTAATTCTAATTCCTCCATTTTGTTGGTGAGGCTTCTGGCATTAGTAGTGTACATGCACTTTACGCATCTCTCTTTACCTGTATTTCTTCCTACTATATTGACTGTTCTAATCCCACCCCCCATGCCACCCCCAATTTCATTATTTGTGCCCAGGTTACTATTTACACTATCTTCCCCTCCTGTACAATGAATACCCTCCCCTCAATCCCTAGTTTAAACACTCCTCCAACCAGTGGTTTAACATGACCTTTGCGGGCCCCGGTGCAGCATTTACTCCGGGGCCCCCTAGATGAGGAGCGGGGGGGGTTAGGAGGTGCTTAGGAGGGAGGTGTTAGGAGGGAATCTTACGACCGCCCCTCATACAGAGTTGATGAGCGGGGGGGGGAGGCTCAGCAGTGCTGGTGGGAATTTTACAATCGCCCCTCATGCATAGTTGATGAGCGGGGGGGTACGGGGGTGCTGGTGGTGGATACATAGGACTTCCGTGGTCAGCGTCAGCAGCCCCGCCGATAAGAGGAGAAGAGGGGCGAGCATAAGTGGAGAGGAGGGGCGGGCACAGCTGCAGTGAGGCATTTCACTTCATGTCCTCCCTCATCTCCTCGGTCACACATGATCGTGGTCGCGGTCACGGCAGGCGGCTGGGAGAATGGGCCCCCCTGCAAGAAGGCGCGGGCCCCCCTACAGGGGCAGGCCCGGTGTCAGCCGCGACTGCTGCAACCGCGGTAGTTACGCAACTGCCTCCAACCTTCTAGCCATTTTCTCCCCCAGCACAGCTGCACCCTCCCAATTGAGGTGCAGCCCGTCCCTAGCATAGAACCTGTAGCCAACAGAGAAGTCGGCCCAGTTCTCCAGGAACCTAAACCCCACCTTCCTACACCAATTCCTGAGCCACTTATTTATCTCCCTAATCTCCCGTTGCCTCTCTGGTGTGGCACATAGTACAGGCAGTATTTCAGAGAATGCTACCTTGTAGGTCCTTGCCTTTAGCTTGCAGCCTAATTCCCTGAAATCATCTTTCAGGACCTTCCACCTACCTGTAACTTTGTCATTTGTGCCAATGTCCACCATGACCGCTGGGTCCTCACCAGCCCCTCCCAGTAATCTGTCAACCCGATCAGCAATGTGCCGGACTCGAGCACCAGGTAGGCAGCACACTGTTCGATGATCCCTGTTTTTGTGACAGATTGCCCTATCTGTTCCCCTAATAATTGAGTCCTCCAGTACCAGCACCTGTCTGGCCTGCCCTGCTCTCCTGTTTTCTGCCTTACTGGAGTAGACACTCCTCTGGCTTTCAGAGGTCATGCTGTGGCACCCTGTCGCTACAGGTAACCACAGACTCACCTACAGCACGGAGGGGTTTCCACAGTGGGTACACAGACACGAACAACACCTTCCACCCCAGCACAGTAGGGGGAGCTAAACTTGCTGCTCTTAGGCAAGATCCCCTATAAATACTAGTGCTGGGGGCGGAGTTAGTTAGAGTGTACAGATGCTAGAAGAGCAAATTGGGGACCGATAAGCCATCTTTGGTTCACTCCAGAAAGCATCCTGGACACTCGAGTCCGAGTCTGCCGGAGAGCACCTAGCCCAGCAGAGAATACCGGTTTACCGTGGAGACTCCAGTCTCCCGGGCATCTGTGCAGCCACCAACAAGGGAGCCAGGCACCACGGAGAGAGGAATAGCGGCAGTCCATCATGGGTTTCTCAACAACAGAGGTGATAGGAGAGCAGAGAAGGCCAGCCAAGTTTAACACGGGGCAGGGGCTTCACACACACGGAAAAAGAAACAAGGAGGCCTTATACCCACTCACTGTGGAAATCCTGAGGTGCTTCTTGACCACCCGACAGTACACCGGACTCTTACCTGCGATATCATCAGTAAAGGTAAAGAAACAACTTACGGTGTGTGTGTGTGAATTCCTCAACCCTTGCCCCTGCCATCCACAGAGATTGTCCCATTACTTAACAGCCCGGCCAAATCCCATCCCTCATCATCATTACCAAACTCCCCAGGGATCCAGCTCCGCCTGTGGGGAGCTTCAACACTTAGCTGCCCATCCATCATCCCTGGAGGCCCCACGCAGCGCGGGTGCAGTCATCAGAAACCACATGTGGCATCACGACAAACTATTCCCATTTCATTGGGGTGCGTCAATGCCTTGCTTCAGCAGTGCTATCCCTATACTGACACCCCCCTCATCTGCCAACTTAGCAAATTTATTGGGGTGTGCCAGATCAGGGCTAGCCTCCCTGGCACCCTTCCCTCTACCCCGCCTTCTACCTGTCACCCAGCTAGCTGCTCACTGTCCTGCAGCTCCATGCTACCATCCTCCCCCACATCTATCCCATTGAGCAGCTGTTCAGTGAGCAGCAGACTCCTTTCCATATTGTCTATGGATCTCAGTTCGCCAGCTGTTAATTTAGATCCAGTATTGGGCTTCCAAATGCACAACATGCTCACATCTCACACAGCAGTATGCACCCTCAACCGGCTATTCAAGGATTGCATACATGTGGCAAGATGTACACTGGATGGCATTGTCAATTATGGAGCTCATTTCCTAATTTCTCTCTGTGAAAAACACTGGTGACACAAGGATGGTAAAAACGGACACATGGACTGTACTGATGATCCACTGATCCAAAACACTGATGACCCCAGTGATATATTTTCACATACAGGTTTACAAACAAACTGTGAACGAGGCCTTAGAACCATTTTTTACTCTAGAAAATAGTGTAAAGCAAGATTGAATTGTTTTCTGTAAAACTACATTTTTAATTGGAAGTGCTTGAAAGATAGATATAACAATACATATGGACACTTGTTTCTCTAAGATATTGTTTTTTATACACCTAGCCTAATGACTACAAGCACACACCCTCCCCCTAGGCCAGCATTGGTAAGCGTGAGCTTACCTCTCCAGTGCCGCACCTCAATTATTTCTTCTGCACGCTATAAACCCTGACATAACTAGTACTCTGCATCTGTTTTCCTGAACAGCTTCAATACTGATTTGTATGGTGCATTTACATTTGCATATATAAACTCATCTTGAGTCTCAGTTAGGAAAAGTAGGAGAGTAATGTTTTTTCCTCACTTAGCATCTGTATGTCATGCGAGTGTGAATTTTATTTCTTACCTAGCATCCATATGTGTTAAGTGTTGTGCAAGTGTGCGTTTTTTTTCAAGGCGTGAAAAAAATACACACTCACACAGCACTCATATGACATACAGATATGGTGAGAAAAGAAAATACGACACACTTCTACTTTTGCTAGCTGAGAATCTAGGTGAGTTTATATATACAGAGGTGAATGCACCCATAGGCTATGTTCACACTGGACATTTCAGCTCCATGTTTGGTGCTAATTTTGGTAAAAACTGCACCAAAATGGATCAGTCTCTGCGTCTGCCGGCAAAGTGAATGGGATTTTCAATTTGCTGTTCAGACGCTGCATTTTTTAATTGTGTTAGTGGTACAGAAAGCGCATCCAGAAATTAATGAACATCTGAATTCTCTGCGCCACTAACATCCAATTACTTACCCTCCCTGGTGATCCCACGGTGGGTCCCGGTGATGTGTTCTTACCAGGCACCGCAAGTCTGGTCTGTGAGTATTACTGAATTTATGGTGCTTCTGTGGAGCCCACTGCGACGGGGTACTCGGTACCAGACCGGGTACTGCTGGGGATTCATGGAGGTCCTGTCCGGACCGTGTCCCTGGTTCTCACAAGTAAAGGGGGGTATTTACAAGGGATAAAGTTTGTCGTGACGCCACCCACGGGTTGTGGTCAATGATGGGACCACCGCTGCAGCGCTGCTCTGGCAGGAGGATGGAGGGATGGATGGGCTGCAGCCAGATGGATGAGCCCGCTGCGGGTTGGGCTGCTCCTGACAGGATAAAAGGTATGCAAAGTTTAATATACCTGGAATCAAACACGGACACTCAGACAGGGTTCCCCGGTTTACTTGTAAGTCCTTCAGGCAGTTCACAGCAATTCTCAGTACAGTTCTCAACACAAGATACAGTTCAATTAACTCCGGTAACACTGAGCCCTCTGCAGCCAGGCTGTCACTCTGAGACCCCTCACTACTTCTAAGTCCTTCCAGGCTGTTGTTTCTCTCTCTCTCTGTTGTCTCCCCGGGTTGTATGGCGGCAGCTCGGACCTTTGTGGGTCCTCGTGGTTGCTGCTGTGCCTTCAACCCTTGTTGTGGGAACTCCAACCTGGAGTTAAAGCTCCCCGTCAGTTAATCTGGGAAGCCGGTGTAGAATCTCTGTTCCCCTCAGAGCTGACACTCTGGTGTGTAGTCTCCAGTAACCCTATCTTGCAAGGCGTTACCAGACTCCATCTAACCCAGGGGTCTCAAACTTCGGCTTGGTTGGTGGGCCGCACATAGAACAACATTTATAGCGGGGGGCCACATCCCTCGTAGAACTAAGTGATATTTTTAGTAATACCAGACTTTTTTGCTCAATGTAGTAAAGTACAAATCCTGATCCTCTTCTTGTAGTAATGTCGCCATCCTGTAGTAATTATCCTCTTCTACTGATGTCCCCCATCCTGATCCCCTTTTCTAGTGATGTCCCCCATCCTGATGCAATTTTTTTATGATGTTCCCAATCCTGATCCCCTTTTCTACTGGTGTTCCCCATCCTGATCCCCTTTTCTAGTGATGTCTCCATCCTGATCCCCTTTTCTAGTGATGTCACCCATCCTGATCCCCTTTTGTAGTTATATCCCCTTCCTGATCTCCTTTTCTAGTGATGTCCCCATCCTGATCCCCTTTTCTAGTGATGTCCCCCATCCTGATCCCCTTTAGTAGTGATGTCCCCCATCCTGGACCCCTTTTGTAGTGATGTCCTGCATCCTGGTCCCCTTTTGTAGTGATGTCCACCATCCTGATCTACTTTTATAGTGATGCCCCCCCATCCTGTTTCACCTTTTTTTTTTATACACTCATTCACACACAAAACACACACAAACACACACACACACACTCACTCTCTCTCTCTCACACACACACACATCCTCATACACACTCTCACACTCACACACTTATACACACATCCTCACTCACATACACTCACCCTCACACACTCACACTTTTCTCACTTTAATGATGCATCGCTGCAGTGCAGGGGGCCGCCGCGGTCCCTGCTGTGCTGACTTCTGGCCTCCGCTGTGCTGGCTTCTGGCCTCCGCTGTGCTATGACTTCCTCCAGTCACCGCTCAGACAAGCTCTGTTGCTCAGCAAGATCAATGCAATCTGCCAGCCAGAGGCCCGCAGGTGAGTCATATTCCCCGTCAGCTGCTGGCCTCTCGTTGGCTGGCAGCTTACATTGATCTTGCTGAGTGGCAGAGCTTGTTAGTAGCCATGGACGGAAGTCATCACACAGCAGGAATTGCAGTGGCTCTCTGCACTGGGGGATGCCTCATTATGTTGTCCAAGGTGCCGTGGGCCGCATAGTGAAGCCCCAGGGGCCGCATGCGGCCCTCGGGCCGCGTGTTTGAGACCCCTGATCTAACCCGTGTGACTCCAGCACAAATAAGGGAAAACTTCTCCACCAGTTAGTCAGTGCTGCCGTGTTCCCCGTACCCAGTAGTGCTGGTCCAGTCTCTGTCCTCACACTTCCTGGGGATGCCAGCTATGGATGAGCTTTCTCTCCATGGTTTCTATGACTCTGTGGATTCTGCATCTCCAGGGAGCGCAATCCCTCCGGGATGTGTGTCACTCTCTGCTTGGTGTCTTTTCAGCTCGGCTCACTCTGGCCTACTGTGTCTTTACTGGTCGGCACCCTTGGCCTACTAACTCCTTCCTCCTCTTTCTCCTGTATTTGTGCTCTCTGACACCTGATCTGCATGCTTCCCACTTTCCTCTAAACCCACCACCCCTTGCCCGCCTAGTGTTCCGGGCTCCGGGTTGGGTGCTGCCTCCTAGTGGGTGAGTGTGTCCGTGTGGGTGTTTGTTGTACAAACCGTCTATCTTCCTGCCTGGCTGCAGTTCCCTATGTGGCCACCCTGGCCGCAGGGGCGCCACAGTTCCAGGACCTACCCATGTGACTCAGTTACTTGAGGCACCATGTGACTTGGTCACATGGTGCATGGTCCTGAATGCACCATACTGTACAACTCACAGGCCACATTTGTGGTGCCCGGGAGGAAGACATCACCAGGACTCACCGTGGGAAGGTAAGAAAGTGTATGTGTGTCTCTGTCTGTGTGTCTGTTTGTCTGTGTTCCCCGAAAACACAGCAAAAAAACAGCACAAACAGATAATGCACTTGTGATGCTTTTTTTTGCAAACAGAGGATCCATTTTTGGTGCAGAAACTGCACTAAAAATGGATCAATAAAAAATGGAGCACAAACGCTCTGTCTGAACATAGCCTTAGGGTGAGAATTCATATTTTCAATGAAAGGGAATCTGTCAGCTGAAACAACGAGCAGCATGAATTAGAGCCTTGGCTGCACAATTTAAGTCCAGACGAGGTATGTTTTTCTAAAAAAAAGTGCTTGTGTTTTAGAGAAAATAGTTTTTTTTTAAATAACTATTTATGTAAACATTTTAATAAAAAGTGTTCCACATTGAATAGTAAGATAAGCAGATACATAAAACTAAAGAAGGACATAGACAACACTTGAGGCAGCTATTGTGTATATAACACTAACAAGTCCATGTGCGTCCAAAGGAGGACTTACTCAGTTCCCTACCTGAGTCAATAGACTAACATTCACATAAAGCAATACTATATATCTAGATTCTTATCTGTGATAACTCAAGAATCCTCCATAAGGGTACCTTTACACGCGGCTACATTTCTAGGGTGGCTACAGGTAACTTACTGGTTGCAGTGAAATCATGGAGACAAGGTTCTATCTTGTTCCTGTGTACAAATGGAATAATCTCTCCATGATTTCACTGCAACCAGTAAGTTACCTGTAGCCACCCTAGAAATGTAGCCGCGTGTAAAGGTACCCTAAGGGTACCTTTACACGCCGCTAAAACAGGATGGATACAACCCGCTACAGGCTACGATTGTAGCTTGCGTCGTCAATATAGCCCGTAGTAGCGGCGTGTAAAGACGGTAGGAGGCAGCCGGCAACAGATACATCTGTTTCCGAGCACTGCTCTGAAACAGGTGGCTACAAAGCCGATTGCAGCGAGCTGTATCGGCGTGTAAAGAAGCTACAGAAGGGATGTGTCGACACCAGGCAATGTACCTGGTATGTAGCTGGGGCGTGACACAGGCTCCGGGATACCGCCCCCCTTCAGCGATCATTGGTGGAAGCTCCTGCGTTACGATTGGTAGTCGCTGCATAGGGAGGCATATTTAAGGAGCTGACCAGTCACACTACACAATTGCTCGAGCGTCATGTATTAAACAGCCTCCTGCGATGCCTGCCCAATCATGGGTTTCTTGCTTTGTCCTATCATCGTACGGACGTCTCGTAATCCACAATTGTGGCACGCCTATGTGCTGTCCCTGCTGCACCAGGTCCGCCCATATTAGCTTGTTGTAGCGGTGTGTAAAGGAGGTAAGATGAGCTACAGATGGCACTTGAGACACCCGGCGATGTATCTAGCTATAGATGTAGCGTAGCGTAGCGCACCTTGTGGCGGCGTGTACAGGTGGTGCGTTTCCCGTTTGTAACCGTTTGGGCGTGCTCGTGCACGTGAAGTAGCGGGTTGTATCCATCCTGTTGTAGCGGCGTGTAAAGGTACCCTAACAGTATTAACCAAGTAGAGCCAAGCAGAAGAGAAGAAGAATAATAGCGCATTAAAGGGATCCTGTCACCCCCAAAACACCTGTAAACCTATTAAAACCTGTCCCTAGAGCATATTAACACTATCCCTACACTCTTTTTACCTCCTAAATGCAGTAAGTGACATTGAATAAAAACGTTTTATAAGTACCTGATTACTGATGATAATGAGTGACTATCTATTCATAGTCACTCATCCAGGCTGCCCCTCTGCTTCATATCATGCCTGAATAGGCGTGATCTACAGCCCACATTCAAATTGCCGCCTCCCTGCTGTGCCCTGTCTCGTCCGAGGCTGCAGTGTGGCTGGTGACGCGATCCGCGTCATTCCCGGCGCCTGGTGACGTATTTAGACCGGCGCCGCGCTGTCAGCTTCAAAATGCGCACTGCGCATGCCCAATGCGCATGCGCAGTGCGCATTTTGAAGCTGACAGCGCGGCGCCGGTCTAAATACGTCACCAGGCGCCGGGAATGACGCGGATCGCGTCACCAGCCACACTGCAGCCTCGGACGAGACAGGGCACAGCAGGGAGGCGGCAATTTGAATGTGGGCTGTAGATCACGCCTATTCAGGCGTGATATGAAGCAGAGGGGCAGCCTGGATGAGTGACTATGAATAGATAGTCACTCATTATCATCAGTAATCAGGTACTTATAAAACGTTTTTATGCAATGTCACTTACTGCATTTAGGAGGTAAAAAGAGTGTAGGGATAGTGTTAATATGCTCTAGGGACAGGTTTTAATAGGTTTACAGGTGTTTTGGGGGTGACAGGATCCTTTAATCGTGAAACCTAGGGATAGAGAAACATAGAAAATAAAGGAGGCGAATAGAAGAAGAGGGGGGGGAAGAGTCAGGGGAAGTCTATAAAAGCATAGCAGATGAGAGTCAGTGACCCGGCCTCAGTCCTCAGAGCCAACCAGAAGCTGTCCATACCTAGGTGTTTGTTGAAAAACCATCCAATCCGACCAGGTAGTCCAAAATCTCAAATATGTGTCGTGTACTGAGGCTGTCATTTCCTCCATGTACATCAGCTCATTGACTTTTCCAACCCACTGAGACAAGCGTGGGGGGGAAGTCTTACCTCAGAGGTCAGGTATACACGCTTTAGCCGTGATAAGGAGAAATTTCAGCAGCAAATTTTTATAGGTCTGTGTAGGGACATTAGTTAAGTGTAATACAGTCGCAGCCGGGGTGAGAGGATCCAAATAATTCGTAACCAGTTGTGTTACTGTTTCCACACCCCTCCAGAAGGGGCGAAGCACCTCACACTCCCAGAAGACGTGAACTAATGAGCCCACTTCTTCCTTACACACAGTCTTTAACTCTGGACGGTTTACTGGCAGTACTTCAGACAGTAGATGGTACAGTCTTTCGGGTCTTCCTGGCCTGGGTAGTCACCAGGGAACCAGGATGACTCACTTAGGACCCTTGGTGGTGTGCCTGCAGTTCCTTACCAGTCCCTCACTGTGCTCCCTCTTGTCTCCCTTGAAGCACTCTCACGCGTGGAGCCTCAAGCCAGCTCCTACGGGCCCTCTGTGGAGGACTTTTTATCCAGGTCCCCCTGACCCTATATGGTGCCTTTTTAAGGATGCGCCGAGCGTTCGGCTGCGACATCCTCTAGAAGCTCGGGCCTGCAGATTAATGGCTGGGGGATAAACACCCGCACCGTGTCCAGAGCCGGTCCTCTGTACCGGGACCAGATCCCTCCAGTCGGTAGTCATACCGGGTCCGGAATCGGGCGCACCACACTACCTGATGCCCCTAGGATCTCTCTCTTTCCCGACGGCTTCTCCACTGTTCTAAACTCCTCAGTCCCCAATGGAGCTCTTCTCTCAGACTCACTGTCTCACTGTTCTAACTCTCCTCCCACCCAGACACTTTTCTACCCTTCCAAGCTCCTCCCTTGGGACTGGGTCCTCCCTACAGCGGGTCCACCCATGGCCCCCTGCTCTAGGGTGTGCGTGAATGAGTGTTGTGAAGATCCCTTATGCGGAATGCCAATTCCCTAGTCACAGGAATACTACACACTCTTATATGGGTGCAGTACCCCTACGTGGTGTCCCGACCAGTGGGGCACCATAGAGACATCCAGGAGAAACAATAGAAAAGATTCTGACTTCTGCATATCCTGCTGTCCTGATTAGTTGCTCACCCTGACCCTGGCTTAGAGAATCCACCTCACAGGTGAGCCCATAACATTGCCTCACAGTTGTGCAGAAACCATGTGACCATTAATAATAAGCAGCAGTTTACACTGAGTTTCTAATAATTCAGTTAAGCACTTCTGCATCTTTTATGATGCGGCCATATCAAACTGCATCTTACAAAAGTGGAAACAAGGAGCAGCACAAAAAATATTAAGAGGATGCAAGCAGACCAAACCTTCCTTCAGCAGGTGTCCAGTGTATAAAGATACAAAAATGTAACAGCGCTCCAGTTCTCTTGAATGATTCAAAGAGTTTAAGGCTTCGCTCACACTATGCATATTTTTTGTGCTTTTTTTTGCGTGCGTACGGTGCCCTTGCATTCACACAGTGCGCTTTTTTCTGCACATTTTTCCGGAGCCCATTCTATTATGTGGGCTATGGGAAAAGCGAGCAGAAAAAAGCAGAAAGAATTGACATGTCTATTCTTTTTACACACGCGCTTTTGCAGTGAAAGTGCGTGCGTAAAAAAATGCGCAAATGTGCAACATGTGAATGCATTTCTGCAAAACCCATAGGGTTTAAAGCACAGCAAAAACGCAGGAAAACGTAGTAAATACGCACCATGTGAACATAGCCTTATTCAGACATGGCACAGATGGCGACGTTTCGGGTCCAAGGCTAGACAAGGGTGCTTGGACCCGAAACGTCGCCATCTGTGCCATGTCTGAATAAAACTCTTTTGAATCACTCAAGAGAACTGGAGTGCTACTACATGTTTGTATCTTTAAGCCTGCATCTTAGCTATGCACTGGACGTTTGTCAAAAATCTTTGAAAAACCTTACTCATAGGTCATCATGGTAGTCTTTCTCCATTGTATAAAGTCCCAGATATCAGAATATAATTTTAGCCACTTTAAAGCATACTACAGATTTTTTTTCACTGCTGTTGTGGGGCTTGAAATGTAAGCCTTCTTCTCTCAATCATATACTCACCTTACGGTGTTTTCATACTTTACCGAGCACACTCTGGTCTCAAGGCACTATCTTGTGTCCGTAGCTTCTGACTGGCTGGAAATCAGAAACTACGTAACAGGAGTGCAATGCAAGTCTATAAGCGCCAGAACGAGGCTGGAATTAGGCTTCATAGAGATGTATTGAAAAGTGACTTCTAGCGCGTTCCATGAAACACTGGAGCTGCCGCCAGGTCACTTTTTACTGCAGAAAGACTGGAGCGCCCATGGCAAAGGATGAAGGTGGCAAAAGGTGAGTATAAGGCAAGGATCAGGGGACTTTCAGTTAAAGCACTACTGCAGCTGTGGAGCCCACTTGGACGGGGGTACTCTGTACTGGACCGGGGTACTGCTGGAGATATCACGGCGGTCTTGGTCCGGACCGAGTCCCGAGTTCTCACAAGTAAAAGGGGTATTTACAAGGATTAGTTTGTCGTGACGCCACCCACGGGTTGTGGTCAGTAATGGGACCACCGCTGCAGCGCCGCTCTGCCAGGAGGATGGAGGGATGGATGGGCTGCACCTGGATAGATGAGCCGCCGCAGGTCGGGCTGCTCCTGGCAGGGTAAAAGGTGTGTAATGTACAGTTCAGTATACCTGGAATCAGACACGGAAACTGAAGCAGGGTTCACTGGGTTTACTCTCAAGTTCTTCAGTGCAAGCAGTTTACAACACAGTTCACAGTACAGTTCACTTCAATGGGCAGCACGGTGGCTCAAGTGGTTAGCACTGTAGCCTTTGCAGCACTGGAGTCTTGAGGTCCTGGGTTCAATTCCCACTAAGGACAACATCTGTAGGGAGTTTGTATGTTCTCCCGTGTTTGCATGGGTTTCCTCCAGGCATTCCGGTTTCCTCCCACATTGTAAAGACATACTGTTAGGATATTTAGATTGTGAGCTCCAAGAGAGACAGCATTAATGATGTATGTAAAGTGCTATGGAATTAATAGCGCTATATAAATTAATAAATATTATATATATTATAATTCACAACTCCAATAACTCCGGACACTTGAACCCTCTGCAGCCAGACTGTTGCTCTGAGACCCCTCACTCCTTCTTTTAACCTTTCAGGCTGTTTCTCTCTCTGTTTTTTCTGCGGATTGTATGGCGGCAGCTCGGTCCCTTGTATGTAGCTTCCCCCTATGTGTGTGGGTGGTAAGCCGGGTCCTCTTGGATGCTGCTGAGCCTCCAACCCTGTAATGGGAACACGGATCTGGAATCTGTGTTCCCTGCCGGTTTGTCTGGGGAGCCGGTGTGTAACTTCAGTCCCTATCAGAGCCGACACTCTGGTGTTAGCCTAGCATGCAGTAACCCTGTCTTTCAAAATGTTACCAGGCTTCTTCTTTCCCGTGTGACTTCCGGATGCAATTAGGGAATCTATCCCGCCTGTAGTTGGTTGGTGCTGCCGTGTTCCTTGGACCCAGTGATGCTGGTCCAGTCTCTGTCCTCACATTCCCCTGGGATGCCGGCTATGGACGAGCTTTCTCTCCAGGGTTCGGTGTCTCTGTGGATTCTACGTCTCCAGGGATCCCAATCCCACCGGGATGTGTCACTTTCTGTCTGCTGTTCTTTACCTCTCGACTCACTCTGCCCTACTAACTCCTTCCTCCTCTTTTCCACTATTTGTACTATCTGTCACCTGACCTTCCTTCCTTCCCTCCCACTTTCCTCTAAACCCCACCACCCCTTGCCCACCTAGAGTCCCGGGCTCCAGATTGGGTGTTGTGCTCCTGTGGGTGTGTGTGCTGTGAGGGTGTTTGGTGCACAAACTATCTACCTTCTGCCTGGCTGCAGTTCCCTATGTGGCCACCTTGGTTGCAGGGGCACCACACAGCCATGCAATAAAACAATGCTGAAGTGGTGCTTTAGAGTATTTAGAGCATGAAAAGTGATTAGTTTGATTTTAATGAGTGGTTATTTTTCCTAGATGTTTTCCTAGGATCACATATTACAGTGTCTAGCATATGGTGTGCAGATAGATCACAGTTTCCCAACCTTCAATCCTCATGGACTATTATATTCATTGATTTCAAAGAATAATGATAAAAATGCAAGCTATTTTAATGTGTCCAATGTTTCATCGATTTATTCCTTTTTTCATTCATTCAACTTTTGTGCCACTTTGTAACCTGTAATGACCTGTTGCTCTGTGTAAAGGGTCAGAGGTGTAATTGAGTTGGATTAAATGATTTAATATCTAACTACTTATGTTCTGCTTAACCCAAATATGCTTGATTATTATCAGAAATTAGAGTAAGAAACTGTTATGTTCCATTGTCACCTTCAGTTAACCTTGCAGTTAATTTGTCGCTTCAGTACATTTGCAAGTTTACATACAAGAGATTTACAACGCTTTTTTTTCTGTTCCAAAACTGAAACTCCCACATGCATTAAATTGTGCATGGTGAAAACAATATTATCAAAAAGTTAATTTATTTCAGTAATTCAATACATAAAGTGAAACACATATATTATATAGAGTCATTACAAACAGAGAAATCTATTTCAAGTGTTTATTTCTGTTAATGTTGATGATTATGGTTTACAGCCAATGAAAACACAAAGGTGATTATCTCAGAAAATTAAAGTAGGGAGGATGAAGGGTCTCACAGATAAAATATTACCTAAATAGGTATCGGAGGCTTCCCCTTGTGTGGTTGTGAGGGTCACAACCACTATGAAAGTATATCACGGCTTCTGCAGTCTCCAACGTGGTACATATAGAGTAGGGAGGATGAAGGGTTAAAAACCACATTGCCGTATTCCACGAGATATCAAAGGGTGAATATAATATTGATTTATTAGTCAATGTGTTTCAGGGCTCCCTGGCCTCTCCCTAGGGACAAATCAATATCATATTGCCATATTTTAGGGCATTTCAAGAAGCCCTGAAAACTGTTAACTCATAAATCAATATTATATTCACCCTTTGATGTCTCGTGGAATATGGCAGAGCTGTTTTTAACTCTTCATCTTCCCTACTTTAATTATTTAATTTAATTAATAATGATAATGACCTTTGGGTTTTCATTGGATGTAAGCTGTAATCATCAACATTTACAGAAATAAACACTTGAAATAGATCACTCTGTAATAACTCTAATTAATATACAGTATGCATTTCACTTTTTGTACTGAAGTACTGAAAAAAATTAACTTTTTGATGATATTCTAATTCATTGAGATGAACCTGTATTTAGATCAACATCCAAATGGAGTACGCTTAGCTAGAATTAGACTTGTGAATTCAATTACAGAGCATTCTCTAGTGGATTCTTTGTGAAACTCTTTACTCTAATATAATGACCTGAATGTGTGATCTAAATAAATTCTTACATGATAAAATAGTTATATATCCAAATTGTTAAGAATTGTATATATCTAGTTTTATAGCAGTACTGACTCCCACGACATACAGTGCTTGTTCCCTATCTGATATCAGAATTATTTTTATCAGACGAATATCTTCTAACAAGGGTTTGCCCATAATTAAAATATGAATGATCCATACCAAAGAAAGGTATCAGATTGATTGGGTCCAACATGGGTACCATGACAGCTCAGCTCATACTGTACCTGGAGCCATGACCAATTGAAATTGAAATTCATATGTATAGGGTCAGAACACCACAGGTCCATATAAACTGTAGTGGTGGTGCTCAATTCCTAGTGAAAGTGATCTGACCAAGGCTACCACTCAGTATATCGAGCAGTGGTGTTCTAGCGCTATACACTGTGAATTACAAGCAACTTTAGAACCTGTAACAGGGGTGGCCAATTAATTTTCCTGAGGGGTTCACATGACTGGTGTGGAGGACCGAACCAGTAGACTGAAATTAATTCTGCTCAATATTAACATATTAATAATAAGCAGTGTTTTATACTGATGTAAATTGTATCACTTAATGATGAGAAGAATTAGATATGCTGACATTCTGTTATATATGGTATGAGCCCTCACATAGCCCCTCCCAATATACAGTATGAGCCCTCACATAGCCCCTCCCAATATACAGTATGAGCCCTCACACAGCCTCTCCCTATCTATATACAGTATGATCTCTCACATAGCTCCCTACAT
Organism: Allobates femoralis; assembly: GCA_033576535.1. Classification (NCBI taxonomy): domain Eukaryota; kingdom Metazoa; phylum Chordata; class Amphibia; order Anura; family Aromobatidae; genus Allobates; species Allobates femoralis. The sequence goes on from JARQOC010000004.1 coordinate 148,790,339, forward strand.
AGAGATATATTGTGATGTCATTACATCTACTGTGCCAAACACTAATTGATGGAAAACAGCCATAGGGCCGGATGTGGTCCACTGGCCACACTTTCTCCAGCCTTGACCCCTGACATCAGATCTGGTTTAGCAACTGTCCAAAAATGATGGAACTGTCTGTAGAAGTAGAGTATGTTTTACACCTGTCTGTAAGAAATATATTATGAGTCTGTGATGTTTTTTGAAGCTGGATAAAGTTGTACAAATTTTTATGACTTTATATATCTTTCACAGTTCACAATTAATACAGCTAATGTTGCCATATAGGATTTATAGTCTGTAGACATATATCACTTGTAATCCTAATAAATTATTATGGTCAGCTAATATTTTCATAAGAAAAGGTGCCTGTGTGTGATATCTTGAGAAGCTATGCATAAACATTAAAAAAATCACGGTAGGTAGGTAACGCTGTATCAGATCAGTGGCAGTGCTATGTATGAAATTCCCATGGATCTGACATTGATGACCTTAGTATATGACCTTCAGTATCCTAGTCCCTTTACTATAGAAACATAGCTTAATAAGTCATCTACCTACATACAAGAAAAACAAACTCATACTATTCTGCTTCCTTTCTAGGCTTCCAAGATGTCCATGTGATGATCTTTGTTGGCTTCGGCTTTCTTATGACTTTCCTGAAGAAATATGGCTTTGGCAGTGTTGCGTTCAACTTCATGTTGGCAGCGTTTGGAATCCAATGGGCTATTCTTATGCAGGGATGGTTTCACACATTTGAAAATGGCAAGATTCTTGTCAGCGTAACAAGGTGATGTATTTTGTCTCAAAATTTCTCAATTTACTCTGTTATGTCTACTCTAATATTTTCCTACATGTAAGGGGTCTCTATGGCAAAGATTACAAAAAAGTTTATTTTTGTGATGGGTAAAACCATTACATCCTCAACTAGTTGAAACATGAAAATATGGTGCCTGTTTGCTTTCAGCCCCTTCATGACATCCGCAGTATATGTACGGCCCTGCTGGAAGTGCGTTCCGGGAAATTGCCATACGTGTACAGTGCTATAATTGCGCAGCTCATTGTCAAAATCATTAGTGGTGTCAGCAATATGTCATACCTGACACATTGCAGTACTGCCAGGGCCATGTTTAGAGTTCCTGCTGCCGCCTTCTAATCTGTCAGGCTAAAGCCCCATCACACTAAGCAAGATCGCTAGCGAGATCGCTGCTAAGTCACCAGTTTGGTGACGCAACAGCGACCTCACCAGCGATCTCGCTATGTTTGACACTTAAACGGTATGTTAAGGTCTCGTCACACGTAGTGACACACCAGCAATCCCGACAACTATTCGACCTGTAGGGACCGCTGGTGTGTTGCTGTTGGGATCGCTGGTGAGATGTCAAACAGTCAGATCTTACCAGCGACTTCAGCAACAATCAGAATGATACAGAGGTCATTGGGAATTGTCACTCTCGGGTGTAGTATTGAGATCGTTGGATGTTGTCCCTTTCAAACACAGCGATGCAGCGTTCCCAGCGGGAGCGCAACGACCAAAAAATGACCCAGAGCACTTTGTGATGATCAGCGATCTCACAGCAGGGGCCTGATCTCTGCTAAGTGTCACACGTAGCGAGATTGTTAGCGAGAGCGTTGTTACATCACAAAACCTGTGACGGGGGCTTTACACAGCATTTTATTTTTCAGGCAGATCTGCTATGTATTCTGTCTGAAAAAGGGATGATTGCTGAGAGGCAGTGGCGTAACTACCGCGGTCGCATTTTGAGCATGTGCTCTGCGCATCCCTCCTCTTCCTTCTCTTCTTGGCAGCAGCAGCAGCTGCAGCAGAGCAGCGGGTACACACCAGCACCAGAAGAGCGGCGGGTACACATTAGCGTGAGCAGAACGGCGGGTGCGCACCAGTGTGAACAGAGAGTCGGGTACACACCAGCATGAGCAGAGAGGCGGGTACACACCAGTGTGAGCAGAGGGATGGGTACACACCAGTGTGAGCAGAGGGACGGGTACACAACAGCGCAAGCAGTGCGGCGGGTACATACCAGTGCAAGCAAACTGGTGGGTACCCACCAGTGTGAGCAAAGTGGTGGGTACACACCAGCATGAGCTTAGTTGGGGTTACACACCAGTGCGAGCAGACTGGCGGGTACACACCAGCGTGAGCAGAGCGTCTAGAGCACAGGGAAGTGCTTAGTGTGCACCAAAGTAGGCATGCGCACATAATGAATATATCTGTGAACGTACACTCAGATTCACTGCACATACTAGGGCAGTTGAGGGGCAAGGGGCATGCTCAGGGTTTAATAGGAGATTGTGTTGACGTCAGGCCAGTCACGGCAATCAATCACAAAGCGGGGGGCATACATAATTTGAATAGGAGAGTGACTGAACCCAAGAAATGCACCACCACTGAAAGAGAAGGTGTGAAATGCATTCATCTGACCAGCGAACTTTTGTTTGACATATCCAAGCTAGTGATGCACATTGCCTTACTCACAATTTTGGGCATTTTGGGGGTTAAGGACTGCTTTAAAATATCATCCTTTTTAGTAATACATTGTCCTGCGACTTCCCTCTTGCCTGATCTTCTGCAGCACATCTCAAAACGGAGTCATTAAAATGCTCCTGACTAAAGAATAACTGCCCTAGGTAAGCTATATACTGCCCCGAATAAATAATTGCCCTCACTTTGATCCCTGCACAAAAAAATGACCCCACACTGTCTTCTTACTAATGGTATACATCCTCCACATTATTCTCTCCTATAAATTATTTCCTCTAAACTGTCTGCCCAAGTGCAATTACAGAATTACAGCCACACCACCCCATCATAAACAAAATCCACCACACTTTCCTCCCTATTATGTATTATACCCACCACACCCTCCTCACTTATGAACTATGATGTCTACTGCCCCCACTCCATGCAACCCCTCTTTATTTTACCCCTCATGTTGTCCCCACTCTATAATGAGTCTCCTTATACATATTCTGTATACTGAGCTCCTCAGACTCCTAAGTGAGTGCTCTCCATACCACCCTATCTACATACCGGGATACCGGGCCACCCCATGCTACCATTTCTCCATACCATGCCCCTCTTATGCAACGCCTTCACCGTACCCCTCAATCAATTTGAATGTTTGAAATATGTAAACACATATTACCATACTTCTTCGAGATTAATTTGTAACATGTTTTATTGAGCTTTAGGTCAGTTTCACATATCCGTAAAACATGGACCGTGCACAAATCAGAAGCCCCGTCCTGAACATCTGCCAGCATGAGCTAACTGCTTTGTTGGCATGTGTGAAGAAATTATCTCAAGTCAGAAGACCTTGCAATTGGGCCTGATCTTCCAATTAAACTATAGTCCATGATATATGCATGTGTTATACATGACTAAAACACAAACATTAACCACCAATGGTGGACTGTTAGGATGGAGAGACATGAAATGTCTTTATAGGGTTAAAAATATCACAACTTTTCCCTAAAATATATAAATTTTGACTTGGAGATGTCATGTTGTCTGTTATACACTAGATGGCGCCCACGTTCTATAATACATCTTAGACCTAAGTCAACCCATTAAGGGAGGAATTAGATATTAGAATAATTTGATAAGAATTGACCAATTAGGAGATGATCACTTTGTAGAAAGTTAACACCTTTTTGCTTTCTGTATAAAAATGTGTGTTTCAATAAACGCTTGCGCAGTGTTTAATCTCATTTGACGTAGGCATGAGTAAGGCTTGAGACGGCTCTGGTGTCCGTATCATTTACTTGCGGCGTGCAGACGTGCACAATTGCCTATATATAATAATTTGGAATGGCTGATGGACTTGTGATTGAACTGAGACCCTCAACAGGACTATTAAGGCAAACCCCACATATCAAAGCATCTACTGTTCAATGGCATATGAACATCTGAACTGGACTATACAACAATCAAATAAGGTAGCCTGTACCTATGAATCATGTTTTTTTTTACATCTTGTGGTTGTCAGGTGCATGTACATTGGTTGCTAAATACAACCCTACAGTTGTGCTCAAACATTTACATAACCAGGCAAATTATTTGCTTTCTTGGCCTTTTTTCAGAGAATGTGAATGATAACACAATAACTTTTTTTTGCTCTCATGGCTAGTAGTGGGTGAGTGAAGCCATTTATTGTCAAACTAGTGAGTTTTCCCTTTATAAATCTTAATTGCAACAAAAAATATTTAAATGACCCTGATCAAAAGTTCACATAGCCCAGTTCTTAATACCTTCTATTTCCTCTTCTAACATCAATGACAGCTTGAAGTCTTTTGTGGCAGTTGTGAATGAGGATCTTTATTTTCTCAGATGGTAAAGCTACCCATTCTTCTTGGCAAAAAGCCTCCAGTTCCTGTAAATTCCTGGGCTTTCTTGCATGAACTGCGTGCTTTAGGTCTTCCCAGAGTGGTTCAATGATATTGAGGTCAAGAGACAGATGTCCACTCCAGAACCTTCACTTTCTTCTGCTGTAGCCAATAACAGGTCGACTTGGCTCTGTGTTTTGGATCATTGTCATATTGGAACATTCAATTATGTCCCATGTGCAGCTTCTGGGCTGATGAGTGCAAATTTGCTTCCAGTATTTGCTGATAACGTGCTGCATTCATCTTTCCTTCAACTTTGACCATGTTTCCTGTGCCTTTGTAGCTCACACATGCCCACCTTATCAGCGATACCCCTCAGTGCTTTACAGTAGGAATGCTGTTCCTTTCATAATAGGCCTTGTTGACACCTCCCCAAATGTAACGTTTATGGTTGGGCCAAAAAAGTTCAATTTTGGTGCCATCACTCAACATAACCTTGATCCAGAAGTTTGGAGGCTTGTCTATGTGCTGTTTGGCATATTGTAGGTGAGATACTTTCTGACATTTGCGCAGTAATGGCTTTCTTCTGACTCAACCATGCAGTTCATTTTTTTCCAGTGTGTCCTTATTGTGCATTTTGAAACAGCCACACTGCTAGTTTTCAGTGATTCCTGTATTACAGCTGATATTATTTGTGTGTTTTTCTTTGCATTCCGAACAATTTTCCTGGCAGTTGTGGCCAAAATTTTTGTTTGTCTGCCTGATTGTGTTTTTTTTTTTAACAGAGCCCATGATTTTCCATTTGCTTGTCAAAGTTTAAACACTTCTGATTGGCATTATCAATTCCTTGGCTATCTTTTTGAATTTTTGTATTCCTTTCCTGTTTTATACAGTACAACTATCTTTTCCTGTACAAAACCATTGAGAATTCTTTTGCTTTCCCCATGACTCACAATCCAGAAACGTCAATGGCTGGATGAAAGGTGCAAGAGTCTGTCTGGATCCCAGAAACTCACTCAGCTTTTATGCACACACACTAATTACAAACAACTGGTCACAGGTGAGGATGTTACTTTTATTAGCCATTCAAACCCATTTGTGTCAACGTCTGTGCAGGCCAAAATCCCCAGGATGTGTGAACTTTTGATCAGAGTCATTTGGATGTTTTTGATTGTCATTATGATTTAAAAAGAGAAAACACAGTAGTTTGACAATAAATGGCTTCACCCAACCACAAACCATGAGTGTGAAAAAAGCTTTTGTGTTATCATTCATATTCTACGTAAAAAGACAAAGAAAGCAACAAATCTGCCGTGTAATGGAAACTTTTGAGCACCACTGCATATGTCAAAAGTATTCTCTCAGAGTGGCGTCTTTTAGGAGGATAATGTGCAAAGCATTTTCAGTAATGGGTTACGGAACATGACAAACAACTTAAGGTGTTAACTCCAAAATCTCCAGATCTCAGTCTAATTGAGCATATGTGGGATGCATCTGAGCCATGGAAGCCCCACCTTGCATCTTAAGGCTTCCAAAGCTAAATCTTATTATTAAAAATGCTTAGAAGGATAAGTAGTGAGGGAAGCTACAGCATAGTACACCAACATGGGGGAGTGTATTTTTTTTACTAAAAATGAGGCTTAGAGCTGCTTACCATCATCTTACTCAGCAGAAGAATTCAGTGACGAATAAGTACCTCAGTCTTAGGCCTGATGGAAGTGTTGATGAACCAATGAGCATTTCCATAAAGATGAATGAGGAGGAAAGCACTCAATGGTACAATAGGATTAGAGAGCTATAAATTCTACTATACAATAAGGATCTAAAATTTTGTCAATCTCAATTTTAGTAATTAACTGTTCCGATATGCCATAACTGTTTCACCCCATCTCATACTGATCATTCCTATTCTGCTTCATCTCATGTGTCTTAAGAACTGCATTATTCCATGTCATGCTGTGTATAAATATGTGACATATCGGATTTTGTCTTATACTAGCCTAAAGTAGAGACCTGAGTTGTCTTGAAGGCTTGCTATGTATTACCATCTGTTCAGTTAGCCGTTAAAAGGTATCAACCACTGTGGATTTTCTGATTGTAATATTTTTCTCAATGAAAAGAGAGTGTTGCTGGGCACCAAAACACTGCAGAAATTTTTCAGCCCATACGGCCAAAGGTTCAGCCCAGTAATCACTTGTATAGCACCTGGGGACCGGTGTTGCACGGTAAAGTGAGCAGTAAATGCATTACTTATTAATGAACAAATGAAAAGCGGCACTTACCGGTGGTGGTTTTCAGCTCTGATTATTTATTCATTCTCAAGGAATGACATGCGCAGGGAGAGGGATTAGGAGGCAGCGGACGACGGCACGCTGTTTCATGGTATTACCTCTTCCATGGGACCTGCACATCATTTAACATTTTTCTAATATACACTTCTGTTTCGAGATGGCAAAACATTGGCGACCAGCCTTAGAATAACCTATGCTGTGGCACTTGTTGGCATTCGGACCCTGTCTTGAGCTAAAGAGTTCTAGCAATAAGTGAATATTTACATGTTTAAATTTTTTGTTGGTGTAGTTGTATTTTTCAGATTATAAAACACACTTTTTCCTCCCAAAAATTGGGGGGAAAATGGGGATGCATTTTATAATCTGAACAGCATCTTACCAAGGGGCACGGTGGTGATGGAGCTGTGATCACAGGAGGCAGGGTCGCGGTGGTCAGCTGTGGTGGTGGCAGCACAGTGGGGAAATGCTGTAGGGGGCCTGCGGATGAGAGGAGGCAGTTGCAGATAAAGATTTTGGACAGCCGCGTTCTTCATTGGCATATGCGCTGCTTCTGACTCGATGGGATAAAGGAAAATGGCTGTAGAGGCAGCACATACGTAGATGGAGATTTCGGCTGTCCAAGATCTTCATCTGTGCCTGCGCTGCCACCGCAGCCATTTTGCTTTTGGCTATCACACCGTGAACTGCTGGGAGATGCACTCAGTGATAAACAGCTGGACTCCCCTCTCTCCCAGCCTTGGGGCCTCCGCAGCATTGCCCCACAATGCCACCACCACCGGCCCCCACCACCACCGTGACCATGCCTCCTGTGACCCCGATGAACCACCGCCGTGCCCCTTTGGTAAATTACACTGCTTATGAGAAGCAACAGATTATAGGATGGACCCCCATTTTAAATTCTATTTTTTTTTTATTTTAAGACTCTAAATTTGGTGTGCATTTTATAATCCGGTGCATTTTATAATCTACAAAATACAGGTCTGATCTTTGGGTATGACTCTTTAAGGGCCTGGTATAAGGATTGATTTTTCCTTGGAGTGTAGTCTTGATATTAACTTTATTTAGAGGGTCAGATCTGTAATATGACTATCTAGAGTTATTATCTAATTAATATCTAATTAATATAAAGATCTGGTCTGGGTATGACTTTATTTAGGGATCTATTACAATCAGGACCAAAAGTGTTGGCATTCTTGAAATAGTTCCAGAAAATTAAGTATTTCTCCAAGAAAATTATTGCCTTTAATTATTACACCTTTTGTTATGAACATGTTATTTATTTTGTGTGTATTGAAATAACAGAAAAAAACTGAAAAAATTGAACAGAATTTCATACAAAACCCCAAAAGTGGTCAAGCCAAAATTGTTGGCACCTTTCCAAAATTATGGGCAAACAACTTTATTTCAAGCATGTGATGCTCGTTCATACTCACCTGTGGCAAGTAACAGATGTGGACAATATGAAAATCACACCTGAAACCAGACTAGTGGCACACTAAGCATGGAGAACAGAAAGAAGAGAACTGTCTGATGTTGTGAGAACTAAAATTGTTTAAAGATATCAACAAACTCAAGGTTACAACAAGTCTATCTACAGAGATCTTTTTGTTTGTCTTTGCTGCACAGCATAATCAAGAAATTAACAATCTATGACACTGTAGAAAATCCTAAATTTCCTGGATATTTATGGCAGATAAAAATTGATCAAAGATTGCAATGCAATATAGTCTGGATGGTGGATAAGCAGCCCCAATCAAGTTCCAAAGAAATTCAAGCTGTCCTGCAGGCTCAGGGTACGTCAGTGTCAGCGTGAACCATTCGTCGACATGTGATTAAATGAAACACTATGGCAGGAGACCCAGAAGGACCCCACCTACACAGAGACAAAAAAGCTAAGCTGCAGTTTTCCAAAATGTACATGGGTAAGCTGAAAACTTCTTGTGGGCAGATGAGACCAATACAGAGCTTTTTTTGGAAAGCACATCATTCTATTGTTTACTGAAAATGGAATGAGGCCTACAAATAACAGAACACAAGTACCTACAGTCAAATCTGGATCTTAATCCCAATAAACGCCTGTGAAGAGATCTTACAATTGCTGTTGGTAGAAGGCGCCATTCAAATATTAGAGACATGGAGCCGTTTGTAAAAGAAGAGTGGTCCACATTTTTAGTTGAGAGGTATAAGAAGCTTGTTTGTGAGTACATGGAGCGATTGCAGTTATTTATTCCAAAGGGTGTGCAACCAAATATTAAGCTGAGGGTGCCAGAAATTTTGTCAGTCCATATTTGGAGTTTTGTGTGATATTATGTCCCATTTGCCTTTTTTTCACTTTTTTTGTGTTGCTCTAATACAAACGAAGTATATGTAGTTGCAATAATTATCTGGGAGAAATACCGTATATACTCGCGTATAAGCCGAGTTTTTCAGCCCAAAAATTGGGCTGAAAAGTACCCCCCTCGGCTTATACGCGAGTCAGTGCGGGGGCTGCTGTATACAGCGGTATACAGCAGCCCCCGCATCCCCAGTAATGCAGGGCCCCCCCCTCATGCTCCGGTCACCTGTAAAGCAAGTTATACTTATCAGTGCCCGCTGCCGTCCGCGCCCGCCGCTGCCGACATGCGATCCTCCATCTTCATTCATCTTCTTCCTGCTTCTGTGCGCGTCGCAGGCAATGACGTCATTACCGGCGACGCGCACAGGAAACAGGAAGAAGATGCATGAAGACGGAGGATCGGGATGTCGGCAGATGCGGGCGCGGACGGCAGCGGGCACTGATAAGTATAATTTGCTTTACAGGAGACCGGAGCATGAGGGGGGGGGCCCTGCATTACTGAGGCTGCCTGTATACTACCACTGGGGCTGCTGTATATAGGGGCCCTGCATTACTGGGGCTGCAATACCACTGGGGCTGCTTTATATAGGGGCTGCAATACCACTGGGGCTGCAATACCACTGGGGCTGCTTTATATAGGGGCTGCAATACCACTGGGGCTGCAATACCACTGGGGCTGCTGTATATAGGGGCCCTGCATTACTGGGGCTGCAATACCACTGGGGCTGCTGTATATAGGGGCTGCAATACCACTGGGGCTGCAATACCACTGGGGCTGCTGTATATAGGGGCCCTGCATTACTGGGGCTGAAATACCACTGGGGCTGCTGTATATAGGGGCTGCAATACCACTGGGGCTGCAATATCACTGGGGTTGCTGTATATAGGGGCCCTGCATTACTGGGGCTGCAATACCACTGGGGCTGCTGTATATAGGGGCTGCAATACCACTGGGGCTGCAATACCACTGGGGCTGCTGTATATAGGGGCTGCAATACCACTGGGGCTGCAATACCACTGGGGCTGCTGTATATAGGGGCCCTGCATTACTGGGGCTGCAATACCACTGGGGCTGCTGTATATAGGGGCTGCAATACCACTGGGGCTGCAATACCACTGGGGCTGCTGTATATAGGGGCCCTGCATTACTGGGGCTGCAATACCACTGTGGCTGCTGTATATAGGGGCTGCAATACCACTGGGGCTGCAATATCACTGGGGTTGCTGTATATAGGGGCCCTGCATTACTGGGGCTGCAATACCACTGGGGCTGCTATATATAGGGGCTGCAATACCACTGGGGCTGCAATATCACTGGGGTTGCTGTATATAGGGGCCCTGCATTACTGGGGTTGCAATACCACTGGGGCTGCTGTATATAGGGGCTGCTGTATACACCACTGGGGCTGCAATACCACTGGGGCTGCTGTATATAGGGGCTGCTGTATACACCACTGGGGCTGCAATACCACTGGGCTGCTGTATATAGGGGCTGCAATACCACTGGGGCTGCAATACCACTGGGGCTGCTTTATATAGGGGCTGCAATACCACTGGGGCTGCTGTATATAGGGGCCCTGCATTACTGGGGCTGCAATACCACTGGGCTGCTGTATATAGGGGCTGCAATACCACTGGGGTTGCAATACCACTGGGGCTGCTGTATATAGGGGCCCTGCATTACTGGGGCTGCAATACCACTGGGGCTGCTGTATATAGGGGCTGCAATACCACTGGGGCTGCAATATCACTGGGGCTGCTGTATATAGGGGCCCTGCATTACTGGGGCTGCAATACCACTGGGGCTGCTGTATATAGGGGCTGCAATACCACTGGGGCTGCAATACCACTGGGGTTGCTGTATATAGGGGCCCTGCATTACTGGGGCTGCAATACCACTGGGGCTGCTGTATATAGGGGCTGCAATACCACTGGGGCTGCAATACCACTGGGGCTGCAATACCACTGGGGCTGCAATACCACTGGGGCTGCTGTATATAGGGGCTGTTGTATACACCACTGGGGCTGCAATACCACTGGGGCTGCTGTATATAGGGGCTGCAATACCACTGGGGCTGCTGTATATACCACTGGGGCCTGCTGTATATCATACTGCTGGGGCCTGAATACCACTGCTGGGGGCTGTATACCTGTGCTGGAGTTCACCCTCGGCTTATACGCGAGTCAATAGATTTTCCCAGGTTTTGGGGGCAAAAGTAGGGGGGTCGGCTTATACACGGGTCGGCTTATACACGAGTATATACGGTACTTCATTTTCTGGAGCAATTTCAAGGGTGCCAACACTTTTGCCCATGACTGTAAATGTAAAAGTGTGGTCTGCAATTTTACTTTACTTATGTTTTGGTCTGCGTCTGAGTAATTAAGAGGTTTGGTCAGGGGTCAGATTAATTTTAAGGTCTATACAAATGTGACCGAATTGTGATTTCAACACATGATAAGTGAAAGTCTATTGGTATGTGTATTTATGCAGTTGCAGTCACAATTATTGAAACCCATTGAAAATGAGTTTCATTAGTGATATTCAAATACTGCTCTTTTCAGTAATCAAACAATTACAATTTGATTTATTGCTTGGCTGTGAAAATAATGTTTTAGAAAGACAAAAAATTTCCTTAAAAGTGTGTGTGACTTATAGTCCAGAGTTTGCTTACTATTATTGAGGAGAAGTCTCACACCTTCTTGCAGACTGCTGTCTCTTCTTGCCCGACACCAACGCTAATTATTCTGGTTTGTTCTGACAAGGAGAGAAAACTATCAGGAGTTGCACTTCACTAAAGCTGCACAGATGCTGCAAATCCTGGCTAGCATATGAAGAATATTAAAATCTGAAAGTCCTCAGTGGTTCATACCTTTTAATGGCAAACTAAAAAGATGGAAATAAATGGCAAGCTTTCAAGACAGCTCAGGCCTTCTTCAGGCTGATATAAGACGAAATCTCACGTGCCACATATGCATACAGAATATGACATGGCATACTGCAGTGACAAGTGAGGTGGAACAGAACAGGAATGAGATGGGGTGAAATGGTTATGGCAATAAATATTGCAACAGTTCACTGATAAAAAGTGTCAAAGTTTTATTGTCCTCTAATGGGGTGTGTTCAAAGATATGATGCCCCCAAATGCCCTTTCGATTGATGTAAAAACACATGAATCCATGTGAAATTTTAATTCCTGCTTTGAATGTGTCAAAGTTCATCATCAATTTGTATCCCCAAATTCTTCTGTCTCTCTGAGACTTGAAATTGCTTTTTAATATGACCGCTTCATACTTTGTCCTGGATCAGAGTACAAATGCTTTGCTACGGGTAATCCATACGCTTTCTTTTATTGTGTGGTGATGAGAATTATCTTGTTCTAAGCTTTGATCTTGTCTCCCCTCAGCATGACCCCATGACATTTGGTACATATATTAAATACACCACAATGGTTGTGGTGCGGCTGAAGTTACCCTGGGATCTTGTAGTCCTGATCTGTGCTGGGAATCTCCTCTCATTCCCGCTGTCATTAAAAATGGACAGGTTTTTGCATCTCTTTTAGTTGCATGGAAAGGTTATATTGTTTTTGAGAGGACTAGGAATTCTTGACAATGATGTTTTTAGATTAGGGGCTGCCTGAATTACTAAGAGGAAGTCTGGAACATATAGATTTAGCTCGGAATCTTTTGTAATATGTAGTGTTGCAGTTCCGTGCAACGTTTACTAGAGCCTTCCAGATAGGATTATTAGGAGCTAAGAGGCACCCGATTGTTTATTCTTTATTTGTAATGTAGGAGATGATTCCTTGATATTCTAGTGGTCTTGTAATTGGTTTTCAATTACTCTTGGAGTGGCTCTGATTGAAAGTATTTCTGAGGCCAAAGGCAAATTCACTCTATCTGTAGGGTTGGTACATATTGATTGATGTCTGATGGCCTGTGTAAACAACTAGACTTTTGTATATGTGTTGATGAAAACTGTCCCATTGATGATTGTTGGGAGTCTCATTTGGTTCTGGTCATGGATGTCTGTTCATGGTTTTGTCTTTATATGATTGTATGTGCAGGAAAAACTGATTTATCAGTAATGATGGTTATTCGTTGTATTGGGTGTAAGTTCTTGGTGAGTAACTGATTAATGGAACCTGTCACCCCAAATAACTCTATAACATTTATTAAACCTGTCCTGCAGCTTTCATAAATCCTACTACTATCCCTCTCACCTTTTTGTAGTAATCTACAAGTACAATATGTAGTTTGCAAACTTATGAAAATCTTTGTCAGATGGCGTTCCTCCAGCATTTTGACTGGTAGGCGGAGGTTCCCCGTGTGTGCCCTACCCTGCCTTGTGTGTAATACAATGCTAGACATGGTCTGTCAAACTTTTCGAGATGTGTGGCTTCCATCAATTACTAAATTAATTAGGTTTTTCAAATGAAATAGAAAGATGTCTAAGGCCCCATTTCACATAAGCGTCTTTTGCCCGGATTCGCCGGATCCGACAAAAAAAACGCATCTGCTGCAAGTGTCGCCTGATCGGCCTATCACTGATTATTTCACAATGCATCAGGCCAAATATGACATTCTGGCCGTGCATTTCAGCTGCAGAGAGGGCTGGAAATTCAAAAAGGAGGCAGTAAAACACCAGGAGTGATGACGCCCAGCGAGGCGTGCTAGGAGACAGAGAGGAGGGGAGAATGGAGCCTGTCTATCCAGTCTCTTGACGGAGTGACTCCTTGTAAGTCTAAGTAATTTTTGATAATCGTTATAGGGCCTCTTTTGGTCAGACAGTGATGGCTAGGGAGCAGCTAGGAAGGTGCAGGGACAGGTAGTGATAGCATAGAGGGCTAGAGCGACCTGACAGGTTCCTTAAACATAATAAATTATTTAAATCCCCAAACCAGTAACAAATATTTGTACTGTATTAGCCAGTAGATAGATAAACTTATGATGACGTTTGACAAATTCTGAACAGGAATGAATGTCGCCTGGATTTATGTCTTTTTACATCAATTGAAGAATCTTCAAATCTAGGAACATCCACTAATCAAATGACACTAAAACTATTGTGCTTCAATATCTCTGAACGCTGAAATTACTGCCCTAGCCCCTTTTTTCCCCCCTTACAACACTGATCATTCAATCTTCTGCTTCATTCATCTTTCTAATGTACTGCATTATCCAACCATCCATTTGTGTATATCTTGTGTGTTCAGAAGTTGTGTTATTGTTAGCCTGATGAAGAGACCATAGAGTCTCGAAACTTGCTTTGCTTTTTCTTACCATCTTTTCAGTTAGCCATTAAAAGGTATCAACCACTGAGGACTCTCAGATTCTAATACTTTTCAAAGCAGTAAAAAAATAATACCTCTATTTCTTTATCTTTTACAGCCATGTCAGTAAAAGAAAAATGTTATGGCTGATAAAATGCAGAAAGGGAAAAACATAACCCATGGTCAGTGATGGTTTTTCAAGCTTTGGCAATATGAGGTTGAAGGTCTTTGCAGTTCTGTAATAGTAAAGCTGTATAAGTGCAGTGGGAAAAGCGTTCAGAAATGTCTCTAGAGCTAAACCCTTTCCAATCTCTGTCTAATTGCAGATTTCACTTTCTAAAAACTGTAAACAATAAACTTTGCTGGCATTGCACAACGTGTGGATGCTAAAACAATGTGATCTGCTTGCAGGGGTCGCCTGGATTAATCAATAACTTTAACAAGAATTCTTACTGTAACCGTGCTTGTTTTACAGAAAGAAAAACATTTTTATAATTCGTGCCTATTTGGCATTGATTTCAAGCATGTAAGCTTGGTTTTCATTGCATTCAGTGCATTATTTTCAGCAGGCAGAACAAACAGCCAGGAATATGATAGCTCTTGAACAAACACATTGTATAAATGCTAGATTTTATATTGACTCAGTTTCCATGTGATCAGTTATGATGCAAATTATTGACACTTGATCATACAGCTTGAAGTTCAGATTAAATTTAGTAGGAATGAGTTTTCCATTTGGCATTGTTATTTGTGATTTTTTTATGTGGCGCACCGCAACGAGTACGTCACAAGAGGGTATTGCAGCCATAAATGCAGCCGCAATATTCTCTGACACAGCAGTGATCTGGTTAACTTTGAGATCCAACCCTGCATGCATCACCTAGAATAGAGGGCCAAACCAGGGTCCTGGTGGGCGGAGTGTAAGGGTAGTGTAGGAGAAGTACAGACACTTAGTGTTAGTGAGAGTCCATGGAGAAGTCTAGAACGAGACCTTGAGGAGAGAGCTCTAGAACTTGGGCTTGGAGAAGGAGCGGGGGCTCTGCACTCGTGCAGCCCCCGGGCCGTTTCTACCTCTTTTCAGTAGCCTAACAAGGTCATCAACCAACCAGGATTTCTCAATAATAACTTCCAAGCCAAAAAATACATACCGTATTCCTTACTATTCAGCAGTCACTAGATACGCGAACAAAGGTGGTGAAAGCAGACAAGGGCAAACCACAAACCCAATTCAGTGAGGTTTTCAAGCGTGTCAATCATCGAGGTGACAGGTCTTCAGTTCTGAATAGTAACTGTATAATGCATTGGAAAGGTTCGAAATGTCCTAGAGCTAACCGACTTTCCAACCTGGCTAATTAGCAGATTTCACTTCGAAACTGTAAACAATCAACTTGCTGGCATTCCACACGGTGGATGCTAAACGTGATACTGCTATGCATGTCGCCTGGATTAATCAATAACTTTCAGAAAATTCTTTGTCCGTGCTTGACTTTCGCAACAATGAAAAAACATTTTTAAATCGTCCTATTGCATTGATTGTAAAGCATGTAGCTTGTTTTCATTGCATCCATCCCGAGTGTTTCCGCAGGTCAGTAAAATTACCAGAATATATAGGTGCTTAACGAAACAATTTAAAATGCTAGATTTTATTTTGACTCAGTTTCCTTTTTGATCTAGATCAAAATTGAGCCTGACATACGCGAAGTCCCAGATAAATAGTAGGAAGGGAGTTTCCCTTCTGGCATTGGCATCGTGATTTTTACATTGTGGTACATTTGTAAGTAGTGCAACCGTAGACTCTAACTACCTTGGTCAGGGAAAAGTGGGTTCTTGTCAGGTGGCGCCCCACTGGTCGGGACGCCACGTAGGGGTACTGCACCCAGACCAGAGTATGTAGTATCCTTGTGACCAGGGGACTGGGATGTCAATCACGGACCCTCACCACATGTATCCACACACCTTAGGTCAGGGACCAATAGGTTAATCTGTTGCTAGGAAACCAAGTCCGGTGGGAGGAGCTGAGGTGGTATAGTGGAAAGCGAGAAAGTTAGTGGGTCAGAAAAGTCGTTGGAGAGGAACCCTGTGTTTAGCCAGTGGAGGCACTCAGGAGTGATGGCCCGGGAACCGAAGGGGATCCTAGGTGTTGAGGTGCACCTGAATCCGTGCCGGTACGTCTACCGACGGAGGGATCCAGTCCGACACCCAGGGCCGGCTCGGAGGCGGTGCGGGTGTTCATCCCCGAAAGCAGAAACTGGACAGCACGCACCTCTTCAGAGGTCGTGACAACCTCTGCGTAATTCCCCTAAGCTCCCCGTGTAGGAACAAGGAGGACCAGAGAGAATAGACTCCAGGAGGGGGCCCAGAGGCAAAAGACTCCAAGAGGAGGCCAGAAGTGACGACTCCACACCAGAGGCTCTGTGCATGGAAAGTAGGACAGATGAAAGGCAAAACGGGCACATCAGGGAGGGTCCCCTGTGAAAATCCTAATCTTTGGTGACTACCCAGGCCAGGGTACCCGTGAACTCTAAGAACTGTTTTGCTGCCAGTAAAACATCGGTTCAGTGACTAAGACTGTGCTGCGTGTTTATTGCTTGCGCCAGAGGAACCATACTCTGCTCTCAGAGACTATCAACTACCATCTCCATCTGCAGAGCCGCCTCCTTGTGAGAGTTTTCCATTTCTCCCATCACTGCCCCGGGATCCCGCCCACCTATGGGGAAGCATTATCAACACAGCTGCCTCATCATCACCCGAGGTCTGTAGCAGCGCCGGTATCATTACGGATACAGTAGGTGGCATCAGAAAACTCTTTTTTATTTTTATCCCCTTTTTTAGAGACCACCAGGGCCACGAGCCAGGCACAAAGTCGCCCATGACATCCCCAAGTAAAACAACGTCTGGAGCCGGGTACCCCAAGGCCCTGGGGTGGGTCAACAGGAGTGTTCCTACACAGGGGCAGGGGCTGCAATCGCACCTGAAGCCTAGGGGGCCCAGAGTCCCGTTGGCCTATAGAAAAGACTAATGCTATTAAAGATTTGCAATAATTGGGGACCCCGTTGGAGATTTTGCATCGGGCCCATGAGCTTCAAGTTACACCACTGGTTCTTGTTCCTCATTGTAAGACATCTTAAACTTTGCCCTTGTGGAGAAACTTGAGGTTGCATAGAATGGGAAAACAAAAGTTGTCATGAAGCTGCCAACTAATTAAAGAAAAAATATTTATCCCTTTAATCTTAAAGGGGTTCTCTCATTTTAACAAACCTTTGCTCATCGGTTACATTTTTAAAAATAAGCTGAGCTTTTCTTAAAGGGGTTGTGCCATGAACAATTGTACATCTTATAATAGTTCTTTACATAAAAATGAGTTCCACAATTGGATGTGTAAAAAAAAAAATGTTCCTATCCTGTGATATTCTTATAAATGTGCCCCTGTGTAATTATACCAATATAATATACTAATTTATAACAAAAACAGTGAATAATCTGGTTAGTCATATTGGACTTGATTATTTTGAACACTACTGTATATAAGACATTACAGCCAGAGATCACGTGATTTCTTTTGTAATAAAACACATTGCCCTGCCTTTTTTAAAAACTTGTTTTACAAAAAGAAATCAATCCCTGACCATAATTCGGTATATTCTTTTCTTCCTCCCCTGCCCAAGTTGTGCTATATCCGACCTGTTTCTGCATGGTCAGACAACATTACACATTAGCACATTTATAAGAATATCTTGGGACACCAAATTTTTTTAACACATCGAATTGTGGAACTGATTTTTATTGTAAGATCTATTAATTAAAATGTACAATTGTTTGTGACACAACTCCTATAACCTCTCGTAGGTCCAGTGCTGCGCAAGCTATCATTACAATATCTCTTCAGTGGTGACATTACATAAAAACGTGCTGAAGCCAATACCTGAGCTCTGCAACTTGTGCCGTCTGTGACCCGCCCAGGGGTCTATGGGAACTTGGTATCCGGGTGTTTACTGTAAGGGGATGTCACTGATGGCCTGCTCGGACCCGTACCCTAGTGTCACTTGGAAAAGGGGAAAAATAATAAAAGAAATAATAAAATCTTGTGATGCCACCTGCAGTTTCTGGTGATCACACCAGTGCCGCTGTCAGACTGCCAGGGATGTTGGTATTGCAGCCAGTTGATAACGCTCCCTGCAGGCGAAGTGGGATCCCTGGGGCAGTGTAGCTGCTCTGCTGGTTGTCGTGGTAGCAGACACCGGAGGCTTGCTGACTCTGTATAGGTACTTTACTAGCAATAGTTCTCAGTAGTTCAGGTACACAGTTACACAGTCTTTGCGGGTAGCTGGCCGGGTAGTCACTGGGAAGAATAAAGTCTCTTTGAGGCTCCCAGAATTTTCCTTCCCCAGTACCTTCACTGTCCTCTGTGTCTTTACTTGCACCTCCTTACACTCTTTGGCGTGTCCTGCACAACCCACTTGTCTACCAGGTCTGTTGGGTGCTATAAGGTACCCTTCTTCTCTCAGGGGCTCAACCCGGTTTAGTGTTTCTGGTGGGGCTGTACGTTCTGGACGAGGTCGGGGCTGCCTCGGGCACACCTTCGACCTACTGATATTGATGGCTCAGGGTTAGACTCGCCTGCACCGTGACTCAGAGCCTGTACCCCATTGTGGACTAGGATTTCCCTGGACTGTCATTAAGATCCGGCACTGGGTCTCCTCCTGTCTGGGTTGCCGCTCCTTTTGGGCGTCCTCCCTGTGGTGTCCCTGTAGGACTTGTTCCTCTGACTAGACTACTCCGACTCACTAACTCTCTGTGTGGTTCCCGCTCCTTCTACCCTAACGCTCCTCCCACCGTTATCGGTTACCCTGGTAACGGGTGGCCAATTGGTCCCCTATGTTAGGTGTAGGGATGCTGGCATAAGAGCCTCAGGTTGACTTTACACTCCCCAATGACAGGAATACTGCACAGTCGGTTATGGATGCAGTACCCCTACTGTGGCGCACTGACCAGAGGGGATGATGATATTGCAGCCAGTTGATAACGCTCCCTTCAGGCGGAGAAGGATCCCCGGGGCAGTGTAGCTGCTCTTCTGGTTGTTGTGGAAGCAGCTCTGTGGATTAGCTTAATAGAATAAGACACCAGAGGCTTGCTGACTCTGTACGGGTACTTTACTGGCAACAGTTCTCAGTTGTTCAGGTACACAGTTATGCAGTCTTTGCGGGTAGCTGGCCGGGTAGTCACTGGGGAGAATAAAGTCTCTTTGAGGCTCCCAGAGTGTTTCTTCCTCAGTACCTTCACTGTCCTCTGTGTCTTTGCTTGCACTTCCTTACTATCCTT
The DNA here is from genome assembly GCA_033576535.1 of Allobates femoralis. NCBI lineage: Eukaryota > Metazoa > Chordata > Amphibia > Anura > Aromobatidae > Allobates > Allobates femoralis. The sequence continues at coordinate 148,809,916 of JARQOC010000004.1, forward strand.
GTGTGTCCTGCACAACCCACTTGTCTACCAGGCCCGTTGGGCGCAATGAGGTACCCTTCTTCTCTAAGGGGCTCAACCCGGTTAAGTGCTTTTGGTGGGGCTGCGCATTCTGGACGAGGTCGGGGATGCTTGGCAAACCTTATGACCCACCAGTATTGACGGCTCAGGGTTAGACTTGCCTGCACCGTGACTCGGAGCCAGTACCCCTTTGTGGACCAGGATTCCCCCGGACTGTTGATAAGGTCCGGCACTAGGTCTCCTTCTGTCTGGGTCGCCGCTCCTTTTCGGCACCCTCCCTGGGGTGTCCCTGTAGGACTTGTTCCTCCGGCTAGACTACACCGACTCACAAGCTCTCTGTGTGGTTCCCCGTTCTTGTACCCTAATGCTCCTCCCACCGGGACTGGTTACCCTGGTAACGGGTGGCCAATTGGTCCCCTATATTAGGTGTAGGGTTGCTGGGATAAGAGCTTCAGGTTGACTATACACTCCCCAATGACAGGAATACCGCACACTCTGTTATGGATACAGTACCCCTACTGTGGCGCACTGACCAGTGGGGCGCCACATTATTCCTGAAACGACCTCAATGTACATGTAATGTAGTGTAAGTGCATTATCACATTCTCTGTTCACCACCTTCCCCAATTTCCAGCACCTCTCTGTTTCTCTTCTCACTCATGTGACTAAAATTCTAATTTGCTCCATAACTGGGGTTTTACGGTATTTGTGAATCAGAAGTAGCTTTTGCAATGTTTATGGAGCCTTGTTTTTATGCTCCACAACCTTATATTGTAAAAGCGACTTCCATTTCGCAAATAAACCCAAGTGTGATTTGGTGAGGTGAAATTTTGTGACCCAGAAGAGGATATGAGCAAGCGGTGCTGTAAACCAGTGAAATCAGCCAATAGACTGAAATTTACACTGCACCAGCTACACTACATTTACACTACATTACATATACACTTAGACTTATACAATTGGGAGTTGGATGGGGTTCACACTATGCTTGCTTTGAATGAAAATAAAACAAAAAGCATTTCAAATCACTCAGAAGCCCCATATTCTTGTTGCCACTATGGTACTCTATGATGGATCAGAAATGATGACTTCTCATCTATCCAGTTCTTTGACCAAAAGAACTATTGACTGGCTACAGGGGACTAATATGATGGTATCACTCTGCATCTCACTATGTAGACAATCAGTGGCTTTGGCTGTTAAGTAACTGAATGGACAGGATGTCATAATTTCAAGTTCTAGCAGCAACAGCTGGTGCGTTGGCAATTGAGTTGTGAGGGTTCTGAGTGGTATCAATGCAGTATTTTATTATACTACCATCTGGTTTAAGAAGAAGGGGTGGACACCTCTTTAAGACCTTCTAGAGCAGGGGTCTCAAACTCGGCTGGGTTGGTGGGCCGCATGTAGAAAAAAATTGATATCGGGGGGCCGCATTGCTTGTAGGACTAAGGGTACCGTTACACATCGCAACATTGCATGCAATTTCACTGGCAATTTGCTGGTTGCAGTGAAATCATGGACACATTGTTCCATTTGTACACGGCCACAAAATATAACAATGTGTCCATGATTTCACTGCAACCAGCAAATTGCCTGTGAAACTGCATGCAATGTTGCGACGTGTAACGGTACCCTTAGTGACATTTTAGCAATACCAGAATTTTTTGCGCAATCTAGTAAAGTACAAATCCTGATCTTCTTGTAGGAATGTTCCCACCCTAATCTCCTTTATGTAGAAATGTCCCCATACTGGTCCCCATTGTATATTAATGTCCCCCAAACTGGTCCCCGTCTTCTAGTAATGTCCCCATCCTGGTGCCCTTTTTAAAGTAATGTTCCTCCCTGGTCCCTACGTGTAGTAATGTTCCCATCCTATATTAATGACCCCCATCCTGGTCCTCGCTTGTAGTAATGCCCCCGCCCTGGTCTCCATCTTGTAGTAATGTTCCTCCCTGGTCCATATGTGTAGTAATGCCCCATCCTGGTCCCCATCCTATATTAATGTCTCCCATCCTGGTCCTCATTTCGTAGTAATGTCCCCATCTTTTAGTAATGTTCCCTCCCTTGTCATCTTGTAGTAATGTCCCCCATCCCAACGCCTTTTTGTAGAGATGTCCTCACAACCTGGTCTCTGTTATTTTTGTTCTCTCGCTCACACTCACACATATACACACCCGCACACTCACACATATACACACACACTCACATACACACTCACACATACATCCTCAGACATATTCACACAAACACACACACTCACACATTGACACACTTACATAGGGCCATATTTGGAGTTCCTGCCGCCCTAGGCACTTTCAGCGGTCACGTCCCCCCCCCCTTCCCCAGGCTGCTGTCTTCGGCTGTAACAGTGCCTTACCTGACTCCACTCTTCTCATCCCGGCTGCTTCATCCTATGTGGCTCCCGGTCTCCCACTTGCCGGCACCAGCCTGCAGCCGGCAGCATCTGGCAGCTGCCAGCACCCGGCATTTGGCGGCACCCAGCAGCCGCCAGCACCCAGGAGGTAGCACCCAGCAGCCGCCAACACCCAGCTGTAGCCGCCAGAACTAGGCAGCACCCGGCAGCACCTGGGAGGCGGCACCAGGTGGCATCCGGCAGCTGCCATCACCCGGCATTAGACGGCACCCGGCAGCACCCAGTGGCCGCTAACACCCGACAGCTGACAGCACCAGGTGGCAGCTGACAGCTGCCAGCACCCGGCATTAAGCGGCACCTGGCAACTGCCAGCACCCAGCGGCCTCTATCACCCGGCAGCACCAGGCGGCAGCCGCCAGCATCCAGTGGCCGCTAGCACCTGGCAGCCGCCAGCACCAGGCGGCAGCCGCCAGCACCCAGTGGCCGCTAGCACCTGGCAGCCGCCAGCACCACGTGGCAGCCGGCAGCTGTCAGCACGCGGCATTAAGCGGCACATGGCAGCCACCAGCACCCAGCGGCCTCTAGCACCTGGCAGCCGCCAGCACCAGGCGGCAGCCGCCAGCACCAGGTACCAGGCAGCAGCCGCCAGCACCAGGCACCAGCCGCCAGCACCAGGTGACAGCTGCCAGCACCCAGCATTAGGCGGCACCAAGCGGTTCACCAGCACCAGCCGCCGGCGAGAATACACACACACTCACACATATACACACTCTCACACATATACACACTAACTCAGAAATATTCACACACACTCACACATACACACACATACACACTCACATATATAAACAAATACACTCACACACATACACACACTCACATATACACACAAATACACTCACACATATACTCTCACTCTCTCACACACCTTAATGATGCCCCGGGCCATGGAGCCGCCGCGGTACCCGCTTTATAGTGACTTCCAGGTACCGCTGAAACAAGTGCCATGATCGCGCCTGTACATTCACTTGTTTCAGCGGTACCCGGAAGTCACTTTAAAGCGGCTACTGCGGCGGCTCCCTTCACAATTGCCCGGGGCATGTTATTTCTTCAAGGTGCCTCTGGCCGCAGTGGGAAGCCTGGCGCATGTGGCCCGGGGGCCGTGTGTTTGAGACCCCTGTTCTAGAGGCACTAACAGACAACTGAAGGATACACATTGTAGAATGAATTTTGCATTTACTTAAGTATGCCTATGATCTGACAGAACCTTTGCAAAGGAAGAGTGCCATTTTAGTTGTCCATTCATATAAGGCACAGCAGATAGAGATACTCAGATTTACAGGTAACATCTTGTTCTCAGCTCATGTAAACTCTTCATCCACAGCAGAAGCAAAAGTCAGTTCCATTCATATTAAAATGTTATCTCCTAATGATGTTGATGTCTATCTTCTGCTGAAGGCGCAGTGTAACACGTAGTCATTTTCCCTGGGGCAAAAAGTCGTGTTTGAGTTGGTGTTTCATATCTATATGTAAATACACAGGACTACGTGTATTAGTACAATCTGATTGTACCAATGTTAAGACAGTAAAACCCAAGTTATCACGATCCTTGAAATGCGTTCATGCCAACACGTCATTTCTGCACAATTTCAGCTTTCATACATATCTGCAGCATCTTATCACAATTGTATCACAAAAAGAAAATTGTTGGTTAATGTCAACCTTAGCTTTCATATTGACTCACGCTACTAAAATTCTTCCTTTGCTGAATAATTCCAGTTCTGCACTTGTTTCGGACCTCAAAGAATGTCCATATCAGGGGTCACATCCACCATGTGCTGTGTATGGGTGATAGAGTTCCTTATGCACTATTGATATCCATCAACCAACAGCACCAGCAGAGCGCTATGGTGTTAAAAAGGGCAGCCACAAATTCAGATGTGAACAGAGCCCAACAGTGTTGGATGTTTCAGGCTTTTATGAACAGACTGCAGGTAAAATAACATTTAATACAAGACCAGTATTGGAACACTCCAGTAAGGGGTCCCAGCGCACAATGGAGATGTAAAAAAATAAATAAAAAAAAATTAAAACATTCACAGACCAAAATAATTGCAATTAAGTAAAAATTAGTTTTTATTTAATAGCAATTGAAAAATATACATATATTCAACACAATAGACAGATGACAAGGGGGACCCAAACTTTGGCATAATACTGTAGATGAGTCTAACTTATTAACTTTAATTTTACCCAGTCCTGAATTACAGCACTATGCAGTCATATTGTTCCTAGCAATATTTTTTTCTAATATGCATTCTGCATATAATCAAGATTCTGCTGTAAATATACTCCCAAGTGTACTACATGTACCTTTTACCTGATGATGTGATTGAGCAGCCCTGAGGCTTTGAAGAATGCTGGTAAACATAGAGCACTTGACAAAGCACCTATATTGCCTACAGCAAAGAAAGACAAGTGTGACATGGCAGTGTGTCCATGTTCACAACCATCATAGTGCACGCTAGTGAATAATGATAGCCTGTATAATTGTCATTTCTGACCTTGGTGATTTATAACAGGAACAAATCTTATTGTGGGGGCACTAATGTGACACAAGGAAGCACCACAACTGTATAGAACGACAATATAAAACCACAATAACATCAGCTCTTGAATCTATTGCTCCTCGCATCCAATAGAGTCCAACAAATGAATGAGCAGCCCTGGCGCACCTACCTGAGAAAGAAAACTGGGGCAGGCTCTCAAGATGGGCTTATCACATAAAAACAAGCAATGCGCTCACTTCTTGTAAACAGGACCATTCCATTACCATTTTCACATCCTCACAGTCCAATAATCCAAAATGATTATTCAACACTTTCAAAGAAAATCTGTAAGGCTGGTTTCACGCTGCCGTTTTTTGGAATCGGTGGGGGGGATGCAGGTAAAAAATGTATCCCCCGGATTCCCCCAGAGCCCCCTGCAATTGACAAACTGGATGTACCAGGATTATCACTGATTTGTCTCACGGATCAGGGATAATATCAGTGCGGGAGCACACAGATGTATACCTTTTTGGCTGAATCCGGTGGAAAATGACACGCCCCCTAGGGGATGTCATTTCACACTTGGTTGTGGACATGCTTGGAGCAAAAACCCGGATCTGACGTCTGGATCCAGCGGGATCCGAAATTCTGCAGGTTCCAAGTTAAATAGAGTTAAATAGGTTAAATAAATGTGATTTAACTCCCATTGCTCTGGATCCAGGTGTTCATGGTATTGTCACAGAGGTATTGGTAGATATTTTGGCCAAAACATGCAAGACCGTAACCCCATCAAGGGTCCTTAAGCTTAGGAGTTGTCATGGAGACTAAAATTGCTCTAAAATGTGATTTTGATCTTAGTGCAAAAACCATGGACGCCCAGATCAGGGTGATCCGTAAAGAACTGAATGCACCCGCAAGTGCCTGTGGCCCCATTGAAGTCAAAGGGACAAAAAATGGATGCATGTGCATCCAGTTTAAGCTGGATTTTCACGGATACTGAAAAAAAGTAGTGTGAAACCAGCCTAAGTCGGATAAACTCTCTTAAGCCATCTATATGAGCCTTCAGGCATTAGAAAGTTGATGGTCTCAGTCGTTGAATCATAATACACAGATTCAAGTGATAGGGAGGTGCAAGACCTACAGTTTAATTGTGAATTGATTGATTCATGATATAGTATAGAGCAGCACCTTAATGACACCATTTTTTCATTCCTGGCGCACTACAAAGAAGTCCGCTCAGTGCTAATTTTCACACTGAAAAAAAAATGAGTCAAACCGAGGCTCCTGTATCTGAGAAAGCGTGCTTCCTGGCTTGTGAACTAGGCAAGGCATAAGTAATAATAATTTATGAATCTTTTCTACATATTTCGCTTGGAAAGGCAGGGCAGTTTGTTTTTAAGGCAAATTAAAAATCTTAATATTTCAGGATTTTAAATGCAACGGTCTTCCTTACAAATTATGCAATTTTTTTAAAAATGCAACGTAATTTTTTACATACTTATGATAGTCCATCATTATACTTGTGTATATCATCTGAATATATTGGCCTGATCAAAGTGATTGCATTTAGGTCGTGAGCCTATCTAGCTTTTCTTGTCAAGAGCCATTTTGGTAAAGGCGCAGGGGTGTTTATTTTTTTTCAAATATTTAAGACTCATTTTAATTTTTACATTCCTCTTTTACTAGTCCAACTTAGCAATTGTATAAGCCACAGCAATTCTGCTGGCTTTTGCTGTAACGTCCTTTCCTTGAATGCACCCACCCAGCAATGTCGTTTTATTTTTAGTGTTATAGGGTTATTTTGTCAAACAGGAGCTGTAATAACAAATGAATATATAAAAAATACAAAAGATAGATTTGGCATAACCCTTTTACTAGTCAAACTTAGCAACCGTGCACACTATCACTATATATGGGCAATCCTACATTTGGAAGCAGTGCATCTACCTCCTGGTATTTGTTTCTTCGTCATATTTAGGCAGAGATGTAATCTATTTATCCAAAAATCTGAAAAAAATTGGTTCAAATTCTCACTGAATCTATAGGGAGATTGGTGTTGGATTAGTCTTTTGGTGTACCCTACCTAGCATTTCTTGCTGACTAAATATTTTTCCATTGATACTGTCAACTTGAGTTAATGTTCTGTACAGTACCTCCTCCACCACTAAAACATCTTTTTTTGTTTATTGTGACACCATTTTAAATCCCTACCCAAGGGGGTGAAACATCCTAAGGGGGACACTCCATGCAGCCCTCCGATGTGCGTTTCTTACATGTTGCATTCTCGAGGGAATGAGTAAGCTATGCACTTTAGACTTCTAATAGGACCATAGGATATGTGATATAGGTTTGAGGTGTTTGATAATATCTATCTTTTGGTCTATATCCAATATCTGGACACCATATATCAACCCGATTTTGTAGTTTATGTATACGCTGGGACACAACAGGTTAAGATATTGATATAGGTAGTTCACACTATAGTACTTACCTTGCTCTTAGACATTGAGGTGTTTACTGAATTACTTACTTGGGTGCTTTATACCCAGGGCTTTAGCCCTGTGGATTAAGCGGCAGGCAGGCTGGGGGAGCGGCAATAGAAAAGGGGGCGGCGCCAACACCACACACCGTCTTCCTGTGTGCCCGGCGCCGCCGCCAGCTGCTCTAGGTATGAAGCGGTGAAATGCTGCAGGGGGGCGGCGGTGCTGTGGAGTGACAGCGCCCTCCAACCCCACGGTCCCTCACTTCGGCGGCTGCTGGAGGGCGGTGCTGTGGAGCGACAGCACCCCCCCGGTTGCTGGAGGGCGGCGGTGCTGTGGAGTGACAGCCCCCCCCTTCCCCCGGTCCTCACTTCAGCTGCTGGAGGGCTCAGTCGGCAGGGATGCTTGATGCACCCCTGTTTATACCCTTTGACCCATTTACATTACTAATGTTAATATGTATAACTTTTTAAGGGACCTGCCAATTTTTCTTAAGGCTGGATCATTCTTCCTTATTGGAAAATGTATTTGTTATATGATTTGTATGTTTTCAGTTTTTGTCTGTCAGGGTGGATCCTGTTTTTTGCAGGATCAACCTGACAGAACCTGACAGGACAGGATGTGGAGAAAATGTGGCCAAATATGGTCCCGAATGCTGTTTTTTTGCAGGGTTCATTTTCTGCCACTGTCTATGGTGCTGAAGTTTGCCTGTGTCTGCTCTGCCGCTGTCCTTGGTCCTGAATTCACAGCCTGTGCTGGAAGTAGTGCTGTCCATAGTGCTGAAGTTTGCATGGCAGGATTTGTGAGCATGCTCTGTGCTGAAAATCGGATCTGGGAAATGATCCAATTTTTTTTCACGGATCCAGCGCCCATAGACTCCCATGTTATGTGAGCCGGATTGCCCCGGATCTGGGACTGTCCGATTTTGTCCAACCTTTTTACTGGAGACCAAAAATGCTACAGGCTCTGTTTTTGGGGACTGTGAAAAACCTGACAAAAATGAATCCAGCACAGAATACACAAAAGCAGATGGTCAAATAGGACCAATCCAGCACCACAGGGATAAATGGGAGGCAAAACTGGATCAGGTTCTGTTCAGTTCAACCCAGACAGATCCTGAAGCCAAAAACTGTGGTGTGAAGCTAAGCCTTAGAAGGAGAGTGATAAGAAGAGAAGGAAATGACAAGGAAAAGTATAAGACATAGGTCGAAGGTGCACCCTACTTCTAATAATCTAGGAAAGAAAAGCTTAATGAAGTGCACAAAAGCCCCCAAAATAATTGTAGAACTAAGAGAAGTCCACAAAATAATTTTTACTAATGCAAAAGTGATTTATTGATGCATAGTGAACCATTAAAAATGTATACCTCTAGTCTATAGTAAGAATAACTTAATGACAGACCAAGATAAATACATAAAGGGAGAGCGACACATACCAAAAAAGAGAGCAGGGACAAGTAAGTAAAAGTAACAAAAAGGTCAGGCAAAAAAGACAGCAGACAATTAAGTCAGATAAAACCAACCACCATAACTATCTAGTGGGTTTCTGGACATTTCCAATGTGTAGGGAGATTCACAGGGAGCGAATCCTCATTCTAGTAGTATCTTATCCCAATAGTGAAAATGTACATAAATATATATAACTAGCTGTGAGCCCGATGCAAATGCATCGGGTGTCTAGAATGTGCATTAATTTGATTATAGTAGTTATAGCTGGTGTGAGGACTTTTCGGGGGGTGTGAATAGTTTTTGGGGGGTCACATACTTTTTTGGGTGGGTCACATAGTTTTTTGGGGGGGTGACATACTTTTTTGGGGGGGTCCAATATTTTTTTTGGGGGGTGACATAATTTTTTTGGGGGGTCACATCATTTTTTTGGGGGGTGACATATTTTTTTGGGGGGGGTCACATACTTTTTTGGGGGTGTCAGATAATTTTTTTGGGGGTCACATACTTTTTTTGGGGGGGTCCAATACTTTTGGGGGGGGTCCAATACTTATATTTTAATAAATTAATGTAATTAATATCTTAATGTAATTTTTTTTTTTTTTTTTTTTTTATTATTATTTTTTATTTTATTATTTATTTTTATAATTTTTTTTACGATTATTATTATTAAATTTATTTATTATTTTGTATTTTAAGTGATTTTTTTTGTATTAAAATTATGTTATTTTATTAAAAAACCGCATCTGCGGTACGTTTGCGGTAATCCCCATACAAAGTATAGGGGGACTTGCGGCAGGTGCGGCAAAACCGCACTTGCCGCACCTGCCGCAAGTCCCCCTATACTTTCTATGGGGATTTTTGGGGGGGTTACATAATTTTTTTTGGGGGGGTCCAATACTTTTGGGGGGGTCCAATACTTATATTTAAATAAATTAATGTAATTAATATCTTAATGTAATTTTTTTTTTTTTTTTTTTTTATTATTATTTTTTATTTTATTATTTATGTTTATAATTTTTTTTACGATTATTATTATTAAATTTATTTATTATTTTGTATTTTAAGTGATTTTTTTTGTATTAAAATTATGTTATTTTATTAAAAAACCGCATCTGCGGTACGTTTGCGGTAATCCCCATACAAAGTATAGGGGGACTTGCGGCAGGTGCGGCAAAACCGCACTTGCCGCACCTGCCGCAAGTCCCCCTATACTTTCTATGGGGATTTTTGGGGGGTTACATAATTTTTTTGGGGGGGTCCAATACTTTTGGGGGGGTCCAATACTTATATTTTAATAAATTAATGTAATTAATATCTTAATGTAATTAATTTTTTTTTTTTTTTTTATTATTATTTTTTATTTTATTATTTATTTTTATTATTTTTTTTACGATTATTATTATTAAATTTATTTATTATTTTGTATTTTTTTTTAATTAAAATTATGTTATTTTATTAAAAAACCGCATCTGCGGTGCGGTTATCCCCATAGAAAGTATAGGGGGACTTGCGGCAGGTGCGGCAAAACCGCACTTGCCGCACCTGCCGCAAGTCCCCCTATACTTTCTATGGGGATTACCGCAACCGCGCCGCAACTGGCACTTGCGGCGCAATTGCGGTAATCCTTATGGGTTTGACCGCAACTGCGCCGCAAGTGGTCGCACTCAGCCAGCGACTCGCAATGCGGCGCGGTTGCGGTAATCCTTATGGGTTTTACCGCAACCGCGCCGCAAGTGCTCGCACTCAGCCAGCGACTCGCAATGCGGCGCGGTTGCGGTAATCCTTATGGGTTTTACCGCAACCGCGCCGCAAGTGCTCGCACTCAGCCAGCGACTCGCAATGCGGCGCGGTTGCGGTAATCCTTATGGGTTTTACCGCAACCGCGCCGCAAGTGCTCGCACTGAGCCAGCGAGTTAATATGCGGCGCGGTTGCGGTAATCCACAGGGCAATGGGGCACAGGGGCACAGAGGCACAGGGGCACAGGGGCACAGGGGCACAGAGGCACAGGGGCACAGAGGCACAGGGGCACAGAGGCACAGGGGCACAGGGGCACAGAGGCACAGGGGCACAGAGGCACAGGGGCACAGGGGCACAGAGGCACAGGGGCACAGAGGCACAGGGGCACAGGGGCACAGAGGCACAGGGGCAGAGGGGCACAGGGGCACAGGGGCACAGAGGCACAGGGGCACAGGGGCACAGAGGCACAGGGGCACAGGGGCACTGGGGCACAGGGGCACAGGGGCACAGGGGCACAGAGGCACAGGGGCACAGGGGATGGCGGGGGTGACAGGGGCACAGGGGCACTTGGGCACAGGGGCATTGGGGCACAGGGGCACAGGCTCCGGAGCACTGTATCAGCATGTGCTGACAGCAGCTGCTTCGGAGCGGGAGGCACAGGGGCACTGAGGCACAGGGGATGGCGGGGGTGACAGGGGCACAGGGGCACTTGGGCACAGGGGCATTGGGGCACAGGGGCACAGGTTCGGAGCGGGAGGCAGAGGGGCACACTGAGGCACTGAGGCACAGGGGCACAGGGGCACAGGGCGGCTGAGGTAGCGACTCGCAATGGCCTCGCGGCCATTGCTCGCGCTACCTCAGCGGTACATCGCTAAATTTGTGGCCGAGCCTCTGGTTCTATTTTCGGCCACCGACTCGCAATGGCCGCTTCGCGGCCATTGCTCGTGCGTGGTGACGTCAGCGGCTCGCAATGGCCGCTACGCGGCCAATGCTTCGCCGTGATGACGTCACAGAGTGTGACATATCCACGGCACGTTGTCGGGGTCCGACACGAAAACGTCTTAGGCAATTATATAGTAGATATACACAGGCAGTACAAACCAACAGTTTGGACACACCTTCTCATTCAAAGAGTTTTCTTTATTTTCATGACTATGAAAATTGTAGATTCACACTGAAGGCTTAAAACTATGAATTAACACATGTGGAATTATATACGTAACAAAAAAGTATGAAATAACAGAAAATATGTCTTATATTGTAGGTTCTTCAAAGTAGCCACCTTTTGCTTTGATTACTGCTTTGCACACTCTTGGCATTCTCTTGATGAGCTTCAAGAGGTAGTCACCGGAAATGGTTTTCACTTCACAGGTGTGCCCTGTCAGGTTTAGTAAGTGGGATTTCTTGCCATATAAATGGGGTTGGGACCATCAGTTGTGTTGTGCAGAAGTCTGGTGGATACACAGCTGATAGTCCTACTGAATAGACTGTTAGAATTTGTATCATGGCAAGAAAAAAACAGCTAAGAAAAATGAGTGGCCATCATTACGTTAAGAAATAAAGGTCAGTCAGTCCGAAAAATTGGGAAAAACTTTAAAAGTGTCCCTAAGTGCAGTTGCAAAAACCATCAAGCACTACAAAGAAACTGGCTCACATGAGGACCGCCCCAGGAAAGGAAGACCAAAAGTCACCTCTGCTGCGGAGGATAAGTTCATCCGAGTCACCAGCCTCAGAAATCGCAGGTTAACAGCAGCTCAGATTAGAGACCAGGTCAATGTCACACAGAGTTCAAGCAGCAGACACATCTCTACAACAACTGTTAAGAGGAGACTTTGTGCAGCAGGCCTTCATGGTAAAATAGCTGTTAGGAAACTACTACTAAGGACAGGCAACAAGCAGAAGAGACTTGTTTGGGCTCAAGAACACAAGGAATGGACATTACACCAGTGGAAATCTGTGCTTTGGTCTGACGAGTCTAAATTTGAGATCTTTGGTTCCAACCACCGTGTCTTTGTGCGACGCAGAAAAGGTGAACAGATGGACTCTACATGCCTGGTTCCCACTGTGAAGCATGGAGGAGGAGGTGTGATGGTGTGGGGGTGCTTTGCTGGTTACACTGTTGGGGATTTATTCAAAATTGAAGTCATACTGAACCAGCATGGCTACCACAGCATCTTGCAGTAGCATGCTATTCCATCCGGCTTACTTTTAGTTGGACCATCATTTATTTTTCAACGGGACAATGACCCCAAACACACCTCCAGGCTGTGTAAGGGCTATTTGACTAAGAAGGAGAGTGATGGGGTGGAACACCAGATGACCTGGCCTCCACAGTCACCAGACCTGAACCCAATCGAGATGGTTTAGGGTGAGCTGGACCGCAGAGTGAAGGCAAAAGGGCTAACAAGTGCTAAGTATCTCTGGGAACTCCTTCAAGACTATTGGAAGACCATTTCCGGTGACTAACTCTTGAAGCTCATCAAGAGAATGCCAAGAGTGTGCAAAGCAGTAATCATAGCAAAAGGTGGCTACTTTGAAAAACCTAGAATATAAGACATATCTTCAGTTATTTCACACTTTTTTGTTAAGTATATAATTCCACATGTGTTAATTCATAGTCTTGATGCCTTCAGCATGAATCTACAATTTTCATAGTCATGAAAGTAAGGAAAACTCTTTGAATGAGAAGGTGTGTCCAAACTTTTGGTCTGTACTGTCCATATATATATATATATATATATATATATATATCCCAGATGTACTAAATAGGTGGCAGAAATAATGTTTCTTGTGTGCTGCATACCCATAACTTATCCAGCAGATGGCAGAATGCCCTGTATGGTATGTGTCAGGACAAAGCTTTGTCCTGACTGGCAATCAAAAATAGGGCAAAACCCACACTTTTTTTTAAATTATTTATTTAAATAATTTAAAAAAAAAATAATGGACTCCCATGCATTTTTTATTGCCAGCCAAGGTAAAGCCAGGCAGCTCGAGATGGCAGCCCATGGCTGTCCACTTTATATGCGCTGAGAATCAAAAATATGGTGATGCTCTGTCAAGTTTTTAAAATTATTTATTTTTACAATTCTATAATGGCAGATTCGCTGCCAATGGCAACCAATCACAGATGCTGGCACAATGGCTGAGGGGCGCAACAGCCAATCATAGACGCAAAAGAAAATAGGGAGGGGGACAAGAGGCGCAACAGTGCCCTATCACTAGTGACACGTATTGATGGTGGTACTATGAAGCTGCTCACCTGGTCCAGTTGTGAACCCCACAACTGGTTTGAAGGCGTTTTTGGAAACTATGTTCCCGCTGCTGCAGGACCTCCACCGACCACTGGATAGTGGTTTGAATCCAAGAAAATGATGGGAGTGCTGGTGTGTCACGGTCCGCGCTGCTGTGGTGTGGATAAACTCACCAAAGAGCCAAAAGTATTTTCATCTTTTATTCCTCCTCTCTCCTACGCGTTTCAGCGCCACACCCGGCGCCTTCCTCAGGGATATAAATATCCCTGAGGAAGGCGCCGGGTGTGGCGCTGAAACGCGTAGGAGAGAGGAGGAATAAAAGATGAAAATACTTTTGGCTCTTTGGTGAGTTTATCCACACCACAGCAGCGCGGACCGTGACACACCAGCACTCCCATCATTTTCTTGGAATCATAGACGCAGTCACAGACAGTGGGCATCTATGATTAGCTGTTGGAGCCAGTGTAGTGAATAACCAGGAAGTTAATGATTGGACCTGAATGCATGAGCGCTTAGTCCTCCGTAACGCTGATGTTTAATCACTGTTTTGCCTATTTTTACAGCCCCCCATTCCACCCAGCCACCATTTTATAACTTTAAGTCCAGGTTTGGGGTTCGGACTCAAGTTCGGGTTATGTCTGATCCGAATCCCGGATTTAAAAAAAAATAAATAAAAGTCGGGTCGGATCTGCTGAACCCGAACATCGGCGGGATTACCCATCTGTAGGAAAGATTTCTCTAATTTCTAATAATTTAGGAATTCAGTGTATAAAAGTGCTACAATATTCTGCAAGATAATGGTGCCAGGACGTATAATATTTCTGCGACTTATTTTTTTGAGAACAGAGAAGTGAAAAATGCTGAGGGTATACTGGGAACATATTTACTGTCATAGGACAGACTCTTTCAAAGACTTTTGTTTTACATTAATTCCCCAACAGCTTGTGAAAACCAAGACCTTTGACACCTTTAACTTTTTCGGAAGAACATGCCTATGCCAGCTGACACTGGGTCACCAGTAACATCTTGACTGGTCACCTTTTTTTCCCCAGGACATTTACATTTATAGTTTACAGATCTGTTGTTTGTTTTGCACCGAAAATTTTGCAACCTGCGTGACCCAGAAGAAGAACAGAACAGGATTAAGCTGACTTATTACACAATGGTAGAAATTTATGACTGTGTCTATTAGCATACGCCTATTTATTTCATTTCTATACAAAATTGTATAACATACCTGCGGGATGATTTCAAAGTGTCTCCTTTATGATTAGTGTTAACCTGCAGACTCAGTGAACTTTATGATTTCTATGCCAAGTGTAACGTAATTATATGTTCAATACTGTACATTGAATGTTACCACCCTAGGCAGGACTTTATTACCCATATTGACCAAGTACCGTAATTTCCAGCAGGGTATGATAGTTAAGAGGCAATAACAAAACAAATAGGTTTTATCATACAATTTTATTATTATATTTGTTTCGACCAGAGCAGGGGTGCGTGGGGTACTCGGTCACCGGGGCTTCTGTGTGGGATGTCACGGGTGGTCGGTATCCCCGGTGCCGTGCCCTGGCGAACAATTGTACCAGGTGTTGTTGGTAAACGGTGGGGGTAAAAGGGGTTATTTACAGGGGGACGTGACGCCACCTGTAGGGTCTGGTAAGGTGGTACCAGCGCTGCCAGCCGGCCACTGAGGTGATGGAGGGGGCAGCAGTGTGTGGTACAGCTCCCCACAGGTGGAGCTTTACCTCAGGGCAGCTATGATGGTATATGAGACGGTGAGGGAGGGCAGTGATGGTAAATGGTGGTGCAGTTCTTACCCCTCTGCTGTAGATGTTGATGATGTTCAGTCCTCTGAGCTGCGGCAGGAAGAATAACAGAAACCAATTCTTGTTTAACTTTGCTTTACTCGGTACCGGCTGATGGCATAACAATACACGGTACAGTTTGGTTTAGGGTGCTGTTACCAACTCAGGATTTCTCTTAAGGAGTCTTTAGATGTTCCTTCTCTGTCTTTCAGGGTTTCTATTCTCTTTCTAGATCTTTCTGTCTTTCCCACCTTGGAAGAGCTCACCCGCCAGTCCTGCAGTCTGTGTCTAGTAGGCTTAAATTGACTATTACCGGTCCAAATGGGAACAGCAGGAACGCACAAGTTTCCCACCTGACACCGGGTTTCAGTCTTTCCTCACTAGTGTAGGACCGTCTTTTGGGCATGAGGGGTGAGGTACCTTGTGGTGCTGTCAGCAACCCGGTCTGGTTGGGCCTGCAGCTCGTCGGCTTCGCAGTCAGGGCTGAACTCCTGGCTGCCTCGGTATCCGTGTCACCTGTGAACCCTCAACATGACCAGCTGGTTCCTACCAGTCTAGGTCCGTTGCCATCTGTCCTGGGCCCCCACATATAGTTGGGGTACCCTCCACTCAGCTCAGGCTGCCAGGCGTGACCACACTGTCTGCCTTCCCAACGCCGTCTGAGGTAAATTCCTAACTGTCACTCTAACTCTATCCTAAGCTCCGCCCACCACCTGTGGAACCTACCATAAAGTCAGTTTCCCCTACTCTAAGTGGTGCGGTCCTAAGTGAGTGCTAAAAATAGACTCCATAAGATTCAAATCCTAACCTAGCAACTTACAAGGAAAAACACATTTTATATTCAAGTGTAATACCATTCTGTGGCGCATACCCGCAGGGGCGCCACACACCCCCTTGGTGAAACACACCCGTCCGCGGGTGTCAAACCAAACCTGAAATACAAAAATGCATTTTACATATAACATTGAACATTTAGAACAGATATCAACAATAAGATTGCTTCTTTTCTTCCCTATTAGGGAGGCGCATTGCTTATAACGTTGCATCAAACTTTGACTATAATCTAGTCCATACTGGCCCAACTGGGACCAGGTAACAAGTTCTTTGGTTACTGTCCATCAAGTGCTGAAAAGGAAAAAGAAATAGTGCAATTCCAGAAAAATATGCATTTTAAACAATTCTGCTCACACTTTGAACAGTGCAATACCGGGTTAATTCTTTATTACTCAACTTACTGACCCGGTTTGCAAACCTCCCACTGAGACCTGCGTGGCGTTTATTTATCCCCACAATACAGGTCCCGGTCCAGGTGGCCCTGGGGAACTGCAGATAGATGGACTCTCCTCTCTCCAACCGTTGCTGCTGATGCTGGTACCGCGACCCTCCATAGCTCGCGGGGCCCGGCCTCCTCCTCCGTCAGCTCGGGCTCCTTCAGGAACTGGATGAAGTCCTCCGCCTCGGTGATATCCTCCTTTCCGGGCTCCACAAGGGGTGCATAAACCGGTCCCAGGGAATCAGCAGCTGGGACTGCCATTGCCTCACAGCCGGTTACAGGTAACAGGTCCGGAGCCTGACCAGGTATATTGAGTCCGCTCCCGGCCGCATCCTGCTTAGTTCGTGTAGTCCAGAACCAGTGTGGGCTGGCGCTCGACCCGCCCCCTTGGTTGATTGAGAGCAATGGGGGCGGGGAGACTTTTTGGCGCCTCTTGAATGGCCTATGTTTGTTGAGGGGCCGAGGCACGCCCCTAGGCCGGCACATTGTTGTTTCTGCACTTTTAAGCCCGCTCACCACGAAGTTCCTGTGAGCAAGTCCTTCGGGCTTTTCCGGAGCCCGCCACTACTTTCATCACTCCTCGGCAGAGCGGAGGGGGGGGGCTTATTTTCCCGCTCTTTCTCCTGCTGTAGTGACGCAGTTTGAATTTTGTGAGGCGATGTAATGGCGGCTCGGCACAGTTTTTATAATCCACACAGTTAGACAATAATAAAGTTCTTAAGGCACACTTCACCTGGTAGATACCAGGCTGGCTCATCCTGTTCGTGACGCCAATTTGTTTCGACCAGAGCAGGGGTGCGTGGGGTACTCGGTCACCGGGGCTTCTGTGTGGGATGTCACGGGTGGTCGGTATCCCCGGTGCCGTGCCCTGGCGAACAATTGTACCAGGTGTTGTTGGTAAACGGTGGGGGTAAAAGGGGTTATTTACAGGGGGACGTGACGCCACCTGTAGGGTCTGGTAAGGTGGTACCAGCGCTGCCAGCCGGCCACTGAGGTGATGGAGGGGGCAGCAGTGTGTGGTACAGCTCCCCACAGGTGGAGCTTTACCTCAGGGCAGCTATGATGGTATATGAGACGGTGAGGGAGGGCAGTGATGGTAAATGGTGGTGCAGTTCTTACCCCTCTGCTGTAGATGTTGATGATGTTCAGTCCTCTGAGCTGCGGCAGGAAGAATAACAGAAACCAATTCTTGTTTAACTTTGCTTTACTCGGTACCGGCTGATGGCATAACAATACACGGTACAGTTTGGTTTAGGGTGCTGTTACCAACTCAGGATTTCTCTTAAGGAGTCTTTAGATGTTCCTTCTCTGTCTTTCAGGGTTTCTATTCTCTTTCTAGATCTTTCTGTCTTTCCCACCTTGGAAGAGCTCACCCGCCAGTCCTGCAGTCTGTGTCTAGTAGGCTTAAATTGACTATTACCGGTCCAAATGGGAACAGCAGGAACGCACAAGTTTCCCACCTGACACCGGGTTTCAGTCTTTCCTCACTAGTGTAGGACCGTCTTTTGGGCATGAGGGGTGAGGTACCTTGTGGTGCTGTCAGCAACCCGGTCTGGTTGGGCCTGCAGCTCGTCGGCTTCGCAGTCAGGGCTGAACTCCTGGCTGCCTCGGTATCCGTGTCACCTGTGAACCCTCAACATGACCAGCTGGTTCCTACCAGTCTAGGTCCGTTGCCATCTGTCCTGGGCCCCCACATATAGTTGGGGTACCCTCCACTCAGCTCAGGCTGCCAGGCGTGACCACACTGTCTGCCTTCCCAACGCCGTCTGAGGTAAATTCCTAACTGTCACTCTAACTCTATCCTAAGCTCCGCCCACCACCTGTGGAACCTACCATAAAGTCAGTTTCCCCTACTCTAAGTGGTGCGGTCCTAAGTGAGTGCTAAAAATAGACTCCATAAGATTCAAATCCTAACCTAGCAACTTACAAGGAAAAACACATTTTATATTCAAGTGTAATACCATTCTGTGGCGCATACCCGCAGGGGCGCCACACAATTATTATTTATAAGCAGATATACATGCTTAAATTGTTCTGTGCCTACGGCATGTAATGGTAGTGTATTGTGCGACCATGAATTACACAACAATTGCTCAATTGTTTAAATCACAAATTACTCTGACCTTCAGTCAGTTTATTTTTCAATGCATTTTTCATTTGCCACACAGTGCAGTCCCTGTACAGTCAGACACATCCATTGCACAGTACATAGCAGGGACACATATATAAGATTATCTCTGCACAGGAGATGTGGTATGATCAGACAATGTCCCTGTACAGTCAGTCACATCCATTACACAGCAGGGACACGTATACAAGATTATCTCAGCACAGGAGATGTGGTATGATCAGACCCAGTGGCGTAGCTAGCCTGCTCTGGGCCCGGGGGCGAGATCTGCACCCAGTGACCCCATGTGAAGAGCGTGTGGGGGGGGTGTGTGTGGAAGTGCTGGCAGAGAATTCACGTGCCACCCCATCATCTGAGGCAGTGGCGTAGCAACTGTTTGTGGCGCCTGGGGCGGTCGAAAAATTTGCCGCAGCTGCCGCCCCTAAGAATTGGGCCAAATGGCCCCTCACCTCCTGGACTCTCCATCCTTCTGCACTCCCCATCCTCCATCCTCCTGCACTCCCCATCCTCCTGCACTTCCCATCCTCCTGCACTCTCCATCCTCCTGCACCCTCCATCCTCCAGCACCCTCCATCCTTCTGCACTCTCCATCCTCCTGCACCCTCCATCCTCCTGCACCCTCCATCCTCCTGCACCCTCCATCCTCCTGCACCCTCCATCCTCCTGCGCGCTCCATCCTTCTGTGTGCTCCATCCTCCTGCGCTCTCCATCCTCTTGCGCTCTCTGTCCTCCTGCGCTCTCTATCCTCCATCCTCCTGCACGCTCAATCCTTCTGCGCTCTCCATCCTCCTGCACTCCCCATCCACCATCCTCCAGCACCCTCCATCCTCCTGCATGCTCCATCCACCTGCGCTCTCCATCCTCCATCCTCTTGCATTCCCTGTCCTCCGTCCTCCTGCACTCCCCATCCTCCTGCAGTCCCCATTCTCCTGCGCTCTCTATCCTCCATCCTCCTGCGCTCTCCATCCTCTATCCTCCTGCACTCTCTATCCTCTATTCCCTGCAGTTTCCATCCTCTATCCCCTGCAGATTCCATCCTCTGTCCCCTGCAGATTCCATCCTCTGTCCCCTGCAGATTCCATCCTCTGTCCTCTGCAGATTCCATCCTCTGTCCCCCTGCAGTTTCCATCCTCTGTCCCCTTTAGATCCCATCCTCTGTCCCCTGCAGATTCCATCCACTGTCCCCTGCAGATTCCATCCTCTGTCCCCCTTCAGTTTCCATCATCTGTCCCCCTGCAGTTTCCATCCTCTGTCCCCTTTAGATCCCATCCTCTGTCCCCTGCAGATTCCATCCTCTGTCCCCCTGCAGATTCCATCCTCTGTCCCCCTGCAGTTTCCATCCTCTGTCCCCCTGCAGTTTCCATCCTCCAGCCTCCCTGTATCCTTCATCCCCGTGCACAGCCTGCCACCCTCTGCACCGCTCTCTCACACACCTCTTGTTGAAGGACCGGGGGGGAGCCGTTGCAAACTCACCACGGCCGCCGTGTGCGTCTGCTGTAAGGAGGAGGTGAGGAGGGGCGGGCAGAGCTGCAAGACAGGAAGTCCCGTCCTCCCTCCTCTGCCAGCACGGGGCACGGGGCCCCCCAGGGGGCGCGGGGCCCCGCCAGGGGGCGGACAATGGGCCCCTCATGTCAGGGGGGCCCGGGGAGCTCGCCCCCACCTGCCCCCCCGCTAGCTACGCTACTGATCAGACCATGTCCCTGTACAGTCAGTACATAGCAAGGACACATATAGAAGACTATCTCAGCACAGGAGATGTGGTATGATCAGACCATGTCCCTGTAAGGTCAGACACATCCATTACACAATACATAGCAGGGACACATATAGAAGATTATCTCAGCATAGGAGATGTGGTACGATTAGACCATGTAGCAGTATAAGCCCACCTGAGTGGGTGTAAGGTCTCTAGGGGGACTGGGCACCCCTAGAGACATTGTACAAGCATTTATTAATAAAATAAATAGTTTTACTAACAACAGAGCACTTTGCTTATCCTGGCGGCAGCCGGGATAAGCAAAGTATATGCGGGAACCGCATTGTTCAGGATTACACATCCTGAGCAATCCGGTTTCCTCATTGCGGATGTTAAAACCACTCCGAAAACTGCAGCCTGTATGATTTTTCACGCAGGCTGCAGAGCCGGAGACGGAAACCGGATTGCTCATGATGCAATCCGATTTCTAGCATAGGCTCCTATGAGGAGCGTTTCCTGATCCGGTTTTGAGCTTTTTAAAAGCTCAAAACCGGATCAGGTTAAAATAAAAACTGATGTGTGACCCTAGCCTAACTCAAGGAGGCCGAATAATAATGCACTCCCTACCTTTCAGTGTTTTATTTTTTTGAAAAGTTTAAAATATCCAATAACTTTCGTTTCACTTCACGATTGTGACCCACTTGTTGATTCTTCACTAAAAAATTAGAATTTTATATCTTTGTGTGAAGCCTGAAATGTGGAAAAAGGATGAAAGGTTCAAGGGGGGCCAAATACTTTAACAAGGCACTGTATATGCACAAATAATATGAGGTGAAGTATCTTTAAAAAAAATTCTCTATACGGTGGAATTGAAATAAGCTGAAATCAGGAAGGAGCATTCATAAGAACACTTGTCATTCATCAGGAGATTGTAATGTCGGCATGAACAATCCAATCATCATTCTCGACAGCACATTGTCTTGTAGGTGATGGGCTGCTAATGTCTGTTATTCTTTACGAAAATATTAATGATTGTTCTGTGCACTTAGGATCCTGGACGGCCTGTCTTAACAGGCCATTAAACGACTGCCGATCAGCTAGTATCCAGCAGTCGGGTTTTCCAATTTGGCCCCCATTATGCTCAGTTTTATATATACTGCATATATATACATACATAGTCTGTTCGCTAATAAACCGTCATGTGATTAAGATTGGTATTGGTGAATTGAAAATTGTTTTCTGTGCTTTCTTTTAGCTTAATCAATGCCGATTTCTGTGTGGGATCGGTGTGTATTGCATTTGGAGGCGTTCTGGGAAAAGTCAGCCCTGTGCAAGTGATGTTAATGACTCTCTTTCAAGTGACACTCTTCGCTGTGAATGAATATGTTCTTCTAAACAAGCTTCATGTAAGATACATGTCTAATTTCTTTTAATTATGTATGTGAACCAGAAGAAACTGTCATAACTTGATTTAACATAAATATATATCTATTTTACTCTGATACAAGATATAGTCTTCAGTAATATTGATAGCCAATTTCATAATTCTTTTGGTAGCCCTTAGGTTCAGTTATAGATATTTAAAGGAACCTGTCAGGGCCCCTATTCCCTCAAACCCAGCAGAAGTCACATGTGTGTGCCAAAATTTCCTGTCTAATGCCATTCACTAAAATCAATGTATAAAACAAGCAGTTATAAAGTGTAGTTTTCGTATGTTAATTAGGGCTTGACTAGATGAAGGGGCGTTTGTTTCCCCAGATTAGTTGGCCTCCTCCACCAGGGAGGAGTCATCAGGTTTCAGTCAGAGAGGTGTGCCCGGACCGGCTTCAGTCAGAGAGGTGTGCCCGGATCGGCTTCAGTCAGAGAGGTATGCCCGGACCGGCTTCAGTCAGAGAGGTGTGCCTGGACCGGCTTCAGTCAGAGAGGTGTACCCGAACCGGCTTCAGTCATAACTCAGTACACAGTGAGCAGCGGCTATAATAATTTCCAAGCACAAGCTCGCAGCGCTGTCAGTGTACAAGGGGTGCAGAGAGTGGTGAATGAAGCTGCTACCTTCAAGATTCTATGCCTGAAAGCTGTGGGCTCCTGAGAGGAAAAAAATTCATTTTCTCCTGGTTATGGTGCCGCAGTCATGTGGGCTGGGCTACTCGATAGCAGGGCAGGCAATCTGTAGATCACAATGGCGTCTTCAGAAGCCATGGCCCTGACCTGACATGTAAAAATGGGGAATATTTACAGGGGAGTTAGAGTTTATAAAGATTGTGTTGTGACGCCAGCTGAAGGAGGTGAGGGGTGACAAGCACTGCAGGTAGTGGTTCCCAGGAGACAGATGGTGATGCAGCAAGGTGGATCACTCCCCTCAGCAGGAGCTGGCTCTTGGGATGTAGTAGGAGGAGATGTAAAAAGGTGATATTGGAGGTGGTAGTACTAAGTAGAGTAGTCAAAGGCGACCATGGACTCCCAAGACCCCGCACCCACACGGTTTCTCCTAGCCCTATGACAGTGACTGTGCCTCTGGTACCTAGCCCCACAGTGTGCCTACTAAGCTTGCAGCCCAGCAGCCTCCAGATTGCTGCCAGGCATGAAGTTCTAACAGTCTGAGATCCTGGTTCTCATAAACAGCTTGTGTCCTGCACAGCCCGCAGGCTGTCAGCAGACCCACACACTCATCCACTGCTTGACTCGGTCTTACTAGCTTCTGAGTTCTCTCTCCTAATGCCACCCCTCCCTTCTACACCTCACTACAGCTAAACCCTCCCCCATCAGTGTGTAGCAGTCCCCTAACTAGGCATTGGGAAGTGTGTGTGCATGTATGGGGGGTCCATCATAGAATATCTGAATTCTCCTCAGATGTGGTATTAGTGCCAATGGAGTTAGCTACCACTGTGGCACCACAATGGCACCTTCAGTAAAATGGCCAGGCAGCATTGGATCACATCTACCCTGTAGTTTAACTCTATATTTGCAAGTTAATAGCATTTGGGGGTCACAGTTTCCTTTAAACACTTAATCCTTCTGTTTGACCAGGCAATAAGCTGCTGCCAAAGGTGTCTGGTTTACTCCCTTAAGGCCCCGTCACACACGTCAATGTCGCCACCGATCTGATCGCTGGTGACATTGACGGCTGATCGCTGGTCAGTCTGCCTGTGTGACAGCTCACCAGTAGTGATGGGCGAATCCTAAATTACTCGGAATCGCTTGACTCTAGCGAGTCCGAGCCCAGGACTCGCTACTCGTTGCGAGCCTAGCGAGTCCAATGTTAATGAATGGGGAAGCGAGTAATAGCGAGTAGTGTGAGATTTACAACTCGCAGATGTGTCTCGGAAGCTTCAGCCTGAAGCAATCCTAGTTGTGTCATTTATTTGCATTGCTAGTTTACTTTGTAAGTAATCACTGACTCGCACAGATAAGATCCTGTCTTCTCTGTGTTCTGGCTGCCCCAGCTCCAGGGTCCTAGAGCCTGCCTGCTGCCTGATGTAGCAGAGCTGAGATTGTTCTCAGTCTGCTCATTCCCTGTGTACAGACATGAATGTCTGTGCACAGAGATGATGTAGCAGAGCTGAGATTGTTCTCAGTCTGCTCATTCCCTGTGTACAGACATGAATGTCTGTGCACAGAGATGATGTAGCAGAGCTGAGATTGTTCTCAGTCTGCTTATTCCCTGTGCATAGACATCTATATTTATGCACAGGGATGTAGCAGAGAGGACATCGCGTTTTGGACTGCGTCGGACGGAAGAGGATTTTTTTAATTAAAGATGGAGTCCCTAATGGCTTTTTTTTTATTTCTAATAAAAAATTTTCCTTGTGTTGTGTTTTTTTTAAAACAATTTAATAGAAATTCATGGCGGTCATGTCTAATATTGGCGTGACCGCCATAAATTTCGGGCTTAGGGCCAGCTGATAATACAAAGCTGGCCCTAACCTCTTTATTACCCAGCGTGCCATCGCTACCAGGGCCGCTGGAAGAGCGGGGTTCAGCGCCAGAGGATGGCGCTTCAATGAACGCGCCATCTTCTGGGGCGGCTGCGGGCTGCAATTTGCAGCGGGGGGTGCCCAGAAAGCTTGGGCATCCCTGCGCTGCGGATTCCAGCCCACAGCTGCTTAGCTGTACCTGGCTAGACATAGAAATTGCGCGGAGCCCCACGCATTTTTTTAAAATTATTTCATGAAATTCTGAGATTCTGACTCTGAGACTCTGAGACTCTGACTCTGAAATTCATGAAATAATTAAAAAAAAATGCGTGGGGCTCCGCGCAATTTCTATGTCTAGCCAGGTACAGCTAAGCAGCTGGGGGCTGGAATCCGCAGCGCAGGGATGCCCAAGCTTTCTGGGCACCCCCCGCTGCAAATTGCAGCCCGCAGCCGCCCCAGAAGATGGCGCGTTCATTGAAGCGCCATCCTCTGGCGCTGAACCCCGCTCTTCCAGCGGCCCTGGTAGCGGTGGCACGCTGGGTAATAAAGAGGTTAGGGCCAGCTTTGTATTATCAGCTGGCCCTAAGCCCGAAATTTATGGCGGTCACGCCAATATTAGACATGACCACCATGAATTTCTATTAAATTGTTTAAAAAAAAACACAACACAAGGAAAATGTTTTATTAGAAATAAAAAAAAAAGCCATTAGGGACTCCATCTTTAATTAAAAAAATCCTCTTCCGTCCGACGCAGTCCAAAACGCGATGTCCTCTCTGCTACATCCCCTGTGCATAAATATAGATGTCTATGCACAGGGAATAAGCAGACTGAGAACAATCTCAGCTCTGCTACATCATCTCTGTGCACAGACATTCATGTCTGTACACAGGGAATGAGCAGACTGAGAACAATCTCAGCTCTGCTACATCATCTCTGTGCACAGACATTCATGTCTGTACACAGGGAATGAGCAGACTGAGAACAATCTCAGCACTGCTACATCATCTCTGTGCACAGACATTCATGTCTGTACACAGGGAATGAGCAGACTGAGAACAATCTCAGCACTGCTACATCAGGCAGCAGGCGGGCTCTAGGACCCTGGAGCTGCACAGAGAAGACAGCTGGACTGGCTCGCAAAGAAACAGCAGTTATCTGCGAGTTTCCCTGCTATCACTGGCACAGTAGCCAGTGATTACTCGCGAGTCTAATGCAAACAATGGCAATCCTAGTTTTGTCAGCGTTTCTGACAAAACTAGGATTGATATTGATTTGCATTGGACTCGTGCGAGTAATCACTGGGAGACTCGCAGAGTACCGAGTCCTGCGAGTCCCTTACTACTCGCCGAGTAACGAGTCCTAGCGAGTAGATTCGCCCATCCCTACTCACCAGCGATCAGTACCAGTGAGAACGCTGGTATCCATGTAAACAAGCGGGTAACTAAGCGCCGTGCGGCGCTTAGTTACCCGCTGTTTACCATGGATACCAGCTCCCAGCGCTTGCTGAGAGGCGCTGGGAGCTGGCTTCTCGCTTGTCTCCCAGTGTCACTTGCACTGCGTGTCCACTGGGCGACCATCGCCAGGTTTTTGGACCTGTCCGAAAACCTAGCAACCATCAACCAGTGATTTATCGCTGGTTGATTCACCATGTCACACGCGTCAATATCGCTGCAACGTCACGTGCAGCAGCGACATTGACAGCGATATTGACACGTGTGACCGCCCCTTTATTCTTCTTGCTCAATGTCATAGCTTGAAGTCCATTGGCCTTAGTGCAAAAGCTCCAATGGGGCTTCCAATTACTACAAGCCTAACAATGTTTTTTTCATATTGGCCAAAGAGACTTTATGACTCTAAGGCTGGTTTCACACTGCAGTTTTTTTCCTGATCAGGTTTGATCAGGTTTGTGTGCCAAAAACCAGTAGAGGAATTTGTAGAGATAATTGAAAGATTGACACCTGATCTGAGTTTTGGAGACACTCCTGGTTTTGACACACAAACCTGATCAGGGAAAAAAGTGCAGTGTGAAATCAGCCTAAGGCCCAGGTGCAATTGCAACCCTTGCACCTATTGCAGTTACGCCCCGGTAAGGCTGGCTTCACAGCGCGGTGTGATCAGGTCCAGGGATGTCCGATGAGAATTCGACAGCCCTGGACCCGATTTTCATACAATGCAGCCCTATGGTGCTGGACAGGGCCGGATGTCAGATATTTGCCATCCGGTTTTGTCCCTGGCCGACAGCATCAGGCTGCTAATGATTTTTGCCCTGGACACAATAAATGGAGCATATAGCATTTTTGTGTCCTGGGCAACCAATTAATCAAAACCGGATTGTCCCGGGTCCAGAGCGATCCGGCGCCCCTTAACATGAGAGTCTATGGGGCGCCGGATCACGCCGGACCTGACAGAGAATCTGTCAGGTTCCCAGATGCCGGCTGCTGCAGTTCAGCGTGAGCTCCGCTGAACTTCAGCCCCAGGAGCTGTCCCCTGTGAAGAGGTTCAGCACCATTTCAGTAGGGGACAGCTCCTGAACCTGCGCTCTGCAGAATCTGGCTACAAACAGGACCGGAGGGTACATTAATCTATTTGTCCGAACCTTCCAGGCTGTGTCCGGTGCCTTCTGCAAAGCACCGGACACAGCCTGACAAGGGAAAAAACGTGGTGTGAAGCCAGCCTAAGTGTTCACATGTATGGGAGAGCCTGGACAGATAATGGACCTTCAGACCAAAGATACTATAATGTATGGCCATCTTTACACATTGACTGGCATGATGGGACAGTTTACATTACCAGTTTGAGCAGCTTACTTGCTGTTCCTGAAAAGTCATTAAAGGATAAACCACTCCCTAATGATAATTACAGCCCTAATCTGCAGCGTGTCATTTAAGTAGAGAAGTTCCCAGTGTCAGACTTGCGTTACCTGCAATACTGCAGATGTGATGTAAATTAATTTTCTAAGAAATGGGAGTTGTTCATGTACAAAAACATAATTCATGACATCTTGTCATCTATGACCTGTAATAATTTGTATTTATTGCTGTTAACAATAATCTGAAAATACACAATCAATATTCATAGCTGAAAATGAATGAAAGCTCTTAACCTCCATAGGAGACAGTCCTTCTTCTAGAACTATTCATCTATGGTAGAGTTGACCTCAGGAGCTCTGTACAGTGAGAGCCCTGGATGGTTTAAAACAATAGCTTAGATGCTTCATTTATTTTTAAAGAAAATCATAGCTATTGTAAATGTGAAAAGTTTGATCCAATAGTCGGGATCAGGTGGCAGGTGAGTATATTATTACACTACATTACATTACAACAAGTGTACACACATTTAAAACGAAACTGTCAGACAGTTTTTGCTATCTCATGTGTGAGCAGTATGATGTAGGCTAAGAGATCCTGAATCCAGCAATGATTCAATTAGATTACTGGGTGCAGTGGTTCTGACTAGTGATGGGCGAATCCTAAATTACTCGGAATCGCTTGACTCTAGCGAGTCCGAGCACAGGACTCGCTACTCGTTGCGAGTCTAGCGAGTCCAATGTTAATGAATGGGGAAGCGAGTAATAGCGAGTAGTGTGAGATTTACAAATCGCAGATGTGTCTCGGAAGCTTCAGCCTGAAGCAATCCTAGTTTTGTCATTTATTTGCATTGGACTCGTTTACTTTGCAACTGTAATCGCTGGGAAACTCGCACAGATAAGAGTCCTGTCTGCTCAGTGTGCTGGCTGCCAGCTCCAGGGTCCTAGAGCCGCCTGCTGCCTGATGTAGCAGTGCTGAGATTGTTCTCAGTCTGCTCATTCCCTGTGTACAGACATGAATGTCTGTGCACAGAGATGATGTAGCAGAGCTGAGATTATTCTCAGTCTGCTCATTCCCTGTGCATAGACATCTATATCTATGCACAGGGGATGTAGCAGAGAGGACATCGCGTTTTGGACTGCGTCGGACGGAAGAGGATTAAAGATGGAGTCCCTAATGGCTTTTTTTTTATTTCTAATAAAAAATTTTCTTTGTGTTGTGTTTTTTTTAAAACAATTTAATAGAAATTCATGGCGGTCATGTCTAATATTGGCGTGACCGCCATAAATTTCGGGCTTAGGGCCAGCTGATAATACAAAGCTGGCCCTAACCTCTTTATTACCCAGCGTGCCACTGCTACCAGGGCCGCTGGAAGAGCGGGGTTCAGCGCCAGAGGATGGCGCTTCAATGAACGCGCCATCTTCTGGGGCGGCTGCGGGCTGCAATTTGCAGCGGGGGGTGCCCAGAAAGCTTGGGCATCCCTGCGCTGCGGATTCCAGCCCACAGCTGCTTAGCTGTACCTGGCTAGACATAGAAATTGCGCGGAGCCCCACGCATTTTTTTAAATTATTTCATGAAATTCTGAGATTCTGACTCTGAGACTCTGAGATTCTGACTCTGACTCTGACTCTCTGAGATTCTGACTCTGACTCTCTGAGACTCTGACTCTGAGACTCTGACTCTGAAATTCATGAAATAATAAAAAAAAATGCGTGGGGCTCCGCGCAATTTCTATGTCTAGCCAGGTACAGCTAAGCAGCTGGGGGCTGGAATCCGCAGCGCAGGGATGGCCAAGCTTTCTGGGCACCCCCCGCTGCAAATTGCAGCCCGCAGCCGCCCCAGAAGATGGCGCGTTCATTGAAGCGCCATCCTCTGGCGCTGAACCCCGCTCTTCCAGCGGCCCTGGTGGCGGTAGCACGCTGGGTAATAAAGGGGTTAATACCAGCTATGTTATACAAGCTGGCATTAAGCCCGAGATTCTTAATGTCAGGCCACGTTTGACCCAGCCACTAAGAATCTCCAATAAAGGGTTAAAAAAACACAACACAGAGAAAAATTTTTATTTGAAATAAAAAAAAAGCCATTAGGGACTCCATCTTTAATTAAAAAATCCTCTTCCGTCCGACGTAGTCCAAAACGCGATGTCCTCTCTGCTACATCCCCTGTGCATAGATAGATGTCTATGCACAGGGAATGAGCAGACTGTGAACAATCTCAGCACTGCTACATCATGTCTGTGAGCAGACGGGCTCTAGGACCCTGGAGCTGGCAGCCTGCACACAGAGCAGACAGCTGGACTCGGCTCGCAATGTAACAGCAGTTGCTTTGCGAGTTTCCCTGCTATCACTGGCACAGTAGCCGAGTCTAATGCAAACAATGGCAATCCTAGTTTTGTCAGCGTTTCTGACAAAACTAGGATTGATATTGATTTGCATTGGACTCGTGCGAGTAATCACTGGGAAACTCGCCGAGTACCGAGTCCTGCGAGTCCCTTACTACTCGCCGAGTAACGAGTTCTAACGAGTAGATTCGCCCATCCCTAGTTCTGACACAATGTTTTTAGATCTAGCTATGTGGCAGAGCTCTGTATACAAAGTCCATAGACAATAAGAAGCTGCTAATATCAGCAGAGGACATGCTGGACAAGTGTCTGTGTGCCAGCCATGGTAAGCTACTGGTGCTAAAACAAACACTGCAGGCAAACAACAGCACACTTTGTAAGAGACACATTACTGAATTCTTTGTGTTAATCCTTACAGCATACCATTTTTATTTTACATAGCAAAAATCTGCTGACAGATCCCCTTTATTGAACACAAAAATTAGTGGGAGTTCTTTTTTAATGATCAGTGTAGTGCAAGGTGGTGCCTAAATGGCAGTGCCCCGCATTGGCCAAATACAACATATACAATAAAAACTTATGCAGCAAATACACTGCAAAATATTTTTACTGTACTGTGTCATGCAAGGCTTTGGTAAATACTACCTTACAGTATTCAATACCATCATAACACGTTAAGTAGTCTATTAAAAATCATATAATGTCCAAATAATACCATCATATTGTTTATATTAAGATCTGTAGTGGCCATAAGCCTTGTTATACATACCCTCAATGGCCATATACTTCGTGTGACATACCCCCAATGACTGTATTTCTTGTGCGATAGACCATCAGTGCCCATATACCTTGTGTAATAGACCCTCAATGGCCATATTCCTTGTGTGATATACCCTCAATGGCCATAATCCTTGTGTGACATACCCTCAATGGCCATATTCCTTGTGTGATATACCCTCAATGGCCATATTCCTTGTGTGATATACCCTCAATGGCCATATTCCTTGTGTGACAGACCCTCAATAGCCATATCCCTTGTGTGACAGACCCTCGATGACCATTTTCCTTTTCAGACAGAACCTCAATGCCCATATACCTTGTGTAACAGACCCCCAATGGCCATATTCCTTGTGCGTTACAGCCTCAGTGGCTATATTCCTTGTGCGACATACCCTCAATGGCCATATTACTTGTGTGATAGACCCTCAATGACCATACTCCTTTTCAGACAGACCCACAATGTTCATATACTTCGTGTGACAGAACCTCAATGCCCATATGCCTCATGTAACAGACCCCCAATGGCCATATTCCTTATGTGATATACCCTCAGTGGCCATATTACTTGTGTGACATACCCTCAATGACCATATTCCTTTTCAGAAAGACCACCAATGCCCATATACCTTGTGTAACAGAACCTCAATGCCCATATGCCTCATGTAACACACCCTCAATGGCCATAAACTTTGTGCGATAGACCTTCAATGGCCATATACCTCATGCGAAAGACCCTCTATGAGATCCTTTTTAAAACTGTCAGCTGTTGTGTGCTGTGTAAACCTAAGCACACTCCTAAGACAGGTTTACAGCTATTAGTAAACTGTATTCATGTGTTTTCTAAGCAGCTTTTAATTGTTATAGACCAAAAGGTGACAGAAAAAAGTGATCATATCCTGGATGACATAATTAATAATAACTACAATGTTGACTAGGTATATTAGTGAGATGATGGGTCTTGTTGATCACCAATGAACAACTACATGTGGCGCCCCACAGGTCTGGTCGCCACGAGGGGTACTGCACCCAATCCACAGGTGTAGTATCCCTGTTGTCAGAAAATTGGGATGGCAATGCAAGAACCTCACCACACACACCTAACACCCCTAGAGACAGGAGGGAACCATTGACAGACCCACAGGAGGGAGGACCCAGTCCCAAGGCAGGAAGGGGATGGAAGTTGGGGTGGTAGAAAAAGGAAGTTAGTCAGTCTTAGACAGGGCAGAAAGCGAGAAGGAAGCAAGTACCAGCACTCATAGTTGTTGTTGTGAGTAGAGGAGAAGGAGAATAGCAGCACGATGTAGCAGCAAGAGCAGCGGAACTGGAGTAACAATGGAGCTCATCAGGGGAGGAGAGGAGAGAGACTGAGAGGAAGAGGAGAATGTAGAGCACGGCAAAGGAGAAAGACGCAGTTTGAGAACTGAGAAGCAGGGGACTTGAGCAGAAGGAGGCTCATTCCGGGAACAGAGAGGAAGGAACCCTAGAGGCACCGGCAGAGCGAGAGCAGCCCGTGCGCCCAAATCCGGGACTGGTGATACCAGATGGAGGGATTTGGTCTAGAAGCAGGGACCAGCCTGGAGCACCCAAACCGCTGAAACGGAGGCCACGAGCTTCATAGGAGCTGTGACTCACACTTGGCGCATCCCCTGAGAAGGCAGCCAGACGAGGGTCAGGGACAGGCCACCGGTTTTCTGACAAAACTAGTGGCTGCTAAATCGGGGCTCTGTGAGCAGAGGCGCTGAAAGGAGACGCAGGTAGGCAGAAGCACAGGAGGAACAGGACAAGAGAAAGGCAAAGAAAGGCATACCACTGGGGATCTTGTACTTCTTGTCCCGGTTTCTTGAGGACTACACAAGCTGAAGCTTATCTGAGAGACCATGTAACATCGTATGACCTGTTGAGACTTGCTGTGCGTAAACTCGGTACAAAATTCCAGAAATGTGTGAGACTGTTATTCCTGCGGAACTAGCTGTGAAGTCCACTGAGCAAGGCTTAAAGTTAACCCCTGCCAGCCAGAGACTACCAATTTTCCTTACTGCCCTGGGGACCCGCTCCACCTGTGGGGAGCCACTTCATCCCAGCTGCCCATTCATCGTCCCCAGAGGTTCTGCAGCAGCGGTGGCTACCTATAGCCACAAACCACAGGTGGCGTCACGAACATTTATCCTTAAACCATTTCCCCGCATTTTTAAGTGACTCGCAGGGCCACGGAACCTGGTCTCGGCCCCTGTGATCCCGAGACCGAGCACCCCACGGCCCTGGGGGAGAGTCATACAGATGTGGAAATACAGGAAATTCAATAATCTTTTGTCAAAAAAATTTATTCTAGGGTTTTATCTGGCCCATTTTAAGAATAAAGACCCTCCATTTACTCTATCACTAAGTACGGCCGGGTTTCACAACCTGAAACAATAATACTAATAAATAAGACCTTTGCTTCTATCAATTCTGTTATACCTGACACATTTGGATCATATGTTACTCTATATCTCTCCACAGGTCATTGATGCCGGTGGCTCCATGACAATCCACACATTTGGGGCATATTTTGGACTGACAGTCGCTTGGATCTTAAAACGGCCAAAACTTAATCAAAATAACAGTAATGAAGGATCAGAGTATCACTCCGATATATTCTCTATGATTGGTGAGTTGCTTTGTTGCATATGACATCTTCAGATATTTTTAAGATTTCACATATAAAGTATTTAAAGAGGATCCATCATTGCCCTAAATATGTTATTTTATTATCTGGTGCAAATTCTCCTGTTGCCCTGAATCTGGTGTTATTTATGTTGTGTTTCTGAGCTATAGCCTCCCATTCCTTATATATAAATCTATTGTTTAACCCTACTGGGCATAGTCGCCAAAGAAGACTCCCATAGAGGAGAGTTGATGACCATGTCTACTTGTCAAAACAGACTAGACTGGAGAGGCAAAAACATAAAAAGAAAGAACATCACATTCAGACAAACTAAACAAAAATAGATACGTTTTCAATCCAACTCCCCTCAACTATATAGTGAAGCATACAAGTCTGCCAATTGTACTGTTTGTCACTATAGTAATACAGGTAGCATCTCAATGAATTAGAAGATCATTAAAAAGTTAATTTATTTCAGTAATTCAATAAAAAAAGTGAAATGCATATATTATATAGAGTCATTACAAACAGAGTGATCTATGTTAAATGTTTATTTCTGTTAATGTTGATAATTATGGCTTACAGCCAATGAAAACCGAAAGGTTATTATCTCAGAAAATTAAAGTAGAGATGATGAAGGGTTAAAAACTGTCCTGCCATCTTCTACGAGACATCAAATTGTGAATATAATATTGATTTATTAGTCAACGTGTTTCAGGACTCCCTGTAACGCCCTGAAACATGGCAATATGATATTGATTTGTCTTAGGAAGGGGCCAGGGAGTCTGGAAAGTCAACTTTATTATATCACCCTTTGATGTCTTGTGAATATGGCAGTGCATTTTTTAACCCTTCACCTCCCTACTCTATAAGCTCCACGCTGGGGACTGCAGCAGCTGTGATCTGCTTTTATAGTGGTTGTGACTCTCACATACCACACAAGGTGAAGCTCTGATACCTATTTAGGTAATATTTTATCTCTCAGAACCTTTATCCTCCCAACATTAATTTTTGAGATAATGACCTCTGGGTTTTCATTGGCTGTAAGCCATAATCATCAACATTAACATAAATAAACACTTGAAATAGATCACTCTGTTTGTAATGAGTCTATATAATATATGTGTTTCACTTTATGTATTGAATTACTGAAATAATGAATTAGAATATCATCAAAAAGTTAATTTAAGATGCACCTTACTTCTGTCTCTGAGTAGGAAAATCATTTTTGACATTTATCCTTCTAATATCTGCCCTTGCAGACACTTTGCTAACTTATAGCCTAGGGGTCACACAAGCCTGGATCCGCTAAAAGCATCAGTTTTTCAACTTAGATTTTGTTGAAAAACGGATTCCATTAACGGATCTATGGCTCCAATGAAAAAAACGCAGTGTCAAAAGTTCCCTAAAAAACTATTGGGTTATACACTTGAGCTAGTCTATAGATGTTGCTGCTAGAAGGCCTCGGGGGGATTATCGTGCACTATACCCTCCTAAAGATTATTGACATATACAATTATAGGGGACCAGCGCAAACAATCCCTCTAACAATGGCTTGTAATGACCACTATACTATGTCAATAATGAATACAGGTCACTTATTGTTAGTTAACCGGTACCCGGATGTTTATTTGAATGTTAAAAGTTTTTTTATACTAGTAAAATCATTAAAAAAATTATATTTACAAGAATTAGTTTCTCCTTTGTATATAAAAAATAGTAAAAAAATACACCCCTTCATAACCCGGGAATTTTTCATTTTTCATTTTCGTTTTTTGCTCCCCTTCTTCCAAGAGCCATAACTTTTTTACTTTTCCGTCATATAGACATATGACGGCTTGTTTTTTGCGGGACGAGTTGTACTTTCATATGCAATAATTTATTTTACCATATAGTGTACAGGGAAATTGAAAAAATTATAAATGCAGTGAAATTGCAAAAAAAGTGCAATGACACGTTTGTTTTTTGGGTATTTTAGTCGACACTTTCACTATATGGTAAAACCAACATGACAAGGTGATTCATCGCTTCGGTACGATTTCGTAGACACCCAACATGTATACCTCTTACTGGTATCTAGGTGGTGAAAAAAAATTCAGAAGTATGAAAAAAAATTAAACGACTTTTTGCGCCATGTTCTGGGACCCGTAGCGTCCTCATTTTTTGGGAGGATCTGGGGCTGGGTGAGGCTTATTTTTTGCGACTTGAGCTAACTATTCTATGATATTTTTGGGGGGATCCGCAGTTTTGATTGCCGTTATTGCATTTTATAGCAATAACGCAGCGACCAAAAAAACGGAATTTTGGTGTTTGGACCATTTTTTCCGTTACGGAGTTTACGGCTCTCATTAACGGATTTAATACGATGATAAATGGGCCCATTCTGAACGTGCGATACCAAACTGTGTATTTTTTTTTTATACTTTTATTGTGATTGGAGGTAAAGGGGGTAATTTGAACTTTTATACTTTTTTTCTTTTTTACAGGTTTTTAAAAACTTTATTTTTTAATTCATTCTTATTTTTACACTGCTTCTTTAAGAGGCACCTTGCTGCACAGTCTGATTGCTTCTGGGAGATACTCCCAGATTCTCCCAGAATCGCGGACCTATTATGGTTGGCAGCGCCTGCCAAACACAACAGGAAACTGCTCAGTGACAGCATCCGGGGTCTAGCCAGGACCCCGGGCTGTCACAGTGAGCGCCGGAGAATCCCGCGATACAATCGCGGGATCTCCGGAGCAGGCGGGGAACAGTGCGTTTCCCGCCGCAGCCGCCTTGGATCCCGCTGTCAGTGATTGACAGCAGGATCCAAGGGGTTAACAGCGCCGGTCGGATCCCGGATCCGATCGGTGCTGTTACCCTGACATCTCAGCTGATGAGATCAGCTGAGATGTCGGGGCTTTGATGTGACCTATATGTACCATGCGTTATTGGATGCGTTTTCCATAGGGCCCATGTTAAAAAAAACGCATGCGTTTTTGCTACAGCATCCAAAAATGCTGTTAGCAGCGTCTTTTGTTTCTGATTTTAAAAACGCATAGCATTTTTAACATTGCATTTTGGCAATGCGTTTTTTGCAATGGAGTCCATGGATCCGTTAACAGGTCAGTTTTTCAACATTTTCATCAGTTTTGGAAAAACTGATGGTTTTAGCGGCTCCAAGGCTCAAGTGTGACCCCAGCCATAGGCTAGGGACACACATGGCAATCAGTCTTTATCCTTTTCCAAATCCGGATTCTGTTCTTTGAAAATGCCATTTTTGCACCTAAAAAACCCTATGCGTTAAATGGTACATAAACCTTGTGTTAACGGATGCGTTTCCCATAGGGCCCCATGTTAAAAAACACTAGGCGTTTTTTTTTCCTGCACCCAAAAATGCTGCTAGCAGTGTTTTTGGATGCAGTCTCAAAAACGCATAGCGTTTTTTTAGTGCACTTTTGCCACTGCGTTTTTTGCATTGCAGCCTATGGATCGTTAACGAATCCATTTTCCAACAAATTCAAAGTTGAAATAAGGATCCTTTTAGCGGATCCAAGGGCTTATGTGTGACCCTATAGAAAATACAAAGGGGTGGGGGACAAGAGGCGCAGTAGTGCCCTATCACTAGTGACACTGTAAACAGGGTGGTGCTATGAAACCACTCACCTGATGCAGTTGTGATCCCCACAACTAGTTTGAAGGCGTACAAAATCAAGAGCTGCTGCAAGACCTCCACCAACCACTGACCAGTGGTGAAATCCAGAAAGATGGGAATGCAGGTGTATCACGGTCCGCGCTGCTCCAGGCTCAAAAAACTCACCAATGAGTCAGAAAATCATCAAGCAGATACTCAAGCTTTATTCTCCTTCCTCCAACGCGTTACGGCGCCTTGAGGAAGGTGCCAGGCAAGGCGCCGAAACGCGTTGGAGGAAGGAGAATAAAGCTTGAGAATCTGCTTGATGATTTTCTGACTCATTGGTGAGTTTTTTGAGCCTGGAGCAGCGCGGACCGTGATACACCTGCATTCCCATCTTCTTTCTCTATGTGTGACCTTAGCCATACTACGACACTTGCTTACACTCACCTTGTGTATACCCAATTCACCATTAACAGGCACATGTGTTCTGTTCTGTCCAATCACAGAACATTACAATAAAGCAATACCGGTGCATACATGGTCATGGTCTGTAGGAGCAGGATTGAGGTACAGACACTGGACGCTGAACTACCAAGTGAAAACTCTAGCAAGGTTGGAAAAGTGTTAGATATTAGAAACCATACTTTCATTGAGGAGGAAGGTCTAACCTTGACATACGAGGAGTAGCTATCATACAGCAGTAACAAACTTTTAGCCAGGTCCGTTCAGCTTTCTACATTATTATGCTCCTAATTGGTAGTAGTCTAAGGCCCTTTCACAATAGCGTTTGTTACAATTTGTTGCAGATGCGGCAGATTTACCGCTCCAGCCGCTTAACAACCGCACTTACGGCACAGTTGCGGCATGCCCCATGCATTGTCTATGGGACTTGCGGCAAGTGCGATATAGCCGTGGAACTGGCACTTGCGGCCACAAATCAAAACTGTAGTCAGAAGCGTTTTTTTTTTGCGCGAGCCGCAAGTGCGGAACCACGGCTATACTGCACTTGCCGCACCTGCCACAAGCCCCATAGAAAATGCATGGGGCTTGCCACAAGTGTGCCACAAGTATGCGGTAAATCTACCGCATCTGCCGCAAATTGTAACAAACGCTAGTGTGAAAGGGGCCTTAATTGTCACCTACCTGCTTATTAAGATGTTCTGTGTTTGGTGACTTACAGACTTTGGTGACATTTAAAATCTATTGAAATACCGTAGTATTTGTAATATGACACTATAGCGTGTGGTGGGCTTTTGTCTATTGAAGGGGTTTCACAAAATACATTTATTGACTTATCACAAAATATATGATAAATGATTTCTGGGAATGGGGGTCTAAGAGCCCCTGAGAACGTGGGTCTCCAAGTCTCTTGTGTGAGTGAGCAGTAGTGTGCAAGAATGCCCACCAAACTCCATCAGTCCATTGGAAGTGAAAGAAGCAGTTGTCACTCTTGAGCTGTCACATTCAAAGAGAGAACTTTAGAACTTTGGTTCTAGTGATCAGTTAGAGACCCAGCATTCGGACCCCAATGTTCATACAATTATCATTATCACTTATGCTGTAGATTGGAGATTAAGGCTCTTCTTTATAGTCAACAGATACTTCTTTTAAAGGGTTAGTTGGAGGCCAAACTATGTTCTCCTAAATTCATAAATAATTTATCCCTATAATCTATAGTCTAAACTATTTTCTAATATGCTTCCTTTATTAAATACCTACCATTCCCTAATTCAATATCTAAATGCCACTGTGTTTTTCTCTACAGGGTGGGCCATTTATATGGATGCACCTAAATAAAATGGGAATGGTTGGTGATATCAATTCCTGTTTGTGGCACATTAGTATAAAGGAGGCGGAAAACGTTCCAGATGGGTGGTGACCATGGCAACCATTTGAAGTCAGCCATTTTGGATCCAACTTTATTTTTTTCAATGGGAAGAGGGTCATCAAACCTGACAATTTCATAAGAAAAACAATGGTGTGCTTGGTTTTAACATAACTTTATTCTTTATGAGTTATTTACAAGTTTATGACCACTTATAAAATGTGTTCAATATGCTGCCCATTGTGTTGGACTGTCAATGCAACCCTCTTCTCCCACTCTTGAAATACTGATAGCAACACTGCAGAAGAAATGCTAGCACAGGCTTCCAGTATCCGTTGTTTCAGATGCTGCACATCTCGTATCTTCACAGCATAGACAATTGCCTTCAGATGAGTGATGAGGCAAACTTTTTTGTGAATGGTGAAGTTAACAAACAAAACCACCACTATGGTCTGACACTAACCTACATGGATAGATCCCTCCAATACTGTTGGAACACAATAATTGATGGTATGGTGTGATATATGGGGTACAAAGATAGTGGGGCCATTCTTCATCAATGGAAACCTCAATGCCACTGGATATCTGAATCATATAGCAATTTCAAATATTTAGTGGCATTGAGGTTTCCATTGATGAAGAATGGCCCCACTATCTTTTTATCTTTGGGGTCATCTGAAGGCAATTGTCTATGCTGTGAAGATAGGAGATGTGCAGCATCTGAAACAACGGATACTGGAAGCCTGTGCTAGCATTTCTTCTGTGGTGTTGCTATCAGTGTTTCAAGAGTGGGAGAAAAGGGTTGCATTGACAATCCAACACAATGGGAAGCACTTTAAACACATTTTATAAGTTAAAACCAAGCACACCATTATTTTTCTTATGAAATTCTCAATATGTTTGATGTGTCACATGACCCTCTTCCCAGTGAAAAAAATAAAGTTGGATCCAAAATGACCGCCATGGTCACCACCCATCTGGAAAAGTTTTCCCCCTCCCATATACTAATGTGCCACAAACAGGAAGTTGATATCACCAACCATTCCCATTTTATTTAGGTGCATCCATATTAATGGCCCACCCTGTATTTTCTGATACTAACATTTTGTGTGACTTCCCCAGTGCATGCTGGGATACTCACACTGAACGTCATTGAGCAGGGGGAGAGACTGCAGTCATCTCCTGTCAGAAAGTAAAATCCTGTAGTTCTTGGTTTGTCCAAATAACAGGGGTGGTGCTAGAGAACAGGTATCATCGAGTTTAGTACAATCACCAGAAGCAGGGAAACCTGGTCTGACCCTCAGACTGGGAGATCCTACACTGTCTCTTATTCCAGAGGTAAGCCTGTTGGTGGTGAGGTCTGGACCACCAGTGCGACCCTGACTCTTGAATAACCCTTGTTACCACCCCCTCTTCCCACTAGAGATGAGGGCCAGGACTGGAGAAAGAATCCCACAGAAAAGAGACAAATAGGGGAAACCAAAGCATGTCCACACCAGGGAAATACACAACGGCACACAGGGAGAAATTAGGTACAAGGTGGAAATGCACAAACAACAAGGAGAAATGCACCGCACAACAGAAAGCATACAATATTCACTAAAACGTTGGATAACAGCAACAAGAGCGGTATTGCTGAAGCGATGCAAGAGCTATAATCGGCATTGAAGACAAAGTTCCATCACTTAAAAGATTCAGACGGCTGTGATAGGGAGGCAGCCCCTGTGACTCCAGCAGCAAATCACCAGCCAATTGGGAATTAACTCCTGCCTGACCAACGACCCATAAGCACAAAACAGAGTGAGGAACACCGCATGACACCTCCTCAGCCTCGGACCCTCCATGAAACAAAACATCACTGTTTCACTGGTTTCAGGGGAGGGACTGGCAATGTTGTGCACATGAGTGTCTCCAACTCCCCCCCCCTTCCCCTCAATGCGCTGTCTCAGATCCCCCCCACCCCACAGTACCTTCTTAGCTTATGCACTGGTGCACTCACACAACACATCATCACAGCAGGAAATAGAAAAGAAAACAAACATATTAGCTGTTAGATAGTGAAGATAGGGAACTGTAGGGAATTATTAAAGCAAGTATATTAGAAAATAGCTTATATTATAGGAACAAATTAGATAGAAAACATCTTGGCCTTGGACTATCCCTTTAAGTGTAAGAACAGTTCTCCTCACACCCTCTGTTATACATAGTCAGATGTAAAATGGAGCAGCTGGAATTGGATTGTGTGTACACTTAGTTGAGTAGTTACTAGTTTAGTTAATCAAGTTAAGACGTATGGTCCTATGATTATACTTCAGACCTGTTCCCTATGGTAATTTTTAAAAGTATACCCCCATTTAATGACAAACAACATAGAGTATTGGTATAGTTTTAAGTCTACTTTCACATCAGCGATTTTCGTCAATCGCGGCAAATCCAGCCGTTTTGCCGCATAATGGCTCACTTGCGGCAAGCCCAATTTGTTCCCTATGGGACTTGTGGTCATATACGGCACTTGCAGTTTTGTCAGATCCGGCACTTGCGGCGAGTCAAAAAAAGGCTGCTAGTATCAGTTGTTTTCCATTGATGCCGGATTTGCCTGTTCTGGCAAAATTGCAAGTGCCGCACATGACGTAAGTCCCATACCGAATGAATTGAGCTGAACGCAGGCTTGCCACAAGTGAGCTGATACACGGCATATGCGGCAAAATGGCCGGATCTGCCACGTTTGATGAAAATCGCTGATGTGAAAGCAGCCTATGACAGATCAAGTTTTTATTTTAATTATTTTACACTCTTATATAGCATCATTAACTCCACAGCATTTTACAGAGATCATCATCACTCTCTCCATTGAAGCTCACAACCTATAGTCCCTATGAGTATGTCTTTGAAGCACTGTCAAATGTTCCACAAAAACTGAGCCAGCACATTGCTCCAAATACACTTAAAGTATCTTGGTATTTTGGGATGACCTGTAAGTTTTGTGTTATTCCAGGGACCCTGTTTCTTTGGATGTTTTGGCCTAGCTTTAATTCAGCTGTATCGAATCATGGAGATGCCCAGCATAGAGCCGCCATTAACACCTACTGCTCTTTGGCCGCCTGTGTTCTGACAACGTTTGCAATTTCCAGTGTGGTAAACAAAAAGGGTAAATTAGAAATGGTAAGTGCCATTCTTCACAAATGTATAAATCAGTTTTCACTTTTGGACATCTAAGCAATGCAATTAGATGTGTTTTAAACAGGTGTTGTCTAAATAACACTTTATCAATGTATAATGTACATTTTTATCATTTCTAATACACTTTTCAATACAATTTCTTAGGATTTGTAAGATCTAAAATTGCTTTTACTGCATGTAAAAAGTCCAGATGTTGAAAATAGCTTTTAACCTTAGTATGCTCACAATCACAAATAGCCATACAGGCTCTTAGGCTACTTTCACATTAGCGTTCCCTCCGCAGCGTTCTGCGGAGGGGAGCCGCAATGTGAGCGCAGCACCGCCAGCCCCTATCTTTATAATGGGAGCGCACGGTGCTGCGCTTGACTGCGCATGACTGTGCGCACCCATTCACTCCCATATGTGATCTGTGCGCAGCGGGTGCCTGCGCACAAATCCCCAATCTCGTCCGCACCAAAATGCACATGTTGCATTTTTGGTGCGGACGAGATTGGGTGATCTGTGCGCAGGCATCCGCTGCGCACAGATCACATATGGGAGTGAATGGGTGCGCACGGTCATGCGCAGTCAAGCGCAGCACCGTGCGCTCCCATTATAAAGATAGGGGCTGGCGGTGCTGCGCTCACATTGCGGCTCCCCTCCGCAGAACGCTGCGGAGGGGAACGCTAATGTGAAAGCACCCTTATACCCTATCATTTCAGATGTATTGTTTCAATCCTGTAAAAATGGTTATGGTATGGTGCTGTGATTGGAAAAATGTGCCAAAAGAATGTAAGAAATAAGAAAAAAAAATGCAATGTTTACTACAGATAAATTAAAACCAAAAAACTGAATCCTGAAAAAAATACAAATCAAAATAATAAATAAAAAAACCTATTAACTTGGAATATAAAACCAGTCTGGAAAGTAGGTCAGATGTTTAGAGTGATAGTTTATGATGCTGTGCTGCACCCATTCCTCCTCTTCTTGATTACAATGTGTTCAGGTTTGAGGGGTTCAGTGAAAGCATTTACATATATAGATAATGGCACAAATGACTTTTATAAAACCTAAAATGTTATGAGTAAGGTAGCTTCTATAATACAAGAGATTAGTAGATAATATTTAGGCATGTTGGATAAACATTAGGTTAGTGTTCCATCAAAGAAAGGTGCGC
This sequence comes from Allobates femoralis, assembly GCA_033576535.1. Classification (NCBI taxonomy): domain Eukaryota; kingdom Metazoa; phylum Chordata; class Amphibia; order Anura; family Aromobatidae; genus Allobates; species Allobates femoralis. Next base: position 148,852,950 of record JARQOC010000004.1, read on the forward strand.
CTTGTCTCAGCAGGTGGGCTCTTATAAATCGGGCAATTTATGTGCTTTCATTTTTGACTATATTCTGCATTGCAGTAATTCAGTTCACATTTCATATATTCAGTGTGTGCATACATCTTGGCACTTACAGGGTGTTGCTGTATTCATTTGTTTTTAGATTGTTTTTAAGGCCCCATACACATTAAACTAACTTTGGCCAAACCTGTTGATATAAAAATTGTATGTTTCTGTCAGATAGCCATATTTTAAGTCTTTATGTTATCCATGTGTGATTATTTATCAAGTCTGACAAATTAATTACTACATCTACATGAATATATCACCATAACTATTGTCAGCACATTAATATAGCACTTGAACTATAATCAGTACTTGCATTAGAAACATCATCAGTACATGAATACAGCACCAGAACCACTAATAGTACATAAACAAAACTACTATCAGTACAAGAATTCATATTAAATACCAGAACCATCAACAGTACATGAATACAACACATTAATCACTATCAGTACAGGAATACAGCACAAGAACTATCATCACTGATCAGTACATGAATACATCACCATGACTATTGTCGGTACATGAATACAGCACCAGAACTATATCAGCATATGCATTAGAACCATTTTCAGTACATGAATACAAAACCAGAACCATCAGTACATGAATACAACACCAAAACCACAAACAGCACATGAATACAGCAACAGAGCCACCATCAGTACATTAATAAAACACCAGAACCACCATCCGTATATAAATAACCAGAACCATCATCAGTGCAAGAACACGTAACCTCAACAATTATCTGTACATGAATTCAGCACCAGAACCTCCACCAGTACATGAATACAGAATCAAAGCCACCAATACCACATGAATACACTAAAACCACCCTCACTATATAAATACATCCCAGAACCCCCATAATTATACCCATCATCATTACATCAACACAGCAAAAAAAACACCATCAGTAAAGGAATACATCACCAAAACTATCGATAATAAAGGAATACACTACGGGAACTGCTATCTGTAATGACTACAGCACCATAATCATTATCAGTACATGACTGCATCCACAGAATCCTCATGAGTACATGAATGCAGCATCAGCTGTACATGAATACAGCACAAATACTACCATCAGTTCAGAATGAAGCAGCAGAAATATCAACCGTAAAGTATTACAACACCAGAAATACCAGTTTATGAATAAATCCCCAATTTAGTACAAAGATCAATTGTAATGTCAGGGCAAAATATTGCCTTAACACTGTCACACCTTACTTATGACCAGCACACTTTCTGCCCTTCTGATCTAAAATTGACACACCATCTTTCCTATGAACTACAACAGCCACACTGCCGCTTATCTAATATATAATTACGAATAATATATGTCACAAGCTTCTGGCGCTTATGTCGCTATCCCAGAATCCACTGCGCCGACCACCATATTGGGACTCCCACCCGCCACACTGCCGCTGCACTCCCACGCCGTAGCCCGATACTTCCCTCAGCTTCCCTGCTGCCCAATCACCCCTGCGTGTCACCACAGCCCAACACTGCCCGATCACCCCTGCTTGTCACCACAGCCCAACACTGCCCAATCACCCCTCCACCTGTCAACACTGCACCCTCACTGCCAGATCACCCCCCACCTGTCACCGCTGCCCCCCTCGCTGCCCGATCGCTGCCAGATCAACTCCTTCCTGTCACCACTACCCCCCTCGGTGCCCGACACTGCCCGCTGCCTGATCACCCCCCGTCTGTCACCACTGCTCCCCCGCTACCCGATCACTCCCTCCACCTGTCACCACTGCTCCCTGCTGTTACCACTCTTCCTGGTGGTCCTCGCGGCACCTGCAAGCACAAATGAGAGTGCTTCAGGACTTCTGATGACGTCACGATGATGGGTGTAGTCATAGATCACATGACCGTGACGTCATCAAAGGTCCTCTCCCGATCTACCCTCCTGTGGCCACTGACCCCCTGCTGTGGCCACTGAACCCTGCTGTGCCCACTGACCCCTGCTCTGCCCACTGACCCTGCTGTGCCAACTGACCCTTGCTTGGCCCACTGACCATGCCCACTAACCCCCCGCTCTGCCCTCTGCCTGTGCCCACTGACCCTCTGCTCTGCCCACTGGCCCCCTGCTCTGCCCACTGACCCCTGCTCTGCCCACTGACTCCTGTTCTGCCCACTGACCCCTGCTCTGCCCACTGACCCTGCCCACTGACCCCCTGCTCTGACCCTGCCCACTGACCCCTGCTTTGCCTACTAACCCCCTGCTCTGCCCACTGACCGTGCCAACTGACCCCTGCTCTGCCCACCTACCTCCACTCTGCCCACTGACCCCCTGCTTTAGCCACCATACACAGTGCTAACCACTGAGCCACCATATACAGTGCTAACCACTGAGCCACTCTATACAGTGCTAACCACTGAGTCACTCTATACAGTGCTAACCACTGATCCACCATAGAGTGCTAACCACTGAGCCACCATAGAGTGCTAACCACTGAGCCACCATAGAGTGCTAACCACTGAGTCACCATACAGTGCTAACCACTGACCACCAAGTTCAACACTGAGCCACTGTATATAGTGCTAACCAATGAGCCACTATACAATGCTAACCACTAAGCCACCATAAACAGTACTAACCACTGAGCCACTATACAGTGCTAACCACTGAGCCACCATACAGTGCTAACCACTGAGCCACCGTATACAATGCTAACCACTGAGCCACCATATACAGTGCTAACCACTGAGCCACCATATACAGTGCTAACCACTGAGCCACCATATACAGTGCTAACCACTGACCACCATATACAGTGCTAACCACTGAGCCACCATATACAGTGCTAACCCTGAGCTACCATGTCCAGTGCTAACCACTGAGCTACCATGTCCAGTGCTAACCACTAAGCCACTATGTACAGTGCTAACTACTGAGCAGCGCGGGATTCTAATCCCTCGCCGAAGCTTCGCGGTCCCGCTCATTGGCTGAGTCGGCTGCCGCAGCGACCAATCGGCGAAGTGGGATTTAAATCCCACGTTAACAGTGCTCATTGGTCGCCACGGCGCTCAGCCAGTGAGTGGTGGCGCACGTCGTTGGTGGGTGAATTGAAATACAGAGTTGTTAATTTCACCGCACTACCAATGCAATAGCATCGGGCCTTTTTCTAGTGAAATATAACTGCCATACCATCCTCCTCATGAACTGTATCCCTTATGACTTAAAACAAGCTACACTGCCCTCTTATAAAACATAACCACCACCTCATCTTCCCTCATCAATATACCCTACACACACCCGTCCCCCTGTGAATTTTACCCAATACATTGTCTAATCTTGTGAATTATAAACACCACACGATCATCCTGTTATGAATGAAGTCTGCTAAATCATCACCAATTATGAATTTCAAGCACCACTCTGCCCCCTGGTGGAATTAAGGCTTATAAAACTGTCCCCCTCCACACAGTTCCAAGTGTTATGAAAATCCTGTCTCCATCTTCAGAGTCCCCCATGCGCCCCATCTCCATATTGTTCCCCCACTTCAGACTGTCTCTCTCTTGCTGTCCCCATTCTTGCTGTTCCTTCACTCTTATTTTCTGCATATTTTCCCTCTTAATTTTCCTCACACTGTTTCTCCTCCTGTATATTATCCCTCCATATTGTGCCTTGCTTTATATAGCTGCACCATACAGTGCCCCCTTAAGTATATTGCCTCCCATACTGTGCCCTCACACTATCTAAAAATAATAATTATTTTATTTATATAGCACCAACATATTACGCAGCACTTTACAATGGTGAAGGGACATGTACAACAATATGAGACAATACAGAGTAACAAAAATTCAAAAACCATGAGGAGTGAGGTCCTGATCACAAGCTTTCAATCTATGAGGAAATAGGGGTGGCACAAAAGGTAACAGTAACAAATGATGTCATATATGGTCCAGCCATCAATATAATAATTAGGGGATTCATGTAACGCTGCATGAATCGGTCATCGGTTGGGATCTGTACAAGTACAGATAGGTGCTATATTATGCATGGTGGAGACATGACAGACAGTCTGCAAGATAGGAATAGTTAGACAAGTGAGGGGAGGATAGGCCACTGTAAAGAGATGTGTTTTTAAGGCTTGCTTAAAACTATTGGTATTGGGAATTAATTGAGTTGTTCTTGGTAATCCGTTCCAGAGAATTTGTGCAGCTGTGAGAAGTCTTGGAGACGGGAGTGGGAGGTTCGGATTGTATCTGATGTCAGTCTTAGGTCACTTGCGGAGCGGAGGGCATGTGTAGTGTGATAGACAGAGATGAGAAGGAGATGTAGGGCGGAGCAGAACTGTGGAGGGCTTTGTGGGTGAGAGTGATAATTTTATATTGTACTCTATAGCGGATTGGCAACAAGTGCAATGACTGGCACAGGATAGAGGCATCAGTGAAGCAGTTGGAGAGGAATATGATCCTGGCTGCTGCAATGAGGATGGAAATTGGAGAGGAGAGAGTTTAGTAAGAGGGAGACCAATTAATAGAGAATTGCAGTAATCCAGGCAGGAATGAATAAGGGCAACAGTAAGGTACCGTCACACGCGGCAATTTTGCTAGCAATTTCACTGGCAATTTGCTGGTTGCAGTGAAATCATGGACACAATGTTCCATTTTGTTGCTGTGTACAAATAGAACAATGTGTCCATGATTTCACTGCAACCAGCAAATTGCCAGTGAAATTGCTAGCAAAATTGCCGCGTGTGACAGTACCTTTAGAGTTTTTGCAGAGTCAACAGTAAAAAAAGGTCGAATTCTAGAGATATTTTTGAGGTGTAGGTGACATGAGCGAGCGAGAGACCGGATTTGGGGAGAGAAGGAGAGACCTGAGTCAAATATAACCCGAAGACAGCGGGCGTACTGCTGAGGAGTAACGGTAGAACCACATAAAGAAATGGAAATATTAGGGGGATCAGCAGGTAGAAGCGGTTCACAGGGTCTTATCCGGTGGCCACAGGATACTGATGTGTGAAGTTATTCACTCATATCTGTTACGGTAATTAGAATAAGACACATGCTCCAGGCTAGCGAACAAAGATGTCATAGATGCCAAGTCAGCATTGCCTCTTAATGTGGAGTCTGTGAGGAAAGTTGAGTAACCGCAGGAAACCAAATTTGGGCAAATCCATGTACAGTTATACAATCCAGACAAATTCTTTAAGGATAATAGAATAGGTGTAAATGATATACTGTTAAAATTCTCGCCTGAAAATCTGCATATTCATCAACATCTGGCAGAATTTGTACAGGTGGTTTTGTTGTATAGATTTTGGACCCATAATGGACAGTAATGTACATGTAGGTTTCTCCAAAATCTCATCCACATCTGCCAGGAAACTTCTGCTCAGAAATATGGGCATGGAAAGCTGGTAGATTTGACTCCTCCAGTGCAGAGGGCAAAATCTGAATCTGTAACGTGCTGATTTTGCTGGATTCTGATCAGATTATCCTTTCTGCAGCATACCTGAAGCCACCTTGGGTTTTTAAATGTGATAATAATTGGGATTTGTTAAGATTAGACTTGAGCAAAAGGATCTGTAGTGCAAGGTCAAGAGGCAAGATCAGTACTCCATTGTCACTGGACCAAAGCCCCAAGAATTTCGTCCGGTTTCACATTAGTGTTTTTGAACGCAGCGCGCGCTGCATATTTCTTTTTTCAAAATCCACAAGCGTATTGTGCACCTATCTTTAACATGGTGTGCGTAGGTGTACGCAGGGACATGAGTTGGCATCAGTATTTCTGCGTATGCGTCCCTGTGCATGGTTTCTTGGCGCCCGGCGAACGAAACATGTTTTATTTTTTGATGACTGAAAAATGTGCAAGCATGCGCTTGCCACGAGTGCGTTAATAAAACGCATTATTCTCTATGGATGCAAAATGGCTTGTGTGGAGACCACTTCGACAGGGTACTCGGTACCGGACCGGGCTACTGCTGGGGATATCACGGCGGTCTTGATCCGGACCGTGTCCCGGGTTCCGCAAGTAATGGGGGATATTTACAGGGGAATTTGTCGTGACGCCACCCACGGGTTGTGGTCAGGGTGACCACTGCTGCTGCAGAACCTCCGGGGATGATGTTAGGCAGCTGGGGATGTAATGGCTCTCCGCAGGTAGAACTGGGTTCCCCGTGACAGTGGTAGTAATAGTCTATAGATGGTGCTATGGATATTGCAGGATAGGGGTAGTAGTAGAGATGATAGCTGCTTGTGAGGGAACGCAGGGTTGGAGCACAAGGATCACACGGACTCACGGTTTTGAAGTTTTTCCAAGGCTTTACTGCAGATTTTGGTAGCAGAGTACTGTCCACGGAGTCTGTACCTGGGCCTGGTTGCTCCCACCCTGTCTGGCTCCTCAGCTTCCTACTCCTGCGCCTTGTGTGTGGCCCTGCTGCTGCTTTAGCTGAGCTGCTGGCTCGGTCTCTTCTCACAGGTACCCCCTTTGCTAGGCAACTTGAGTATTTCCGTGTGCTTCTGACCCCGCCGTATTGCTTCGCTGAGGTACAGTGTAGATCTACAACCTCCACTATCCCGGTGTTTTCTGTGCTGCGTGTTTCAGTCACAGATTCGGATCCGATATCTGGTCTCTGCGCTCCTCTGGGGCGAGTTATGAGGTATCTCAGTCTCCCAGATATGTTCTGTCACGCTTCCGGGGGAAGGCGCCCTAGAGTGGACCCACTGGGCCGTGGTACCGAACTCCCCTGGGAGAGCTGATCCTAGTTTACCCAACCCCTATACAGGGATTGTCAGGGGCAAGCCCAGGGGGTCTAAGTACCACAGCAGCTAGTACCAGGGGGCGGCTCGTAAGGTTAGCCTATGCTAAGGCACAGCTAAGGTTTCCGGGATAAGAGGGTGCAAAGCTAGGAGAACGGGAATGATGCTACCGGGGAAGAGCACAGCTAGGGTTCCAGAACACATTGTACAAGGAAGGCCTGACCAACAGCTAGCAAAGCAGAAGCTCAACTAACACAATAATCAGGCACCTCCCATCAGAAGAGGTGGCCTGATATACCATAGGAAGAGCAGCTATTGGTCAAGGGGAGTGTCAGGTTGGACCGTGCCGGCCCCTAGAGTCACAGGGGAGGAGTGCACCTAGTGTGCCGCTGATTGGTCACATGAATACGACCATAGCAATGTGCTCATGTGCGAGCCCGGCAGTCAGCTGACAGGAAGGGAACCTGGCGACGGCTCCGAGACACAGCACGCCTGGACCCCGGATACCCAGTCAGCAGAGGAGCAGGAGATGTCAACCCGGGAGCGGTAAGCTGGGAAGCGGTGCCAGGGGGCCCAACAGTACCCCCTCCCCCACGCCCCCTCTTCTGAAGGCACGCTAAGAACCTCGCCAGAATTTTTACCATGGTTTTATGCTAATCTATGCTAATCTAAACCTGCCTTTTTTATTCCTAGCAATACCTATGTGATTCAGGAAAAGCTGTGCACACATGACATACAGGTCTCCACGGGTAGAGCGGGGTCAAGGCCAGTTATAAACTCTATTTGATGATGGTTACTAATGTATCACAGAGTAGGTGACGCAGTAAATAAATCTAAGGACACAGCAGGAAGCAGTCTTCACATTTTACTTACAGTTCTCTCAGTTCTCTAGGTTATGACAACCAGCCTGGTGCTGTGTCCTCCGGGTCAGGGATCCAGCCAACTCTCGGGTAACTTAGGTGCTCTTTACCGGGACCCCCTTCTGGTGTACCTCCCCGGGTTATCTCTCTGTGCTGGCTTTTGCCCTCCTGCCCTGCGCCTCACACCCAGTGTCCCAAGCCAGCAGCCGTGGGTACTGTCGGGTGATGTCTTCCTGGTCCCCTTGACCCTATGGGGCTGCCTTTTTAGTGATTATGTGCAGATGTGGCTATTGCACTTACAGATACCACAGCCTCCGATTTGCTAGCTGAGTCCTACAGTCTCTCCACTAGTCTCGAGCCAGTCCCCACTGCGACCTGGTCCCTCCACCCGACTACGGTCGGCGTGGATTCGGGCGCCATGGTTTCATCCCTCACTTTCCGTGCCCCCAGAATCCCTTCTCTGTCTCTGGAGCTCCTCACCGGCTCGTCCGTCTCTCTTCTCGCTTCCCTTGTCCTGGGACGACCTCTCCGCTTCCAGGACATCTGTCTCTGTCACTCCACTTGTGACAAACTCCTGTCACCAACTGTCTTCTTCTAGACTCTTCTACCTGTTTCTCACATCCCTCACGTTCTCCACGTACCCAATGTATGTCCTTCGTTGTCTCCACTTTCTTCACTACTTACTGGTGTCCTACTCTTATCTACTTCCTCCACCTACACCCTCTACCTAGTTCCCCTTCCAGCCTGAGATGGGGCCCTCCCTCAATAGGGTTCGCCCAGATCCCCTGACCTGGAGTGGTGTGGTGTTGGATGCTGGTGTGTGGGTACCGGGTAGTGCCCCAAGAGTGGGGTCCCACACCTCTGGCTGAGGTGCAGTACCACTGTGACAACTGCACCCTCAGGGGTGCCACACACACATTGGTTTTATTTCCTGTTGGAAATTGAAACCTGCATGGTTTTTGCTGTGTTTATGAAAGCATCAGCGTGACAATTCTTTGCTGCGTTTTTGCCTCAATTTTGTAATGTCACAGCTTGAAAATCACTATATTTTCAATTGTAAACCAAAACTAGAAAAACGGCAAAAACACAGCAAAACTGCAGTAAAAATGCAGCAAAACTACAGTAAGGCTAGGGTCAGACTTGCGTCATGCTTTTGCTAAATGCATGAGCTATTTTCATGTGCACATGTTAACACACACATAGACACCAATGCAAAAAAAACGCATTGCAAAAGCGCATGTCTCCTGAGTTGTTCATCTAGTTCATCTCCTTCACCACATAGGCTCAAGTTTGCTCCAGCATTTGACGCTAAGCGTTCTTGCAAGTGCAACAAAAAACGCAGTCTGCAGCATTTTTTGGTGCTTTTGCAAAAACGCATGCTTTTTTTTTTACATGGGAGTCTATGGGCAATGCATGCGTTAATTCATGGTACATGTACCATGGTTAACGCATCAGTTAATTGAGCCAACAAGTATGCACACATGCCATGAAAATGGCAAGGGAAAAAAAGGATCCTTCAGTGCATCCTGCAAGCAGATGTAAGCTCCCAAGTGTAACCCTAGCCTAAAAATGTAGTATAAATGCAGCAAAACTGCAGTAAAAACACAGTAAAAATGCAGCAAAGCCTTATACAAACAATTATGCTGCGGTTTTATTGCAGAAAGAAATGCAGCAAAAATGTCCTGTGTGAACACAGTCTAACAGAGGTTCCACCAAGTACATCTGCAAGGACTTTCCATGTTCTCCCCGTGTTTCATGGGTTTCCTCCCAGTACTCAAGGGTTCCCACACTCCAAAGACATACTGATAGGATGTTTAGATTGCGAGCCCCAATGGGGACAGTGTTGCTGATATATGTAAAGCCCTATATAAGTGAATAACTACCGTATATATACAGTGTAGTAATATCACATTGCAATCTCCTGCAGCCTGAACTTCAGATTTCTGCTCCAACAGTGATATCTAGTGGTCAATGTGAAAACTGCACCAATCAGTAAACAGCAACATGATAACTTGTCTGCTACTTGTTAAAACAGTACATTGATGATTATATAATAATCACACAAAAATGTATCACTGTTCCAGATTTCTAAAATGTCACAGCTTTTGTCATTATTGTACAAAGCAGCTTTTAATTAGCATGAAAAAAATGCTGAAAACCAAACTTCTTAACCTTTCTAAGGGTTTTTACAGGGCTCCTCCACCACTCAGGTTCTTGCCTGCTAAGCCGCTGTCAGGGCCTTACAGTACATATATAGTTATTACGGGGGATCGTGGCAACCATGCTTACAATAAATGGTGTCATGATCCCAGCGATTCCAATAGTGCAGATGCAGACAAGGCTGCCTCACAAAGCAGCATCTGTGCACACATAGTAGTGGCCAGAGCATTGTCAAAGAGGAGAACCTTCCCCCCACAACCTGGAAGTAGCCTGGCTGGCAAGCAGAAGTCTTGAGACTATCCCTTTATATGCCCTGCTTTCTTTTACATAGTAGACAAAAGAACTTTGGTTGCCTGCTGCCACCACTAGGAGGAGCTCTGTATAACGATTATTGTATCCAATGGAAGATGTTAAAATCTCTAATCAGTGAGTTCCCCCTAGTGGCTGCTGCTGGTATAGCTGTAGCTGTGTATAGAAGGAGTCAGTATTGTAGTGGAATGATCTTCCGCAGTGGTATACTTTAAATTTAAAATGTGATGGTCAGGATTTCTACTGATAATGTAGAAGCCCTGCAGCCTGGGTGGTATGTGCATCTGTACAGTATCAATATATTAATTTATACTAAATCTTTTTCTTTACAGGTGCATATACAGAATGCAACCTTGGCCGGAGGGGTAGCCGTTGGAACAGCAGCAGAAATGGTTCTGACAACATACGGATCTCTTATAGTTGGATTTATTTGTGGAATAGTTTCCACCCTGGGATATGTCTACCTTTCGGTTAGTACATATTGTTTGGCAATTTTAGTTTGGATACAAGGACAGCTTACCACCAAGGAACCAAACCTAATATTAAATACACACACAGGATGCAGAGAACCTCCATTATAGAGAAGAACCTCCATTATAGAGATTGGTGCAGCCCAGGTGTAAAATGCTGATGAGACATAAGGACAGCGCCTGCATTATGGACAAAAACGATGTCAAAGGCCCCGTTACACACTACAATGTCCCAGCGATCCGATCAACGATGGGGGTTGCTGGAACATCGTTTTCTGATCGCTGGTGAGCTGTCACACAGGCAGACTCATGAGCATCCAGTGAAAACGCTGGTAACTAAAGTACACATCGGATAACTAAGCATAGCACTGCTCTTAGTTACCCGATGTTTACCCTGGTTACCAGCTTCCAGCGTGTGCTGTGCGGCGCTGGGAGGTCGTTGATCATTAGTCCCCCACTGTCACACACGCTGTTGCTGGCTGCCTAGCAGGAGACCAGCGATCAAAAAATGGTCCTGGCCATTCTTCAACGATCAACAAATTTATCGTTGGTCGCTAATACTTGTCACACGCAATGATGTCATTTCGACATCGCTGTAACGTCACAAAACCGGTGACGTTGCAACGATATTGTAGCGTGTAATGGGGCCTTAAGTCCAAATTCAGTTATCGGTGAAACATGGGCCAAGTATGGACTGATATCTGGACAGGATATATGATGCTGTTGAGTTCGTGTCAGTAAACCATTAACAGGTTGATACATCATCGTCCATGTGTGAACCATATTTCATGGATATCTGTATGTTTGACCTGAGGCTGGGTATACACATAATTAACACCAAACTCAATAGGCTGATAGCAGCTCCTCCTCGTTCCTACCTTTATTAATGCGGAATCGGCCCAGTTCTGAGGGACAGGGAAGTAAGCTGGGTCCAAATAAATCTGGCATTACTATAATAATTAAGACCTGACAGTATTGGTGTTTTTTGTTGAAATTTAGTAACATGGGAAATAAAGTTTTTTTTTCTCCCTCATTCTTTGCAGCCCCTTTTATCATCTAAACTTAGCCTTCATGACACCTGTGGAATTCACAATCTCCATGGAATGCCGGGAATAATTGGAGGAATTGTAGGAGCAGTAACAGCGGCGGCGGCTTCTGCTGCTGTATATACTGAGGAAGGGTGAGATACGCTCAAGAAATTGAATAATGGCAATAATATTGAGCAATCAGCTATAAAATCTTATAGGGAACCTGACAGCAGGGTTTACCAATATCAAGTATTACAGTGCTGTTTTCTTCATTTAATGTTAATTTCTAGTAGCGACCCCAAACTTTAAAGAAACGCTTCCAGCATAATTGTAAGATCAGCGTTTTAATGTTGCTTTCTCCATGCTCTATTTTCTGAAGCTGCTTGCTAATCACACGTCTGGGTATAGTAAGTAGTGGCCACAGGCTGGTAGAAGCTGGCAATTAGAAGATGCCAGTACCCTGTGGTGTTACTTGAAGCTCATAGGCCCCGATGCGAAAGCTCCAATGGGGCCCCCAATTATTGCAAATCTTTGATAGCAATAGTCATTTTCTATAGGCCAAAGATACTTTTGGGGCCCCCTAGGTTCCAGGGCCCAAGTGCATTTTCAACCCTTGCACCTTTTGTTATTACACTACCTGTAATCACCCTGTACTTTGAGTGTGTGCTGGATTCTCTAGTGTCAGTGTGCATGTGCAACAATGGTTTGGGCTTAAGGTCCTGTCTCACGTACCGATGCTCCAACGATCCCAGCAACGATCCTGAGTTGCTGGGATCGTTGGAGCATGTGTAATCTGGTCGCTGGGAGCTGTCACACAGACAGACTTCACCAGCGACCAGGGACCATGGAGCTCCCCCCACATCGGTGACAGCCAGCACAGAGCTGGCTGTCATCCTGCACCCTGCACCCCTCCCTCCCGCACTTCAGCACCGTGCACCTCTCCCTCCCGCACCCCAGCACCTTTCCTCAGTGCCGCGGGATACACAGTGTGTATCCGGCGGGCACTAGGACCGCACGCCGCGCGGCTGCATTCATGCAGCCACGTGACGCGGAAGCAAGCGCTGGCAGAAGCGTCGGCAGAGGAGCGTGGAGGCAGCGGTAAGCTGGCTCCACAAGCCCCCCCAGTGGCCCCAGTAGTCCCCCCCAGTGGCCCCAGTAGTCCCCCCCAGTGGCCCCAGTAGTCCCCCCAGTGGGCCCCCCGCTGGTAACCATGGTTACACCAAGTATCTAAGCAGCGCGCGCTGCATTGTTACTGGTGTAACCATGGTTACCGGCCTGTGAGCTCGCTGATCGTTCTTCCCGCTGGTCACACACGCCGATGCGGGCTGACCAGCGGGATGTCCAGCGACCCAAAAATGGTCCTGGACACTTTGTAACGATCAGCGACCTCTCAGCAGGGGCCTGATCGTTGGGAGCAGTCACACATAACGATATCGGTAAGGATATCGTTCCTACGTCACAAATAGGACGATATCGTTACCGATATCGTTATGTGAGACCTAGGCTTTAGGGAGTGCTCACAGTGGTAAGTGAGTGCTGTTCATTAAGATCATGGACAATAATAGATCTGAAGATCTGAGGGTGTAACACTGTACCAAGCCATCGCCAGTTGCAGTGCATCGAAACTAGTGTTGACAGAATAGTAAAATATTCGATGTAGTGCACCTCATACTATTCAAGTGCTCATCACAAGTAATGAACCTAATGCAAGTCAATTAGTGGTGGACTCCACCCACTCACAACCAGACATAAACAAGCATTTCTGGGGAGGGGTAGATTTCAATTTTGTTTGTACATAACATGTTGTTTTACCCCTCAGTGAGAGCCTTCTATCCCCATCATCCCCTTGCAGCTCCATCGACACACAGACACACACAGACACACAAACCCCACACACAGATAAACAGGCACACACACAGCCACACTGCCACACACAACCACACCGCCACATACACAGAAACACCGACACAGACACACCACCACACACACAAACCCACACACAGACAAACCACCACACACACAGATACACACACAGACACACACAGACAGCCACACACACTGCCACACACAGACACACACATACAGCCACACACACTGCCAAACACACAGAGCCACACACATAAACACAGCGCCACACACATAGACACACCGCCACACACACAGACACAGCCACACAGACACACCACCACACACACACAGACATGCACTTTGCTCACGGAGCCGTCGGCCAATTACAGTGCAGCAGCCACTGGCCAATCAGGGCCTAATTTATGCACTGTGATTGGCTGACGGTGCCATTCATATATCTACGCATGCAGTTGAGGCAGAGATCAGCTCAGAGCGGCGTAGTGCGGTGCAGGTCATGGTGGGTGGGGACGACGCTCTGTGCTGTTGCAGAGCACACTTTCTGTATTGCTGGTCTGTGGCGGCGTGGACAGGCACAGGAACCCCACGGCCCAGTCCCAGTCCGCGGATCGGTGGTTGGGGACCCCTGCTCTAACCGACTACTTTGAACGAGTAACAAATCCAGTGCAAGTCAATGGGGAAATCACTTGGATCTGAATACTGAAACAGTTCAAAGTATTCAATAAGAGCTATCTGAACCCTAATATCTTACTTCTCGCTCATCACTAATTTTGAAGCCTGCACTAGTTGGTTATAAAGCTCACGTGACTTAACAATCCCAATAAGCCTCGGGAGAGTGAATGTCGACACCCCTGGAAGGGTGCGGGAAGCAGAGATGAGTGTTGTTATATTACTGGGAGCAAACATGCTAATTGAGATCGGGTTGTCCAAATAGTGGACAACCCTTTTAAGAAGCACATAAGAGAAGAGTGACCAGCTTGCAGCACTGAGAAGAAGCAGGGGTCCTCCGGGAAATGTAGTTTTAGCAGATAAAAAGAGGATTGTCCAGGTTTGGAAGCTGGATGCACAAAATGCCAGAAAGAGATGGAAAATTTTATAGGGGAAAAGGAAAGAAATGTTATGTTGTTGTTGGAATAACTTTGAAGTTATATATCATTTACAGAACAGCATAAAATGATAATAAGCTTATAATTATTCATCAAATCCTACATTTCCTTTTACTTTACATAGCCAAGTAAAATACTTTAATGTGCACCTCCATTCTGTTCATGTAAAGCATAACTCAGCTTTCAAAAGAAATGATCACAGTGCAGGACTATGCGGTATAATCATTTTTATAGATCATTCCTTAAAGGCCCAGTTACACACACAGATAATTGTGCAGAGATTGTTCACAGATCTCTGGTTGCAGTGAAATCATGGACACATTGTTCTATTTTGTTGCCGTGTAAAAATGGAGCAGTGTGTCCATGATTTCACTGTGTGGCACCCTGGCACCTTGTTGGGCACCACAGAAATCCTTAGGGCATGACTGGAGTTAACAGCAAAGCAATACTCACAAACACTACAACACCTTAGTACACCTGGTTTCACCCCGAGCCTCTAGGGGGAGCTCCACTGGTCATTTTGAGCCAGTTCCCCCTATAAATAGAGTCTTGGAGGGAGAAACTTTAGAGTGTGTGCAGTCGCTACAAGAGCTGCCAGCCTGTGTGAAACCTCCATCCTATGAGGGACACACTAGGCCCAATCAGCCAGCTAGCAAGTGAGGAGACCCTTGCAATTGGGGTCAGAGGAAGAAGGAGAACACCTCTCAAGGAACACAGAGTTATTCTGACTCTTTCCTTACTAACCGGTTACTGGAACCGAAGCTGTGAGAGCTACCCAGCCACCACAGAGAACCAGCACCATCAACAGGAGGTTTAGCCACCTGTTCCACCTGATGCACCCATCCACGAGAGCCCAGGGAAGAGTACTGATCCTGCTCAGACCCTTTTACAGTGCCCTCAGTGCTGATAACCAGGTGAAGCAAGTTCCATTGAACACACTGCCCGGTCCGGCTGGATTCCACATCCACCCGACCTTAGCACCAGAACTAGAGAAAGGAAGCCTAACACTGCTTGCTGTGAACCTCCAGGAGTGCTAACTTCACTAACCCGGTCTGGCGTACCTGAATACCACACAGTAAAGGTACTTAAAAGACTTTAGTGTGTCTGTGGCCGACTCCTGGGCCTAACAGCAGTGCTACCGCAGCTACCTCACAACATCTTGTGCAGCTCCCGGCTCCGGGGACTCCCGCTCATCCTGTGGGGAGCGTTCCATCTTGTTGCCTAACATCCCCGGAGGCCCAGCAGCGTCGGTACCGTTACCGAACACCCGCAGGTGGCGTCACGAAGACATTTATCCCTTACTGTTCAGCTACCCCCCCTATTGATCTGGACCACCGAGCCTCACAGTCGCAGTCGCGGTTCCGTGACAAGAGGAGAGTCAACGCCTGCGACATGAACACCCCGGCTACGGTGAGTCAACTGCAACCAGAGATCTGCGAACAATCTCTGCATATTTATCTGTGTGTGTAACTGGGCATTTAAAGCTTTATTATTTACCTGCAGCATGGACCTAATGAAGTCTGTGCTGTGGACTACGCTAAACTAAGCAACCTCCTCTATTCCTCCGGCTGCTGAGCTACTTTTTCATTGTGGAAGTGAGGATGACGGCATCTTACAGTGATTGCTTCCACATGGAAAAAGAGGGGTGCGGCAAAGGCGAAGCAAAAGTATTCACTTCCCAGGGCACCATTTAACTTCAAGTCCAAGAGGATGCTATTTCATTTAAGAAAAAACCTCATTTTTGTTTTAGGTGTGTTATTCCATATGCGAGTTAGCTGGATACACTATGTATTGTAATGAGCACTTTATTAGAAGGTCTTTTACGATACTGTTTGAATAACGATAGCTCTCTGCAGGGAAGACTTAAGGCCCCGATACACGGTACTAGATTGTGAACAATATCGCTGAAACGTCACGGGTTTGGAGTAGTTGAAACAACATTGATCGCATATTTGAGAACATGTTCTCAGATCAGACGATCCTTGATCAGCCAACCTGCTGCATCGTTGTGTGTGACACTGCGATAACGATGTTGTTAACGACTTCTCCTATTCACAACAGTGAACAAGTGTCGTTCGCTGGGTTGTGCGAATGATAGCTGCTCGCCACGTGTGACATCTCACCAACAATGTCAAAAAGATGTCCTAACGACCACGCTCCCAAGAGATCGTTGGTGAGATGTTAACGACATTGAAGCGTGTAACGGTACCTTTAGGCCACGTGCACACATTGAGTATTTGGTGAGATTTTTACCTCAGTATTTGTAACCAAAACCAGGACTTGAACAAACAGAGGAAAAGTACAATGAACACGTCACCGCTTCTGTATTTATCATCCACTCCTGGTTGTGGCTACAAATACTGAGGTAAAAAACTCACCGTGTGCACGTGGATTAAGGCCGGTTTCACGTTGGCGTTCGGCGTCACAGCGTATGGATTGCATAAGCAGCCACAGCACCGAACACAGACATTTTGATGTGAACGCAGCGCTGATAGTGACTCACCGTGGCCGGGATTCCGGTTTAGACAGGCAGTAGCTTCTTCCTCCTTGTCACGGGTGGACCGCGCCTGCCGGTAGTGGGGCCCGGTTGAGTGCAGATCAAAAAGTTGAAGACTTCTTATGGGAACAGATTAAGGGGTTAATTTGTCGTGACGCCACCTATGAGTGTTTCGATAAGTTTTACCAACACTGCGAGGCCTCCGGGGGATGGAATGCAGCAAGATGGAACGCTCCCCACAGGCTGAGCGGTGATCCAAGGAGGCTGGAGCTGCTCAAGATGTTGTACGGCAGCTGCGGTTACCTTGAAGTGCGGACAGACAGTTCATAAGAAAGCACGAACACTGTAAGTCTCTGTAACGGGTGCTTTACTGTAACCAGCAGGCAATACATGGCATACAGTTTGTGGGTAGCAGACCAGGTGGACTCAGCAGTGAAAGGTGTCCCTCAGAGATCTGCGTGTTTCCTCCATTCTATCTAAGTAAGTTGCCGTTGTCAGGAATACCAGGAATACCAGGTCGGGTACAGGGAGGCTGCTTGAATGCCCTATCCGGGGTATACGTTCCGGATGCTGTGGGGAGCCTTGGGTCCCGTGGTGGGTACACCGCTGGTTAGACGACTGGATTTGGCGGTGGTGGGGTGCTCCTGTAAAGCGGCTCCTCCACTCTTCTGGTTCGCATAGCAGAGCTGAACTGCTGCTAGCTTCGGTACCAGCAAACCGTCTGTAGATGGGCACGGGATGATTTTGGACCCGCATTTTGAAGCCCGAAGATCGGTTGGCAATGCACCGGGAGTAATGGTGCTCAACCGTGGTGACGGTAGGGAGATGGCCAGTAGAAGATGGCCATGGGGCCGCACGGGGCTGTGCGAGCCCCCTCTCCTAGGTTGCAGAGCTGGGGAACTGCAGAGGCCCTCTAGGTTGCTGTTACACCTTCAGCCCTCGAACTCCAACTGTTCTAAACTTTCCACTACACACTACCCTTGCACTCCGCCCACCAAGACCTTGATTGGCCCTCTATGCTAAGTGATGCATGCAGGGTATGAATCTCTGAGTTAACCATATGACTGCTGGGTCAGAGAATATTGCTGCTGCATTTATGGCAGCAATACCCTCCTGTGACGCACTCGTTGCGGGGCGCCACAATAGTCTGCTTGCGTTCACATCAAAATGTTCATAGTAATGCATTGACCGCCTGTCTGGGCAGAGTAAAGAGCCGTCGGGAGAGGAGGACGAGAAGAGTAGGAGAGGACGAGAGAAGGAGAGCAGAGGAGGAGAAGAGATGAATTTCCTTGCATGTTTCTATGGGAATGCATGCATTCACTTGCTTGGCCTGCAGATGGCACTGCATTCCCATAGGAATACATGCATGCTTTTGTGGTGCCCCACGTAGTCAGGCGTCACAGAGGGGTATTGCACCCGTAAAAGAGGTGTAATTGCCCCAGCTGCAAGTGGACCCTAGGTTGGTGGGTGGGCCCCATTCCAGCACTCCCACATTTAGAATAGGAGTAGGAGGTTACCCAGGAGGGAGATATATTCACCTTGAGGTCAGTCAGGAGAAAGAGTAGTCTCTCTAGTCAGTGAGAGAGAGAGAGTCGGGACAGTCGGAGGAGGAGGAGAGGAGAAGGAGTGTGAAGCGAGGCGGAAGGGTTACCCGGACGGCTCCACGCTCATCCGTAGGAAAGGAGAAAGAGGGCGCCCGACGCGAGGAGTCTGGGCCCTAGAGAGAAAGGGAGAACCCTAGCGTGGAGTGACCATACTTCAGGGGATTCTCCAGTCCACCACGGGAACGCCGGGCCCGAGGATCCAGCCAAGGTCTATATTTGCAGTCGGCATCCGGCTGTTGTGGTTTGTTTAACAGCCACAGCACCCTGCCAGACGGAGCGGTGTGCCTGCTTCCTCACCACGAGGGAGGGGACCCCCAATACTACCTACACGGAGCCATTGGGTATAGACTTATCCTAGGCGGGGAAGAAAGGACACAGGTTCGTCAACGAAGGTACACCACAGGTCCCACCATACCACCTGGGATCCACTTTCAGCCACCCGTAGAGCTACCTGTTACTTTAACAACTGATGCTGAACTGTGGACTTTGTATTTGCTACTGAACGTTTACAGCAAAGTACCCGGGAGAAAGTGACTTTGCCTCAGTGTTGTTATCTCCATCAACCTGTTCCCTTTCAGGAACGCTGCTTCAGAGAACCAGCTCCACCTGTAGGGAGCTTTGCCATCTCAGCCGCATTACCATCGCCCTCCGGAGGACTGTGGCGGCGCTGGTGACCCATCATCAGGTACTACAGGTGGCATCACATGACAAACTCTTATCCCCTGTATATAACCCCTTATTGAAGCGTCACCCAGGCCACGGGTTCAGACGCTGCCACCCATGACATCCTCGTGAGAACACACACTGAGCCTGATACCCGAGTACCCCAGGGCCTGGGGCTCGACACCTTGTGCGCTCGGACCCTTCCATACAAAACAAGCTCTCTTCTATGCACAAAAAATGCAGCAAGATGCATTTTTTGTGCGTCCAGGAGACCGTGGTTTGTATGCACGCGACAGCGAACGCTGGCCCAATGCGTCCCCAAGGTAACCATAGGGACGCTCCATGCATGTGTAGCACCCTGCTAGTCAGCGCGCTACAAAAGGGTACTGCACCCCTAACAGAAGATGCAGTATGCTTTGTCCTGGTAAGGGGTAATAGAAGCCTAAAGCTCCACAACCACACACATACACCTAGTGATAGGGGACCACTCAGACAACCCGTTACCAGGGTAACCGGTCCCGGTGGGAGGAGAGCTATGTTATATAGTGAGTTGCAAAAGAGCGGGAAACGGTTGCAGTGAGTAGGAACAGGACAGTAAAGAGGAGAAGTAACGGAGGGCACCTCAACCTGGTGGCCCAGGCAGCGAGGGGCAGATAGAGGGTAAACTGTATGCCCTGGACAAGTCCGAAGCGGGGCACCGGCTCCGAAGTGGTGCAGAGGACAATCCCTGAGCCGCAATTTACCGGCGTGGTCGAAATCTTCATAGGAGCACAATCCAGCCCGACCTACACACGGTCCCAACCAGAAGCACCAAACCGGATTGAGCACCCCTTAGAGAGAAAAGAGATCCTCATATCACCCGACAGGCTTGGTTCAACAAGCGGGATTCATGAAGGGTAGCACGAGGTAGAAGGAGAGTGCAGAGGTAGGACAGAGAAAGAGATAAAGGAATATCACTGGAGCTTCAAAGGGGCATTGCCTACTGCCAGGACCACCCAGTCCACTACACTAGCTGTAACAACTGCATACCCTGTAAGCTGCAGATTACTGGAGTAAAGGAGCCGTACAGAGTGAACAAGTGTCTTTGTTTCTTCTTGGTGAACGGAGGTAATTCTGCACAGCAAAAACAGAGACTGCACTGACCCATTCCTACTACGCTACCCTATTCCACTATCATACCTTTACAGCCCCGGGGACCCAGCCCTTCCTGTAGAGAGCCACAACACCTTGCTGCCGCCCATCACCCCGGAGGTCTCAGCAGCGCTGGTGCCATCACCGGATCTACATGTGGCTTCTCGACAATCACTTATAAACTATTATCCCTATAAATAAGATAAGATAAGATAAACTTTATTGATCCCGGAGGAAATTACAGTATTACAGCAGCAGAACAAAGATCAAGAACATTTCACACTTTATAAAATAAGTCTATATGGACAGCAGATGTGGGTAGACTGGTATATGTACCTCACCTATTGCCCCATACACATAGAACTTCACATAGTCTTATGTGAAGAAATACCCCTTTTTGTTGTCACCACAAGGGCACGGGCTCGGGCACCGACCACCGTGACATCCACCGTACCTAAACGCCCGAGACCTGAGTACCCCAGACCCTTGTGGGCCAGACACATGCAGCACCGCACACGTTCGATCGGCTCTATACGCAGCGTTTTAAAACGCTAGTGTGAAACCGGCCTAAGGATGTGTCCATGAAGAACACTGCACACAGAAAGTCAGGATGTTACAGGTCGCAGATAATGTACAGTTTTTCTTATATCCCTCCATTGTTGCCCTCCTACATATTTCTGTAGCGCCCCTATAGCTAGGCGCCACAGCGAGGTACTGTACCCCAAACAGCAGGTGTAATGCCTCTGTAGTTACGGTTTGGGATTCTCCTTTATAGAGTCTGTCTTTCACACACAGCACTAGGCCACCTTAGAGTAGGGTGCTAATTATTCTGCAGGTCCCAAAGGGGGTGGAGCCTAGGTTAGAGCGGGAGACTTGAGAGAGAATTTAGGGAGTTAGTGCAGGAAGGCAGCCAGAGAGGACGCGCCTGACAACCGTCTTCAAGAGTGTGACCCAGGACAGAAGGAGACGATCCAGGACCGGTCGGAGCCGGCTGGAAACGTCTGGGGACAACAACCGGCATACCGGAGCCGAGGCAGTGAGCAGTCTATCCATCAATGCAAACCATGCGACTGTGGGACCGGAATAAGGGAGCCGTAGTGCCATGAAGACATATGTCCACCTCAGTCCCAAAACAGGTCCAGGACACTCTAGATAACGGGCCAAATTCCGGTGGCGGGAGGATTTGTTTGTTGTCGCTCCCGTCCGTACCGGTAAGGAACAAGCCATTTCTACCAGTAACAGACCAGGGGACTGGTGAGGAGCTCTGCAAAGGTGATTTAAGGACAGTGTAAGGAAAGACTAGGACCCTGAAAGCCATAAAGGAAGGTACACCGACAGACTCTATAAGGCAACCCGAAACCTGTGGCTGTGTTCCCGCTGAACCAGACTGTAACTATGTACTATAATATCTGCCGATACCAGTAAAGTGACATTTGAAGTTGAATCGATGTCTGTCCTCCTTTCCTGTCGGCACCCCGAAGGCCTCAGCATCATTAGAGGGGTAAGAACAACTACTCCGCTCATCCACCCTGGCTGCCCTGAGGTAAAGCTCCACCTGTGGGGAGCTGTAACACCCAAGCTGCATCATATCACTTCAGCGGCCGGCCTGCAGAGCTGGTATCTAACTTACCAGGTGCCGCAGGTGGCGTCACGACAACATTTCCCCCATCCCCCCATCATCACCTTTCAATGAGGGTTAGGGCACGGAAAGGGGAAATCGACCATCCGTGATCCCCGCTACAGCCACCCATTCATCCCGGTATCCGAGTACCCCAGCCTGGCCGACTCATTTCCCTTCATCTTACTTTCTGGAGAATTTTCTGCAGCATAACTGCATTTAAACTGCATCGTGCGTCAGGAAAACGCAATGCGTTTTTGGTGCATTTCTGGTGTGTTTTGGGTGCAGATTTGTGCCATATGTTTTTTTCACTATAATCAATAGCTGGAAGGATTGAAAAACACTGCAAAACGCTCCAATGATTCACATGCTCATTTTTTTGTCTTGACCACAATCTGCACCAAAACTGCAAGGAAAAATAAGCATTGTAGGCACGACACTCCAGAATTCTCATAGACTCTGCTAAGAGAAGGATAGGCATGCAGGTTTGTGACAAACAGTGACACAAAAATACAGCAAAAATACATAAAAAAGTAATGTATGCACAAGACCTTACTGTTCTGTGGAATTAGTGCTGTATGATGATCATGATACCTGGGGTGTATGCAGTTGTGTGGATTGTGTATGATTAGTGTGCAGTGTGTGTGATGTGATTGGATACTGGAGTGGATGCACATGGCATTGCCTAGTTTAGAGCCGCCCGAGCACAATCTTTGGAAGGCCCAAACTAACTGTGTGTAAACCACAAAAACCCATAGTGGAGTGATATTGAAAAAAATGATTATACTGCATCATATTCATTTTTCCTTGCAAAGTGGAGGCTCACTTTAAATGTGGATCAGCTGCAATGTGAGACACAGACTGTGGATGGGGTGGCACTGTTTTTAAATGAATATATATTTTTGTCTAATCCTGGACAGCCACTTAAATCAAATGGGCATCATAGTGTACGTGGTATGTTATAATTGTAACTCTACTGGGTTTGTCACAATAATACAATATGGTCAGAATTTAATGACACTATTTTCTCCTTTAGTTTGATAGAAATGTTCGGATTTACAGGCGTATATGCATCTAGAACTCCCAGCATACAAGGAGGGTATCAGGCTGCAGGTATCTGCGTGTCCCTGGCATTTGCCTTTGTGGGAGGTACTTTAGTAGGTAAGGAAAAGTCATTCTTACTACAGGAACTCAGTTGTAGCAAGTATCATGCTCCCATCATGCTGCCATCATGCTACATTCACAGAATTTTGAAGACATTTTTTATGCAAATTGTCACTTCAGTGATGGAGTAAACAAACTCTAACGGCACCTAATATAGGTAGCAATCCTAAAAGTCATAATGGACTCTTTAACAAGACTTTAAATATGATTTAGGATTAAGGTTTGGGGTTCTGATCTGGCACAAATCCTAAATCATATTAAAAGGCTTGTTAGTAAGTCAATTATGACTTTTAGGATTGCTACCTATATTAGGTGGCATTAGAGTTTGTCCACTTCCTCACTGAAGTGTCAATCTGCATATGCAATTTCCCAGAGGAGCATTGCGGCTTTAAGTCTCCTCACTGCTGGCTGGCAGAATACTCTCCACAAGGAGAATAGCTGTTCCCCCAGATGAAGACTTTTTTTAGTCAATCTGCTCCAATTTCTTCCTCAAAAACCCATTTACTTTTGTGTCTGTGTCCACTCCTGCATATACTCTTCTGTCTGTGCCCATACATGCTTCTGTCTATTCCCACCCCTTTACCCATACCAAGCCTTGCATATATTCTTATTTTTATGCCCACGCTTGCATATAGTCTTTTATTTTTGCCCACCCCTGCATATACTTTTATGTGTTTGCCCACACCTTCTGTTTGTGTGCACCCCTGCATATATTCTTCTGTTTCTATTCGTGTCCAATCCTATATTTACACTATATTCAGGGCACCCCTGACTATACTTTTCTGTCTGTAACCACTCCTGCATATACTTTTATGTGTGTGCCCACCCCTTTGTATACTCTTATGTCTATGCCAAATCATATATTCTTCAGTATGTGTCCATCCATGCATATAGTCAACTCTCTATGCCCACCCCTGTATATACTTTTCTGTTTATGCCCACCGCTTCTTTCTATATCCACCTCTGAATATACTCTTCTGTTTATGCCCACTCTGCATATACTTTTATGTTTATGCCCACCCCTTCATATATTCTTCTGTTGATGTCCACCCCTGCATATATTCTTCTGTCGATGTCCACCCTTGCATATACTCATCTGTTTGTAACCACCCTTTTAGATACTTTTCTGTATATGCCCACTCCTGTAGACACTTTTCTGTCTATGCCCACCCCTGTAGATACATTTCTGTCTATGCTCACCCTTGTAGATACTTTTCTGTCTATGCCCACCCCTGCAGATACTCTTCTCATGGTGTCCACAACTGCATATACTATCACCACTAACTGTCCAACAACTGATTCATTGAACCTTTTAAGTATATAGCAAACATGTACTGTAGCTCTAAATACTGAAGATGTGATATTGGCAGTAATCTCTGTAGCTTTATGACACATATTTTCAAGAAATGTATCTAGGTAATGTCACTTTTTTCAATTCATGTAGGACTCTTTCTGAAGTTGCCATTTTGGGGGGAACCATCAGATGAGAACTGCTTTGATGATGTTGTATACTGGGAGGTAAGGTTACTGTTACTGTATAATGTGCAATAGCTACTGTAAATAAGAAGCTTAATTAAATTAGTCTGGTTAACGTCATTAGTTTTATAATTAATCAGCAACAGTCTATATACAGCATATATACGGTATATCAACAGGCTTCCTAGAGGAGATGGAGATAATAGATACTTGGAGACTGCCAAAAACTATGTCATCTATATACTTGAACAATTGAGGGAAACCAAAGCTAATTGACATATTTGTTAATATCCTGGAGTGGCATATCACCCACAGCCTTAACATTACAGTTAATGTGATTTTCCCAAAGCTGTGCCCACATGTGCGTTTTTGTTGCAGAAATGACTTGCGTTTTTTTAATGTCCCTGCTGTGTTTTTCCAACAGACTCCCTTCCAACCCCCTCCCCTCCAAAAAAAGCACCACTAATGGATTGATATTCCCACAGTCAGTTTGTGGTGCTTTTCTTCTTCGATTTCCAAAACAAAAACGCTCCAATACTCATTCTCCTCAGCAAGCCCATGGCGATCCATGGTGATTCTTTCTCCATGCACCGGTGGGAGATATGTTTATGATGCGCCCAGGGCCATGTAGTACTCTGAATCGGGCTGTGGTGCTTCTGGGGAGTCACAGACGAAGAGACCCAGCTCTGTGACCCTGGGTTCAGTGTAAAAGATTGTTATTGGGGAGAAATAGTAAGGATTATTCGTGGTGCCACCTGTGGTTTGTGGCTATGAGTGGCCACCGCTGCTGTAGAACCTCTGCGGAGGATGGACGGGCAGCTGGGATGGATTGACTCCCCACAAGTGGAGCAGATCCCCAGGGCACTGGATATTGAAGGCTGTAGGGTGTAAGATGTAGGGTGCAAGCGATGTTGCTGTGAGTTCGTGTAACCTGGGAGCAACTCGGGGTTCTCCACACCCGGCAAGTTCTGAGGCCTCCCTGCTGTACTTTCTCTTGCAGGTCCCTGCTGCTGCTTGAAGCTGAGCGGCGGCCCTCTCTTTCTCTCCTGCATGTGCCAGTGTGACAGGCAGCTCGAATCCTTCTTTAGTCCCACTTCTCGGTCGGCTGTTCCTGGATTCTTAATGCTGCTATGCCTGCGGGCACTTTGGTGTGGATGGGGGACTTGGAATTCCCCAGCCTCCGGTATTGTCTGCCAGGACGTTAGGCCCTGCACAGCCTTGAACTTTGGTGTCCAGTTCTTGGCGCTTGTTTCTCTGGGGTGAGCTCGACACTGCTCTACTAGCTCCAGGCTCTCCTCTACCTCTGCAGACCCTTGCCTGTGGGTCCCTCAAGCTAGGCTTTAGCTTTTCTGGGGTGAGCTTAGCACTGCTCCAGCTCACAGGATGTCTTCCTCAGTACTGCCCTATACTCAACTGACTAACTCCACCCTAGACCAGAATTTATAGGGCAGCCACCCTGAAACTGTGTTTTTGATCTCCCCTTCAGGCCTGTGTGGTTTGATTTTGCCTAGTGTGAATACACTCTGTTGCTCTCAGGTATGACACTATACCCGAGGGAGATAATAATATTGTGGCATCCGAAATCTGGGGTGCACATTTATCCAACTTCCAGGACCTTTGCACTATGTGACTCAGCCTGTCACATGGTGTGCAGGATCTGGAAGATTGATAAACGCATCTTCCACCGGTGCATGGAGAAAGAATCACCATGGATCGCCATGGGCTTGCCGGGAGAATGAGTATTGGAGTGTTTTTGTTTTGGAAATCGCGGAAAAAAAGCATCACAAACTGACTGTGGGAATACCCATCCATTTATGGTGAAAAGGTGTCTGTGTGTTTGTCTGTCTCTGTGTGTCTATCTGTCTCTGTGTGTCTCCTTATTTGAGCTGCGTTTGTATGTGCACAGAGGCAGCACATATGCAGTACAAACACAGCACAAACAATAGGTTTGTGCTGGTTATGTTTATAGACAGCGGCTTTTGAACAGCTGACAAACGCATCATAACAATAAGCACAGTGGGCACATAGCCTAACTTAAATGGAGTGCATAATCAGAAAATCAGGTTTTTGTGTTACACGTAGTTTTTTTTTTTTATATTGGTAATGCTTTTTTCATTAAACAATCTTTAAACAAAAAATAATACTCCTGCTATTTTACTCCTAGGGATATTTTTAGACATGTCTCTAGTTATATCAAGAAGAGTTTACAGCGTGGCTCCATATTATCAGAGGCAGGATTACAATGACAGATAACAGCTCAATATACAGGATCCAACAATCACAATATGTGATATCACAGCTCCCCTCCTCCCCCTCTCTTCACAATGATCTGTGCACAGGCTCATTTGACACACTATTAGAAACGATAGAATCAGATGTAACTATTGTCGCTATGTACATTTGTTGTTTCCTGAAACAATAGAAAGTAAAAGTGTAAAACAAAAAAAGCCCTAACAGTGGCTAATGTTAAAATTGCAAGATTTCTTTTTGCAATTATTATATAGATTGTGACATGTTTAAAAAATTACCCCAAATATATATGCTATACAAGTAGTACATAATTTCCTATACTTATTCTGACTAATATTAACAAATGTCCCCATGCTGCAATCAGAGGCGCAGCTATAGAAGGCACATAGGTTACACTCACCTATAATGGTACCTTTACACGCCGCTACCGAGGGTAGCAACAGGTAGGCACCACACGTGCACGCACGCGTTTGCAACGGTTCCTAACGTACCTGATGCCGCATTTACACGCCGCCACAGCGTGCTCCACAGAAGGTATTTTCATTGCCCGGAAGTGCTGACGGGTGCCGCAGGTTACCTTCTGTGGAGCACCTTCCCTGATTTACACGCTGCTACCACAAGGGAATATGGGCGGACCTGGGGCAGCAGAGACAACACATAGGCGTGCCAGAATTGTGGATTATGAGATGCTCGTACGATGATTGAACAATGCAATAGCATCATGATTGGCCAGCAGCGCAGGGAAGGCTGGCTAATACATGACGCTATTGCAATTGTGTATTGTGTCTGGTCAGCTCGTTAAATATGGCGCCCTATGCAGGGACAGCCAATGGGTACACAGTAGCCCCCACCAATGATAGCTGATGGGGCGTGGTATACATGACGCTGTGGCACGCCCCAGGGAACTCAAATACCGTACCTGTGCCCCGATTACACGCCACCACCATAGGGATTATGCCTGCTTGTTTTTGAGCACGGCTGAAACACAGGTATCCAAAGACACAGGTAGAAACATCCTGAATTACACGCCGCCACTTCGCGGTGTTTTCAAGGTATCAGGTACAATTTTGTCCGATACCTGCGGTTTCTACCTTTCGGTCGCGGCGTGTAAAGGTACTATAAGGGTTATCCAAAACATCTATTTACCTCAAACTTGGATTTAGGACTTTCTACTTAAGCAGAGTCCCAAAAATAAAGGTGCATATCAATGAATTAGAATATTATCAAAAAGTACATTTTTCAGTAATTGAATACAAAAAGTGAAACACAGATATGATATAGAGTCATTACAGAGTGATTTATTTTGTGTTTATTTATGTTAATGTTGATGATTATGGCTTAAAGCCAATAAAAACCCAAAGGTCATTTTCTCATAAAATTAAAGTAGGGAGGATGAAGGGTTAAAAGCCATGCTGCTGTATTACACAAGACATCAAAGGGTGAATATAATATTGTTTTGTTAGCCAACACATTTCAGGACTCCCTGTCCCCTTCCTCAGGACAAATCAATGACATATTGTCATGTTTCAGGGCATTTCAGGGAACCCTGAAACACACTGACTAATAAATCAATATTATATTCACCCTTTGATGTCTCGTAGAATAAGTCAGCGTGTATTTTAACCCTTCATCCTGCCTGCTTTAATGTTCTGAGATAATGACATTAGGGTTTTCATTGGCTGTAAGCCACAATCATCGACATTAACATACATAAACACTTATTATACAAAACATTTTGACACTGAGGGTGATCAACGAGTGGAACAGGCTGCCCAAGAGGTGGTGGGTTCCCCTTCAATAGAAGTCTTCATACAGAGGCTGAACAGACATCTGTGCATGGGGTTGGACTGATGACCCCGGAGGTCCCTTCCAACTCTACCATTCTATGATTATCTATGGGAATTCCGGATATAGCACAGTACAGAACTTTCCTATTTCCAGAGGTCACTTCCAACTCTAACATTCTATGATTCTATGAGTATTGAGTTCTGTTGGTCTTTAACAACAAAATTCCTAAATTAGAGATTAAATATTATTATTATTGCTCTATCTCCATAGGTTCCTGGAGAAGATGAAGAAGAATTGGACAATGCCAAACATTATGTCACCCATATACCTGAGCAATTGAGGGATATCAATACAAACTGATAGATGTATCAACATTCTGCAGTAGCATGTCATGCAAACCACGTCTTGTGTTTTTGTACAAAATTTTTTTTAGTTTATCTTTATAGATTGTGTTATGGCAGCATGGTAGATTTGCTCTAAATTTGTGGTGCAGATTTCATAATGAAAATCCCCCCAAAATTCTAATTTTAACTCTTGTAAAAAGTATTTTAAAAGTGCTATCCATATGTAGCAGAGGCAAGGGCATGTTGTAAATGTTTAAATCTGCCGCATGCTCAATCTGTGAAGTAAATGTCACATATCTTCAACACAGATTTGCTCCTTCAATATGAAATCTGTTATGAATTCTGCAGCATAATTTGCACTGAAATAAGTATGTAACGTGGCAAATCTTACAAAACATTGGCACATGCTCAGACCAATGCTATTCAGTGAGGCCGTGCACATGTCTGCAATTGTAGCATGCGTGATTTGCCTCTGAGAATCAGATGGCATTCGGCCATTCAAGTCTATGGGTCTGTGAAAAAAATCAGACTGCGCTAGGATGACACCCAAGTGGAGTCTGATTTTCATGAACTGACAGAATGGAGAAGATGGAAAAACTTTTTTTCCATCTTCTCCACATCCAAGAAAAACTAATCCCACTCTAATTAAACTCTGATCAGAGTTTGATTACCATAATCGGATAGAGAAAATATGGTCATGTGAACAAGCCCTTAATTATCGCCGCTTTTAAAAATGAGTGAGTTGCTTCAGTTAAAGCATTACCCCAGCGTTTTGTTGTTTCTTCACTACTGAAGTGGTGCTTTAAATCTAAGTCCCTCCCCTGTCTTATACTCGCCCTCCGGCCATCTCACCATTTTTTTGCACCACTCTGGTCCCACTGTGCCATCTTGTGCCGGCAGCTCAATGAAACACTGGAGTTGCCATCAGGTGACAGATCGCTGCAGGCCAACAAGTGTGACACTGGAAAAGGATGAAGACAGTGGCAGATGAGTATAATACAGGGGGTAAGAGACTTAGATTTAAAGCACTAGTCCAGTGCTGAAAAAATAACCCTTGAGTGGTGCTTTAACACTAATATGCCTTATGATTCTTGCTGTCCCACCACATAAATCAGCCACTGACTGCATTATTGTAGCCATGTATGTTTTGGAAAGGGAAGGTATGTCCAGAGAAAACATACCTTAAAATACAGCTGCGTGCTATGCATTTCATACCAGGCAAAAGTAACATTCCAGGAAATATTTTTTTACATTTAAAGCTTTCTAGTGCAGACTAGCGTGTGTGATTTGTGTGCAGTCATCCGCCTGCGCACAGATCACATATGGCAGTGAATGGGTGCGCACGGTCATGCGCAGTCAAGCGCAGCACCTTGCGCTCCCATTATAAAGATAGGGGCTTGCGGTGCTGCGTTCACATTGCGGATCCCCTCCGCAGAAGGCTGCGGAGGGGAACACTAATGTGAAGCCACCCTTACTCCCATAAAAGCTCTGCATATATTTAAGTACTGTCTGTACAGCGAAGTGAATTTCACATTCACTTTGCCGGCAGACACAAGGCACATTGCGCATTTTTGAAAAGTGCGCACAAAAAAATACTAAAAAATGTGCAATGTCTGAATGTAGCCTTATACAACCCTGCCCCCCCCCCCCAAAAAAAAAGAGGGAGAGGCATCATGGCATGGAAATGTAGTCTGCATTAGGGGGGACATATCAAGAGGAAGACAGAATAAAAATGACAAATAACCCAGAAATTGCACATCAATTACAATATAAAATTTCAAGACAAACATAAGAGCCTAAGCAGAAAAAAGTTGCTGAATAAATGAGCAGAATGTTAAAAGGTACATAGTGAGCCCGATATCACAGTGTAACTGAAGAGATCTGTGGCATCTGCATAGTATTACACAGTATTACATTTTAATGTGTTTAATAATAAAAAAGTTAAAAAAAAATAGAACAATAAATATTTGAAAGTAAATATCTACCGTATTTGTGAAATTATACACTCATCAGACCACTGACTTTTTATTTGATATCACACAATTTTTTTACCAAATTTACAACACATTAAAATTAAAACTGTTGACCATTTATATATTATACCAGACAGGTGAACTTGGTCGTAATATTGAAATTTTCCATTTGAAATACAGATGTTTCAAAACTACCGGTACATCAATTCTTTATAAGCAGTGACGTGCTAAATACAGACTTTAACAGGTTAATTACAATTGAGGATGTTTCGTAAAAGTGCACTTATGTACATTAGTGTGACGTGAAAAATCTACGATGGTGTCAAGTCCAACGTTTATGTATTCGTAAAGTGCCGGGTCTGCTCCTGTTATTCCGACATTATAAGGGTGTACCCATGAAATACCCATGAAATACATTATTTACCTATCCAAAGGACTTGTGATAAATGGATGATCATTTAAGGCAGCACCTCTAGGACCCCTGTTTCTTAAACTGGGGGTTTCAATACTACTTACTGTAGTTAAATTGAATGGAGTAATGTGACTGCTCATGCCTATGGAACTTATTGAAATAGCTGAATTTTGTACTCCACCACTTTTGTGGACCATAGACAGGAATGGAGCAAAAGAATGATGATGGTCCATTGGTGTATGACCACAGTGAGTTTGATTGGGGGACGGGGACCCAAATTATGGTGATGTGGACAGACGTTTAGTTATATTGGTGGCTGATTAGTGTATTCTGTGTCCATACCCCTTTAACTATTTCTCACAAAAGAATAGTGAAGCTTGTAATGTAATATATACCTGTAGAAATACATGCCGACACCAGGCTGTTATCTAAAGAGAAATGCAATATTTTGGCATTTACGTACTGAGTATAACAGAAATTGAGAGCAAGATGCTCTCAAAAAGTTAAATGAGTTGTCCAGTTTTTGTTAACTATATGGAAAGAGGTGCAAATGTTAACAATTAATCTACTCTATAATTGCCGTAGGCATTTTCATGTCGGACCCCGAAAACGTGCCGTGGATATGTCACACTCTGTGACGTCATCACGGCGAAGCATTGGCCGCGAAGCGGCCATTGCGAGCCGTCGCAATGCCCGCGTAGCGGGCATTGCGACCCCTGCCGCTGTCATCCCGCTGCCTCCTCCATATGCCCGCACACCCCCTCCTCCATATGCCCGCACACCCCCTCCTCCATATGCCCGCACACCCCCTCCTCCATATGCCCGCACACCTCCTCCTCCATATGCCCGCACACCCCCTCCTCCATATGCCCGCACACCCCCTCCTCTATATGCCCGCACACCCCTCCTCCATATGCCCGCACACCTCCTCCTCCATATGCCCGCACACCTCCTCCTCCATATGCCCGCACACCCCCTCCTCCATATGCCCGCACACCCCCTCCTCCATATGCCCGCACACCCCCTCCTCCATATGCCCGCACACCTCCTCCTCCATATGCCCGCACACTCCCTCCTCCATATGCCCGCACACCCCCTCCTCCATATGCCCGCACACCCCCTC
The DNA here is from genome assembly GCA_033576535.1 of Allobates femoralis. Lineage (NCBI taxonomy): Eukaryota > Metazoa > Chordata > Amphibia > Anura > Aromobatidae > Allobates > Allobates femoralis. The sequence continues at coordinate 148,885,587 of JARQOC010000004.1, forward strand.
CTCCATATGCCCGCACACCCCCTCCTCCATATGCCCGCACACCCCCTCCTCCATATGCCCGCACACCCCCTCCTCCATATGCCCGCACACCTCCTCCTCCATATGCCCGCACACCTCCTCCTCCATATGCCCGCACACCCCCTCCTCCATATGCCCGCACACCCCCTCCTCCATAAGCCCGCACACCTCCTCCTCCATATGCCCGCACACCCCCTCCTCCATATGCCCGCACACCCCCTCCTCCATATGCCCGCACACCCCCTCCTCTATATGCCCGCACACCCCCTCCTCCATATGCCCGCACACCTCCTCCTCCATATGCCCGCACACCTCCTCCTCCATATGCCCGCAACCCCCTCCTCCATATGCCCGCACACCCCCTCCTCCATATGCCCGCACACCCCCTCCTCCATATGCCCGCACACCTCCTCCTCCATATGCCCGCACACTCACCCCTCCTCCATATGCCCGCACACCCCCTCCTCTATATGCCCGCACACCCCCTCCTCCATATGCCCGCACACCTCCTCCTCCATATGCCCGCACACCTCCTCCTCCATATGCCCGCACACCCCCTCCTCCATATGCCCGCACACCCCCTCCCCATATGCCCGCACACCCCCTCCTCCATATGCCCGCACACCTCCTCCTCCATATGCCCGCACACTCCCTCCTCCATATGCCCGCACACCCCCTCCTCCATATGCCCGCACACCCCCTCCTCCATATGCCCGCACACCCCCTCCTCCATATGCCCGCACACCCCTCCTCCATATGCCCGCACACCCCCTCCTCCATATGCCCGCACACCCCCTCCTCCATTATGCCCGCACACCTCCTCCTCCATATGCCCGCACACCTCCTCCTCCATATGCCCGCACACCCCCTCCTCCATATGCCCGCACACCCCCTCCTCCATAAGCCCGCACACCTCCTCCTCCATATGCCCGCACACCCCCTCCTCCATATGCCCGCCACACCCCCTCCTCCATATGCCCGCACACCCCTCCTCCATATGCCCGCACACCCCCTCCTCCATATGCCCGCACACCTCCTCCTCCATATGCCCGCACACCCCCTCCTCCATATGCCCGCACACCCCCTCCTCCATATACCCGCACACCTCCTCCTCCATATGCCCGCACACCATCCTCCTCCTCCATATGCCCGCACACCCCCTCCTCCATATGCCCGCACACCCCCTCCTCCATATGCTCGCACACCCCTTCCTCCATATGCCCGCACACCCCCTCCTCCATATGCCCGCACACCCCCTCCTCCATATGCCCGCACACCCCTCCTCCATATGCCCGCACACCTCCTCCTCCATATGCCCGCACACCCCCTCCTCCATATGCCCGCACACTTCCTCCTCCATATGCCCGCACACCCCCTCCTCCAAATGCCCGCACACCCCCTCCTCCATATGCCCGCACACCTCCTCCTCCATATGCCCGCACACCCCCTCCTCCATATGCCCGCACACCCCCTCCTCCATATGCTCGCACACCCCCTCCTCCATATGCCCGCACACCCCCTCCTCCATATGCCCGCACACCCCCTCCTCCATATGCCCGCACACCCCCTCCTCCATATGCCCGCACACCTCCTCCTCCATATGCCCGCACACCCCCTCCTCCATATGCCCGCACACCCCCTCCTCCAAATGCCCGCACACCCCCTCCTCCATATGCCCGCACACCTCCTCCTCCATATGCCCGCACACCCCCTCCTCCATATGCCCGCACACCTCCTCCTCCATATGTCCGCACACCCCCTCCTCCATATGTCCGCACATCCCCCCTCTCCATATGCCCGCACACCTCCTCCTCCATATGCCCGCACACCCCTCCTCCATATGCCGCGCACACCCCCTCCTCCATATGCCCCACAGCCCCTCCTCCATATGCCCGCACACCCCCTCCTCCATATGCCCGCACACCTCCTCCTCCATATGCCCGCACACCTCCCCTCCATATGCCCGCACACCTCCTCCTCCATATGCCCGCACACCCCCTCCTCCATATGCCCGCACATCCCCTCCTCCATATGCCCGCACACATCCTCCTCCATATGCCCGCACACCCCCTCCTCCATATGCCCGCACACCCCCTCCTCCATATGCCCGCACACCTCCTCCTCCATATGCCCGCACACCCCCTCCTCCATATGCCCGCACACCCCCTCCTCCATATGCCCGCACACCTCCTCCTCCATACCATACCGCAACCGCGCCGCATTGCGAGTTGCTGGCTCAGTGCGAGCACTTGCGGCGCGGTTGCGGTAATCCCCATAAGGATTACCGCAACCGCGCCGCATTGCGAGTCGCTGGCTGAGTGAGAGCACTTGCGGCGCGGTTGCGGTAATCCCCATAAGGTTTACCGCAACCGCGCCGCAAGTGCAAGTTGCGGCGCGGTTGCGGTAATCCCCATAGAAAGTATAGGGGGACTTGCGGCAGGTGCGGCAAGTGCGGTTTTGCCGCACCTGCCGCAAGTCCCCCTATACTTTGTATGGGGATTACCGCAACCGCACCGCAGATGCGTTTTTTTAATAAAATAAAATAATTTTAAATTCAATTAAAATAACAAATAATAAATAAATGTAATAATAATAAAAATAGTAAAAAAAAAATATATAAATAAATAATAAAATAAAAAATAAAAATAACAAAAAAAAAAAAAAATATATTAAAATATTGGACCCCCCAAAAAAAGTATTGGACCCCCCCAAAAAAGTATTGGACCCCCCAAAAAAAGTATTGGACCCCCCCCCAAAAAAGTATTGGACCCCCCAAAAAAAGTATTGGACCCCCCCAAAAAAGTATTGGACCCCCCAAAAAAAGTATTGGACCCCCCAAAAAAGTATTGGACCCCCCCAAACAAACGTATTGGACCCCCCCCAAAAAAGTATTGGACCCCCCAAAAAAATGATTGGACCCCCCAAAAAAAGTATTGGACCCCCCAAAAAAGTATTGGACCCCCCAAAAAAAGTATTGGACCCCCCAAAAAAAGTATTGGACCCCCCAAATAAATGATTGGACCCCCCCCAAAAGTATTGGACCCCCCAAAAAAAGTATTGGACCCCCAAAAAAAGTATTGGACCCCCAAAAAAGTATTGGACCCCCCCAAAAAAGTATTGGACCCCCTAAAAAAAGTATTGGACCCCCCAAAAAAAGTATTGGACCCCCCAAAAAAAGTATTGGACCCCCCCAAAAGTATTGGACCCCCCCCCCAAAAGTATTGGACCCCCCAAAAAAAGTATTGGACCCCCCAAAAAAGTATTGGACCCCCCAAAAAAAGTATTGGACCCCCCCCAAAAAAGTATTGGACCCCCCAAAAAGTATTGGACCCCCCAAAAAAAGTATTGGACCCCCCCAAAAAAGTATTGGACCCCCCAAAAAAAGTATTGGACCCCCCCAAAAAAGTATTGGACCCCCCCAAAAAAGTATTGGAACCCCCAAAAAAAGTATTGGACCCCCCAAAAAAAGTATTGGACCCCCCCAAAAAGTATTGGACCCCCCCAAAAGTATTGGACCCCCCCAAAAAGTATTGGACCCCCCAAAAAGTATTGGACCCCCAAAAAAAAGTATTGGACCCCCCAAAAAAGTATTGGACCCTCAAAAAAATGATTGGACCCCCCAAAAAAAGTATTGGATCCCCCAAAAAGTATTGGACCCCCCAAAAGTATTGGACCCCCCAAAAAAGTATTGGACCCCCCCCAAAAAAGTATTGGACCCCCCCAAAAAAGTATTGGACCCCCCCCAAAAAAGTATTGGACCCCCCAAAAAAGTATCGGACCCCCTCCCAAAAGTATTGGACCCCCCCAAAAAGTATTGGACCCCCCAAAAAAAGTATTGGACCCCCCCCAAAAAAGTATTGGACCCCCCCCCCAAAAGTATTGGACCCCCCCAAAGTATTGGACCCCCCAAAAAAAGTATTGGACCCCTCCCAAACGTATTGGACCCCCCAAAAAGTATTGGACCCCCCAAAAAAGTATTGGACCCCCCAAAAAAAGTATTGGACCCCCCAAAAAGTATTGGACCCCCCCCAAAGTATTGGACCCCCCCAAAAAAAAGTATTGCACCCCCCCCAAAAACTATTCACACACCCCCGAAAAACTATTCACACCCCCCCGAAAAGTCCTCACACCAGCTATAACTACTATAATCAAATTAATGCACGTTCTAGAATCCCGATGCATTTGCATCGGGCTCACAGCTAGTAATATAATAAAAGCTCACTGCTCACCTCATTAATTCCCTGACAGTGCAATGCAGATACTATGGTGGTTCCTGTGCAAATTTTCACTTCAGTGAGGAAGTAGACAAACTCTAGTGCCACCTAATAAAGGTAGCAATCCTAAAAGTCATAATTGACTCTTTTAATATGACTTAGGATTTGTGCCAGATCAGAACCCCAAACTGCAGACGTTTCGGGGTGATTGCCCCTCATCAGTGCAGTGTGTGTATGGTGGTTCCTGTCAATCACATGACCACTGCAGCCAATATCTGGCCTCAGACACCATGTTCTGTACTTATTGACATCATAACCTGGCACTAAAGGGTGAATCCAGTAGTCCGGTGGCCCCTGAGGCTACTGTTGACTGCAGTGGTCACATTCTAGAAGGGATCATTGGTGTATCTCTATTGAAGTAGTGGGGAATGTGAGGAATATGTAGTGTTTTTTTTTTATTTTAAAACATCTTTAGCTTTTGTTATATTTTGTTATATTTTGTTATATTTTCTGAAATTGGATAACTCACTTAAATGGGTGTTCTCAAGTTTGGAAATGATCCCCTATTTATGGGATACCTTCCCAATTGCTAGGGATCTGACCCCTGGGATACCCACCAATTTTAAAATACAGAGCTCTGAGCCCCATGTGATTGGAGCGGTAGTTGATCATGTGCAGCTATCCATGCTGAGATAAGACCAAAGTCTGAGGGTAAAATCAGATATCACATTGACCGCTAGGATATTTGCTAGTTGAACTATTGTCACAGAGAACTTGTGAGGTTCCATTCCCTATATACAACAATATCTACTTCTTCAATGGCTTGGATATTAGCAGGTGTGTGAATATCTCTAGTTTTGACAAGTATTATGGGCGCATTTTAAACTAATATCACAACTGAGTGTTACGGCTACCTTACAAATTTAATGAGCCAAACTGATGGCATCAAAAACCTCTGGTCAATAAACCTTATCCTGTAGCGTACTATCCACACTATGCCTTTTTTGCCACAATGTACTGCCATTAATAATTGCAAATATTGCATCACCGCTCACATTCATCTACATACAGAATTCTCTGTCTCCTGATTGACTGGAAGGTTCTCTGCTCAATGCTGCAACCTATCAAGGAATAAATGTGCAATATTCTTGTTTGTAAATGATGTTCAATGTCTAGACTAAGGGACAAAAGGTCCCGTTGTTCAGCTTCATCTTCAACTTCACAAACCAACCACCCAGTGACAACTGTCTTCACTCCAACAATGGTGCTTTGCATGAAATTATAGTTTTGTATGTTTTCATTGATATCAGAGCATGAATAAATATATTTGATATTACTCCACTGTGTCATTTTGTAAGTATTACTTTACATTCTCATTTTAATTTATATCTAACTATCAGAATAGAATAGAATAGAATAGAATAGAATAGATCAGCGAACAGTTCGACGAACTTCCGAATCCCAATGTGAGGCAAAATGAAGGACAATGAAAACACCATCAAAGGGGCCCAAAAGCTGTCAACAACAGCTCAATCCATTTTACAGTGGAGCCCTGCTGTTATAGCACAGACATTAGCATTCTTGACTATTACGCACCAAGCTTCAGTGCCACTGTCACCCTGCTTCTGGGCCCGCTCATGAACCTCTGACATATCAACTGCTTGCCACCCTTGATTGTTTAAAGTCAGACTTAGCCTTGCCCACCTTCTCTGCCAGCCTTTGTGATTGGTTGCCAGTATGTCAACCAAAATGACATCAGATTACTGTAAAAATAAATAAATAATCAAAAATATTGGAGTGTGCTTCATTGTATGTTAGATTGCCAGCCAAGTTAACCCAGGGGCTGGACGCTGGAATTCTCAGTGTAGTAAGGGCCAAGCGTTCTGGGCCTCCACGCTAAAAATTGCAGCCTGCAGCCATCCCAGAATTGGCGCCTCTGTGATAGATGCTAAAACTGGCGGTACTACACTATTTCAGATGCCCTGTGCCTGTGGCACACTGGGTAATAAGGGGTTAATGTCAACTGATGATTAGCCTGCTGACATCAACCCCAGGTTGTTAATGTCAGGCCATTTTCAATCTTTAAGTAAGTAGTAAAAACACACAACACAGAAAATTATTTACAATAAAACACACAGACATCCCTGTTTACCCTCTTTGTTACCACAAAACATACACTCTGATGGTAATCCACAGCCAACACAAGTTGTCCCGCAACTATCTTAGCTATGCTAAATCTCAATGAGTGGAGGGTTCGGAGACGTGTCCACCCACTAACGCTCAGACTCTGTCAGACGGCTTTCTAAGCTGAGCAGTGACATGAGACAGTTCATCTGAGGACAGAGCATGCACCGCTCTGCAAAGTTCTCAGATGAACTCTCATGACACTGCGATGAAAGGCACAGCTGCGTGTCAGTTTGAGCCTGCTACCCCACAAGAGATATAGCAGGGTTGTAGATCTTCCAGGGACATTGCTGTGTTTTGACTTAATAAATGGGTAAAGCGGGTTGTCTGTGTGTTTTACTTACAATAAAGAGTTTTTCTCCTTTTGTTTTTATTTTTAATAATAATAATAATAATAATAATAATAATATTTATTCATTTATATAGCGTTATTAACTCCATAGCGCTTTACATATATTTGTAACACTGTCCCCATTGGGGTTCACAATCTAATCATCCTGTTATTATGTCTTTTAATAAAGGATTTTTCTCTGTGTCTGTGTTTTTTAACTATTTAGTCACTGGATTGGTAATGGTGGGGTATCATAGATGCCTCAACATTACCAATTCAGGGGCTGATGACAGGTGACAATACTAATCTGTCATTAACCTCTTCTATTACCCTGACTGCCACACACCATGGCAGCGGGAAGAGCTGAGGTGAAGTGCCAAGATTGGCGCATTTTATGGAGGTGCCAATTCTGGGGCAGCTGTGACCTGCTATTTTTAGAGTTGTGAAGGCCCGTGAAATATGACCCCTATCACCCTGAGAATAACAGCCCAGCTGACAGCTTTACTTTGACTGATGATCCAAAATGGGGGGGATTTATTCAAATTATTGTATAATTTAAAAATAAATAATTAGAAAAAATAGCTTACGGTCTCCTTTGTTTTAGATTAACAGCTGTGTTAAAGTTAAACCGACAGCTGTGGTCTGCAGGCTGTAGCTGCCTGCTGTACCCTAGCTGGCGATAAACACTAGGGGGCACCACACACCTTTTTTTATTAATTAATTATTTTTAGCTAAATACAAGACTAACACACCCTTTAGTGCAACATGAAAAGCACTCAAGGTTGAAAGCTTACAATATATAGGGGGATGAACATTATATAGCTGTTTGACATCTGTCTATCTGTAAATCTATTATTTCCATCTAACTATAAATCATTCTCTACCATCTATCTGTCTTCCTGTCTGTCTGTCTATTTATCTATCCATCCATCATCCATCCATCCATCCATCTGTCCACTTAAACAGCTGAAGACTTGAGTAATCTTTAAAATCTTAAAAGATTATAAAATCTTGAGAAAAATTAGCAGGCCATAGCCACCCAGGAGTAGTGCCATCATTAGATGTGCCACTCCTGGCACTTTACCCCAACTCTCTTGCTGCCCTGGTGCATTAGCAAACAGGATAATGATATTCGGAGATGATGCCAGCTGGGTAATGTCAGCTGACTGCAAGGCCAGATGTTAGTAATGTTAAGGTGTCAATCAGATAGCCGTTATTACTAACCAAGTCCGTAAGGACACAAATAGGCACACCAATAAATTTTTTTTGATAATTAAACCCAATACATTCCTCTTTCACCATTTTTTTAAATTAAAATCCAATTTTTTAAAGTCTCCCAATCCACTCAAAAAATTATGTAAAAAATAAATAGAAAAAAATGAAACCCAAATAAATACTCAAGTAGTCCCTGCATATGGGGGCAAGATCAGTGACTGCATACACATATGGTGGGATAGCAGACACTGCATGGCTCCCGATAGTGTGACAAGCCATGACTTCCCTGAGGTCTCAGGTTACACAGAGGGCATCACGCACCAAGGAACCGCAGTGTGACTTGGGATAACCTCTGTGGCATCAGCACTTGTAACACGTGCTGTCTCGCGAGAGCCAAGATATCACGCGAGATGTAGCGATATTATTATTATTTATTTGTGGAGCACCATTGATTCCATGGTGTTTACTTGAGAAAGGGTTCAATAAAAACAAGTTAAAAATATAACAAATAGACTGTTACGGAGGGGAGAGAGGACCCTACCCTTGTGGCTTACATTCTACAGGGCAATGGGGAGGTAGACAGCAAGTTGGGTCTGCTCTGGTGGTGATGGAGCGCTGGGTCCAGTGGTGGTAGAGCGCCAGGTCAAGTGGTGGTGGTGAGGTGGCACCGTGGTCATTGTAGGCTGTAGACTGTTCTGAAGAGATGGGTTTTCAGGTTCCGCTTGAAGATTCTGAGTGTAGGGGATAGCCGGAGCATTGGGGTAGAGAGATCCAGAGGTTGGGGGATCTCAGGTGAAGTCTTGCAGGTGGTTAGATGAGAACATACAAGTGTGGAGGAAAGGAGGGGGTCTTGGGAGGATTGAAGATTGCGAGTTGGATGATATTGGGAGATTAGTTCAGAGATATATGGGGGAGACATAAAGGGTTATCCACAGCACCACATGGAAAGGGAATCCACTGGGTTCCTCACATTTGGGCACACATCCTAAGCCAGGGAGATCCACCAAGCTCCAACAACATCCAAAGAATAAGGAAAACAGCCCTCACAAGCTGGTAGCTTATATCTTCAAATTAATTCCATCCACCACAGCACAACGTTTCAGTTAATAACCTTTTTCAAGTGCATACATCCCACAGAAACATCATGTGTTTTATAGTATAAAACTCCACCCCAACAACAAATCACAATCAATAGGAAGTGAACAATAAACAAAGTTAAAAATCACCTATCCACTAGACATAGATCAACTACACATACTATACCATAATGGAGGCATATAATCAAGTCAGAACGTCCACATAGTTTACACATCGCCATGTTCATTGTCTTTGTAAATCCAGTAATCCCAATAGAGCACTGTGGCGATATTCGGCCAATCACAAACAGCATTACCGGTCGTTATAGCAACTCCACGTCACGCTGATCTTCCACCTATCGGCACCGCGTACTTCCGGTGTTCAATTGCGCACGCGCCGGCGTCCGTCCTCCATTGGATCATCCTCCTGTCATTCTTTGGAGTATGTGAAGCAAGCTAATGACGCACTTCCGGATACCGGCGCCGCAGCACAAGGCTTCATCACGGCGCATGCGTTTAAACATACTTAATAACGGCGGCAAATAATCAATAAAAGTACATCAAAATAGATTGATTATCAACAAAGGAGGACATAGTTAACAGCCCATTGGAGTATTCTAATACAAACCATACATTAAGGAAGGAAACATTGTTAGAAATCATTTAAAGGGCCACACACAGCAATTCAAGGGAACATGTGTAAATGTATTTCACACACACCCTAGATAAACCAAAATAGCAATTTATAAAGGACCATATGTATATAGACTACAATACACATAGGACTAGAAAAACATATACATATTTGCCCCATGTGTAAATAATTACTCTAGTTATAGAACACTGACACATTACAGACTCTCAGTAAGTAATCCATATATATGATATCAGAACCGCCACATCATGGTGACCATATAATAATCCAATTATCCTAATTGGTACAAGGTCATGCTTAATTAATTTAGTTTTTCTTCTTTTTTAACATCACCCTAATCCTATCAACGCAAACATGCTATTGTAGCCCTTTCAAGATTGCTTGACCCTAAGGTATGGATAGCGATGTATAAACTATCGAAGCGATACAATGGCCCCTCCTATCGGGATGTTTAGCAGTCCAATCTAATTAAATCAAAGGATTGATTATAAAACATAAAACCGTAATACATGATGTAGGAATGGATGCAGACCATCACCATGACTCACTAGCTGAGCCCCCCTGATCAGTAAATTCTCACCATTCAAACCTTTTGCGGGACCAAGGTATCCAGTCCAAATAAACCTTAGTCGTTCTTCTGTATAAATTGAGCCACATGTCACCACCTCTCCCAACCGTGTGGTGCAATCGTAACTCCATTTACCCTTAAATCTAAGAGTTGAGTTCGACCTAGTGGCCCATCGCATGAAAATGTCTAGGGACCGGCAAATCAGTCAAACCTGTTCGGATGGTACTCTTATGCTTCCCTATGCGGGCTTTCACCTCCATGGTCGTCTCCCCCACATAGAGGAGACCACATGGGCAACAGATTGTATACACAACAAAATTGCTGTTGCACGATATACTTCTTTTTAATGTCGTACCTTCTCCCAGAACGAGGATGACTAAAGAACTGGCCCTTCAAGAGATTTCCACAGCAAGCACATCCCAGGCAGGGAAAGTTCCCAAGACTAAGTGGTGCAAATGTTTTTTGGATATCCTTTTTTGTGCTGCCAATGTCCGAATGGACCAGATAATTTTCAAACTGTGTCCCTTCCTGTAAGAGATTAAAGGGAACAGTTTGAACTCCTCAACCTCAGTGTGTCCTTTCGTAAGAAGAGGCCAATGTTTTTTGACAATACCCATAATTCTCCTACTGGCCCCACAATATGTGGTCACAAGGGGAATTCTCTTGGGAGGAACCATTTTCGGTTTTGGGTTTAACAGTTCCTTCTGCTCAATCGCCAAAGCTTTGGTTTTGAATTGTACAAGGTCTTTTTTTGGATATCCTCTTTTAAGGAATCTATTAACCATATCTTGTAATCGGCTATCAATTTTAGCATCATCTGAAACAATCCTACGTACTCTCAACATCCAGTAGACTCCACCATTTTCCTAGGATGCTCACTGTTGCATAGAGACCCCCTACCCGAAACAATCGGACGTCCGGGAGGGTTTTTTAAATCCTTGTGGATTTTTGGTAAAGCATATAAGGTAGGCACAACCGGAAACTCCACTACCAAAAATTCAGAAAGTCCCTGATCTATGATGCCATCTTTTAATGCACCACCAATCAAGGACTTCAACTCCAACTGGAATTTCTCTGTTGGATTGCAAGATAACCTCTGATAGACCAAAACATCATTCAATTGTCTCATGATCTCACCACGGTATTGTATGGTGTCCATCACCACAATAGCACCACCTTTGTTGGCTTGCTTTATGGTGATGGACCCATCATTTTTCAACTTCTTGATCTCCTCTCTCTCAAGACGTGTGATGTTGGATTTACACCCACGATAACTGTTTTTCTTCAATTTCGTAATGTCATTCTTAACTAATTTAATGAAGGTCTCAATCACTGGGTCGTGATCCGGTGCTACAAAATTACTCTTTCCACAGATCAACTTTTTTGAGAGAGAGAACATCATCTGAAGTTGTCGGACTAATGTCCACTTTTCCAGAAAAAAGTGTGAAACCAGCCTAAGAGACAATGGAGCCCTGAGTTGAGTCTTTTGACTGGAGCAAACCATTCAATAGTAGGTGTGAACCCCCCTATGTGTGGGCTGATCCCAAGAGCCCAGACAATACATTCATGTTTTGGGATCAGTCAGTTCAGTGTGTGATGAGATCGAAGTAGCTGGGGTCTTGGCTGAGGCAAGACCCTGGTGCCTGAAGGGACAGGGTCGAGCGGCTGCAGCCAGGTCCTGTTGCCAGTATGGACTGATGGACGCTTCCACGGAGGATTACATTGTGCCCCTCGTCGGCTGGATTCAATGAACTTTCTTTCTGGACTATTTCTTCCATTTATTTGGCATCAGGATTGCCGGGTGACGCCCCCGGAACTACTCCTTGGTTGTGGACTTCTTACAGACTCTTCAGAATTCTCTTCATGTTTGTTGTTTCAGTTTCCCGATCCCCATTATAGTTCTGTTCGATTGATGATCGGCCTGGTATCCCTTCCTGCTCTGTTGCACACCCCGTCACAGTCAGGGTTACTTCTATCTGTGCAAAATAAATCCCTGACTTTGGGTGGACCAAAGCAACCTCACCTCCTGGTTCCTTAGGTACGGGAAACTCTCGATGGCCTATCAGGGAGTGTGGCTCGAATAGTCATCATCCATTCCTGTGGTCAGGATTACTCCTATATGTGCAAACACAGTTGGGAGTCTTAGTCTGTACAGGGTCCAGCTGGGTGGAGATGTGACTACAGAGTGCATGTGATTAATTGCTATCTACCACTCAATGATCTCTTTATTTTTGCTTTCCTTTCTCCTACAGAAATCTTGTGAAAATTTCTATCATGACTTTTCTGCATTTTAAAAGCCATGTTTAGCCCCCTATGTAGATATTCAAATGCACCAGTGAATTTAGTGTCTAACCCACGGCCCCCGAACTTTAAAGTGAAGGGAGACAGCCCTGGAGCCTCTTCTTATTTTATACATTCATGCGGAAACACCGGCCAAGAGCTGGGCAGGACCTGTAGCCCAGTCCTGCTCATATTAGTCCTTTTTATTCTGTGGGCAATGATCAGGTCAGTAAATGATGGTGAGTTTGTGGATGGCACTGGGACTGAAAAATATACCCAGAATTAATTGGTAAGCATTGGAGGAGACAATGCTAGTCCGGGTCCGCTCCTGGCTGTCTCTCCCCAGCGCCGCTTACCTACGTTCAGGAGATGGACCTGCACATAGTGGGAGCAGAGCGAGGAGAAGCCGGCCAGAGGCAGCGTCGGACATTGGCTTCAGCCTATCATCCACAGTCAGATCTTCAAACTATATTTTCTAAAAAATATACCAGGCGGCTACTGTCAACCACAACAAAAAATACCAAGCCGCCCCCAAAGGAACACGCCAATACCTTACAGTGAATTATGCAGCAAACAATCGAATGGGCATAAATATAATCTCTTTTTTTGTTAAAATACTTCATATTAAAATCACTAATATTTGTCCAATTATAAAGGCAAATTGCATCAACTTTGTACAGAATGCACAGTTTCACAGGGAAATATCAAAAATTATGTCATCTGGCTTTTATCAAATTTCATTTCATGGTACTGTCACCTTATTAAAACTGTCACCAAATATGGCACTATCACTTTAAGAGGAGTATACAGTTAGGGCCAGAAATATTTGGACAGTGACACAAGTTTTGTTATTTTAGCTGTTTACAAAAACATGTTCAGAAATACAATTATATATATAATATGGGCTGAAAGTGCACACTCCCAGCTGCAATATGAGAGTTTCCACATCCAAATCGGAGAAAGGGTTTAGGAATCATAGCTCTGTAATGCATAGCCTCCTCTTTTTCAAGGGACCAAAAGTAATTGGACAATGGACTCTAAGGGCTGCAATTAACTCTGAAGGCGTCTCCCTCGTTAACCTGTAATCAATGAAGTAGTTAAAAGGTCAGGGGTGGATTCCAGGTGTGTGGTTTTGCATTTGGAAGCTGTTGCTGTGACCAGACAACATGCGGTCAAAGGAACTCTCAATTGAGGTGAAGCAGAACATCCTGAGGCTGAAAAAAAAGAAAAAATCCATCAGAGAGATAGCAGACATGCTTGGAGTAGCAAAATCAACAGTTGGGTACATTCTGAGAAAAAAGGAATTGACTGGTGAGCTTGGGAACTCTAAAAGGCCTGGGCGTCCACGGATGACAACAGTGGTGGATGATCGCCGCATACTTTATTTGGTGAAGAAGAACCCGTTCACAACATCAACTGAAGTCCAGAACACTCTCAGTGAAGTAGGTGTATCTGTCCCTAAGTCAACAGTAAAGAGAAGACTTCATGACAGTAAATACAAAGGGTTCACATCTAGATGCAAACCATTCATCAATCCCAAAAATAGACAGGCCAGAGTTAAATTTGCTGAAAAACACCTCAAGAAGCCAGCTCAGTTCTGGAAAAGTATTCTATGGACAGATGAGACAAAGATCAACCTGTACCAGAATGATGGGAAGAAAAAAGTTTGGAGAAGAAAGGGAACGGCACATGATCCAAGGCACACCACATCCTCTGTAAAACATGGTGGAGGCAACGTGATGGCATGGGCATGCATGGCTTTCAATGGCACTGGGTCACTTGTGTTTATTGATGACATAACAGCAGACAAGAGTAGCCGGATGAATTCTGAAGTGTACCGGGATATACTTTCAGCCCAGATTCAGCCAAATGCTGCAAAGTTGATTGGACGGCGCTTCATAGTACAGATGGACAATGACCCCAAGCATACAGCCAAAGCTACCCAGGAGTTCATGAGTGCAAAAAAGTGGAACATTCTGCAATGGCCAAGTCAATCACCAGATCTTAACCCAATTGAGCATGCATTTCACTTGCCTCCAAAGGATTCGCAACAAAATATTGAAAATAAAAATATTTTGTTTGGGTTATGTTTATTTGTCCAATTACTTTTGACCTCCTAAAATGTGGAGTGTTTGTAAAGAAATGTGTACAATTCCTACATTTTCTATCAGATATTTTTGTTCCACCCTTCAAATTAAACGTTACAATCTGCACTTGAATTCTGTTGTAGAGGTTTCATTTCAAATCCAATGTGGTGGCATGCAGAGCCCAACTCGCGAAAATTGTGTCACTGTCCAAATATTTCTGGCCCTAACTGTATATCCCCTGGTTAGACTGTAGGCACAGATAGTCCAGGAGCAGGAAATTAATGGATGGTACAGAGGTTGTATTAATATATATATATACAGTGATAGTTCCATTTATTGGTGACAGTTTTAATAAGGTCACAGTACCATGAAATGAAATTTGATAAGAACCTGGTAACATATATAATGATTTTTGATATTTTCCTGTGAAACTGTGCATTCTGTACAGTCATGGCCAAAAGTTTTGAGAATGACACCAAAATTATATTTTCCCCTGATCTGCTGCCCTCTGGTTTTTATTTGTGTTTGTCTGATGTTTATATCACATACAGAAATATAATTGCAGTCATATTATGAGTACCAAAAGGTTATATAGACAGTTATAATGAGTTAATGCAGCAAATCAATATTTGCAGTGTAGACCCTTCTTCTTCAGGACCTCTGCAATTCTCCCTGGCATGCTCTCAATCAACTTCTGGACCAAATCCTGACTGATAGCAGTCCATTCTTGCATAATCAATGCTTGCATTTTGCCAGAATTTGTTGGTTTTTGTTTGTCCACCCGTCTCTTGATGATTGACCACAAGTTCTCAATGGGATTAAGATCTGGGGAGTTTCCAGGCCATGGACCCAAAATCTCTATGTTTTGTTCCCTGAGCCATTTAGTTATCACCTTTGCTTTATGGCAAGGTGCTCCATCATGCTGGAAAAGGCATTGTTGGGTGCCAAACTGCTCTTGGACGGTTGGGAGAAGTTGCTCTTGGAGGACATTCTGGTACCATTCTTTATTCATGGCTGTGTTTTTAGGCAAGACTGTGAGTGAGCCGATTCCCTTGGCTGAGAAGCAACCCCACACATGAATGGTTTCAGGATGCTTTACAGTTGCCATGAGACAAGACTGGTGGTAGCGCTCACCTCTTCTTCTCTGAATAAGCTGTTTTCCAGATGTCCCAAACAATCGAAAAGGGGATTCATCAGAGAAAATGACTTTACCCCAGTCCTCAGCAGTTCACTCCCTGTACCTTTTGCAGAATATCAGTCGGTCCCTGATGTTTTTTCTGGAGAGAAGTGGCTTGTTTGCTGCCCTCCTTGAAACCAGGCCTTGCTCAAAGAGTCTCCGCCTCACAGTGCGTGCAGAAGCACTCACACCAGCCTGCTGACATTCCTGAGCAAGCTCGGCACTGCTGGTAGTCCGATCCCGCAGCTGAAACAGTTTTAAGATATGGTCCTGGTGCTTGCTGGTCTTTCTTGGGCGCCCTGGAGCCTTTTTGACAACAATGGAAGCTCTCTCCTTGAAGTTCTTGATGATGCGATAGATTGTTGACTGAGGTGCAATCTTTCTAGCTGCGATACTTTTCCCTGTTAGGCCATTTTTGTGCAGTGCAATGATGGCTGCACGTGTTTCTTTAGAGATAACCATGGTTAACTGAAGAGAAACAATGATACCAAGCACCAGCCTCCTTTTAAAGTGTCCAGTGGTGTCATTCTTACTTAATCATGACTGATTGATCGCCAGCCCTGTCCTCATCAACACCCACACCTGTGTTAATGGAACAATCACTAAAACGATGTTAGATGCTCCTTTTAAGGCAGGACTGCAATGATGTTGAAATGTGTTTTGGGGTTAAAGTTCATTTTCTAGGCAAATATTGACTTTGCAAGTAATTGCTGTTAGGCGGCTTTCACACGCATCAATGTAATGCACGATATCGCTTAAAGCGATCTGCGTTTTGATCGCTTAAGCGATATCGTTTGTGCATCGCTGCGTGCAATCAAGCGATTTTACAATGTAAAATCGCTTGATCGTTAGATCGCAAATTGGTGAGCCGGAGCTCATATCAAGCGATAAACGCTTAATCAATCTGCCTCATCGTGGTGTGTGACACCACGATGATCCATCTCCCAGCGGCAGAGCCTATGCTGGGAGATGGTATCTATGGCAAACGTCGGGTTACTAAGCGCCGCGCGGCGCCTAGTAACCCTATGTGTACCATAGTTACCAGCGATCTCGCTGCTCCACATCGCTGGTGAGTCTGCCTGTGTGACAGCTCACCAGCGATGTGAGCGATATCGTTAGCGATCGCGCGTGCATGTGATCACTAACAATATCGCTCTCGATATTGAAGCGTGTGACGGCCGCCTAAAGCTGATCACTCTTTATGACATTCTGGAGTATATGCAAATTGCCATGACTGTACAACGTTGATGCAATTTGCCTCTATAATTGGACAAATATTAGTGATTTTTATATGAAGTATTTTAACAAATAAAGAGATTATATTTATGCCTATTTGATTGTTTGGTGCATAATTCACTGCAAGGTATCGGCGTGCTCCTTTGGGGGCGGCTTGGTATTTTTTGTTGTGGTTCACTTTAATGGTACGGTAAATTTGGGACGCTTATGTGTATCAGGCGGCTACTGTGCAGGCAGTCTTTAATTCATTCTGTATGCTGACAGGTTCCCTTTAAATCCTCCAGAACACCTCTGTTTTTGTCACTCTTATGAACACTGGAAATCATGCAGCTCGCAGTACTAAAAGATGGAAAGCTGCACATGTCACTTCTTGGAAAAACCTGTAAGTGATATGGTGCCCTAGCGCTAATCAATCTAATCCTAACCCAGTGGCGTACCACCAATGGCAGCACATCACGGGCCACTATGGGGTCCATGAGTCACAGGGGCCCATCCCTTCCCTTCTCATCAGTCATGGGGGCCCAGTGTCAGCGCTGGCACCACCAACTCATCTTCGCACAGTCAGATTCTCCCACTGCACCTGCACTGACGCTGTGATGTCCAGCACAGCAAGGGGTGGTGATGTCACTACTGTCGCCGCTGTGCTGAGATATTCACAGCTGTAGGATGCTCGCATGGAGGCCAGAGTAGCGGAGTAACCAAGGAAAGGTGAGTACTTATTTATCAGTGAGTACGGTGGCCTAAGGATGCATTATATAGGGTGCATTATAATAATTGGAGGACTGTGGGGGTGCACTATAACACAAGGAGGATTCTGGGGTGCACTACAAGAATTGGAAGACTATGAAGTCTGCATTATACTGGGGGGTTATGGGGACTGCATTATAATAATTGGAGGACTGTGGGGGGGCATTATAATACATGGAGGACTGTGGGGTGCATTATAATAATGAGGAGTGCATTATAATAATTGGAGGACTATGGGTGCATTATGATAATTGGAGGACTATGGGGTGCACTATAATAATTGGAGGACTATGGTGAGTGCATTATTATAATTTGAGGACTATGAGGGTGCATTATAATTGGAGGACTGTGGGGTTGCAATATAATACACAGAGGACTAAGGAGGTTGCATTATAATGGAGTGTTAAGGGGAGTGCATTATAATGATTGGAAAACTATAGGGTTGAACTATCATACATGGAGGACTATGGAGAGTACTTTATAATAATTGGGAGACTATGGGGTGCATTATAATGGAGGACTATGGGAGTGCATTATAATAATTGGGAGAATATGGGATTGCACTATAATACATGGAGGACTATGGGGAGCGCACTATAATACATGGGGGACTATAGGGATTACTTTATAATAATTGGGAGACTGTGGTGTGCACTATAATAATTGGAGGACTATGGGGTACATTATAATTGAGGACTGTGGGGTGCATTATAATAATTAGAGGACTATGAGGGAGCATTATAATAATTGGAGAACTATGGAGGCTGCATTATAATAATTGGAGGACTATGGTGTGCATTATAATAATTAGAGGAATATGGGCCCATATTATAATAATTGGAGGACTATAGGGGTGCATTATACTATTTGGAGGAGTATGCTGTGTTCATTATAATATGTGGTGGGATATGAAGGAGCCTTTATTCTTTATTGAAGGCTATTTGAGGGCCATAACACTGTATGCAAGCAATTATACATTGTGAAGGATTGTGTGGGTTCCATACTACTGTGCAGAGGGTTGTGTGCGGGTCGCAGTTGGGGATCATACTGTGTTGGGGTCACTATACCTTGCCGAGGTAGATGAGGAGGGTACAGTAGGGTCATCATACTGTGCCTATGGAGGAATTCACAGTGGGGGGATCATACAGTGTTTTGGGGGCACATTTGTTGGAATCATACTTTATGGCTGCAATGAAAGGAGAATCAAGAGGCTTCAGTAGCAACACAGGTGCAAAATACTGATGAGACAAACACTCACAACAGACCAATTCATGGATGGGGCAATGGCTCGGTATTAATATTGCACATGGATAACACTTGTATAGGGCGCTGGTCACACGCATGAAGTGCACTGTACCCAGCTTACAGCCTATTAGTGATGCCCATACTATTAGTGCTGGGCAGCCCCCCTATTCTATCAATGCACCCCACTACCCCTAATTTACAAGGCCAACATAGATGGAATTGCGTGCATTCTACATAAATATATACAGTTACCCCTAAAATAAGTCGGGGGGTGGGGGGGCGGGGAATTGCATGGGAATATTGGGACTTGCAAGGGGATGATGGAAAAATTAGACATCCCCTGAAAATAAGACATAGTGCATTTTTTGGAGCAAAAAGTAATATAAGAGAGTGTGTTATTTTCAGGGAAACAGGGTATATAAACCGTGCAAAACTATATATACAATAAATATGAGGTATTGGTCGATATTTTGGCCAAAATACACAAGCTTGCAACCTGCGTCAAGGGTCCTCATAGTCTTGTGAGTCCCTGTTCTAAAATGTAAAGCCAAGCCACAGAAAAAGGAACTTGATTAAATTCTTCTCAAATTCATAACTTCAATATACAAGAAGAATATACATCATAAATTTATCGAGGATTGGTCAATATTTTGGCCAAAATACACAAGCTCGCAACCCGCGTCAAGGGTCCTCATAGTCTTGCGAGTCCCTATCCTAAATTAAAAGCAAAGTCAAAGGAATTAATATTTCTTTGGCTTTGCTTTTAATTCACCCCATTTAACTAAAATATGTACAATGCTGCTACCTAAATGTTGGGATCAGTTTAAGGCTGTCAGCTCAGTAAGGCTTCTTAGGAACCCCTAGCTGACAACCTTAAACCTCAATACAGTGACAGTTTCAATAGTTTTAACGTTGTAAGACACGTCCATCATGTTCAACCTAAAGCTAATTTCTTGATCTAGAGGAAGGCGAAAAACCCATGAGGCAAATGCTAATTGCCCCATATTCCTTCCCGACTCCATGTATGGCAATCAGACTACTAGTTCCCTGGATTAGGTCCCTAGGACACATACAGTGATATGAAAAAGTGCCACTTTCCTAGGTCTTTACCATATTTGTCTCGCATACTTTAAATCTTTGGTAATCAAATGGTCTGTTCCCTGAAAAATGCCCACAGGCTACGCTAACCCAAATACTGGGCACCAGTCGGACAATCTGCTTGGTCGGACACTAGGCACTCTGTACATTAGGTCAGACTCTGTGCACCAGTCAGACACTGTGCAAGGGTCATACACTGTTCAGAGTCATACACTGTTCAGGGTCATACACTGTTCAGAGTCATACACTGTTCAGGGTCATAACTGTTGAGGGTTTGACACGGTGCACCGGTGTCGGACACTGTGCACCAGTCTCGGAAACTGTGGAGAGGTTGGACAATGTGCACTGGTGTCAGATACTGTGCATCAGTCTGGGACACTGTGGACCTGTCAGACACTGTGCACTGGTGTCAAATACAGTGGACTAGTCGGACACTGCAGGAATCGGACACATGCACGGGTCGGACACTCTGCATCGGTCTCGGACACTATGCATGGGTCAGACACTGTTCATGTGTTGGACACGGTGCTCCTGTCTCGGACACTGTGCACCGATCTCGGACACTGTGCGCCGATCTCGGACACTGTGTGCCGGTCTCGGACACTGTGCATGGGTCTCGACACTGTGCACTGGTCGGACACTGTACACTGGTCTCGGACACTGTGCACGAGTCTCGGACACTGTGCAAAGGTCTCGGACACTGTGCACGGGTCTCAGAATGTGCACGTTGGACTTTGTGCACGGGTTTTGGACACTGTGAATTGGTCCCGGACACTGGACACCGGTCTCGGACACTGTGGCTCGGTCAGACACTATCACTGGTGTCAGATACTGTGGACTGGTCTTGGAAATCGTGCACTGGTCTCGAACACTGTGCACCGGGCTCGGACACTGTGGAACGGTCAGACACTGTGCACTAGTGTCGGATACTGTGGACTGGTCTCGGAAATAGTGCACCGGTCTCGAACACTGTGCACCGGTCTCGGACACTGTGGAACGGTCAGACACTGGTGTCGGATACTGTGGACTGGTCTCGGAAACTGTGCACCGGTCTCGGACATTGTGCACCGGTCTCAGAAACTGTGGAATGGTCAAACACTGTGCACTGGTGTCGGATACTGTGGATCGGTCAGACACTTGTGCACATGTCTGACGTTGCCGGGATCGAAAACTGTGCACCTGTCTTGGACACTGTGCACCTGCCTCGGATACTGTGCATCGGTCTCAGACACTGTGCACCGGTCTCGGATACTGTGCACCGGTCTCGGACAGTGTGCATCGGTCAAACAGTATGCTTGGGTTGGACACTGTGCATCAGACTCGGACACTGTGAATTGGTCCGGACACTGTGCACCTGTCTCTGACACTGTGGACCGGTCAGACATTGTGCACTGATGTCGGATACTGTGGACCGGTCGGACACTTGTCCACAGGTCTGACACTGCAGGGATCGGACACTGTGCACGGGTCGGACACTGTGCACGGGTCTCGGACACTGTGCACCGATCTCGGACAGTGTCCTCCGGTCAAACAAATAAAAAAGCCAAGAAGCCAGCGCTGCCTAAGTTTAGCACGCAATACAAAAAGTGCATGTGCACATAATTTCTAACTGTACTTTAAACTGAGACATTTGGCAAACAATTGATCAATTCTTTGAGCTACCCACCAAGTCACGGCATTCTCAGATGGGGCAGTCCTACTCTACATTTTTTAATTCGCTTTGCCATTACGGCCTCCTGAATGCATTAAAAGCAGAACCATATCAAATGCACACGTACCTGAAGCAATACTGAACTACTCCCATGGCGCCAGAAAAGCAGCGCAGATAAAGGCAGACCAGGTCCGGTCAAACAGTATGCACCGATTGGACACTGTGCATCGGCCTCGAACACTGTGCACCGGACCAGGACACTGTAGCCTGGTCAGACACTGTGGCCCGGTCAGACACTGTGCACTGATGTCGGATACTGTGGACCGTTCGGACACTTGTGCTCAGGTCGGACACTGGAGGGATTGAACACTGTGCACGGGTCGGACACTGTTCACGGGTCGGATACTGTCCACCGGTCTCGGACACTGTGCACCGGTCTTGGACACTGTGCGCCGGTCTCGGACTTTGTGCTCATGTGGCGCCCCACTAAGAGTGCGTCACAGGAGGGTACTACACCCCTTACTAAGGTGTCGTATTCTCCGTCCCAGTGGTGAATAGGATAATCCTGAGGCTCCATGCACCACATGCAACACCTAGAGACAGAGGACCAATTAGGCACCCGTTTCTTGGGTAACCGGTCCTGGTGGGAGGAGAGCTAGGGTATATAGCAGTGGGGAAAGTAGCAAGGAGTTAGAACAGTGGAAAGACAAGAACAGGAAAGTCAAGTCGTAACAGCAGAGACAGCTAACAGGGAGGGCTCCGAGTACTGGTGGCCCAGAAGAGAAAAGGGGCAAAGCTAGAACGGGTGATTGAGGACCCGAGCCCAGTCCAGAACCCGGAGTACTGACTCCGAGGTGGTCCAGTCGATTCAACCCTGTACCACAGAACCCGGAGTGGTCGAAGGCTTCCTAGGAGCCCGATCCTCAACCTAACCATCACCGCAGCTATATCAGGGGGTACCCATCCTTGAGGACCAGGGACCCGTGAGTAGGGCCTAATCGGGAACCCCAATCGAGGGCCCTCAGTACCCTGGCAAGGTATGCCAAGCAGCGAAGAGAAGGGACAGTCAGAATAGAGAAGGATACATGTGGAGCCTTGGAGGGACACCCGGTCCGTTCTTGGCATTGAGAACTGTCTTACTCTGTCTGCCATTGAACACCTGAGTAAACACCCATTCAGAGGAGCAATGTGTCTGAGCTTTATTCCTGAACTACCGTTAATTGCCTTGCCTTACAGAAATAACTGAGCTGCCCTATTACTCCACAGCAGCTCTCCACTCCGGGGACCCCGCTCGTCCTGTAGGGAGCGGTTTCACCTTGCTTCCGCCCATCACCCCGGAGGTCCAAGCAGCGCCGGTGCTATCACCGGAACCCTACAGGTGGTGTCACGAACTAATAACTTTATCTCCTTTATTATTTTACTTTAACCCTTTTATTGACTACCGGGCCTACACCTCAGGCACTGGAACCGTGACTGACAGCCTGCGTCTGAGGCCTGAGTCCCCGGCCCACGGTGAGTCACACAGGTGTCGGACACTGTGCAACGGTCTTGGACACTGTGCGCCTGTCTTGGACACTGTGCATTGGTCTCGAACACTGTGCACTGGTCTCAGACACTGTGCACAGGTTTCGGACACTGTGCACCGATCTCGGACACTGTGTACCTATCTCGGACACAGTGTACTGGTCTCGTACACTGTGCACCGTTCTCGTACACTGTACACCGGTCTCGGACACTGTGCAGCGGTCTGGGTAACTGTGCACTTGTCTCGGACACTGTGCACTAGTCTTAGACACTGTGCACCGGTCTCAGACACTGTGCAATGTTTGGACACTGTGCACCAGTCTCGGACACTGTGAAAGGGTCAGACACTGTGCACTGGTATCGGATACTGTGGACCGATCGGAACACTTGTCCACAGGTCTGACACAGCAGTGATTGGACACTGTGCACGTGTCGGACACTGTGCACCGGTCTACTACACAGTGCATCGGTCTCGTACACTGTGCACCGGTCTCGTACACTGTGCACTGGTCTTGCACACTGTGCACCGGTCTCGTACACTGTGCACCGGTCTCGTACATTGTGCACCGTCTCGTACACTGTACAACGGTCTCGGACACTGTGCACCAGTCTCGGACACTGTGCAGCGGTCTCGGACACTGTGCAGCGGTCTCGGACACTGTGCACCGGTCTCGGACACTGTGCAGCGGCCTGGGTAACTGTGCACTTGTCTCGGACACTGTGCACCGGTCTTGGACACTGTGTACCGGTCTCAGACACTGTGCACTGGTCTCGGACACTGTGCACGGATTGGACACTGTGCACGGATTGGACACTGTGCAGCAGTCTCGGACACTTGTGCACAGGTCTGACACTACACGAGTTGGACACTGTGCATGAGTGGGACACTGTGCACGGGTCTCGGACACTGTTCACGGGTCTCGGACACTGTGAATTGGTGTCGGACACTGGGCATCGGTGCTGGACACTGTGCACCGGTCTTGGACACTGTGGAACGGTCAGACACTGTGCACTGGTGTCGGATACTGTGTACCGGTTGGACACTTGTCCACAGGTCTGACACTGCAGTAATCGGACACTGTGCATGTGTCGGACACTGTGCATCAGTCTAGTACACAGTGCACCGGTCTCATACACTGTGCACCGGTCTCGTACACTGTGCACCGGTCTCGTACGCTGTGCACTGGTCTCGTACACTGTGCACCAGTCTCGGACACTGTGCATGGGTCTCGGACACTGTGCACCGGTCTCGGACGCTGTGCATCGGTCAAACACTGTGCACGGTTCGGACACTGTGCAATGTTTGGACACTGTGCACCAGTCTCGGACACTGTGCAGCAGTCTCGGACACTGTGTAGCAGTCTGACACTGTGCACGGGTTGGACACTGTTTGCTGGTCTTGGACACTGTGCGCCGGTCTCGGACACTGTACACCAGTCTCGGACACTGTACATCAGTGTCCGACACTGTACACCAGTCTCGGACACTGTACATCAGTGTTCAATTGTGCACGGGTCTCAGACACTGTGCACAAGTCTTGGACACTGTACATCAGTCTTCGAGTGTGCACGGGTCTGGGACACTGTGCACAAGTCTCGGACACTGCACACCGGTCCCGGAGACTGTGCACGGGTCGGACACTGTGCACGGGTCGGACACTGTGCAAGGGTCGGACACTGTGCACGGGTCGGACACTGTGCACGGGTCGGACACTGTGCACGGGTCGGACGCTGTGCACGGGTCGGACGCTGTGCACGGGTCGGACGCTGTGCACAGGTCGGACACTGTGCACAGGTCGGACACTGTGCACCGGTCTCGGACAGTGTGCCCTGGTCTCAGACACTACGCACCAGTCTCAGACACTACGCACCGGTCTGGGTAACTGTGCATCGGTCTCGGTCACTGTGCTCCAGTCTCGGACACTGTACAAGGATCAGACACTGTGCACGGTTTGGACATTGTGCACCAGTCTCGGACACTGTACACCAGTCTCGGACACTGTGAATTGGTCCCGGAAACTGTGCATCTGGTCGGGCACTGTGGACTGGTCAGACACTGTGCATCGGTCTCGGACACTGTGGATCGGTCAGACATACTGCACTGGTGTCGTATACTGTGGACTGGTCGGACACTTGTGCACAGGTCTGACAGTGCACAGGTCGTACACTGTGCACGGGTTGGACACTGTACTGAACAATACAGTAGCCAGATCCTTCAGTCCTAGAGCCATGATACCCTCCAGTATATTCTTTCTATCCCTGATGCACTGAACACTACAGTAGCCAGATCCTTCAGTCCTAGGGCCATGATACCCTCCAGTATATTCTTTTTATCCCTGATGTACTGAACACTACAGTAGCCAGAGCCTTCATTCCTAGGGCCATGATACCCTCCAGTATATTCTTTCTATCCCTGATCCACTGAACACTACAGTAGCCAGATCCTTCATTCCTAGGGCCATGATACCCTCCAGTATATTCTTTCTATCCCTGATGTACTGAACACTACAGTAGCCAGATCCTTCAGTCCTAGGGCCATGATACCCTCCAGTATATTCTTTCTATCCCTGATCCACTGAACACTACAGTAGCCAGATCCTTCATTCCTAGGGCCATGATACCCTCCAGTATATTCTTTCTATCCCTGATGTACTGAACACTACAGTAGCCAGATCCTTCATTCTTAGGGCCATGATACCCTCCGGTATATTCTTTCTATCCCTGATGCACTGCACTCTGCAGTAGCCAGATCCTTCATTCCTAGGGCCATGATACCCTCCAGTATATTCTTTTTATCCCTGATGTACTGAACACTACAGTAGCCAGATCCTTCATTCTTAGGGCCATGATACCCTCCAGTATATTCTTTTTATCCCTGATGTACTGAACACTACAGTAGCCAGATCCTTCATTCCTAGGGCCATGATACCCTCCAGTATATTCTTTTTATCCCTGATGTACTGAACAATACAGTAGCCAGATCCTTCAGTCCTAGAGCCATGATACCCTCCAGTATATTCTTTCTATCCCTGATGCACTGAACACTACAGTAGCCAGATCCTTCAGTCCTAGGGCCATGATACCCTCCAGTATATTCTTTTTATCCCTGATGTACTGAACACTACAGTAGCCAGAGCCTTCATTCCTAGGGCCATGATACCCTCCAGTATATTCTTTCTATCCCTGATCCACTGAACACTACAGTAGCCAGATCCTTCATTCCTAGGGCCATGATACCCTCCAGTATATTCTTTCTATCCCTGATGTACTGAACACTACAGTAGCCAGATCCTTCATTCTTAGGGCCATGATACCCTCCGGTATATTCTTTCTATCCCTGATGCACTGCACTCTGCAGTAGCCAGATCCTTCATTCCTAGGGCCATGATACCCTCCAGTATATTCTTTTTATCCCTGATGTACTGAACACTACAGTAGCCAGATCCTTCATTCTTAGGGCCATGATACCCTCCAGTATATTCTTTTTATCCCTGATGTACTGAACACTACAGTAGCCAGAGCCTTCATTCCTAGGGCCATGATACCCTCCAGTATATTCTTTCTATCCCTGATGCACTGAACTCTACAGTAGCCAGATCCTTCAGTCCTAGGGCCATGATACCCTCCAGTATATTCTTTCTATCCCTGATGTACTGAACACTACAGTAGCCAGATCCTTCATTCCTAGGGCCATGATACGCTCCGGTATATTCTTTCTGTCCCTGTTGCAGCTACAAACCTGCCCTCTCTCTCTGGTAACCTGCCATTTTCCACATCGTACAAGCATCTATCTGCTCCCAGCCGGGGCCAGCGTCCTCAGCTCTTGATTCTTAAATCTCCAGAGTCTCTTCTAGCTCATACCTGCATCCCCTCGTCTGTACTCCTCTGTCAGGCGTGGGTTCAGGTACCTGCCATTGGCCATCCTACTCGAGCCTCGTGCCTCCAGATGTCTAAGGGTACACCGCCCGTTGAGAACTAGTCCAACTCTGTATTCAGCAAGATGTAGTGTCCTCACTAGCGCCACTCAGCTGTCACTCCCTGCTCTCTCAGGACTCCACCTCTCCTGTCACAAGTTGCCCATAGAATGCGGAACTCTGGTCTGTCTGTGACCTAGGCTGGGGCCCTAACTGACGTTTCCACAGCAACCATCTATCTATGCACTACCCCCTCCCTATTGGCTAATCCCAGCTGTCACCTGTTACCGGGCAGATTTAATCTTTCATCTGCCAAACTATAACACTTATACTACCTGATTAAACATCATACATTATATATTATATAACATTATATATTATACCAATACATATACATTACATTATCAATACTGCTCACCTCTACATGCAAACATTCTCAACTCTGCTAGATCTTATACATTACAATGCCTTACACTATACAGAAACACTTTACATGCAACATTAAATAACAGTGTGGGCAATATCTTTGAGGACATGGACATGACCACCCCCTTACACTTAAGTGGTGTCTGTGCCCAAATTTTTGGAAAAAAGGGAGACTATTCTTGTAGTCCCCTAAATGTGACACAATACTCATCGTCTGCACGAGGCCTTACAGATAGTGAGGAAAACATCACCAAATACTCATCGTCTGAACGTGGTGTTACATATACTGAAGTAAAAATTAAGAAATACTCATCGTCTGAACATGTCCTTACAGATACTGAAGTAAAAATCAAGCAATACTTATTGTCTGAACGTCGCTTACAGAAACTGAAGTAAAAATCAAGCAGTACTCATCGTCTGAACGTGGCCTTACAGACACAGAAGTAAAAATCAAGCAGTACTCATCGTCTGAACGTGGCCTTACAGACACAGAAGTTAAAATCAGCAGTACTCATCGTCTGAACTGCCTTACAGACACAGAAGTAAAAATCAAGCAATACTCATCGTCTGAATGTGGCCTTACAGATACAGATGCTAAAAATCAAGCAATACTCATCGACTGAATGTGACCTTACAGATACAGATGCAAAAATCAAGCAATACTCATCATCTGTGTGGCACCCCTGTGGGGGATTGCCTCAGGATCCACCAGTCCAAGGAGGGAGTTACACCTTGGTTAGCACAGCACACCACACCTTTCCACCCCAGACCTGAAGAGGGAGCTCTACTGGCTGCTTTAAGCCAGTTCCTCTTTAAGAACATCCAGGCCTGAGGGGATGAGTTAGTCAGTCCCAGAAGTCAGTCTTGAGTCTGCAGTGAGAAGGAAGAGAGAGGAGACGGAGGAGCTAGTCGCTTGGAGAGATCCAGGCCCAGGACCAGGAACCACTGACCGCTGTGTGCACCCTAGGGAAAGGGTCGGAGGCAAGTGGAGAAAGAAGGGAACTAAGAAAAGGGAACCGGTTACTACAGCCCTTTAGTACACCCGGACACCGGAATCCGAAGCTGCCAGTATTTAGTGCTACAGCAAAAGCCCGGAAGACTCAGGAGAAGTTCAGCCCTGAGGAGAACACAGAAAGAGATGCAAAACTGACCAAGTATAGGACCAGGAGCCATAGGAGAAACAGGGACCCCGCAGAAGGACCTCATTGCCAGTTTAGGACAAAGCCCAGAGAGGGAGAAGAAGCGGTGGGTTCAGGCTCAGGCAAGACTTACCCAACACCACAGAGCACAAAGACAGAGGAGGCCTCATAACTTTCTAAGGTTGAAGTCTCAAGTTGCACCGGGGACCTGGTTAATACTCTGGACTGTACCTGTTACCCTGTCATCAGTAAAAGGTACCAAAACAACAATCCCTGTGTGTCTATGTGCCTGTCTAACCGCCGCAATTCACCGCTGTGTCAGCAAAGACTTAACTACTACTCCCCTCATCCATTCCCGCTGCCCTGAGGTAAAGCTCCACATGTGGGGAGCTGTTCCCACTCTGCTGCACCCACCATCACCGCAGTGGCCGGCTTCAGCGCTGGTATGCCCGTTACCAGGTGCCATAGGTGGTGTCACGTTAACAATCCCCTTATTCCCCCACCATTGAGGTCCAGGGCACGGGCCGGGGATCGACCAGCCGTGATTCCCCATCAAAGCCGCCATCCAGCCCCGATACCCGACCCCCATACCCTTGTCAAACTGCCTAATCTGCACAAGGCCTTACATAAACTGAAGTAAAATCAAGCAATAGCTCGTCTGTATGATGTCATCTACAATACTAGGGTAGAACAGGAGCGGGGGTTACGGTTGACATGCCTATAGTCTGGTTCTCACGCCATCGTTTTGCTCGTCCATCCCTTTTGTGTTTTTATATGATATTTGTCACTTTTCCATGTGTTTGTTGTTCTTCTAGATTTTTGTCACTTTTGGACACCTTAGAAGTTGTTTTCTATGTGTTCTATGTGTTTCATGTGTTTTTTTCTCCGCCATTGTTTTCAATGATATTCGATAGGTGAGGCCGAATCCTAAATTACTCGGAAATCGCTTGACTCAGCGAGTCCGAGCACAGGACTCGCTACATCGTATGCGAGTCTATGCGAGTCCATGTTAATTGAAATGGGGAAGGAGTGAAGCAGTAGTTGTGATATTTACAAATCGCAGATTTTTTCGGAAGCTTTCAGTTGAAGCAATCCTAGTTTTGTCATTTATTTGACTTGCTGTTTACTTTGTAAGTAATCGCTTTAGTGTTCACGATAAGATCCTGTTTCCTCTGTTACAGGCTGCCAGCTTCCAGGGTCTAGAGCCGCTGCTGCCTGAATGTACATGCTGAGATTGTTCTCAGATCTCACCCTGTTGAAGACATGAAGTCTGTCACATGAGATCGATGTAGCAGAGCTGAGATTGTTCTCAGTCTGCTCATCTCCCTGTGCTATAGAGATCTTTATACTATACACAAGGGGTGCCAGAGTGGGACATCGCGTTTTGGACTGCGTGCGGACTGAGTATTTTTTTAATAAAGTGGAGTCCCTAATGGCTTTTTTTTTATTTTCTAATAAAAATTTATCTTTTGTTGTGTTTTTTTTAAAACAAGTTTAATAGAAATTCATGGCGGTCATGTCTAATATTGGCTACACATATAATTTCGGCTTTAGGGCCATCTGATAATACAAAGCTGGCCCTAACCTCTTATTACCAGCGTCTGCACCGCTGCACCGCCAGGGCCTGCGGAAACGGGATCTTTCAGCGTCAGAGGATGCGCTTCAAATAAAGCCGCCATCTTCTGGGGGGCTCTGCGGGCTGCAATTTGAGCGGGGGTGCCCAAAAGCTTGCATCCCTGCGCCTGCGGATTCCAGCCCCCAGCTGCTTAGCTGTACGCTATTGACTAGAAGATTGAGCTGAAAGCCCACGCATTTTCTTTAAATTATTTCATGAAATTCTGAGATTCACTGTCTGACTGGAGCTTTGACTTGAAATTCATTAAATAATTTTAAAAAAATGCGTGGGCTCCGCGTTACATTTCTAGCAGGGTACAGCTAAGCAGCTGAGGGCTGGAATCCGCAGCGCAGGGATGCCCAAGCTTTCTGGGCACCCCCCGCTGCAAATTGCAGCCCGCAGCCGCCCCAGAAGATGGCGCGTTCATTGAAGCGCCATCCTCTGGCGCTGAACCCCGCTCTTCCAGCAGCCCTGGTGGCGGTAGCACGCTGGGTAATAAAGGGGTTAATACCAGCTTTGTTATACAAGCTGGTATTAAGCCCGAGATTCTTAATGTCAGGCCACGTTTGACCCAGCCACTAAGAATCTCCAATAAAGGGTTAAAAAAACAGAGAAAAATTTTTATTTGAAATAAAAAAAAAAGCCATTAGGGACTCCATCTTTAATTAAAAAAATCCTCTTCCGTCCGACGTAGTCCAAAACGCGATGTCCTCTCTGCTACATGCACAGGGAATGAGCAGACTGAGAATAATCTCAGCACTGCTACATCATCTCTGTGAGCAGGCAGGTTCTAGGACCCTGGAGCTGCACAGAGAAGACAGCTGGACTCGGCTCGCAAAGAAACAGCAGTTACTTTGCGAGTTTCCCTGCTATCACTGGCACAGTAGCCAGTGATGACTCGCACGAGTCCAATGCAAACAATGGCAATCCTAGTTTTGTCAGCGTTCTGACAAAACTAGGATTGATATTGATTTGCATTGGACTCGTGCGAGTCATCACTGGGAAACTCGCCGAGTAGCGAGTCCTGCGAGTCCCTTACTACTCGCCGAGTAACGAGTCCTAGCGAGTAGATTTGCCCATCCCTAATATTCGACTTTGTTTGACGAACATTCGACGAACATTCGACAAACACACCCCCAATTCGACAAACCGAATCAAATTCGAACACTAGGGTGGTGGATCATCTCTAATATTCACTTTGACTTTATCCGGCCTACTAGGCACAAACAAGTCTCTGACCTATCTCTCTGTTTTTTCTATAGTACTCCACAAAACTAATGGCGGTCCCACCTGTGTGTGGCAGGGCATGACTTTATGGGAATGCTTGCACGAGCTTTGACGTCATGTGGCCTTCTAGGCCTAAACAGGTCTCTGACTTACCTCTCTGTGTTTTCTATAGTACTCCACAAAACTAATTGTAGTCCAACCTGTGTGTGGCGGGGCATGACTTTATGGGAATGCTTGCATGAGCTTTGACTTCATGTGGCCTTCTAGGCCTAAACAGGTCTCTGACGTATCTCTCTGTTTTTTCTATAGTACTCCACAAAACTATTTGTGGTCCCACCTGTGTGTGGCGGGGCATGACTTTATGGGAACGCTTGCACAATCTTTCACTTCATGTAGCCTTCAAGGCCTAAACAGGTCTTTGACATATCTCTCTGTTTTTTTCTTTAGTATTCCATAAAACTAATTGTGGTCCCCCTGTGTGTGGCAGGGCATGACTTTTATGGGAACGCTTGCACAAGCTTTGACTTTATCCGGCCTACTAGGCACAAACACAGGTCTCTGACCTACCTCTCTGTGAATTCATGCAGTACTCCACAAAACTAATAATGGTCCCACCTGTGTGGCGGGGCATAACATTGACGGGAGCGCTTGCATGAGCTTCGAGGGGATCCGGCCCACTAGGCCTATTCAGGTCATTGACCTACCTCTGTAGTTTTTACTGTAATACTCCACAAAACGTTTAGTTGCTGAGCAAGGTTTAACCTAGAAATGCTAGGCCAGGTCCTACTCCAGACCCTGTGCCATGCATGCAAGCTGGGCCATTCAGCAACTTTGGGTCTGGGAGAATTGATGCCATTTTGCTGTAGGTGTGACCCTTTGAAAGGCGTAAGGATTCTTGTTGGAGTACCCTTGCTATGTTTTACATGATTTAAGAAGGGTGTGACATTCCCATACCTGTGTCTCATTCTCCTTTTACTCTTCCATCTCTTTTTACTTAATGTAGAAAACTTAAGCCACTTAGCCTGTGACTATTTGCACTGTGTTGTCACTTTGAATTGTTGTCACTTTTTGTGGTGTTTGTTGTCCATTCTGAGTAGTTTGGCAGCTTTTGGAGCCCTTTGGAGGTGTTTTCTATGTGTTTTCTGTAGCCTGCCATTGATTTCAATGGGGTTCGCGTTGTTCGTCGAACATTCGACGAACATTCGACGAACAAATCTCAAATTCGACGACTTGAATCGAATTCAAACATTAGGGTGGTGGCTCATCTCTACATATCACCCCGTGTGTTTG
Organism: Allobates femoralis; assembly: GCA_033576535.1. Lineage (NCBI taxonomy): Eukaryota > Metazoa > Chordata > Amphibia > Anura > Aromobatidae > Allobates > Allobates femoralis. The sequence continues at coordinate 148,918,503 of JARQOC010000004.1, forward strand.
GTGAATGTTGGCAGTATGTTGGGTAAATGGGGTATGTGGACCATGTTGGGGTGTGATTTATACTCACTTCATAGCCCATAGCAGAAATTGAGCACTAGATAAATGAGATAGGTTAACCCATGCAGGCTCACCCCATGGCAATTGCTGATATGTGTGTACGTGACAGCATACACAGGTAATACTGAATCTTTTATCACAAAGACTATACATCAATCTACTCAGCTCCTCCTGCTCTGTACTATGATGTCTGCAGATTATACTACATTTTCATGGTGATAGGTTCCCTTTAAGTAGACATTTAGCTTAGGCCCCTTTCACATCATCATTATTTTTAAATCGCGGCAGATGCGGTGAAAAAACAGCATCTGCCGCGATTAAAGCATAACCGCGACACCTGCGGCACAGTTGCGGCAAGCCCCATGCAATGTCTATGGGGCTTGCGGTAAGGGTGTGGCAGGTGCGGCAAGTGCGGTTTCGGCACTTGCGGCAGGTGCGGCCGCGGAAAAAAACGCGGTCAGCTGCGGTTTTTTTGCGGCCGCACCTGCCGCAAGGGCCGATACCGCACCTGCCGCACCCTTACCGTAAGCCCCATAGACATTGCATGGGGCTTGCCGCAACTGTGCTGCAGGTGTCGCGGTTATGCGTTTATCGCGGCAGATGCGTTTTTTTCATCGCATCTGCCACGATTTAAAAATAACGCTGATATGAAAGGGGCCTTAGTCTTATTTATAATCCCTTGTGGTACAGGGCAAAGAAGTAACAAAAAAGGTTGACAAATTCACATGTAAAAGATGGCTTCCATACTGAGCAATAAGAGGATGAGAGGGGGAGGCAAGGGCTCTAATCCTGTGTTTAATAAGCAGGCAGGTGGGCTTAGATCATACTCCATCTACTGAAAGGCCTACCACAGAGCTACTTAAACTGAGAAGACCTACTCAGATCACTTGCTCCTTGGTTAAAACAAGAGTTCACTGTCTAAGCCCAAGAGAGCAAGCAAAGTTGGCATGTGCGTGCGTGCGTGTGTGTGTGAGTGTGTGAGTGTGTGTGCATGTGTGTGTGTGTGAAAGCTCCTTATGAACAAGTCTCTGTACATTCTAATCAGATTAAGGAAACCAATCACTTACAGCCCTTGAAAAGGGCATAAGGTCTCCAATCAGTACCTGGCATTGAAATTCACAAAAGGGCTAAATAACTCGGCAGGGGTTGGAACAAGCTTCAGTAGACAAATTGGACCTCTAGGGGAAGAGAAGAAGGGAGGGCACTTTACCCATCTTTCTGTACCTTATAATTATGTCAATTTGCTTGCCAAATTGTTTGCTTGAGTGGACAGTTTGACTAGTTCAGAGTAGCACAGGCCTGTCTCTATTCATGTGGTAATGTGGGAAGGAAATGGTTGCCTGACTTAAACCAGCAGAGTATCCATAGAAAATAATACAAAACAGGGGTTTAATTAACTCTTTTATCACTTCATACTATGAATGCACTGTAGGGGTTGTGTTACCATCAAAGGATAACTCCACTCTTCTTTTCTACATATAACCATTGTACTGCTGGACACTACAATTCACTGTCAAGAGCTTTAGTAAAATCTTGATAGCTCCTTTAAGAATCCTACAATTGTTATTAGGTTCTGAGGACTTTTAACATTTTTAGATGGTAAATGGAGCAGTAAAAGGATACGCTGAACAGTGTTGTAAAAAGAAAATAATAATGTAAAACATTTACAAGTGATGAATTTACAACAATACACAATGCAGCATGCGTTATGATACCTGATATAGTTATCCCTCAAGAGACTATATTAGCTAGTTTCAGGAAGACTTTGTTGAAAATTTTGTAGGCTAAAACTCTATGGAAAGCTACTTATTGCTGCCAAAGCTCTAGAAAAACAATAAAAAAAAACATGGATTAAAAAAAGAATAAAAGGATAAAGCAAATAACTAAAAGTCAATAAGAGTTGCTGGAAAATTGAATGTGTGAAATTTGTTATGAACAGGAACTTCTTTACCATTTTGTGTAGTACAATATAGGAATAAAGAAATGAAGCTACCATCACTTGGTGTCCAAGGGTGTCCCAAGAAATTAGCTTATATAGACATAGGTAAAAAACCACTATAGAACATGTACACACACTTTCAATGTTAAGGAGTAGTGATGGGCAAACTTGCTGATGTTCTGGTTTGGCCGACTCACTCAGACTTTTTTAAGAGTTCGAATTCGGGACCAAACGTGACTTGAACTTGAGTCCGAACCCTAAATTTGGACTTTAAAGTTATGAGATGGGGTGGGGTGGACTGTAAAAAGAAAGAAATCAGTGATTAAACAGCATCATTATACTTACCAGCATCCTGCTACTTGTACTTCCAGGCCGTTCATTACCTTCCTGGATATTCACTGCACTCTGCCTTCAACAGCCAATCACAGACAGTCACAGAAAATGGGTGCAACAGTCGCAAGGGCTGGGGTATCAGTCTGTTTAGTAGTCACGGTGGCAACCCCAGGATCCATGGCCCTCACCGAGCATGTAAAGGGTATATTTACAGGGGAAATAAAGTATTGTGTGACGCCATCTGTGATTTCTGATCAAAATGACCAGTGCTGCTTGTAGTGACCCCGGGGAATAGGTGTTGTTTAGTGATGGGCGAATCCTAAATTACTCGGAATCGCTTGACTCTAGCGAGTCCGAGCCCAGGACTCGCTACTCGTTGCGAGTCTAGCGAGTCCAATGTTAATGAATGGGGAAGCGAGTAATAGCGAGTAGTGTGAGATTTACAACTCGCAGATGTGTCTCGGAAGCTTCAGCCTGAAGCAATCCTAGTTTTGTCATTTATTTGCATTGCTCGTTTACTTTGTAAGTAATCGCTGACTCGCACAGATAAGATCCTGTCTCCTCTGTGCTGGCTGCCAGCTCCAGGGTCCTAGAGCCTGCCTGCTGCCTGATGTAGCAGTGCTGAGATTGTTCTCAGTCTGCTCAATCCCTGTGTACAGACATGAATGTCTGTGCACAGAGATGATGTAGCAGAGCTGAGATTGTTCTCAGTCTGCTCATTCCCTGTGCATAGAGATCTATATCTATACACAGGGGATGTAGCAGAGAGGACATCGCGTTTTGGACTGCGTCGGACGGAAGAGGATTTTTTTAATTAAAGATGGAGTCCCTAATGGCTTTTTTTTTTATTTCTAATAAAAAATTTTCTTTGTGTTGTGTTTTTTTTAAAACAATTTAATAGAAATTCATGGCGGTCATGTCTAATATTGGCGTGACCGCCATAAATTTCGGGCTTAGGGCCAGCTGATAATACAAAGCTGGTATTAACCCCTTTATTACTCAGCGTGCTACCGCCACCAGGGCCGCTGGAAGAGCGGGGTTCAGCGCCAGAGGATGGCGCTTCAATGAACGCGCCATCTTCTGGGGCGGCTGCGGGCTGCAATTTGCAGCGGGGGGTGCCCAGAAAGCTTGGGCATCCCTGCGCTGCGGATTCCAGCCCCCAGCTGCTTAGCTGTACCTGGCTAGACATAGAAATTGCGCGGAGCCCCACGCATTTTTTTTAAATTATTTCATGAAATTCTGAGATTCTGACTCTGACTCTGAGACTCTGACTCTGAAATTCATTAAATAATTTTTAAAAAATGCGTGGGGCTCCGCGCAATTTCTATGTCTAGCCAGGTACAGCTAAGCAGCTGAGGGCTGGAATCCGCAGCGCAGGGATGCCCAAGCTTTCTGGGCACCCCCCGCTGCAAATTGCAGCCCGCAGCCGCCCCAGAAGATGGCGCGTTCATTGAAGCGCCATCCTCTGGCGCTGAACCCCGCTCTTCCAGCGGCCCTGGTGGCGGTAGCACGCTGGGTAATAAAGGGGTTAATACCAGCTTTGTTATACAAGCTGGTATTAAGCCCGAGATTCTTAATGTCAGGCCACGTTTGACCCAGCCACTAAGAATCTCCAATAAAGGGTTAAAAAAACACAGAGAAAATTTTTTATTTGAAATAAAAAAAAAGCCATTAGGGACTCCATCTTTAATTAAAAAAATCCTCTTCCGTCCGACGTAGTCCAAAACGCGATGTCCTCTCTGCTACATGCACAGGGAATGAGCAGACTGAGAATAATCTCAGCACTGCTACATCTCTGTGAGCAGGCGGGCTCTAGGACCCTGGAGCTGCACAGAGAAGACAACTGGACTCGGCTCGCAAAGAAACAGCAGTTACTTTGCGAGTCTCCCTGCTATCACTGGCACAGTAGCCAGTGATGACTCGCACGAGTCTAATGCAAACAATGGCAATCCTAGTTTTGTCAGTGTTTCTGACAAAACTAGGATTGATATTGATTTGCATTGGACTCGTGCGAGTCATCACTGGGAAACTCGCCGAGTACCGAGTCCTGCGAGTCCCTTACTACTCGCCGAGTAACGAGTCCTAGCGAGTAGATTCGCCCATCCCTAGTGTTGTTGCAACTAGGTGTAACACTCCCCACAGATGAAGCGGGTCCCCAGGGTTTGGTATGACATTTAATGTGGATGATGGTGGTAGTTGTTGGTGCAGGGAGGCACAGAAGGAGTGGACAGACACAGGGTTTGCAGTTAATACCAATCTCTTTACTTGTTCTTGTTGCAGAGACAATCCATCTGGGTACTGTGCTCACCCAGTGTGCAGCTAGGCTAGCCCTCAGATTGTCTAGGACCATTCCACTGAGACACCGTTCACAAGCCTTTCTGTGCTGCTCTTTCTTTCTGCACTGGTCTTCTCTTTCTCCCTTCTCCTGTGCCTTCATGCTACAAGTCCCTAGGCAGGTGACTGCGGCCCTGCTGGCACGTCCTCTTGACCCTATGTAGTCTCTGTGCCTGGTAGAGCACACGGTGTTGGCCACTGCACCTGCAGTCCAGTGGCCTCTGGTTTCCTGGCTTGATCAAAAGATTTCACACCAGATTGTGACCGGTGCTCCTCATGCAGCCAGTTCTTCTACTACGACCTAAAAGTTGGCTATAGATTCGGGGTTCTCTGAACTGGGGTTTCCTACCCACTGGTTTCATTAGGCCCCAGCTCCAGTGACCCCTAGAACTCCATCTTGCTGCTCCTTTTCCTCTCCTAACTCTCACTCACTAACTAACTCGTCCCACCCCCTAAACCTACTCCTTCCCCCAACCAGCAGATGTGGTCTTCCCTCTAGAGGGGTTTCTTCCACCCTGCATCTTCCTGGTCTGGCGTTAGATGTATGTTGGGTATATGGTTGGGTGTCTCAGCTTTGTGTCCCCATCCTGCCTGAGAGCAATGGCACCACACTTGTGGAGTAGATGCAGTACCACTGTGGCGACCAAGATGCAGGGGCACCACATGGGTGTTTGTGATTGGCTGTTGGAGTAACCTGACCAATCTTAATACTGGGTCTTGAGGTTATTCTTCTAAGATATATGGAGTATTATATGGTTTGCATTATAACATAAGGAGGACTATGGGGGGGGGGACATTATGACATATGGATTACTATGGAGTTGCATTGTAATATGTTGAGAACTATGGAGATGCAGTATATTATATGGAGAACTTTTGGACGTGCATTATAATATATGGACGACTATGGTAAGTGCATTATAATACAGAGGACTATGAGGGGAGCATTATAATATGTGGAGGACTTTAAAGGGGTACATTATAATACATAGAGGACTAAGGATAGTGCATTTTAATATATAGAATATAGTGATGGGTGAACCCAATCAGTAAGGTTCGGGTTCCGTGCCGAGTACAGATCCTGAACATGGACTTCCCTGGGAATTCCATGTCACAGTTCAGGTTCGGTTTGAGGATAGAAAAGCTGTAAAAAAAAGAAAATAGTTATTAAACGGCAGCATTATACTTACATCCGGCCGCTTGTACTTCCGGACCGCTCATTAACTTCCTGGGTATTCACTACAGAGGGGCCCAATGACCAATCACAGACACAGTCACTGAGAATGTGCATCTGTGATTGGCTATTGGAGTAATCTGGAAACTGCCCATACATTCTAGATGTTAGAATGTATGGTCTGGTTTCAGATTGCTCCAGCAGCCAATCACAGATGCCCATTCTCTGTGACAGCATCTTTGATTGACTGTTGGGCCTCCATCCATTGACTGACATCATAGTCCTGTAAAAATAAATAATTAAAAAACTTTTGCATAGCGCTTCACTGTATTTTTGATTCTCAGCGTAGATAAAGTGGACAGCTATGGGCTGCCACCCCCACCTGCCTGGCTTTACTTGTCTGGCAATCAAAACACAGGGAATCCCATTTATAAATAATTTTTAAAAATGCGTAGGTTTCGCCCTCTTTTTGGCCATTAGCCAAGTATTCTGGGCCCCCCACGCTGAAAATCACAGCCCTCACCAGCCACTGAAAATGGCGCATTCTTTCATATTGCCATTTTCAGCCGCTTTACCTGGCTCTTCCAGATGCCATGGTGGGGGTGGCATGCTGGGTAATAAAGGGGTAAATACCAGTTTTGTATTGGCAGCTGGCATTAAGCCCAAAATTCATAGTATCAGGCCAATATTAGCCCATCCACTATGAACTTATAGTAAACATTAAAAAAAATACAACAGAGAAATTTTTTTAAAATGACTAGCAGGCTGACACTGACAACCGGGTGTCAGGAGAAGGGTCATCTGAATTGACAGCATTACGGCACATGGACCCCAGCCATAAGGGATGTGTGCTGGCATCTGATCATGTAAGTGCAGGACAGTGACATCATCACCACAAGTGCCACTCACATGATCAGATGCTGGGACAAGAAGACAGGACGATGCTGTGGTGCTGCAGGGGGAACAATGGGGAGGTGATTTAAATCATTTTTGGAGGACTATGTGGAGCCCATTGTACTATATGGATGGCAATTTTGGGGTGAATTATACTGTATGGAAAGCAATGTATGGCCCATTATACCATGTGGAGGATTATAGTGTGCATTATAATATATGGAAAGCAATATAGAGTCCATTTTACTATATGGAGGGGTATTTGCAAAAATTTCTACATTTCTGTTTTTTTCAGTCAAGATGGAATGCAGAGTGTACATTAATGAGAAAAAAATAAACTTTTTTGATATTACCAAATGGCTGCAATGAAACAAAGAGTGAATCATTTTAAGGGGTCTGAATACTTTCCATATCCACTGTATAGCACATACAGAGGTCTGCTGCGATCTAAATCCAGGATGTTTGCTGGGTGCAGGACTGACCATCCATGTACCTCCCCATGAATATGTCAAATCTGTTATAGTGTCACTGCTTCCTGATCACATGGTCTCTGATATACCAAGATTTCTGTGTATTTAGGAGTGGTACACCTGCATTGCTGGACACTGGTTCGCAGGTGACCACCATACCTAATATCCTTTACAAACGATTCTGGTCTAATGCTGAACGTAAACCACCAGAACCCGCCTCACTATTTATGCTTCTAATGGCTTACCACTTAACCTAGTCGGGGTTAGAGAGGTAACAGTAAAAGTGGGGAGGGTGGAGTTGAAAGACCAGGGGTTATTGTGGTTGAAAATAATCCTAATGACAGAGATCCATATATCATTCTTGGTTCAAATGTAGCTAGTAATTGTTTGGGTGAAGTGTTGTTCTTGCTCCAACAGATTGCAGACACTGCCACAGACGGGCAGCGGAGAGTTTTCCAGAGAGAAATCAGAGCCTTCCTGCATTAACAAGAGGTAAAACTGACCGTTGGTGAAATTGGTAGTGTAGGGGTAACAGACCCGATTCCCATTGTTGTATCCCCGATGAGTGAAATGATGATCTGGTGCCGAGCAGCGATACGCCTCAGGGGACAGGACTACCAGGCGGTAGTAGAAACCCATTAGTACGAAACATAGGCCTACACTCTTGACAGCCAGGGAGGTGGTTGATGTACGCAAGGGAAGGTTACCCATACGGATTCTAAACTGTGGAGAGGACGAGGTTAAACCACCCAGATATTCCACCGTTGCTAAGCTGTACACTGTAAATAACAGCGCCATTCAAGTATTGGAACCCTTGACCTCACCATACTCGATGGAGGATAACAATTCCAAGGGACCCCTGGATGACTGGTGTCAGGAACTGCATGTAGAGACTGACTACACTCCTGCCCATAAAAAGCATGGTGTCTATCGGGTAGTCCAAGAATATGAATGGGTATTCAGTAAGCATCCACTTGATTTTGGGAGGATAAAAGGGGTAACACCATCACATACCACAGGTGACCATCCACCCATTAAAGAACGGCATAGACCTATTCCACCAGCTCATTATCAGCGTCCCGAAGAGATGTTGCAGGACATGATGGACGCAGGGGTCATTAGAGATAGTTGCAGTCCCTGGGCAGCTCCATTAGTCCTGGTCAAAAGAAAGATGGCAGCGTAGACTATATGGAATGTGTGTAGACTATAGGCAGATAAATTGCATAACCCATAAAGATGCCTACCCGTTACCCCGCATAGAAGAGTCACTTGCTGCATTAAAGTCAGCTAATTACTTTTCAACCTTAGATCTCTCTAGTGGGTATTGGCAGGTCTCCATTGCAGAAGAAGACCAAGAGAAGACGGAATTTACAACACCTATGGGTCTGTGTGAGTTTAACAGCATGCCATTGGACTCTGTAATGCACCTGGAACATCCCAGAGATTGATGAAGTGTTGCCTGAGGCACAGAAACTTCAAGATGTACTACTCTACTGTCATATGTATTCAAAACCTATGAAGAGCACCTGAAACAACTGGCAGAGATATTTGAAGCGTTATCCAAGTTCGGGATGAAGCTAAAACCATCAAATGTCATTTGCTAAAACCAAAGGGTCAGTATCTAGGACTGTACTCAGTTCAGAAGGCGTAGCACCAGATCCGGATAAAGTCACCGCAATCAAAGAATGGCCAGAAACAACAAGTGTCAGAGAGGTACGTCAGTTCTTAGGACTGGTAGGATACTATTGGAGATTCATCAAGGGCTACACGAAGATAGCAGCACCCTTACAAGATCTCCTGGTAGGCCAGACCAAGAAAGGCCAGACCAGAGGTCATCCGTTTGAGTGGGGCAAGAAACAGGAAGAGTCCTTTAAACTGATGAAAGAGGCCCTAACTGGAGAAGAGATCCTGGTCTACCCTGACTGCAACCAACCATTCTTGCTATTTAACTGATGACAGCAACATAGGGTGAGGAGCCGTCTTATCACAAAAACAGAATGGCAGAAAAAGAGTGATTGCCTACACCAGCAGGAAGCTTCGTCCTACAGAAAGGAATCCTGAGAACTACAGCTCATTCAAGCTGGAATTCCTGGCCTTGGTCTGGGCATAACAGAACGGTTCAAACACTACCTGGCGTCTGCGAAGTTCAACAGCCTTCATGGATAATAATCCTCTGACCCACCTGGAAACCGCGAAGTTGGGTGCAATGGAGCAGCGCTGGATGGCCTGGTTGTCGAATTACCAGTTTACCATCAAGTACCTGGCAGGCCATAACAACGCCAATGCTGATGCCTTGTCAAGGATGCCTCACCTGCCAGATGTGGAAGAAGATGTGGATGAGCTAGAACAAATAGAGCTATCCACCTTCCATCACCACAAAGCATCCCAGTGTCAGCAAGCTATCAGAAAATACCCTGAAAATACAGTGAATCCATTACCTTACTATGGTTGGAAGGAGACCCAAGACAGTGACCCGGCTATCAGTTTTGTTAAATAGCTGAAAACTTGAGAAGGTTCTCATCAGAACCCAGATGCTCCACCAGAGGAAAAGCACTTGTGGAATGAGAGAAGAAGGTTATTTATCTACCAAGAGAAACTGTGTAGGTGCTACGTCAATCCCAGAACCCATGAGATGGTTTGGCAAATAGTGTTACCAAAGAAGGATGTCCAGATAGTGTTGGAAGCATACCACAATCAAGCAGGACTCTTTGGATGGAAAAAGCTCGAGATGTTGCCAAGAGATAGATTCTACTGGTTTGGCATGAGAGGCTCCATAGAGAAGATGGTGTAAGAACTGTGGACCGTGCAACTTGAGAAGAAAATACTATGAAAGCCAAAAAGCACCACTACAACCAACTGTAACCACTCAACCGATTGGATCACGTGACGTTGACACCTTGCAGATCAGGCTACACTTATGCCTTAACAATGGTAGATCACTACTCAAGATTTCTAGTAGTAGCTCCAGTCAAGGACTTGACAGCTGAAACAGCCGCAAAAACCTTTCAAGCCTACCTATGGGTATCCAGAACAAGTATTGACTGATCAAGGTTCTGCATTTGAAGCTGATTATTTCAAGAGCTTTGCCATTTATATGGGTGCAAGAACATTAGGCCCACACCTTATCATCCACAAACAAATCGCATAGGTGAAAAGATGAACAACATAGTAATAAACATGTTGTGGACATTGCCTTTGGAAGAAAGAAATCAGTGGCCAGAGAAATTGCCTGATTTAGTGGACATGTATAATAACATACCTGTGAGCCCACCAACTGCACGCCAGCTTATCTAATGAGAGTAAGTCCTGGAAGATTACCAGTTGACTTAGAAATGGGAATTGTAGTACCAGAAGCAGAAACATCAAATACTGATTGGGATTCAAGTTTCCAAGAACAGTACAAAATGGTGCAAGCATGTGTAGAGGACAATCTGAATAAAAAAAAAAAACAAGAAAGAAACTACAAGAGTGCACAAGCTGAACCTTTAACACCTAGAAAACTTGTACTTAAAAGAAAGAGAAGAAATCACAAACTTGATGACCAGTGGGTAAAGAACCCTATACTGTGTTGGACTTTAATTTCAACAATAGTAAAACCTGTTTAATCAGTAGAGATGGAGGTAGAACTACTGCAACTGTATCAAGGGATCATTTAAAAGAATGTCCAGAACAACTCAGATTACAAGAAGAAGTAATACCTTAGTACAAGTCCAGTAGAACCAAAAGAAAAAGTGATTCACACAATACTTGAGACTTTCCAGAAGATTGGCCTCAATGTGAGGGAGTTGTAATTGTTCTAATAATCCACTTTTACCAACCAAGGGAAGAACAAGGAACGCAGGAAGAATGTGCAAGAATCCAGAAGTACCTGTCCAAGCCTCAGAAGAACCACCCGTTGTAGCAGAATCAGAGGATCCTGCAATCGGTGCACTTGCCAGTCCCATAGAGAAATTAAGCCAATACTATAATCTACCATCACGTAGGTCTACCCATACACCAGAGGATAGTGCACACACTACATTAGAAGTAGACATTAGTGATACACCAGTGCTACGCAGGTCAACCCATAGTAATTTTGGTCAACCATCAATCAGATTCAGAGAGTAAGGTGCGATGAAACTTTAAAATGTAAATATGCATCAGAAATGTACATAAATTGTAAATAGTAATGTACAGAAGGGTGGAGGAACTGGGCCCAGCCCAATGCACATTAAGTTAGGAACAGAAAGTGCCCGGGGTGGAGGGGAGGTACCAGGTCTCCTAAGCAGAGACACCAATAGGGACAATGTTTGTTTGTATGTAATGGACTGTGAAAGACTTTAAACCCGTTTAAACCCTGAACCAACAGAGACTTACTGTAAGAACTTAAACATTTTCCCTGCAGTTCCCCCACTTTACCTTTAAACATGGACCATGGTCACAGGACTGGTTGTGACATCAAACTCTTTTACAGCCTGTGGGGATGGACTAGCGCCATATAGACTGCTTTCTACTTTTTTTCCACCATTTTTGCAATGGTTTTTGTATATTTTTGAGACTCTGTATTATACCTGTTATTGTTATTGTTGAATGTTTTGGAAAAATGTTTCTCTGTCCAGGAGTACTAATGTTAACTAGGGGGAAATGTGGGACCCTGCCATTACAGGTAGCCACAGAACCACCTAAGGCATGGAAGGATTTCCACAGCAGGTATCTGCATACATACAAAACCTCCCACCACAGACCTGTGGGGGGAGCTCCACTTACTGTCTTTAAGCGGGATCCCCTATAAATACAGGTGCTGGGGGCAGAGTTAGACAGTGCAGTTCCAGTTCCAGGGAGGACTGTGAAGAGTTAGTCAGTTCAGTAGGAGCAGTACTGAGGAAGACGTCCTGGTGTGTTGGAGCTGTGCTAGGCCCTAGCCAGTAGACTAGCGTAGCCAGTGTGAGGGCCTGAGAGTGACATCAAAGGCAAGGTGTGAGAAAGACAGAGCAAAGGAACAGATAATATAAAAATAGCCTCGGCACACTCATACAGAAAGATGAGAAGGAAAAATATTTCTTTGTGTTGTTGATTTTATTTTACAAAATAAATCTTTATTTATTTATTATTTTGTAAAATAAAATCAACAACACAAAGAAATATTTTTCCTTCTCATCTTTCTGTATGAGTGTGCCGAGGCTATTCTTATATTACCTGTGGTAGTATTTTCCTCTGAGCACCTCACATTAGGTCGAGCCGGGACATACTCTACCATATAGAGCAAAGGAACAGACTGGGGGCAGAGGAGTCATACCAGTTCACCCCAGGAAGCAACCCGGATACCGTAGTCCCAGTCTGCAGGATAGCATCAAGCCTAGCAGAAAACACTGGTTTACCGAGGAGACTCCAGTCTCCCGGACACCTGTAACGCAACCAACAGGGAAGCCAGGGACAGCAGGAGAAGTTATAGCGGTAGCCCACATAAAGGTTCTCGAAATGACGACACGTGTGAGAGAGTGAGACACAGAGGAGGTCAGGCCTAGTTCTACACAGGTCAGGTACTTCACCGAGGGAAAAGAGACAAGGAGGCCTTATTCAACACTCACTGTGGAAATCCAGAAGTGCTTCCTGAGCACCTGGAACGTACCCTGGACAGTGCCTGCCATAACACCAGTAAAGGTACAGAAATGATTCCCAGTGTGTGTGTCCATTTGTCCATCCCTGAACCTGTCTGGCCTAGAGACTGTAGCAGTGGACCGGCTGTCTAACCTCCTCACTGTGCAAATCCCTGTCACCTCATCACTTCCCCGGGGACCCCGCTCCGCCTGTGGGGAGCTGTACTACTCAAGCTGCCCGGCTATCATTTCCGGAGGTCGCAGCAGCACTGGTGCCTTCACCAGATTGCACAGGTGGCGTCACAAAACTTTATTCTTTTTATTATTTTCTCCTTTTACCCAGTGACCCTGGAGGGCTACGGGCCTGGGCATCGGCCACTGAGACATCACCCTAGCAATAACGCCTGGGTACCGAGTTCCCAAAGACCCCTGGGCGGGTCATTTCCAATCAATGCATATCTGCAAACCAGCCCTCACCAATCCCTCAGGGGACAAAGCATTTCCGTCATGCATAGTGCTAAAATTGGAAGGGACAGGAAGCTGCCAAGTTTATATGGGAGAGGGGAGACCATGGCAGTGCTGAAATAACCAATACAGTGCTTTGCCTCTGCTCCTACCTTTAAACATGGCAGCACACATTATGCACAATCATATCATTGTACAGCAGAAGATTACAGTGTGTATTTATATCTGATTGGTGATGTAATTGCTATTTGAAGACCCCTGTTCTTACATTACATAGGATGTATATCAGGGACAGGACCATCCACTCCAGGGGCGGACCGTCACCCCCGGGGGCCCTGGTGCAGGAGATGACCGGGGGGGGGGGCGGGGCTACTGGCCGTCGGCGCGGCCCGGGGGGGAGGGGTGCCGCTGGCCGTTGGCGCGGCCCGGAAAGGGGGGGGTGCCGCTGGGAGCCGCAGGCGTGATCTCTCCTACCTGGGAGCCGCGCCGGATGTCTGCTAGGGGCCGGAGGAGCAGAGGAGAGGAGGGGCGGGATCAGGCAAGGGAAGCAGGAAGCTCTCTGCTTCCTTTGCCTGACCCTCCTCTCCTCTGGCGGCGGCTTGCGGGGTCGGCTGGGGTCCCCCCTCCAGGCTTAAAGGGGCCCCCAACCGGTCGGGGCCCTGGTGCAGCTGCACAGGCTGCACCAGTGTAGTTCCGCCCCTGATCCACTCCCTACACATGATCAAACATTTTTTAAATTAAACCACAATCTAATTGCATTCACTATATAATATACTCGTTTGGTTTATGACCAGTCAAGAAAATGTACTGAATTTTTGACATGAATGATGTTTTGTACTACTTTTTATTACCAATTTCACCTTAACTTGTCTTGCTATTGACTGTATTGGGAGTAGAAATCAGGAGTCTACAACATGAAGGGAATACCCTTTAATTATGTCTGTTGGCTGCAACTCTGCCTGGAATTTCTTCACATTTTAAACCAACTGATTGGATCATTAGAGGTCATGGTAAGATGGGAAAAGGGTCGGTGACAAGAGGGATGTGAAAATGCAGTAGATAAGTCTTTTATTTAGACAGAACAAAAAGACCATGGGATTAAAGGGGAATCTACTGCTTGTATTGATTGAGACAAGAGCTTATGTCTTCTAGTGAGAGTGACAGGTAAAGAAAGCCTATTCCCAGCTTCAGAAGACCCAATTAAAAATAGTCCCACTAGTCCTAGCACCTTCCCTTGTTCATACAAAATTTGAAGGAATGATGAACTTTGGTAAGACAATTACTCCTGAGTAAAGAAACACCCCAGTCCATTCTTAGATCAATAGCACTTTATTTTCGTACACATTTCACAATCTGTAACCCTCCTTTATCTCATTAAATTAATTCACTGCAAGTTCCTGTTGTGTGGACTCATGGAATAAGAGCTGACATTGTCATACAACTAATTGGAGCTACGGTATATCAGTTTTGAACTGTGATAACTTATTTAAAGGGATTGTTCCCTACAAATAATAGAATAATACCAGTTATGCCATCATCACTTCATTAATGGTTCAAGCACTGAAAAGAATAGAGAAGTGGCATTGGTTTAGCAATAAGGGCTCTGATATTCATTAGATTTAACTGATATAGGCAAGATAGGCTGACAGTCTCCTGTGTTAGGGGATGCCCAACTTTCCCCTAACAGTGAAGGATCCTGCCATTGGAATTTTAACAGATGATTCTTTTGTTCTGTGTGGAAATAGGGCAGGTACCTACTACATGCAATACCTTCCACTCCGACACAGTAGGGGGAGCTCAACTCACTGACTTTAGGTGAGATCCCCTATAAATACTGCTGCTGGGGGAGGAGTTAGTTAGAGTGTGCAGACGCTAGGTGAGCTGCGAAGACATCCTGGAAATCGGTGCCGTGGTTAGGCCCGAACCAGTGACCCGGAGTGGCCCTTCTATGTTGAGCCAAGCCTAGGAGTGGGGACAGAAGACAAGAAGCAGAGCCAAGGGAGAGAAGAACCAGTGGAGGTTCGCCCAAGACGTATCAGACTTCGGGAGTCCGCACCTGCAGGATTACTCCAAGACTGCATAAAAACCCCGTCACACGGTGGAGACTTTAGTCATCCGGTTCCCCTGCGTACCAAGCCAAAGGGAGCCAGACACCGCAGTGTAACACAGCAGTGATCAGAGAGGGTAACCCAAGGACCGCGCCGGAGAGAGAGAGAGGACCCGAGAGGGGAGGAAGCCAGTCTGGCTGCAAGCAGACAGGGCTTCAGGAATTGTAGAGAAGCTGAGGAGGCCTTATACCCACTTGCTGTGGAGACTCACTGTGCACCTGGTCTCTCGACAGTGACCTGGACGGATTTATCTGATGTACCAACAGTAAAAGGTAAAAGAGAATTGCTTCGGTGTGTGTGAGTTATTCCTCTCCGTCCCTGGTGCCCATATAGACTGCTCCATCACTCCCCATCCTGACCTCAGGTCCCACTCCAAGCTACCCCTTCACACAACGCTGCCCCAGAGGACCAGTTCCACCTGTAGGGAGCTTCACTACCCTTGCTGCAATACCATCGCCCTCCAGAGGACTTTGGCGGTGCTGGTGACCCATCACCAGGTGCTACAGGTGGCGTCACGTGACAACAACAAACTCTTATTCCCTGTATATAACCCCTGATTGAAGTGTCACCCAGGCCACAGGCTCAGGCGCTGCCACCCGTGACATCCCAGTGAAAACACCCACCGAGCCTGATACCCGAGTACTCCAGGGCCTGGGGCTTGACATATCTTTCTGGCGTCACAAACAGGATCTCTTGCCCGGTATTACCGAGTACTGCGTGCCGTGATTTCAACTGGTATTGAGTGACTGTTAAAACTACGTCGCCATTACTGCGCTGAAGAGGGGAAGAAAGGGGGTGTGTTGGCCTGTAGAGTGCGAAACAGAAGCCCGCCCCTTGCTCAGCCGAGCATTCCCGGGCGCCGCGGCCTAGTCCGTTAATTCTAAAAATGTTTAACTATGTGAACACTGGCTGTAATTCACTAGGGGGGCCTCCAGCATGTTGGCCTCCTCCAGCGACGACAACATGCGTTCGCTGACCCTAGGAATTACCCCAAAGCGCCCATGGCTGCCTCCAGTAGCACTGCTAGTGACTCACTGTGGCCGGGTCTTCACCTCTCCAGGCGTTGCTTACCCTGTACCGGTTCCGCGCCCGAGGCTGTGGGGCCCGGTGGTCAGATCAAAATGAGGGGAGTTGAACAGATAGGGGTTAATTCTTCTTGTCCATGCGGGTATTCCGGTGATTTCACCGGCGCTGCTTGGGCCTCCGGGGGATGTACGGCAGCTAGATGGGACGCTCCCCACAGGATGAGCGGGAGTCCCCGGGGCCAGGAGCTGCACTTGGTGGTGTATGGCAGCTCGGGGGCTCTTAGCATGCAGAGTTAAACAGTTCTGAAGAAACACAGACACCAGTGTTCTCTGTAACGGGTCTTTTATTGTAACCGGCAAGATGATACAGGGTATACAGTCGTGGGTAACGGACCGGGGGGTCCCAGCAATGACTGGTGTTGGTTCAGAGCTCCGCGGTGTTCCTCCTTATCCTTCACCTCTCTAACAGGTTGCCAGTGTTGCCTTGAAATACCAGATCAGGGTACTTGGGAGACTTCTATTGGTACCTAGCTAAATTAGGCTTAAGGTCCTGTGTTCCAGGGGCGAGTCCCTGCTGGTCAAGACAACTTAGGTTGTGGCGGTGGTGAGTGCCTCATGGAAGTGGTTCCTTCACCCTGGTTTGGCTGAACTACTTGCTCGCCTCGGAACCAGTGATCTGGTGGTTGGTTCTTGGGCACGGGTTTAGTTGTACCCGTTAAGTAGTTGCCCTTTCCCGGTCTAGGGCACCGCATATGGCGCCAGCCTGGTAGTGGTCTTGAGGCTGCACGGAACTGTGCAGAGCTTCCTCTTCTACATTCCTCCTCCTAACGACGACTTCTTTCTACTCTCCTCTCCTAAGTTCCCACACACTACTCCTACACTCCTCCCACCAGGACCTAATTGGCCCTCTATTCTAATGGTGCATGTAGGGTATGGAGCTCTGAGTATTAACCATGTCATCACCGAGACAGAGAATATTGCATCTGCAGTCAGGGATGCAATACCCTCCTGTGACACACTCAATGTGGGGTGCCACACTAGCGCCACCGGCGCGCCGGCGCAGTCGCCTCGATCATGCAATCTCACTCCCATACATTCCGGGGGCTAAGTGGTTGCCCCTGTATGATGGTCGCCCTGATATGTTAGATGTTTTTAGGACAAGTGTGCAATGACCAGTCAGCAGCGCGCTGCTGTGGTACTCGGACAGTTAACTGGCGCAGCAGAGAAAGCGAGTGAGTTCTTGTCTGCTGCTGTCGAGCCCATTATGGGACGGGGTACTCGGTACCGGACCGGTCTGCTACAGGGGATGTCACGGATGGTCCCTGGCCTGACAGTGAGAAAAGGGGAATATTTACAGGGGATAATGTCAGTCATGACGCCACCCACAGTGTGTGGCCAGTAGTGGGGCCACGGCTGCCGCAGAACCTCCGGGGATGATGTAATGGCAGCTAGGATGGGATAGTTCTCCGTGGGCAGAACTGGGTTCCCCAGGGCAGTGATGATAAAGTCTTTTTTTTTTAATCAGATAGTTTTTATTAAAACTTTTCAACAACAATACAGAAAGAAATTCATTGCATTAAATCACCCCCCCACCACCACCACCATCCCTCCCTTCCCCTCTCCCGGTCCAGTGGGTCAGTATTCCTCAACAAAGATAGTAGTGCACATATGGATATAACATGTACCCAAGATGTTCCAAAAATCTGCATAACACATCTCCCAACTTAAAGAAATAACTCAGTCCAAAAGCAATTAATTAACAGTCGGCAGCCCCTGAAGGTCCATCCAGCCCTTCCATATTTTATCAAATACCCTCGATCTGTCCCGTTTGAGGTATATAGCTTTTCCTACTCACGGGCAGATTCATGCTACAGATATACTCTTTGCGAGAGGGTACCGTATCAGATATCCAATGAGCCGCTATTAATTTTCTGGCAGCAAACAACATCCTAGCCACTGTTATATGCGAATAGTCATCTCCCCCTACATCCTCTGTACAGCCAAGGACACAGACAATCGGGTCTCTGGGGATGTCCAGCTCCGTTGCTCCCCGGATCAAGTGGAGTACCATAATCCAAAAAATCTGGAGGTGCGGGCACGTCTAAAACATGTGGAGAATGTCCGCGTCCTCATGTGAACATTTGGGGCAACATGAGTCCCGTCTCAGGCCTAAATCATCAAGCCATTTAGGCGTCCTGTATACCCTATAAAGGATATAAGTTGAGAGAGGCGTCTGGGCTCATTGAGCGATAGCCAGGGTATCATACTCATGATCAACTCCCAACGTTCAGCTGTTATATATTATTATATTATATATTATTATAGCCCTTAGTTCCATGCGCTTACATGAGGTTGAGAGACAAGAACAATACACTAATTACGATCAGACGTACAGTCAGAGGCAGGACCCTGTCCAGAGGCTCACAGTTTGAGGGTTTAGATACAGTAGGATGGGGGCCTGTTAACCCTCTATTGCGTTCCCATTTGTCCAGTGCTGTATCGGGTATTTTAACAGAGCCATTGCCAAGAGTATCCGTATACAAAGGAAATTATGCCTTTAGTGGAGGTTTGCGCGCCAATCATGGTGATAGCAGTATCATGGTGTATGTCCATACAATGCGTTTGAGCCTGCGCCATGTAGGCATGTCGCACCTGCAAATACCGGTAGAATGAGGAGTGTGGGAGCGAAAATTCACTCTGCAAGTTCAAATGTTTAAAGACTCCCCTTTCACGCGAAGCCAATGCCCACGTCGCCACTGCGCGACCCTCAGCTGCAGGTGGAATGTTGTTCCAAATGGGGCTATACCGTGTAAAACCAGTGATGCCTCTCAGACTTTTCAATTTTTCCCACACTTTAATCATGAGTAGCACCGTGGGAAGCCTGTGGGCCCAGGGTCGAAGGGTTCCAGCTTCTAATTTCGCCAGCAGGGTCCTCGCCCCCCCAAAACTGAAGGATACCCTTTCCTCCCCCCTGCCCCGCAACTGAGTGCTCGCGCCCCCGGTCAAATGCTGACACTGTGAAGACAGAAAATACAGCCAAGGGTTGGGCAAGGCCAGCCCCCCTCCTCCTTACCCCTCTGCAGGTGTTCCAATTTTATCCGTGCTCCCTTTTTCCCCCAAATAAGCTCCCTGAATAAGGCGTTAATTTTAAAAAATCTATTCTTCGGAAGCCAAATTGGGGAGTTATGAAGGACGTACAAAAGCTGAGGCATGATCACCATCTTCACAGGTTCACCCCCCCCCACCACCGAGAGGTGTAGCTTTGCCCAGGCCTTAATCTTCTGCTTAATCGTAGACATTAGAGGTGTAAGGTTTAAACGCTCATAGTCAGAAATGTCGCCCGATATATTAATGCCCAGGTATTTGAAGCTGTTTACGACTGGCACGTGGGGTATGTCAAGGACTGTGGGATCTATCGGCAAAACCACTGACTTTTCCCAATTTACGGTCAACCCCGAAAGGCCCCAAACTGTGTAAGGAGCGACATGGTATTGCGAAGTGAAGTATCAGGGTCAGCTAAAAACAACAGAAGGTCATCCGCATAGAGGGCTACCTTCTCCTCCAGCTCGCCATATCAAAATCCCTCAATATCCGGAGCACGTCTTATCCTCGAAGCCAAGGGCTCAATAGCCAGGGCGAAAAGCACGGGGACAGCGGGCAGCCCTCGTACCTCTCTGAAGAGGAAAGTACCCAGACAGTGAACCATTGGCCCGTATCCGTGCCTGTGGCTGAGAGTACAAGAGCCTGATCCAGCCAATAAAGCCAGGTCCAAAGCCCATGCCCTCCAGTACCGCAAAAAGGTATGGCCACTCCACGCTGTCAAATGCCTTGGCGGCATCCAAAGACAGGACTACCTGCCGCCCCACATTATCCGCCTCAACCTGCATATTTAAAAACAATCTACGAATATTCAGAGCCGTTGACTTATGGGGCATAAAACCAGTCTGATCGGTCACAACGACTCCACCACCTTTGAAAGGCGTATAGCCAACACCTTTGCCAGAAGCTTGATGTCTGCTGTCAGGAGGGAAATAGGCCTATAGGAAGCTGGAGAAGCAGGATCTTTATCTTTCTTAGGCAAAACAGTAATAATTGCCTCCCGCATAGATGGAGGCAGGGTCCCTCCCGTGAGACTGTCATTAAACATGTCTAGCAATACTGGGAGTAGGACTGTTTTTACGCCTTATAAACTTCCACCGGTAAGCCGTCCACCCCTGGAGTTTTGCCATTCGTCATAGTGCCTAAAGCCCCCTCCAACTCCTCCAGACCCAAAGGTTCATCCAGCAAAGCCCTGTCCGCGTCCGTGAGTCGTGGAAGGCCAGCATCCCCTATAAAGCCAGCAAGCTCGTCTGCAGATCCCCCCGCATGAGAGGAATATAGGTCAGTGTAGAATAGTTCCAGCGTATTAAGAATATCAGAAGTGTCCGTAACTAATGACGGTCTTCCCTTCGAAGTCCCGCTATGAATGACGACCCCCCCTGTGCTGACGTGATGACCGAAAGCAGATGTCCCACACTCTCCGCACTCTCATAATACTGATCGACTGAAACATAACGTTTATGTGCCGCCGTTTCCAGAGTCAGTTTATTCACACGGGCCTGAGCCTCCTTAAGTCTCCGTTGTGTAGAGGGGGTGAACCGCACCGACAAGGCCTCCTCTGCAGCCTTCAAGTCCCGCAGCAGAAGTTCCGAGTTAGTTCTAGTGCTAGACCTGATCTTAGAGATTTCACGGATATACATGCCCCGCAAGTACGCCTTCAAAGACTCCCAGATTACCAGGCTTAATGTCGTGTTTATATTAAAAGAAAGGAATTCCTGCAGTTCAGAGGCAAAATTACCTGCCCTGTCCACTAGCTGCATCCAGAATGGGTTCAATCGCCATAGGGGCCTTTCCCCGGTTGCATGCACCCCCCCTAATCTTAACAAGTATAGGAGAGTGGTCCGATACCGTTTTTTGTAAATATTTAGCATACACAACCCTTCCCAACATAGGATCATTCCCCAAGGCTAAATCTATACGGGAGAGGGAGGAGAACGTAGAAGAGAAACACGAGTATTGGTATACCTCAGGTTGTAGCACCTCCATAAGTCAGTTAGTGCCAACTCACGTATAAGCGTCCCAAAAGGCGTACAGTTACCTCCTGACTTTATTGGTGCGTGATTTCCCCTATCCCAATGAGTGTCAATTATGTTGTTAAAGTCACCCACCCATAAACACGGGACCCCTTGAAAATCCCTCAGAATATTCATTATACGATACAAGAATTACTGCTATATGGCAGGGGAATGTAGATAGATACAAGCACCAGAGAAACAGCATATAACGTACAATGTAGAACAACAAACCGGCCTTCATCGTCTTCCACCACCCGTCTACACTCAAACGGGCATCTCATCTGACCAGGATGCTAACCCCTCTAGAAAACTGTGAATGTGTAGAGTGGTATCCTGCCTGTATCCATCTCTTGTCTAAAATATCGAGCTTCTCACTGGTAAGGTGGTTTCCTGTAAGCAGACCACTGTTGGCTTGTGTTCTGAAATAAAAGAAAAAATCGCCTGCCTCTTGACTGGAGATTTCAGCCCCCTAACATTCCAGCTAAGGACTGTGATGTATCCCATATCTATAGAGTAAAGAGGTATCAATCCTCGTTGATGGCTCCTGGGCATGTACAGGTGAACACGTGCAATAGTAGCAAAGGACCTAACTTCCCTCCCCCCCTCTCCCATCCCCTGAACAAAACACCCCAACACTAGTCGTGCCATGTAATTCCCACAAGGGCAAACGTTGACCCCTAAATGAAGAGCCAACTAGGCACCGGGCGTCTCACTCCTCGCCGCTAGCTTGCCCCCACTTGTCAGGGTACCACCCCACAGCACTAAAGTAAGCATCAAGACATGTACTGAAAACCATACATTTGCGAGCCCGTATCATCAACCACGATCCGCTCCCCCCTTCCCCAAATGCTGTTCATTGATGTCAGCCACTCCGCAGCGTCCTCTGCCTCCAGAAAGAAATGAGTCTTATTCTCGCTCACGGCCGGTTCTCACCAAGCACTCGTAGCCTCTTTTTGACATCAGTAAATTTTGCTCTCATTTTCTGCACTTTCGGCGAAAAATCCGGGTAAAAGGAGACTCTGGATCCCTCAATGGTCACATCATGATGTATCTCTGTCCTTATAGTTAAGGAGTTTGGCCAATATAGGTCGTGGTAGGTGGCCAGGAGGAGGGGGGCGAGCAGGGACCCTGTGAGCACGTTCCACGCATATAGGTGAGTCAGGGTGTCTGAGCCAACTACACCTTTAATCCAATCCTCCACAAAGGCTGTAGGGTCTCCGCCCTCACATCTCTCCGGTACACCCACTATACGCACGTTGTTGCGTCTAAGCCTGTTCTCCAGGTCGTCCGTCTTAGTCCATAGGGCATCCACATCCTTCCCGGTCTCCTTATGATATTGCAGGGATTTAGTGACTTTAGCCTCTACAGTATCGACCCTGCGTTCCAGCTGCCCAGTTCTGTCTTTTACTGTATGTAAGTCATGCTTGACTGTCTGCATAGATTCTTGCAGAAATCCCAACTGAGTGAGTACATTAGAGATAGCAGACCCTCATTGCATAACTGCCATTAGAACTGTCTTTTATAGTGGGCTCAGCAGGGACATGTAGCTGCAGTGATGTTAACTGCTTTCTGTTTTGCTCCTCCAGCTCTCCCCATCTGTCTAGGGGCTCCTGGGTTCCTGCCCTCCAGTGTCATTAATGTCCTCCTCCCCCTCCTCACTCATCCCGGACCCTCGTACCTTCTCCTCCAGCATCAGTGATGTCTCCTGGGGATGGCTGGGATCCTCTCTCTATCTCCTCCACTCTTGCAAACTGCCTCAGCCTGGCCACCATCTCCTTGTTTCTGGCTGCACTGTTGGAGACCGCCTCCTCCACAGCCTGTGCTGAGGCTGCAGCACCATTTTGGGAGCAGAGGGCCATCTCCCCTGCCGTCTTTCTGACGGCTTTTTTCAGGCATCCCAGCGGGGTAAGAGCTGTACCGCCGGCTTCAGATTGTGCCCACAGACCTTATGGTACTATACCGGTAAGTTAACGACCGTGCTGTGGGGAACAGCGGCTGAATTTAGACCGGTAGTGCAGGAGCTCTGTGGATGCACGTCCTCCTCACATGCTGCTTGGCCACGCCTCGTGATGATAAAGTCTATTGTGTAAGGTATGGTGCAGGCCATGTGCTGGATGCAATGCACTTACTGTCCTGAAGCTGCAGAAATCCTTCTTCAAGTGATCCTTACCTCACAAACTGACCCCTCACATCTTTAGACTGTCCCTGCACCCCCTATTATCATTTCTAGCCATCCCTTTTGCAGAAAAAAATCGATTTTGTAAAGTAGAGAAAAGTTTATATTCACCTCGTCCTGTGTGAGTTCTCTGTTTCTGAATAAGTCTCAATAGGCAGGCCTGTCTGCTGCTCCTTTGTAATTATGCATGCCCCTCTCAGGTTGCTGCCTTGCTAAGAGCCTGGCCGCGTCATGAAAGGGGGCGTGGCTCCGGTATGGCAGCGATTTTAGCCCCGCCCCTTTCATGACGCCGGCCAGGCTCTTAGCAAGCAGAGAGGGGCATGCATAATTACAAGGGGAGATGCCTATTGCGGCTTCTTCAGAAATAGAGAACTCACACAGGACGAGGTAAATATAAACTTTTCTCTACTTTACAAAATCGATTTTTTTCTGTAAAAGGGATGGCTAGAAATGATGAGAGGTGCAGGGACAGGTCTAAAGATGCGGGGGGGTCAGTTTGTGAGGTCAGGATCACTTTCAGCGTTGAAGCTGACAAGCTGTGGCTCTCCAGGCGGGGATCTTCTGCAGACCTGCGTGGAGGGAATCATGTGCAGGTAGAAACATGCGAGGGAGTCGGAGTCAGGGTTCACCGTATTTACTTCTCAACGTTCTCTCTCAGTTACAGCTCCAGTTACAGTTCACAGTCACAATTTACAGTCTTTACACGGGCATAACTCTCCCCTCCGGGTTCCTTTACTCCCTGCAGCCAGGTTGTTCCTTCTATGACCCCCCCCTCTGTCTCTCTGTCCTTTCCAGGCTTTTGATTCTATCTCTCTTGTTCACTTGGTGTGTGTGACTCCGGACAGTATGGCGGGTGGCTCGGACCCCTGTGGGCCCTCCGGGTTGCCACTGAGCTGCCTATCCTTTGGGATAGGGACCCTAACGTGTAGCTGAGGCCCTCGTCGGTTGTCTGGGGATACCTGGTGAAGCAACGGTCCCCTTTAGAGCCGACACTCCTCCTAGCCTAGCCTCCAATAGTCCTGGGTGGTGAGGCTCTACCAGGCTCTCTCTCACCGTGTCTTCGGGTTCAATAGGAGGGCTACTCCGCCTGCAGTCTGCCGTCCCAGCTGTGGTTCTAGGGTCCAGTATCACTGGCCCTCTCGTCCCTCACACTCCTGGGGTGCTGGCTCCGGATGGGCTTTCTCTCTGTGGCTCACACTGGCTCTCCAGATTCTGCGCTCCTTCCACCCCACTCTTCCAGGACATGTGCTTCTTTCTGTACTGCTCAGCTTACCTCGGCCTACTGACTCCTTTCTGCTCCCCCTGCTCTATATCTACCCTCTGTCACCTGACTTACGTGTTGGCCCACCCACTGTCTCTAAACCCACCACCCCTTGCCTGCCTAGAGTTCCCAGGCTCCGGGTTGGGTGCTGCTTTATACTGCTATGTGGGTTGTGTGGGCTATGAGGGTGTTGGTGTTCAACTGTCTTTCCTCCTACCTGGCTGCAGTTCCTTTTGTGGCCCCTGGTCGCAGGGGCGCCACATTCTCCCGATTTAAACCAGCGTGTCCTCACGCTGCCCGTCATGGATCCCCTGAAAACAATTTTCATTTTTTGTTTTAAATCTGTTTTTATTATGGTTTTAAATTGAAAATGAACAACATGTTCAAGTATCTTACAATGTTATTAAACATAAATGGCATAAAACGTAAAGAAGATTAATAAAACACTCTCGTGTCATCTCACACTTTATAATTTCAGAAATAAGCTCATAAGGCAATTGGCTCAGACATTTTTATTTTTTAACAAATTAAACATTAAGAATTCTTGGTTTATTCCTGTCCGGCAGGTACGATTCTCTTTAAACGTTACTTACTTAACTATTCACAAGTACACGGGTGCATTAACTTCGTCACCCTTCTAGACCTTTACCGGGTCTAATGCTATAACACATTCTACTTTACTTCTGGTAAAACACATAAAAGGCGTTACTTTCTAGCAAAAGTATAAAAGTTCCCTTTTCAGTTCAAAAAGTGCAAAAAGTCTTAAAACGTCTCAAAAAGTCTCAAGCAGTTCAAAAAGGAGTCAAACAGTTCAAAAGGGCACAAGTGCTTAAAGTACTGCACGCAAGCACTCTGCCGTTTAGTGCACAGTCTCTCAAGTGCAAAGATGGTTTTAAAACCAAAGGGGAACACACAAGGTGTTCAACTATATACAATTCAAAGTTCGTACCAGCTCATGGTTCGTGGTAGCAATTGTTCAAATAACATATAAGACAAACAAGGGAAAGCTATACATTCATTCAGGATTGGGATGGGGACAGCAAGGATTATATCGCATTCACACTTACAAGTCTTCTTCTTTCAGGATCCGGGTCTCACTTTTTCTGCTTCCAGGGTAACGTCTGCGATGTCCTTCTTCTGGGATACACTTCCAGGTCTTTAAAGCAGTTATAAGCAGGTACCTCTCTGGAGTCTGAGTCACAGCATCCGTCATGGGCTTCGGTGTAACAGTCTCAACAATAGTTACAGGATCTGTGTTTGTTGCTGTATCCGTGTATTTTAAAAAAGCAGGGTAAGCGATGGGCTCTGGACCGCCTATCTACCCTCTGTCACCTCACTTACGTGTTGGCCCACCCACTGTCTCTAAACCCACCACCCCTTGCCTGCCTAGAGTTCCCAGGGTCCGGGTTGGGTGCTGCTTTCTACTGCTACATGGGTTGTGTGGGCTATGAGGGTGTTGGTGTTCAACTGTCTTTCCTCCTACATGGCTGCAGTTCCCTTTGTGGCCTCCCTGGTCGCAGGAGTGCCACACTGCTGAACGGAGATCAGCGGCCAGAATATTTGACAAATTGAGAGCTACTTTTGAGGGGTGCAATGAGGCTGATATACGCATGCGCTTTCATCACTGCTACCAGAGGCCAGGGGATGATATTAGAACTTACGCCTGGCACCTAGAGGAAGCATTGCGAGCCCTTAAACATGTCAGCCCTGCCAGTGTACCCGATGAGAATAAGCTCTTGATTGAACCATTCACCCAGGGACTGCTATCCCCCGAGGACAATAAGACTGTACGTTGGTGGTCATTGAGCAATCTGGAAGCTGACTTTAACAGGCTGAAGGAAATGGCCATAAAAGGGATGCGGCCAGTAGAGACCCATGAAGCTGCCATCAAACGGTGGTGCAGTGGTGAGGCGCTACCCCAAAATCAGTACCCTTGTCTGCAGCCGCACACGATGTACAATCTGCTCAGCCTAACAAATATGACTCTCTGCGTGCTGAGATGTGTGCTGAAATGCGCCAGATGAGCAAAAACATAACCAAAGTGATGGAAGCTCTACAGCTGCAGCAGAGTCCCCAGCCAGCGCCAAGACCCCAGCCCCGACCTCAACCGCTGATTCAACTTGCTGACAGTCCAGATAATGTACCCTGGATGAGAGCGAAGCAAGCCACAGCGTACCAAGGGAGAACCACCGACTGTTACAGCTCCACTGGGGAGCCCATCTGCAGCTGCTGTAATCGAACCGGCCACATCGCCAGGAGCTGTCCTTTAAACGGGCAGACCCTGGGGGCCGGGGCCAAACCTCAGGAGTAACTCAACAGGGCCCAGCCACCTGGTACAAGACTTTCATCGGACAGAGGCCATTCCTGTCAATTGTACTAGATGGCATCCCGAAACCTGCTCTGCTGGACACTGGGTCACAGGTGACCACCATCCCCTATATCCTTTATAAGAAGTACTGGGCTGATGCAGAACTGAAACAGCCTGCCATAGATTTCATCCTCAACGCATCTAATGGTGAACCAATTACTGTAATGGGGGTTAGAATAGTACTAATAAAGGTGGGGAGGGTGGAATTGCAGAACCAAGGGGTCCTAGTAGTAGCAGAAGCAAGTAATGCAAATGACCCGTATATAATACTTGGCACAAATGTTGTAAGCAATTGCATGGAGGAAGTTTTGTCTTTGCTTCAACAGATTGCAGACACTGGCAGACCTGGTCAGAGGAAGGTCCTCCAGCGTGAGATAAGAGCCATCCTGCACCATCAACAGGTAGCAATTACAGATGGCAAAATTGGTACTGCACGGGTGACAGACCTGTTTCCTATTGTGATTCCTCCAATGAGTGAAATGATGATTTGGTGTTGAGCAGTTATAGGTCTGAGAGGGCAGAACTACCAGGCATTAGTGGAGCCCATCAACACAGAGCACACACCTACACTCTTGACAGTCAGGGGGGTGGTTGATGTACACAATTGTGGCAGTGAAGAGGTTAAATTACCCAGGTATGCAACCGTTGATAAATTATACACAGTCAGCAACAACGAGATCCAAGCAGTAGGACCCTTACCCTATACCAAAGGGGCAAAACCTGATAATACAACAGGGCCACTGGAGTACTGGTGCCAGCAACTTCATGTCAGAACTGACACCACTCCTGTGTACGAAAAGCAAGGTGTTTACCGGGTAGTCAAAGAATTTGAACAAGTCTTTAGTAAGCATTCACTTGACTTTGGTAGGATAAAAGGGGTGCAACATCATATCCCCACAGGTACACATCCACCAATCAAAAAGCGGTACAGGCCTATTCCACCTGCACATTATCAGAAAACCAAGGAAATGTTACAGGACATGAAGGACGCAGGGGTTATACTAGATAGCTATAGCCCCTGGGCAGCCCCATTAGTCCTAGTCAGGAAAAAGGATGTCAGTATGAGAATGTGTGTAGACTATAGGCAAATAAACCGCATAACACACAAGGATGCTTACCCGTTACCTCATATAGAGGAATCCTTAGCTGCGTTGAAGTCTGCCAATTGCTTTTCCAACTTAGATCTCACTAGTGGGTATTGGCAGGTGTCCGCAGCCGAGGAAGACTGTGAGAAGATGACATTCACAACACCTATGGTCCTGTGTGAATTTAACAGCATGCCATTCGGACTATGTAATGCACCCGGAACCTTCCAGAGGTTGATAGAGAGTTGCCTGAGAGATAAGAACTTTGAGACGGTACTGCTCTACCTGGATGACGTGATTGTGTACTCTAAAGGTACCTTTACACGCCGCAACTGCGGTGATGCAACTGCGACGCAATCGGGATTTTGCTTTGAAGTTGCTACGAAATTGCGGCGTGTAAATGGGGAACTTGATCATGATTTTCGACGTTGATCCCGGTTGCAGTTTCAGAGCATTGTTCTAAAATCAGAGTCAACCCTGAAGGTGAATTGCCCTGGTTGTGGCGTGTAAACGGGGTATCTGGATGGAATCTGCGTCGCCTACTGATTTCCCAGAGGCGTGCCACAGCGTGCTGGATACCGCACCCCATCAGCGATGATTGGTGGGGGCTACTGTGTTATCATTGGATGTCCCTTCACAGGGCGCCATCTTTGCTGAGCTGTCACTTCAGCACCACACGCATCAGAGCCTACACAACAATCCACTACATAAGCAAACAATAATGAGCTGTGCACACGATGAACGCGTCTGTGTAACTGCGTCCATTACCACCAACTCTCAGTCTATGTAGTTCAATTGGTGGTAATGGACGCAGTTACACAGACGCGTTCATCGTGTGCACAGCTCATTATTGTTTGCTCAATGTATTTTTCCTGCTCCTGCAGGAGGGGGAGGTCTCCACCCCTCCCAGTGAGCTGTTCACACAATAAGCTAGCTTCAAAAGCAACCCATATTATATGAAGTCCTGGTCCTGACAGACTCCTGTATAGAGGTATTTTTACACATAAGCAGGTTTTAAATGCATATATTAGTTAGGACTGCTTCTGTAAGGGCGACCGTGGCGAGGTGAAGCAGCTTACGTATATTTTTTGCAAAAAACGTACAAACTAAAAGCCCTGTTTTTGACACTTTTTTTGACAGCACTTGCTGCAGACTA
This sequence comes from Allobates femoralis, assembly GCA_033576535.1. Taxonomy (NCBI): domain Eukaryota; kingdom Metazoa; phylum Chordata; class Amphibia; order Anura; family Aromobatidae; genus Allobates; species Allobates femoralis. Next base: position 148,948,038 of record JARQOC010000004.1, read on the forward strand.
GAATTTATATTACAACAGAGTGCTTTTTGAGTGATTCTTGTGCTGATTTTTTGCTCTCAGTCTATGTAGTTCAGTTGGTGGTAATGGACGTAGGGATGGGCGAATCTACTCGCTAGGACTCGTTACTCGGCGAGTAGTAAGGGACTCGCAGGACTCGGTACTCGGCGAGTTTCCCAGTGATTACTCGCACGAGTCCAATGCAAATCAATATCAATCCTAGTTTTATCAGAAACGCTGACAAAACTAGGATTGCCATTGTTTGCATTAGACTCGTGCGAGTAATCACTGGCTACTGTGCCAGTGATAGCAGGGAGACTCGCAAAGTAACTGCTGTTTCTTTGCGAGCCGAGCCCAGCTGTCTTCTCTGTGCAGCTCCAGGGTCCTAGAGCCCGCCTGCTGCCTGATGTAGCAGTGCTGAGATTGTTCTCAGTCTGCTCATTCCCTGTGTACAGCATGAATGTCTGTGCACAGAGATGATGTAGCAGTGCTGAGATTGTTCTCAGTCTGCTCATTCCCTGTGTACAGACATGAATGTCTGTGCACAGACATGATGTAGCAGTGCTGAGATTGTTCTCAGTCTGCTCATTCCCTGTGTACAGACATGAATGTCTGTGCACAGAGATGATGTAGCAGTGCTGAGATTGTTCTCAGTCTGCTCATTCCCTGTGTACAGACATGAATGTCTGTGCACAGACATGATGTAGCAGTGCTGAGATTGTTCTCAGTCTGCTCATTCCCTGTCTATATTTATGCACAGGGGATGTAGCAGAGAGGACATCGCGTTTTGGACTGCGTCGGACGGAAGAGGATTTTTTTAATTAAAGATGGAGTCCCTAATGGCTTTTTTTTTTATTTCAAATAAAAATTTTTCTCTGTGTTTTTTTAACCCTTTATTGGAGATTCTTAGTGGCTGGGTCAAACGTGGCCTGACATTAAGAATCTCGGGCTTAATACCAGCTTGTATAACAAAGCTGGTATTAACCCCTTTATTACCCAGCGTGCTACCGCCACCAGGGCCGCTGGAAGAGCGGGGTTCAGCGCCAGAGGATGGCGCTTCAATGAACGCGCCATCTTCTGGGGCGGCTGCGGGCTGAAATTTGCAGCGGGGGGTGCCCAGAAAGCTTGGGCATCCCTGCGCTGCGGATTCCAGCCCCCAGCTGCTTAGCTGTACCTGGCTAGACATAGAAATTGCGCGGAGCCCCACGCATTTTTTTTTTATTATTTCATGAATTTCAGAGTCAGAGTCTCAGAGTCAGAGTCTCAGAGTCAGAATCTCAGAATTTCATGAAATAATTTAAAAAAAATGCGTGGGGCGCAATTTCTATGTCTAGCCAGGTACAGCTAAGCAGCTGGGGGCTGGAATCCGCAGCGCAGGGATGCCCAAGCTTTCTGGGCACCCCCCGCTGCAAATTGCAGCCTGCAGCCGCCCCAGAAGATGGCGCGTTCATTGAAGCGCCATCCTCTGGCGCTGAACCCCGCTCTTCCAGCGGCCCTGGTAGCGGTGGCACGCTGGGTAATAATGAGGTTAGGGCCAGCTTTGTATTATCAGCTGGCCCTTAGCCCGAAATTTATGGCGGTCACGCCAATATTAGACATGACCGCCATGAATTTCTATTAAATTGTTTTAAAAAAAACACAACACAAAGAAAATTTTTTATTAGAAATAAAAAAAAAAGCCATTAGGGACTCCATCTTTAATTAAAAAAATCCTCTTCCGTCCGACGCAGTCCAAAACGCGATGTCCTCTCTGCTACATCCCCTGTGTATAGATATAGATGTATATGCACAGGGAATGAGCAGACTGAGAACAATCTCAGCTCTGCTACATCATCTCTGTGCATAGACATTCATGTCTGTACACAGGGAATGAGCAGGCTGAGAACAATCTCAGCACTGCTACATCAGGCAGCAGGCAGGCTCTAGGACCCTGGAGCTGGCAGCCAGCACAGAGGAGAAGTCAGGACTCTTATCTGTGCGAGTTTCCCAGCCAGCGATTACAGTTGCAAAGTAAACTAGTCCAATGCAAATAAATGACAAAACTAGGATTGCTTCAGGCTGAAGCTTCCGACACACATCTGCGATTTGTAAATCTCACACTACTCGCTATTACTCGCTTCCCCATTCATTAACATTGGACTCGCTAGACTCGCAACGAGTAGCGAGTCCTGTGCTCGGACTCGCTAGAGTCAAGCGATTCCGAGTAATTTAGGATTCGCCCATCACTAAATGGACGCAGTTACACAGACACGTTCATCGTGTGCACAGCTCATTATTGTTTGCTCAATGTATTTTTCCTGCTCCTGCAGGAGGGGGAGGTCTCCACCCCTCCCAGTGAGCTGTTCACACAATAAGCTAGCTTCAAAAGCAACCCATATTATATGAAGTCCTGGTCCTGACAGACTCCTGTATAGAGGTATTTTTACACATAAGCAGGTTTTAAATGCATATATTAGTTAGGACTGCTTCTGTAAGGGCGACCGTGGCGAGGTGAAGCAGCTTACGTATATTTTTTGCAAAAAACGTACAAACTAAAAGCCCTGTTTTTGACACTTTTTTTGACAGCACTTGCTGCAGACTAGAATTTATATTACAACAGAGTGCTTTTTGAGTGATTCTTGTGCTGATTTTTTGCTCTCAGTCTATGTAATCCACTACATAAGTACAATTACGCGGGCCATAGCGCTGCAAAATTTTGTACTGTTGTTCGGATCATGTACTGTGTACATTATATTGCTACACACAACAGGGAATATATGGGCGTGCAAATCACACATGGCTGCCATAGGTAGCGCACTGAAATGTTTGCAAATTAGGTGACGCTGATGTGTTAATTACGGGACTCCCGTTCAGTGGACGGCTACCTTGTTATTGTTATCAGTTTTTTTGCGGCGCAAGTGTGCATGGAGACGTCCTGACGTTTCTTTCAGTTTCACTCTGCCTGCAAGGTGCCTGGCCCTCCCCTGCACATAGCAGCAGAGTCATGGCCGCCGCACAGCACGCTGCTACATGGGGTCTTGCGGAGCTCTTGATCCTCATAGACCTGTGTGACCGCCATGATTATTGGTGTGAGCATCCTCACCGGCACCCACGGCTGAGCAAACGCAGCATCCTGCAAAGGATCCAGCGGGCCCTGCTGCACAAACTGGGTGTGGAGAGGACCTGCAAGCAGATCCAGAAGAAGATCGCAGACCTGAAGCACAAATGCCCAGGCCGCATTGTGGATCTTCGGGCCAGGATTACCAGGCTGCGTGGTAAATATGTACCACTGGCAAACACACACCTTGAAAGTTACATGCAAATAACAAGACACAATTATCTGGTTGTTGTGGCCTACGGCACATAAAGTGTAGTTTGGCACCATGTTGAAGTGTCACCAATGTGCATTGCCTTGTGGTTTACACTGCAACATGAAGGTGTCTTCAACACTCATGTGGCCCACAAATGCGGACGCCTATACTGATCCTTAACCTATGCTTCCTGAAAAAAGAGGTGTGTCCAGAGTGTAAATGTGAAAAATACATATCAATGCCATGTTCAACACACACATGACACCTTAGGCCACATGTTTAACCTGTGACATATTAAATATAGCCACACAATGATCACACAACAGATCAAAATTTAGTACATGTCCAGTATGTGTAGGCAGCCATGGTGCAAACACCAGTTGGTTACTGGCATATCTTCAAATTTAAAGGCAAACACCTACCATGGCAATGCACGTTTTAAATAAAGTTTTAAAAATGTGGCCACTGTTTTTGGGCTGCTGTCACAAACCATAGCGGGCCCTACCCACAGTATATGTGTACAACAGGACCTTCTACCCTATCTCTCATGCTGTAACTACATAGTGAAACACACACAAGGTGTCTTCCCTATGTACTGTTGATTTTTTCTCACAGCGGTCTCATCCGGTTTGATATTACAGATGATGCTGAATCTTTGTCTGGGGAGGGACCCAGTCCCCAACTGCACCTGGGCCACCCACACCACCCTTCCCGGAGGGGCCAGCCCCGCCATCAACACCCGGGAGACCACCATCCCAAGGGCAAGAGGGTCAGGACATGCCCTCATCAGCCGGGACACCACCATCACCAGGGCCACAGGGTCACCATATGCCCTCAACACCAGTGTTCCAAGGCTTTGCTGCAGGCAGCCCAGGACCCCTGGACGCACAAAGCCACATCCTGTGGCCACACACCCCCAGCCCACGAGCAACTCCACCCCCCAGTATTTCAAGCTCAGTGGCAAGCCCTGGTGTAGTGATGTCCCCACACCCTCAAATGGAGCCTGCAGGTATTGCCTATGTTGGTAAGTGTTTGCTGGCGCATACAATGGTGACAATGTGATTAGTGTGGTGTGGTTCAGCCACCAGCATGTATATTTGTGAACATGTTTATTTGTTTTTTTACATTTTGGCAGACGGACAACGAGCACGTGAGGCCGGATGGACTCTCAGCCCATCACCATCTCCTCCTCATGAGAACCGTGATGGTGATGTTGAGCGTACGTAGGCTAATTCAATTTGGGACAAATAAACACCTCAAACAAATTTAGTGAATTAATTTGTGCCTAATTCCCCCTATAGGTGTACCAACTATAGAAGAGCTGATGGAGACTCACCAGGAGGCCCAGCAGCTGATGGAGAGGGCACACCAACAAGGGCAGCAACAACTTGCCCGGTTGGGTGCCATGATCGGCGCCCTCCATAGAGCCCATGGCCGCATGGGCCCAAACCCATCACACCAACCACAATAATGGCACCACATGGCCATGAACTGTCTTGTCCATGTTGGACATTTGTTTGACCCCTGTTGCCCTGTTGGCACTTTTTTTGTTTTAAGGCCACATTGGCCTCTTTTCTTTATAGTAGAATTCAGATAGAATATGCGGTTCTAAGGTAGAGCGCAGGTATGAAACGGGATACTTAGATCTTTATCTCTGTAACTTTATTCATAAAAAGCTCCAGACCACAACACGTTTCGACGTACAGACGTCTTCCGCTTGAGGAAGACGTCTGTACGTCGAAACGCGTTGTGGTCTGGAGCTTTTTATGAATAAAGTTACGGAGATAAAGATCTAAGTATCCCGTTTCATACCTGCGCTCTACCTTAGAACCGCATATTCTATTTGAATTCTATTAATCTAATTCCATTGTGGAAAGCGGTGACAGAGCTGCAGGCGGGATAGTGTTAATGGATCTACCTGGTGTTTCCTGACCCAACCCTGGAGAGAGAGCGTGGACAGCACGAGGCCAGGAGCAGAGGTGATTGAGGATACAGGAGCACTACAGATCCAAGGCTGGCAGTCTGAGCCATAAAACTACGCTCACAATCTGGTTGTGCGGATCGGCACAACCTTTAAAGGTTAGTTTGCTTATAATGCGACCGTGTTAAGGGCAGGAGAGGTCCACAGGTGGCGCAACATTATTTTTTCTATTTTTTCTTTTCTTATAGTGTCCCACATTGGGACAGTGTGTAGTGTGTCGGGGCTACTCCTAAAACAAACCAAGCCTTGTTGTGTGTGCTGACAATGTTTGCCACACATGTTGTATTTTAATAAAATGTTGCTAGTCAACTCCTGTGTGTTCCTTGCTGGCAACACCCACATGTTTGTGTAACACATTTTCTATTAGGCTTACACACTGGCCCACGTTGTAAAAATAGGTGTCTGTTGTCACATAATCAATATGTCACCATACTGTCCCATAACTCCCGCCATGGCCCACAATGTGGCCTGAATGTACCCTAGATGTCACACACATCCAACCCACCCTTCCACACACTTGTGTATGTAACACAGATATGGACATAGTGTTTAGTGTAAACAAAATATTTTTTATTTGTTGTTGGTAAAAAATTAAAGAAAGGTGGCAAATTAAAGCATAATGAGGGCTAAACACAAATGTATGGGCAACGTCCCTCTACAAATGGCTAATGCCAGTGCAAACTGCCAATGTAGTGCATTGGCTAGTAGTGTCCGCTCTCTGCATCATCCTCTGCTGGTTCAGACAATGGCGCCTCCCCCACCTCCTCATGGTGGACCCAGTGTTCATGGGAGGCAGATGTTGGGCGGGTGCTTCTTCTTGGGGGAGGTGGAGTACCAGGAGGTTGAGACCTCCTCACCCTGTGTCTGGCGGGCGCAGTGGGCCATGGGGTGGTCTTCTGGGGTAGTGGCAACATCGCCCCCCATCGCAGCAACCCATCTACGTCCGCCTCCAGGACACGAAACATGGCCCGCTCTGCGATGTTCCGCTGCTCTGGCTCCATCCGGGCCAGCATTTCGCTGGCGACGTACCTGAAACCAGAGCCAGGATTCCTCTCTCGGTCGAGAAGAACCTGTTTTGCCCAGGTACCCAGCTCCGTATTTGGTGGGGCAGGTGGTCTTCTTCTTTGAATCTCAGTGGTGGGCCCTGGGCACTGGTTCTCCCGCAGATTTCGATGGGAGAGCCTCGCCAGCTGCTGACTCCTCTTCAATGGAGCCAGGCGCCAGAGGGGCCTGGAAAAAAATGAAGAAAACACAAATGTCAAAACCATGAAGCAGTATCATTGAACACAATAGGCCACAGATATACCACCATGAAACTGAGCACAACAAACACCATGGCAAAAAGGCAGGAAAACAAGAGAAGAGTAGAGAGCTACAAAAGGGCAACAACAGCACTATTGACATATACTCACCGGTGGTTCCAGCATATCTAGGAGAAATGGTCATGAACAAGAGAAACACTTGCACACACACCAGCAAGAAAACATGCTTTTTAAAGAACATTGAAAGACCAAGGTGAGCCAGATGGGCAAGTGTGAAGAGGAAATACATGCACCTACTCACACCTGTGTTGCAAACATGGTGCAAAACTCACACAGACAAACACAATTACCCACCTTCTGTGGCGGGGATGGATCTTGGGCCTGGCCTAGTAAAGTCTGCCCACGTCTCATGCTGCACCGTGTTCCACGTGGCCTCTCTTGGCCCAGGGTGAAGGTGAGGAGGTCATAGTACCACAAACCTGGCCTTTGGACCTCCTCACCTCCAGCCCCGGACTGTGCCTCATTCTATTTTTTGTTGGCGCGCTGGAACACGGTACGCAGGGCTCTTATCTTCTCCGCAACCGTCACGGTGTTCCAACTCTTGTGGGGCTGGAGGCGATTTGCAAGAGCCACAAGAGGCTTGTAGGCCGCAGCCCGCGCAGCCAGATCGTGATAGGCAGGCAACGCCATCTGCCACAGGCATTCGTGCTCCTGGTATAAGGTTAGGAGTTGGGTCACAAACTCCTGATACTCGGCCATCTGTGAAAAATGTACACATATCAACAACCATGCTCATAAACACATGGCCAGCACATCACACACTAATCGGTGTCTAAATACCCTCTGGTGGCACCAAAAAAAATGTGTGGAGCATGTAAGTTTGCATGTGGGCCACACTTTCACATGTACGCTACATTATGCAGTGATGTTAATATAGTTTAGGCTATGTGAAGGGTTAATATTTAACAATATAGAGATGAAGGGCCATAACATTGCCTAAACACACAGCTCACACACCACTCTTCAGGCAGACAACCAGGTTCTGCATGAAACATTTTAGAAGGCTAGCTACCTACATTACAATATGTCGGACCAAACAAATCTCACTGATTACGTGACGACATAGCGTTTGTGACTGGTTAGTTCACAGATAAAATGTGCTCACGGCGGATGTCTGACATGCTTGCTGCCCAGAGTCATTAAGTAAGTAGTGTTGGGCAAACATGAATGTTGATGTGTGTTGTCATTGTAAAGCTGCCTTCACACTGCATTTATTCACTGATCAGTGTCCATCAGTGTTTGTGTGCCAAAACCAGGAGTGTCTCCAAAACTCTGAACACGTGTCAATCTTTAAATGTATTATTTTCTCACCAAGTTCCTCTCCTGATTTGGGCACATAAACACTGATGGAGACTGATCAGTGAATAACTGCATTGTGAAGGCTGCCTAATGGAAAAAACATTTGGTAACGCAAAAATGTCGTATACATGACGGCCAAGTGCTGCCCTTAATGTTAAACACTGATGGTCACATACACCATTCTGTGTTGCCAAATGCATGTTCGTTTAAGCCATTGGAACATTGTAGTTTGTAATGTAATGTGGTTGTTTCCATTTGCCATACAGGATCATGTTTGTAGGATGGTTGTGTCTTTGTTAGCGGGGATGAACACTATTAACGGACACATATTACTGTTTGTGAAGGACACACACTGGGACGTACATGGCTACTATGAGGCATGGATGTAGCCTTGTGGCAGCACCTAATGTATATGTGGCGCCCCGCAACGAGTGCGTCACAAGGGAGTATTGCAGCCGCAATATTCTCTGACAAAGCAGTGCAATAGTTAACTCTGAGATCCAACCCAACATACAACACCTAGAACAGGGGACCAATCCTAGGTCCTGGTGGGTGGAGTGTTAGGGTAGTGTAGTAGAACACACAATAATCTAGACAGTCTGAACAGAGTGAGAGACAGAATCTAGAACCTGACAAGAGCAGACTAGAACTTGGAGAGGAGCGGGGGCTCCGCACTCCCCCCTGGGCCGTCACCGGTCGGGTGTCAGCACCTGAGGCCTTAACCACCGGGATTGGGCATATCTACACGGGTTCCCAAAAGACTCCCGTGCCCACAACTTACAGCCGGTTCACTGGTACCGAAGCTGGCAGCAGTTCACCTCTGTCACGCGAACCAGCCCCATGGAGGAGCAGCTTTATAGGAGCACCCCACCACCAGCCAGTTTCCAGTCGTCTAACCAGCGGTGTACCCACTGAGGGACCCAAGGCTCCCCAAAGCATCCAGAACGTACATCATGGATAGGGCATTGAAGCAGCCTCCCCGTACCCGATCTGGTATTCCTGGGCGACGCTGGCACAAGAAGAAGGAACTAAGTAGGTAGAATGGAGGAACACTGCGGATCTCTGAGGAACACTATCACTGCTGAGTCCACCCGGTCTACTACTCAACCACTGTAAGCCATGTACTGCCTGCTGGTTACAGTAAAGACCCGTTGCAGAGACTATCTGTGTCTGTGTCTCCTTATGAACTATCCGTCCGCACACTAAGGTAACCGCAGCTGCCGCACAACATCTTGAGCAGCTCCAGCCCCCGGGGATTACCGCTCAGCCTGTGGGGAGCGTAACATCTTGCTGCTGTCCATCCCCCGGGGGTTCCGCAGCGTCGGTAGCCCTTACCGAATCTACTCATAGGTGGCGTCACGAAGAAAACAAATTAAAACCCCTTTAATCTGTTCCCGTAAGACGTCTTCAATTTTGATCTGCACTACACCGCGCCCCACTACCGGCAGGCGCGGTCCACCCGTGACAAGGAAGGAGAAGAATCGCCTGTATCAACCGGAATCAGCCGGCCGCGGTGAGTCCAGAAAATGGCGTCACGAACAGGATACGAGCAGGCCCGTTACCCAATGGGTATATTGTGCTTAAACTGGACTTTATTGTCTACAATTGGACTTTGTTCGTCCCTAAAAGAACTTTCCCGCCTTTACACCATTGGGTCAAGATGGCGCCCAAGATGGCGCTCCCGCCACAAGAAGCCGCCACGTGAAGCCCAGGAGTGAGTCAACCCCCCCCTCATTGTGGGAGGGCCAAAGACAAAAGGCGCCAAACTCTTTGTCCGCCCTGATTGCTCGAATCAACCATGGGGGCGGACCCCAAAGACTTTTCCCACGATTGGACTACAAAAGCCCAGAGGAAATGGGAGTGTCATAGACACACCGACGGAGAGAGAAGACATCTTCACCAGCTCAACCAGAACGTCTTACCGGTTGAACGGGTGTGGTTTCCCTCCAAGAAGAATGGCCAGCATGAGACTCCAAGACCTGATGCGGGAGGTCGAGGCGGAGGCCAGAGCAGCCATCAGCCAACCGGGTCCGGATCCTGCCCTTACCATAGACGGCAGTCCCGACTTCTGGCTAGAGGCTCTACAAGACCTCCGGGTGCGGTTACTAGAGACAGTGGAATGGACGATCCGTAGCTGGAGCGCGACCCTAGGCAGACGACTACACCATGCGATGCAGCAGAGCCGACCGGGTACAGCTTCTCCAAGCCCAGACGACGTCACCAGCTTCTCGACCGCCTCACCCTCGCCTACCACCTGTCCTGCTCCGTCACCAGAGCCAATAGACTGCGTCATTCCGGTGGAGGCCGCAACTCGACCCGTTCCAGCGACCAATATCGCAACCGATCCCGTTCTTGAGCCGGAGCTCATAACACGCTCCATGGAAGAACTCGATCTCTACCAGGTTCCCACTGAGGAACCCGCGACATGTTTCACCACTACAGAGACAGTCGCCTGTTTTATCCCCGTACCGGAGGCTTCCCTTGCCATTGCCGAGGCCTACCGGGTAACCGGGATTGAAACACCTCTACCTGCGGAAACAGATGAAGAGGCAGGCAGCCTGGAAGCCCTGCAGGACGTCCCTACGGAAGGATCCGCAGCACCACCGCCCCGTTGTACAACAGAACTACCTTCAACGTCTTTCGCCATCGAGCAGCCTGATGTGGTCATCGAGGAAGAGGTCGGAGAGGATGACGACGAGACCCACAGCACCGCTGAGGATTTCGACACCGGGTTCGCTTGGGGAGACAACAAGGAACTTCCTACCGGGCATACAGCTCGGGTACACTGGTCGGGTGCACTGCCGACACCTTCCCCTGTGCCGTTCCACCGGGTTCCGATACAGACAGCCCGCCAAGTTCAAGCTTCCCGCCAAACCACCAGCTCCGTTACTCATCTCTACACCCCGAGCCGTAACGACGGAGATGTACGCCAGAGACGACGAGAGGAGTGGCAAGCCAGAGAACGCGCCAACATGGAGGCCCGTGCCGAGGCTCGCCGCCAGCCGCCGCTGCCTGATGAACTCCGCCGTGAAGGTAGAATTTCCACCTTTAACTTAAATACCGGGTGGGGGTTCGCTTGGGAGGTGGGTTTGAATGAGGAGGTGTTTGTGGGGCGCCGGGACGTTGAGTCCAACTTGCCAAGAGGACATCCCGATCGCGACCTATACCGGGGCGATATAATCACCTACGAGCGCTACGCTTGTGCAGATGGGTGGTTCGCTATCCGGGTGCGCCATCACCCTCAGAGCCAGTGACTTTAAAACTTGAACTTCCTCAATGACTCTGTTCCCGTTAATCACTGACTGTGTGATCTTGCGGCTACAGCCTGGACTCTAGTTAAAGGACAGCCGACCGCACGCCGGGTCCGCACAAAGTGATTACCTGTTTCTTTGCTTATGTCACCAAAGCATACCTTTACCTGTTTTCTATTTTAATAAAAGTGTGTCATATATGTATAAAAATGCAAAAACCTCTGTAATGTGAGTAGTTTGACGCTTGGGGACAAGCTGATTTAACCAAGGGGGAGTGTGGCGCCCCGCAACGAGTGCGTCACAAGGGAGTATTGCAGCCGCAATATTCTCTGACAAAGCAGTGCAATAGTTAACTCTGAGATCCAACCCAACATACAACACCTAGAACAGGGGACCAATCCTAGGTCCTGGTGGGTGGAGTGTTAGGGTAGTGTAGTAGAACACACAATAATCTAGACAGTCTGAACAGAGTGAGAGACAGAATCTAGAACCTGACAAGAGCAGACTAGAACTTGGAGAGGAGTGGGGGCTCCGCACTCCGTGCGGGCCCCTGGGCCGTCACCGGTCGGGTGTCAGCACCTGAGGCCTTAACCACCGGGATTGGGCATATCTACACGGGTTCCCAAAAGACTCCCGTGCCCACAACTTACAGCCGGTTCACTGGTACCGAAGCTGGCAGCAGTTCACCTCTGTCACGCGAACCAGCCCGTGGAGGAGCAGCTTTATAGGAGCACCCCACCACCAGCCAGTTTCCAGTCGTCTAACCAGCGGTGTACCCACTGAGGGACCCAAGGCTCCCCAAAGCATCCAGAATGTACATCATGGATAGGGCATTGAAGCAGCCTCCCGTACCCGATCTGGTATTCCTGGGCGACGCTGGCACAAGAAGAAGGAACTAAGTAGGTAGAATGGAGGAACACTGCGGATCTCTGAGGAACACTATCACTGCTGAGTCCACCCGGTCTACTACTCAACCACTGTAAGCCATGTACTGCCTGCTGGTTACAGTAAAGACCCGTTGCAGAGACTATCTGTGTCCGTGTCTCCTTATGAACTATCCGTCCGCACACTAAGGTAACCGCAGCTGCCGCACAACATCTTGAGCAGCTCCAGCCCCCGGGGATCACCGCTCAGCCTGTGGGGAGCGTAACATCTTGCTGCTGTCCATCCCCCGGGGGTTCCGCAGCGTCGGTAGCCCTTACCGAATCTACTCATAGGTGGCGTCACGAAGAAAACAAATTAAAACCCCTTTAATCTGTTCCCGTAAGACGTCTTCAATTTTGATCTGCACTACACCGCGCCCCACTACCGGCAGGCGCGGTCCACCCGTGACAAGGAAGGAGAAGAATCGCCTGTATCAACCGGAGTCAGCCGGCCGCGGTGAGTCATATAGCTGTGGACATACACCCTTGACAACACATCCGGCCCTGCACCACTACATGATGAGTCATGTATACTCTTCTTCGTGGCGTCACAGATTATTCGTCACCCACAAAAGCAGTGGTACGTGGTTACTTACATACTGTTCATGTGTATAAATATGCAATGCAACAATATTGTACACACATGTAGGGACCTGCCTTGTGCTAACACATGTAAATTATTTCCCCACATAAGGCCTGAAGTGTTTTAATTTTGCCGTCTACAAACTCAACAAGGATGGACAGGGCTGATCAGTGAGCATGTTTCCTTTGTTTTCGGGGCACTATGGTTTTTGGCCTTGCAAAGGGTTAATCTATTGTTCTGCAATGCACAAGACTGTTTGTATATGTTTTGCCCTAGTGGGCAGCATCAGTATTTTGAGGCTTAGTTTATATGCAAACATGTGATTAAATGTTACATGGGACTTATATTTTATGTTTATCATATACAGGTGCTGGTACTGGAGATGATGTTTGACCCTGATGGAGATGTGATCGTGCCTCTTGCCTTGGTGGAAGAGCAATTGTGGCTGGAACATAGATATGAGAGGTTGCGGAGACGCAGACTTCGCAGTGTGTGGAGTCGGGATTGGCTTCGCCGCTGAGACTCCCGGAGCCACATGCAGCTGGTCCGTGAGCTGGAGGATCACAATCCGCATGATTTCCGAAACTACCTCCGTATGTCTGAGGACTCTTTCACATCCTTTTGGAACGCGTAGGGCCATTGATAGCCCGTCAAGACACTGTCATGCGTCGATCTGTATCAGCTGAGGAGCGTTTGGCTATTACTTTGCGGTTCCTGTCTACAGGCCGGTCAAGAACCCACATGCAATACACGTCACGTGTATCACTGTCCCTGCTGAGCCGCCTGATCCCTGAGATGTGTGAAGCCATATGGAGTGCTCTGCTGCCATCCTATATGCAGTTGCCACAAACACCCGCTCAATGGATGGAAGTAGCCCGAGGCTTTGAGAGCCGGTGGAACTTCCCAAACTGCGGTGGGACATTGGATGGTAAGCACGTGAGGATTGCTAAACCCCCCAACTCGGGGTCTTTGTATTACAATTACAAAGGTTATTTTAGTATAGTCCTCATGGCCCATGTGGATGCGAACTATGAGTTCCTCTACGTGGACATTGGAATGAACGGGCGAATCTCAGATGGGGGTGTGTTCGCTCCTTGGCACAAGAACTAAGGACAGGTGGGCTGAACTTGTCCTCAAATGAAGAAACAAGCCATCATCTCAACTTTGCATTTGTGGGGGATGAAGCGTTCTCACTTTAGGCACACCTACTACGCCATATCCCCAGAGGACCCTTACTTCTGAGCAGCGCATTTTCAATTACTGGCTATCCCAGGCTCGCCGTGTGGTTGAAAATGCGTTCAGGATCATGGCCAATACATTCCGGGTTTTTCATACACGTATGCATATGAAACTGGAATCTATTGATGTGGTAGTGCTGGCCTGCTGTGTGCTGCATAACTTCCTGCGTCGTAGGGATCCGTCATCATACACGCCGGCAATTATGTGGATTCAGTGGGCCCCACAATAGGGGAGGTCTGTCCAGGGGCTTGGCGTGATGATGACCATGGTGTGGTGCTACTCCAGCCGCTGAGCCATGGTCAGACTCAGCAGGATGCCAGGAACAGTAGAGAGGCATACTGCTCCTACTATAATGGCCCTGGGGCAGTAGCCTGGCAGCACCAGCAGCTGTAGTGTGGCTGGGGCTGTCCGGCCTGCACATGGTGGCCATGGTCTATTTTGCAGAGTGGCTGCAACATGTATTATTTGCTTTTATGTTATTGTGTGCACATGTTTTAGTTAGTTAGGTAGTTGAGGTTTATTTGCTATTTTGTGGGTGGTGCACACTTAATACTTTTTTTAACTTTTATTTGGTATTTGTGTGCCAATGTGTTTGTTGTGTCTTTACAATGTAACATGATGCTTTACCGTGCCTTGTTTTATATTTTTAATTGCAAGCCTTTTGCCATTGATAATAAATGCAAAAATTTTTTTTTTGGATCCAAATAACAACGTGTGAGACTCATTACTTGATGATGGAGGGCAGCTTAACCAACCTTCCTGTTGTGCCCAGTGCTTTGTCACCCATTGTGACCTATGGCTGGGTACCAGACACAGTATGTGTTGATATGCATGAGCCAGGTTAAGCAATTTGTCCGACAGTGTATGTGGCAAATGTGTGTCCATATCCATTGTGGTGTGGTGTGGCCAGAGGGACACCAGGACACAACACATTGATCCAGGCCATGATATTGTGGGCCATGTACGTTGACACAATTTGTGGTAGACATGTGCACACACACACATACTCTAGTGGTGCCATGGCAGCTGTACAATGCCATGGACAAATGTAGGCACATATGTTAGCTGCATTTTGCCGATATTCCCACCTTTAGCTACTGACGCACACATAGCAAACCACATAATATGGTAACGCAATTAGTGTGTAACTCCAAACCGCTCCTGTGTGATGCGTTAGCGTCTCCTAACTGGATGGAAGCACACTTGTACACGACGAAAGAGTCTATTCCGTGTGAAAAGCCAAACACACTTGCGTCACGTTTTCGCCAGCCTCCCTGCGCACCCTGGCCAATCAGGACGCTATTGTGTTGGCCAATGATTATAGTTTGGGCGCGGTGTAGCGGAGTTTGGAACGCCTATATGTGCAAGCCACTGCACATGTGCGCCCACATTCCCTTGGTGGTTGCGGCATGTAAAGTGGCGATGGAATTCAACCGGATGTTTCCCGCAGGATCAGTCTCAACTTCCAGGGAACCATGTTCCCTTAGGTTGAGGGCGCAATTGCGGCGTGTACATGTGGCATCGGCAATCGGTATCAACCGTCAAAAACGTGCACGCGCACGTTCGGTTGATTCCAATCGCAGGTGATAGTTGCGGTGTGTAAAGGTACCTTAAGACTTATGAGGAACACATAACCCATCTAGCAGAGGTGTTTGAAGCTCTGGCCAAATACGGGATGAAGCTGAAACCATCCAAATGCCACCTGTTATAGCCAAGAGTACAGTACCTGGGACACATAGTCAGTGCCGAAGGCGTGGCCCCTGATCCAGACAAGGTGACAGCTATCAAGGAGTGGCCAGAACCCAAGACCCTGAAGGAAGTACGTCAATTCCTGGGAATGGTGGGCTACTATAGGAGGTTCATAAAGGAGTACACCAAGAAGGCTGCTCCCTTGCAAAACCTCTTATTCGGCCAGCCCAAGAAGGGCAAGTCTAAGGATTCTCCGTGGGAGTGGGGCAAGGAACAAGAAGAATTGTTCCAGACGATGAAGAAAGCCCTTAATATAAGATATATATCTGCTGCAACACTAAACACTATGTGCACTTTAATGAGTGCGAGCAGTGGCTAAACTGCACAGCTAATACAGAAACATGTGAATAGGAGTATAGCAATCACTGCTCTAGATACAATGCAAAATGGAAGACTTAGCTTCAACAGTGGCCACTGTGGAGTGCCCGGTGGCCAGCGCCAATGTGCTTCTTTTAACAGTGGCCACTGTGGAGTGCCCAGTGACCACGTCAAGATGCTTCTTTAACAGTGGCCACTGTGGAGTGCCCGGTGACCAGAGCCAAGGTGCTTCTCTAACTCTCTTATATTAAATGTATTTTTTCTGCTTGCACCTACACTTAGAGGTTGATGCCAGTCATTCCCATTATTTACTCACATTTGCATTTTTTGTGACTGAGCTCCCTCCTTATTCTCCTTCCCCCGCCCTGAGGCTAGCTGAGGGCTCCATTTTGTTGGAGTCCAACACATACTTTTCTTGTTTTTAATTAGAAATTGAGGCATATAAATCCATACACCTTGCATACCACCATTAGTAATAGCGTTAGGACCCGGTGAGACGCAAGCACCTTAGCGCTGGTCACCGGGCACTCCACAGTAGCCACTTTTGAAGCTAAGTCTTCCATTTTGCATTGTATCTAGAGCAGTGATTGCTATACTCCTATTCACATGTTTCTGTATTAGCTGTGCAGTTTAGCCACTGCTCACACTCATTAAAGTGCACATAGTGTTTAGTGTTGCAGCAGATAACTCTCTTATATTAAATGTATTTTTTTTTTGCTTGCACCTACACTTAGAGGTTGATGAAGGAAGCCCTGACAGGAGAAGAAATCCTTGCTTACCCGGACTACAACCTGCCATTCCTGCTGTACCCGGATGCCAGCAATGTGGGACTAGGAGCCGTCCTTTCTCAAAGGCAAGAAGGCAAAGAAAGGGTGATCGCCTATGCCAGTAAGAAGCTGTGCCCACAGAGAGAAACCCAGAGAACTACAGTTCCTTCAAGCTGGAATTCCTGGCCTTGGTCTGGCCCATCACAGAAAGGTTTCAGCACTATCTAGCATCTAGCAAGTTTACAGCTTACACGGATAACAATCCGCTGACCCACCTGGAGACTGAAAAGTTGGGAGACATGGAGCAGAGATTGATGGCCAGATTGTCCAACTACCAGTTCACCATCAAGTACCGGGCTGGGCACCAGAATGGAAACGCGTATACCTTATCCGGAATGCTTCACCTGCCAGATGAGGGCATGGATGAAGATGAGCTAGAATAGGTGGAGCTACCTGCATTCCATCAATTAAGAGTAACTCAGTGCCAGCAAACCCGTAAAGACCCTCCTGCGAGAATGGTGAACCCATTGCCCTATTTCGGTTGGAAGGAAGTACAAGACAATGACTCGGCTGTCAGTTTGGTAAAGCAGCTGATAACCCAGGAGTCAGCAAAGCTGCCAGAAAATCCCCAACCAGAAGTCAAAGATCTGTGGCACAAGCGGAGCAAGCTGTTCATTTACCAGGATAAGCCTGCAGGAGGCACATCAACCCGAGGACACACAAGATTGTCTGGCAAATCATCGTGCCAAAGTCAGAAGTCCAGAGGGTCTTAAATGCCTACCACAACCAGACTGGTCATTTTGGGTGGAAGAAGCTGGAAATGCTACTGAAAGATAGGTTCTTTTGAGTCGGCATGCGTGGATCCATTGAGAGGTGGTGTAAGAACTGTGGACCCTGCAGCCTTAGAAGAAAAGACTTACAGAGCCAGAAAGCACAGCTCCAGCCCATAGTGGACGAAACAGCCCCTGGAAATTGTAGCCCTAGACTGTAGCTGCCCCTTCCCATAATGCTGCTCCAGAGGACCAGCTCCACCTGTAGGGAGCTTCATTACCCTTGCCGCAATACCATCGCCCTCCAGAGGACTGTGGCGGCGCTGGTGACCCATCACCAGGTACTACAGGTGGCGTCACGTGACAACAACAAACTCTTATCCCCTGTGTATAACCCTTATGAAGTGTCACCCAGGCCACGGGCTCAGGCGCTGCCACCCGTGACATCCCCGTGAAAACACCCACCGAGCCTGATACCGAGTACCCAGGGCCTGGGGCTCGACATTAGCCTTAAAGTTTTTTTCTGAAGTCTCTTAACCCTCTTTTAGTTTCCCTACACAAGAATGCTCCAAGCCATGTGGCTGTACAGGGAACTGCGCATGATTTGATTTTCATGAATTAGATAAGATAAGATAAGATAAGATAAACTTTATTGATCCCGGAGGAAATTAGGAATTAGGCTGAATTATAGTTGCTTACACAGAGAGTAGCCAAGTGTAATGCCAGTCTGTTTATCACTTGTTTTCCTGCATTATTGTGCATGTTAATGCTCTGTTCCTATGCTCCTTTCCCCAAAACAGCTACTGTAGGTTACCGTTGACATCAATGAGTTAGGTCCTCTGCTGCATGGCTATTTACGTGTACGGTCCCTGGCTGCTTCACTGTGTTTAGATGTAAGTGTAATCCCTACTCCCTACTTGTGTGAAGTAGCCCTCAAAAGGGCAGAGATTCTAACTAGTCCCTACTCCCTAAACCTATCTGTCTATCTAACTTGAGATTCACTCACTATGTATCTAAAACTTTGTAGCGCCCACAGCAGCAGTAGCGGTGCCTGACTGACACACAACTGCAAAATGTCTGTGTCTATAGGGCAAGGACATGTGACATACACAGCCAATGACACATGCCCTTGCTTGTGTGTAAAAGATGCACTTTGCTGTGTGTGTATGTCATTGGCTGACAGCCTGTACCGCCGCACTGTATATGCAGGTAGGAGAAAAAAAAATGGTCTAGTCTAGTTCAGACTAATTTTTAACTGCACCACTGCAGCACTGATCTAAAGCCCCCCCCCGCACACTATACACTGAAACTGGATATTAACATTCATTAACAGTATTAGGGATAGGGCTAAGCTTTTGGTGATTAAAGTGTTATCGAACATAACCTCAAACTGCCGAATTTTAAGCAAATTGTTCGCATTCATCGAATGACTCGAACACGCCCAAAACAGCTCGAACTTAAGATTGGCGAACATTTCAAATTGAACATCGCTCATCTCTACCTACAACCTCCGGTGTTACGACTCAGGGGCTTAACTCCCTGTGCCGCGTCTTCGGAACCGGCGCTCCGGTGTATGGACCAGGGTTTCTCCCTGAGTATGGATGCTTGGGGGTCCCCTCCTTCAGTCTGGGCTGCCTATTTTCTCTCTCTCCCGGCCCCCTCTATGGAAGTCTCCTTTCTCTCTCTCGGAGCTCCGTGCTCCGTCTTTCCTCAGTGCTGACTAAAACTCACTGTGTGTCCCAGTGTATGGGCCCAAAACCATCTATTCTAGGTGGGTGTGTGGGACTGCTAAGATGGGATACTCCTACAAATACTTCATTCCACTGTGACAGGGGTAACCGCACACTCATTTATGGGTGCAGTACCCCAACTGTGACGTCTGACCAGTGAGGCGCCACATTCCTCCTTGGTGGAATACACTCGTCCGCGACTGTGGTTACCTGGGGTACCGATAGAGTGAAATTTTTTTTTTCATTAAACAAAAACAATAACAGGTAACATATTTACATTTTCAAGCATTGTGTTTCACCCTTTATGGGAGGCACCAAACTTAGAACGTTGCATAGTATATGAGAGAATATTAAAAAAAAAACATTATTAACAGGGGATTCTAGGGCCTCACGGGGACCAGTAACTGCGTGGACCCATTTAGTTAATTATTGTCCTCGACAATCCAGTGCGTCTTATCACCCTGGGCTGCTTGGGATTAAACATTATTATTTAACAGGGTCAGAGTTCTCATGAAAGTTTATGAGGTGCAAAAAGGGCAAAAAGGACGAAAAGGGTTCTTATTCACGAATACAAAAGCAAGATAAATTAACTATTTACACTCAGGTTTTTTTTTTATCTACTATATAATTGTCTAATCGTGTCTTCTGAGGCCGAAATCACACGCCAGCTCTCATTGGTTGCCGCCAGGGGAGGCGACCAATGAGCGCCGCATATGCAAAAGAGCCACGCGGCGCGCAAATTCAAAATTTGCGTGGTGCGCAGCTCTCCTCACAGCCCCCCCTCTCCTCCTGGCGCCCGATCCTGCTGCCCTGCCCACGCTCCCTGCGGCCCCCGTCCCTCTGGCCCCCAGCTCCTCCACTGTAAAAATATGAAAATAAAAAATTCTCAGTGAGGATACTCACCCGTCCGCCGGCTCGCTCCACCTCCGATGTGTCCTCTAGCTCCTACAGGGCTTGAGGACCTGTCGTTGCCTGGAAAACCGTTCAGCTGATTGGTCACATGACCGCTATTTGCGGTCATATGACCGATCAGCTGATCAGTTTCCCAGGCAATGACAGGTCCTGCCCTGGGAGCTACAAGACGCATCGGAGGTGGAGCAAGCCGGCGGATGGGTGAGTATCCTCACTGCGGGGGGCCAGGAAGGGTGATGGAGGGGCCATGGAGGGGCCAGGAGGAGTGATGGAGGGGCCAGGAGGAGCGATGGTGAGGCCAGGAGGAGCGATGGAGGGTACAGGAAGAGCAGGGGGACAGGAGGAGCGGGGACAGGAAGAGAGATGGATGAGCGGGAACAGGAGGAGTGGGGACAGGAGGAGAAACAGAGGAGTGGAGACAGGAGAAGCGGTGACAGGAAGAGTGGTGACAGGAAAAGCGGTGACAGGAGGAGAGATGGAGGAACGGGGACAGGAGGAGAGATGGAGGAGCGGTGACAGGAGGAGAGACGGAGGAGCAGTGACAGGAGTGGAGACGGAGGAGTGGTGACAGGAGGAGAGACAGAGGAGCAGGGACAGGAGGAGAGACCGAGGAGCGGGTGAGGCACCCCAGGGTTCATGTGCCACAGTACAACCACAGAGGCTTAACTCCCCACACAACCCACAACACTACACTAGCACCTCCAGGCCAGAAAGGGGAGCTAAAATTGCTTCCCCATATATTCTGGTGTGGAGAGGAAGTGGCCAGTTCAGTTCCCAGGAGAACTGAGGAAGAAGGACCTGGGTGTAAAAGAGCTGCGTTAGGCACAACCCACGGTCCACTGTCCAGTTCCAAGCCAAGCCAGGTCTTCGGACAGGGGACAGAGCAGAGAGGAACACACCTGGGAGACTGAGTTCGCTGAGACTAGCCCAAGAGAAGCACAAAGAATGGATACCGGATCTGGGATTGTGTCTGACACAAACAGCACAATGAACACCGGATTAGTGAAGGTCCCACATCTTCACTGTACCACAGTAAAGCAACACGGCGGGGTCAGGAACACGGGACAAGACTCAAGTTGCCTAGCAAGTTGGTACCCGTGAGGGGAGAAAGGGCTGGCAGCTTAGCTAAAGTGGCAGCAGGGCCACACACACACAGCGCACAAACAGGGAGCCAAAGGACCCGGCCAGGGTGGGAGCAACCCGGCCCCGCCACAGACTCCGTGGACAGTACTCAGCTGATGTACCATCTTCAGTAAAAGACTTTGAAAACTACAAAACCGTGAGACTGTGTAATCCTTGCAAACCCTGTTCTCCCTCACAAACTGTTTCACCACTACTGCCCCTGGGACCAGGCTCTGCCCGGGGAGAGCTGTCACATCACAGGCTGCCATCCATCATCCCCGGAGGTTCTGCAGCAGCGATGCTCACCCTGACCATATACCACGGGTGGCGTTACGACTTTCTCCTCTGCAAATAACCCCCAACCTTTACTTGTGGGCTCGGGACACGGTCCGGACCAAGACCGCCGTGATAACCCCCGTGATACCCCGGTCCGGTACCAAGTACCCCGTCCCCGTGGGCTCCACACGGGGACAGGAGGAGAGATGGAGTAACTCGGACAGGAGGCGCGGTGACAGGAGGAGAGACAGAGGAGCGGTGACAGGAGGAGCGGTGTAGTTCACTCACGTTGACTGAACAAGTTCTGTCAGTCACAGTATGTCAACTGCATACATATTCTATAATATCCGATGCGTTAGAATCGGGCCACCATCTAGTAACTGTAATAGTTGCTTAGAGGCGGGCTACTCTTATGGCAAACCATCCCATAGGTCCCTCATGCCGCTCACAGGTAATTTGTTCTCCACGGTACACATCTCGATTCGGGTGGCCGCGGTGTAGATGGGGCTCTACATCTCGTCATTCCTCAAACATGTTGTTTTTTATACCAGTTTAGCATATAAACCCCCACCCGTCCCCATTGAGGAACAACACAACAGTACCTTTCTTTCTCAGTTCTGTAGGTAACGGGGGTTGTAGACGGGCTTTGTTTCTTAAATGGCAGCACTCCATCTCAAGTTGCCACCAGTCCTCTTGGCAGCATTGTCTGGTCGCCTGGTCCTCCTCGCTGAGCTGGGGAATGCTGACCTGGGGAGAGTATGCCGGAGGTGAAGGGCTGGTTGCCAGGGTATCCGGCATGGCGCTGATGTTGACATGGAGCCCTTGCAGGGCCCCCATTGGTACTCCCAGGCACTCCACCACACTACCTCCGGGGTGTCGCCTCTGGTGGCTCCTGAGCCGTAGTCTAGGTCATCTGCGTAGGGATCCTCCTCCACGGAACCGGTCGATTTCTCGTCCCCTTCCTCAGCCTCGACGATAATGTTTGGTTTCTGGTCGGATCCAGTCGCGTCTTGGACTTGGTAGGGCTGGCTGGTTGGTCCACAGGGTGGTCCGTCTAGATCCCTGCCTCCTGGGTCTGCACAGGTGGTTTCACTGCCAGGACCTCCTCCACAACTCATGCAATGGCCGCTGCCTCTCTTGCTTCTCTGTCCACTGCCGGGACATCAGCTCTACAGCCCAGTTGGCACTCCAGCTGCGGACCATCCGCTCCATCATATGCGCCAGGTTGTCCCGCAGCTCTCGAAAGGCCTCACTCCAGAATTCTCTATCTCCCTCGTTAGTCAGGAGGGAGACCGAGTCCAGGTCCCCGCGGGCAATGCGGGTCGCCATTGCACTGGGTATAACACGCCGTTGCTTGAGTCCTTCTCTTCCGGTTTGCCTCTTATCTTCTTTTGGCGGTTCCCCTCGGTCACTTCCTTTGGCCCGCCCCTTGGTTGATTGGCGGCCATAGGGACAGGCAAACAGTTTCATGCCTCTGGCTAGACCCTTCCATGGTAAAGGGCTGAGGCACACTCCCGGGCCTGCACGTTGTCCTTTTTTATGTTTATGCCACCATCTTGGTGTTCCCGGCAAAATTGCGGGAACCTGTTCTCCATGCCGTATAGCGGCGGTGAAAGTTCTTTTCGGTCAAAAGGTTAAAAGTCCAAAGGCACACAGTACCCGGTAGCACCGGGCACAGAATCCTGTTTGTGACACCAGAAATAGACTAGCCCAGGGTATTTGGACTCGGGTATCTGGGCCCTCTGCTGCAATAGGGATGTCACTGGTGGCCTGCCCAGACCCGTGGCCCTGGTGGTCAACTAAAAAGGGGTAGTTGAAATGGGAATAAAAGTTTATAAGTTTATCGTGACGCCACCCACAGATTCTAGTGATGTAGCTCCAGTGCTGCTTTAGACCTCAGGAAGGCAATGGTACAGCAGCCGAGATGGTACAGCTCCCTGCAGGTAGACTTGGCCCTCCGGAGCAGGGATGCACTTGTAGTGATGGAGGTGCTGATGATGGAGATAAGTACAATGCAGCACAGCAGTGAATGAACACACAGAGACTCTGTCAGTCTACCCGGGTACTTTACCAGAACAATGGTGATGGTAGTACAGTTCACAGAAGACTACCGTTGTTACATAGGATAGCCGGTCGGGTAGTCTCAGTGGGCTGCAGGATCCCTTGTAGTCTTCTGTGGAATGCCTTTCTTGTTTCTTTGTTTGAGCCCCAGGCTTTGGGGTACTCGGGTATCAGGCTCCAAGGGGTTAACTGTGTCACGGGGAGTGGTGGCTGCGCCTGATCCCGTGTCCTGGGGGACTTCTTTGAAAAAGGGGTATTATTTACAGGGGATTGTATTTACAGTTGTTGTGACGCCACCTGTAGTTTCTGGTGAGGGGTCACCAGCGCCGCCACAGTCCGCCGGAGGTGGATGGTAATGCGGCTAGTTTAGCAAAGTCCTCTACAGGTAGGGCTGGACCTCCGGGGCAGCGTAGTGTGAAGGGGCAGCTTGTAGTGGAGCTGTAGATGGTATGAGGAGTGTTGGAGCAGTCTATGAGGGGCACCGGGATGGAGAGGAATGACACACGCACACTGCAAAAGTCTCTTTTACCTTTTACTGATGGTATGCAGGTAAAGATGTCCAGGGCACTGACAGGTGACCAGGTTGCACAGTGAGTCCCCACAGCAAGTGGGTATAAGGTCTCCTAAGTTCCTTTGTAGTGATTGAAGCCCAGTCTGCATGCAGCCAGACTTGCCTCCTCTCTCTTCCTGACTCTGATGTCTGTCTCTCCTCCTGTGCGGTCCACAGGTTACCCTCTCTGATCACTGCAGGGCACACTGCTGTGTCTGGCTCTCTCTCTTTGACCCACAGAAGGACCGGGTGACTGAAGCCTCCACGGTGTGACGGGGTTCTCTGTGGTCCTGGAGTATCCCACAGGTGTGGATCCCCGATGTCCTGTACTTCTTAGGGCGAACTTTCACTAGTTCCTCGCTTCTCTTTCGGCTCCTTGCTTTCTGTCCCCACTTAGGCTTGCGGGACGTCAGAAGGGCCACTCCGGGTCACTGGCTCGGGCCTAACCGTGGCACCGACCACCAGGACGTCTTTGCAGCTCACCTAGAATCTGCACACTCTGACTAACACTTCCCCCAGCAGCAGTATTTATAGGGGAACTTGCCTAAGGTCAGCAAGTGGAGCTCCCCCTACTGTGCCGGGGTTGAAGATGTTGCATGTAGTAGGTACCTGCTGTGGAAACCCAGCTGTGCATTAGAGAAGTCTGTGGCTACCTGCGTGAGCAGGGCGCCACACTAACCCATGTCCTGCTGCTACTGCCGGTTCGGGAACAACCTGCTTAGTACCAGGCCCGAATTGGGTGCTTCCTGAGTATCCCAGCTTCCCACTCTCCTCTCTCATGCATCAGATCTCGACCCCGGTGGGTATCCTGGTGTGACTGGTTTCCTTTCTGACAGGGTGTCTGGGCCAGTAGACAGACCCACGACCTCCAGTGTTACGGCCCAGGGGCTGAACTCCCTGTACCGGCGCTATGGTGTATGGACCAGGGTTCCATCCCTGAGAATGGACGATCTCTTCATCCCCCCTCTCTGGAAGTCTCCTTTCTCTCTCTCAGAGGCTTTCCTCAGTGCCAGCTAAAACTCACGGTGTGTCCTCCCTCCTAACCTAAACCCCCCCTAGGGTACGGATGTGGCGCCCCTGTGTACAGGGTGGCCACAAGAGTAAACTGCAGTCAAGCAGAGGGTTGTCAGCTAACACAAAATCACCCCAAAACACACCCACAGAATACAACACCCAACCCGGAGCCCGGGACTCTAGGCGGGCAAGGGGTGGTAGGGTTTAGAGGGAAGTGGGTGGGATGTAGTCAAGGTGACAGCACTGGGATAAAAGGGAAAAACCAGGAAGTAGTAGTAGTAGATCAGAGGTTGCCGAGCAGTAAAGACCAGGACTAGGCCAGTATAGCTGGGCCAGGAAGGAAAACGGCAGCATGGCTAAAGGAAGACTTCGAGGTGGAGAATCCCTTCTGGTGCATAAGTCAGACAGGTAGGACAGAGCCTGGTGGATCCTTAGTACAGCAGGGACACTGGAGGCTAGGCCAATACTAGAGCGCTAGCTCTGAGGTGAGTGGAGCTTCAAGCCCAGATCACAGAGAACCCAGCGGGGGAGATGCAGATTCCAGGTCTGCCCTCCTAACACAGTGCTATGAGACACAGCAGCGTATAAGGGCTCAACTACACCCGGTGATAGGGTCACAGTAAAAGAACCCATGCTGCCTGTGATGCGACTCGCAGGAAGAATTAGAGGAAGAAGGGCCTGAAAGGAGTCAGAACGCGGGGATAAGACTGGAAGGAAGGCTTGACTGCAGGAGGGGTACCGGCAAAGAGTAAACTGTGTGTGAACTGTACAGAACTTAAGTAAAACCCTGTGAACCCTGCCAGAGTCTCCAGTGTTTGCTTCCTTGCATCTTGAACTGTTATATACCCTGTCAGGAGCAGTCCGACCCAC
Organism: Allobates femoralis; assembly: GCA_033576535.1. Lineage (NCBI taxonomy): Eukaryota > Metazoa > Chordata > Amphibia > Anura > Aromobatidae > Allobates > Allobates femoralis. The sequence goes on from JARQOC010000004.1 coordinate 148,974,062, forward strand.
GGCGGGCTCATACATCTGGCTGCAGCACCATCCATCCTCCTGACAGAAGCAAGCAGCAGCGGTGGTCCCCCCCATTGACCACAACCCGTGGGTGGCTTGATGACTATCCCTATAAATAACCCCTTTATTTGTGGGCTCAGGACTTGGTCCGGACCAAGACCGCCGTGATAACCTCCGTGATACCACGGTTCGGTACTGAGTACCCCGTCCCAGTGGGCTCCTCAACTTGGCGTCACGAACAGGATGGACCCAGTCCAATAGAACCGGATTCCGTGTGCCTAAAACTCATAATTTGGACTGTTCCGTTAAATCTGTGCTTAATGGCGGCCATGGGAGCCTGAGGCCATGTGCAGAGGAGGAGGCGTGCCAAGAGCCCCCGTCGTGGGCCTATCCGGTCCAGAGTGGGAAAAGAAAGGTCCGCCCTGGCTCCCCTTAACTCTGGGAGAGCCAGCCATCAATCCGAAAGAACCTCCACCCCAAACTGCAGTGACCAATGATGATATGGCGGGAGCTGAAGAGAACACCCAAAGAAGGCGGGGCGAGAAACTGAATGGCGTGCCGCAGCGATTACGAGACATCCGAACGGAAGAGAAGGATGCAAGGCTGGATGGTGTGACTAGAAAACCCGAATTGATCCCAACTGGCCCGCAAGAATTAGTAGTGGAGGAGCCCAGAGCGGGAAAGACACTCGGTGACCAGGAGACCATGGCAGCAGGCAGCGGAAGGATTCTGGAGGTCCGAGACACCCGGCGGGGTGTACTAAGGTTGTTGCCCCCCTAACCAACCCGGGTTCATGTTGAGTCAAGAACCTGGATTCAGTTAAGTTGTGACCAGCACCAGCAGCTCCTGACCGTGCATCCCGGCTGGGCTCATACCCCCTATACTACCCGGAGCAGGGAGGACCATATGCCAGAAGAGTTGGTGGATGTCTTAGTGCCTGAATCCATGCCCCGGAGTACAGCCGCAATGTCCGACCCTCTTAGAGCCCTGGAAGAGGGATGCTTACCACTGCCTGAGCCACTGATTCCGACCCCTGCGTCCGTGGAGGTGAGTGGAGAGCAGATCCATTGCGGGAGGGAGCGTAGCGGGCAAGAGGAAGATATGATGGGCTTCCCTGGGGACCCCGATTCCGGAAGAATTAGAGGAAGAAGGGCCTGAAAGGGGTCAGAATGAGGGGATAAGACTGGAAGGAAGGCTTGACTGTAGGCGGGGTACCAGCAAAGAGTAAACTGTGTGTGAACTGTACTGAAAAGTTGTGAAGAACTTAAGTAAAACCCGGTGAACCCTGCCAGAGTCTCCAGTGTTTGCTTCCTTGCATGTTGAACTGTTATATACCCTGTCAGGAGCAGTCCGACCCACGGCGGGCTCATCCATTCGGCTACAGCACCATCCATTCTCCTGACAGCGGTGGTCCCTCCCATTGACCATAACCCGTGGGTGGCTTGACGACTATCCCTGTAAACTAACCCCTTTACTTGTGGGCTTGGGACATGGTCCGGACCAAGACCGCCGTGATAACCCCCGTGATACCCCTGTCCAGTACTGAGTATCCCCGGGTCCCGTTATCCCTTCCAGAGTTAATGCTCCACGCCAGATGCCCTTCCCTAGGAGAGAGAGCCACCCACACCGAACTTTTAATGACACCGCCAGGGTCACAGAGCCAGGTCTCGGTCCCTGTGATCCCCGTGATGAAGCCTCAAAACTGCCCGATTCCGAGTATCCTAAGGCCCTGGAGGGGCGTGGCTCTCATTTTCCCCAGCTACTGTCCACTCCTGTAGTGACTGTGTCACTCAGCTCTGGTCCCTGCCTGCTGGCCTTTCACTACTCTGCTGTGATCTTACTCTCTAGAAGAATCACAACAATCTTGAAATCTGATCTTTTGTAATGAGTTTGTTCCTATCTGTCCCCAATTATTTTTAAATCTATTTAATAATTTTATTTCTATTTTTTTCTTTACATTTTTGGATATGCGGCTGCAGATTGATTCTGATCTAACGGATAAGTATAAATTTATAGTATATATGTTCACAAGGTTTTTGAATTTCACAATGTGTGTGTTGATAAACATCCTGACGTCACTTTGTCTTCACCCTGTATGCTGACGTCATCATGATCATGTTGCATTATCTATTGGCGGCTTTTACCATTTAAATAAGCATTTTTGTCAGTCTGATCTTGATGTTCCTTGAGGAAAGAGCTGGGTTATAGCTCCGAAACGCGTCGGAAGAATAAACATCTTTTTGCCCAGATGATCCATTGTTCTTGTGGTCCTTGACGGCAGCACTGGCACTATGGCATTTGTCCAACAAAAGTTGCCATTAGGTTGGACAGATACCTCAGGGAGAGATCTATACCTCATTTGTCCCCAGTGGTCTAATCTGTTGCAGAGGTTCTGTTATGCCCACCAGGGCCGTGAAGTACTCGGAAATCGGGCCGGTGGTTGCTTGGGAGGTCACAGTGGCTGTGACTCGGCTCCGTGGCCCTGGGCGTGGAGAAAAAGAGAAATATGTAAAAGGGAAAAGTTTGTGTCACCACCTGTGGTTATTCTGGTAAGGGCGACCAATGCTGCTCTAGGAGCTCTGTAGCCAATGGAATGGCAGCCCAGATGGTATCACTCCCCACAGGTAGAGCGTGGCCCCAGGGATTCTAATAAAGTCTATTGAGATGATAATGGTGTTGGTGTAGTGATGCAGGAGGGCGCTGGGAATATCTGAAGGAGACCAGGGTTGCAGTTCTTTTTACCTTTACTTGGTGATCACTCAAGTCTGCCCAGTCAGGTATTGTGCTCCTCCAATGTGCAGCCAGGTTAGTCCCCAGGTGATTAGGGTTGCTCCTCCAAGACACCACTCTAAAGTCTGTAAGGGGCCATCTGACCACACTGGCTATCCTCCTCTCCCCCCTGCGTCTACATGGGCAGTGTCCCAAACCAGTGGCCACAGGCCTTGTTGGGTGACTCTCAGAGTCCCCTGGCCCTAGGTCTGGCCACCTTCTCGGCGAGTATCCACGGTCTTTGGCCACTGTTCCTGCAGACACCATGGCCTCTGGTTTTCCTGGCTAAGGTGTGCAGCACTCCCACCAGTTCAAGGCTGGTCCCCTTCTGCGACCCAGTCCCTCCACACCAGAGACTGGCAGTGGATTCAGGGTGCCACAGGTGGTTCCTCCACTCCCATGCCCCCTAGTACTCCCTCGATCCGCAGCAGGCATCCTGCCTGCTCAATGTCTTAACTTCTTCTCTGGTTCCCTCCTGTCCTGGGACGAGCCTGTTGGTGGTTCCAGTCCCCAGGACGTCTCCTGCCATCTGTACATCTTCCTCCTTTTTCTCACTCCCTTTCTAACTCTTGCTAACCCTTCCTACAGCCAGGAGATGGGGCCCTCCCTAAAAAGGGTCTGCCCAAATCCCCCAGCCTGGATTTGGGATGGTGTTGTGAGTAATTCTCTGTGTCCTGGGATCACAACTACTTTTACCTGGGAACGGTGACACCACACCTATGGAGTAGGTGCAGCATCACTGTGGCGACCAGTCCGCAGGGGCACCACAGTTCCACAGGGTATGTTGGATGAACCCATGCAGTTAGGGACCATGTATATTAGGTCACCTATGGCACGTCACAACAAAAGGGCATGTTACTATTGCGGACGCAATACATTAAGGTCTGTCCGCTTCATTCCAAAATGGCTACTCAGCTTAATATGCTATATCCCTCTGCTCATGTGAAAGGTGATGACCAGAGTGCACATGTTTCCACCATTTCTAAGTCTCAGCCCACCATTTCTGCTGAAATAGTGATTGGTGGAAAGGCAGTTACTATTCCTGTCCTGGTGGATAGTGGAGCAGGAATCAATTTGATAGAGTCTCGCTTTGTACAAACCCATGATCAGCTTACCCCTCCCTACTGTGGTAGCTGGGGCTGCTTCTCTTTGGCGTGGATGATGACCACAGGGAGAGGGGTACTCGGACACCAGGATGGATTTGATGGCTGTGACGAGGAATCACGTGTGGTCGGGTTCCCGGTTCCGTTCCCTGGCTGTCATTTGTTTGGTGGGGGAGATATTTACAAGGATTAAAAAGTATTTGACGCCACCTGTGGATCCCGGTAATTTGGATACCGACGTTGCAGGCCGGCCGCTAAGGTGATGATGGGTGCAGCTTAGTGTGGTACAGCTCCCCCCAGGTGGAGCTTTACCTCAGGGCAACGGTGATGCTGAGGATGCTAATGATGATGCTGAGGCCCTCTGGGCACCAGCGAGACGGAAAACAGATACCGACTCAACTTCAATTCCACTTTACTGTTACCGGCAGATGTTATAGAGAACAAAGTACAGTCTGGTTTAATGGGTACTAGTTGTCGGTTCAGGCTACCCCTATGGAGTCTCTAGATGTTCCCTCCTTGTTATCTTTCAGGGCCTCAATTCTACCTTCCTCTCTGTCTTTCACCACCTTTGCAGAGCTCTCGTCAGTCCCCTGGTCTTGTACGGTGGGGCACGGGTTATCCTTGACCAGTTCGGACGGGAGCAGCAGGAATGCACTCTCTCTCCAGCCACCGGAATCCGGACCGTTGCCTTCGTAGTCTTGGACCGATTATGGGTCAATTAAGTTGAGACACAGACCCATTCCACCAGGTCATTACCAACATGCCAAAGAGAACCATCTCTGTCACTTAAGTCTCCTGCTCTAACCCAGGCTTCACCCCCTTTTTGGACCTACTGAATAATCAGTCCTTTACTCTAAGGTGGCCTAGTGTTGAGTGCTGACTTAGACTCCATAGGTTAAACCCAGACCCACAGCTACAGAGGCACTACATAAACTTGCAAGGTGTAATAACTCCCTGTGGCGCCTAGACATAGGGGCGCTACATGGATGAATTGGTTATGTTATTCTCAACTGCTTTTCCAGGTTTGCTAGAGTCATAAACATCACAGGAGAGGCTGGGAGCAAATACCTCACTGGGGAGGTCGAGGCTGGGGCATAGAGATCACTGAGGAGCTGGATTTAAAGGGCAGACAGTCGGCAAAACGTGTCTGCCAGCCTGAGCACTGTGGTCCCTAGGAATCAGCTTGGGGGATGCAAAAAAGTAATCGAGGGCCACATTCGGCCCTGGGGCCTGAGGTTTCTCACCTAGTGCATTGGCGAGAGCTGTTCCTATCTCTACCATCAACACTGCTCCTCTCAGCCAGGGCATTGCTTCCAAGATGGTACATATTGTAAACTTAGGAACTCCTTATAAGGAGTCTTGCTATGTCTTGGAGAATTTGCCCACCCCCATTGTCTTGGGTCTTCCATGGCTGAGAAAGCAAGTTACGTCAGAATAATTGCCTCAGTACTACTGTCCTGCTGTATTGGTCAAGTCTGACTCCTATGTCTCTGTGCGAGGTGGTTAAGCGCTACCAGAGAGTGAAGTACAGCCGACTATCTCAGGTTATGGCTCTCTGATGTCATCCTAAGAAGAGGGTCGGACAGCAGTTCTTCTACTTGCACCAAAGGAGGGCGTCCTGGGGTTCGGAGTGAACCTCCATTTCTGCCTTCCCAAAAGGTATCCTCTGACTGTGATCGGATGTATGTTAATAGACTTCAGGTCCATGACCTGAGAATGCATTATTTTGTGTGGGTTTATCTAACACTAGTTACTTCAACTTCCACCAGCGCTGGGTGCTCCTCTGCAATCTCTGGTCAGCTGTTTCTCAAGAACCGGACAGTGTGTCGAGACCCTAGGTGTTCTTAGTTCATGGTGTTTCCTTCACTGGTATACTCTCGTGCTCTAATCATCTGCCTCTCTCGTCAGTGCCTCCGGCAAGAGCTCAGTATGGACAGCAAGGCATTGATTGGCACCACTTCCTAGTGCTGCACTCTTTAGTACGGCTGCCTCTCTGAGATTGCCGGTTCTTTGGCACGTCTCTTTAAAACTCATGGCCTTTGTTTCAACGTCGGCTACAGCTGCCGTGCTGTGTTCCCGGGCCGTCCCCTGTTTCGTCAACAGCCCCTCTGTTCCACTCCAATCGGACATACGGGTGAACTTGGTCTTCTTCCGCAACCCCAAGGGTTCCTTCCCTCTTCAACTTGCAGCTTTCCATCCAGGCAGCGTGACGTGTCCAGCCTGCAGGAGCTAACACCTCCACCACTCTTGACTCTCACTCTGATTCCTATCCTTTGCTGTCTTCCTCCCAACTCCATCTCTCTTCTAACCCCATATCCCTTTCTGAGACTGGCCTACACCATCCTAGCCCGGGATTCTACGTATTTGTGCAGTGTGTGGTCTTATTTCACCATCCCAACTCAGAGATACAGGAGCACTACTCTCTGCTAATGGAGGAGTGCAGTACTCCTTGGGGGTGGCCAGAACAGCTGGGAGCAAATAGCATATCATAGCAGTTCCCATCATCTTATACAACTACAGCAGTCATCTTACAATCTCAGAAATGCATACATTCTTATCTGTTAAAAATGTACCAAAACCTCATCGTTAGTGTAATGTGGATTAACAATTGTACGATAGAGCTGGATCCACAAACTCTCAACACCAACTTAGATCTTACACTCTGATGGAGCAACGGAATGACACATTCGTGCAAGTGTCTTTGGTGGCAGCAGTCTACAACATGCATGTAGTATCACCATTAAGTTGGTTATACATATAGTAGTATCATTCTAGATGCACTTTCATTTATTTAATGATTTTGCGACATTAGCCCTTTACAGTTACAACAATGTTATTCTTTATGGTGATTTTTTTTTACCTCTGCTAGTGAATTATAAATTAGGATTTTTAATATTGTCTTCTTGTATTATCTATTATATTTTGTAACACACGTTATAAATGATTGCCTTCCTATTTATTCTTCTTGTTGGCTATCTACATATTTAGGTTACAAAATTTAGACAAGTCCAGCATGTAGGTATTGATCCCATAAGACTAAATTTTTTTCCATCATGTTAAAACGCATAAAAATTATACCATAATGTTTGCAGGTTATGTCTAATTTCTGGCCAAATACTTTTTATCTGTCACATTTAAATAAACTATAAAAATAAAATATATTTTTAGTAATTAAGAATAATACTAAAATATCCCAAGATGAGAGAATGGAAGGAAGAAATGAAAGAAACTAATAATAAGGAAAGAAAGAAAAGAAAGAAAAAAGAAAAAAGAACCTTTAATTCCATTATTTTTATATATAATGTAAAACACAATATAATGATTAACTAATAAAGCTTAGTGATCTTGGCAAAATACCCTTATATCAATTTATGTAATATTTACCATTAAGGCCGTAAAGAACCTTAAAATATGTCATTTATTGTGTATAACGGATTGTCCTATTCTTCGTGCTGTCCCTGAAATATTCTTTAATATCAGTGTATCAAGAAATGTAAAAATTGTATGCTAATTTACTTTAATCTCCTATAGAAAATGTTATGTGGCTTTAATTCTATTATTATCGATTATTCCACTACTTGTTTCTGAAAAAAAAATACTTTTTGTCTTTAGCAACCAGAAATTTTTTATGCCAGTTTATATGATGACCACTTTTCTTTTCTGTAAACTTAAAGAGTTTTTCCATGAACAAAGTTAATATTAATCAATTAATCTTATAATAATAATTTCCACATTTGTATGTGTTTTATTAAAATGTTCATGTGCTGAGATAATCATATACGTCTCCTGCTATGTACTGTGTAATGGATGTGTCTGACCATACAGGGACGGTCTGATCATACCACATCTCCTGTGCTGAGATAATCTTATATATGTGTCCCTGCTATGTACTGTGTAATGGATGTGTCTGACCATACAGGGACATGGTCTGATCACACCACATCTCCTGTGCTGAGATAATCTTATATATATGTCCCTGCTATGTCCTGTGTAATGGATGTGTCTGACCATACAGGGACATGGTCTGATCATACCACATCTCCTGTTCTGAGATAATCTTATATATGTGTCCCTGCTATGTACTGTGTAATGGCCGTGTCTGACTGTACAGGGACATGGTCTGATCACACCACATCTCCTGTGCTGAGATAATCATATACATGTGTCCCTGCTATGTACTATGTAATGGATGTGTCTGACCATACAGGGACATGGTCTCATCATACCACATCTCCTGTGCTGAGATAATCTTATATATGTGTCCCTGCTATGTACTGTGTAATGGATGTGTCTGACCGTACAGGGACATGATCTGATCATACCACATCTCCTGGGCTGAGATAATCTTATATATGTCCTGCTATGTACTGTGTAATGGATGTGTCTGACTGTACAGGGACATGGTCTGATCATACCACATCTCCTGGGCTGAGATAATCTTATGTGTCCCTGCTATGTTTTGTGTAATGGGCGGTGTCTGACTATACAGGAACATGGTCTGATGAGTATACAGACATTACAGCACCGTATCACAGCTGATTCTTTCTTTGAGGTAAAACATAATTTTAAACAGGCAGGGAAATGTTTTATCTCACAGAACTTGGGATTCACTTAAGTTTAATAACATAAAAGAATATGTACACTTCTAAATGAGATTAAGAACAAAGCTTACTAATTTGTTTGTAAATTAGATGTAAAGGAGGGGCAAATATAGAGTGGCCAAAGTAGAAGGTTGCATAGTATGCCATTGAGGGGATTATGATGTTCTGTAAAATCTTTCAGTGTTTTTCTAGAACAAGAAAACTAGGGATAGAGAGTGAAGGTGCATCAGAAGACGGTTACGGTAATTGAAATAGATCGCTCTGTTTGTAATGACTCTATATAATATATGCATTTCATTTTTTTGTATTGAATTACTGAAATAAATTAACTTTTTGATGATATTCTAATTTATTGAAATAATAATAATAATTTTTATTTATATAGCGCTAACATATTTCACAGCGCTTCACAATACAAATGCACCTGTATATGATGCTTTCTATACACCTACAAAGGTGACTATGCTGTGGTGACTATTATAGTATAGTATTTCTGAACACATGTAGATACATTTTTATTGTACGCTTCATGGTCAAACAATATTTGATGTGTCTTATGATCTAGGATATCTGACAGATCCGAATGTTAAAAGCTTCAAGGATATAAATAAATATTCTGTACTGAGTAAAACATGACTCTGTCACTGTCACAGTAATAAAAAGAAAACGTAAAGATGGCGTTTGTGGAAGTCGAGCCACGTTTTGTTTTCTCGAGTTTCTTTGATCCTTTGTTTTAGCCGTTTTTTTGCTTTGTGTTTTTTATTTCTTACAGCTGAATTGTCTGTACTTCCAGACTGCAGACAGCAATATGCTAAGTGACAATGTATCAAGGCTGAGGAACTAATAAAACAGATTTCAGAATTTGTCATTTCTAAGCTGTGTCATGATACAATATATCTCTGTATATAATTTTTTGTTTCAATAATTCCTGCAAAAATTGTTCTTAAAACTGTTAAAGCTGACACAGCACCAAAATACTCACAGAACTAGCATATGGATTCAAGATCTTTTACCACTAAAATATTAATAAATATAAATCTGCATATAAGGCCACGGTCAGATTGACATATTATCTCTGGGTATAACTGTCTGTATCTATATAAAAAAAAAAAAAATAACAAGTACCCAGTAGTGTCGGGCCCACTGGGACGGGGGTATTCGGTACCGGACCGGTCTGCTGCTGGGGAAGTCACGGGTGGTCCTGGTCCGGTCCGTGTCCCGGGCTAGGCAATAAAAGGGGATATTTACAGGGGTTGTCAGTCGTGACGCCACCCACTTGATGCGGCCAGTGATGGGGCCGCCGCTACTGCAGAACCTCCGGGATGATGTGATAGCAGCTTAGGTGTAATAGTTCCAGTGGGTAGAACTGTGTTCCCCGGGGCAGTAAGGGTTAAGTCTATTGTGGAGTGTGTAGCACACTTACTTTGCAGACGCTGCAGGGATCTCTCCTCCTGGCTGGTGCTGACAGGCTGTATCCTGTATGGAGAGAATCACTTTCATGCAGAAACACAAGGGAAGCAGTTCCAGGGTTTTCCGTGTTTACTCTCAGTTCTTCCAGTCACTTTACAGCACAGTTACAGTTCTTACAAAGTTCAAGTACAGTTCTTAATACACGGGCACATTCTCCCTCTCCGGGTTCCCTTTTCTCCCTGCAGCCAGGCCTCTCTCTCTGTGACCCCTCACACAATCTTTAGTGTCCTTTCAGGGCTATTACGGTCTCCGTCTCCACGGGTGTGTGAGTGTGTGTGAAACGCTGGACAGTATGGCGGTGACTCAGGCCCCTGTGGGCCCTTAGTTTGTCACTGAGCTGCCTGTCCTTTGGGTAGGGATCTCAATCTGGAACTAAGACCCCCCGTCGTGTTGTTTGGGGATGCCGGCTAAACTACGGTCCCCTCTAGAGCTGACACTCTACTTCTGCCCAGCCTCCAGCAGTCCTCAAGCCTGAGGCTCTACCAGGCTCCATTCTCTCTGTTCCTCTCGGTATCATAGGAGGGCTACTCCGCCTGCAGTCAGTAGCTTCAGCTGCGTTCCTAGGGCCCGGGTATCACCGTCCCTCTCAGTCCTCTCACACTCCTGGTGGTATCAGCTTCGGACGGGCTTTCTCTCTCCTCCGGCTCACACTGGCTTGGTACAGATTCTGCGCTCCTAGGCCTTACACTCACAGGATGTGTGTTTTCCAGTCTTTGCTTCTCAGCCTACCTCGGCCTACTAACTTCCTTCCTCCTCCCCCTTCCTATATACTGTCAAGTCACCTGACTACGTGTGTGCCCAACCCACTCCTCCAAATCCACCTCCCCTCAATCTCATAGAGTATCTAATCTCAGGGCTGGATGTTACCTTCTCCTACACGTGGGTTGTGTGGGCTGTGAGGGTGTTGTTGTGCAACAAGTGTCCTACCTGCCTGGCTGCAGTTTCCTTTGTGGACTCCTGGACGCAGGGGCGCCACAGTAGTTTTACTCAGCTGAATTTATGACCATGTAGATCTAGATCAGTGATGGCTAACCTATGACATGTGTGTCAGCAGTGACACACTGAGGTTTTTTTGCTGACATGCTTGTCATGGCACAGTTTTTACCCATCGCCCGAGCTGATAACAATGAGTGTGTCTCTGACCTTCATTATGGTGCCGCACTTGACCCACCTTCAGATGCTGACACTGTGATTGCAAGCAGTCATTGTCAATCAAAGCATCAGCATTCTGAGGCGGGACAAGTGCAGCACCGTAATGAAAGCCGGAAGCACACTTATTGTTATCAGCAGCTGGATGCTGATGTGACACCCCAGAGTTTGGTTGTCACAATGGCCTTGCCTCCCTCGGGGGGTAGGGTCATGCTTGAAAGCAAGATAGGGTATCCACACCAGGTAATCCCCCAGCACACAGCACTTTTCCTAACTCCAGACCTGAAGGGGAAGCTCTGAAACCTGAGTTCAGGGAAACTGCCCTTTAAATTCAGGCCTGGGGGCGGGGTTAGTCAGCTCAGTTCCTAGGAGGACTGTGAAGACATCCTGCAGACTGAAGCGGTGTCAGGCTCGTCCGAGGATACTCACTAGCCAGTGTGAGGAACCTGTAAGAGAGGGTCTGAGGAGAGGAGAATAGTAGGCCTGGGGAGTGGAGCCAGTTACCCAGTTCACCCCAGAGCAGAGTGCCAGAACCAGACCCGAAGTCCAAGGTTGTGAGGGTGCTCTAGGCCCAGCAGCCAAAACCAGAGTATGGGAAACTCCACGTCTCCCAGTCACACCCAGGCACCTGGAGGTACAGCAGCATTGAAGAGCTCAGGGGCAGTGGTCAGAGAATCGATACCCGGAAAGGGCTCGATCTGCCTGCCATAGTGGTGGAAGACTTTCCAGCAGGAGTAAAGGGTCGCAGCTTAGTTACAGGCAGCCAGGACCAGCAAGGAGGAGCGCAGCAGTGAGGCCTCAAAACCCACCGGGTGAAGGAACCCCTTTGACTCGCTTTCAGGCCACCCAGATTCACTACATCATCTGTGGAGTGTACCCTGGCTTCTACCTATGGCTACAGTAAAGATAAAGGAAACTACACCTGCGTGTCTGTCGGTTATTCTGTGCCCTTAGTCTTGCACCCCAAAGGCCTACCGCCGCCATAGACTTTACTGGCTGTCACACGGAACCGCTCCACCCGTGGGGAGCGATATCACATTTGCTGCACTCCCTTCATTCCCAGAGGTCCCACACCGCAGCAATGCCCCATAGCCGACAAAAATGGGTGGCGTCACAACACCTATCCCCTAAATCCTATCCCCTGAACTTTTAAAGATTGACCCCCATGGTCACGAAGCCGGGTCTCGACCCTTGTGACTCCCTCCAGAAGCACCAAAGCCTGGTTCTGAGTGTCCCACTGCCCTGGGGCGCGTCAGTTTTCTGGCGTCACAAACAGGATCTCGTGCCCGACGCCCACGGTTACTGTGTACCATTCACTTTATTGAACTGTTTACTGTCACCATTGTTGTCCCATGTGGAGCGTGAGAAGAGGAAGGGGTGTGCTGTCATGGGTAGAACCATTGAAAGGGCGCAAAGAGAAACCCAGCCTTGCATTCTGACATCAGCCAGTGCGACACAGGAAGCACACTTAGCTCCCCGCTTGAGGAGCGGTAGACTGATCCGCCGAAAAAGATAGAGAACTTGGCTGCGGTTCACTAAGGGGGAAAAATTTCCGGTACAGAGGGACGAGAGCCCGCAGTGGGCCCTGCCACAGCCCAAGCCAATAATGCAGTACCAGCCGAACCCCTGGTTGCAGCTGCAGCTGTGGCACCTGCAGCAGTCATGCCGTTTATGATGCCATATATCCCAGGAGCAACCTGGTTCCAACAGTACTCAGGGAAAGCGGACAACCTGAATGATTTCAAGAACAGACTGAAAAGCTTGTTTGGAGAATACTCCATGACTGAGGAGCAGCGAGTGACAATATTAACAGGACAGTTGACCGGTGCAGCCCACAGAGAGGTAAAGTCCTGGCTGGACACAGGCAAACAAACTGTTAAACAGATATTTGCCAGGTTGAAGGAAGCCTTTGACATCTGTACTGCAGCAGAAATTAAAATGAGATTTTATGGGTGCAAACAACAGGTGCAGAACGATATACGGGACTATGCATTAAATGTCCAAGAGGCATTGAGGGCCATGAAACAGACTTATTCCGACAGTGCGCAAGATGAAAGCAAGTTGCTGACTGAGCCGTTTATAGAGTTGGTCCAGTCTCATGCCCACCAGACTCAACTATGTATATTGGCCTTGCAAAACCTTTACCTGAACTTTACCCAATTTAAAGACTGGGCCATTCGTGTGCTGCGAGAACCTACAGCTAGCAGCCCAGCACTCCCCCAGCGACTGGCTTTGACGTACCACCCGGAGGTGGCACCCTCTTCCTTGGCATCAGTGAGTGCCAGCACATGGGCTATAGAAACTGCAACTCCTGATGCCTTACAATTACAAGTGCAGCAGCTGACCAAGGGCATGGCTGAGCTAACTGAAGCAGTGCAGTCTATGCAAGGAACCAAACCATCAGAGAAGATAATGTTGCCCTCCAGCCCTGATGACATCCCGTGGAGGAATCCGTTGACCAGAGGATGAGCCAGCAATAGCTACGATTCCACAGGACAACCCATCTGCCGCCACTGCAAAGAGGCGGGTCACATCGCAAGGTTTTGTACTTTAAACGAGCAACCCCTGGGGCAGCAGGCTGCCCTCCAGGAATGAAGCAGCCTGGCCCACCCGAACTGACGTGACAGGTATATGGGAGGACGACCAGTCCTGCCCGTCATGCTGGATGGCATCCCCATGAACGCTTTGTTGGACTCCAGTTTGCAGGTGACTACGATACCTTATATCCTTTACAAATGGTACTGGGCTGATTCAGACATTATCTGCCGCCCAGATGATAGCTTTACAATATATGATGCAGATGATTTGCCTTTACCACAGGTGGGATTAAAGAAGTCACCATTAGGGTGGGGCTTATAGTACTAGCTGCCCAGGGTATGGTGATTGTTGATGTAGACCGGCGAAAAAGTAACCCAATGCTTATTCTAGACAATGTGATTGAGAATTGCCTTGGGGAGATTATTGTTTTTTTACAACAGGTTGCTGTAACTGCCAACCTACGGCAGTAGAGAATCCTGCGGAAATAAATAAAGGCCCTGATGCAGAGGCAGCAGGTGGAGCTGTCAGGAGGAGAAGGCGGCAGTGTAAGAGTAAGTGACCCGGTCTCCATTGCAATACCCCCGAAAAATGAAATGTTAATCTGGTGTAGGGCAGCAATAGGCCTTAGAGGGCAAGATTACTAAGCCTTGGCAGAGCCCGTGTACTCAAACAGTAGGCCAGTATCCTGACAGCCAGAAGGGTAGTTGATGTCCGCAAGGGGAGAGTACCTGTATGTATTTTGAACTGTGCGGAGGAAGAGGTCAAACAGCCTCGGTATGCTACCATTGGTAAGCTGTGCACTGTAAATAACAATGCCATCATGGCAGTGGAGCTCTTGATCTCGTCTGACCAGGCAGAGGACAATGGCTCAGAGGGGAAGCTGGAGGATTAGTGCCAGAAGCTACATGTAGGCACTCACTCCACCCCTTCATCCCAAAGCATGGAGTTTACCGGGTAGTTTAAGAGTATGAACGGGTATTTAGTAAACATCCTTTAGACTTTGGGCAAGTAAAAGGGGTACAACTTCACATCCCCACAAGTGACCATCCGCCCATTAAGTAGCGGGTACCAGCCTGTACCACCAGCTCACTATCAATGTGCCAAAGAAATGTTATGGAAAATGAGGGAGGCTGGGGTGATCAGAGATAGTTGTAGCTCCTGGGCAGCTCTGCTAGTCCTGGTAAGGAAGAAGGATGGTACAATGAGAATGTGTGTTGATTACTGGCAGATAAATCACATTACACATAAGGATGATTACCCATTACCCAGAATTGAATAGTCATTAGCTGTATTGAGAACTGCTAACTATTTTTCTACCTTAGATCTCACCAGTGGGTATTGGCAGGTTCCCATGGCAGAAAGGGACAGAGTGAAGACCACGTTCACGACACCGATGCGCCTCTCTGATTTTGACTGGATGCCATTTGGACTCTGTAATGCACCGGGAACCGTTCCAGAGACTGATGGAGTGTTGCCTGAGGCATAGAAACTTTGAAACCGTGTTACTGTACCTAGATGACATCATAGTCTACTCAAAGACGTATGAAAACCATTTGAAGCACTGGCTGAGGTATTTGAGGCATTGTTCAAGTTTGGCATGAAAGTGAAGCCATCCAAGTGCCACTTACTGAAGCCAAAGGTACAGTACCTAGGACATGTGGTCAGCAGGGTTGCCACTAGAAATTTTGGGGCCCCTGACTGCCAAAATTTTGGGGCCCCCTTGAGACTCCGCCCAGCCTCCACCCAGGCTCCGCCTCCACCCATGCTTCACCTCCACCCAAACATACATAATATATTTATAGTGAAAAATTGGAACAGCACTAAAAATGACCTCAATTTATGTGCAAAGCATTCCCAACCAGCAATCCAGATGGTTCCTTACAATAGAGTAAAAAAAGGAAAACAGCACAAAAAATATAAAAAGGTGGACTTTATTACCCAATGCATGGCCACTTCATTGGGCTATAAGGTCCACTTTTCTCTATTTTTTTGTGCTGATTTTCTTTTTTTTACTCTCTCTCTCATACATATATACACATATTATATATATTATACACACACACACTTGAGACTGCTGATTCACTGACCTCTCATCTTCATCATGCGCTCTGTCCTTGGCTCCTAGGCTCTGCCTCAGCATTGACAGCTTCATGCGGTTCCTCCTGCGCTGGAGCCTCAGTGATCTTAGCTTTCTGATCTTCACGATGAGCGGCAGCGTCCTGTGGAGCGGGGGTCAGATTCTGTGACCTCATCAGATTCTCCAAGCACTACAAGGGAGGGTAACAGACTGTGATGTCATCATCAGGGGAGGTATGAATATGCAAACTGAGTCTGTGGATCGTCGGCTAGGAGTCTCTAACACAGGACTAGCCAGATATCCCTCCAGGGAAGGACCACAGACTCAATTTGCATATTCATAATTCCCAGGGGGCAATTCACTATGTTGAGCACTTTAGCCAGCTGCCTGCAGTGTTTTCTTGGACTGGTCTCCCAGAGATCAGTGAATACTTTGTGATCATCAGGGAGGGACCTGGACCACCCCCACACAAATATTTGCCATGCACCTGAGCAGACAACACAAAGTCCCAGATGAGAGGTGAACAGACGGCAGAATGTCTAACAGAGAAATCTGGAGGACAGGAGAGAGACGGAGGAGAAAGAACAGAGGGAGACAGAGGAGAAAGAGGACAGAGGAAGACTGAGAGGAAAGAGGACAGGAGGGGGACGGAGAGGAAAAAGGACAGGAGGGGGACGGAGAGGAAAGAGAACAGGAGGGGGACAGAGAGGAAAGAGGACAGGAGGGAGGCGGAGAAGAAAGAGGACAGGAGTGGGACGGAGAGGAAAGAGGGCAGAAGGGAATGGAGGAGAAACTGGACAGAGGGAGACAGGAGAAAGAGGACAGAGGGAGACGGTGAAGAAAGAGGACAGATGGGGATGGAGGAGAAAGGACAGTGAAAGACTGAGGGGAAAGAGGACAGGAGGGAGACAATGAAGAACGAGAACAGAGGGAGATGGAGGGGAAAGAGAACAAAGAGAGACGGTGAAGAAAGAGGACAGAGTGGGACAGAGGAGAAAGAGGACAGAGTGGGATGGAGGAGAAGGGGAAAACAGAGGTAGATGATGAAGAAAGAGGACAGAGGGGGTCAGAGGAGAAAGTGCACGGAAGGAGACGGTGAAGAAAGAGGACAAAAGGGGGCAGTGAAGAAAGAGGACACAGGGGGACGGTGGAGATAGTGGACAGAGGGAGACAGTGAAGAAAGAGGCAGGACAGAGGGGGACAGTGAAGAAAGAGGACAGAGGGGATGAAGGAGAAAGAGGACAGTGTAGTCCAGAAGATTGCAGTTTCTCAGCAGTGGTCAGAATGAGTGTCTGGCAAGACCGCTCTCCTGTAAGGATAGATTGACAGACTGACCATTTAGGTTAACACCATGACCTCTGCCAATCCCTAGATTATGGTTTGTGACTAGATTGGTGTTTTCTGTGATCTTTCTCTCCCAACCCGTTCACTCTCTCCCCTCCGTTCACTCTCTCTCTCTCTCCCCCTCCATTCACTCTCTCTCTCTCCCCTCCATTCACTCTCACTCTCTCCCCCTCCATTCACTCTCACTCTCTCACCCTCTGTTCACTTTCTCTCTCTCCCCCTCCGTTCACTCTCTCTCTCTACCCGTCCGTTCACTCTCTCTCTCCCCTCCTTTTACTCTTTCTCTCTCCCCCTCCGATCACTCTCTCTCTCTCACCCTCTGCGCTGTGTCTTTGTGCTGCACCTGGCTGTTTTCCCTGTGTGTTGTCTCTCCCTGCAACCATATCCCCCTGTGCATTGTATCTTTCCTCTGCACCCATTTCCCCCCTGTACGCCATGTCTCTCCCCTGCACCTGTCTCCCCCTGTGCCTGTCTACCGACTGCGCGCTGTGTACGCTGTGTCACGCTGTGACAGGGGGCCCCAGGGCATTGTTTCATTTGCCCCTGGCAAGGGGGCCCATCTGTAATTTGCCCTGACAGGGGGACCCTTCTGTAATTTGCCCCTGGCTGGAGGGCCTCTTGTAATTTGCCCTGACAGGGGAGCCCCTCTGTAATTTTCCCCTGGCAGGGGGCCCCTATGTAATATGACCCTGGCAGGGGGGCCCTCTGCAATTTGACCCTGGAAGGGGGGCCCCTCTGTAATTCGCCCCTGGCAGGGGGGCCCCTCTGTAATTCGCCCCTGGCAGGAGACCCCTGTATAGTTTTTCCCTTGCAGGGGGCCCCTAAGTGCTGTTTCTCCCCCCTCTCTCCCTCTTAACTTGAGAGACAGCTGGCAGCTGATTGCAGCATCTGACTGTAGTGAGCAGCAGCAGATCTCTTTCTCCTGCACCATCGCGGTGCAGGAAGTAGAGATCTGCTGCTGCCGCTCAGGTTGGGAGGAAGAGAGGGAGGGGGGGGAGCAGCGCTCAGGGGCCCCTGCAAGGTGAGAAGTTCACAGGGGGCCTACCCACCAGACCAGGGCCCAGGGTACTGACAACTGGAACCCCCCGGACCCCTGCCATACTCACCTGCAGTCTGGCGTCTTCCTCCTCTTCTATGTGTTCCACACTGTGGACCGCAAAGGAAGAGGAAGTGAAGGGGGTGAAGAGGTGATTCCTCTTCTATGCGTTCCACAGGCAGTGGAAGTGACTGCCCGGATGGGGGGCAGAGTGGGGGCTGGCGGCCGGCTTCTGTAATTAATGAAAGCCCCGCGCCGTTAAGAATTAAGATAATAATACTGGTGCGATGCGAACAGGTGGCGGCGGTGGGCCCCTCAGTCATGCCTGGGCACTTGCCCAGGTACGCCGGGTGCTGACGCCGGCCCTGCCCCCTCACCTCTTGTCCTGGCCCCCCTCTCCTTCCATCACCGCCGGGCCCCTGACAACTGTCAGAGTAGTGAGGCCCTGATGGCGGCCATGGTGGTCAGTGCTGAATATGTGGCATCAGACTTTGACAAAGTCACAGTAATCAAAGACTGGACGAGGTCCATAACCATCAAAGAGGT
The DNA here is from genome assembly GCA_033576535.1 of Allobates femoralis. NCBI lineage: Eukaryota > Metazoa > Chordata > Amphibia > Anura > Aromobatidae > Allobates > Allobates femoralis. Next base: position 148,992,695 of record JARQOC010000004.1, read on the forward strand.
ACGGCAGTTCCTGGGGCTGGTGGGCTACTATTGGAGATTTATCAAGGGTTTCACGAAGATAGCAGCGCCAATGTAAGACCTCCTGGTAGGCCAGTCCAAGAAGGCCAAAAACCCAAGTCCACCATTTGAATGGGGGGAGCAAAGAAGAAGACTCTTTCAACCAGCTTAAGTGGGCCCTGAAGGGGGATGAAATCCTGGCCTACTCTGACTATGGGAAACTGTTAGTGCTTTACACTGAAGCAAGCAACATGGGATTGGGAGCTGTGCTATCTCAGGTGCAGAGAGGCAAGGAGAGAGTGATTGCCTATGCCAGCAGGAAGCTCAGTCCCACAGAAAGGAACCCGACAACTATAGCTCATTCAAGCTAGAGTTCCTTGCCATAGGCTGGGCTGTTAATCAGTACTTTAAGCATTACCTGGCTTCAGCGAAGTTTACCATCTACACGGACAACAATTCTCTGACCCATCTAGAAACTGCGAAGTTAGGAGCATTGGAGCAGCGATGGATGGCCCGGTTGTCCAATTACAACTTTACCATCAAGTACCAGGCAGGCCATAAGAACACCAATGCTGATGTGCTGTCAAGGATGCCCCACCTGCCAGATGAGGTAGAAGACCGGAGGAGTTGGAAGTGATAGAGCTACCAGCCTTTTACTGCAGCAGGGTGTCCCAGTGTTCCCATGAGGTGAGAAACAAGCAGCCTAGCATGCAGGAAGCCATGTTCAATCCGTTACCCAATCACGGTTGGGCAGAGATGCAAGATAGCGACCCAGCCATCGCCCTAGTCAAAAAGTTGCTGAAGCAGGCTGACTCACGCCCAGGTTCAGATGCTCCACAAGAAGCACAACAGTTGTGGAAAGAAAAAAGCAAATTGTTCACCTATCAAGGTAAGCTTTGTAGGTGGCCCACATGCCAATGCACAAATCCCAGATGGTCCAAAGAAGCGTATCACGATGGGGCAGGGCAATTCGGGTGGAAGAAGCTAGAAGTTCTGTTATGTGAAATATTCTACTGGGTTGGCATGAGGAAGGCCATCGAGAACTGGTGCAAAAACTATGGCCCATGAAACCTGAGGAGGAAGGATCATGACAGTCACCAAGCACCACTTGAATTTGTAGCCTTGGACCATGTGAAGTTTACTCCAAGGCTATGTTTATGCTCTCACCATTGTAGATCACTATTCATGTTTCTTGGTTGTAGTATCAGTGAAAGACCTTACAGCAAGGACAGTGGTAAGAGCCTTTCAAGTCCATTTCTGCAGAACCCATGGCTATCCTGAACAGGAGCTGACATATCAAGGTGCAGCGTTTGAGGCAAAGGTGTTCCAGGAGTTTTGCAACAATGTACGGGTGCAAGAAAATAAAAACAACGCCGTACCATCCACAGACCAATGGCATGTGCGAGAAAATGAACCAGGTGGTAATAGACCTGTTAAAGACACAGCCACTAGAAGAGAGAAGTATGTGGCCAGAAAAGTTGCCAGATTTAGTGGACTTATACAATCATATTCCTGTAAATTCCACCAACTGTACACCTGCCTACCTGATGAGAACAAGACCTGGCAAGTTTCCTGTAGACCTAGACATGGGAGTTTTAACACCTGAAACAAACTCACCAGAAGCAGATTGGGATGCAGAATGTCAGCAGACGTACCACCAAGTGCAAGAGTGTGTTGAGAAAAACCTGTCACATGCAAGAGAAAGGCAAAAGAAGCCTACAACAAAAATGCACCTGCAGACCCCTTAGCAACAGGAGAGCAAGTCCTCAAAAGAAAGCGGCAAATCAACAAACTGAATGACCAGTGTGAGGCAGAGCCATATACAGTGTTGCCTTCGAACTTTGACAATACCAAAGTCTGCTTAATCAGCAAAGATGGAGGGGAGACCTCAGCAGTAGTTTCAAGAGATCACTTAAAGAAATGCCCTGGACAACTGGGAAACAAAGAAGCACAAAATACACCTCAGCCCATAGAACAGAAAGAGGAGATGATTCATACCGTACTTGGAGATTTCCCCAAAACATGGACACAGATAAATGAGCATTGGTAGTTCCTATATTGACTTTTCCCCAAACTGTCATACTTGAATGAGTTCAGACTCAAGAAAGACCTGAAGAATCAACAGCTGCAGCAGAACAAGAAAGTCAACCCTCTGCTAGAGGTGATTCTGTCAGTCCCATGATGAGTCTAAGATGACACTCTCGTATACCTGTTCTACGTAGGTCTACATGTAGGATAGTGTATAGTGCACTCACAACATCAGCAGTAGACACTAGCTACCAGACCAGACAATCTGAGGTACCTGTACTGCGTAGATCCTCTCCTAGTAACAGGGGTGAGATCCCAGCCTGTTATAGGGACACTGTTAGCAAGTTGAGTGAATAAGTTTAATCGTTTGAAAATTTAAATATGTTTTGTTTCCAAGGAACTAAGTAAATATGCAACCACCTAGCATACCGTGCCAAAAGGACTTACTGTATAAACGTTTGCATATCCTTGAACATTAACTTTATTTATGGACCAATATACCACAAGACTGGTTGTGGTAAAGACAATTTGTATATAATTCCTCATCAGCCAACGGTGGAATGACTAAATGTCGTAGTGACTGTGTTTTCCAAAATTTTCTTGGTTTTTGTAATATTTATTTTTTAAGACTCTGCACAATTTATCTACTGTTATTGTTAATTCTTGTGTTTTGCCAACAGTGTTTCCTCAGTCCAGAAGTACTGAATTTTACAAGGGGGGAATGCATCACCCCAGAGTCCGATTGCCACAATGGCATTGCCTCCCTCAGGGGGGTTGGGTCATGCTTTGAAGCCACAAAAGGTATCCACACCAGGTAAGCTGACAGCACAAAACACCTTTCCTGACTCCAGACCTGAAGGGGGAGCTCTGAAACTGGAGTTCAGGGGAAGTTCCTACGAGGACTGTGAAGACATCCTGCGGACTGGAGCGGTGTTAGTCTCATCCGAGTATAACCACTAGCCAGTGTGAGGGACCCATAGGAGAGGGTCTGAGGAGAGGTTTCCGGGCACTCCGCAGTAGCTACTGCTGAAGCTAAGCCTTCCACTTTGCATTGAATCTAGAGCAGTGATTGCTATACCCCTATTCACATTGTCTGTATTAGCTGTGCAGTTTAGCCACTGCTGGCACTCATTTAAGTGCACATAGTGTTTAGTGTCGCAGCAGATAACTCCCTTATATTGAATGTATTTTTTCTGCTTGCACCTACACTTAGAGGTTGAAGCCAGTCATTCATATTATTTAGTTACTATTGTATTTTTTATGACTGAGCGCCCTCCTTATCCCCCTTCCCCCGCCCTGTGACCAGCTGAGGTCTCCATTTTGTCTGAGTCTAACACATACTTTTCTTGTTTTTAATCAGAATAGAGGCATATAAACCCAGCATCTCACATACCACCATTAGTCATAGCGTTAGGACGCGGAAAAAACGGAAGCACCTTGTCGCTGGTTTCCGGGCACTCCGCAGTAGCTACTGCTGAAGCTAAGCCTTCCACTTTGCATTGAATCTAGAGCAGTGATTGCTATACCCCTATTCACATTGTCTGTATTAGCTGTGCAGTTTAGCCACTGCTGGCACTCATTTAAGTGCACATAGTGTTTAGTGTCGCAGCAGATAACTCCCTTATATTGAATGTATTTTTTCTGCTTGCACCTACACTTAGAGGTTGAAGCCAGTCATTCATATTATTTAGTTACTATTGTATTTTTTATGACTGAGCGCCCTCCTTATCCCCCTTCCCCCCGCCTGTGACCAGCTGAGGTCTCCATTTTGTCTCAGTCTAACACATACTTTTCTTGTTTTTAATCAGAATAGAGGCATATAAACCCAGTATCTCACATACCACCATTAGTCATAGCGTTAGGACCCGGAAAAACGGAAGCACCTTGTCGCTGGTTTCCGGGCACTCCGCAGTAGCTACTGCTGAAGCTAAGCCTTCCACTTTGCATTGAATCTAGAGCAGTGATTGCTATACCCCTATTCACATTGTCTGTATTAGCTGTGCAGTTTAGCCACTGCTGGCACTCATTTAAATGCACATAGTGTTTAGTGTCGCAGCAGATAACTCCCTTATATTGAATGTATTTTTTCTGCTTGCACCTACACTTAGAGGTTGAAGCCAGTCATTCATATTATTTAGTTACTATTGTATTTTTTATGACTGAGCGCCCTCCTTATCCCCCTTCCCCCGCCCTGTGACCAGCTGAGGTCTCCATTTTGTCTCAGTCTAACACATACTTTTCTTGTTTTTAATCAGAATAGAGGCATATAAACCAAGCATCTCACATACCACCATTAGTCATAGCGTTAGGACTCGGAAAAACGGAAGCACCTTGTCGCTGGTTTCCGGGCACTCCGCAGTAGCTACTGCTGAAGCTAAGCCTTCCACTTTGCATTGAATCTAGAGCAGTGATTGCTATACCCCTATTCACATTGTCTGTATTAGCTGTGCAGTTTAGCCACTGCTGGCACTCATTTAAGTGCACATAGTGTTTAGTGTCGCAGCAGATAACTCCCTTATATTGAATGTATTTTTTCTGCTTGCACCTACACTTAGAGGTTGAAGCCAGTCATTTATATTATTTAGTTACTATGTATTTTTTATGACTGAGCGCCCTCCTTATCCCCCTTCCCCGCCCTGTGACCAGCTGAGGTCTCCATTTTGTCTGAGTCTAACACATACTTTTCTTGTTTTTAATCAGAATAGAGGCATATAAACCCAGCATCTCACATACCACCATTAGTCATAGCGTTAGGACCCGGAAAAACGGAAGCACCTTGTCGCTGGTTTCCGAGCACTCCGCAGTAGCTACTGCTGAAGCTAAGCCTTCCACTTTGCATTGAATCTAGAGCAGTGATTGCTATACCCCTATTCACATTGTCTGTATTAGCTGTGCAGTTTAGCCACTGCTGGCACTCATTTAAGTGCACATAGTGTTTAGTGTCGCAGCAGATAACTCCCTTATATTGAGGAGAGGAGTAGGCCTGGGCAGTGGAGCCAGTTACCCGGTTTACCCTGGAGCAGAGCACCAGAACCAGACACCGGAGTCGAGGTTGCGAGGGTGCTCTAGGCCCAGCAGCCAAAACCGGAGGATGGGAGATTCCATGTCTTCCATCCACACCAAGGCACTTGGAGCACAGCAGAATAGCTCAGGGGCAGCAAGGAGGAGCACAGCAGTGAGGCCTCAGAACTGGGGACCCCTTGACTTGCTTTCAGGCCACCCATATTCACTACATCATCTGTGGAGTGTACCCTGGTTTCTATCTACGGCTACAGTAAAGGTAAAGGAAACTAAACCTGTATGTCTGTCGGTTATTCTGTGCCCTCAGTCCTGCACCCCAATGACCTACCACCCCCATAGACTTTACCGGTTATCCCGGGGAACCACTCCACCTGTGAGGATTGATATCACCTTTGCTGCACCCCCATCACCCCTGGAGGTCCTGCACCGCAGCAACGGCCCCCATAGCCGACAACCACAGGTGGCGTCACAACACTTATCTCCTAAATGCTATCCCCCAGAACTTTTAAAGATTGACCCCCAGAGTCACGGAGCCGAGTCTCGACCCCTGTGACTCTCTTCGGAAGCGCAAAAGCCTGGTTCCGAGTGCCTCACAGCCCTGGGGCGCGTCACTGACACTTTGATTGTCAGCTTCATTAAGGTTCCCCAGATGGGCTACAGCTGGAGTTTGGCAGGGGTTCCTGGGCAGAGCTGGAGCCTGACAGGGGCTCCTGGGGCAGAGCTGGAGCATGAAAGGGGCTCCTGGGGCAGAGCTGGAGCCTGGCAGGGGCTCCTGGTGTGGAGCTAGGGTCTGGCAGGTTCTCCTGGCGCAAAGCTGGAGCCTGGCAGGGGCTCCTGGGGCAGAGCTGGAGCCTGACAGAGGCTTCTGGTGCAGAGCTGGAGCCTGGCAGGGGCTCCTGAGGCAGAGCTAAAGCTTGGCAGGGGCTCCTGGGGCAGAGCTGGGGCCTGTTAGGGGCTCCTGAGGCAGAGCTGGAGCCTGGTAGGGGCTCCTGGGGTAGAGCTGAAGCCTGGCAGGGGCTCCTGGGACAGAGCTGGTGCATGGCAGGGGCTCCTGGGGCAGGGCTAGAGCCTGGCTGGGGCTCCTGGGGCAGACCTGGAGCCTGGCAGGGGCTCCTGGGACAGAGCTGGTGCATGGCAGGGACTCCTGGGGCAGGGCTAGAGCCTGGCTGGGGCTCCTGGGGCAGAGCTGGCAGGGACTTGCGTGGGCTTGACGTATACCTTCAATTGAAGATTTGGCCAAAGCAACTCAGCAACAAAAAAGTCACTAATTAGGTAGGTAAAGAATTATTTGTTTTTGGTTTATGAAATACCGTACATTAACATAACTTTTTGTTATTACAGCTACTAATATCAGAAAATTATACATTTTTCTTGAAGTGGCACACCACCCGAGTTATGCTCGTTTTTGTGGCGAATTTTGACACACCGAGCTCAAAAGGTTGGTTATCACTAGGGATGAGCGAGTCTACTCATTACTATTTGTTATTCGCCAAATAGTAGGGTACTCGGGCTACTCGTTACTCTGCCAGTTTCCTAGTGATTACTCGCACAGTAAGGAGTCCAATGTAAATCAAGGGAAATGCAATTCCTCTGCTACTGGAACCTATAAAGAGGTCTGGCAGCAGAGGAAAAACCTGCAATTCCCTAATTCATTGTTTAGAAGCCTGCGGCTAAAAAGCCATAAGCTGTAAAATCAAACCGGATTCTCCTGGATTGCCCCAGTCAGGGGCAATCCGGTACCATAGAGTCCCATGTTACTGTGCGCCAGATTGTCCCGGACCGGGTGAATCCCTGGTTTTGACCAATTTTTAGCATTGTACCCTAAACCAGATTCTCCCTCCGGCGCCCCGTAACATGGGCCGCTATGGTACCGGATTTCACGGACAGGGGCAATCTGGGAGAATCTGGTTTGATTTTACAGCTTACAGCTTTTTAGCCGCAGGCTTCTAAACAATGAATTAGGGAATTGCAGGTTTTTCCTCTGCTGCCAAACCTCTTTATAGGGTCCAGCAACAGAGGAATTAATCGCAATACTCGCTTCACCATTGACTTAAATAGGACTCGCTATACTCGTAACGAGTACCGAGTCTACAGAGTCCTAATATTTCAGTACTAGCTCATCCCTAGTCATCATTGATCTAGAGGGTGCTTTATAACAAAGTATAACTACACAAACTCTTTCTATTACATCTAGGGTACAGATATAATGTTGATCTGTATGAGGTCTTAGTTCTGTGCTTTCCGTAGATGATTGCCAAGATGGCCATAAATGAAACTACCACTAGGATTATTGTCCATCTTTCACATTCCCATGATTGGAGTAGCAGCTTAGTTGAGCAGGAATATCCATTGTGCCCCTTTTAAATGGTTTACATTATGACTAGTATTACTAAAGCTATAATGGGTGCCAAACTGGTTGTTATCTGATTATATCTATACCTACTCTAAGAAATTAAATATTTTTAATGACTTGCAGACACTCCAACAACTTGAAGTGAACTGCCATAGACCCAATGCAGGCCAGCACAACATACAGCCCAAGGGCCACAAGCGTATCATGATAGGATGTTGTGCAGCCTGTGGAAGATCAGGAGGCTTTGACTCTCATCTTCCCATATCTATTATATAAAGCCCGAAGCCACTTCCGGCCAGACCCGAAGCCACTTCCGTAGTGTTGTGGTCGGATATTCGGCCAGCTCCACCCACACAGGGTGGACCAAGATGGCCGCCCTATGCGGGAGGATCGCAGCGAGCCAGCCGGGAGACCAATGAGAATAGCGCCTCACTTACAGCGGTAAATTTGAAACTCAAAGTCCTCCATTATATCTCAATGGGAAGTGAGGCGCTATTCTCATTGGTCGCTGTGTGCTGGCGCCGACCAATGAGAATAGCACCTCACTTCCCATTGAGATATAATGAAGGACTTTGAGTTTCAAATTTACCGCTGTAAGTGAAGCGCTATTCTCATTGGTCGGCGCCAGCACACAGCGACCAATGAGAATAGCACCTCACTTCCCATTGAGATATAATGGAGGACTTTGAGTTTCAAATTTACCGCTGTAAGTGAAGCGCTATTCTCATTGGTCGGCGCCAGCACACAGCGACCAATGAGAATAGCACCTCACTTCCCATTGAGATATAATGGAGGACTTTGAGTTTCAAATTCACCGCTGTAAGTGAAGCGCTATTCTCATTGGTCGGCGCCAGCACACAGCGACCAATGAGAATAGCACCTCTCTTCCCATTGAGATATAATGGAGGACTTTGAGTTTCCAATTTACTGCTGTAAGTGAGGCGCTATTCTCATTGGTCGGCACCAGCACACAGCGACCAATGAGAATAGCGCCTCACTTCCCATTGAGATTTAATGGAGGACTTTGAGTTTCAAATTTACCGCTGTAAGTGAGGCCGTAGTGTTGTGGTCGGATATTCGGCCAGCTCCACCCGCACAGGGTGGACCAAGATGGCCGCCCTATGCGGGAAGATCCCGGTGAGCCAGCCGGGAGACGACCGGCGTTAGCCGGTCGTCCCCCGGGTGGCGAGTCGTTGCAGCCGCGGTAACTCCGCCACATAGGTCCATTGCGAGTCTCCCGCCCCGGCGACGACCGACGAGAGCCAAGCGCCGTGGCCAAAAATAGAACCAAGTGCAGGACCATGCACAGCTCTAAAGACCGCTGTGTATCTCAATGGGAAGTCAGGCGCTATTCTCATTGGTCGCTGTGTGCTGGCGCCGACCAATGAGAATAGCGCCTCACTTACAGCGGTAAATTTGAAACTCAAAGTCCTCCACTATATCTCAATGGGAAGTGAGGCGCTATTCTCATTGGTTGGCGCCAGAACACAGCGACCAATGAGCATAGCGCCTCACTTACAGCGGTAAATTTGAAACTCAAAGTCCTCCATTATATCTCAATGGAAGTGAGGCGCTATGCTCATAGGTCGCTGTCTGCTGGCGCCGACCAATGAGAATAGTGCCTCACTTACAGCGGTAAATTTGAAACTCAAAGTCCTCCATCTATCTCAATGGGAAGTGAGGCGCTATTCTCATTGGTCGCTGTGTGCTGGCGCCGACCAATGAGCATAGCGCCTCACTTACAGCGGTAAATTTGAAACTCAAAGTCCTCCATTATATCTCAATGGGAAGTGAGGCGCTATTCTCATTGGTCGCTGTGTGCTGGCGCCGACTCTGCTGGCGCCGAATTTACAGCGCTGACTCTGTTGTGGGAGTGCCTGTGGGACATTAACTCCTTCAATAACATTAAAAGTTCCTACTCTGTTATAGTTCTGTTAGTCGGACATTAACTCTTTCTACACCCCCACTATATTGCTACCCTCACAGTTCTGCCTACATCGCCTACTTAGTCATACATCTGGTGTTTAAGTCTATTATTTAAAACTCTTAAAAAAATTATATACAGATTCTAGACTCCCGATTCTTTAGAATCGGGCTCACAGCTAGTTCAAATATATTTATGTATTTCATGTGCAAATACAGTTGATCACTTTGGCGCCTAAATGAGCAAAGGAGGGAAGCCCTTCTCAGCCCACGCCCTGACATGCAGCAACGTGATGAGGTCATCACATTATGGACTCAACAAACTGCTTTTGTCACTGGTGCTGCAGCAAAATATAGTAAGCGCTCCATAGAGAAGTTAAAGAAGAAATGTCCTATATGAAGGAGGAGGTCGGTTAGTGTTATTATGAGGGCACCTTAAGAGAATAGAGGGGGTATTGTGAAGGTGGCACCGAATGCAGAGGGACAATATGTGGGGGATATTATGGAGAAGTGTTGTTGGGGGAAACATTACAGAGAGGGCCAGTGTGTGGGTGTGGGAGACATTATGAAAAGAGGTAGTGTGGGGGAATATTATGCCGAAGGGCTGTGTTTGGGAGAATATTGCAAAGACTGGCAGTGTGGGGGAAATATTATGGAAAAGGTCAGTGTGAAGGAATACTAAGGGAAGAAGTTAAATGGGAGGGACATTACGGAGAAGGGCCTTGTGGGGGAAAAAATACCGAGAGCAGAATGACAGTGTGGGGGGAGTAGTATGAAGAAGGGCAGTATGGAAGAATATTATGGAGAGGGGCAGTGTGGAAGGAATATTAGGGTGAGAGGAATGTTATAGACAGGAGCAGTGTGGAGGGCATTACAGAGAAGGGCAGTGTGGGGAAAATTTGTTAGAAGGGCAGTGTGGGGGAGACATTATGGAGAGGTGTAGTGTGGGGGGACATTATCGAGAGGCTGAGTTTGGGGGATATCATAGAGAGGGGCAGTGTGGGGGAATATTTTGTGCAGTTAACAGTGAGGAGAAATTATTTATTCAGGGGCACATGATGGGATACATTTTTATTTATGGGGCAGTACAATAATACTTTTAAGAGCTCCAATTTGGGAAGTGCTGTAGTATGGCAAAGAGAAAAGTCTGCAGAGATGAGCTGTGGGTGTGAAATATCTTCATAGTGTCTGTGACATATCAAAAGGGTTGGAGAAAAAAGGTATGGAAATGATTTAAATCAGAAACAATGTCATCTATAAGGACCCTGAAAGCTTAATGTTTCCTTGTGATTCTGCCTGTATGGTTGGCAAACTGACGATGGCTAGTTACAACAACTCCCAGTAGCTCCCTACCATTGTTAAGGACACCCTGAGAGTTTCACGTGATACAAAGTACCGTATATACTCGCGTATAAGCCGAGTTTTTCAGCCCAAAGTTTGGGCTGAAAAGTCCCCCCTCGGCTTATACGCGAGTATGTAAAAAAATTAAAAAAATACCGCAGCAGCCCCGGAGGTATACAGGCCCCCCATCAAGTTCCAGGCCCCCCCCCCCTTGCGCGCCAGCCTGTAAAGGAAAATCATACTTGCCAGTGTCCTGTCGCGCCGTCCGCAGCTGCCGACACGCGATCCCGGGCTCCATTCAGCGTCTTCCGCATTTCCTGTAGTTGCGGGCAATGACGTCATTGCCCGCGACCACAGGAAGTCGGAAGCCGGAAGACGCTGAATGGAGCCCGGGATCGCGTGTCGGCAGCTGCGGACGGCGCGACAGGACACTGGTAAGTATGATTTTCCTTTACAGGCTGGCGCGCAAGGGGGGGGGGGCCTGGAACTTGATGGGGGGCCTGTATACCTCCGGGGCTGCGGCTGTATACAGCCCTGGGGCTGCGGCTGTATACAGCCCTGGGGCTGCGGCTGTTTACAGCCCTGGGGCTGCGGCTGTATACAGCCCTGGGGCTGCGGCTGCTGTATATACCTCTGGGGCTGCAGCTGCTGTATATACCTCTGGGGCTTCAGCTGCTGTATATACCTCTGGGGCTGCATATGGGGCTGCATGTACCTCTGGGGCTGCATATACCTCTGGGGCTGCATATACCTCTGGGGCTGTATATACCTCTGGGCCTGCATATACCTCTGGGACTGTATATACCTCTGGGGCTGCATATACCTCTGGGGCTGCATATGGGGCTGCATATACCTCTGGGGCTGCATATGGGGCTGCATATACCTCTGGGGCTGCATATACCTCTGGGGCTGCATATACCTCTGGGGCTGCATATACCTCTGGGGCTGTATATACCTCTGGGGCTGCATATACCTCTGGGGCTGCATATGGGGCTGCATATACCTCTGGGGCTGCATATACCTCTGGGGCTGCATATGGGCTGCATATACCTCTGGGGCTGCATATGGGGCTGCATATACCTCTGGGGCTGCATATGGGGCTGCATATACCTCTGGGGCTGCATATACCTCTGGGGCTGCATATACCTCTGGGGCTGTATATACCTCTGGGGCTGCATATACCTCTGGGGCTGCATCTGGGGCTGCATATACCTCTGGGGCTGCATATGGGGCTGCATATACCTCTGGGGCTGCATATGGGGCTGCATATACCTCTGGGGCTGCATATACCTCTGGGGCTGCATATACCTCTGGGGCTGCATATGGGGCTGCATATACCTCTGGGGCTGCATATGGGGCTGCATATACCTCTGGGGCTGCATATGGGGCTGCATATACCTCTGGGGCTGCATATGGGGCTGCATATACCTCTGGGGCTGCATATACCTCTGGGGCTGCATATACCTCTGGGGCTGTATATACCTCTGGGGCTGCATATACCTCTGGGGCTGCATCTGGGGCTGCATATACCTCTGGGGCTGCATATGGGGCTGCATATACCTCTGGGGCTGCATATGGGGCTGCATATACCTCTGGGGCTGCATATACCTCTGGGGCTGCATATACCTCTGGGGCTGCATATGGGGCTGCATATACCTCTGGGGCTGCATATGGGGCTGCATATACCTCTGGGGCTGCATATGGGGCTGCATATACCTCTGGGGCTGTATATACCTCTGGGGCTGCTGTATACTACCACTGGGGCTGCTGCTGTATACTACCACTGGGGAGGCTGCTGTATACCTCACTGCTGGGGGCTGTATACCTGTGCTGGAGTCCACCCTCGGCTTATACGCGAGTCAATAAGTTTTCCCAGTTTTTGGGGGCAAAAGTAGGGGGGTCGGCTTATACACGGGTCGGCTTATACACGAGTATATACGGTATATGTGGGTCTGACCTGAAACTGCAATTGATCACTGTACCAAGCTTGTTGATGTATTTCTGTCTTGACTGTGGTTTTGGTGCTTCATTCATGTATTGGTTGTTGTTCTAGTGCACAATTCATGTGCTGATAGTGGTTCTGATCATGCAGCAATACATAATGTGCTTAATGTTAAAATTGAAAAAGTTCTCAAAACTAAGTTTTGAGATCATGGGAGGATTTGGTTGAGTTTCTGCTCCTAAAACTCAGTTTAAGTTTAAGTATTTTTATGGCACCCCTCTGGCTAGGCGCCATAGAGAGGTATTACACCTTGTAAATATATGTGGTATCTCTGTAAGTTGTGGGTTTAGGGTTAACCTATTGAGTCTGTTTTCACACACACAGACACACACACAGGACTAGGCCACCTTAGTATAAAGGGACTGATCATTCAGTAGGTCCAAAAGGGGGTGGAACCTAGGTTAGTGCAGGAGGACTTGAGTGACAGTTAGTTCAGAAAGTGCTGGGAAAGCAGTCAGTGAGGACACACCTGACAACTCTGCGACAGGAGGGATCCCCATCTCTCAGAGGGGGCCCAGGACAGAAGGAGACAGACCAGCACCGGTTGGAGCCGGCTGGTTTAGTCTGGGGAACACCGGCAACACAGGAAGCCGAGGCGGTCAGCGGTTTATCCCTGGCCGCAAACTGACGAGCCGCGGGCCCATAATCACCAGGTAACCTTAGGTGCCCAGTAAAGTGGAGTTGGAGTTGAACTGGTCTCTGTCTTTCTTCCCGCCAGTACCCGGAGGGCTTCAGCACCATTATCATCTCACCAGAGGGGTAAGAACAATGACTCCCCTCATCCCCTCATCTTCCATCACCACTCCCCTGAGGTAAAAGCTCCACCTGTGGGGAGCTGGACCACACTGAGTTGCACCCATCATCACCTCAGCGGCCGGCCTGCAGCGACGGTACCCAAATTATCAGGATCCACTGGTGGTGTCACATACTCTTCATCCCCTGTAAATTTTATCCCCCCCCCCCCCACCATCTAACAGATGACAGCCAGGGCACGGAATCGGGAACCCGACCACCCGTGATTTCCCCGTTAATTCCATCAAACCCAGGCCCGGTATCCAAGTACCCCTTGCCCTGGGCTCATCATTTTCATTTTTTTGTTTAGCAAACACTCTCTAAATCCATGTCACATACTCAAAACTTGGTTCTTATGATGTATTACTGTACTGCTGGTTGTTCTGCTGATGTTTTCATGTACATACCCATTTAACTTTTTTTGCAGCCCTTTTGATTGTTAAACAATGAAAATATGACCCTTGGGCCAAAGTGTTGTGCACTCCTGAACTACTAGAAAAAACAGCAGAATTAACTGGGTAGAAGGGCAAAATGGGCAATTGTAAGTACAAAGTGCTATAGAATATGAAAATTACAATATAATAAGAGGATAAAGACTTTGATGGGGAGTGCATCTTTAACATATTTTATTTCTGCACATGGTGCTCATACTTGATACTTAATAAGTCGAGATGTTTTCAAAAATTAGATTTGTTTTCATCATTTGCTTATCACAAACATGGCAATTGATCCTGCAATTTCTATAACTCCATGACTTTTCCATCTTGTCTTAATTTCAGCATTGAGCAGTATGAATATATATAAATATAGCATATATGTAAGCGTGTGAACAAGTTTAGATCCCACATATTTAAAAAAAAACAACAAAAATCATTTGAATAAACCTAACAAGATAAAAAAATTTAGAGCTGCTAAAACCACATGTATAAAAAGAAATAAATATGTCCCTAATGGGGAATAATTATCCTGTCTTTAACTGGCTAACAAATGGAATATATATATTTTCAGTATTCAGGGAGGAATGCAATGAACATAAAAACTTAAAAATGACGTATTGTTCATAGATGATAGACGTTGAGGACCTCATTATGTGTGATCTGATCAGCGTAGTATTCTTGCATTAAACTGAAAGGACGGGCCATTTGCAGCTGCAAGTGAAGAAGTATTAACAGTCCACAATAAAGCCCCTTTTTTCATAGTAGTTCTTAGGCTTGTCCTGTTGCTAAGCAAGGCATTAAAGCTTTTGACTGCACGCAGGGCTTGAGTCTGGCGCATTACTGGGATGTGAAGAGATCTCTAGGTTCACAGCAGACATCTTGTTTTGGAAGGTTTGTTATTTTCTAGGTCTGATTGGCACATTACAGCTAAGCCAAGTTCTTCGTAAAAAATCTCTCAACTTCCCCTGTCTGGGGTGACTCAGTGAGCTGTATTCTGCAGGCCATGGAGCTGTGAGCTGGCTATGTCATGGATCAGAGGTGACTCTTTGAAATGAAAGAGCAGTTCAGGCATTCTCACGCTGTGTGAGAGAGAGGAAGGCCCACGTCCAATGTTTCGCTCCTCTATAGGTTTTTCAATTATTCAGCTTGATTTATTAACCTTCCTACAAGAATTGTGACTTTGTTTTATTGCTGTGCAGTAGGTCTATCATTTTTTTAAGCTTATGCAAATACATTGTCAGCTGTCTAATTCATGAAGGAGCTTTAGAATGTCAATTTTCAGTAAACTGTAGGCAAGATTGTGCACGTGGAGCCTCATTACCTCACTAAACTCTCTAGTTTACATAACCACTTGCTCTGCATAGAAGATTGCTAGCTTTAATGTGCAAATATGGCTACCCAAACCTTAAATACAAAAACAGTCTGTGATATACACTTGTAATAACTATAATGGGAAACTTGGGAATCTTTTGGCGTGAGACAATGACGCAGCTGAACAAGTTTAACGTTTGAAATGTCTTAAATTAACACACATAATTAATGGAGAGGAAGCGCACAATAGGGTCTTATCCGATATAATCAGTCAATTACAGTTAGGGCCAGAAATATTTGGACAGTGACACAAGTTTTGTTATTTTAGCTGTTTACAAAAACATGTTCAGAAAGACAATTATATATATAATATGGGCTAGAAAGTGCACACTCCCAGCTGCAATATGAGAGTTTCCACATCCAAATCGAAGAAAGGCTTTAGGAATCATAGCTCTATAATGCATAGCCTCCTCTTTATCAAGGGACCAAAAGTAATTGGACAATGGACTCTAAGGCGTCTCCCTCGTGAACCTGTAATCAATGAAGTAGTTAAAAGGTCAAGGGTGGATTCCAGGTGTGTGGTTTTGCATTTGGAAGCTGTTGCTGTGACCAGACAACATGCGGTCAAAGGAACTCTCAATTGAGGTGAAGCAGAACATCCTGAGGCTGAAAAAAAAGAAAAAATCCATCAGAGAGATAGCAAACATGCTTGGAGTAGCAAAATCAACAGTTGGGTACATTCTGAGAAAAAAGGAATTGACTGGTGAGCTTGGGAACTCAAAAAGGCCTGGGCGTCCACGGATGACAACAGTGGTGGATGATCGGCGCATACTTTATTTGGTGAAGAAGAACCCGTTCACAACATCAACTGAAGTCCAGAACACTCTCAGTGAAGTAGGTGTATCTGTCTCTAAGTCAACAGTAAAGAGAAGACTCCATGACAGTAAATACAAAGGGTTCACATCTAGATGCAAACCATTCATCAATTCCAAAAATAGACAGGCCAGAGTTAAATTTGCTGAAAAACACCTCAAGAAGCCAGCTCAGTTCTGGAAAAGTATTCTATGGACAGATGAGACAAAGATCAACTTGTACCAGAATGATGGGAAGAAAAAAGTTTGGAGAAGAAAGGGAACAGCACATGATTCAAGGCACACCACATGCTCTGTAAAACATGGTGGAGGCAACGTGATGGCATGGGCATGCATGGCTTTCAATGGCACTGGGTCACTTGTGTTTATTGATGACATAACAGCAGACAAGAGTAGCCGGATGAATTCTGAAGTGTACTGGGATATACTTTCAGCCCAGATTCAGCCAAATGCTGCAAAGTTGATTGGACGGCGCTTCATAGTACAGATGGACAACGACCCCAAGCATACAGCCAAAGCTACCCAGGAGTTCATGAGTGCAAAAAAGTGGAACATTCTGCAATGGCCAAGTCAATCACCAGATCTTAACACAATTGAGCATGCATTTCACTTGCTCAAATCCAGACTTAAGACAGAAAGACCCACAAACAAGCAAGACCTGAAGGCTGCAGCTGTAAAGGCCTGGCAAAGCATTAAGAAGGAGGAAACCCAGCGTTTGGTGATGTCCATGGGTTCCAGACTTAAGGCAGTGATTGTCTCCAAAGGATTTGCAACAAAATATTGACAATAAAAATATTTTGTTTGGGTTATGTTTATTTGTCCAATTACTTTTGACCTCCTAAAATGTGGAGAGTTTGTAAAGAAATGTGTACAATTCCTACATTTTCTATCAGATATTTTTGTTCAACCCTTCAAATTAAACGTTACAATCTGCACTTGAATTCTGTTGTTGAGGTTTCATTTCAAATCCAATGTGGTGGCATGCAGAGCACAACTCGCTAAAATTGTGTCACTGTCTAAATATTTCTGGTCCTAACTGTACGACTGAATGGAGAAATTGGATTGGAATGCATGGCACCTGAAAGATTTACCCAATTAATTAAAGTATGACTGTCATTATGCAATTTTTAAAATTTATACTGGACATGCAAAGATTTGGGTGAGGGTTTGTGTCTTTAGATATCGCACAAATACTGATCTGAAGTGTCTGACTTTTTTATGCAACCCACACACAGTGGGTGTAAGAGTTTCAATAGTAAATCTACATGTCCAATGCACTTTATGTCACAGTACAGACACATAGACTTATAATTGAACCTTGAAGATGCTGATGCAAATGTACCTTTGTGCATGTCAGCACTTTCAGGTTAAGTGGAGCTTGAATCAGCTCCCTGACCCAAAATGCAGTGGCGTACTTGATGCACCCGAGGGCCTATGGAGAATCAGTACCCGGGCGTGGAGTTGCAGGGATGTCACCGGTGGCCCGCCCGGACCCGTGGCCCTAGTGGTAGCCTAAAAGATTGCTTTCTGGTGAATGTACAAGCGATGCATGCTGTGGACCTCAGAGGATGATGGTCGAGCAGCTTGGTGGTATAGCTCCCCACAGGCGGAGCAGGGTCCGCGGGGCTGTGGTGAGGTGACAGGAATTGATGCAGGGAGTTGGCTGCTCTGCCAGGCAGCTGGGGCGGTCTCTGTAGCAGAAAGGGTCAGGGACTGAGGATTCGACACACACACCGAAAGTTGTTTCTGTACCTTTACTAATGGAATTGTAGATAATGTCCAGGGTACTCCCCGGTGGTTGGGAAACACTTCTAGATCTCCACGATGAATGAGTTTAGGGCCTCCTTGTCTCTTTTCCCTTGTTGAAGCCCCTGCCCTGTGTAAAACTAGGCCTGTCTTCCTCTGCTCTTCTGTCACCTCTGTGTTATAGTGGGAAACCTTCGTGTGGACTGCCGCTGTATTCTCTTCTGCAGTGCCTGGCTCCCTTCTTGGTTGCTACACAGATGCCCAGGAGACTGGAGTCTCCTCGGTGAACCGGTTTCTCTGCTGGGCTAGATGCTCTCCTGCAGACTCGGACTCCAGTGTCCAGGTGGTTTTCTGGGGTGAACTGGTATGGCTCCTCTGCCCCCAGTCTGCTCTCACTTCATTCCTCACGCCTTGGCTTCGACCTCAATCTTAGGTCCCTTCACTGGCTAGGCTGCTAACTGCTCGGTTGTCAACTGGCTCGGGCCTAGCACAGCCCTGACACACCAGGACGTCTTCACAGTTCTCCTAGCGACTGCACACTCTAGCTAACTCCGCCCCCAACATCGGTATTTATAGGGGATCTTGCTTAAAGGCAGCAAGTTGGGCTCCCCCTACAGGTCTGGGGTGGAAGTTGTTGTATGTGTTTGGGGTACTTACTATGGAAATCCATCCATGTTTTAGGTAGGTCTGTGGTTACCTGTACTGGCAGGGCGCCACATACTCTCACTCCTTACATCAAGTCTGCGTGATGAGTTTACCTCATCATGCTCCCAGTTTCTCTGCAGAGTGCTGCAGAGGAGGAGATGACGTCGGAACCAGGAGCAGGTAAGTGCTCATTGAGAAAAGGGTCAACATGGGGTGGGCTCAATGTGGAATAGGGGCAGCATGGGGCGTGGCCTAGCACTTGATGTGAGAGGTCGGGTGGCAGTGCTTCTCCACCACCATTAGCTTCAATTATCCTGCACAGAGCCCGAACCAGCCAAATCTCTTATCGGGAACCGATGTCTAAAGGTCCTGGGAGCCTGGGGAGAGCTTCTGCCAGACTCAGAGAGACCGACATGGGCCGCAAAAGGCAGTAAGAAGTTGGAGCCTGCAGCAGTGCACCAGTCCAAGATGGCACTGAGAGAGAGGAAGAGGCGGGAAGGAGGAACACAGCCTATGCACGGAGGCTGGAAGTCTCAGCTCGGCTGCTCAGATATGCGAGGGGCATGGAGGCAGATGAAGGAAGTGAAGGGAGTGAGAAGCACAGAGGTGAGGAGGAAGACGATGAGGAGATGCCTGTGCTACATAATGAAAAGGGGGCTGCAGAGGAAGAGTTGGAGCAGCAGGAGGAGGGGAACAGTGACACTATGCAGGCAGCTGAAAGTCCAGCAGAAGCAGAGCCCACACTGAGGGATATATTCCAGGTTGTCTCATACTGCAAGACTGCCTTAACTGCTCTGACAATGCAGGTGAATGGCCTGAAAGAAGAAATGGGAGGCATAAAAATATCTATGCAGAGAGTTATGACCAGATTAACTGAGGTGGAGGACAGAGTTGGTGTAACAGAAGATCACTTAACCTCAGTGCAAAAGACACAACAACAACACACTCAGAGGATCACGGTAGTGGCCAATAAAAACGATGACCTGGAAAATCGGTCACGTAGGAACAATCTACGCATTGTGGGCATCCCTGAAAGAGCTGAGGGTGCACAGCCTTTATTGAAACCTGGCTGCTGGAAAAGTTTGGAGCGGATAATTTGACGAGGATGTTTGCGGTGGAGCGTGCCCATCGAGTACCCATGAGACCCCCAGTGTCGGGAGATGGCCCTCGCACGATGTTAGCCAGAATCCTGAATTGCAGAGACAGGGACATTATGTTACGAAAGGCTGGGAGGCTAACAGATCTTACCCTGGATGGCAAACAAATTGAAATATACCCAGATTATTCAGCTGAGGTGCAAAAGCTACGGCTGCGGTATGGTGAGGTGAAGAAACAGCTCCGATCTTTGAATGTGAAATACTCTACAATCTTTCCTGCTAAATTAAGAGTGGAAGCTTTTGGAAGGGTCCATTTTTTCCTGTCACCGGTAGAGGCCACTTCGTGGCTGGAGCGGAACCGGAGCAAACTGAGAGAAGATGGGGACGCGGCAATATGATGACATGACCCTGCTAGATTGAATACTGGACAAGGTTGTGGCTCAGTATCACTGTGCGAAACAAGAGCGCAGAGGGGGGGGGAATTCCCCGTTGGGATCTACGTTTTATGGTTAATTGTTTGATTAATGGTTCTGGACTATGCATACTATTGACAATATGGTGGAGAGACTGCCAATGATGGTGCAAGACGCATGTTGACGTGCGGAATACTGAGACAATGCTCAGGTTCTTTGAGCTCCCACTCTCAAGTTGGGGAGAGAGTGACGACAGCAAAAGGGGACTGGTGGGGGCAGGGGAAGTGGGTGAGGGAGAGGGAGGAGGGGAGGTGGGTGGGGCGGATTTGTAGGGAGGTGTGGTTGTTCATGCTGTTTGACCGGGTATGGTTGGGAACAAAATGTAATGATGTTACTTGATGATGATGGACTGTTTTTTCTAATGCACAATGAGTAACCGTACTGTTTGGATTTTAAGCTGGAATCTACGTGGTATATCTGACAAGGTTAAGAGGCGGCAGTTCTGAATCATGAACCTGTGAACCTATGATCGCGTGCTTGCAGGAGACACATCTCACTAGAGATACTATGCACTGGTTGTCAAGAGTGTGGATGTTGGGGGGGCGTGTCCTGACACAGAGGATGCAGGACGCTTAAGCTGGGAGCTCTGACACCAGAGCCCTGTTACCGGCAATTACCGACCTCCAAGTGCCTTCCACACTGTCACAGGAGAGGGGAACCTTCCTAGAACATCTTGAGATGCCGGGGAAATCGACAAGACGCCGGGATCCGGTACAAAAGGTGACTGACTTCTTCCCCCAAGATAGACCAGCAGCTACTCGCTCTAAGATGGCGGATCCTGCTCCTCCAACTTTGTCTCCTCCACATACAGCACCGTCCCCCGCTCTTCTTATAGCCCTAAGGACTGGGCTGACAGGGAGGATGATTCATCCCCTGTTACACAGAAGTGCCTTCGCTCCTTCCTGGACTCCCTCCGCAGATCATTACAGGGAGACATGAAGGGGATGGTGAGGGAGATAAGGGAGGAAATGGCGGCCCTGGGGGAGAGGACACAACACCTCGAGTCAAAAATGTGTGAATTTGCGACTGCTCATAATGAGCTTGCTGATAGCTATCAGCATGTAGAGGAAGAGATAAAGTCCATGAAAGCTACTATATGGGACTTGCAGGATAAGCTCAGACAGAGCAATGTGAAACTGAGAGGTGTTCCTGAGACTGTGGGGGAGGAAGATGTTATTAACTCTGTGACTGCCTTTCTGCAAACTGTCCTGCCTGAGTCACCTCCACTGGATCTGACCATAGATAATGCATATAGACTGCCAAAGCCTACCCACATCCGAAGGGATCTGCCCAGGGACATACTCGTGAGCTTTGCATACCCCAAACTAAGGGATCACCTCCTTCAGGCTCTGCGGCTCAACCCCATTACATCTGGGGACTATAAGGAATGGAAGGTTTTCCCAGATCTTTGCCCGGGCACCCTTGCCCGTAGACGGGACTTTGCTCAACACTGTCAGATCCTTCGTGACAAAGGAATCCAGTACTCGTGGGGGACCCCGGTCAAGGTCCGATTCCGCTATAAAGGAGTGAAACACTCTTTTCCCTCTCCTTCCCAACTTAAGGCTGCACTTAAGTCCTGGAACTTATGGTCGTCCCCAGCTCACTCACCCTCTAGCCCACGCCGACGAGTTAACGGAGAGGATTCCCCTAGAAACCAAGACGTTCGGTAGCTTGGAGGACCCTGAACTTACGCAGGATGCAGGCTCTGGTGTTTCTTGTTTTCCCGAACAGTGAGAACTGTGGATTATTGCACGGATTCTGGCTGATTGTGAGCCTTCTGCCGCTGAACTTCTCCATCTTCCGGCAGGATTTCCCTCTCCTCTCTGTCAGGAGTGGGATCAGTACGCTCGCTTCTCCCCTTTTGTTTCCCCTCGAATGAGACTCTGAGGGTGAATTTTTCTTTTTTGATTTGTGTTCTTTTTCTGTCTGTGTGTACCTTTCCTATCTTTCTTACTTTCCCCCTCTGAACACACTCTTCTCTTACTCCCCCCCTCCCAGCTGAGTTTCTTCTCCTTTTTTCACCCTCCCTTCTCTCTTATCTCTGCTCTACCTGCCCTCACCCTCATCTGATTTACCCTCTTGAGACCATTTTTTTTTTTTTTTTTTTCTTTACTTTCCATTCTCCTGTCAGAAACCCTCCTTCTTTCACTCTTTTCCTTACTCTTCTCAATTCCGGTACTGTTTATGTGTTTATTTGTTTTGTAGTGTTACCCCAACCCCTTCCACCCCTCCCCCGCCTCCCGGTGTTCCTCATATCTCTCCTCCCCTTCACCCTGCCCTCTTCTTTCCCCTAATTGGCCTCATTGAGGTTGGTATCCACTCTATTGCATAAGGCCATTGCGGATGGTCGCCATGAGTCTCTCTATGATGACTTTAAATGTGAATGGACTCAACTCACCCGCAAAGCGGGGCCTTCTAAGGCAACAACTGAAAAGGCTTCGATGCGATGTTATTTTCTTGCAGGAAACTCATTTACTCGAAAAGGACAATGTCCGGGTGGCTTCAAAAGATTACCCAGTCCAGTACTTTGCAAACGCTACCGCTAAATCAGCAGGTGTCGCCATCTTTGTTCACAGGACTGTGGAATTTCAGTTACTAGATGTCATGTCGGATCCGGCAGGCAGATTTTTGTTGCTAAATGCTTGTATTAATAATGTGAACTATTCATTGCTATCTGTTTACGGTCCCAACACGGGTCAAATTAAGTACTTTAGACAGCTGCTTGACAAATTTGACCCGTTATTGACAGGGCGTAGGATAATTGCAGGTGATTTCAACCTTCCTCCTGACAGACGTATGGACTGTTCCTCCCCCAGACCCTTCCGTGGTGACCTATCTACGCTACTACCAACCCATCATTTACATGACGTGTGGCGCTATTTCCATGGAGACGAACGTGACTATACATACCTATCCCCACGCTTTCGTACGTATAGTCGTATTGACTATTTTTTGGTGGAGGACTCACTCCTCTCGATCTGTGAGTCGACTGAACTTGGAGACATTACTTGGTCGGACCACGCCCCTGTCTTCTTGACACTCAGTGACCCCTCTAATATACGACCGCCCTCGCAATGGAGACTTAATGACCACTTACTAGTTCCGCCTGCAAATGTGGACCACATCACAGCCTGCCTGAAGGACTTCTTTGTACAGAATGACACTCCTGATGTTCAGCCTGACATTTTGTGGTTCGCCCACAAAGCGGTGCTGCGGGGGAGACTTCTCCAATTGGCCTCCCGGCTAAAGAGGGAGAGGGACTTGGCCTTTAAAACCCTGACTATCAGACTTAGATCTCTGGAACGGCAACACAGGTCTGCCCCATCCCAAGCGGTCTATAGTGCCCTATCGGACTGTAGACATCAATTACGAACACTCCTTTTAAGCAAAGTGGAACACAACCTGAGAAAGATGAGAGCACGATTCTATGCTATGGGCGATAAAGCGGGAACTCTGCTCTCCAGGCGCATTAAAAAACGACAGATCCAGACTAGGATTTCTCATATTGTTAAGCTGTCGGGGGACAAAATACGTAACCCCCTCCAAATTGCGGACGAGTTTCGTAAATATTACTCAGCACTATATAATCTTAAGGACTCCACTGATGTCCCCCAACCTACACCGACCTCGATACAGTCTTTTCTAGCTAAAGCGAAACTCCCCAGGCTCACTTCTTCACAACTAGCCTATCTGAACGCCCCCTTTGCGGAACGAGAGGTTCTAGACATTATTCGCTCTGCCAAAAAATGTTCGGCCCCAGGCCCGGATGGCTTTCCCTTCTCGTACTACGGCACCTTCGCCCCCCTGCTCTCTCCATTCCTCCTCCGACTTTTTAACGGCTGGAGGAGTGATGGTGTGATTCGGAGCGAGGGCTTGGAGGCGATTATCACCACCATGCCTAAACCAGGCAAGGCCCCTACCTCCCCTGGTAATTTTCGACCGATCGCGCTCCTCAACTGTGATGTGAAGATCTTTGCCAAGCTTCTCGCCACCAGGATTGCAACGGTTCTGCCGTCCCTGGTGGGCCTAGATCAGGTGGGCTTTGTTCCCAATAGGCAGGCCTCTGATGGTACGAGAAGAATGGTGGACCTTTTGGAGTTGTTGGAGCGCGATTCGGCCCCAGTGCACTCCTTTCTTTGGACGCTGAGAAGGCGTTTGATAGGGTGCACTGGGATACCTAGGGAGGTCCTGCGGAGGTTTGGATTTGAGGGCGACATTGCCAGATCGGTTATGGCCCTGTACTCGTCACCAAGTGCCTCGGTCAGAGCTGCAGGATTCTTGTCCGCTAGATTTGACATCACCAACGGCACGAGACAGGGCTGTCCGCTGTCTCCCCTCATTTTTGCCCTGGTGATGGAGCCTCTAGCGGCGATAGTGCGTGGGGATCCAGACATTCGGGGCCTTAGGGTGGGTTCGGTAGACCATAAGATTGGCTTATACGCAGACGATGTCATCTTTGTCTGCACGGACCTCGCCACCACAATCCCCCGCATAATGGACCTCCTAGAAGAATTTTCTGCAGCGTCTCTATATAAACTAAACCTTTCCAAGTCTTCCATCTATCCTGTCAACTTCACCCCACAAAT
Source organism: Allobates femoralis (assembly GCA_033576535.1). Taxonomy (NCBI): domain Eukaryota; kingdom Metazoa; phylum Chordata; class Amphibia; order Anura; family Aromobatidae; genus Allobates; species Allobates femoralis. The sequence continues at coordinate 149,017,319 of JARQOC010000004.1, forward strand.
GCGAGCAGAGCTTCTAGATAAATTTCCCTTTCAGTGGGCTGCTGAGGGTATAACCTACTTAGGTGTACGCCTCACGCAGACGTCAAAAATTGTTCAGACTAACTGTGATGCATTGCTGGCAGATATCAAGCGTGATCTATCAGCTCAGAATGGTCTTTTCCTGTCCTGGATGGCGAGGATTCAGGTTGTCAAAATGGTTTATCTACCTAAAATACTCTACATACTCAGATGTTTGCCCCTTACGTTCCCAAAAAGGTGTATTAACGCCTTCCAGACGTGTTTATCTAGATTCATATGGAACCACAAACCCCCGAGGGTCCGTTTTCATGTTCTGACCCTTCCTCACTCCCAGGGGGGTGTGGGAGTGCCGGACATTCACTCTTATCACATAGCTGTCCATATTGTAGCAGCAAAGCTCTGGTGGGATGACTCCGGGGGCCCTCTGTGGGTACAGATTGAATCCTCTCTCGCCTTACGGGCATCAACTAGACTTCTTCTTGAAGTTAATCTTCTGCAGCTGACAGTTTCCTCTACGTATCTCCGCTCAATGGTTGCCCTTCTGAAGATCTGGTCCCGCATGGGGAGAACTTACTTCCCCTTCTTATACAGATACATCTCCTTGACGGCGGTGGAGTGTTCGGTCGAGTCCCTCTCCCTTGCACACTGGAAGGCTTGTGGTTTGACGACTTTGGAGCAGGCCTGGGACCAACATGGACTGACGGACTTTACGACACTAGCCTCCAAGTTTGATCTCCCCCATCACACGTTTTTTCGCTATCTACAGCTACGCCACTACCTTAGCCGTGTCCAACTCCCTGACATAACTGCTATACATTTTCAAGACACTCTACAGAGATTTTTTAAACCTCGGACTGTCACGGACAGAGGGGTTGCTACGGTTTACAGGGCTCTGGTAGGCGAGAGGAATAGTGCCAAACTTCCCTACATGTTTAAGTGGGAAGAGCGTTTGGACTTCTCGTCCTCTCTGGATCAATGGCGATTAGCTGCGGTACATGCGGCCAAGTACTCAACCTGTATCAACCATCTGGAGCAAGCAAAAAAGCTTCAGTTGGACTGGTATCTTTCACCTATCAGGATTGCAAAGTTTGCTTCTGGCTTGTCTGCGGCTTCTTCCCTTTGTTGGAAGGGCTGTGGACAACCTGGGACTATCCAACATGTATGGTGGCACTGCCCTCGCCTTCAGAGCTTTTGGGCTTCTGTGGCGTCTCTGATCACATCTGTAATGGGAGTTGACTGTATCCTCACACCCCAATTAGCTCTTTTAGGCATTGATCTGGCAGACTGGCCCTCTCCCCTCCGACCTATATTAACTAATATTCTGGTGGCCGCTAGGCAGTGCATCACGAAATATTGGAAATCTTCTTCCATACCTGACAAAGATGAACTAGTTGCACGTGTCAACTTACACCTTCTGTATGAAGCAACTTTGGCTCATGACGTGAAGGGAAGGAGGAGGCTGGCCATGTGGTGGGATCCGTGGATCTCTTCACCATTCAACACTCTCCCCTGGCAACTGTAGATGGGCTTAATCTCTTCCTACCACTGTTTAATTTTAGCACTACACTACACTGCATAATTGCTGAATCATTTCACCTATGATGCTATGGAATGGCGAACGTTATTTGTGTGATATTTCTCTGAGGCCTTTTCACACTTTTCACCCTTCCCCATTTACCCCCCCCCTCTTCCCTTTTCTTCCCCAACCCCTTCCCGTATACCCCCTTCCCCCCCCCCCAGTAGGTTATATGTCATTTTAATGTATTGGTACAGGTACCTGGCTACGATTTTTTTGCATATGGCTTGTTGCTGCAAATGTTTACCTGCTGCTCAGGTTTCTTTGTTCCTTGTTGTATACGTGGTACAAGTTATACTTGTTTGTTTGAATAAATCTCAATAAAAATTTATTGTCAAAAAAAAAAGAGTGTGGATGTTAAAGACATATCATTCTACTTATTCCTCGTACTCCAGGGGGGTGTCAGTCCTAATACACAAAAATGCACATTATGAAGAGCTGGAAGTACATGTGGATAGTGAAGGGCAGCATGTATGGATTGCGTGCAGATTGTTCGGACACAAAATGATTTTAGTAGCTTTATATATCCCTCCACCTTACTCTAAAAAGAAACTACAAGCAGTAGTAGACCTGACGGGCAGGTGGGAGGAGGCACCGATGCTGATTATGGTAGATGTTAATAACACTATGAATGATTATTTGGATAAAGTACGTCCGGCAGGTACGAAAGCTGGACGGGACAGAATGACTGGTTTTGGCACCTATGTAAGGGAACTTGGACTGGTAAATCTGTGGAGAGTACGAAATGAGGGTAAGAGGACTTTTTCATGTCATTTGACAACACACGGAACACTGTCGAGGATAGACCTGGCTTTGGGGGATACTGTTATGGACGGGATGGTACGGGAGGTAGAATACCTACAGAGGACTCTCTCGGATCATAGTCCTATGGTGATCACACTTCTGGTGACATCTGCTCATGGTCAGAGGGGAGGTTGGCGTCTTCACCCGACATGGCTTAAAGTGGTGGATATGGATAGCATAACCAAAGAGCTAGAGCAATTCTTCCAAATGAACGAAGGGAGTATTGAATCCACAACGGTATGGGATGCTATGAAGGCGTTTACAAGGGGACTCTTTATAAGTGAGATTGCGAGGTGCAAGACCAAAACTAAATTGGCAGATCAACAAATAAAGGATGACTTGACACGGGCAGAGGCAGACATGATTTTGGTGCCAACGAGTGAAGCTCACAATAGACTAAAATCGGCACAGGAGGCAGTTGATAAACTGCACATGATGCAAGCTGAGAGGAAAAGGGCATTTCAGCAAGCCCAATTCTTTGAAGGAGAGAGAGTGGGTCACTTGTTGGCGGTGATATTTGCGGACAGAGGGAGTCTTCCAAGGTGTACAAATTGAGAGACCAAACGGGGACGACTCTGACAGACACAAAGGACATACTGGAGGTCTTCAAGGAATATTACATGGCACTGTACACATCGAGATCACGGACATGGAGGGGGACGTGGAGAATTTTTGGAAGGTATTTCACTATCTAAATTGTCTGAGGAAGATAGGTTGAGGTTGGATGAACCTGTGAGTGTGGAGGAGGTGGAGTGTGCAATATTATCCATGCCCAATAGCAAATCACCGGGAGCTGATGGTCTACCTGGGGAGATGTATAGGGAGTTGGTGGAACTGCTGGCTCCGAAATTGAAATCTGTGTTTGATGAGGCTTTAGTGAAGGGGCGCTGTCCGAGATCAATGGAAGAAGCGGTGATAGTAGTTCTGCCGAAGGAGAGAAAAGATCCCATGGATGCGGAGTCGTACAGGCCCATATCGTTGTTGACAACGGATGTCAAAATACTCGCTAAGATCCTGGCCACCCAGCTCACCGGGGTTGCACATACCATTATTCACTAGGACCAGTCGGGCTTTATGCCTAACCGCTCTATGCTGTTAACTTGAGAAGATTATTTCTTAATATGCAACTGCCTGCTGATAATGGTGGCAGGAGAATAGTGATGTCATTAGACGCCAGGAAAGCATTTCATAGCGTGGAATGGAAATACTTATGGAAAATCATGGAACTAATGGGATTCGGCCCTGCATTCATGACCTGGGTGAAGTTATTGTATTCATCCCCAAGGGTAGTTAAGGTGAATGGGGAACACTCCGGGATGTTTGACTTGCATAGGGGCACAAGGCAGGGGTGTCAACTGTCCCCGCTGTTGTTTGCGATGGCAGTGGAGCCCCTGGCGGCCAAAATCAGAGCTGAGAGGGGAGTGGTCGGATTTAAATTCGGGAAGCTGGAAGAAAAAATTTCATTGCATGCCGACGACATCCTGTTATTCTGGAAAATGCAGGAGACACACTGGGGTGCACGATGGATGTAATTAAACAATTTGGGAGCATTTCGGGACTGGAGATAAATTGGCACAAGTCTTATATCATGGCTTTTGATAGAGCAATAGAAGCGGAGGAGATAGATGAGAGGGGGAAGCAGCTACAGTTGGTTTCACAATTTAAATACCTAGGGATATGGGTAGCACTTCCATTGACCCGATTCACGGATCTGAATTTAGTTCCTTGTTAGAGAAATTTAAAGGGAAAATAGGTGCATGGTGCAAATTGGCTTTAACAGGTAACGGGGAGAACTAACCTGATAAGATGGTCCTAATGCCACAACTAATGTACGTTTTGCACAATCACGATATGGCTACCAAAAAAAACGGTTTCAGGGTATTGATTCTATCTTCAGATCCTTGATATGGGGCAAGAGGCAGGCATGGATTAAATTGGGAACTCTGCAAAAAGGGAAGGAAGAGGGAGGATTGGCCGCACCAAATCCCTGGGTCTATTTCTTGGCAGTACAGGGCCAGCATGTCAGGGGATGGAGAGAGCTCGATTGTGGAGGAGCAGCCTGCCGGGTGCTGGTACATGTGACGGGGAGACCCCACTCATCCAGGGGTTAGAGGACGGCACCTTTAAGAAACTGGGAGCAATATGTCCTACCATAGGCATGATCCAGAAGGTATGGGACACCATTAAAAAGATCAGGGGGTGGACAAGCTGACTAAGTACTCACCGGTGTGGGACATGAGCATCTGCCGGAACTTAATAAGCTGTGTCAAATGGGCAATTGGAAGGCGAAAGGAGTGAGATATGTGTGCCAGCTGCAGAGTGGAACAGACCTGAAGACCTTCAACATTGAGAGAGGAATTTGATTTGCCTTTGGTTTGGGGGTTTCAATGCTATATGCTTTGACATGCTTGGAGGGCACAGTGTGGATTGAAAACATAACGGTTCAGGATGACATTTACTAGACTTTGTGTGTATGAAGGGAGGGACGAGGGGAGCTATATCGAGCATATACCATGACCTACTACACTCCTATCTGGGGGACAATCACCTCACTGCAAAGAGTAAATGGGAAAGGGAGGTGGGTACTCTCACAACAGAACAATGGGAGGCTATTCTTGAATATGTTCCCAAAGATCTCTCTGAGCGAGCAGGCATGGCTCTCCCAGTTATATTAATACATAGAACATACAAAACACCGCTGGTCCTATTCAGGGCGGGCTTGAGGGGAGACTCTAGTTGACCCTAGATGTGGTGCAGACCAGGCCGGACTTGCTACACATGCTATGGTCGTGTCCACGGCTGGTGGCATTATGGCTAGTTGTTATTAACAAAATTGAAAGAGCTTATGCATGTACAGTTGACAGGAATCCAGTGCTGTGTGTTTTGGGGGAGGTGGATGGGATACCTGTCCCGGAACATACAAAGTGGCAATAGCGAGGTTACTATATGTGGCACGCAAACTAATAGCGCGAAAATGGACAGATTCAGAACCCCCCACTGGAGGGAATTTATTGCTCAGAACATACGGTAATGCATTTAGAGGAAAGTATTTACAGGCGAAGGCATGGTGAAAGAACTTTTGAAAAAATATGGTCCGCCTGGATGGCATTGATATGATTGTTAAGACTCTCAAGTATACCCTGCATAAGTAGTATTGGTGGGAGGGGGGAGGGGGGTGTAGTTTTGATTGTGTTGTTACCAAATATGTGAACTGTTACATGAATATTGATATCTACTGTTTCTTGTTAAATTTTTGAAACCTAAATAAAAATAAATGGTTTAAAAAAAATAAAAAAGAATAGGGCAGCATAGGGTGAGCCCACTGTGGAAAAGGGGCAGCAGGCATGGGCCCAGTGTGGAAAAGGATCAGAGTCAGGTGGGCCCAGTGTGGAAAATGGGCAGTGTGGGTCGGCCCATTGTGGAAAAGCAGCAACATGGCATGGGCCCAGTGTGGAAAAGGGGCAGAGTGAGATGGGTCCAGTGTGGAAAATGGAATGGGCAGTGCGGGTGGGCCCATTGTGGAAAAGGGGCAGTGTGGAATTGGCTAAATGTGGAAAAGGGGAAGCTTGGGGTGGGATCACTATGGAACAAGGGGTCAGTGTAGGGTGAGATCATTATGGAACAAGGAGTCAGCATGAGGTGGGATCACTATGGAAAAGGGTACAACGTGGGATAGTTTCAATGTGAAAAAGAGGCATCAAGGGGTGGGCTCAGAATAGATAAAGGGGCAGTTTGGAGTGGACATAGGATGGAAAAGATGCAGCATAGAAAAGGGAGCAAGCTGGGGTGGGCTTAAAATAGAAAAATGGGCATCATGGGGTGAGGTCAGCATAAAAAAGAGACAGCATGGGGAGGGTTCAGTACATAAAATAGAGCAGCATGGGGTGGGCTCAGTATGGAGTGGCAAATTGTCTCAGTATGGAGAAGACTAACAAGAGAGACAGTTCAAAGAAGAGGCAGCATCGAGTTGGGACAATGTGAAGATTGTAGTTCCTAATTGATGACGGTGTGGTTTATGTCATTTATAATGAGGGATCACAGGGATCACAGTGAGGGGCAGTTATTGATTTAGGTGCATAACATAGAGCTTATATAGGGCAGGCGCTGCATGAGTAATTACTTTTATTCAGACAGCATTATAATGACTATTATTTTTAAGGGCACAATGTCGGAATGTGCTGCAGAAGATCAGGGAAGATGGAGGTCTGCAGGCACAAGCTGGGGATGTGAAGTCATCATGGCACGAGGACCTGTGAGGTACCCAGATGATAAGGGTGGCTAAATGCAGGTGGTGGCTAAATACTTTGGTTAAATGCAGGTTTAAACCAACCTCTGATCTGCTATATCAAGCTATATTAAGCAGCTCGTCAGTTATTTAATAGACTGTTTAGGTAGTCTGTGAGCACACTTTCAGTATGATTTTTAACATGATTGTCCTGTGCACATAGAATAACATTGTTCTTGGCAGCATGCGTTCACAGGACAATGTCACCCCCACGAATGCCAATAAAATGGCACAAGAAATTATTATGCGAATGTAGCCCGAATAAAAATCATGCCCGGTATATTCTCTGGAATGGATTACCCAGAACAATTCAATTAATTCCCAATAGCCACAGCATTAAGCAAGCCTTAAAAACGCATCTCTTTAGATTGGCCTATCACCTCACCTCATTTGTCTAACAATTCCTATCTTCACTCTTCAAATCTGGCCTCTTGTGTCATCTGTCTACACCCTCTATGCACTTAATACCACTTTAGGTGCACTTGTACAGATCCTAGCTGGCGACCGCTTCATGCAGCATTATATGAATCCCCTGTTTATTATATTGATGGAAAATAGCATATCTTGCAAATCACAAACCTATTTACCCTATTTTTTCATGTGCTCCCCAAGGCACAACAATCGCAATTTCCCCCTTATTTCCTGCACAGTGTAGTGGGTATTGGTTCATCAAATGAACGATTGTCCAAATAGGTGGATAAAAAAGTACAACTTTTTGTAGGGGACTCAACAAAATACCAAACATCTTTTATATAGCCTTCAAGTTATTAAATAGTATAAAGATTTAAGTTGGGTAATGTGTTATGTAATATCATTATATTCATGTATTCCTCATGCCTTGGCCCTGTAAAATGTATCATCTATATTGGCCAACTCCAAATTATATTCTCCAGATATGAATAATTTCATTTTAATGGTAACCATCATTTATTGACAAATAACTTTTTAAATTTGATGGTTCCTTTTATCTTCAAATATGTGGTTTTCCAATGATGGCGAAATTGTCCCCCTCTTTGGCCAATCTGTATATGGCCAAATAAAGTATATCCATATTGGTAACAACCCATTTCTTCCTAACATCATATGATTTAGTAGATATATAAACAATCTGATCATTATATGACAAGATTCTGTGTGTCTCGTGTTACAGAATTTTTGTCCTTTGTGAACTACCGTATATACTCGTGTATAAGCCGACCCGTGTATAAGCCGACCCCTCTACTTTTGCCCCAAAAATCTGGAAAAACCTATTGACTCGTGTATAAGCCGAGGGTGGACCCCAGCACAGGTATACAGCCCCCAGCAGTGTGGTATACAGGCCCCCCCCCAGTGGTATACAGGCCTCCCCAGTGGTAGTATACAGCAGCCCTAGTGGTAGTATACAGCAGCCCCAATGGTAGTATATAGCATCCCCAGCAGCCCCAGTGGTAGTATACAGCAGCCGCAGAGGTAGTATATAGCAGCCCCAGCAGCCCCAGTGGTAGTATATAGCAGCCCCAGCAGTAGTATACAGCAGCCCCAGTGGTAGTATATAGCAGCCCCAGTGGTAGTATATAGCAGCCCCAGCAGCCCCAGTGGTAGTATATAGCAGCCCCAGTGGTAGTATATAGCATCCCCAGCAGCCCCAGTGGTAGTATACAGCAGCCCCAGTGGTAGTATATAGCAGCCCCAGCAGCCCCAGTGCTAGTATACAGCAGCCGCAGTGGTAGTATATAGCAGCCCCAGCAGCCCCAGTGGTAGTATATAGCAGCCCCAGCAGTAGTATACAGCAGCCCCAGTGGTAGTATATAGCAGCCCCAGTGGTAGTATATAGCAGCCCCAGCAGCCCCAGTGGTAGTATATAGCAGCCCCAGTGGTAGTATATAGCATCCCCAGCAGCCCCAGTGGTAGTATACAGCAGCCCCAGTGGTAGTATATAGCAGCCCCAGCAGCCCCAGTGGTAGTATACAGCAGCCCCAGTGGTAGTATATAGCAGCCCCAGTGGTAGTATATAGCAGCCCCAGTGGTAGTATATAGCAGCCCCAGTGGTAGTATATAGCAGCCCCAGCAGCCCCAGTGGTAGTATACAGCAGCCCCAGTGGTAGTATACAGGAGCCCCAGCAGCCCCAGTGGTAGTATACAGGAGCCCCAGCAGCCCCAGTGGTATATACAGCAGCCCCAGTGGTATATACAGCAGCCCCAGTGGTATACAGGCCTCAGCAGTATATACAGCAGCCCCCAGGGGTTATACAGCACCCCCCAGGGGTTATACAGCACCCCCCAGGGGTTATACAGCGGCCCCCTGGGGGTACCCAGCAGCCCCCTGGGGGTACCAACACCCCCCTGGGGGTACCAACAGCCCCCAGGGGGTACCCAGCAGCCCCCTGGGGGTACCAACACCCCCCTTGGGGTACCAACAGCCCCCAGGGGGTACCCAGCAGCCCCCTGGGGGTACCAACATCCCCCTGGGGGTACCAACAGCCCCCAGGGGGTACCCAGCAGCCCCCTGGGGGTACCAACAGCCCCCAGGGGGTACCAACAGCCCCCAGGGGGTACCCAGCAGCCCCCAGGGGGTACCCAGCAGCCCCCTGGGGGTACCAACAGCCCCCACAAGCTTGTACTGTCCCCCCTTGTAAGTGCCCCCCACGCTACTTATACATTGCCATCCCGGTGTTCTGATTGGCGCCGCTCCTCGGTGCTGCGTCTTCATCCTCCCGTCCGTGCTGGCTGCATCCGGGTTCTCCGGCGGTCGCGCGATGACGTCATATCGCTGCGACAGCCGGAGATCCCGGATGCAGCCAGCGAGGACGGGAGGATGAAGAAGCACCGAGGAGCGGCGCCGATCAGAACACCGGGATGGTAATGTATAAGCACCGGAGGGGGGGCCCTTACAAGGGGGGACAGTGCCAGCTTTTGGGGGGCTATATGAACTGCTTCCCCCTGCCGCTGATTGACAGGGGGAAGCAGTGCATATATAATGAGCGGCCCCACGTGACGGGGCCGCTCATACAGCAGCCTCCCCCCGCCTCCTCCAGCCTCCACAGCCCAGAGCCCAGAGGTACCGTATTGACCCGTGTATAAGCCGAGGGGGGGACTTTTCAGCCCAAATTTTGGGCTGAAAAACTCGGCTTATACACGAGTATATACGGTATATTAATAAGAGTTCTTTGAGAATGATAATTCTATGAATATAAGGGTCACAGCAAATAATCATGGAGATTCTGCCCATTAATTGGATATTCTACTATCTCGGAACCAGACTACAGATACAGCGCTGTGCAAATTAATTGGGACAAAGCATTTTTTAAGTAAAATCGTAAGTTGGTTACCAGTCAGTGATTCAAACCAGTTTTAACTGCTTTGAACAGGTGTGAGTGTACAACCTTGAGTAACAAAATGTGGTTTGACTGATTTTAGTCAGAAAATAACAGCTAGCTGCCCCCTCAGCTTCAGGTGAGAGCTTGTTTCTGTGAGGAGTGGTTTAGTGTACTTTTTCTCTCAGTGTGATTCGAGCCTGTAATAATGGATGTTACTCCACGGAAGAGGTCTAGAATTATAACTCTTAATGAACATACAAGTCTGACTGTAAGAGAAATCACTTCCACCGTTGGGATTGGAAAATCTACCGTTTCAAGAATAATTTGCACACACAATGAAACTGGATCGTTTTCTCCAAAACAAAAAGGAAAATGTGGAAAAAAAAGGAAAACATCTCCAAGAACTGATAAAACACATCAGAAATAGTAAGATTAATGCAAGAAAAACAAGTAAAGACCTCCAAAGAGATTTGTTCGCTGCAGGTATTGATATTAGCGATTCGACTGTACGGCGCAGGCTTCTGGAAGTTGGTCAGAGGGCAATAAAGCCAGTAAAGAAACAACGTCTGACACCTCCAATGAAGGCAAAACGACTCGCATGGGCAAAAAAATATAAATCTTTGACAACTAGCCAGTGGAAAAAGGTCATTTTCAGTGATGAAACCCATCTTTTTGTTCAAGGATACAGAGCAAGTGTTGTTAGAAGAAGCAAAAATGAACAATTGCAAGCTAATCATATTCAACAAACTGTAAAACACCCTAAAAAACAGATCTTTTGGAGTTTATTTCCTGTTGATGGTGGAATGAATTCATCCAAATACATAGATGTTTTAAAACTTTTTATTGTGCCATTCATGCATAAATTTGAAGGAACATTCCAACAAGATTTGGCTCCATGCCACAATTCCAAGTGTGTGAAGAAACTCCTGGAAGAAAATAAAGTAAAAGTGCTGGACTGTCCTGGCAACTCACCAGACTTAAATCCTATAGAAAATTTGCGGAGCATTATGAAGAGTGACGTCTTGGCAAAATGGACTGTACAACCAAAGAACGCATGACAAACAGTGCCATACAAGTGTGGTTCCATGATGAAGAATTGAAGAATTTATGCAAAAACTTGCTAGAATGAATGCCAAAAAGCATTGAAAATCTCATATCTGCTATAGGAGGACATATATTCTTACTAAAATTAGTATGTAACAGTGCATTATAACATTTTATTATTAAATATAAAAAATGTGTTTTTTTGCTTTTTCCCAATTAATTTGCACAGTACTGTAAGATCTGATCACATTATTGAAACCTGTAAGTGGTAATTCACTCTTACATGCTGATAGTTGTTATTCATCCCACATCATTAATAATCAACCAACTGGAGAACTTAACAGAAGAAAAGATCTTGCTCTCCACCTGGGGACTGGAAAGTGAGAACATAAAGTGACCACTTTGCAATTGCAGGTGTAAACCTTAGCTTTGTAGGTAGGCTCAAACAATTGTATACACTAAGTCATGGATTTCATTATCATCACAAGATAAACCATGGTAGTACTTCTATGGTTTCTTCAAATCTTCCAACTTTTTCTACCCGGTACAGTACGAACTATAACAATATTGTATCCATGGTTAATAAATATCTGCCTATTTTACATCAAGGCGAAATGTTTAGTGATGATCGAGTATCGAAATATTCATAAATCGCTATACTCGTAAACAGTAGTTATCAATACTCACATATTCATCCAAATAGGGAGTCCAATGTTAGTCAATTAGTTTATAGACTCCACCCACACACATCGGGCTATAAAATTAGTCCTTTCAGAACAGGTCAGGAGGGTGGTCTTTTTTGTGTTTTCACTGCATACAACACCTTGCTGTGCCCCCAGAGAGAGCTTAACATTCAATCTGCTCTCTCTGGGGTGCCAACTCCCTTTCTGTACTAAAGGGAGCTGGAAATACAGTGCCTTGTGAAAGTATTTGGCCCCCTTGAAGTTTTCAACCTTTTGCCACATTTCAGGCTTCAAACATAAAGATATAAATTCTAATAGTTTTGTGAAGAATCAACAAGTGGGACATAATCGTGAAGTGGAATGAAATTTATTAGATATTTTAAACGTTTTTAACAAGCTAAAAAACTGAAAAGTGGGGCGTGCAATATTAATTGTCCCCCTTGAGTTAATACTTTGTAGCACCACCGTTTGCTGCGATTACAGCTTCAAGTCCTTGGGGTATGTCTCTATCAGTTTGCACATCAAGAAACTGAAATTTTTGCCTATTCTTCCATGCAAAACAGCTTGAACTCAGTGTAATTAAATGGAGAGCGTTTGTGAGCAGCAGTTTTCAGCTCTTTCCACAGATTCTCGATTGGATTCAGGTCTGGACTTTGACTTGGCCATTCTAACACCTGGATACATTTATTTTTGAACCATTCCTTGCAGATTTTGCTTTATGTTTGGGATCATTGTCTTGTTGGAAGAGAAATCTCCATTCCAGTCTTAAGTCTTTTGCAGACTCCAACAAGTTATCTTCCAGAATGGTCCTGTATTTGGCTCCGTCCATCTTCCCATCAATCTTCCCTGTCCCTGCTGAAGAAAAGCAGGCCCAAACCATGATGCTGCTACCACCATGTCGACAGTGGGGATGGTGTTTTGAGGGTGGTGAGATGTGTTGCTTTTACGCCACACATATCATTTTGCTTTGTGCCAAAAAAGTTTGATTTTGGTTTAATCTGACCAGAGCACCTTATCCAACATGTTTGATGTCTCCCAGGTGGCTTGTGGCAAACTTCAAGCAAGACGTTTTTATGGATATCTTTGAGAAATGGCTGTCTTCTTGCCACTCTTACATAAAGGCCTGAATTGTTCAGTGTATGACTGATTGTTGTCCTATGGACAGACTCTCCCACCTCAGCTGTAGATCTCTGCAGTTCATTCAGAGTGATCATGGGCCTTTTGGCTGCATCTCTGATCAGTTTTCTCCTTGTTTCGAGATGAAAGTTTAGAGGGACAGCCAGGTCTTGGTAGATTTGCAGTGGTCTGATACCCTTCCATTTCAATATGATCGCTTGCACAGTGTTCCTTAAGATGTTTAAAACTTGGGAAATCTTTTGCATCCAAATCCGAGATGTTTAAAACTTGGGAAAATATTTTTGCATCCAAATCCGGCTTTAAACTTCGCCACAACAGTATCTCGGACCTGCCTGGTGTGTTCCTTGGTCTTAATGATGCTCTCTGCACTTGAATCAGAACCCTGAGACTATCACAGAGCAGGCACATTACACTGAGACTTGATTACACCAGGTGGATTCTATTTATCATTACCAGTCATTTAGGACCACATTGGATCATTCAGAGATCCTCACTGAACTTCTGGAGTAGTTTGCTGCACTAAAAGGGGCTGAATAATATTGCATTGTAAAAAAAAGTTTAAAATACCCAATAAATTTCGTTCCACCTCACGATTGAGTCCCACTTGTTATTGATTCTTCACAAAAATATTAGAATTTATATCTTTATGTTGAAGCTTGAAATGTGTCAAAATTTTGAAAAGTTCAAGGGGCCAAATACAAGGCACTGTATGTGCTAATCATTCACAACCGACATCACTCACGAGCACGAGTAACAAGTATCGCGAATAGTGTACTATCTGTGCGATTAGCAAATAGTAACGATTACACTCGCTCATCATAGAAGTTTTGTCTAGAATCTCGTCTCAGGGTTTTAGATGTGTAACTAAGAAATTCTGAGATTTAGGTAGTTATTTATTCCTATTCTTTTCAGCAGTAATTTAAACAATCCACATAGTTGAATTATAATGGTTGCTTTAACTGTGTTAGCCTTAAGTGCAATCTGTGTAGATCATCAATAAAACTGATTTCTTCTATTATAACATCACTCAAAAAATATGCTATTAGATGATATAATTGCAGTACAACACAAGTTGTCTATATGGAAATGTTCAAGTATTAAATTGGCTGTACTATGCGCAGATGAAAAAGAGACTAGCCAAACATACTGTATTTCCACGTTGGATCCTGGGTCTTCCACAAGTCAGTGGTGTCTTTTGGGTCTTTATAAACATTTCTTGGAAACACATGCAGGTAATCTAGGTACTTTAATAGATAGGGGTATAGAAATTCTGAATAAACCCTCTGGAGGAGGTAATTTGGATGGCTCACATCTCATCAGAAAAGGGTATTGAATTCTGGCGCTGTTGATGTCCCGGGTTCAGTTACTCCTTCTTCTATTCTTCTTTCTTCTGATCTTCCTCCTTTGGCATCTTCCACAGCATTGTCTCCTGTTGCGCACAGTCTCTGTGGTTTGCTGTTCTGGGGCCGCTGCATCGGTAGGATCCGGGTATGCATCTGATGCTGTTGCAGTGCTGGCTCTCTCAGGGACAGTCTCTTTACACACATGCCTTACGGACTCGCTCTCCTTTTCTGCCACCAGCAGCAGACGATCTCCCCACTCACCTCCTGTGTTGAGGGGGCTGGAATCAACGGCTCCGGCAGCCTGGGCAACTTTCCTCCAAGGCCCAAGGTAGATCATCTAACTTCATTGGCCCTGCGCACGCTCCTGTAGGCCGGAATTCTGCTCTGCGACCACCTGTCCGGGTGCGGCTTCCTCACCAGGGAACTCTCTCATCCTCCCTACCGGGTTCCTCCACCAATGCTTCCCGCTGTGGGCCCGTAGGGAGAAATATTAAGACTCCTCGTTGAGTGTCCATCTCCGGGTACTGTAGCATGTCCATCCGGATGTCTACATTAGATGGCCGCTGTACTCCTCGTGGTTCACTCTGTTCCTCCCTTCCTGGGGCGTCGCTGATTCTTGCCGCGTCATCGGCCGACCCGCCCCCAGGTGGGGCTACATCAGGTTGATTGACATTGCGCTCCCGCGGAGTGAAGGATGGCAGGGGTGGGGATTTCTTTTCCCGTTCCTGGCTGGCTTGACCCGTGATGAGGGGCACTGGCATGCCCCGCGCCATGCACATGACGTCAGTCTTTTAGGGCCGCCATTATGGGGGTCATGTTTGCAAAGTTCAAACACAAGTTCTAGAAAGTCTTTTCGGCACACAATACCCGGGATTAATGGGCACGGTATCCTGTTCGTGATGCCAGAAAACTGATGCACCCCCAGGCAATGGGGCACTCGGGAATTGGGCCAGTGGTGGTCTCTCAGGAATCACGGTAGTCGTGACCCGGTCCCGTGGCCTGGGATCAGTCCAAAATGGATGTAGTGAAGGGTTGTGCTGTGTACAAGTCACTTACTTCGCTGCTGCAGCTCTCCAGCCAGTGTGCAGGTTGTCCTAGTGCTGGACGTGGTGCTGAAAATAAAGCAGTCTCAAGCAGTAGTGAAAGTAATCCAATTTCCACACACAGATGAGCTCCCAGGGTACTTTACTCAGTCTTAAGTAGCAATTACAACAGGTCACAGTTCTTTCCAGTTACAGTTTACAGTTATTTTGCACTTCAGCACTGCTCTGAGTTACCCACACTGTGCAGCTCAGGTAACTTTTCTATGTTCAGGCCATTCTCTCAACTTTGACGTAGTACCTCACTCACAGGTTTGGTCTGGCTGTCTCGGACTCACGGTAAAGAATTTTCCCTTAAAGTCACGGTCACCAGTCTTATTGTGACAACTGTGTTCCTCTGCCATAGTGGTAAGTTAGGGTGCAGCACATAAAGTCTCTGCCCCCCACCGGTGTGTCTTGTGATTAGGGTATAGAATCCCTAGTCACCTCATCAGAGACGGTTCTCTGGTGTCGGCCTAGCCCTCCAGTATCCCAGGTTCAGGTATTTGGGCACACCAGGCTCCTTCTGTCTGTCACTGTGATAAGGGTTACTCCACACAGAACGGGTCTATCAGGCTGCCGGGCCCTTGTCCTCCCACCCTCCTTAGATGTGGGGTCTCTTTAAGTGTTTCCCCTTCCCGTCGCTTCCAGGCTGTGAAGTAGGCTTTCTCTCAAGGGGTCCGTGTCCTCACGGGATTCTGCGTCTCCAGGGAGCCCAAAGATGTCTGGGAAGTTTCTCTCTGTTCTGTTCTCACTCTGCTGTTCCTCCTTCTAACTCTTTCAGCTCCAACTCAATCTAACCTCTGTCTCCTTTTGCTCCTAGTTTTTGTTTAGGTCTCTCCACCCACTTTGTCAGTGTCCTCCTACGTTCCACCCACTGTGCTACACCTGCCACCCCTAGCCCAACCTAGAGTCTTAGACGTAGGGTCAGTGTTTGTGCGGTGTGGGTGTGTTTTGCAACCTTGCTTACCTGGCTGCACTTCCCTCTTGTGGCCACCTGGTTGCAGGGGCGCCACAAAAACACCTTCAAAGGGGCCCAAGAGCCACCAAACACAGCTCAAACCATTTAACAGTGGAGCGCCGTTATTTAGCTCAGACATTATAGTGCGTTGTGAAAATATTTGGCCGACTTGAACTTTTCTACCTTTTGCCACATTTCAGGCTTCAAACATAAAGATATAAATTATAATATTTTTGTGAAGAATCAACAACAAGTGGGACACAATTGTAAAGTGGAATGAAATTTATTGGGTATTTTAAACTTTTTAACAAATAAAAAACTGAAAAGTGGGGTGTGCAATATTATTCGACCCCTTTAATTTCAGTGCAGCAAACTCACTCCAGAAGTTCAGTGAGGATCTCTGAATGATCCAATGTATAAATGTACCTGCTCTGTGATAGTCTCAGGGTTCTGTTTCAAGTGCAGAGAGCATCATGCAGACCAAGGAATACTGTTGTGGCGAAGTTTAAAGCCGGCTTTGGATACAAAAAGATTTCCCTAGTTTTAAACATCTTAAGGAGCACTGTGCAAGTGATCATATTGAAATGGAAGGAGTATCAGACCACTGCAAATCTACCAAGACCCGGCCGTTCCTCTAAACTTTCATCTCAAACAAGGAGAATGATCAGAGATGCAGCCAAAAGGCCCATGATCACTCTGGATGAACTACAGCTGAAGTGGGAGAGTCTGTCCATAGGACAACAATCAGTCATACACTGCACAAATCTGGCTTTTATGGAAGAGTTGCAAGAAGAATGCCTCAAAGATATCCATAAAAAGTCTTGTTTGAAGGTTGCCACAAGCCACCTGGGAGACACGCCAAACATGTGGAATGAGGTGCTCTGGTTTCATGAAGCCAAAATCGAACTTTTTGGCCACAATGGCAAAGTATATATTTGGTTTACAAGCAACACAGCTCATCACCCTCAAAACACCATCCCCACTGTCAAACATAGTGGTGGCAGCATCATGGTTTGGGCCTGCTTTTCTTCAGCAGGGACAGGGAAGATGGTTAAAATTGATGGGAAGATGGACTGAACTAGCCCTCAAAAGGGCTGATATTACAACTAGTCCCTACACCCTAAACCAATCTCTCTATCTAACTTGAAATTTGCTCGCTATCTGGCTGGCTAACTGACACTGTATTGCACCCACAGCAGCAGCGGTGCCGTCTGACACAGAGCTGCAGCACTGAGGAAATGGCGGCAACAGGGAAAATGGCTGGGTCTTATAGGGCAAGGACATGTGACATACACAGCCAATGACACATGACCTTGCTTGTGTGCAAAAAATGCACTTTGCTGTGTGTGTATATGATAGGCTGACAGACTACACCTCCCCACTGTAAATGCGGTAAGGAAAAAAAAATGGAGATCGGCATTATTTCAGCACAGATCTATCCCCCGCCCCAACTATACACTGAAACTGTATATTAACATTGAATAACAGTATTATGCAGGAGGCACACTGGCGTGAGACTCGCGCGAGTGCAATGCGTGAAAAGAACGCATTGCACTCGGACCAGTGTTGCCCTATCAGGCTGGTATATGCGCCGCTCATACTGCAGCCGCGGTCACAGCAGAGTTAACTCTCTGCTTACCGACGCTGCAGTGATCGGTAAGCAGGGAGTTAAATCCAGCGGTTTATGAATGAGTCGAGGCGCTGTGATGTGGGCACTGCTTAAGCGTTGCTATAGTAACTGATAGTATGGTTACTATAGCAACGGGGCCGGCGGTGACGTCACCGCTTAATGCTCACAGCCTCACTGACTCACCACACAGCAGGGGAGCGCATTTCCGCTCCCTGCTGTGTGATGTAGCAGAGCTGAATGAGTTCAACAAAAAGAAGGAAGACAGAAGAGAGAAGAAAGAAGACCTGGATCTTTGGAGGGATATGTGGTGGTAATAAAGATGGAGTCCCTAATGGTGTCTGTGTCTTTATTTTTAATAAAGAATTTTTCTCTGTGTGGTGTGGTGATTTTTTTAACCCTTTATTGGAGATTCTTAGTGGCCGGGTCAAACTTGGCCTGACATTAAGAATCTCGGGCTTTATACCAGCTTGTATAACAAAGCTGGTATTAACCCCTTTATTACCCAGTGTGCCACCACCACCAGGGCTGCTGGAAGAGCCCGGTAAGGCGCCTGGAAATGGCACTTATTATTAATGCGCCATTTTCAGGGGCGGCTGCGGGCTACTATTCTTTAGCGTGGGGGGCCCTATAACAATGGGCCCTCACCCCACTGAGAATACCAGCCCTCAGCTGCCTAGTTTTACCTTGGCTGGCATGGAAAACAGGGCGGAGCCCACACATTTTTTTTTGCCAGCCAAGGGGAAATTAAGCAGCTGAGGGTAGCAGCTCGCAGTTTGCCTGCTTTCATCGGGCTAGACTTAAAAATGCTGCGAATCCCCACACGTTTTTTTTTAAATAATTATTTATTTTACACCCTACAATGCCAGGTTGTTTGCCATACACTAATGTGTATGGCAACCAAGCAGAATCACTGTCCAGATTGAGAAAATCAAGTCTGATTACAACAGCCAATCACAGAGGCTCCCACAGAGTGTGAGCTCCTGTGATTGGCTGTTAGTTTGACAGTGCAGTGAATATGTAATGAGCTTAATAGGCGGCCCCGGAAGTAACAGCGGGAGCCTATGAAACATGATTTAGCTATTGTAGCAGAGACAGCCTGAGAAAGACCATATTAAAAACGCATTGCACACTGACCACACTCGCACCACAGTCACACCACATTCATCACTCTGGCACCATACTCGCAGCACACTTGCAACACACTTGCACAGCACTCGCATCACTGTCATGCATCAAAAACCCTTACTGTGAAACTCCAATTATGCTTTTGGTGAACTAAGCTTTATCGAACATAACCTCGAACTGCCGAATTTGAAGCAAATTGTTTGCATTCGTTGAATGACTCGAACATCGCCCAAAATAGGTCGAATTTGAAATTGGCAAACATTTCGAATCAAACATCGCTCATCTCTACTGCTCATCACACTTCATGAAGGTGACTTCCTTCCTGACAAAGATTGTGCAGAGTCTTTTGGGAAGATGGTCATACAGCAGGGTGGACCGGTTGATGTAGCATTGATGCCCAATACCTTGTTTGGGCTAGGAAACCAAATCCTCTCTGCCAGAAAAATGCAACAACCTTAACTGAGGTGCATTGCTTGTTGAAGTGATTGGCCTTAGGCCCATGCAACAACTCTTGAGTGATGGCATCTGCGAGATGAATCTCCTCAAGAAAAGAGATGGGATGCCATACCAGATAGCTGCTTGGAGGGGGTAGGGATCCCCACATCACATTCTCCTAGTCAAAGGCCTGTGGTGTGGGTAGTACACATTGAAGAGAAACAGGGCCTTCTGCCTCTTTTACCTGCTTCTCATCCTCCTCAACCTCCTCCTCCTACTCACCATGTTCCTGGTCCTTGTGAATTTGCTGACCCAGTAGTTGCAGCACCCATTGTAGGTCTAATACAGTCAGGTGTGCTGCAAGACCCTCAGGAGTCTGACATCTGGTGCTCCCAGATGGCATGGAGAACAGGTCTCCTCACTCTAAACACCTCAGGTCCTCCTCTTGCATCCGAGCCCAGCATTGGATCCAGACTTGCTGCATATGAGGCCCAATGTAGGTAGCACGGTGGAGCTCAAGCACTCATGTATGTTTATGTTGTCCTGTGAAGGAGGATTCGGTTCTGGTGCTGCTGAATCACTCTCTGCCCCTGGGGTGTTGAGGAAAATGACCTCCTCCTCAGTAGGCATATCTGGTGGGGGATCCATAGACGAACTGTATACTGCAGGCACACATGAGCAACAGTAACTGTAGCAAAGTGTAGCTGCAATGTACTGCACTGCATTGCTAAGATGGTGCTGAGCTCTGCGGTGATGCCACAATGTTTGTCTAGGGGCCCGCCTTTTCCAGTGCCAGGAGTAATACACAAATAATCACTTAGGATATTACTGTTTGCACAATCTTGATGCCGAGCTGCTCATTAACTCCTCCATGAGATGGACTGCAGAAGTCAGGTCACTTACAAATCCCATTCCACATGCCACAAGGTAATACCTGGGCTTGTGGTTGGGTGGACTGATTGATTATTAAAGCCTGACATATTTGGAGGAGAAATAATTATGAAAACAAATAAATTTATCCAGGTCAACAATTCATCTGGTATGCTGAATAAGGCTAGTGGGCAACAATGCAAGGACAAGTTCAATATTAATTATACATATAAAAACTTGTGCACATGACAAAAATCTGAATTCTAAACATATAGAATGAAATGAAATAAAGTGATTGCACATTTTCAAGAAACAATATACTGTACATCATATGGTGTTTTATGAGTGTGAACAGACCTTGTAAGAGAAGCATATAATGGGCACATGTTATTTTTATATGAATTGCTATCACATAACTGTAGAAGAGATGCCCTCACATCCTGCTGATCTTCTGCAATAATAAAGCATTGCTCTCCCCCCCAAAAAAATCCCCCAAAAATAAATAACAATAATAAAAAAATAATAAAATGAAAAATATAAAAAACAAATTCCCCCCAAAATATTAAACCCTCTTACATGGATGTGTTAAGGACATTGTAAGCTTTCTGGATGTCACAGTTGCTGCCATATCTGACAGTTTCCAAAATTCACACCCTGCAGGTGTCAAAATACGTGCAAACTCAGGGGAGTTTAAAAAAATTAATTTAAAGCTCAAAAAAATACTGCAGCTTGATAAAAGCCGGTAGTTCTGATAGCAGGAATATTCCTAACCATAAGGTAAAGTTTTAGGGCCATTTTAAATTACAAACTTTTTTCCTGAACAAAGCCGTGTTTAGCAATTTTCTGCTAAATTGGTCCCATACAAAATCTGCAATGTTCGTGTTGCATTTGAAATTGGCGAACATGTTCTGGGAAAGTTCGCTCATCTCTAGTCAGGACACTGCTATATCCTGTCACAATTTCTCTCCAATTTATATGCAGAAGCTAATTTCAGGAAGGCTGGTAAATGAAAAAGGAATCAAAATGCTGTATGTGTCATGAACAATCTAAAATACGCAGATGACACAACGTTGATGACAACAAGCATAGATGGAATGAAAGACTTATTAAGGTGTGTCAAGATGGCAAGTTCAAACATGGGACTCCTACTGAATATAAAGAAGACAAAGATACTGATTAATGCGAGGTACAACCATGACACTTCTGAGAAGGATAGCAATGAACTGGAAGCTGGAAAGGACTTCAACTTACTTGCATCAATGATCACTCAAGATGCAGCAACGACACCAGAAGTCCATAGGAGAATAGCTATGGTCAAATCAACAATAAAGTCACTGGACAAGGTTTTCAAATCAAGGAACTGTAGTCTGTTTTTTCTGTGCAAAATATGAATGTGAAACCTGGATAATAAAGGAACAAGACAGAAGAAGAATCAATGTCTTCAAAATGTTTTGCTGGAGAAGGATGTTATCAATACCATGGCAAGGAGTACAAACAAATCAATTTTGGTACAAATGAAGCCAGACATGTCACTCAAACCAAGGACTACCAAGCTATGACTTGCCTACTTTGGACACTTCATACAAAGAGAACAAGCTCTGGAGAAGGACATCGTGGTTGGGATAATAGAAGGAACAAGGCGAAGAGGAAATTTGGCAACCTGATGGCTTGATACTATCAAGAAAACGTTTAGAAGAATCTGATGAACCTATATAGGCTTGCACAAGATAGATCTTCCTACAGAGCATTCATCAAATTGCCATTGATCGAGATTGTGGAGAAGGCCATGAAACATAAGAATGCAATGCATACCAATAGGATGTAAGACATAATGTAAGGTTTAGCATTTTGTAAGGTATAATATATAGTGCTGACTGACCCTCAGACTAGTGGCTCTAAACTAAAGGAGCTGAAGTACAGACAGGTTGCCAGGCACCTTAGCCTTCAAGGTATTGGATTGTGATTACTGGCGTGTTGTTACACATGCCAAGGGGTGTCGAGCATCCGGTGGTGGAGCCACTGGCTGGGGGGTGGACCAAGCCTAACCAGACTAGGGGAGGGCAGCATCCAGGACTGTTGCAGCTGAGTGGAACTGGGTGACAGTAGGAAAGGTGAGCACATACGGGACTCTTCAAGAGCTAGAGTCAGACAGGGCTTACACAGAAACACAGCACAGTTAAAACATAGGATAATAGGCACTGGCATCAGACAAAAGTAATCAGGCTCTGACTGGCTCCAGACGTCGGGCATAGGTCATCAGACACCACAGTCTCCAGACATCAGATACACAGAAGGGCAGGTGCAGATGGAATGGCACAGCAGATAGAAATAATCTGGCACAGACATCAGGCTGAAGTCATCAGGTGCAATCATGATGGAAGTTATAAGAAACCAACATCAAGCGGAAGTCATCAGATACTGGCATACGTTTGATGTGTCACATGACCCCCATTGAAAAAAATAAAGTTGGATCCAAAATGGCCAACTTCAAAATGGCCGTCATGGTCACCACCCATGTGGAAAAGTGTTCCCCCCCCCCATATACTAATGTGCCACAAATAGGAAGTTGATATCACCAACCATTCCCATATTATGTAGGTGCATCCATATAAATGGCCCACCCTGTATATTCAGATAAGATCAGTGGTTTAACTTGAAGCCCATGGGACCTCGGATGTGAAAGCTCCAACGGGGCCCAGAGTTATTACAAATCTTTAATAGCATTAGTATTTTTCTATGGGTCAGATATATATATCTGACCCATAGACACTGCTGGAGGAAGGCTCTGAGTGAGCCGAAAAATTCGGTCAGTTTGGGCCAATAAAATACGCATGATTTACTATTTGGAGTGCCGTCCACCTTTTTGGGTAAACATTTGCAATTGAACATTGATTGGATTTGGACCAGAATTGAGTTTTGTTCCTAGTGCTGCTCTTAACTTTTTTACTTTTATATATATATATATATATATATATACTGCAGTGGTCACCTACAGCATTATTACAAGGCACTGTGGAATAATGAAGAGTTACCGTTGATTAGTGCGCTCTGAATCATAAATGACCCAAATATAGGACATATCCCTGTATTTAGGTACTGGCTGTTCACAAGAAAAGAAGACAAATGTGAAAAAAGCCTGTTCTGTACATTTCTATAAAGATGGACACGATCTTAATAATAACAGGTTATCGTAGGCAGTAATTGACTAAATAAACCACTCTTCCTGTTTATTTTCTCCTTGCCCATTGTGTTACTCCCACCCATGCCGTGTTTCCTTCAATTTCCCATCATGTCTTATAATGATCTCACTTACGTAAGTGACACTTAAGGAAGACTCGGCACATCCCACCCTGTAACTGCTGTCCTTCTATTAACTTGTCATGTCACTTTCTAGTCCAGTAAACAACAGGAACAAGACACAGCACAGTCGGTTGGTTGTTACATTGAATATGCTTCAATCCATTCAGATGTGACAACTAAGTATAAACATCTACTTTATCCCAAACCTACAAAGTCAGAATTTGTAGGTATAATTATAAACACGCCCAATGAGAATAGGGTATATTGATGTATTACAATTGCAATTCTCTATATTATTCTGCTTTTATTTGCCACAGTACAAAGGCATTTATGTGAACATACATTTAAGGAACATGAACATATAGATATAGGTTAGTAAATAGAATGTCATAAATATGCCTGTTGTTTAAAGAAAAGTGCTATGTACCTGCCATAATCACATGAAAGAAAATGCTCAGTGTCAGGTACCAGAATGCAGTTAACACATGACATAATCTAATATTACCACCACCAGACTGTAGGAGCCGTCTGTTTAGTTATATGCAAATATTAAATTATTCCCGATCACAAATTTACCCATGCTTCTTTATTATAATAATCTAGGTCATTTTTTGAATGAATGATGAGATACTGCTTTTGTCTGTACATAGTGAATCAATTGTATTGAGCCTACTACTGCTAATGTTGGGGGTAAGTTGCATACGTCTGCAAAGAGTCTTACCGGAGGATTCACGTTCTCTCCTATAGGCCAGTCCGAGCTTAGACATTACCATTTATAAAAATAGTAGCAATGTGTAATCATATCAAACTGCACCGCAACTTTTACGCAATACCTTTACATTCTAATACTTACGCATTTTTCATAGATGCTTGTAGATGGCAGTTTTTTCTAAGAGAGAAACAAGCTGAGGAAAAAAAATCAACACATGCTACGTATGGCAGAGTATCTTGCTAGAGGTTCACCAATGCAAGTTAATGAATGTGAGAAAAACAGACAGCACACATACTGCACACGGAATGAGCTTTTTACATAGTCTTTTACATGCTCAAAAAAACTAGAATAGATGGATTAGATAGATTTCAAACAGCTATATGATATCCTATACCCCTATATATTCCAAGTTTGCATCCTTTATTGCCTTTCATGTAGCACTAAAAGGTGTTTAGCTATGTATTCAAATATTTAATTTAAAAAAATGACATAGTTCCCCCCTATTTTTCATCACCAGCTAGGGCAAAGCAGACAGCTGCAGCCTGCAGACCACAGCTGGCATCTTTCCTTTTCTGGTAATCCAAAACAGAGATCATTCCAAGCTGTTTTTTTATTTATTTATTTACAAATATATAATTTAAAAAAACAAGGAGACCCACCCATTTTGAAAGGCCAGCCAATGTAAATCCGACAGCTGGGATCTAAAATAAAAGGCTGCAGTCTCCCCAGGGCTGGCACCTTCATTAGATGCACCAATCCTTAGTGCAGGAATTTCTCCACGTGTGCACATAGTTTAGATATGCCCTACTAAGCCTTAAAATAACTAAACAGGTTCTCATGCATATAATAATATCGGCTGAAACCGCCGTCATCGACGGATTCAGCCAATGGTCTAATCTGCTTAGGGGCGCTGACCAACTGATGATTGGGAGAGATGTTGATTGCACATGTTCCATTACAGACTGCCGGTCGCATTGTTCTCCTTGAGACAAGCTGCTGGCTGACATATCAGTTGATGTCTTTCTCATTGAGAATACAGGAAAGCTTGGTCCAGTGATTGCTCTTTGGTATGGGACAGTTGCCGAGAAGGCTGTTGACCGAACTATCATATGAAAAATAATTTGACTGACCGCCATCTCGTTTCCATGGTAAGTTCTAGAATTACCAATATATTGAAATAAGCTTTGTACTCAGAGTTCGCTTAACCTCTTTACGACCAATGACGAGTATACTCGTCATGAAAAGATGTCAGTTCCCGCATCATGACGAGTATACTCGTCATGGCTTTGAACTGTCACTGCTCCTAAACGAACAGTGACAGCTCAAATCTAAAAGCTGTCAGTTACAGCCAAGGGTTAGGGGCAGAGGTGTGGGCACCCCTGTTAACCCCTTCACCCCCCTCCCCCACCGCAATCACTCTTATCTGCGGGCGGGTTGCACCGCAGCCGCCGGCCATGAGCTGATGCTCCAGCTCCCCCTGTGTCCTGTCCCCGCCCCCTGTGTCCAGCTCCCCCTGTGTCCTGTAGCCCCCCCCCCCTGTGTCCTGAGCCCCCTGTGTCCTGTCCCCGTCCCCTGTGCAGCCCCTCCTGTGTCCTGTCCCCGTCCCCTGTGCAGCCCCTCCTGTGTGCGGTCCCTGTCCCCTGTGCAGCCCCTCCTGTGTCCTGTCCCCCCCCCTGTGTCCAGCTCCCCTGTGTCCTGTAGCCCCCCCCCTGTGTCCTGAGCCCTCTGTGTCCTGTCCCCGTCCCCTGTGCAGCCCCCCCTGTCTCCCGTCCATCCCCGCCCTCACACCTTGCACAGTTTGTTTGCCGGCGGGCTTCTGCGCCCACCGGCAAAGCTGCAGGGCCCCCTCCTCCTCCCTGCTGGTCCCCAGCCCCCGGGACTCGGTCCCCAGCCCCCGATCCCTGGTCCCCAGCCCCGCTCACCTATCCCGATTCCCGGCGGGCTGCACGCTCGGTGCACCCGCCCGCACCGTCGGGCCTCCTCTGCAGTGTGGCTCCTCCTCTTCTCAGGGGCTCCTCCTCCTCATCGCTGGGTAAGTATGAATGAATGAAAGAATGAATGAAAGAATGAATGAATGGATGGATGGATGGATGGGTGGATGGATGGGTGGATGGATGGATGGATGGATGGATGGGTGGGTGGATGGATGGATGGGTGGGTGGATGGATGGATGGGTGGATGGATGGATGGATGTGTGCGTGCGTGGATGTGCGTGTGTGGATGTGTGTGCGTGGGTGTGTGCATGCGTGGATGTCAGCACGTGGATGTGCGTACGTGGATGTGCGTACGTGGATGTGCGTACGTGGATATGCATGTGTGGATGTGTGTGCGTGGTTGTGTGCATGCGTGGATGTGCGTACGTGGATGTGCGTACGTGGATGTGCGTACGTGGATGTGCGTACGTGGATGTGCATGCGTGGATGTGCGTACGTGGATGTGCGTGTGTGAATGTGCGTGCGTGGATGTGTGCGTACGTGGATGTGGATGTACGTGGATGTGTGTGTGGATGTACGTGGATGTCAGCATGCGTGCGTGGATGTGTGCATGCGTGGATGTGCGTGCGTGGTTGTGTGCATGCGTGGATGTGCGTACATGGATGTGCGTACGTGGATGTGCGTACGTGGATGTGCGTACGTGGATGTGCGTGCGTGGATGTGCGTACGTGGATGTGCGTGTGTGAATGTGCGTGCGTGGATGTGTGCGTACGTGGATGTGGATGTACGTGGATGTGTGTGTGGATGTACGTGGATGTCAGCATGCGTGCGTGGATGTGTGCATGCGTGGATGTGCGTGCGTGGTTGTGTGCATGCGTGGATGTGCGTACGTGGATGTGCGTGCGTGGATGATGGGTGCATAGGTGGATGGATGGGTGCAACAAGGGATCAAGTGTCCTCTTGTTATAGTCTCTGGGATCATAGTCATGGTGCACTGTATAACTGATCATTGTCATACAGTGCACCATAACTCTGACCCCTGAGACTGTAGGAAGAGGACACTTGATCCCTTGCTGCAGTCTCTGGATTGAGCAGAGGCGATCGAGCGTCGTGGGACCTTCGTTGTGGACTACGTCGGAGGCAATCGAGCGTCGTGGGACCTTCGTTGTGGACTACGTCGGATCTTCATAATAAAGATGGAGTCCGAATTTTGTTTGTGTTTTTTTTTCAAATAAAAAGATTTTTCTATGTGTGTATTTTCTGACTATTTACCAGAGATTCCTAATGGCGGGTCTAACATTGGCCCTATATTATGAATCTCGGGCTTAGTGCCAGCTGCCAATAAAAAGCTGGCATTAACCCCTTTATTACCCAGTTTGCCACCGGCACCAGGGCAACTGGAAGAGCATGGGTACAGCGCCAGAAAATGGCGCTTCAATGAATGCGCCATTTTCTGGAGCGGCTGCGGGCTGCAATTCGCAGCATGGGGGGCCCAGAACGCTTGGGCCTTTCCATGCTGAGAATTCCAGCCCCAGCTGCCTAGTTGTACCTGGCTGGGCCAAAAATATGGCGGAGCCCTACGTCATTTTTTTTTCTAGAATTAGTTCTAGAAATAAAAAAAAATGGGCTTTGCTGTATTTTTGGTTGCAGCCAGGTACAGCGAGGCAGCTGGGGGTTGCTGGCAGTCTGTAGCTGCCAAGTTGTACCTGGCTGGACCAAAAATATGGCGGAGCCCTACGTCATTTTTTTTTCTAGAATTAGTTCTAGAAATAAAATAAAGCCTTCGCTGTATTTGTAGCCGGCCATGTACAACTTGGTAGCTGGCTGACTGGAATCCTCAGCGTGGAGAGACTCAAATGTTGTGGGTCCCCCACGCTGCAAATTTCAACCCACAGCCACCCAAGAAAATAGCGCATTCATTAGAGGCGGCATTTTCTGGTGCTGTACCCCAACTCTACCAGTTGCCCTTGTGCTGGTGGCACACGGGTTCTCCATATGCGACATAGTGTCCGCTAACAATTTCAATAGAAAATTAGGTCCAATTGTTAGCGGAAACCATGTCGGGTATGGAGAGCCCCTCCCTGTGTGCCTGAACATTGGAGCTCCCCCACAAGTGACCCCATTTTGGAAACTAGACCCCCGAAGGAACGTATCTAGATGCATAGTGAGCACTTTGAACTCCCAGATGCTTCACAAATTCATCCATAAAAATGAAAAAAGCACGTTTTTTTCCACAAAAAGTTTCTTTTTTCATTTTTACGGATGAATTTCTGAAGCACCTGGGGGTTCAAAGTGCTCACTATGCATCTAGATACGTTCCTTTGGGGGTCTAGTTTCCAAAATGGGGTCACTTGTGGGGGAGCTCCAATGTGGAGACACATGGGGACCCTCCAAACGCGACATGGTGTCCGCTAACAAATTGAGCTCATTTTCCATTCAAATTGTTAGCGGACACCATGTCGCGTTTGGAGGGTCCCCGTGTGTCTCCACATTGGAGCTCCCCCACAAGTGACCCCATTTTGGAAACTAGACCCCCTAAGGAACGTATCTAGATGCATAGTGAGCACTTTGAACCCCCATATGCTTCAGAAATTCATCCGTAAAAATGAAAAAGCACTTTTTTTTCCCACAAAAAATTTATTTTTTCATTATTATGGATCAATTTGTGAAGCATCTGGGGGTTCAAAGTGCTCACTATGCATCTAGATATGTTCCTTTGGGGGTCTAGTTTCCAAAATGGGGTCACTTGTGGGGGAGCTCCAATGCGGAGACACACAGGGACCCTCCAAACGCGACATGGTGTCAGCTAACAATTTGAGCTCATTTTCCATTCAAATTGTTAGCGGACACCATGTCGCGTTTGGAGGGCCCCGGTGTGTCTCCACATTGGAGCTCCCCCACAGGTGACCCCATTTTGGAAACTAGACCCCCTAAGGAAGGTATCTAGATGCATAGTGAGCACTTTGAACCCCCAGATGCTTCACAAATTCATTCATAAAAATTAAAAAAACACTTTTTTTTCACAAAAAAATTCTTTTTGCCTACATTTTTTCAGTTTCACATGGGCAAAGGGATAAAATACATCCCAAAATTTGTTGGGCAATTTCTCCTGAGTACACCGATACCTTATATGTGGTCATAAACCACTGTTTGGGCGCACGGCAGGGCTCAGAAGTGAAGGAGCGCCATTTCACTTTTTGAACGGAAAATTGGCTCTAAAATTCAAATTGCGCTCCCTCCCTTCTGAGCCCTGCCGTGCGCCCAAACAGTAGTTTATGACCACATATGAGGCATCGGTGTACTCAGGAGAAATTGCCCAACAAATTTTAGGATGCATTTTATCCTGTTGCCCATGTGAAAATGAAAAAATTGAGGCTAAAAGAACATTTTTGTTACAAAAATTATTTTAGTTCCTGTGAAGCACCTGAAGAGTTAATAATCTTCTTCAATATAGTTTTGAGTAGCTTGAGGGGTGCAGTTTTTGGAATGGTGTCACTTTTGGGTGTTTTCTGTCATGTACACCCCTCAAAGGGACTTCAAATGTGATGTGGTCACTAAAAAATTGGTTTTGTAAATTTTGCTGGAAAAATGAATAATTGCTGATGAACTTTGAACCCTTATAACGTCCTACCAAATTTTTTTTTTTCTTCCAAAATTGTGCTGATGTGAAGTAGACATGTGGGACATGTTATTTATTAACTATTTTGTGGCACATAACTCTCTGGTTTAGCAGAATAAAAATTAAAAATTTGAAAATTGCTAAATTTTCAAAATTTTTGCCAAATTTTTTATTTTTTCACAAATAAACGCAAAAATTATCGACCTAAATTTAATACTAACATGAAGCCCAATATGTCACGAAAAAACATTCTCATAATCGCTAGGATCCGTTGAAGCGTTCCAGAGATATTACCTCATAAAGGGAGAGTGGTCAGAATTACAAAAAATGGTCTGGTCATTAAGCTGCAAAGTGACTCGGTCCTTAAGGGGTTAATGATGATTAACTTTTTATTTCTTGGGTAACAAGTGTATATAAATGTTTCGGTCTCTAGTTGAGACCTTCGTCAATATAGATAACTTGTTAGAAATGCTGCCTGGATGAACGCTGTATGAGCTAAGGTTGGCACCAAACAACCCAGCTGGGGATGCCGCAGCTTAACTCATACAACGTTCATACAGTCAGGGTTTCTAGCAAGTTATGCATACCGATGAAAGTCTCAACTAGAGACCGAAACATTTATAAACCAAAGAAATAAAAAGTTAATCACCATTAAGCAGCCTCTGAGTGCAAAGCTAATTTTAATATGTCAGTAAGGATTTAGACCCTACTTTGCACCGACACCTCGGGAGTGATGCAATATCTATTGTCTTTAAAATTACCAATGACTCCCGCTATCCATTTAAATAACTCAAAGATTACAGATACAGTGCGTTACGCTAACGTCGCCATTACCAGATATGGGCGAAAGCAGGCAGACGGATCCCCGAAGTGCAAGTGTGACAGCAGCTGTGTCACAGCGCATGCACTAGTCCGGACGCACCGGAAACACGTCATGCGATGTTTCCGGTACGTCCGGAGTAGTGCATGCACTGTGGCACAGGCCCTGTTGTTATGGCAATAAATAGTTAATAATTTATATTAGTTTATAGTCATTCGGAAATCTCTTAGTACAGGCTAGAGGCCTGTTTGTAGGAAAAATGCCTTGCTCTTTTCCCTATAGCCCTCTCTTCTTCTTCCCTCCCACCTTCGGGTTTTCTCTGGCTCAGATTTTATATAATGTTTTGACTTAGAGGTAGCCTTATAGAAGTTCTTATCAACGTGTTCTGAATGTACTGTACGAACGCAAGGCTAGTTTAAACTAACTATCACACAGAATATAATTGAAGTTTTTTTCAGAATAAAATGTATATTCAGCATAATATGATGCAATTACCTAGAAACACCCCTAAGGAATGCCCCTTTAATGATAAGTAATAAAACTGCTAACCGCTCCTAAAATAAAGGTATTTGTCATTAAGCTCTACATTGACGTGTGTGTCAGCGTGGTTTGGCGGCAGACAATTAAGATGACAGCCTCACCCGAAAGGTGTGGGGGGCATTCATTACACTGTCACACTTGCGCTTCTGTGATGCGGTCTTCTAAGCTTGCCCATAACGCCACGAGCGCAATGCGCTTCATCTGTGTGCCGATGCACTTGGCTGCACTTGGCTGTGATAGCACCTGCGCTAGCGCATTGATGCTAAACGCATCGGTGTATAGATGTGAAAGGGGCCAAACTAAACTCTCCCCTTATGCCTTTCTTTGGAATTTGACTGTAACAGTAATCTGATGCCACCAAGGACGACATCTGCAATGGAGTTTGCATGTTCTCTCCGTGTTTGTGTGCTTTTCCTCTGGGCACTTTGGTTCACTCCCACATTGCAAAGACATACTGGTAGGATGTTTAGATTGTGAGCCCCAATGTGGACAGTGTTTGTATGTAAAGCGCAATCGAATTAATAGAGCTATATAAATGAATACATATTATTATTATTATTATTATTATTATTATTATTCGCATATTTTATTACTAAAATAAAATCTTTAATGAATCCTTTTTCAGTAATTATTGTAAATGAATGGAATTTAATTGCCTCATTCATTGCACTGTGTTGTTCACTATTCCTTTTCTTGGCTGTTACCAACTGGGACTAAAATGCCATGTGGATCCATCGTTACTGGGACTAGTCTTCCTTTTGTCCTTTGTGTCAGTCAGACACAATGAGGTGGAAGCCCTTTTCTTATAAAGTTTGGGAAGGGACCATCCATTGTCCCCGCTCCAGACAACAACTCTCAATTTTGTCTGAAGTAGGCCCTAATCTGTATGCTCAGCAAGGCGGCTTCCCAACAAATTAGCATAAAACACTGCAGGAGGCGAAAGCTACATACAGACAGATGCTGTCGGTAATGTGCTAACACCTCTTGTTTCAGCTGACCATTGTCACTTTCAGTCTTGAGAGAAGACAGATCTGGAGGCCACGGTTCTTCACAGATTTGTCTATTGAATAAAAGAGGGCAAAATCACATCACAAAGGGGATGAGGAACAGTTTTTTTTCTCTCTTTAGAGCACAGCGGAGTTATAGACTTCATCTGTTTAATGTCAATTAAGGTAGAATAAAGACACCCACCTAAAGCTTACGAATCCAGATTGGGAAAGTCATGGATATCCCAGTGCTATCATTTCAATTTTATGAGTCGTTCAGACATGAAATATGGAAGAACTACATCAAACCCCATTTTATCATTTCTAATATAAAGACACAGAGGACTTGTCCTCGAGTGAGATTTCATGATTAGCACAGACTGACAGAAATGTCAATGGTGTCTGTTAACCCTAAAATGCAGAAGCTGTCATATTAAATATCATTTGTACATTTTTGCTGCTATAGTGTAACATTTGTATAGTCAAAATGAAAAAGAAAATAGTTTTCCACGTTGAAAAAAGAATATAGTTGGTGCAAACATGGAATATTAAGATTAATTATTGTCACTTGAACTTCAAAGACTTCACATATTTTAAAAATAGGTATATAGTTATGTTTGTTTGACTAATCTATACCAGATGCTACATTAGATATTTTTGACTTTTTGTTGTTTTGCTTCTTTTAAGATAGAAGAAACATTTTGTATTCTTCTTGAATAGTGTAGTAATTATATGTTTTTGTTATTCATAACAGCAAAAAATAAAAGAATGTTAACCAATATCTATAAATAAATGTGTCATGTATGTGTATATATTGTGCTGTTCATCTTTATATGTAATTACAAGTGTATGAATATACCGGTACTGCCAGGTGAAATAAGGATTGAACATGTCATCTATTTTCTAAGTAAATATGTTTCTAAAGGTTCTATTGACATAAATGTCTCACCAGATGTCGGTAACAAGTCATCCAAACCACACAGGGTAAGAAATCAAACCATAGATATCCATACATTTAGTGATGTGTAATAATGAGAAATGACTCAAGGAAAAGGGAAGAAAGGGAGGTGCAAAAAGCCATGAAAAGCCATGACACCATCTAAAATCTAGCAATAATTTGAAAGCGACCCCACCACTTAGTGAAAAATAATATCTGCTGCTTTAACTAATAGTCTATAAAGAGGTGTCTCATTACCAAGATGCCACACAAAAAACATCTCATGATAGGTAAAACTAGTGAGCTGTCTCAAGACATTTGCAACCTTATTGCTGCAAATATACTGATGGTATTGGTTGGAGAAGAGTTTCTAAAGACCAGTGAGCACTGTTGGGCCCATAACTGGGAAGTGGAAAAAATATAATTTCACCTTAAACCATACACAACCAGGTGCTCCACGCAAAATTTCAGATGAAAAAAATTAGCAGGAGAGTTGTTCAAGAGCCAAGAATTACCTGTACTAAAAGACTTGGAATCAGCAGATACAATTGTTTCAAATAAAACAATACTTTATAGCTCCATGGCCTGTATGCATGTTCACCACGTAAAACTACGTTGTTGAACAAAAAGCATGTTTATAGCTTGCTCAACAATACTTAGGCTGGGGTCACACATAGAAATCCGTTTTTGGAAGTGATTTCCATGACCAATCCGTTTTTTTTTAGTGCTTTTTGAGCCTCCTGCACCCCTGAACGTTTTTGGACTTACCGTATATACTCGTGAATAAGCCGACCCGTGTATAAGCCGACCCCCCTACTTTTGCCCCCAAAATCTGGGAAAACCTATTGACTCGTGTATAAGCCGAGGGTGGACCCCAGCACTGGTATACATCCCCCAGCAGTGTGGTATACAGGCCCCCCCAGTGGTATACAGGCCTCCCCAGTGGTAGTATACAGCCCCCAGCAGTGTGGTATACAGCAGCCTCCCCAGTGGTACATACAGGAACCAGCAGTGTTACAGCAGCCTTCCCAGGGGTATATACAGCACCAGCCCCAGGGGTATATACAGCACCAGCCCCAGGGGTATATACTCAGCAGCCCCAGGGGTATATACAGCACCAGCCCCAGGGGTATATACAGCACCAGCCCCAGGGGTATATACAGCACCAGCCCCAGGGGTATATACAGCACCAGCCCCAGGGGTATATACAGCACCAGCCCCAGGGGTATATACAGCACCAGCCCCAGGGGTATATACAGCACCACAGCCCCAGGGGTATATACAGCACCAGCCCCAGGGGTATATACAGCAGCAGCCCCAGAGGTATACAGGCCCCCCATCAAGATCCAGGGCCCCCCCCCTTGCTCGGCAAACCTGTAAAGTAAAATCATTATACTTATCACTGTCCTGTTGCCGCCGTCCCGCCGCTGCCGACATCACGCTCCTCCGTCTTCATTCAGCGTCTTCCGGCTTCCTGTGGTCGGCGCAGACAATGACGTCATTGCCTGCGACCACAGGAAGCCGGTAGAAGACGGATGAAGCCGGGGATCGTGATGTCGGCAGCGGCGGGACGGCGGCGACAGGACAGTGATGAGTATAATGATTTTACTTTACAGGTTTGCCGAACAAAAGGGGGAACCTGGATCTTGATGGGGGGGCCTGTATACTGATGGGGGTGGCGGGCGGGCGGTATACTCGCGTATAAGCCGAGGGGGGACTTTTCAGCCCAAATTTTGGGCTGAAAAACTCGGCTTATACGCGAGTATATACGGTAGTCATTTTTTGACAAAAATTTAAAAAAAAACGGACCTAGCAATGTTTTTAGGTGCAGAAAAAAACGGACAGGGTGTTTATTACATCCAATCCGTTTTTCTATCAGTTTTTGGACTTAGAAAAAAAAAATGCCAAAAATGAAGCCAAAAACGGACCAAAGGCTTATGTGTGACCCTAGCCTTAGACAAGCATGTGCAATATTGGAAGAATATATTCTGGTCAGATGAGATCAAAATTGCACTCTTTAGATACAATAATACACCATATTTGGAGGCCATAAGCCACTGTATGTCACCTCAAAAACACCATATCAACAGTGAAGATAGATTGGAGGTGGGAACATCATGGTTTGGGACTGTTTTCAGCATACGACACTGGCATATTTCATGTAGTTGAAGGAAGGTTGTATGGTCAAATGTACCAACACATTATTGATAAAAATTTGTTGCCATCTACCAGGATTATGAAGATGAAACTAGGGTGGACATTTCATCAAGATAATGATCCCAAAGACACAGCCAAGGAAACTCTGAATTGGTTTCAGAGAAAGAAAACAAAAACTGCTAGAATTGTTCAGCCAATCACCTGACCTGAATCAAATAGAACATTTATGTAAAGAACCCATGAACCTTCAGAATTTAAAGAGTATTTGTGTGGATGAATGGGCCATAATCACACCTAAGCAATGCAGCCAGCTAGGTTCTCCATACAGGAGGTTTTCTTAAGCTGACATCACAAATAAAGGCTTTTGTACGAAGTATTACATTTATTTCAATAAGTGTGTTCAATAGTTTTTCCCTGTGTCATTAATCATTATTACACATCACTTAATTTATGAACATCCATAGTTTGATTTCATTGCCTGTGTGGATAGAATGGGTAGTTACTGATAGCTATATTTACTTGGAGAATTAATTGGTTATGTATTCAATACATATTTCCCCGCTGTATATATGGACATAAATTTAGGGTTTTTCCAGTTCAGAAAACCCCTGTCTCCCTACCCAAGAATTGACATGCTGCAGTTTTCTTCTACAACCAAATCTGCAAGGAAGAAATAAGCAATGTGTGCATAACACGTCAAATTCTCATTGACTTTGCTAGAATAAGGATAGGCATGCAGATTTGTGAGAAATCTGCACCAAAAATGCACTATGTGCAAATGGCCTTATTTTATCAAACTGCAGCATGGGAAAAAAACCAGGAAAACCGCTTTAATCCATACAGCACAAATGGGATAAAAGTACCAGTCACTTAGGGTGGAAATGTAGCCATGTAATATATCCTGTGATCAGGGACGTAACTACAACAGGTGCAGGGGTTGTGATCGCACCCCGGCCCCGGAGCTTAGGGGGCCCCAAAAGTCCCTGTGGCCTATAGAAAAAGACTATTGCTGTTAAAGATTTGTAATAATTGGGGGTCCCGTTGGAGTTTTCGCATCGGGGCCCATCAGCTTTAAGTTACGCCACTGCCTTTGATTGTACAATAATATGGATCATTACCTCCTATGCTGTGAGGCTACAATAGTGAGTCTTTCCCCAGTAATCAGTGAGGTTCAGTTGGGGAGGCACTGTGATCATTTGTAGATTTAGTAACATGATTGACTGTTCTTGTTAGTATTGTACTTTAATACTGGTTAGAAGAGACAAATTGATTGATATTTTTATTTTGAGTTTGATTACTGGTCAGATTCGGAACGAACGTTGACGATTCGGTTCGTGATTGAAAAATCCAAGCAAGAAAGGGCCATTTTTCATGGGCCCTCACCACCCTAAAAATAGCAGGCCGCATCTACTCCAGATCTCGCGCCTCCATAAGATGTGCCACTCCTGGTGCTTTACCTTGGCTCTTCCTGCTGCTCTGGTGCAGTCGCAGTTAGCATAATAAAAGGGGTTAAATGACAGATAAGTACTGTCACCTGTATTCAACGCCTGGATTGATAATGTCTAGTCACCGGATTGGTAATGTGGAGGTATCATACATGCCTCAATATTACCAATCTAGAGGTTGATGATAGCTGACAATACTCATCTGTCATTAACCCCTTCTATTACCCTCTTTGCCACCAAACCAGGTCAGTGGGATGAGCTGGTATGAAGCCCCTGGATATGGCACTTCTAATGAATGCACCATATTCTGGAGCGGCTGCAGGTTGCTATATTTACCCTGCAGCGGGGCAATAACTATGTACCTCCCAGTGTAAGAATACCAATCCCTAGTTGTGTGCTTTTTATTGGCTAGTATCAATTTTTTCAATTATTTCTTTATTTTTACAGTAATGTGATGTCAGTTTAAACTAATCAGAC
The DNA here is from genome assembly GCA_033576535.1 of Allobates femoralis. Classification (NCBI taxonomy): domain Eukaryota; kingdom Metazoa; phylum Chordata; class Amphibia; order Anura; family Aromobatidae; genus Allobates; species Allobates femoralis. The sequence goes on from JARQOC010000004.1 coordinate 149,054,532, forward strand.
CAGCAGAGAAGGTAGGCAGGGCAAACTATGACTTAAAGTGGGAGGAACCAGTGAGGTTCATAAGATGGTCTGGAAGCATGGTGACAGCAGCACTGAAGCTTGATAAGTAATACTCCAGGAAGATAATGGCTGTGCCAAAACAGCTGGGCTCCCTCCATTGTAAAAAAGTTTGAGCTGTGTTTGGCAGCTTTTGGACATATTCGAAAGTGTTTTCTATGCCCTTGATTTTGCCTCCCAATGATTTGAATGGGGTTCGGAAGTTTGGCGACCTGTTCGCTGATCTACTTGGGGAATATACACCCATTCAACTCATCGAATCTGAACTTTAAAAGGTTCACTCATCTCTACTGGTGAGGCCCGGGTGTCACCATGTTCTGTTTAGTGAGGTCCTAGTAGAAAAAACTTGAAAAAGTATTATTTATATGGCTCCTTTAAGGCAACATTAAGGCACTTTCCACTAAGCAGCATTTATTTAGTTTTGTTGGACAGCTTCATTACATAACTATGTAATAGCATTATACCCAGGTCTAACAAACATTTTTCTCTTACTAGCAGATAAATACACAGATGACATATTGGTGCATCTCAATGAACCTTTGACATACCTGTATTATCATATAATAGTAAACAGACCCTTCTTATTGAATCTTAAGTAATAACTAAAACTGCTGTTCTAATATTTTATTTATGGTTTTTCAAATTCTTGAGATTAAATTTCAGGACCTCATTAATTTGTATGTAAAATAAATCCACCCGAGTCAAAAATCATAATATGGACTTCATTTGTTATGTTATAACCTCTCTACAGGTTTGCCAGAACCTGCCCACTTCTGCATTGGTAGGTGAGTAGATGTAATGATGTCCTGTAATCAGGTGGCAGCCAGGATATGGGCACAACCGGGTGGTATTGTGCACTTGTCACATACATTATCAGACATGCACAACATCTGCAGACTGTACAGACATCCTGGCAGGCTATTGTTATGGAGACATCATATGCTCCACTCACCTCTTGATGTGAAAATGACCAGCAACCATTTAACACAGAGGTGGGAAACTCCAGGCCTCGAGTGCCGCCAACAGTGCATGTTTTCAGGATTTCCTTAGCATTGCACATGGGTTGGAGTCATCACCTGTGCAGGTGATTATATTATAACCTTTGAAATACTAAGGAAATCCTGAAAACCTGCACTGTTGGTGGACTTCGAGGCCTAGAGCTCCTTATCCCTGATTTAATACAACCTTATATGGGTGTTAAACAATTCCATAGGACTCCATGGCTGCATAGTAAAGATGTGCAACAAAATTTGCAGGCTCAAGTAGCAATCTCTGATCTGGACCTCTGTTACAGTTGGACTTTACTTCTGTGGCGACATCCTTGGCCCATCATCTCCTCGAGGTTGTTGGCTCTCATGGCCACTTTACACGTCCCGATATCGGCGTCCAACTCCGATAAAAAGTCACGTGGTTCTTGCGTTGGCCCCGATATCGTTCATGCGTTGTGTGGTGTAAATGTCCAATACGATGCACAAACGATGCCAACACGATATCGGAGATCAAATGAGCCTGCTCTCCAACGGCCCGATATTGGATGGACGTTCAGGCATGATCGTGCTGTGTGAAAGCCCAACAACGATGTGGAGTACAACTTCCCCTATTCTCTCTCCATGTTAAATGGTCGTTCCTGGGTCGGCCGTACAAGGGGGCGTACACATCGCTGGTGCGTTGCCTGACAATATCGCGCTGTGTAACATCTCCTATGCGATGTTGGAATTCTGCCCAAAAAGTGCACGCCCCCGCGTCGTTGTATCCAATATCGGACCGACGTTGGGACGTGTAAAGTGGCCATCAGTTTCTGCAACATCATGACGTCATGGAGATGCTGGGCCAAGTATGATGGCTGCAGAAGTACGTTTGGTTGCAACAGAGGCTCAAACTAAAGATCAAATCTACAGTAGGTTCTCCAAATCTTTGTACTAATCTCTACTGCATAGGAAATATCTGCTGAATCTTGTAGGATCAGTTTTATAACCCCTTTAGGTCAGTGCTCTGTAGCATATTTGGATTGAGATATTGTAAAAATACATAATAAATCTGTTGTAAGGATAAGAAAAGCAATATTTCTACAGAGATACAATGTAATCACAGTGAGAGAAAATAATCAGTGCATAAGTCACAAAATATGTGCAAATCAAATTATCAGCCTTGTAATCATATACCTTTCAAAGTGCTACTAAGAGGCAATTTTTTAACATAATATGTAAAGTTGCATTAAACAAGGGATTTTTTTATACATAGCAGAAAAATAATGTACCAATTATTCCAAATGGTATGAGCTATAGTTTTCTAATGGATTCTGCCCCATCTGATCTTGTCCTAACAAGAATATTTTGCTAAGACAAATGAACTCAGGATTTCGCAAAACCTCTTTGAAAGCTAAAACAATGTCAAAGATAAAAGAGGCATCATTTTAGACCAGATCAATATTAAAGTGGTTTTTAAATTAGCAAATATGTTTGATATATAGATTGCAATTAAAAGTTACACTTTTAACAAAAGTCACTCTTCAGGGGAATCTATTTCCAGATTTTTGCAGCGTTTTTTTTCGCGGCCGCACCTGCCGCAAGTGCCGAAACCGCACTTGCCGCATCTGCCGCACCCTTACCGCAAGCCCCATAGACATTGCATGGGGCTTGCCGCAAGTGTGCCGCAAGTGTCGCGGTTATGCGGTAATCGCGGCAGATGCGTTTTTTTCACCGCATCTGCCGCGATTTGAAAAAAACGCTAGTGTGAAAGCACCCTAAGAGCAGCATGATAAAGAGGCAAAGACACTGATTACTTACTCATTCGGCTGCTGTTGTAGTTTTGATAAACTCATTGTTTTATCTATTGCAGATCTAGCAGTTCTCAGATTGCTGAGCTCTGTATAACCACACCCACACCACTAATTCACAGCTTTCTGTGTATGCTGTGCACAGGCAAAAAAGTGGTGTAGATCTCATGAATATGGAGGACTTTGTGGCGGCAGAGTTTTAGTCCTCTAGTAATAATCTACTACTGGTAAACCAATGATTTCTCAAAACTACAGTAAGCATCCCGTTAAGAGACACATCGTTGGAATCAGGAGCTCTGTCTCTACATTATGCTGGTATCATATTATGTGGCCAAAACCTGATGACAGTTTCTTTTTAACCCCTTCCCGACCCATGATGTTACAGAAACGTCGGATTTCGGTGCCTTCCTGACCTATGACGTTGTGCAACGTCATAGCGGGATCCCGTTCCTGCAGCACCGATGACCAGGATCGGTAGAATGTCATCGGTGCTGCAGGTATATGGGGGCCTGTAGTTTACCCCAGGGGGGTGGCTTTGTCCCTCCATATTTACAGTCACAGTTATTGGCCGATTAATGTGATTGTAATGAAATATTACAATCCAGCCATGGTAGTGGCTGCAGTAGCCCTAGCCATTGGCTGGAGCAGGGTGACTACTGTGTCATCCCCCCAGATCTGATTGGAGCTAAAATCCATGTGACACTATCCCTCCAATCAGATGTGGACGGGCGATATGACGTTTGCTGCCCTGAGCCCTCCCTCCTCAGCCTCATACCATCCATGGACCAAAGGCTGAAGAGGGAGGTGCCAAAAGTACAGCATCCCTGCTGCCACCCCCTGTGATCACCCCCTGCCAGCCCCCTGCTGCCGCCCCCTTTGCCAGCACCCTGCCTGACCCCCTGTGATTGCCCCCTACCCATTGATAGCTCCCCGCTCCCTGCGATCTAGGCAGGGCCGCATCGGGGGCAGGGGATGATTGGATGGCACAGGGGATGCTGCAGAAGTCAGAGGCAGTGCTATCGCAGGGTATGGGAGAGCGATCGCAGTCATTTCTGCCAGCGCCGTACTGAGGTGTCTAAGCCGCAGAACATGTACGCCCAGCAGCGGCCAATCAGCTGGCGCCTTATTGGTCGCTGCTTGGCGTACATGTACTGCGGCTGAGACACCTAAGTACGGCGCCTGCAGAAATGACCACGATCACTCCCCTGTACCCTGCGATTGCACTGCTGCCAACTTCTGCAGCATCCCCCGTGCTATCCAATCATCCAATGTCCCCTGCTGCACAGGCAGCAGGCATCGGGTGACAGAGGGTGATCGGGTGACAGGAGGATGCTGCAGGAGCTGGCAGCAGCAGAATCGCAGGGAGTGGGGTGCAATCGGTGGGCATTTATGCCAGCGCCGTACTGAGGTGTCTCAGCAACAGTACATGTATGCCAAGCAGTAGCCAATCAGACGCATCCGGATGCTGGCGTCTGATCGGACGCAGCTTGTCGTGTATGTACTGCTGCTGAGACACATCTGGATGGCGCCGGCATAAATACCCGCTGATTATTCCCCGCTCGCAGCAGCTGTGTGTATATGTGAGTGTATATGAGTGAGTGTGGGTGAGTGTGTGTGTGTGTATGTGGGTGTGAGTGAGTGTGTATGTGAGTGTGTATGTATGTGAGTGTGTATGTGAGTGAGAGTGTGACTGTGTATGTAAGTGTATATGTGTGTGTATGAGTGAGTGTGTGTATGTATGTGAGTGTGTGTGTATGTGAGTGAGTGTGTGTATGTGAGTGAGTGTGTATATGTGTATGTATGTGAGTGTGTGTTTGTAAGTATGTGAGTGAGTGAGTGTGAGTGTGTGAGTGTGTATGTGAGTGTTTATGGATGTATATGTGAGTGTGTGGAGTGTGTGTGTATGTGAGTGTGAGTGAGTGTGTATGTAAGTGAATGTGAGTGTGTGAGTGAGTGTGAATGTGTGTTCATGTGTGTGAGTGAGTGAGTGTGCGTGAGTGTGTGTATGTAAGTGATTGAGTCTGTGTATGTGAGTGAGTGTGTGTAAGTGAGTGTGTGTGTGTGTGTGTGTGTACGTGAATGGAAGTGAGTGTGTATGTGAGTGAGTGTGTGTGGGTGTGCATGCGAGTGTGTGTGAGAGTGTGTATGTGAGTGTGAGTGAGTATGTGTGTGTATGTGCGTGTGTGTATGTAAGTGTGAGTGTGTGTGAGTGTGTATGAAAGTGTGTATGTGAGTATGTGAGTGTGTATGTGAGTGAGTGTGTATGCGAGTGTGTGTATATATGTGAGTGTGTATATGTGTGTATTTGTATATGTGAGTGTGTATGTGAGTGAGTGTGAGTGTGTATATGAGTGAGTATGTGAGTGAGGGTGTATGTGAGTGTGAGTGACTGTGTGTGTATGTGAGTGTATATGTGAGTGTGTGTGAATGTGTATGTGAGTATGTGTGTGTATGTGAGTGAGTGTGCATGTGTGTGTATGGCCTTGTTCACACACATGAGCTTTTTTGACCATATCTGCGTTTTTTGGGCTGTTAAAAAAAAACGCAGGTGCGTTAACGCAGGGTGCATTTGAGTGTACATGCGTTTTTCACCTCCACTTGTGTTTTTTTTCCCCAGTTCAAAAAACGCTGCAACGCAGGGGTTGCTCCTAAAAATGCATGCGTTTTTTTTAACATGGGGCCCCAGGGGGAACGCATGCGTTAATGCAGGACACATATAGGCACCTGCGTTAACGCATGCGTTTTTGCCTGCATTTTTGGGTAAAAAATGACAAAGTCCAAAAAGGATTCAAATCCTTTCAGACACACAAGGGACATTTTTTGGCACTCTTAAAAAATGCATGTGGTTTTAGGAGTGCTAAAAAAAACGCAAATTGTGTGTGAACATGGCCTATGTGAGTGTGTATGTGAGTGAGTGTGTGTGTGTATGTGAGTGTGTGTATGTAAGTGTGAGAGTGTATGAGTGTGAATGTGTATGTGAGTGAGTGTGTGTATGTATGTAAGTGTGTATGTCAGTGAGTGTGCATGTGAGTGTGAATGTAAGTGAGTGAATGTGTGCGAGTGTGTATGTGAGTGAGTATGTTTATGGGAGTATGTGAGTGTGTATGTGAGTGAGTATGTGTGTGTATGTGAGTGTGTGTGTGAGTGTGTGTGTGAGTGAGTGTGTGTGTGATGGGGCTGGATGATGGGGGCTGCTTGTTGTTCGCTAACAATTGCAGCTAATTTTCCATTCAAAAATTCAAATGGCGCTCCTTCCCTTCTGGGTCCTACCGTGGGCCCAAACAGTGGTTTAGGAACACATATAAGGTATCGGTGTACTCAGGAGAATTTGCCCAACAAATGTTAGGATCCATTTAATCCTATTGCCCATGTGAAAATGAAAGAATTAAGGCTAAAAGAACATTTTTGCAAAAAAAAAGTTATTTTTAATTTGTACGGATCAATTTGTGAAGCCCCTGGGGGTTCAAAGTGCTTACTATGCATCTAGATAAGTTCCCTGGGAGGGTCTAGTTTCCAAAATGGGGTCACTTGTGGGGGAGTACCAATGCTTACACAGCAGCAACGTGACATGGTGTTTGCTAATGATTGGAGCTAATTTTACATTCAAAAAGTGAAATGGCGCTCCTTCCCTTCAGAGCCCTACCGTGCGCCCAAACAGTGGTTTATGACCACATATGAGGTATCGGTGTACTCAGGAGAAATTGCCCAACACATTTTAGGATCCATTTTATACCTACTGACCATGTGAAAAGGAAAAAATTGAGGCTAAAAGAATATTTTTGTTGGAAAAATTAAAATGTCCATTTTTTCCTTCCACATTGCTTTAGTTCCTGTGAAGCACCTGAAGGGTTAATAATCTTCTTGAATGTAGTTTTGAGTAGCTTGAGGGGTGCAGTTTTTGGAATGGTGTCACTTTTGGGTGTTTTCTGTCATGTACACCCCTCAAAGGGACTTCAAATGTGATGTGGTCACTAAAAAAATGGTTTTGTAAATTTTGCTGGAAAAATGAATAATTGCTGATGAACTTTGAACCCTTATAACTTCCTAACAATTTTTTTTTCCCAAAATTGTGCTGATGTAAAGTAGACATGTGGGAAATGTTATTTATTAACTATTTTGTGTCACATAAGTCTCTGGTATAACAGAGTAAAAAAAAAAAATTGAAAATTGGGAAATTTTCAAAATATTTGCCAAATTTCAGATGTTTTCACAAATAAATGCAAAAATTATCGATCTAAATTTACTACTAACATGAAGCCGAATATGTCACGAAAAAACATTCTCAGAATCGCTAGGATCCGTTGAAGCGTTCCAGAGTTATTACCTCATAAAGGGAAACTGGTCAGAATTGCAAAAAATGGCAAGGTCAGTAAGGTCAAAATAAGCTGGGTCATGAAGGGGTTAAGTTGATTTCTTAAAGGGATTTCCCTTTTTGGGGACTTTTACATTTTACAATTTACAATTTTACAATAAATTAATCCCAACTTTTTTGCCTAGCTGGGAATCCAAGTCATCAAATATAATCTGTGAGATTTGTAACTGCTCTCCAATCTGTTCAAGAAATGGTGAAACTAAATAAAGGAATTCCTGTATGTTTATTCAGAATTGCAAGATAGGAGAAATATATATATTCGAGCTTGCACTTACTGAGTGTGTTTGGGAGCACTCACTTAGCAGCACAATTAAAGAAAAACTGTCGGGTCAAAAATCCACATGTAATTGATATCATTTTCTAATTCCTCCCTCTAAACTCTCTTTACTTATATATTTCTTTCATTTATATTTCTCTCCTATCTCCTGTAAACTTCAAATAAAGAGAATCATTCAATCTGTCAATCACAGTGAATGATCCACTTGCCTTCCACTCCCCCATAGGATGATTAGATTATGCATGTCAGATCACAGCACAGGAGATCAGTGGGGGGCTGTATTCTCCTCCCAGCTCTTTGTGCGCAGCATCACAAGAGGTGAACTACAGCACAGAAACTGTCACAGCACAGCAGGGTATTTTTACAGTAACAAATGGAGTCTAGATCAGGCAGACCTGCAGTAGTTCTCTCCCTCCATGGTGATATCAACTGAACAGACCTGTAAGTGAAACCTGACACTGCACTGTTAGCAGAGCGAGAAGGGAGGACAGAGCTGCTGAGAAGGAGTGCATAATTACATGACAGTTTATACAGCACAGGACTAATTGTCTCTGCTTATAATGGGACAGGACTAATGCAGCAGCAATCTGCAGGGTCTGACAATGGTGATAACTTGGAAACTAAAAACAGTACAATAATGATTTTACATGTTTTTAAAAGGTCTGCCCAGGCACTATTCAAGGGTAATATTATTATCATACTGAAAAATGACCTGGCAGTGTCCCTTTAAAGCATGCATCAACATTTTCTATATAAACATGTCCAGCTGGTTTATTAAAGACATCATAGCATTGACTATAGTATAGTCCATCTCAATGCCTCAGTAGGAATGGTATACACCCAGTCCAGAACTTTTCAATGGCAGCTATGCCCACCAGGCTTCAGATACCTCCCTCAGCAAAGTAACAACATCAATGTCCATATGAAACAGTCTTTTACATTTGCAGTGTCGGGCCGCTTTTATCAGCTCTGCTCCGTCAGAGCTGTAGCTTTAAGGCTCTGTAGATGTGGTCTCCAGTTCTGGTGCCTTCCAGGATGACTGCTTCCCAGTACAGAGACCCAGTCTCCTGACTGTGTGTCTTTCAGAATGATGGCCTTTCCACCACCTTTCAAATACACTGAGGCTGGACTTGCAGCCTCCTGCAAGTCTCACATGTGCTCCCTCAGGAAGTTAGCAGCATACATGACCTGGCTGAGATCAGACTCTGTGACCAGGGAGGAGTATCCCTATATGCATGAGACAACTCTCTGGAAGGTATGTGGATGGTCAGTCCCACCCATCACTTCTAAGCATCCTATGAAAACCAGCCCTTAAAATAAAGTATGATTCCTGGTACTACCAGTCCCAGGCAAAATTGTCTAGTTTTACATTGCATCAGATCTCAGTCTATGCAAACATACCAGCCATCTACAGCATTGCTGTTATACCTCTTAATATGTACATATATATATTTATATACCGTATATACTCGTGTATAAGCCGAGTTTTTCAGCCCAAAATTTGGGCTGAAAAGTCTCCCCCTCGGCTTATACACGAGTCAATACGGGGGGGGGGCTGTGTCCGGGCTGTGTCCGGGGCTGTGGAGGCTTCAGGAGGCGGGGGGGGAGGCTGCTGTATGAGCGGCCCCGTCGCGTGGGCCGCTCATTAAATATGCACTGCTTTCCCCTGTCTATCACCGGCAGGGGAAAGCAGTGCATAACTAATTAAAATCCCCCCCCAAGTGCTGGCACCTGCCCCCCTTGTAAGGGCCCCCCCCCCCCCGATGGTTATATTACAATTCCGGACTTCTGATCCGCGCCGCTCCTCGCTCCTCCTCGCTGCTTCCGTCCGTCTTCTACATCTCGGATCTCCGGCCATCGCAGGCATGTGACGTCATCGCGCGGCCGGGGATCCCGGATGTAGAAGACGGACGGAGCAGCGCGGAGGAGCGAGGAGCGGCGCGGATCAGAAGTCCGGAATGGTAAGAGAAGCGGGGGGGGGCCCTTGCAAGGGGGGGCGAGGGCCGCTGTGTACCCCCAGGGGCTGCTGGGGACCCCCAGGGGGCTGCTGGGTACCCCCTGGGGGCTGCTGGGGCACCTGCTGGGGACCCCCTGGGGGCTGTTGGTACCCCCAGGGGGCTGTTGGTACCCCCTGGGGCTATTGGTACCCCCAGGGGGCTGTTGGTACCCCCTGGGGGCTGTTGGTACCCCCAGGGGGCTGTTGGTACCCCCTGGGGGCTGCTGGGGTACCTGCTGGGGACCCCCAGGGGGCTGTTGGTACCCCCAGGGGGCTGTTGGTACCCCCTGGGGCTGTTGGTACCCCCTGGGGGCTATTGGTACCCCCAGGGGCTGTTGGTACCCCCTGGGGGCTGTTGGTACCCCCAGGGGGCTGTTGGTACCCCCTGGGGGCTGCTGGTACCCCCTGGGGGCTGTTGGTACCCCCAGGGGGCTGTTGGTACCCCCTGGGGGCTGTTGGTACCCCCAGGGGGCTGCTAGTACCCCCAGGGGGCTGTTGGTACCCCCAGGGGGCTGTTGGTACCCCCAGGGGGCTGCTGGGTACCCCCAGGGGGCTGCTGGGTACCCCCTGGGGGCTGCTATATGTACCCCTGGGGGCCTGCTGTATACCACTGGGGCTGCTGTATACTACCACTGGGGCTGCTGGGGCTCCTGTATACTACCACTGGGGCTGCTGGGGCTCCTGTATACTACCACTGGGGCTGCTGGGGAATCTGTATACTACCACTGGGGCTCCTGTATACTACCACTGGGGCTGCTGGGCTCCTGTATACTACCACTGGGGCTGCTGGGGCTCCTGTATACTACCACTGGGGCTGCTGGGGCTCCTGTATACTACCACTGGGGCTGCTGGGGAATCTGTATACTACCACTGGGGCTGCTGGGGAATCTGTATACTACCACTGGGGCTCCTGTATACTACCACTGGGGCTGCTGGGGCTCCTGTATACTACCACTGGGGCTGCTGGGGCTCCTGTATACTACCACTGGGGCTGCTGGGGCTCCTGTATACTACCACTGGGGCTGCTGGGGCTCCTGTATACTACCACTGGGGCTGCTGGGGCTCCTGTATACTACCACTGGGGCTGCTGGGGAATCTGTATACTACCACTGGGGCTGCTGGGGAATCTGTATACTACCACTGGGGCTGCTGTATACTACCACTGGGGAGGCCTGTATACCACACTGCTGGGGTCTGTATACCTGTGCTGGGGTCCACCCTCGGCTTATACACGAGTCAATAGGTTTTTCCAGATTTTTGGGGCAAAAGTAGGGGGGTCAGCTTATACACGGGTCGGCTTATACACGAGTATATACGGTATATATGTATATATATCTCAAGAGCTGATGGATAAGGGAGCACATCAACAGCTGTGGCACAGTGATGGAGGCAACATGTTCAGACAGTGAGCTCTTTGGCGCTATATCACCCATATTATAGAAGACTTTAAAGGGCAAAGGAAGAAAAACATATGAAGATAATTTGTGAGCAAGTCATGTACATTGCTACCATTAAATATGATGATGTGTCCACATCAAGGGTGTAAGTTGTGGATTTTATGTCCTAATTTCTGTATGAACGTTATCTGCATGAGATAGCTGTGATACTGATTTTTAATCATCTTGTTAATTTATGCTGCAGATTTCCACGACTGATTTCCCTCTTTGCAGTAACATTAGGTAAATTCCAAATAGACTTTGAAATTGATTTCCTGTGGAATCGGGTCTACAGCAAAATTTTGCTGGAAAACTAGCAGCCGAAGATTGTGAACATGTTAATACACCCTAAGACTGAGTAAAAATATATGTTTTCTAAAACTCCAGAGTCTATATTGTTGGAGATGCAACTTTTTCTCTCCTTTGCAATTTTTTATGACCTTTCAGAAATATACTGTATCTATATTCTGCAGTGCACCACTACAAACTGATCCACATAGACAATTAGCTATAAAAATGCATAAAAAGGTGGAAAATATGTATTTATAGAATGTCAAGGTTTCAGAAATATAAATAAATTACAGAGAATTAGCACTTAAACAAACATCTGCAAAAAAAACATCAATTTTCTAAAGTTGAAAGTAATTTCATGGCATTTTTAGCGCCATTTTTAAAAATGTATTTTTCTGTGTGTTTTGAAGCGGCTTTCAAGTCATTTGGAAAAGAAAAAAATCTATTGAGCGAAATAGAAATTGGCATGTGCAATCATGTATCTCTAAACTAACAGCAAACATCTGGCCTCAGCATTTTTAGTTATGGAAAACTTCAAAAAACTATGTAAACCTTGTGTACAAACGCAACTGAAGTGTATTAGGATGTATCTGTGACAGTAGAAATGAATAAGGACAAGGGTTTAGGTCCTGAATGTAATAAGGTTGGTGCTACACAGCAACGTTAGTATCACCACACTGAGGTAGTAAGATCACATTACAACTTTTCACGTAATAGTTGTGATTTGCTCATATTATTACATATGATATGAAGTCACTGGACAAGGTTTTCAATTCAAGGAACATTTAAAGGGGAACTCTGGGGAGATAAAAAAAAATTGTACCATGCCTGTCCTCCTACATGATGAAGCTGAGCTGGGCACTTCATTTCTAGGATCTATAGATCACGTATAAATCAATAAAATCATATCTGCTCTCACCCCTCCCTTCAGGGACAGCGAAATTCAGCCTCATGCAGTGACAGGACGTGTGCCAGGGGGGTGGACCCTAGGGGCTCCAGTATCGCCTTACATTCCAGCCCCCTCAAATGTCTGTATGAATAGGGCACATGGCAGGGCCGTGGCTGCCAGCCTCATGATAACGTTACAACCCTGCTCCTGATATACATCCTATGTAATGTAAATGTGGTTCCCCTGCAGCAGGCTGCCACAACTGGCACTGTATGTAATCCAATATGTATTGTCATGCCTGGGGGTAAGTGGAGAATACACTGATGAGACCCCCACACACACCCAACCTATCTGAAGAACTCCAATCAGAGACTCATTTTAGGGCAGTCCCCACCTCTGGTTGGAGTAAGAAGTTAGGTGAGGGGAGGGAGACCATTAGGGGAGCTCTAGTCAGAACAGAAGAGAACAGATGAGTACAGATCGGAGAGAAGTATTAGGCTCAGGGCCAAGCAAGATGAGTCTGTGGCCAGCTTCCAACTTGGCCAGGGATCTTCAGGACCAGTCGTAAAGCTGGAGGTCACTGAGCTGTATGTCCAGTGGCTACCATTGTGGACCTTCCCAAGGCTTACGGGGCTAACAAAGGGTCCGAGTCCCAGAGCTACCTGCCAGGCAAGGAACAGATCCACAGACACTGAGGAGAGGACAGGAGTACAATAGTGTCAGGACATTGGGAAATCAGCAGGAAGGCCTTATACACAGTGTCTCAGCAAAGTGGACTTTAACTTGCCGTGGGCTGGCCAGTCTGGACTCCTAGTCTACACTGTACCATGGCTGAGCTGTAATCAACCACATCTGCAAGTAAAGAGTAAGAATCACAAAGACTGTTGGGTTGGCTGTTCCTTTCTGCGTCCACCTGCACTACAACTCTCATCTTCCTCTTCCTCACTCATCATCCAATACAAAACCAATCTTTCACTCCTTCAATGGGACCTACACTGGCTGGAGAGGGTATTCCATCTGGCTGCCTCATCATCTCCCCTTGGAAGCCCTCAGTGCAGCCCTTTGTCATCTATAGTCATAACTCCAGCTGGTGTCACAAACGATCTTCCCTATAAATAATTCCCCCTTAACATGTCTGGTCAAGGCCCCAGCTCCTGGGGACCGCGACTGTGAACTGATACACCAGACCTCCAGCAGCTGAGTAACCCATGACTCTTACGACCGCGACATAAAAAACAGGGCTGTTTTCCCTTCATATACCAATCTTGTCACCAGATCCAGGGAAGGTGAATACGGTAGACAGTCCGTGCTGCTTGAAATAATCAGTCACAAGTCTTTAGGTAAAAGACCCCCCTTCTTTATTTCCACCTACGCGTTTCAGTGCCACTCCGGGCACCGTCATCAGGGCATTACATGTGTCATACAGCCACAACTTATATATCACATATACCGGATGTATCATTAAGATAAACGTCATTGATGCAAGTCATCATCAATGATGGGCGGTGCATCCCATCTTTGAAAAAGTAGAAAGCAATCCATAGTACTTTCTAGCATCCTATTTATCACTCATAATATATGCCCAGGATTAGGGTTAAAAGATAAATAATAATATAATATAGAATAATATAAAGATCCCTAAGTTTTTATTAGTCCCTGAAAAATTAAAAAATATATATATAAAATCTCCCCTTGGAAGTCCTCAGTGCAGCCCTTTGTCACCTATAGTCATAACTCCAGCTGGTGTCACAAACGATCTTCCCTGTAAATAATTCCCCCTTAACATGTCTGGTCAAGGCCCCAGCTCCTGGGGACCGCCACTGTGAACTGATACACCAGACCTCCAGCAGCTGAGTAACCCATGACTCTTACGACCGCGACATAAAAAACAGGGCTGTTCTCCCTTCAAATACCAATCTTGTCACCAAGCAGATAAAATTACACATTGTGATCTTTTCTGTACAATGATATAATGGTGCATAGTGTAGCGCTCCACGTAGTCAGGTGTCACAGAGGGTATTGCACCTGTAAAAGAGGTGTAAGTCCCCAGCTGCAAGTGGACCCAAGGTTGGTGGGTGGTACCCATTCCTGCACTCCCACACAGAGTAGTGATGGGAGGTTACCCCAAGGGAGGGATATATATTCACCTCTATGGGGAATTAGAGACAGTCAGGCAGACAGCTTGAATCAGATAAGGTGCGTCTGACAGTACAAAGTCGGAGTCGAGGGAAGGAGTGTGGAAAGAGGCGGAAGGTTTACCTGGATGGTTTCAAGTTGATCCGGAGGAAAGGAGAAAGAGGGTCTTAAAGGAGACCCTGAAAGAGAATGCCTGACATGCGGAGTCTGGTCCCTAGAGAGAAAGGGGGAACCCCAGCGTGGAGCGACCATACTCCAGGGGATTCTCCAGTCCACCACGGGAACGCAGGCCCGAAGATCCGGCCAAGGTCTATCTTTGCAGTCGGCAACCGGCTGTTGTGGTCCATATATCGCCACAGCACCCTGCCAGATGGAGCGGTCTGCCTGCTTCCTCACCAGGAGGGAGGGACCCCCAATACTACCTACACGGAGCCATTGGGTTTAGACTCATCCTAGGTGGGGAAGAAAGGACATGGGTTTGTCAACTAAGGTACACCACGGGTTCCACCATACCACCTGGGATCCACTTGCAGCCACCTGTAGAGCTACCTCTTATTTAACATCTGATGCTGAACTGTGAACTTTGTATGATGCTGCTAAAGGTTGACAGTAAAGTACCTGAGAGAAAGTGACTTTGCCTGCGTGAGGTTTTCTCCATCAACCTCTTTATTTTCAGGAACGCTGCCCCGGAGGACTAGCTCTACCTGTATGGAGCTTTGCCATCTCAGCTGCACTACCATCTACCTCCGGAGGACTGTGGCGGCGCTGGTGACCCATCACCAGGTACTACAGGTGGCGTCACATGACAAACTCTTTTCCCCTGTAAATAACCCCTTTTTGAAGTGTCACCCAGGCCACGGGCTCAGGCACTGCCACCCGTGACATCCTCGTCAAGACCCACCGAGCCTGATACCGAGTACCCAGGCCTGGGTCGACAATAGTGTGTGATGCCATGTATCAGGCTAGAAGCAGAGGCAAAGAATTACATTTATTCAGCACTGCCATGGTTTCTCTGCCTCATATCACCTTGGTAGCTTCCTGTCCCCTGAAGATTTAGCGCTATGAATGACTGAATTTCTCTGTCCCCGAAGGGAGGGGTGAGAGCTGAGGAGCAGATATAATTTTATTGATTTATAAGCGATCTATAGATAATAGAACTGTATAGTACAGCTCTTCTTTATCATGTAGGAAAGGGCAGGGACAGTACACATTTTTTTTTATTTCCCCGGAATTCCCCTTTAACTAGTGATGAAGACACGGCTTGTACATAGTCTGGTCTTTTCTGTGGTCACAAATGGTTGCCAAACCTGGACAATAAAGAAAGGAGACAGAAGAAGAATCAAAGCCTTTGAAATGTGGTTCTGGAGAAAGGTGTTATCAATACTATGGATGGCAAGAAGAACAAACAAATCAATTTTGGAACAAATCAAGCCAGACAGGTTACTTGAAGCAAAGATCACCAAGCCACGACTTGTCTACTCTGGACATATCATATGAAGACAAAAATTACTGGAGAAGGACATAATGGTTGGAAGAATAGAAGGAACAAGGTGAAAAGGAAGACCAGGAACCCAATGGCTTGTTACAACTAAATAATGGTGGAGAATTCCCTGGCAGACCTATCTAAAGGGCCCATTACACGCTTCAATGTGTCGGCGAACCAACCAACGATCAGACTTGACCTACATCGCTGGAACGATGTTCAATGATCGCTAGTGAGGTGTCACATATACTGATAAGGAGAACGATGCAGCAACGATTCTGCGACAAGCGATCAATAATTGCAGTCGTTTGGCTTACCTACGTCCTTCAGTTCTGAATAGGTGAAGTTGTAAACGACATCGTTAACAAGATGTCACACACACCGATGCTGCAGGTTGGATGGACGACAGGTTTTTGATCATGTTCATAAATCTACGATCATACGACTTATAGTTGGTCGTATCTAGGTGTCACACGCAACAATGTCATTGCAACATCATAACAACATCGCTGCACCGCCCCAAAAGCGTGACGTACCAACGATATCGTTAACGATATCGTAGTGTGTGATGGGCCCTTTAGATCGATCTTTATACATTTTGTTCATCCATCCAGTTGTCATGACTTGAAATTGAGTCAAAGGCTGATAAAAAATAAACTGCATGTGAAAAATGCAAAGAATGGCACTTACAATTGTGACTCTCTAGTTATCATACTTGTTTGACAGGCAAATCAAAAATAGTCATGCAACTTTAATTGCTTTTTGATTATGTGACTTGATGTAGTCCAATAAAAGCCATCATGTCATACTAATCTTATAGTACTGTATGTAGTGGACCTAAAATGCTGAAGAGCTGGATGGCAAAGTAGGTTAGTTGTTTCATTACACAATGAGTAACCTTTATTTGTCTAACATTGGGAAAACCCTTTAACAGTAATGTTCATTTGCACAATGTGTTACTTAATATCTAATATGCCCATTAATTATATTTTCAAAACTATTTATGAAATTTGGAAAAAAATGGAAAAAAGTAAAGACAATAGGTAATTAATACTACATAATAAGCCCCTTTACATAACCGCATAATAAGCGCAGTAAACTCTCTATACAGTTTAATCTATTAAAATCACATTGTTAAGTATATAAAGAAAACTATTAACACTGTGCAAATAAAAAGCCTCTTAAAGGACATTTACTGACAGGGAGGGAAAATAATCAGCTAACATGTAACACAACCCCATAGAGAGCTGATGGATTTCCTACATCTGATACTTGAGTACAGATCGATGGAAGGTCGCAGAGGTTAAATGGTGCATGTATCCCATGCGACCCAGGGGTCATTTATTTGGCCATTTAAGCCATCAAATACAATAGTGGGTGGTTAAACAGATCAACACTGTTCATGGCTTGCTGGATTAGCAACTGATCTATTGGACATTGGGGATTAAAAATCCTTTGTCATTAGCCGTTAGCACTAGAGCCATATCCTATATAATCTTTTCAAAGTAACAGGGCTGTGTAACAAGCAGTTCCCCAAACAGACGTCTACAGGAAAGTGTCTTACTACAGACAGATTATTACGAGCTCGAGAAATGTCAAGTTACACTTGTCAAGCATTCCTGACACACGATAACATGACAACACAGGAGGAACTCTGCTTGATATATGTATCTTAATTCTTTCTTCTTCTACTAGTCTTTCAAATGAGACACAGCAGTACACTGGGGAAAGTGGATAAAATGGACCTGAATGTAGAAATGCTTAGACACGCATGTCGTATGTGCTTTCAAAAATGATAGGCGTATGTTTCATATCATTTACTCCGCTTATGCTGTGTATGCTTCCTACCGGGGCAATCAGAAATTGTATTAACTGGGAAATCCTAAAGAGAATAGAAATTGCCAGACCCTGGAGACAGAATAATTTGCTATAAGGCAGCAGATTTAAGACATTCTTATTCTTTATGTGCTAAAAATATATAGCAATAATAATAATAATCTTTATTTATATAGCGCCAACATATACCGCAGCGCTTCACCATTCAGAGGTTCATATTCAAACAATCATAAGAAACAGTTATCAAAAAACACAATTCAATACAAAATACAATACAAAGCATAATACAATAATTAAAGCAAAATAATGATATCCATGCTCATAAGAGCTTACAATCTAACAATGAGGTGGGGTGACACAAAGTACAGGTGCTTATTTACAATAATGGTATAGTCAACTTGAGGAGATGGGAACAGATGGGAGCAGCAGAAGTGGTCACCAACCATTATTTGTGATAGCCTATCCGCTCCACCAGTCTCAATTGTATGTCTAAATTTGCTTTGACTGTGGATCATGATAGGCTGGCCTAAAAAGATGTGTCTTTAGGGATCGCCTGAAATTATGTAAGTTGTGGATAGACCTAATTTCTTGGGGTAGTACATTCCAGAAAATTGGTGCAGCTCGGGAGTGGAGGTTCGGATTAATGCATAAGTGAGTCTAAAGTCACTTCCAGAGCGAAGAGAATGGGTGGGGTGATAGACAGAGATGAGGGTACAGAGGTAGGGTGGTGGTGCTGCACTGTGAAGAGCTTTGTGGGTGAGAACAAGCAGATTGAATTGGTCCTATAGTGTATAGGCAGCCAGTCCAATGACTGGCATAGAGCAGAAGCGTCCGAGTAATGGTTAGTCTAGATAGGTGATCCTGGCTGCTGCATTAAGAATGGACTGAAGAGGGGAGAGCCTAGTACAGGGGAGGCCAATTAAAAGAGAATTACAATAGTCAAGGCGGGAGTGAATCAAGTCCACAGTGAGGGTTTTTGCTGTTTCCAAGGTGAGAAAGGGGCGAATTTTAGAGATGTTCTTCAGGTGCAAGCGGCAAGAGTGGGCGAGAGATTGTATATATGGGGTAAAGGAAAGATCAGAGTCAAACATAACACCCAGACAGCGAGCCTGCTGCCTAGGCGTTATCGTGGTGCTGCACAACAAGAGGGAGATGTCAGATTTAGGGAGGTTAGTGGAGGTTGGGAGAGAAGAAGATCAGTTTTGGAAAGGTTGAGTTTCATATAGAGAGCAGGCATGATGTTGGAAACTGCAGTTGCACAGTCATTGGTGTTATTTATTAGAGCGGGGGTAAGGTCAGGTGATGAAATGTATAGTTGTGTCATCAGCATAAAGATTAGAAACAGGAAAAAGTGTTGGTGATCCCGCTGCTGATGGAAAAGCTGGACCCAAGAAGTCTGGTACAATGGTGTAACTTTATTCCGACGCGTTTCGGAGCAGCCTCTGCTCCTTCCTCAGGAAATACAGACATTCTGCAGATAATCCCTGACTAAGGAGCAGAGGCTGCTCCGAAACGCGCAGGAATAAAGTTACACCATTGCACCAGACTTCTTGGGTCCTGGTTTTTCCATCCAGCAGCATGGATCACCGGCACTTTGTCCTGTTTCCAGTTGTTTGCCACGTTGCACGTAAAGGTGTGGATCCAGCGGCATCTGTCTGAGTGCTAATACTGGTTGTGTGTTCACACAACCAGACCAGGTAAGCAAATTTCATTGGGCTATTGTCCCACTCTGCCTAAAGATAAGACCCTATGCACACTTTTGTCTCACATTTTTAGATATCAGCATAAAGATGGTGCTGAAAGCCAAATCTGCTGATGGGCTATCCAATCGGGGCCATGTAGAGAGAAGAAAAGAAATGGGCCAAGGATTGAACCCTGAGGGACCCCAATAGTGAGAGGAAGTGGAGCCAGCAAATGATACACTGAAAGAGCAGTCAGAAAGAGAGTTCTATCATCAAAATTGGGTCTATGAATGCAACTATTGTTGTCACTCTCCTAAAGGGGCTGTTCTATTCTGTTTTTTAGTATATAGGCTCGTAGTCTGTGATAAAACAGCAACCTGAGCTTTTACTCATCGTCCCAGATCCAGCGCTGCCTCTCCATCTTTGCTCCGGTCTTTATTGATCCGATATGTTGATGACGTCACATCTACAGCACTCGTATCTGTTGCAGCCAATTGTGGGCCCATGGCTTTACCAATATATATGGCACCACAAGTCTTTGTGCCCAATGATTAACTGCAGAGGTCACATAAACTGAAGATATGAAGTCACCGCTGCTGCTTATCAACAAGTAGAGTAAGCATCATTATTTAAAAATCCATCACTCAACAATAATTGTCTACTCCCATAATTGGGGATCCTTCCCACAGCGGTCCCAGACTCAGCTATAGCCAGGTAATACATTGCACATCACACTTTTGCACTTTTTTTCTGTGGTCCATTGAGCTGCTATATAGAAATACCCACTTACTGAGGTTTTCACCTCAGTTGGTAGGCAGAATTTATCTCAGAGGCCGGTTGGGGATTGTGCAATAACTGTGTGCTAGGAACTACTTATAAAGACTATGGGGGATCCTCCCCACAGCAGTCCCAGACTCAGCTATAGCCAGGTAATACATTGCACATCACACTTTTGCACTTTTTTTCTGTGGTCCATTGAGCTGCTATATAGAAATACCCACTTACTGAGGTTTTCACCTCAGGTTGGTAGGCAGAATTTATCTCAGAGGCCGGTTGGGGATTGTGCAATATCTGTGTGCTAGGAACTATAAAGACTATGGGGGATCCTTCCCACAGCGGTCCCAGACTCAGCTATAGCCAGGTAATACATTGCACATCACACTTTTGCATTTTGTTTCTGTGGTCCACTTTGAGCTGCTATATAGAAATACCCACTTACTGAGGTTTTCACCTCAGGTTGGTAGGCAGAATTTATCTCAGAGGCCGGTTGGGGATTGTGCAATATCTGTGTGCTAGGAACTACTTAGAAAGACTATGATTATATGAGGATCTGGGACTGTGCAATAGTTAAATCTCCTTTTCGTGTTTATCCTGTTGTAAGTCCGTATAATAAATATTATTAGCATTAAGAATCCTCTTTTGTGGTTTGTTAGAGTAAGCATCATGCAGGAAAATTAATGCATAGAATATGGCATGTAATATGTAGGATATAAGTTGAATGGTTTATAGTCACTTGAACTTAGGCTTTAATGTTTGCCAAGCCTAATCAACTAACTGAAAAATCTTAAAATCTAATTTAGACTAAAGCACCCATCACACACAACGACGCACCAGCGATCCGGACAACAATCCTGTAGGGATCGTTGGTGCGTCGTTACCTGGTCGCTGGGGAGTTGTCAAACAGGCAGATCTCCCCAGCGACCAGGAACCAGGGAGCCATCTCCACATCGCTGGTAACTATGATAAACAGCGGGTATCTAGGCAGCGCACACTGCCTAGATAACGGGTGTTTATCATAGTTCCCAGCGTCCCCCTGCTTACAGGCAATGCTAAGCAGGGAGGATGCTGATAACTATGATAAACACCGGGTACGCGCTGCCTAGATACTCGCTGTATATCACAGTTACCAGCATCCTCCCTGCTTAGCGTTACACTGGTAACTATAATAAACACCGGGTATCTAGGCAGCGCATGCTGCCTGGATACTCGGTGTTTATCATAGTTACCAGCGTCCTCCCTGCTTAGCGCTGGTAACCATGATAAACACCGAGTATCTAGGCAGCGCACACTGCCTGGATACCCAGTGTTTACCATGGTTGCCAGCCTGTGAGATTGCTGATCGCTGGTCTCTTGCTGTCACACACAGTGATGCGTGCTGACCAGCAGGAGACCAACAATCAAAAAATGACCCAGAGCACTTTGTAACGATCAGCGACCTCACAGCAGGAGCCTGATCACTGCTAAGTGTCACACTTAGCGAAATCGCTGTTACGTCACAAAACCTGTGACGTTACAACGATCTCGCTAACGATCTCATTATGTGTGACGGGGGCTTAACACAGGCCATGATGTCCAAGGGTAAATAGCCACGATCAGGATTAACAGCATTTTGGACGTAGCATGTGTTTGCTGCATCCATTTATAGAAATCTCATGCCCACTATGCTTCTTCATTCCGCAGTGTAACCCGACATGTATCGCACCATCCCGAGCCTCAGCATGTCAATTTATTCTTGTGAAGATGTGAGTGCTCTCACAGAGTGTGAGTGTTCTTCAGCAGAGAACACTAGCGTCTCCAAAAGAGGAATAACACTTCATCTAGGACTAATGGCTCCGTGACACTTTGCAATGCTCCATCGATCCCAACAACAATACGACCTTGTAGAGATCGCTGGAACGTCGCTACATGGTCAATGGTGCAATGTCAGACAGTCAACGACACAGCAACATTACAGTGACCCGTATAACGACCTCAGCAGTTGTTGGGACCCTGTCACACAGCAGCTAGTCTGACGACTCAGACCTACGTGGCTGAGTTCTGAGTCGCCAATGAAGTCGTTGTTAAGGAGCCAAAACACACCGATGTATGCTGACCAGCGGGAACCAGAAGATCAAAAAATGGTCCAAGCCATTCCGAGACAATCGGCTATGTCACAGCGGGGGTCCGGTCACTGCTACGTGTCAAACATTGTGAGGTCGCTGTTGCATCACAAAACCTGTGAAGTAGCAGGGATCTTGCTATGTGTAACAGGGGATTTAGTGTGTCCTGATGGTAGGCACTTAGCCTAAAGACACAGGTTATGCAATCAAACAAATGTAGGCATCTCCTATGTGGAAACAATATGTTATCTACTTATATAATCCGCAGTTGGGAATTCGGGCGTTGTCGCCGAATCCCAACATGCTTTGCGCGGGACTGCGAGTGATGACGCGCAGCGTCATCACGAGCCGCAGACCCGCACTACACTTGAAAAAAAAAAAAATATGCTCACCTCTCCCCGAGCCCCCGCCGTCTCCCTCCAGGCTTCCTCCAGGATTCCGGTCGCTGCCGGTGGCTGCCGCAGGCTCCGAGTGTCTGCAGACCTCTTCTACTGCACTCCAGGACCTGTGGTGATGTCACAATCACGTGACACCAGCTTACTCCATGGTAACCTGGTGTCACGTGACTGTGACATCACCACAGGTCCTGAACTCCACTAGGACAGTGCGATCCCTCAGGCACAAGTGACAACAGCCAGGGGGAGCGCCAGGAGAAAACCGGCCGCCGCCACCATCACCCGATGCCTTCCTCAATGACTCGGCCCGCCGCGGCCGCCGCCACCATCACCCGACGCCTTCCTCAATGACGCAGCCCGCCGCAGCGGATCACGGTAGGATGGCGCCGCCGCCGCACTAGCATTGTATCCTGCACGCCCCCCCATGCCCTGCAGACTCATAACAACCCGCTCCTCCACCCTCCGCTCCTCAAGTAAGGTTACAGGTGCGCCGGCCCGCACCTCTGCCCCCACATCTGCCCCTGCTTTACCCACACTCAACCACACTCCTCACTCCTCTTAACCCCCTATCTCCTCACTCACCCACACTGCCCCTCCTCACTCCTCTTACCCCCCCACTATCTCCTCACTCCCCACACTATGCCCTCAGTCCCCACACTGCCCCTGCTCACTCCTCTTACCCCCCCCATGCCCTCACTCCCACACTGCCCCTGTTCACTCCTCTTACCCCCCCTATCTCCTCACTCCCCACACTATGCCCTCAGTCCCCACACTGCCCCTGCTCACTCCTCTTACCCCCCCTATCCCTCACTCCCACACTGCCCTGCTCACATCCTCTTACCCCCCTATCTCCTCACTCCCCACACTGCCCCTGCTTCCCCCCCAATCACCCACACTGCCCCTGCTCATGCCCCACTCTGTACCTGCATTACCCCTCTTACCTCCCCACATGCCCCCACTCACCCACCCTCACTCACTACTGCTACCCACAGCGCCGCCTCTGACTCGCTGCCCACAGCGCCGCCTCTGGACTCTGCTGCCCACAGCGCCGCCTCTGGACTCTGATGCCCACAGCGCCGCCTCTGGACTCTGATGCCCACAGCGCCGCTCTGGACTCTGATGCCCACAGCGCCGCCTCTGGACTCTGATGCCCACAGCGCCGCCTCTGGACTCTGATGCCCACAGCGCCGCCTCTGGACTCTGATGCCCACAGCGCCGCCTCTGGACTCTGCTGCCCACAGCGCCGCCTCTGGACTCTGCTGCCCACAGCGCCGCCTCTGGACTCTGCTGCCCACAGCGCCGCCTCTGGACTCTGCTGCCCACAGCGCCGCCTCTGGACTCTGCTGCCCACAGAGCCGCCTCTATACTCTGCTGCCCACAGAGCCGCCTCTATACTCTGCTACCCACAGAGCCGCCTCTATACTCTGCTACCCACTGACCCACCTGTATACACACAATTCATTTCACCGCGCTACCGATGCAATTGCATCGGGCCTTTTTACTAGTAGAATATATTGATCACTAAGGATGTGACTTCTTATATGTAGTTATTGATGAGATAATATATTATTAGAAAGAATAACTATGAGGTGAACGTACTGTTTTGATAGCCTAAAAAGGTGTATATGCAACAAACATCAATTACATATATCAGAAACTTAGTAATGCATATTGCAGTTTATTCATTCTATAACAAGATGCATCATGCATCACTCTAAAAATCTATTATTTCTCCTAGTTGTTGATGGCCTGATTAGTGAAAAAAAGCATATACCGTAGTAAATCTATCTAGCTAATGAATCTAATCCTAGTTATACAGAGAGGAACTTCAAGTGATATCTATGACTTATTGGTCATTAATACAGTTGAGGAAACTATCCCAAATATATGCCAGCAAAATGTAGGGTATAAGGGTTTTATATTGAAAGGATGGGACCTTTTCCATTGATGCTCGCTGAAAACACAATGTAAACCTTTGCTATGAATATGTTCCCATGGGGTTGATTCCACATAGAAATATTTGTATCAAGATTGACATCACAAATGGTTTTCATTACAGAGATGTTATAGATATACCCTATATTTTCCACTGTGGATTTTGTCTACAAGTTGTATTGTAACATGCAGTGGATTACTCACTGTATCCGAACCATGTGCACAAAGTGTTTGTATGCAATAGAATTGGCTCATACAGGAATGGACCCTCCGGTAAAGGTAGAACAACCGCTTCCTGTAAATCTAAACATGTTGCTGGACTTGAAATAATCTGAAACTAATTTTTCAATTTATATATTAATAATCAGCCTCTCATACAACAGATTAATACATACATTTCTTTCCATATAATAAAATATAAAAATCTGCAAAATCAATATTTTTTTTTTCATTGAAAATTATGGAAGAGTATCTGGAAAGCTGGTAATCTCACCGTCTCCTGCATGATGGGATGTTCCTTGGTTCAGCCTGTAGATGTCACTCTTGGAGTTACTGTCTGTCATCATTAAACAATGCGAGATACTTTGAACAAATGTGTGTATATGTTTGTGTGTACATGTATGTATATGTGTGTGTATGTATGGGTCTATATATGTGTATGTGTGTCATTGAGTGTGTTTGTTTGTGGATGTGCATAGATGTATGTAGACTGTTGTGTAGATATGTGAGCGCACATCTATGCATCTGTGTGTATGTATTTGTATGTGTGAGTGTATACAACTTTTTGTTTGTATCTGAGTTTCTGTGGGTTTGTTTGCCTGTATATATATGTATCTGTGTGTTTATGTGTATGTAATATATACAAACCGAGGAAATAAAAATGGGAGAGAGAACATGAGCCTCTATTAAACATTATATGGGCTTGTATAATTGTTTGTTTTGTTAGACATTTGAGTATTTGACACAGCCAAGGTTTTAGATTCATTTTATCAATCCTATTTATTTATTGAGAGTATTCAGTTATCCCACAAGGATTATTTAGGGGCATAAGTTTGGTAGGTGTAGAGATTTCAGACACTCCCAAGCCCTGAAGCCTAGAAGACCCGTAAGGTTCCTTAAGCCCTTATGAGAAGGTCAGTAGTATTAAAGACCCTTGATAATTCTAAATTTTCATTGGAGCTCACAACCTCAAGTTATGCCAGTTTATTCCTATATTAGCATTATCATTATTGAGAATGTATGCATTGGTTCTGAGAAACGTACATGTGCACATCACAGCATTTATAGGGAACCTGTCAGCAGGTTTTTCTACTTTACTATCATAAGCCAAACACATCTACGTATGTCAGGTTACTGTAATGCAGAATAAATCCATACCTACATTTTTGCAATTCTTCATTTTGTTCCAAAGTAATTCTCTATTCCATGTCACCATTCCTCCGTGCAATGCGTCTTGGACGCAATAAGAGTTACTGCTGTATTTGTATCAGGTGTGCTTACCTGTTAGTTATTGATTGACAGCGCAGGCTTCCATTCTGGTTCTGGATGCTGGGTTGCTCAGGTGTTCCATCTTCCTTGTGATTGCTCTGCTACTTAATTGAGCAACCTCTCCCAGAACGCTACCAGTCATACATTCCATATAAAGTGGTGTTTGGCCTGTACTTCTGTGTCTGTTTTGTTGTAATCTTTGTTATCCAACCCCAGAACTGTTGCTTGATTTACTATTGCCTGCTCCCTGTACTTGTTGTGATCTCTTGGTATTTGACCGCCTGGACTGTGTGGACTCAGATGACTCCCTGAATCCTCTTCATACTCTCCTTACTTGCAATCTCTTGCTCTTTTGATTTGATTTTGGACTGTAACCTAAATTTGTTTCAGATGACTCCCTGAATCCTCTTCATGCTCTCCTGGAAACCTGACTCTGGAAAGTTGCATGTCTACTCCTGAATACTATGAGCTCTCTTGGAACCTGACCTCGGATTGCCTGACTTCTCTCCTGTCTATACTTCTTTTAAGTGTTAACTGTGTGACACCCTAGCTATAAGTAGTGATTAGCATCACATTCAATTTTTATGTTATGAGACGCAAGTCACTTGGCTTGGCCTGCACTTACAGATTTCCATTTTGTTTTCAACTTTTCCCACCCACTGCTATCCTTTGTTTCTTGATTGACAGGTCACACTTAGGTGAGTGACCATCCTCTTCTGCCGAAAATGTATCGCAGATGCCATCACTCCCTGTGCCTGTTGTCTTCTCAAAGGATGCAGTACATCAGCAGATCCATAGACCTGATCTCACTGTTGTGAGTATATTACTGCACATGCACAATGCTAGGAGTGGTGACACTTGCACAAGTTTCATGGAGGGGAGGCAGATCACTCAGTCATGAGTGACTTGTCAATCAGGGAGGAAAGCATGGTGGCAGGTGGGGAATATTGGAAAGATTGGACAGAGGATAGAGATCTGTAAGCGAAAGGCCAAGTCCCTACACTTGCAGCTCATTAGCATAAAAATTGGATAGAGGATTACTTTTGATCCAAAAGAAGGATTACATAAACTACAGCGCCTTATAGGAGCAACTTAAGAGATGTCTTTGGTTTGTGGTAGGTATACCTCCTGACAGGATCCCTTTTACAATGTTGTTTCAGACACAGGTTCTTTGGGAATCACCTTATAAGAAATAGATCCTAGAGCAAGTGATTAGAGCCAAGGTTAGCTCTGGATCAGGGGAGGGCAATTCATTTTCCCAAGTTGCCACATGAGAGATCATGACTGTAGTGGAAGGCTGAAGCAATTAATTCTTATTAATATTACTACTATTATATATTAATTTTTATCACTTACAATTGAGCATAATTACATCTGTTGAATTACTGCTACTGGCTAATACATGTCAAGATAGGGAATATTGTAACATGTATTCAGTAACATGTAGTGGCTAATCCAAACCATATAATTTACTGCTTTTTATACAGTTTCTCTTATAGTCAGTGGCTCCATCGTTGCTTGTATCTGAACCCCCTGAAAAACAGGATTCAGGTGTATATGTGGCGCCCCGCAACGAGTGCGTCACAGGAGGGTATTGCAGCCACAAATGCAGCCGCAATATCCTCTGACTCAGCAATGATCCGGTTAACATAGAGATCCAACCCAACATGCAACACCTAGAACAGGGGACCAATCATAGGTCCTGGGGGGTGGAGTGTTAGGGTAGTGTAGTAGAACACACAATAATCTAGACAGAACAGTAGGAGTCTGGAATCTAGAGCAGAGCCTAGAACACAGAACTTGGAGAGGAGCGGGGGCTCCGCACCCCGTGCGGGCCCCTGGGCCGTCACCGGTCGGGTGTCAGCACCTGAGGCCTTAACCACCGGGATTGGGCATTATCTACACGGGTTCCCAAAAGACTCCCGTGCCCACAACTCACAGCCGGTTCACTGGTACCGAAGCTGGCAGCAGTTCACCTCTGCCACGCGAACCAGAAGAGTGGAGGAGCAGCTTCAAAGGAGCACCCCACCACCAGCCAGTTTCCAGTCGTCTAACCAGCGGTGTACCCACTGAGGGATCCAAGGCTCCCCAAAGCATCCGGAACGTACATCATGGATAGGGCATTGAAGCAGCCTCCCCGTACCCGACCTGGTATTCCTGGGCGACACTGGCAAACAAGTTAGGTAGAATGGAGGAACACTGCGGATCTCTAAGGGACACCATCACTGCTGAGTCCACCTGGTCTACTACTCAACCACTGTATGCCATGTACTGCCTGCTGGTTACAGTAAAGACCCGTTGCAGAGACTTTCTGTGTCCGTGCTTCCTTATGAACTGTCCGTCCGCACTAACAGGAAACCGCAGCTGCCGCACAACATCTTGAGCAGCTCCAGCCTCCGGGGATCACCGCTCAGCCTGTGGGGAGCGTAACATCTTGCTGCTGTCCATCCCCCGGGGGCTCCGCAGCGTCGGTAGCCCTTACCGAATCTACTCATAGGTGGCGTCACGAATAAATTAAAACCCCTTAATCTGTTCCACCAAGACGTCTTCACTTTTGATCTGCACTACACCGGGCCCCACTACCGGCAGGCGCGGTCCACCCGTGACAAGGAGGAAGGAAGCATCGCCTGTCTAAACCGGAGTCCCGGCCGCGGTGAGTCATATATGTCAATGGGGACATTGACTACAATGATACAGATGGAGCCACAGTGTGCTTTCTTGTGCAATATTTTCGTTTATGTATGCCATATATGCCTATTGGAGGCTGACAACAAGGCAAAATGATGAACAATACAGCACACTGTAACACCAGCTACATCGTTATAGGTATATACGCTCAAATCCCATTTTGTTGGGGATTCATCAGAGACAAGATCTGCTGGAACCACTGACAATAGGAGAGCGAGCAATATTAACTGAGCCTTATTTAACCTTTGTACTTTGTTCATTAGCTCCCCAACACAGTATTATGCCACTACACACAATATGATACCCCCAGTCACCCCCAAACTGTATAATCCCCCAAAGAGTATGGTACCCCCACTACCCCCTGTAATACAGTATGATAAGACAAATACCTCCCACAGAAATTTGTATGTCCCTGCAGCCCCCATAAACAAACAGTATGATGGACTCCATAATTCCACACACACAATATGAGGGCCCCCATAGCTCCACACATAGGATAATGGACTGCAATGTCCAACGCACTGTATAATGTATCCCAGAGCCAACCATGCATAATATTATGGAAACCACAGTTCCACACACATTGTGAAGGATTGCACAGTCGCAAACACTCAATATGACGGGGCCCAAAGACTCCTATACACAGTATGATGGACCCAATAGTGCTCTACACAGTAAGAGGGCCTACACAGCCCATTACACACAGTATTATGGACTCCACAGCCCCCTACATGGTATGAAGGAACCTACAGCCCCCACACACACAGTATGATAGACTCCACCACCCCCACACAGTATGATGGTCTTCACAGTCCTTCCAAATAGTATGATTGACTGCCCCGTCCCCACACACAGTATGTCAGGTTCCACTATTGTGTTCAAAGGTGTCTGCATTTTGAGGATGCAGATACCGTTAAAATTGAGCTTTCAGTTGAGGAGCGGCCCCTGATGCAAAATGACTCTGTTTCCAAACTTATGGCTGCATCTGTCCAAGGTCTTGAAGAGAAAAGAAAAGGACCAGGTATAGCCCATCACTATCATAATTATGCTCTCGATAGTTTGTCCATTTATGAATTCCTACTACTTTTTATTGAGCTAAAGCCTTGGTCTATTGAAGGATACTGTGGTAACCTGGTAGGACAAACTGATCATTTATCAAAATATTTAAGAGCATTCGTAATAAGTGTAGAATACATCATGACAGGAATCATGATAACAGCAACCATTAACGGATATTATTACTTACTATCAGTGTGATACACCAACAAAGTCTCTTTTAAGGCCACTTCACACGCTAGGATATAGGTGAACGAGATCATTAGCTATGTCACGTGACCGCAATCCTTCCAACATCGTTAGTGCGTTGTCACATGCAAGGATATCGTTAATGATCTTAAATTTGGCAACGCTCCAGCTTTTTGGAGAAGAATGTTTGAACGATTTTAAAAAGCTGCAGGAATAGGAGAAATATGACCGACATCATTGAAAAAGATGTCACACTGAACAATGTTGCTGCTTCCCAGAACATTAATTGGATGACGGACGATAGATTTGAGGTCAGGATCTCAAATTTTGGATGAACGTTCCAACGATTTTTCCTTCCTACATCGTTTGTTTACACGCAACGATGCACTAATGATATTGTTTGAATGATCACAAATCCGTGATGTTTCAACAATATCGTTAACGAGATCCTAGCGTGTGAAACGGCCTTTAGGCTGGTTTCATACATCCAACATTAAAGGTCTGAGTATGGACCACAATGTCTGGACTGGCTTTGGGGTCTCTTGACCTGAACGTAACAGCTTCACATATACTTATGATGTTGTTTAGTTCCGATCTGAGATCTGTCTGATCTGAACATTGCAGTCTGTACTTTGACCATAAATGTGTTGAATGTGTAAAACGGCATTATTGTACTACTTCAAGGATGTATTAGGGAACTGAATAAATTGTAATCTCTTATTTAATTATATTTAAAGTTACTCTGCTTATCCAATTGAGATGTCTTATAACAATATGCAAGGCAGCATCCCTCATTTTGGTTCATCACTTAGGAGTTAACAGTCTGCCAATGCATTGCCAACTACATGCTTTTATAAATCAACCTGTGAATGTTGTCAGATTTGCAGGGTGACCACAAAGAATTAAGTGTCTATATGTCTGTTTGTTAAAACTAGGACAGCCCCTTCTGATTCCACATGTGTCCCCCAGGTAAAATAAAAGAGCCTCAACTCACCTTCTGTGTTGGCACGGTTCCAGTGGTCGTGATAGTTGGGGCTCACGCAACATTGTGATGTCATGTGAGTCCGGCGTTCAATCACCGCTGACGTGTCTCACTACGCCTTCAGACACAGGAGCAATCAATAGGAAGTGAGTGGCAGGCGCAGTATCACTTCCTATTGATTAACTCGTTTGATCCAAAGGTGTGGTGAGAGATGGGCAGTGATTTGACACTGGGGTCACATGACGTCATAATGTCACGAAAGCCCCAAACAGCAACTATCTAGACCGCTGGATAGGCGCCAGCACATGAGGAGAGTTGAGGCTTTTTATTTCACCTGGAGGAGACATGTGGAATCAGAAGGGGTTGTCCTAGTAGTGGACAGCCCCTCTAATGGAGTTGTCCCATATATAAAATAAGAACTAGTATTAATACTATAGGAGTACAATTATTTTGGCATGTTTTGTGCCCAAATTCTGGCACAGTATTTCATGGTTTGAATAAACGTTTGCACCAAAAATTATAACCCTCTGCACCACAACCCCATACATTTTTGGGTCCTGAAAGTGGGTCTGGCTTTTATTCAACACTAAATTTATTAGTGATTTGTGCCAATTTTTGAAAAAAAAAAATTGTCCAAAATAAACCAACTAAAAAAAAAAAAAGCTTTAATGACTATTTGCAGTGGATTTAAAAAGTCTACACACCATTGTTAAAATGCCAAGTTTTTGGTACATAAAAAAAGACATATAAAAAAGATTTACAGAAGTTTTTTTTACTTTTAATACCATCCATAATTTGTACAATACAATAGAAAGTACACTGAAATAATTTCAGATTGAAAAACAGAAATAAAGAACTAAAATATGCACGCCCTTAAACTAACATTTTGTTGATGTACCCTTTGACTTTATGACAACATTCAGTCTTTTTGAGTAGGACTCTATCATGGCACATCTAGAATTGGCAATCTTTGCCCACTATTACTTACAGTAGTGCTCCAAATCTGTCAGATTGTGAAGGCATCTCCTCTGTACAGCGCCCTCTTCAGGTCATGCACATCACCTGATTTACTTAATTGGCAGTTAGTTCTCAAGCCTATACAGCTTGGAGTAGGACAACATGTATAAAAAGTATCATGTGATCAAAATACTAATTTCCCTAATAATTCTGCACACAGTGTATACCCCACAGCCTCTACAACAGTGTACATTTGATAAAGGTCTATGTCTATTTTGACCGAAACATCATGTGTTTACAGTATACCTTACACTTTGCCAGTTGGATTATAAATAAAGATCCCTTTTTGTTATTTCACCATCATTTTGAGCCCCAGATTCTTTCTTTAATGCTCCTGACAAACCAAAATATCATTTCATCTCACGAACAAACGTTTTGCTCACTAATTGAGTGATTGGAAGGCCTATTTACACTGTATGATTGTTTTGATACTTTATTCCTATGAACACCTTTACTTGATAATCATGCAGTGTAAATGTCTTTCTACAGTTGAGAATGCAATGCGTTCAATTGCAATTTGTTTTTGTAGTTCTATTTTTCTTAGTCATTATGTGATTTAAAGCCTCATGATCTTCAGTGGAACTGTAATGTGAAAAATGCCCCAGCAAATGCTACAGAAAACTAGAAAGTGCTGGCTCGTGAACAATTTTGATACATTTTTCAAAGCCAATGTTAGTAGTTGATCATAAAAAGAGGCATTGAATGATTCTATTTGTTTTTTTGAATATACCGGTACACCAAGTTTTGGTTAAAAAAAAAACACAACTTGAAAAAATACTATTGCCACTTGTTCACAGGTAGTGTTTTTGTGCCTTGAGCCCGGAGACTGTAGGCTTGCATACAGGGTCTGTATAGGTCTGTAGGCTATCATTTCCTTGAGAATCTGTATTGTCTTCTAGAAGAAATGCTTGAAGGGGATAAATATGCAATCAGGCATGCCAAGATTTTATTTTTCTCTAGGGCTAGGGTCACACTTGCGTCAGCCCTTGCGGCTGATGCAAGCACTAAAAACTTAGACATTTTTGCTGCAGCGCATAGCATTAACACTATGCGCTGCGGGAGAATGCTTCCTCTAGTTACCCATTATTTACCTTCCCAACCAGCCACACACAAAGCTGCTGGGACTGGGCTTTAGCAGAGTGTACAGGAAACGTTGCAGACAACATTTCCTGAGCGCTGTTGTAAAGTGCACACCCAGCATTTTTGTGTGTAGCTGGTTGGGAAGGTAAATAATGGGTAACTAGAGGAAGCATTCTCCCGCAGCGCATAGTGTTAATGCTATGCGCTGCAGCATAAATCTCTAAGTTTTTAGCGCTTGCGTCAGCCGCAAGGGCTGACGCAAGTGTGACCCTAGCCTTACACAATGTATGAAATCAGTGGCACACAGAGTTAAAATATGGCTTAATACATGTGTCGGTTACCCGTGGGTCAGGTGGTCAGGCTCGAGTTCAGTCCTAGGCTATGGAGCGGACCTGGACCATGGCAGGACACACCCCAGCCTGCTCCCCGATGAAAAAGTTCAGTTTACTGTTACCCTCCATGAGGGTCAAAACACACAATGAGTCAAACATATCCAACAGTATTCCTTTTACTGAAGCAGTCTCATAAACATGGGCACAATCCTTAAACATTACTGTTTTTGGATTAGTCACAATTCTTGTCCTTGATGCAGACTGATTCCCTGTTCCAGTACCTCAAGATTTGCACCCCTTATGTCCAGAACCTTGGCTTCTGGCTGTGAATTAATTGAGTCCCCACTGACTCCAACCCCATACCTTCCATGGGATTCTGCTCTTAGAAACAATTGGGGCTGTCCTTTAGAACACTGTTCCTTTACTGCCAGTACCACATCTGCCCATTCGTCTGGGTCCATGCTAGAGTCCACCATACACACAATGGTATAATCAGAGCCAAAGCACAATTAATACATTGGCTAACATTCCTGCAACTCCTTTTTCTCCTTCTGGGGGACTCTCCTACCCAACTACCGTGTAGGCCCTTTTTACAGACCAATCCCCACCTACCAAGAGCATCCATAATTACTACTAATAACTTACGGACACCAGGGAGCAGTCTTCATACTGGCCACCAACATACGGTTTCTCTCATATACTACACATAATTATGCATCTCTTACAACTCCCAGAATACTCTTCATAGAAAGGGAGATACTAACACATCTTAAAAAGTAATGTATGGTGTAAGGCATTATTCACCAAAAAGGTTGTGAACTACACCACTATCCAAATCCATAAAAGACAGATTCACAAGATTGTCATGTGTCGAGGCCTAAAATTGTTTTAGTTTTTTTTGGTACGGGAGTGGTGCAGCTCTCTCCTTCTGAACAAGCTTTACCTTTGCAGTGTGGCCATGATTACTATCTTGTCTAGGTCAGAACAATGATCTTCAGAGTAGCGTGTTCAGGATGCCTGCCTCACCATTTTGAGTGGTTTTTTTTGTAACACTGGATAATTTTCTTGCACAGCAATGCAAAAGATTAAGTCATGCAGAGAAAGAGCTATATTTAAAATAGCTAGCGCTGGCAGGGTAAATAGCCCCCGATATGTGAATGCATGCTTTTTTTTTTATTTGAGGTGTCTGACCTACTAGCTGTAAAGTGAATATATAATGCAGTGTAATTCTCTCTTTTCTCCACAGACCACAATTCCTTTCATCTCGGATGCAAATGTTCACGGTACATCCTTATTTACATTACAGTGTGCGCGCTCGGCCCAGCCCCCAAGTGGCTCTTTCATTTTGCTGTAAGACAGAACACGTTGATGTTTCCAGTGTCCCAATCCTCGGATTAAGGATAGACTCTTCATTCTGTTAACAGAGGGAAGTATAAAAGGCAGGATCAAATGTGCTGTCGTTATCAAAATTACTAACTGAACAAATATGGAGAGCAGTTCGCACAGCGGCTTCTTTTCTAATGCATTATTGTCATAAAATGCAGATTTTTTTATGCATAGTTGTAACGTTAGTATATGATGCGACAAGCACTTAATGAATGCTGTAACTGCTGCATGTAATAAAAATAAATTACAAACTCTGACATCAATTATAATATCACATACATTATACATGGATTAATGTACCCCCTACTGTACAATATATGTATCTCACAAATCACCATGATACACCATGACCATATCTTCTATATAGGCCAAAAAGCTTGAAGATGACTTGTGATCGGCCCATTATATACAGTGGGGGGTATATTATTTTTTTGCTGTATTATATTATTTCATACAATACAGTGACATCATTATTATTAAGCTTTCAC
This sequence comes from Allobates femoralis, assembly GCA_033576535.1. NCBI lineage: Eukaryota > Metazoa > Chordata > Amphibia > Anura > Aromobatidae > Allobates > Allobates femoralis. Next base: position 149,089,678 of record JARQOC010000004.1, read on the forward strand.
TCTAGATTTAGTGGTAAATATGCCTCTGATTTCTATACATCAGACCATGAATAATTAGTATTCTAATTCCCTCCAGGTTATGAGTTACTATCATTTAGTTCACATCTTTTATGTTTATATACGGTATACACGGGCCACGATTCCTCATTTGTGCTTTTAAGATATTTTTTTTACTTTTTTTCTTTATGGCGTTGATAAATTTTGCATCAAAATGGGTGTATGATGTTTGGTGATATGGAATAAATGCAAAGAAGCTTAGTTTTCATTTCTTTTTTTGAAATAAAAATTGCAAATTTCGTTCAATATGCTTTAAAATGTCACATGTGAGTCTTCACAATGTGCACACGTTGAGTATCTAGTGAGTCTTTTACCTAAGTATTTGTAAGGCTAGCTTCACACCGTAGTTTTTGGCTGTCAGGGTGGTTTCTGTTTTTTGCAGGATCACCCAGACAGAATCTGAAAGGACAGGATGTGTTGAAAGTGTTAGGCTGGCTTCACACCACGGTTGATCCAATCTGATCCGGGGCTGTCTGCTATGGACCGGACAGCCCCGGACCAATCAGCACACAGAACCTGAGGGCCAAATATGCCCTCCGGTTTGGTGTGCAGCCGGACTCAGCTGCCGCTGCTGATAAATCATGACCGCGGGGAGCGAGCCACGGTCATGGTCTGTCAAGAGAGGACAGCTCCAAAGTGCTGAAGTTCAGAGCCTGCCGGCGCTGAGCTTCGACACCCGGCGTCCGGCTCCCGGATGCCGCTCAGGAGCAATCCGGCGCCATAGACCCCCATGGGCGCCGGAATAGCACCGGACCGGAAGAATCCGGAAAGATCAGCTTTTTTTCCCCGGACACAAAAATGTTGCATGAAGCATTTTTGTGTCCGGGAGAAAAATGTGAATCCTTCTGGATTCTCCCGGACAGATGGAAACTGGATGACAGATAGCTTCCATCAGCTTCCATCCGGCCCCATAAGATACTATGGGGCCGAAATCTGATCCGGGGCTGTCCGGTTTACAACGGACAGCCCTGGATCGAATCTAAATGTGATGTGAACCCGACCTTACCAAATATGGTCCTGGATCCTGTTTTTAGCAGGATTCATTGGCTGCCTCTGTCCATGGTGCTGAAGTTTGCCTGTGTCTGCTCTGCCACTGTCCTCGGTTCTGAAGTTACTGCCTGTGTTGAAATTCTGCTGCCCATGGTGCTGAAGTAGCACGGCTGGATTTCTGAGCATGCTCTGTGCTAAAAATCGAATCTGGGAAACTAATCTGTTTTTTCCCAGATCCAGCGCCCATGCACTCCCATGTTATGTGCGCAGGATTGCCCTGGATTCGTTTTCCTGTGCTGAATACACAAAACTGGATGGCCATATATGACCAATCCAGCACCATAGGGATACAAGGGAGGAAAAATCATATCCTGTTCTGTTCTGTTAAAACCGACAGACCAAGATCCCAAAAACCATGGTGTGAATCTAGCGTAAGGCAAAACCAGGAGTGGAACAAGGCTAATAACACCATCCCAACTGTGAAACATGGAGGTGGCAGTATCATGCTGTGGGGTTGTTTTGCTGCAGGAAGGACTGGTGCACTTCACAAAATAGATGGTATTATGACGAAAGAAGATTATGTGGCAATACTAAAGCAAAGCTTTGTCGGCTGTGCTTTTTCCGAGCCCTTTTTATAATGTGGCCTGTGGGAAAAGCGTGCCGAAAAAGGTGCAAACAATTGACATGGTCATTCTTTTTGCGGACGCGCTTAGCAGTCAATGCAAAAATACGATGCATTTCACTGCATTTATGCAAGCGCAAAAAAGCTCTGCAAAATGCAGAAATACGCAGTGTGTGAACGCAGCCAAATACTCAACATGCACACAACCTAATAGAAACACATGCATCACTGCTGCATTTTTTACCCACGTCTGGCTTTAACTTCTACATCCTAATGTACAAAAGTCACCAAACTCTCAGCATGTGCACGATGTCTAATTGTGTAGCGATTTTAAAGGCCCCGTTACACCTGCCTCACGGCGGAGATGGTGGCGACTGGCGGGTGCGCGCACGTTTTTAGACCCCGCCAGCGTCCCCGTCCCCCTGTTTACACAGGGAACAACTCCGGCGATGGTGCTCGGGGGAAGCCACGGGGCAACTCACCACCTGGCCTATGGCTCCCATCGCCTGTCAGCCGCCGGCGGCCGGTTACATGGGGCGATGTGTGCACATCGCCCCAGATCGGCACCTGGTTTCACATCATGATGTGAAACCAGGCGAACCTGTCAGAGCTGCCGACATCGCCCCTTTACATTAGGCCGACGGCCCCTAGCAGCTGTCACCTATGTAATCGGCAGTGGTGTGGGCTGGTGTGTGGGGCCTTAAAAACATTTTTGAAAAGTTGCAAATGATTAATTAGGCTGAAAATGGTTCCAATCTCATAGTACTGAAAGAAAGTAAAAGATAAAATAAAAACAAAAAAACACTGTAAAGTTAACACAGGAAATGAACAGTTTAAATAAAGTATAAGGAACAAATGAAAAAAGTCACAAGAAATATTTTTAACTGCAGGAAAAAGGTGTCGATGATGAAGAACTAGACTAAAACTGATCCACCCCAATACAACGGTAAAAAGCTCCAAAAAAGAGAAAATGAAAACAAAGAAACCAAATAAAGTTAGCAGCTTTAAACAATGGGCAAATAAAAAAAATCTCTATTTGAGTTTTTTTATTCCATGACAAGGCACAAATGCAATAATGAATGTATATATAATGTGTAAATGTCTCCATGTGATATTTGAGAAGGCTTACTTAGCTGCTATACTACACAAGATGGTATATTTGGCTAATCTTAGCCCAGAAGGAGGATGGAGAATATTTTCCTTGCTAATTCCTTTCTGCGGATCACTTATGGTACAATTACAGATGCACAGAGAGTCATAGGTACAGATCCAGAACGCACACTCTGCTGGTCTCTTGCTCCCTTTCACACGCTCTTAACGAACCATTCATTTTTTTTAATTGCAAAATACATATGGATACTTGAAAGCTTTCCCAAGGTTTTTTTTTTTTCCCATTTCAGCATATCATACTGTGCTCATGAATATACATTAAGAAAATCAGGAACAGGTGTTTCCAAGGTCCCGTTCCGTGGGAAGCAACACGAAAATGCAAAGCATCTTCTGGAAGAGATAAGAAGGGTCAACCTTCCTCGTGTCTGTGGACAGGTGTCACACACCATCATTAAAATTCAGTGAAAAAAAAAAAAAAATCATCTTATACACCCTGCACACCCTTTTTACTACTGGAGGCTAAGGAAAGAGGCTTTCTTCCATGGTTACATAAAGAGGTGTTATAATGATGATAATTATCATAGGTTTTAATGAAATTGCTAGCTAAAAAATAGCAAAGCCTTATGGGAAAGAGAGAAAGAGTGTAATGATGAGTGGTGTGACGGAGGTGGCAGCATGTAAGATTAAAGCATTAAGCCTGAATAGCCTGCTATGTCCTTTGCATTAACTCTCATTCACACTGCCCAAACATTATTTTAACTGACATTTTCTCTATTATTTCTGCTAGCACATTTTAATTGGGAGGTATGATTGATTTGATGAGGGGGGGAGTAGGTAATGGCCTATGCTCCATATTTAATTGCCTGTTAAACTTTGTAACAGATTAAGGGATTCTTTCCTATATTGGGGGGTAACCTCTTCACTCTGGTTGGATTAAACATTTTATTGTGGCTCCATGAATTGAAGCTTAATATTTATTCAGAAACGGATTGGCCTAAATTATTTTTGTACTTTGTAAATGTCAATGGTAACTTTCCTTAATCATACTGACACCATGACCTCGGGGACCTTTGGGATCTTTAAGCCCAGGTCCTTATCTCTGCCAGCTAACCATTCTGATTTAAGGCACACATATTATGGCTTTACTCAAAATTCAAATAAGTCAATGACACATGCCGGTCAAAGAAAGGCCAATATGTTGATAAACATATTTTAAATACAATCTTTCAGCAGTTTTTTTTCTATGCAATCTAAGAGCAGCATAATGTAGAGCAAGAAAGCCTAATTCCATGGATGAGCAAGAGCCCGGACTATACACCCCACCGTGAATCAGTCATGGCTTGGGAAGTATGCTAGGCCAGAATTTTGGGTAGCAAAGGGTTAATTAGGAGAAGTCCTGGTCTGAGCAGGAATTTTAGTGAAAGGATATAGGGACAGAAGGGAGTTTGGGCTTACCTAATTGGTGGGTAGGAGGGCCCACTCGGGGGTATAATTGGTAGGGTTAATGAGGGAAAATCCATCCAGCAGTGGGATTTGGACCAGACATCTCCCTGCACCCAGAAGGTTGAGGCCTTGTTGCAAGACATCTGATCCCTAGTGGTGAACAGCAGTCATCAATGGATCCAGGGCAAGCTGGAGCATTATAACGCCGAAAAGAGGGTTAGCAGGGTGCAGACGAGGCATCTCAGGTGCACCCAAACAGGTCCAGACTTCTGAAGATGTTGAGCACCGAAATGACCTCCAGGAACAGACGCATAATTCAGAGTCCCTCCTGCGACCCACTGGCGGCACTTGCTCTACTACTACCCTGCAGCTAAAAACAGAGTCAAAGCCATCAGGAAAGAATCCAACTTGCTGACAGCCCAGAGGATATTCCGTGGATGAGAAGAAGGAGAACGCCATTGCTTCGTGGGAGGTCCATCGATCTCTACAGTTCTGCAGGAGAACCCATCTGTTGTCGCTGCAACAAGGCAGGCCACTTGGCAAGGCTGTGTCCTTTAAACCAGCAACCCCTGGGGCCAGGGGCCGAACCCCAGGAGTAGACCGACCAGGCCCACTAGACTGGCAGGATAGGTACGTGGGAGGCAGAACGTACCTATCCATCACATTAGATGGCATACCTACACCTGCATTACTGGCCACGGGTTCGTAGGTGACCACCTTACCAAGTATCCTTTATGAAAGATTTTGGTCTGATGTTGAATTTAACCCACCAGAACCTAACCTCACTGTTAATGCTTAAAATGGGTTACCAGTAAAAATAGTCGGAGTTAGAGAAGTAACAATAAAAGTGGGGAGGGGGGAGTTAGAGGGCCAAGGACTTATTGTGGTTGAAACAAATCCTGAAAGAGACCCACATATTATACTAGGTATAAATGTAATTGGAAATTGTTTGGGTGAAGTGTTGTTCTTACAGCAGATTGCAGACACTGCCCATCCCGGACGGAGAAAAGCTCTTCAGAAGGAAATCAGAGCCCTCCTGTATCGACAACAGGTAAACCTGACGGGTGGTGAAATTGGTAGTGTATGGGTAACAGACCCGATTCCCATTGTGGTACCCCCAATGAGTGAAATGATGATCTGGTGTCGGACAGCAATAGCTCTAAGGGGACAGGACTATCAGGCAGTAGTAGAGCCAATAAGTTCAGAAGGTAGGCCTACACTTCTGACAGCCAGGGCGGTGGTTGATGTATGCAGGGGAAGGGTGCCCATACATATATTAAACTATGGAGAATATTAAGTCAAATTACCCAGATATTCCACCGTTGCTAAGCTATACACTGTAAACAATAACTCGATGTGTGGCGCCCCTGCGGGTATGCGCCACAGAGTGGTATTGCATCTAACATCTATATGTAATATATTGTAAGTTGCTAGGTTAGGATTTAATGCTTATGGAGTCTATTTTTAGCACTCACTTAGGACCGCACCACTTAGAGTAGGGGGAACTGTAATATAGTAGGTTCCACAGGTGGTGGGCGGAGCTTAGGATAGAGTTAGAGTGACAGTTAAGAATTTACCTCAGTCGGTGCTGGGAAGGCAGACAGTGTGGTCATGCCTGGCGGCTCAGCTGAGTAGAGGGTACCCCATCTTTATGAGGGGGCCCAGGACAGATGGCAACGGATCAAGACTGGTAGGAGCCAGCTGGTCATGTTGAGTTGAGGGTACACAGGTGACACGGACGACCGAGGCAGCCAGGAGTTCAGCCCTGACTGCGAAGCTGACGAGCTGCAGGCCCAACAGGACCGGGTTGCTGACAGCCCCACAAAGGTACCTCACCCCTCATGCCCAAAAGACGGTCCTACACTAGTGAGGAAAGACTGAAACCCGGTGTCAGGTGGGAAACTTGTGCGTTCCTGCTGTTCCCATTTGGACCGGTAATAGTCAAGTTAAGCCTACTAGACACAGACTGCAGGACTGGCGGGTGAGCTCTTCAAAGGTGGGAAAGACAGAAAGATCTAGAAAGAGAATAGAAACCCTGAAAGACAGAGAAAGAACATCTAATGACTCCTTAAGAGAAATCCTGAGTTGGTAACAACACCCTAAACCAAACTGTACCGTGTATTGTTATGCCATCAGCCGGTACCGAGTAAAGCAAAGTTAAAATGGAAACGGTTTCTGTTATTCTTCCTGCTGCAGCTCAAAGGACTTAACATCATCAACATCAACGCAGGGGGTAAAAACTGCACCACCATTACCATCACTGTCCTCCCTCACCGTCTCACCACCATCATAGCTGCCCTGAGGTAAAGCTCACTGTGGGGAGCTGTACACACACTGCTGCCCATCCATCAACTCAGTGCGGCTGGCAGCGCCGTACACCTTACCGGACTCTACAGGTGGCGTCACGTTCCCTGTAAATAACCACTTTCACCCCACGTTTTACAACATCAACCTGGTATAGTTTTGCAAGGGCACGCACCGGATACCGACCATCCGTGACATCCACACAGAACCCGGTGACCGAGTACCCATGCACCTAGCTCTGTTGAAAGATATATATAGTGGAACCCTTGACCCCGCTAGACTCAGTGGAGGGTAATGATTCAAAAGGGCAGCTGGTGGATTTGTGTCAGGAACTCCATGTAGGAACTGACCACACACCGTCCCACCAGAAGCACGGTGTCTATCGGGTAGTTCAGTAAGCATCCACTTGATTTTGGGAGGATAAAAGAAGTACACCATCACATACCCACAGGAAATCATCCACCCATTTAAGAGCGATATAGGCCTGTACCACCAGCTCAGACAATAATCCTCTTACACATCTGGAAACCGCGAAGTTAGGTGCAATGGAGCAGCGCTAGGTGGCCCGGTTGTCAAACTACAACTTTAAAATTAAATACCGGGCAGGGCATAAGAATGCCAATGCTGATGCCTTGTCAAGGATGCCTCACCATATGCGATAGAAGATGTGGATGAGCTAGAAGAAGTAGAGCTATTAGCCTTTCACCGCCCTAGTGCATCCAAGTGTCATCAAACTAGTCAGAAATGTCGTGAGACGACGTGGAACCCATTACCTCACCATGGGTCGAAGAAGACGCAAGACAGTGACCCGGCTGTCAGCCTAGTCAAAGAGCTGATAACCCAAGAACACTCACGTCTTAATCCAGATGCTCCACCAGAAGGAAAACACCTGTGGAATGAGAGGGGAAAATTGTTTGTCTAACAGGGAAAGTTGTGTCGACGTTACATAAAACCCAGAACACATGAGATGGTGTGGCAGATAGTGGTACCAAAAAACGATGCTCAGATGGTACTGGAGGCATACCACAATGATGCAGGACACTTTGGATGGAAGAAACTCGAGATGCTGTTACATGACAGATTCTACTGGGTTGGCATGAGATGGATGATTTGCGGAATATTGGGTAAACTTATAATATGTGAAATTTTCTCTATAATTGTCTGTGCCTTTGCAGACTTCACTTGCGTGAGATATTGGTATCTGTCTCACTTATAAACATTGTTTATTCCAGTTGCTGAGGCCAGTATTTAATCATATTTAACACACCCAGCACTACCAATCATTCTGTGGCCCTATGATTTGTGCTTCATAATAGGTCCTTGACATAGATGTGGTTACCCATAACACTGTCCACCCTATATTGGGCTAACAAACGTATTTATGTGAAATATTGTGGTGAAGGAGCACTAGTACTTTTCGTACCTGCTCTCATCCCCCACCCTTGGGTCTCTCACTACAACTCAATCCTGTATTTTGTCTAACCTGTTGTGATCACCGATATTGTGTCATATCCTGCTCATATTTTGTCAGCATTGTATTCTGTACATATGTTCAGCGTTGTGTTCTGCAGTGGCACTCTATGGTTTTAAATGTTTTTAATCTTGTTTGGTCTATTGCACTAATAAAGTTATAATTCTCACTATTCTACTACTCGTGTGTGTTGCTCCCTCAATGAGCCATGTCTTCTCTCCGCCATGCATATCTGTCCCCCTTGGCACGGTGAGCGACCCCTCCTTCCCTTGATATAATTCAGATCATTGCGATGTACCCTGTTTTCTGTTAAAACTGCGTTGGCTTGAGAGGCGCCATAGAAAGATGGTGCAGAAATTGTGGACCGTGCAACTTAAGGAGGAAAGACCGTGAGAGCCAGAGAGCCCCACTACAGCAAATTGTCACCAAGCAACCCCTCGAGATAGTAGCCTTGTATCAATTGAAGCTGACACCTAGTAGATCAGGTTACACCTATGCCCTTACCATGGTGGACCATTACTCAATATTTCTGGTAGTAGCTCCAGTAAAAGACTTACAGCTGAGACTGCAGCGAAAACCTCTCAAGCCTATTTCTGTAGACCACACGGGTACCCGGAGCAGGTGTTGACCGATCAAGGTGCCACGTTTGAAGCACAGATCTTCCAAGAGTTTTGCCATTTATATGGGTGTAAGAAGATCAGAACCACACCTTATCATCCACAAACCAACAGCATCTGCGAGAAAATGAACAACGTCGTCATAGATATGTTGAAAACACTGCCTTTTGGAGGAAAGAAATCAGTGGCCGGAGACGTTACCTGACTTAGTGGACATGTATAATAACATACTCGTAAGTTCCACCAATTGCACGCCAGCATACCTAATGCGAGTTGACCTTGAAATGGGAATTGTAGTACCAGAAACAAGTTTGCCTGATGCTAATTGGGATTCCAATCGCAGAGAACAATACAAGAAAATCCAAGAGAGAGTAGAGAAAAGCTTGAATCACATCAGAGAAAAACAAGAGAGAAACTATAACAAGCATGCACAAGCTGCACCCTTAATACTTGGAGAAATGGTTATTAAGAGGAAAAACCATAAACTAAATGACCAGTGGGAGGCAGAACCCTACACTGTGCTAAATTCCAACTTTGATAATAGTAAAACTTGTGTGATCAGCAAAGATGAAGGGAAAACTACAGCGACAGTTTCAAGAGATGACCTCAAGAAATGCCCTGAACAACTAAAACCACAAGAAGAAAAAACACCCGGTACACTTCAAAAGGAATAAAAAGAAAATGTGATACATACAATACTTGGAGACTTTCCTGAAGATTGGCCTAAATGTGAAGGAGCTGTAATTGTACCTGTAATCACTTCTTCCAACCACCAGAAGAGCAAAGAAGACAAGTCGAAGAAGAACCACTTGTTGTAGCGGAACCAGAGGATCCTGCAATCAATGAATCTGCCAGCCCTGTAATGAGACTAAGGCAGAGCAGACAGTTACCCAATTTACCTACAGCACCTAGGTCTACTCAAAACACAGACTTTAGAGGACACCACAGATGAACCGGGACACCTGAACTACGTAGGTCTAGTCGTAGTAATCTAGGTAAGCCCCCGTCCAGGTACGGAGAGTGGGTGTAAAGTGTAAAATGTAAGATAACGAAGTGTAAATATGTATTTTGAAATGTAAATATTAGTGTACAGAAGAGTGGAGGGACTGTGCTTCGCCCCATGCTCATCAAGTTAGGAACAGGAAGTGCCTGGGGCTGGAGGGTAAAGCCAGGACTCCTAAGCAGAGACACCCGTAGGGAGATTGTTTAAAATGTATGTAAAAAGTTGAATTTGAATAATTTATTACAGTAAGGAATTGAACCCGTAACCGTTAAAAAATATTGAGTCTACAGAGACTTTGCTGTAAGAACCCTTTTGCTTTTTTCCCTTTTTGCTTAAACATAGCCACAGGACTGGTAGTTGCAAAGACTTTTCTTTTTCAGCCTGCAGAGGATGGACTAGCACTGTACGGACTGCACCCTCTACCCATTTTTCATCATTTTTATTGCTTTTTGTAATTTTTGATTTTTAAGACTCTGTAAATAATACCTGTTATTGTTATTGTTGAATGTAAAAATGTTTTCTCAGTCCAGGAGTACTGAAGTTGACTAGGGGTGAATGTGGCACCCTGTGGTTCAGGTAGCCACAGAGACCCTAGTGCATATAGAGATTTCCACATCGGGTACACCTCACACATGCAACACCTGCCACCCCTGGCCGCCACCCCTGGCCTGTAGGGGGAGCTCTAACAGCTGCCTTCAGGTGAACAGCTGATATCAGTTGAATTCCTCTATAAATACAGGTGCAGGGGGTGGAGCTAGTCAGATAGTTAGTCAGCGGATGAGAGAGTCAGAGAGTCTGTGCAGTGTGGGCAGCTCTGTGAAGAATCTGGTGAACGGAGTCGTGCTAGACCCATACCAGAGAACAGTCTGAACCAGTGTGAGGGTCCCGGCAGTAGGGGACGAAGGCAAGGCGAAAAGCAGATAAACAGGGGACAGAGGAGCCATACCAGCTCACCCCACGAAGTACCCAGATACTGGAGTCCAAGTCTGCCAAGGGGAGTTTAGCCCAGCAGAAAATACCGGTACACCGAGGAGACTCCAGTCTCCCGGACACCCGCAGCACATTCAACTTGAGAGCTAGGAACCGCAGAGAGGAGAAAGGCAGCATCCAGTAAAGGGTTCTGAGTGCAGTTAATACTGGTGAGAGACAAAGCAGAGGCTAGACTAAGTATCATATAGGCCAGGGCTTCAACAGGAATGAAACAGGGACCACGAACCACTTGGTGTGGAAATTCCAAAGTGCTACTCGACCACATGGAGTGTACATTGGACTATACCTGCTTAACATCAGTAAAAGGTATGAAAACTATTCCCAGTGTGTGCCTGCCAGTTCTTTCCGCCCTGAACCTGCATCAAATATAGACTATGTCATAACCTCCTATAGAGCTGTTCCTGTGTGAAACCATTTCTTTACCTCACTGCCGTGGGGACTTCGCTCCACCTGCAGGGAGCGACATCATCCGGCTGCCTACTCATCATCCCCAGAAGTCTGCTGGCCATCACTAGATACTGCAGGTGGCGGCATGTTAAAAAAACTTTTATATTCTATTTTTACTAAACCCCTTTTTCATGACCACCAGGGTCACGGATCCCCGGCCCTGGGGTGCGTCATATCATCCTATAATCATCATGTCTACTCTTCCCATATGTATGCTTTAACTTCTACTCAGCTTTCCCATCATCTGATATCTTCTGTACCTGCTTGAATTCCCATTCTGGTATGTTTCAACTTCCACTGTCAACTTCATTTTATCTGTTATCTCGTGTTCCTGCTGCAATTCTCATTCTGGTATGTTTCAACTACTTACTCCACCCCCACTCTCTGTTTTCTTTTTATGACTTTTGTTTACTCTGCTTATGTTATTCTGCATCTGATTCCTTTCGTTATGTGACCAACATGAGTCCAGGCCCCTACCCTCTGCTTGACACTTGTTGTATTTGTATGTGTATACATTGTGAACCCCAACTCTGCATAAGACTTTAGTTTACATCACTGTACTTCATCATACAAGTGTACTGCAATGAATTAGACTAGAATTGGACCTTGAGAGACCTAAAGGTTAATGGATACATATTTACTGTAAACAATGTTTCTCTTTCTTTTTACTATCACCCCTATAATACTACACTTCTTACTAACCCCCCTAATCCCTACATCTAGTAAGGAACTGGTCATCTCTCCTTCCATCCTCCCCACCCATCTCACCTCCTTCTGAGAACTGTTCCTCAACATGAAATCCTTTTATCACCAAACACACATGGCCATCTCATGCCCTCTCTTGCTCCCACCTACTAACACTCTCTGCTTCTCCTTATTGCTGGTGATATCTCTCCAAATCCTGGCCCTCCTCACCATATCCACACCATAATTTCTAACTCTCATCCATGATCAGAAATGATTGCACCCTTACTAACCTTATACCCATTCACCCAGCCCCCTCTCCCCCAGTTCCTCTATAACAGGAGCCCTTTGGAATGCACATTCATTCTAAAACAAACTTTCATACTCCATGACCTTTTCTTAACTAACAAACTCTTCTTCCCCAACATCACCGAAACCTGGCTCAAATCCGCTGACACAGCCTTTCCAGATGAACTTTCATATGGTGGATTACATCTTTCTCACACACCCCACCCCAGCAACAAGCAGTAGAGGAGTTTGTTTTCTTCTGTCAAATTTATGCTCCTTGATCTCATTTCCACTGCCATCCTCTGTTTCTCTCCCCTCTTTTGAGGCACACTACATCCGCATCTACTACCCCTTCAACCTCCAACTGGCTGTCATTTACTGCCCTCCATAGCCAGTCACTACCTCTTTTGACCACTTCACTACCTTGATAATTCACTTCCTTTCCGCATCCCCACTATCATCATGGGTTACTTCAACATCCCCATTGACACTTCCCATTCAACTGTCTCTAAATATTTAACACTCACATCCTCCTTTGGACTGACTTGGCCCTTTGCTGCCACTTACAAAGATGGCCACACACTGGACCTCATGTTCACCTGCCTCTGTTAATTATCTAACCTCTCAAACTCACCTCTTCCTCTGTCTAATCACAAACTACTTACATTCTCTTCCCTCTCCTTTCAAAGTGCATAAATCCCACTCCACAAACTTACACACCCTTGCAGGAATATCAAACGCCTTGATTTACACTCACTCTAAATCCTTTCTCCCTCTTGCAGACGTAGTTTCTTTACAGAATGTAGATGACGCTGCCAATTTATAAAATACCCCCCTAACACATATTAAAACTCGCACAATCAAAGGCAGATATGGCACACCAGACTGACTAAAGAACTAATGCCGGCTTCCAGGGTTGCTGAGTGGAGATGGAACAGATCCCATTCCACTGAGCACTTCATCGCATACAAGCAGTCCCTCACCAATTTCAAGTCCACACTCACTACTGCAAAACAAACCTACTTCTCATGTCTCATAACCTCCCTGTCTCACAACCCTAAACAGCTATTCAACACTTTCAATTCAGTCCTCTTTCCGCCAGAACCTCCTCTCCTCTCATCTCAGCTGAAGACTTTTCAAAATTCTTCAATCAGAGGATTGACAACATCAGACCCACAGCTCCACTCATGGCTGCTCAGCCCTCTTCCTACAAAACGCTTCTGCAATGACTACCATCATCAACTCTTTTCTCTACTCTCCAGATCAGATCTCAACACCTGTGCACTTGACACGCTCCTGTCCCACCTCATTATCAACTTCACCACTGTCTTCATCCTAAGTCTAACCCATCTCTTCAACCTATTATCAACAACTGGTGTTTTCCACTCATTCTTTAAACTTGCCTCGATCACACCAATCCTCAGATAGCCCTCCTTTGATCATCCATTCTCTGTATTTAGCTATTTCTTCATATCACTTCTCCCTATCACTTTATTCCTCAAAACTACTGGAACTGTATGTCCATCTTGAACTGTCCTCCCACCTCTCTTTCTGCTCTCTCTTTGACCGCTTACCATACAGCTTTCAACCACATCAGTCACCATTGTCAAGCCAAGTGACATTACTCTGTCCTTCTCTTCCTGCACCTGTCCTCTGCCTTGAATACTGTGGACCATTCGCTCTTGGTAAAGATTCTGTCATCTCTTGGTATCACAGACTTGTTCCTTACCTGGATCTCTTTATACCTAATAGACCGGACTTTCAGAGTCTCCATGTTTCATATTACCTCCTCATTTCACCCCCTATATGTTTCCCTTCCCATTGCCCTGTAGATTGTAAGCTTGTAAGAGCAGGGTCCTCTCTCCCGTCTGTACCAGTCTGTCACTGTTAGTTTGTTCATTGTATTTTTAACTTGTTTGTATGTAACCCTTTCTTATGTACAGCACCATTGATTCAATGGTGCTCTATAAATAAATAAATATAATCACGAACGGGTTTTTTGCCCCTTTTGAGTCCGCTCACGCTGCGAGTCAGTGTCGTCATGTGGATACGCCTGAAGCATTGGCCGCGCAGCGGCCATTGCGAGTCGCCTTAGCAGCGCGAAGCATTGGCCGCGAAGCGGCCATTGCGAGTCAGAGACTCGCTCTGCTAGAATCCCGATGCATGTGCATCGGGCACCCAGCTAGTAAATAAATAAATAAATAAATAATAATAATAATAATAATAATATGTAGGTGTCCCCCAAGTTTCAGTTCTAGGACCCCTGCTGTTCTCCATCTATACCATCAGCCTGCAGTGGCTCATAGATTCCCACATGCTTTCAGTATAGTCTGTATGCTGATGATACACAGATCTACCACTCTGTACCTGATATCACGTCTTTACTAACCAAAACCCCACAATGTCTGTCTTATATTTCCTCCTTTTCTGCTCAATTTCTAAAACTGAAAATGGATAAAACAGAATTCTCCACCAGACCTAACCATCAAAGTCAATTGCTGCTCTCTCCCCAGTACAGCATGCTGGCTACCTTGGGGTGACCCTTGTCTTTGCTCTCTCCTTCGAGCCACATATTCAAGCCCTTTCCACATCTAACTTAAAAATATTTCCTAGATCTGTACATTCCTTAACCAAGAAATTGCAAAAACATTAGTGCATGCCCTTTTCATCTCCTACCTTGACTACTGCAACCTTCTGCTCTCTGGCCTCCTTTCTAACACTCTCACACCCCCACAATCTATCCTAAACTCTGATGCCTGACTAATCCACTGGAACTCTCTGCCCCACGACATCAAATTCTTGCTTGCCTTGGAATCCTTCAAAAGGAACCTGAAGGCTCACCTTTTCCAACAAACCTACAACCTGCAGTAACCTTTAATTTACTCTTCCGAAGTACAACCAGCTCTACCCTTTCCTGGTGTATCCTCACCCAACCCTTGCAGACAGTGAGCACTCGCAGGCCGGGTCCTCTCTCCTCCTGTACCTGTCTGTGCCTTGTATTGGTCATGATAATTGTACCTGTCTACAGATACACTTTTTCACATGTAAAAAGCACTGAATAAATGACACTATAATAATAAATAATGATGCAGCTTTAGGGCATATTTTATTGGTAAATATTATGTGGGGAAATGGCCGATTGCTTAGAGATCCCCAGGTTTGGTTAGAAATTTGGCGTTGCTGGAGATGTTCCGTATTGTGCTGGCTTTGGAGGTTTTGGCCTCTCAGCATAGAAACAAGAAGGTATGTTTTTTTTTAAACAACTTGGGTGTGGTCCAATGTTTGAATAACTTGTCTGCAATCTCATTACCAGGTTTTTCTATTTTATGCCACCTAATTTTGAGGTGCTTGGAATTTACCATATGGCTTTGTGTTGCTTATCGACATAGTGTACATAATTCTTTAGCTGATGCTTTATCTCACTTCCAGTAGGATTGGATTTGAGAGCTAGTGTCGGATGCCGAGCAGCGGGAAAACAAATGGCTCTGTTGGTTGTGGGATTTGATGTCTGTACAGGTTGGTGAAGAATTCTATGAAACCTAAACTTGAAATAGGTATGTTTTGGCATGGAGTATTTGGCATGAACTTGAGACTTTGGTTGAGGCACTGGCAGGGGAGGCTGAATGTCCTTATTGAGTGCTGAATATGATTGGTAGATCATTTGTGGATGGTGTATCGTTTGCAGTTGTATAGGGTAAGATAGCAGGCCTGGCATTTTTCTTTAAATTGTTGGGATGGAAAGATGTGATGAAGGATTGTGTAGATCAGCATATTAATGCTGTTTATTTGGAAAATGGATATACAAGTGGACAAAAAAAACCACGCTGCTGTGAGATAATAATCCAAGAAGATATATCAGACAAGTGGTGGCTTTATTCTCAAAATAAAGAATAAAGCCACCACTTGTCTCATATATCTTCTTGGATTACTCATCTCACGGCAGCACAGGTTTTTTCATCCACTTGTATATCCGTTTTCCTTATTTTTGGCTGCATGGTACACATGGCAAGTGGATCCTGCAGCAGCCATTACATGTATTTTAACTGGTTGTGTGTCAGATAACCTCACCAGGTGAGCAAAGCAATACAATTTATCCAATCCATTATCCAGGTAAAATCCTATTTGCGCTCCTACTTCTATCCACAGTTCCTTTGCAGTGCTGTTTATTTGGTATGGCATTTGTTCTAGCCTTTTTTGGCACTCTCCATATGACTGAGCTTATCAGGAAGAATGTTACGTGCCATGGGGACTTGTTCTTTAAAGAGGTTTAGGGTTCAAAGAACGTGTTGCATTGTTATTTGAGATGTTCGAAGACTGATCCTACTGGTAAAGGCTATGTAGTGGAATTGTAGTAAGTAAAAAGCATGTTTGAATGTCTGGTTAAGAGTGTTTCTTATTTATTGGAGTTAAGGCGTTCAGTTCTTGGTTCCTTTCTGACACATCAGACACATGTCGATTTATCAACTCATTGATGTTTTTAGGCACTGTTTATCACAGTGCAGCTTTAATGGTTCAGATTTTGGATCTCATTTGTTTGGTTGGAGCCACAAACATGATGGCACACAGGCACTTAGGGGTCAAGGCAGTGCGCAAGATTGGTCTGGCAAAGTGGGGCCCTAGGCAAAAGGTTAAAGTGGGCCCTAAATGCTCAGGCCACTTTCACATCTAACGCTTTGCTGCATTTTGCTCAATTTGGATTTCCATGCGATTTTACCGCAAAAACGCATCAAAACGCATGCGTTTTTGTTCCCATTGATTTTAATGGAAACACATGCAAAAACGCATGTAAAAACGCATGTGCGTTTTCAAAAACAGAAAACGCATGCGTTTTTGCCAACACTGCCCAAAACATCGGGGAAGACGTTTTGTGCTGTGTTCGCAAAAATGCATGCGTTGTGCGTTTTCAAAAACGCACATGCGTTTTGCATGCGTTTTTACATGCGTTCCCCTTGAAATCAATTGGGGAAAAAACGCTAGCGTTTTTAATGCGTTTTTAGTGGTAAAAACGGCTAGAAAGGCAAATTTAGCAAAACGCACACCAACCTTAGATGTGGAATAGGCCGTAGTTATATGGTAAGAGTGACTTCATAAGTTGATTATCTAGGTCAGAATAAGAACATACTGAACATCATTTTTATTTCAATCATAAAAAAAAATACAGGAATTTGTAAAAAAAAAAAAATATTTTTTTTTTATTTTCCGAGACCCATGATGTTTTAATTTTTGAAGATACATAGATATGTGAGGGCTTACTTTATGTGCCCTGAGCTGACATTTTTACTGATACCATTTTGAGTCAGATACAACATTTTGATCGCCTTTTATTGCATTTTATTGTAACAACGTGTTGGCCTAAAAAACATAATTCTGGCGTTTTTATTTTTTTTCCCATTACGCCATTTACCAATTGGATTAATTTACTTCATATATTGATAGCTTAGATTCTTACGAATGCAGCGATACCAAATATGTGTATTTTTACATTTTTTTCACTGTTTTATTGCTATTTTTAGTTCAGCTCCTTTGGGGGCCCCTAAGAGAGTGGGGGCCCTAGGCAACTGCCCAGTCTGCCTTCCCCCTAACGCCAGCCCTGATCAGACCACATATGTTCTAAGTTTACTGTTGGTAGATTGTTAATCTTATGTTGGGGTATTCACATGTGGTTAAAATTGTTGGTACCCCTTGTTTAATAAAAGAAAAACCCACAATGCTCACAGAAAAACCTTGAATCTAAACAAATAATAATAAATAAAAAATCTTATGAAAATGAACAAATAAAATTCAGACATTGCTTTTCAACCCGTAGAGTCCAAATTGTAGGTTATAATAATATTTCTTTTCAACCCTGCTTCCACAGATTTTTTTAAAATATTAAGCTTATGAAATAGGCCTGGACAGAAATGATGGTACCCGTAGAAATAATGTGATAAAAGGGACATGTTAAATCAAGGTGTGTCCACTAATTAGCATCACAGGTGTCTACAATCTTGTAATCAGTCAGTGGGCTTGTATATAGGTCTACAGATACTCACTGTGCTATTTGGTGACATGGTATGAACCACACTCAAAGGAAGCAAAGGAAAGACTTGTCTCAGGAGATTAGAAATAAAATGATGGACAAGCATGTTAAAGGTAAAGGTTAAAAGATCCTCTCCAAGCAGCTTGATGTTCCTGTGGGTACAGTTGCACATATTATTCAGAAATGTAAGATCCATGAGACTGAAGCCAACCTCCCTGGATGTGGCCACAGGAGAAAAATTGATGACAAATCAAAGAGACGGATAATATGAATGGTAACAAAAGATCCCAGGTAAACGTCTAAAGAGATTAAAGGTGAACTTCAAGCTCAAGGAACATCAGTGTCAGATCACACCATCTGTAGTTGTTTGAGCCAAAGTGGACTTCATGGGAGACGACTAAGGAGGACAACATTATTGAAAAAAAATCATAAAAAAGCCAGACTGGAATTTGCCAAACTACATGTTGACAAGCCACAAAGCTCCTGGGAGAATGTCGTATGGACAGATGAGACAATAATGGAACTTTTTGGAAAGGTACTGCAGCAGCCTGGCTTCAATTTCCACCAAGGATAACATTTGCAAGGAGTTTGTACGTTCTCCTCGTGTTTGCGTGGGTTTCCTCGCATTCCGGCTTCCTCCAGTGGGCGCAGGCAATGATGTCATTGTCTGCGCGCCAGAGGAGGAAGCCGGAAGAAGACGGAAGACGTTGGATGAAGACGGAGGAGTGTGATGGCGGCGGCGGGACAGCGGCAGCGGGACAGTGGAGGGATAAGTATACTAATCTCTTCCTTTACAGGATTGCTACCTAAGGGAGGGGGCTCTATATACTGATATGGGGGGGCTGCTGTATATACCTCTGGGGCTGTATACTACCACTGGGGCTGCTGTATATACCTCTGGGGCTGTATATACCTAAGGGCTGCTGTATACACCTAAGGGCTGCTGTATACTACCACTGGGGCTGCTGTATATACCTCTGGGGCTGTATATACCTCTGGGGCTGTATATACCTCTGGGGCTGTATATACCTAAGGGTTGCTGTATACTACCACTGGGGCTGCTGTATACTACCACTGGGGCTGCTGTATATACCTCTGGGGCTGCTGTATACTACCACTGGGGCTGCTGCTGTATATACCACTGGGGCTGCTGCTGTATACTACCACTGGGGCTGCTGATATATACCTCTGGGGCTCCTGTATACTACCACTGGGGCTGCTGTATATACCTCTGGGGCTGCTGTATACTACCACTGGGGCTGCTGCTGTATATACTACTGGGGAGGCTGCTGTATACCACACTGCTGGGGGCTGTATACCTGTGCTGGGGTCCACCCTCGGCTTATACACGAGTCAATAGGTTTTCCCAGGTTTTGAGGGCAAAAGTAGGGGGTCGGCTTATACACGAGTATATACGGTAGCTAAAAACACCCAAGAATGGCTAAGAGGAAAACATTGGACTATTCTGAAGTGGCCTTCTATGAGCCCTGACCTAAATCCTATTAAGCATCTTTGGAAAGAGCTGAAACATGGCGTTTGGAAAAGGCAACCTTCACACACCAGACAACTGGAGCAGTTTGCTCTTGAGGACTCACCAGAATCCCTGTGGAGAAGTGCAGAAGTCTCATTGATAGTTACAGGAATCGTTTGATTGCAGTGATTGCCTCAAAAGGTTGTGGAACAAAATATTAAGTTAAGGGACCATCATTTCTGTCCTGGCCTATTTCATGAGTTTAATTTGTTTTAAAAATTCTGTGGATGCAGGGTTGAAAAGCAATGTCTGACTTTTATTTTTTCTTTTTCATAGAGTTTTTATTTATTATTACTTTTGTCAGATTCAAGTTATTTCTGTGACCATTGTAGATTTTTCTTTCTTTAAACGATGGGGACCAACAATTTTGACCACGTGTGTAGCGTACCATCTTTTCTTGTGTTTCTGGAGCCACACTTTTGATTTGGATTTTTGATCCCACTTACATTTAATGGAGCTCTTTGCAAGCCGATGCAAGACTAGAAGGACGTCAATTGGGTCTCTCCGGAGGCGCTGCATTGGTTCAATGGATCGGTATCAACTTGATGCAGGACAGGGTAATGCCAATGGCACTTCCATACTATGTTAGACATGCCCCCGGACATTTTTGTATTGCATATCGGTGGAAATGATTTGAGTATCAAAGGGAGCTGATACGTGTTGTCAAATACGATTGCTATAGGCTCTTGTCTTCCCATCCTGGATGGTAATTGTATGGTCGGAAATTGTCACACACCTCTCATGGAAACATGCAGGGTCAGTTGACAGGGTTAATAAGGCACATAGCAAAGTGAATAGGGAGGTGTCCCATTTCATTGTGTGCAATAGGGGCGTGTAGGTGTTCGTCACCGTGATTTGGAAGTTCCATCCATTGGAATTTCTAAGGCTTTATGAAGTCTATTTGAACATGATTGAGTCTGATATGTCAGCTTTGCAACTGATGGAGTTGAAAAAGTTTTGTGTTTGTGGCAGGACTTGTATCAATTAGGAGTCATGCCTGCTCGTGGTGGCAGAAAAGGAGGAGAGTTTTGAAGGAGGTCGATAGCTCTGAAGAACGCGGAAAGCCCAGCACAGGGATGGGTAAATCTATGTAATAAGGTTCTTAGAAAATTGTTAACAGGTCCTCACTAAGCTACGTCTCAGAGGGACATTTGGGTATGGGTAACGTTCAACTGATGCCCCTAAACCAGTGCGATGCAGCTGGGGGCTGTATAGAGGAGCTGTTTGTTTCCTGTTAACAAAAATGGTTGGACTCTTCAATCTCCTCCTCCTTTCCAGTGTTCATATTAATAGGTAATTAATGAAATTTATGACTTATATGATGTTTATTTAATAAATGGGGATACTGTGGCCATTATATATGACGTCACGCAGTGTGTGGAGTCATTTATTAAATAAGGGTTTGAGGTATGAAGGGGTGGAATTTTTAATTATATAGGCGCTATAGTCACACTTTCCAAAGTCAAGCAACAGCCCGAATGGTACAATCAACCGGGGTTTGAAGGACGGCTTCAGATGGATGTATGGATATATGCTAAGCCAGAATGTTGGGTAGCAAGTGGTTAATTAAGAGAAGTTGTGGTTTGAGCTGGAATTTTAGTGGAGGGATTTAGGGGCAGAAGGGAGTTTGGGCTTACCAGATTGGTAGGTAGGAGAGCTCACTTGGAGGATATAATAGGTGGGGACACTGAGGGGACATTTATTCAGCAGTGGGATCTTGAACCAGGCATACATACTGTTTTATATGATGTTTATTCAATAAATGGGGCTACTGTAGCCATTAGATCCAAAGTCATGCAGTGTGGAGTTTTTATTTATTAGATACTAGAAAAAGGCCCGACGCTATTGCATTGGGAGTGCGGTGAAATCAACATCTGTGTATCCTTACCAAAATCCTTTTTATAGTCCAGAACTTGGTTGATTTTATATACCTTGTGTCTAAAGTAGTGGCAGAATCAGAAAATGTTGGGCTCAATTACCTGCTAGGGTGCATCTTTAAAGGCATCACTAGGGTCAAAGGCTCTGGATAGGACATTAGTCCTGCAGTTATTTTTGGCTCTCTGCTCAGAGAATCCGGATAAGAGGAAATTAGAGGCAGTGTTATATGGGGCGATCTGACGGGTTGGCGATGGATCCTCTAAGCCCACTAGTCCAGGTGGACACATGGAACACAGAGGTTAAAACCAAAACAACAATTTAATATGAAGTCCAAAAAAATCATAGACAGGTAACAGACAGAAACTGAAACTAGAACAAAATGAATGGAAAACCGAGATGAATTAGCAGGGATACAGGCGACTGCAACCTGTTGTTTGAAGCTGCTGGCTTACAGACTGATGAGTTGCAGACAGGTGGAGTCAGGTAACAGATGGCACTTGACCACTGGCAGACAGGTGGCAAGCTAAGTTGAGATCACAAGCTAAGGAAGTCACAGGATGACTGATGACTGGATGCAGACACAGGATGACTGATGACCGCAGGCTGACAGGAAGTAGGTGTACTGACAGACGGACACAGGATTGCTGGGGAACACTTGCAGTCAGGTAATATAAAGAAAACTCAGCCACACAGAAGTTTGAAAACCAAGGAAGGAAGGTCCTAGACACAGAGTAGGTTGGAAGCATGACTCCAGAGTCCACAGCAGACATGAAGCAAACAAACAAAGTCCAGTACCTTCAGAGCTCACATCAAGTGAGCCTCCATCAGTAAGTCTAAGCCAGGGCACAGGTGAGAGTCTAGGAGGCCCTTAAACAAGCCATAGCCGATCATGCTATAGCAGGGCACCAGGTGCCAGGCTGGACCCAAAACAGGGGCAGGAGTGTAACAGGAAGTGGATGTTGAACAGAGTTTATGAGAAGGTGGTTGAGATGGAGCTTTAAAGGGATCCTGTCACCCCCAAAACACCTCCAAAGCTCTTAAAACCTGTCCCTAGTGCATATTAACACTTTCCCTACACTGCTTTTTGCTCCTAAATGCACCTAAGCAAAGTGATTAAAAACGTTTTATAAGTACCTCATTATTGATGCTAATGAGTGACTATGTATTCAGAGTCACTCATCAAGGCAGCCCCTCTTTATGATATCACGCCTGAATAGGCGTGATCTTGATAGCAGATTCAAAATCGC